>OY979458.1:8767500-10017500 GCA_963855545.1 Ethmia dodecea | reverse complement strand
AATTTTTTTTGTTTATTTCTGAAATTGGATTTTATTAAGTTGGCATTTTATTTATATAAAGCATTAGACCCACCGGTCGAGGCTATGTGTGGTCTGTCTAGCAGGTTGTGTTAGTTTTATGTTTAAAACTTAAGTACCTACAGCAATGTTAAAAGAAAAAATATTTTTACCATAAAAGAGTAACACTAGAGTAAGAAACTAAGTACATAGTTTAAAAAGTTTTTTAATACCCATAGTAAAGGATTCTTATTGAAAGAAAGAAATGTGCATTTACAAATCTACTAGCCTATATAGGTAATCTATAGGTATAAGCTTTTTATCCCAGAGCGAAGCTGTGGGCAAAGCGAATATTACTGTCAAGTTCCATCGAAATTCGTTCAGTAGTTTTTGAGTGAAAGAGTAACAAACATCCATCCTCATAAAGTTTCGCGTTTATAATATTAGTAGGTACCTACGATAAATAGTACATATAGAAATCTAGTCGATGGCTAAGATTGATTGATTACATCTATTATGATTGGACTAGTATTTTCTAGGGCGCACTTGCCAATAGTTTTGATGGTCATATCATTTCACACCTGCTCGTTTCAGTGCTACTTTTGATTTCATTCGGTATAGTTCAATTGTTTGTTCGTTTGATTAGAAAGTGTTAGTTTCAGTTTGTGATTAATTTCAATATGGCGACGCAACCCGTGGATGAAGACCGTAAGTAAATTGTCTATAAACTTTCTTTTACTAAGGCTTTATAATTTAACTTCTACACATAAGGGTTGATTCGACGAATATAGACTAAAAAATTCTGTAAAATCTAGAAATTTATTCTCAGGGTAAGCTAGGTATTTTGACGTGGTAATTTTATGTATCACTAGCTCGACGAAGAAGGAAAACATCGTGAGGAATCCCGCATTTCACAGTCACGTTTAGGGGCCCAAAAATACCGGTGAAAAGTGGGTATATATAGAAATGGAATACGTCTGCCGATCCCCTCGGGATAAAGGACTTAGCATTTTTTTATAGAGCCACAGAAAGCCTGATTTTTTACGACTTAGTTCTCCATCAATTCTCATATTTAAACAAGCTATGCAGTGTATGGATAAAGCTCATAAACCGAAAATAAATAAACAAGTAAGTATGGCAGACTATAATTATAGCTTCTTAAAATCTGTTTGCGGAAATCTGGACGTCAGAGTCTCATTCAACATTACGCTATGGCGTCATCCATAAATTGCAACAAAAAATGTATCATTTGTTAACTGGCAAACTTTTTTTTATATTCGTCGAGACTTTCTGGCGTAAATGTTTTACGACGAGATAGTAAAAAACATAAAAGGAAAAAAAAGCACGCAAGGGAATCTTATTTCTTCAAGCTTAAGATTCATAGTTCATTGGCAAACTCACTGCCATTGGCAAAGTTATCGTGGTCAAGGTTTGGGTCTCCAGAAATAAATGTTACATCCTCCAGAAACAAGGGGTTCTGTGCCAAATTTTCCCACCTTTAATCTCAGTCATCAGTTCATCACATGTATTCATGGCAAATGGTCCAGCGTGAAAACCGGTGTCAGTGTGAAAAGTGCTTATGTTCGTATTTCAAATATAATAAAAATAAAATAGACTTTTCGCGCCAAAACCGCGGGCTAACTTTATTATTTCTGTGGCAGTGAAAGCAGAAGACATGGGGGACGAGGCCTACACAGTTTACACACGCATGGAGGACATCACAGAACAAGATGACAAAAGCTTAGCCGGGGCGAGGAAGGAGATACGAAATGAGCTAACAGTTATAATCCCTGAGAATCCGTTCCCAGAAATAGAAGTAGACGCTTACCCCCCACTTAAGTTCTCATGGGTCATCCCTAAAAAAATTGCCGCGATGGCATTCCCGAGGAACAAGGAGAATTTAAAGTTTCTCCTGAATCAGGGTATCACGCATCTGGTAACACTGACGGCTGGGAAAAAACCACCGGTAGATGACTTCGCTAGGCTCCGGTGGAGCGAAATACCGATTGAAGAGTTCGAACTACCCACAGTTGAGGACGTCAAGAAGTTCATTGACGTTTGTAAGAGGGCTGACAAAAATGATGAGGTGAGTGTTAATTTTAACAGAACCCTATATTAACCTATATTATTTATTTATTTTTCGGAAAACTTACAGCTAAAATAACGTTGTGAGAAATAATCATGAGCAACAAAGAGCCAATTACAAGTTTTCACAATTAGAAACAATTTAAGGCACTATAGGTTTCGACAAAGGTAAGTAAGTACTTTAACAGTAATTTTTTTTCAGAAGTTATTGTTATTCCGATGTATAAGCTATGTTACTGTAAAGTTTCATCAGTACCTATCCGTGTAGGCGTTTTAGCGTGAAAAAGTAAAAAACATCTATCCACTTCTCAAACTTTTGCTTTTATAATAATAACTAACAGCACCCTGTAGTTACCGTTTTCGTGGGAATTGGGGGTTAACTAACATATAGGTACGTAGCCTGTGTTATTCGCTGATAATGTAGCTTTCCATTGCTAAGAGAATTTTTAAAATCGGTTTAGTGCTTTAGGCATAAAAGCGTAAGAAACAAACAAAGCAGAGCAGTGATGATAGCCTTACGGTTAAAGAACCGGCCGAAAATCAGTGAGGCTCGGGTTCGAATCCTGGCATGTACCAATGAGTTTTTCAAAAACTTTCGTACATATTTATCACTAGCTCGGCGGTGAAGGAAAACATCGTGAGGAAACCCGCTGGTCTCAGAATTAATTCTGAGACATATGTAAATAGACCCGGTCTGGCGATGGGCTCACCACCTATCACGTTTAGGAGTCCAATATATCTCGTGAAATGTGGGTATATCCTGTAATGGAATACCTCTGCCTACCCCCTCGGGGCTAAAAGGCGTGAGATTATTATTATGTATTTATATTATTACAAACAAAGTCACTTTTGCATTATAATATTTAGGAGGATTAAGTATAGGGGAGTAGTTAGGAATAGGTAGGGTAGGATAAGATGGAAACAGACGCGAAAATGTTATAAAAACTAGCAAGAGAGCCCAGCGGCTTTGCCAGCGTGGATACCTCCATAATACATGGAATACGTATCGGCCAAATTTTAAGTTTCTTGCTTGGTATTGTAGTTTAATGATAAGCGAATATTGGTGTTCTTAATTTGTTATAAATAATAGTGTTACGAACGCGGGAGGGGGGCGGGGGGGGGTTAGAAAAATGCACTTACAAAATCTACAAAAATAAAGAGTTTATAGAAACTAGTACAATCACAGTACTCAAACACAGTCCGCAGAATTGCACTCGAATCGCTTGAGAGATTCCAATCACTGTCGCTTCGAAGAAACAACTAACTGCTCTCCACGAACACCGCGGTTTATATAGCTAAGGGCAGGTACCGACGGAATTATCTAGACCTTCCAGAAATCCGAAGCACGTACCGCGTGAGAACAATAGGCGAAGATGTAAACAACTCGAAGACGTAAACAAGGGGGCAATAATAATCGTTTACTTGCTACAGGCAAAATTCAACCTTAACTCTTTTACACACAAGGTCTAATGTTGTCTGATACTTTATTTTGTTTGTGAGCTGCTTGTTTGTTTGCTTTTATCCAGATGATTCGGAACTATTCTCACACAATGTAGGTGTGTTCGAGATTGTCTAGCGTGTACGTACTCCGTGCGTAACAATAGGTTGTTCAACAAAAATGTATTGAACATGCTACGTCTTATATTATGTGAGTCAGTGAGAACTTATCAGGTTTCACAGAGGTCTTCTATTGAGTTTATTCATCTTTATATTGCGTAAACGATTTCTAGTTTGTAGGAAGCAACATAAAGTCAGCTTTTATCAATATGAACAATTTAATTAGTGTTAGAATATATAGACACAACAAGTCTTGGCAAGTATAAGATAAATATTGAACAAACGACTGTGCTTTGTGTACATGATAATATGAGTATCAACACTAAAACACGTCACAGGAGGTGGTTACCTACAGGAAGATTCCTCAGCATGAATACGGGTTGCCTGAGCTATACAAATTTTCCACGTTTTTGTTGGCAACTAACTATCTCAATCTGTCTTCGTCCCTTGAGGGTGTTAGAAAATGTGCTAAAGAATAATATTCAGGATATATGGTGGTCTCGATACCACAAATTGTGTCACATAATTAATGAATGTACTTATCTGTATCTCTCACATGACTGTCACATGGTTTTGAGATGTTTATTCCGTTTGCACATGGTGTGATTGTCTCGGAATTCGACGATTTGTCCGAACCTAACCTAAAACCATGTCGTTCTCTGGCCCACCAATTTTGATCAATAATTCTGCCACGAAGCCGACACAATGAAAATAAGAAGTAATATCACCGTCACATTCTTTCTAGGTGGTTTTAGAAAATAATTAACGAGGTGGTACGGAGGTTCACATTTCTCACGCTCAGTTTATTTTTATGTTCCTGTCTGCAGGTGATGGGCATTCACTGCCGGCAGGGCCGCAGCCGCTCCGGCGTGCTACTTGCCTGCTACCTAGTGCACTTCCACCGGTTTCTGCCTGACCAGGCGCTCACCACCGTGCGGTTGATCCGACCAGGTCAGTAACCTAACCTAACCACCGTAGGGGTCATTTTCCCCCAAAATCATTATTCATGTAACTTCAGGCCGAATACGACAAACGCAGAGTAGGTACCTACGTCTTAGACTGCATTCTCGTCCCACTCTGTCGTCGCGTAAAACTATCGGAAGACGAAAAAGGTGCTTTTACTGGGTTAGAAACCTAATAAAAAACACAGACAACAAAGAGACAGACAAAATTCCATTTATAAATATAAGTTACTACACTTTAAGCAGGACGATCTGTCGTCACAACGCATTAAGTCCAGCCCTTATATAAAGATTCCTCTGCCGACCCTCTCGAGGATAAAAGCGAGAGCATATTTTTTATATCGTTACTAGGTATGCTGTTGTACTAAATGCTACAAATTCCATGCCTATTTTATGCCCTCCCACCTGGATAGGCCACTCAAAACTCTTACTTCAGTATTGAGGAGGAAACGTATGATGCCTACCGCCTGGGCCACTTCAACCCTTAGCCAGGCAGTGGACGAATAGGTACCACTTTAAATTGAACTCTATCTAATTAAAATAAGATTCAAAAGCAAAAAAAAATTCAAAAAGCTAAGGGGTAAAACTCTTACTTCAGTACCTATCGAGGAAGCGTATTGAGCGGATAATTACTGGTTTCCAGGCTCCTGTGACTCCCCGGAACACGAGGAAGCCGTGGGGATGTACTTCCAGCACCTCACGGAGGACAACCCCCTAAAATTCGGAGTCAGCCCCGACGTCCTGGAGGAGTTCATTGACGCCGCCAAAGAGTGCAACAAGACCGCCTTAGTGTAAACAGTGTATCTATAAGTTTTAACAGCGTTTATCTGTAGTTTTAAATGGTAAAAACAGTAGTTCTGCGAAGACTGAAGGTTTATAATTGTGTTAGGCACAAGACTTGACTTCGTGTAATGCACTATTGATGATGATAATGGTAAAAAATTTTGAAAGTAAACGGCTATCTATAATTATTTTCACAAAACTACTATTTATTACACTTTAAAACTACCGAGGAAATCATGTAAATGTGATTTAAGGACTGGTTATTTGTATGTATTGAATTATGTTATTGTAAGTACCTGAATTAAATGGTTATTTTGTAAAATTACTTTTAACGATTCAAATCGGCCGCTCGTAAATAATGCCGAATCCTTTGCATTATGGATGACTACACCACATAGGTGCTAGAAAAGAGAATTTGCAAAACGAGAAGATAAGTCGAATAGATTTAAAAATGTATAGGATTAACATAAGCGCTCGACATGACATGTAAAATTGATCGACCAAGTAAAATTTATACGCAACACTAGAATTATACTTATCCCCGGCTACCGAAAGACAAAACAAACTAAAATTTGCTGACAGACTGTTAGGTCTCTCTGATTGGTGGAATAAAATCGTAACGCTTTTCAACAACCAATCAGAACGCTCCCATCTACTTCTTAATAGTTCTTCGCAACTTAGCGAATAAAACCTTTTGCCACTTGGCTAGGGGGGCAGATAAGTAATAGGAAAAATAAGTCTACGATAAATAGTCAGTTTGTGTCCCAAAGTTCAGGTTTTGGATCCCAAATGTAAAACAACTTGCAGCCAAGTTAAGTTTAGTATGAGGGTATATTCTTAAATAGTATAATAAACTAGCGGTTCTGCGCGGTTTCAACCGCGTAGTTCCCGTTCCCGTGAGAATACGGGAATAAAATATAGCCTATATTCTCAGGGATATTTAGCTTTCCATTGGATGAAAGAATTTTTTAAATCGGTCCAGTAGTTTGAGTTTATTCGTTACAAACATACAAAAATACAAATCTTTCGCCTTTATAATATTAGTGTAGATAATTGATAATTCTATTATGTCTACATTATTGGTGCTTGCCAGGAATATTTTATAGCCATCTAGACCACAATATAGGTTGTTTGTAAAATCCGCTTTTAGCATTAGATAGTTACCTCTTGTTTATAGTCTCTGGAAAAACTAATAAGTAAACAATCACGTGCCTGTACAAAACAGCGTGCGTGGTCCTTCGAGCCGGATCCCTCAACGCCTACCCACGGGAAGCATTGAACTCTTACTACCTAATTTTAAGACCAACGTCACAGCTCTAATTGGCAGTTACCGAACATCCCAACGCGTAGACATGTTAAATGTCAAATCTATCTTAGTCGCTGTGTGCTAATGCATTATTTTGGCTTGATTCCAATATGAATACTTAAACGTCCCGCCCCGGCGTACGTTAAAAATAAAACATGTACAGTAAGGCTGTTTACGTCAAGTGTTTCGGAAGCATAAACCTATTAAAACTAAATTTATAGTGCATAAAAGTCTTGAGTGTAAAATATATTTTTTTATTAATTTTAACAATGAGTTTGGTACCAATGAGAACTAATGTAAAATTGGCAAGGCTGTTTTACAAATATGCGGAGACAAAAGAAGAAAAGGCAGCAGAAATTGAAACTCCTAAAGAGGAACCTAAAGAATATGAATCGTACCCTCCATATAACTTTTCCTGGTTCATAGAAGGCAAAGTAGCTGCTATGGGCTGGCCACAAACGGTGGAAAACTTAAATTATTTAGTCGATGCAGGCGTCAACCATTTAATCACTTTATCTCCGGAAAGGAGACCGCCGATTTTGGACTGCGAAAAGAAGTTGAAGTGGACCGAAATAAGGATAAAAGAGTTCGGGGCACCGACGTTAAAACAAATTCTGAAGTTCATAGAGATCTGTGAAAGAGCTGCTATACGTGGGGAGGTAAGTTGTAATGAAAGTAAATTAATGTTTGTTTAAGCACAATGGAAGTCGTTAAAAATTTGCATTGACATCAGAACCTTGGAGCCCCGGAGCTACAGAGCTGGCGAGTGGCCTAAATTATTGTAGTGAAAATGTAGTAGTCAAAAACACATCTCTTTGAATTTGTAGTTCTATAGTTCTGGAGTTATTCGACCTGAAAGCTAGAAATCATCAGGTCGGTGTGGCCCCGAGATCTTAGTAATTAGGGCAGTAACGGACTTTTGCTCTTAGACAAAGTTACTGTAATATTTAGGTAGTAGACAGAAAAACAAAGAATATAATTCGTAGTTCGATATTTTGGCAGTAATTCACGTTTGAAGTGTGTGACAATCAGGTCCCTGTAGCCCAGTGCTTTCTCTGAAACGAAGCATCCTAGCATAGTATGTTGTTTGAGTAAGTTTCTGTAATTCTCGATTTAGGAATTCGTATGGAGCTAGTTTTTTATGTAGTTCTACGGTTTAATAGAATTTTGCACTCTTTCTAAAAACAATCAGAACGGTGTAGCCCAGTGTTTTCTCTGCAACGAAGCATCCTAGCATAGTATGTTGTTTGAGAAAATTTTTGTAGTTCTCGATTTAGGAATTCGTATGGAGCCCGTTTTTTATGTAGTTCTGCAGTTTACGAATAATTCAGGTCGGAAGCTCCGAAATGACAGCTAACCTCACTCATTACATCTTTGGAACCAAACAAGCTAGCGAAACAGAAACTTACACAACGATTTATTATCCATCGAATGATAAGTGTGCAAAATTTCATAAAGATCCATGCAGTATCTGTGAAGGAATTTAATATAAACACATTCGGTACCATCATCTGTATAATGGAAGAGGGTGACCATACATTTTATGTTAAAAAGGAAAAATATTCGAGCACTGAAATTTGATGGTGAAAATAGTAGGTATGATATGACATCAAATAGTAGGTATTTATTGAAATTTGCACTCCGGTTGTTTATTCGTAAGTTTTAACATTAAGTAAATAAATAACTAAAAATAGTTAACATGGTTTTTTATTGAATTATTATACCCATGGTGGTTTTTTCTAATTGTGGTTTGACTAATTGATCGAACTAAACAAAGTCCATATATCTATACATATAATAAAACTCTAACGGGGCCGTATCTGTACATTAAATATTTTTTGAAAATTTTAACGGTAGTGTATATAGTTATCGATATAGATGCCGAAACACCAATTTTTGGAATTTTTGTCTGTCTGTCTGTCTGGTTGTGCACGCATCACTCAAAAACTACTGGACGGATTTTAATGAAATTTGGTATAGAGATAACTGAGTACCCGGGTCAACATCTAGGGTACTTTTTATTCCAGGAAAATATCTCATTCCCACGGGAAAATATAAAAACTGGTTAAAAAGAGAAATACGTACTACTCCGAAACGATAACCCCTAGAAACTGGAAAAATAGTATGAAGGTGTCGTAGGAAACCGGTATGAAGGGATTTTTGGAATTTCCCACGGGAACGGGAATAAACTGAATCCATGCGGGAAAACGCCGCTGGGACCCGCTATATGAAATTTGGTATGTAGGTGTCTTAAATATTTTGTAGGCAACCACTATGAAGGGATTTTCGGAAATTCCCACGGGAACGGGAATAAACGGAATCTGCGCGGGCAACGCCACTGTGCATCCGATAGTTATAAAAATAAGTGTCGTGTGTAGCAGTCAATAATTATATAAGTATTATTATTACGAAGCAGGTATACAACACCCGAGCTTGGCTCTCCAGTATTTTTTTTAGAGACTAAAAAATACACGTGATTTTGGGTATGGGTTAGTTTAAACATTACCTCGTATCACGCACGAGGTATTTAAATAGTTGCTAAAACATCACTTAATATATCAATGGCCCATATTTTTCAAATTAGTAGAACCTGCTTGAAGTTTATATTAAACTAGCGGCGCCTAATAATTTCACTCGCGTCAGTCCCGTTCCAGTGGGAAAATGTTACTCCCAGAAAAGTAATAAGTATTTCCCTTGGTTTAATTTTTTTTAAGACACATGGTCAACTCTTTTTTATTCCTTTGCACAAAAGAAACCGTAGGTAGTAGGTAACTACTTTAAATACCATAATATATGGACTTTGTTTAGTTCGAGCAATTAGCCAAACCACAATTAGAAAAAACCACCATGGGTATTTGAATTCAATAAATAACTATGAAAACCATTTTTAGTTATTTATTTACTTAATGTTAAAACTTACGAATAAACAACCGGAGTGCAAATTTCAATAAATACCTACTATTTGATGTCATATCATACCTACTACTTTCACCATCAAATTTCAGTGCTCGAATATTTTTCCTTTTTAACATAAAATGTATGGTCACCCTCTTCCATTATACAGATAATGGTACCGAATGTGTTTATATTAAATTCCTTCACAGATACTGCATGGATCTCTATGAAATTTTGCACACTTATTATTCGATGGATAATAAATCGTTGTGTAAGTTTCTGTTTCGCTAGCTTGTTTGGTTCCAAAGATGTAATGAGTGAGGTTAGCTGTCATTTCGGAGCTTCCGACCTGAATTATTCGTAAACTGCAGAACTACATAAAAAACGGGCTCCATACGAATTCCTAAATCGAGACCTACAAAAATTTTCTCAAACAACATACTATGTTAGGATGCTTCGTTGCAGAGAAAACACTGGGCTACACCGTTCTGATTGTTTTTAGAAAGAGTGCAAAATTCTATTAAACCGTAGAACTACATAAAAAACTAGCTCCATACGAATTCCTAAATCGAGAACTATAGAAACTTACTCAAACAACATACTATGCTAGGATGCTTCGTTTCAGAGAAAGCACTGGGCTACAGGGACCTGATTGTCACGCACTTCAAACGTGAATTACTGCCAAAATATCGAACTACGAATTATATTCTTTGTTTTTCTGTCTACTACCTAAATATTACAGTAACTTTGTCTAAGAGCAAACGTCCGTTACTGCCCTAATTACTGAGATCTCGGGGCCACACCGACCTGATGATTTCTAGCTTTCAGGTCGAATAACTCCACAACTATAGAACTACAAATTCAAAGAGATGTGTTTTTGACTACTACATTTTCACTACAATAATTTAGGCCACTCGCCAGCTCTGTAGCTCCGGGGCTCCAAGGTTCTGATGTCAATAAATTAGCGGTAGCTTGAAAAATTCTGACAATTGGGCACTAGCCGAACACCATATTCCAAAAGACTATGATCTATACTTCCTTGTGTGAGGAAATACCCTTTAGCTCAGCAGTGGTCTGTTACAAGTTGATGACGATGAAATTAATGTTCTTAACGTTGGTTTTTCACTAATCAGCTAGCCAAGCTTGGTCAAGATTATTATTGTTCTATATGAGAGACCTAAAGTCTAACCTAGTCTAAAAATTGTAAAAATGATAACCATTAAGTGCCTACTTACTTACTTTTACCCGCGGGGATAAAAGTAGGTATCCTATGTTTTAATACAGATTAAACTATCTGTGTGCCTCTCATCCGAATCCGTTCAGCCATTTCTGCTTGATTGAGTACCTAATAAACTCGATTAAATATTTGCTGTACCTACACGCGGAACTACGCGCTACGTTTACTCGATAAAATTCCCGAGTCTATAGCCCTGTATTCATCAAAATCCTATTTATAAATAAGTAAGTATTACTAGTCCTGCTACAAAGGAGCAGATAATAGATCGAGTATAATAGCATAGATATAGTTTGCTGGCCACATAGGCTACTTGTTATCCAGGAACCCGGACAAAATCAGAAGCGAAAGTTTTCAAGTTTGGAATGTCGGATCCACTTGTACAATGTCATAAATATAGATATTTACAGCGGTACATCTGTTTTTCCAGGTCATAGGCGTACACTGCAGACACGGCCGAGGCCGTACAGGCACGATGCTGGCATGCTACCTGGTCTACTTTAAGGACATGGCGCCAGAAAGAGCCGTGCTCACTGTACGGGTACAAAGACCAGGTTTGTAGCTATTCTACTATATACCAGAATGACTATTTATTATAAGTAAGGTACCTATCTGACACCGTAATAAGTACCTAAATAAATAGTACTTATGGATAATACTCCGTCTACCGCAAAGTGCGGGCGAATGATGTGATGGACTTCGACCTCAACACTGACACTTCTTTACCGAAAAACTTCTGACATCATACTTTTTATATAGTACCTACATACGAAGGAAGATTAGGAACCCGCGGACTCTTTTCAATTAAAAAACTCTTTTTCTCGTAGTTTTCTTTCTTTAGTCAATGGCTGAGAGTGACTATAGGATTTTGGAGTATAGGTATAGTCTACGAATTTTCTTATTCGTAGGGTATAGTTATTTAATACTCGTATTGCAACTTTTAAAGAATTCACATTATGAAGAAACATTCATCAATTTATTGCAACATTTATGTTAAACATAATTATATATTCTATTTTTTTGTACTTTACAGGATCCTGCGAAACGTACGAGCAGGAAAAGATAGTCTGCCACTACCACGATTGTGTCAGAGGGACTATTGCAAAGCCAGACTACCGCATGGTGGAAGACAAGCTTTACTTCGACTGCTCCATGAAATACATTTATGACGATGAAAACCAAGATGGCGACAAAGACGCGGGAAAAGATAAAGATGGCGGACAAACTCGCGCCGAAGAAGAAAAAGAAGTGCATTTTGAAAAGAAAAAATCGAAAGCTATGGTGATTAATCATCATATTTATTTTTAGATTAAATTATTTGTCGAGTTGTTTATGTACTGTGTTTTTTAAATTAACTGTTTTTGTAAATGAAACAATGAATTAGTGTTTTGCAAAACGTTTTTTAAGTATAATCTAAGGTTTAATGTAATCTCAGGGGCCATTATATTTTGCGAAATACTCTTAAGGGAATCTAAAACGACTGAAGAAAGTAAAAATAAAAAAAACAAAAGTTGGTATGTCGTCCAATATATTTATTAACTTATCTGCAATTTTTTGTAACAAACTTATGTACATTTCGAGTTTACACTTTTTTTACCACAAATTCAAAAGTAAACCTCCATTCAAAACTTCGTTTTTATTACGAATTCACTCTTCTCACAATCTGGCAGCCGAGTAACCCGGGTTGGGCCCACGGTCTTGGAGTGACCGTCAGGTTCAGAAAGTGATGGTTCCTTCGAACAAGCACTCTGATATTTTGACCAACAGAGTGCGCCACTACATTATGTACTTGTGTTATCTCTGTGAAGTTTCTTGGGTTGATTGATCCGAATTGGAGCACTTCGTCATTTTCGCAAAGACCCTGGTAATAAATGAATAGTTTTTTAACCTTTGATAACATAAAGGATGTGTTTAGACTATATGAACTAAACAAGATCTAATAAAAGTCAAATTACTAAAAGCTATACCTACCTGTGGCGACCCTCTCAAGGACAAAAGTATTAGCATTTTTTTTTCTCAACCTTATATGTATAGATTGAAATTACTAAACAGATTTGGAGGCATTTGCCGCCATTAACTTTAATGGACTTTGATTCTAGAAAGAGTACAAAGTTGCAGGTTGCAGTGTGACACGAGTGTTAAACTTACAGCCAGATCAGCAGGTGATCCATCGTGAACAAAAGTTATTGTCGCGAACCCTTGATCATTTTCTCCCACACTGATGACGTCATCTCCACTACTGTGGTTGCCATTAATATGACCATTGGTCATTTGAGATGTAGCTGCATGACCATTTGAAGAGCCCTGGGCAGAAGGCAGCAGTTCTGCATGGACTTCTGCTAGTCCCTGCTCTATCTGCTTCATTAAGGTCTTGTGGTCATTTTGTAGACCTAAAAATATTTATAAAGGAACAATAACCGTGACTGAAAGTGTACTTGTATAAATGGATAATGAAATAAAATGAAATATTTTATTTGCTTGATTTGGGTAAGTTCTTTAGAAATAATTGTTCCATACAAAATCTGCTTACATTCTAGACAATATCTACATCTACACTAAAATTACAATATAGAGGAAATATTTGGTTTGTAAAATGTCTTGTGAAACGTGGGTATATCCAGAAATGGAATACCTCTGCCTATAAAGATAAAAATCCCTTAATCTGTGAGCCCCCAGAGGGTCCATATGCGCCAACACCTGACGCGCAACAGGTGCTGCACTGACTAAAGGATATCTTACTGTCTAGGGTTCGAATCCTGATACTCTTAATACTCAAGGACCGATACTCCTCAGTACAAGAACAAAATGCCGAGTCATTCATATCAGTGAACTACCTCACCTACGATGTTTTTATGTTTTTAAGCGGTACAACTTACAAATAACACGATGCCTGGCGTGTCGAACTTTGTACACGTCTATATCTCCGCGAGGATACCCTTGGTCGTCGACCAGGGACTCATGCATGCCCACACCATTGGTTTCAAGAGTTGCATTTTCGCTTCGAATTTCGCTCTCAATCCGGTCTTTTTCTTCCATGAGTTTCAAAACGCGGTCTCGTGAAGGCCCATCCATGTTGAATCCAACCATTTTTCTCGTGTTTTTCTACTTTTTATTTATTTTAGTTTTATTCACAAAAACAACAAAACAAATTCGCTTTTGGTTTTTTTGACATTGACAGATTTGAAAGTGTTGCAGGTGTAAAAAATATATAGTTATTGAAATATCCCAGAGAAATAACTATTATACAAAATATAACGTAAAAATATAACCCTATAAATAACGTGAGATTTAATGAAATCAAAAACTTGGGCCTAAGCCCCTTTTCACATGTACCGGTTTCCGCCGGACGGGCGGGCGGCAAAGTATATGGCCATGCACGTTCGCTTTCATACGTACCGGCGGGCAATCGGCCATACATTTCGCCGCCGGACCGGCTGAAACCGGTACGTGTGAAAGGGTAGAAATGGAGTAGGAAATGCGTTGCCACGCATCCACTTTAAAACTGGGCCAATTATTCTTAATAGCCTGCGCAGACGAGACACTTTAGTCCCCGTATTTTTTTGTCCGCCAAAATAGATCGCTTACAACTGCATCGAGTACACGAGGGATTAAAAGTATTGCGTACAAAGAGTCGCGGACACCGAGGGACCGGACAGGACAAAAAGTACGCGGCAGTCCCCGAAAAAATAGAACTAACGTGACTAAGAGCTGCAACGCACACGGAAAACTTTAGTCTTCGTTGCGCGCTCGATAGGGATGTGACATTGATTGAAAAAAATATCGATTATTCTTTTTAATAATAATGGATTTTCTTAAAATGATTATGACGCATGAAAATATCCATTCGGGGGACTTTTGTGTGCGTTACTCGATGCAGTTGTAAGCAATCTATTTTGGCGGACAAAAAATACGGGGACAAAAGTGTCTCACTCTAGCCTAACATGTCAGGAATCGTCCAGTAGGTACGTAATGGTTTCGGATTATGCCTAGAATGTTGCGCATTTTCATTTTTACCATATTATACCTAAGCAATTTTGATAAAAAAAAAAGTTAACTATACTAGGTCAAGGCATGGTCAAGGCCTTGGTTTACAAAGTACCAGGATTGCTTAACATTGTAGAATGTATAAGGCGCTCCCTTTGGTATGCATAAACGAGAGACCCTAAATGTATTCATAAAGGAGAATAGTGGCACACTCTGCAACATTTAAAAAAATGGAAGTGTACGTCTTCGAGAACTGTAATAATTTAGTTTCGTTTGTTTTCTCAGATTTTATTTACATATTTAAAGGTAATGACGTGTCTCTCCATTAAATATATTTACATTAACAGGGTAATATTGACAGGAGAATATTAAAAATTAATAAAATAAAACAAAGTAATATTATTTGTTATTCTTTATATTTTAAAATCAATAATGAGATTTAAAAAACTGTAGCTCTTCAGAATCATTATTTATACAAAAAATATTGCAAGCTATTTAGTAAATTTTGCTTCGATTTTACATTTTAACAAATACAACAATGATTTAAATAAAATGACCAGATTAATAGTTTTATAACTCTAATAATAAAGACTTAATTGTAGAGTCAGATTTATAATAAAAATTAACAAATAAGTGTGAGTGATGGTTAACATTTTTTTAAATCAAGGAAGGTTACATTTTAAAGCGTTTATTTCTTTATCAAAAAGTAATCTTAGCTTTATTAAGTAAATGTCTTTTGCGATAGCATGTACTTTAGTTAAATCACTTAAAAAGAAATCGACTGCTATGGAATTTTAAGTGAGCAGATACTTTTTTCGAAATCTCGAGCACATACTTTACGACCCTGGCGATGGTCAAAAGTACTATTCAAGTTACTCAAATTTCAACACAACAAAAATTGTGCAAAAGAACAATGCAAAAATATATTCGACATACATTATTGTACAATATATTGATTACAAGATGACAACTGTCAGAATCATTCCAACCAGCAATAATTGAACACAAAAGGACCTAAAATGAAAATAAAAACATGATTGTGCATTACAAAAGAAAAATACTCATAAATAATCCTATTATCACCTTAACAGATCGCAGATGGCAATTTTAGCCCATCTATCTTATCCGCAGTCTGGCGTTACTGCAGGATAGAATTGAGACAAAGCAAAAACAGTCACCACCGATCACCTTTCTTCACATAGTTCGTAAACGAAATGGTCCCTAATGGAAAAAAATATTACAAAAAGATTACAAAATCACACTTTACGTTCGGTCTCTATAGAGAGACGCTATACGTATTTATCATACAAAACATACACTAACAATTATGGCAACGTTGACAATAAATAAGAGGGAAATATACACATTGATAAATCTCGATCCGGAACTTCGCTCAAGTTGAACGTAACGTGGAAATACTGACAGCACAAAATAAATAAAATATTCCAACGTGCACAAAACTGCACGGATCGTAGAAAAAATAAGTATACAAGGCAACAAGTGCAGACTTTAAGTTTTACTACTACCATCTATTGTTTTCGCTTAACTAAAAAGCCACATTCGCAAATTCGATTTTTATTAAGCTTGGCTTAATTCGCGAATTGGTTAATTCATGTTAGTATTATTATAATAATATATTATCGGCACTTGCCTGCTCACGCGGGTTGTTCTGACATTTTTAGTGTATTTTTTTTATAAAGTGGTGGGGATATATTCGATACATTATTTTGGCCTAAACATTGATTACAAATTTGCAAAAAAGGAGTGTTAATAATACTAAAAGTATCAGAACGAGTCGCATGGCATGGGTCCTAATAACAATACCATACTTTTGAAATGTAATTTTACATTCGTCTTACAAAAGAATGGTGTTGTTACAACTGGTATGTATTGAATTTTTCGGTCTATAGTCGGAATGGTTCTCGTTTCTCTATCGTAGATTTGGTCGATGATGGGGTGCCGCGACGAGAGCCCGGCGTCGTCGGCGCTGCACTATCAGAAGCATCCGACGGTTTCCGCAACAAGCGAGACACGGCCGTTTGTTGCCCTGGTCGCACCGGTGTGGTACTCCCCGAAGGTGTCCTTTGCCTGTTACAGAATCAAAATGTGAGGGCCTGCTCCTCTCCATTACAGTATCATGCACCAAGCACTACAAAGTACAAAGTAAATCAAAACCCCAATATACAAAAATAAATAAAATTTTCTAATACATCTACTTTTTTTTAAATCTACGTCATTGTTATTTTCAGAACTATAGTGTAAATAAAAATACAAGAAAATAAATAAAACAGCACAACAATAAACGTATAAAAATGAACAATAAAGCAAAGATTATGCACATTGACGACATTACCTATTTAGGTTACAGTTAGTATGGTGATCCTTTAGTACGGGGATGCGACTTCGGCCAGGGGTTTGTCCATCGGTAGAGGCAAACGACCCGCTCCTACGATGATGTTAGCGAGCACACGGATAAGACAGAAATATTAGAAAGACGATAGACAAGAAATATTACAGATAATTCTGTTATTGCACACGCTTTATAAACAAGACTTTTTTGTTTGTTAAAAAATATTGTGAATCGGTGACTATACGGCTGGCTTAGCAAGTGCATGTGCATTAACAAAACAGAAAAACAAGTGGTGATAATATACAGCGATAGTAATAAAATATAACATACAAACATTGACAGACAAGTATTTTTTGATGAAAAGAAAGTTACACATGGAAATTACGTTAACACGTTCTATTTCAAATTACAACTTAATATGGTTGGCGTAGTGGTCAGTGAAGTAAAATAAGCATAATAATATGAGCGAATGATGATATGCATGAGACATTTCAATTCAATGAAGTAAGCTAGAACAGTGACAAATGATTTGAATTACTCAACAAGTCAACACAAAACAGGCAATGTTAGGTTTATATCGTAAACGTCCCATAAACATCACAGGCAGTGTTAGTAAATACATACAGTGCATAGACATACATGTGTGAGAAATAATAAATATGCGATATGCGTCAACCTAATTTGGAAATGATAAACAAAATCACGTTTCTTTTAGGCGCAAGGTTCGTGTGACGTAGAATGAATTTATGAGTCATATTAAATATGGTGACGATGATGAAGAAAAAGTATATTGAAAAATCTTCCAAAATTCAACGAGCAACAATCAAAATTCGGGCCAAAAGCTAGCATTCTACAAGCTAGTACCCTTTGACGACTCGCTGTGTCGGCTTCGAGGATTCGCCGCTCGACTCGCTTATATTACTCTCATATTCATTGTCACTCGTCATTCCCGATATGCTGAAGAGCGAGGAGTCGTCTTCTGGACTTCTCTGCTCGGATTTCCTCGAGGGGTCTTGGGAAGTGGGACTGGGTTCTTGGGAAGTCTCTCTAGAATGCGACTTAGTTTTCGTTTGGCGCTCAACGGAGGGAGTTCTTTGAGACCGGGAACCCACGTAAACCGGGATTTTAGTGTGGCCTTGGGTTTGGAATGCAGGATGAGTGTGAGATAGGGATTTGGGATGTTCAGATGCCATAGACGACGGCTGGGAATGTGTCGAGCTGTATATTTGTATCCATTTTCGTAATCGATGCATGCGAAAGGAAAAAAAGAAAACTTTATTATCGCCCTATAATATGAATACTTAAATATTGTGTTAGTTCAACCCACTCGTGTTCAAACATAAGCCGTGTTTTATTGTCCGACTATTTAACATGCTGACTGAAATTCGTATGTCTCAGGTATTCGAATTTTTATCCCACCACCAATGACAATACTTTTTTACATTTTCAATCGTTGAATACTGCAATGTAACCCAATTCAACTGTGCTCCCAAGTTCCCAACATCACGATGCTTATCATAGACGACACTACCCCATAATCCTCGCACTAAGCTAATTGGCGTGCTTTTTCCATTGTGATTCCTTTCAAAGTTGCGACCGTGACTTGTTGATAACTGGGCTACTGACGTACTCCGATTTAGGATTTTCGTAACTAACGACCTTGCGCGGTGTCAGTTTTGATGGACCGAAGTAACGCCCAAAATACCTATCGTAAATAGGAGTACGGGGTAGCTCACTTTCGTAATCACTGGAGTATCATACAAAATTGTTGGATTTACAAAAACGTAATTCCAGTGTGTTTTATACATAGTTACGTGTCAAGTTTCGGTCGCAACGATAATACCCATGACATGACAAACAAACGCACGAGTCAAACTCTCAATATGTGTACCTCACTAACGCCGGCACCGGTGACAGTGTCGGTATACTGGATGTGCGATACATCGCTCCTTGGTACCTGTCCGTGCGCCATTCGACCAGTTTTAATAACAATATTCTCTTCTACTTAAATTGTGAAGAATTGGTGTTGGAGAATAAAACTGTACTTTTTGTGCGTATAATTTCATTCCACAACGGTTTACAAAAATGGTTGATGTAGATAGCTCTGATCTGATATAAAATGTACATGATTTATCTAAAAGTGACGCTAGAATCTAAAGATCTTACAATAGGGATAGATGGGTCTAAAACAATACTCAAACAAGTGTATCTATGAATTAGTAGATAGAAAATGATGTAGATTCAAATTTGTCAAATAACATGAGATTCTAGTAACTCCAATCAACTATCAACTGCCTTATTGAACCGTACTAGGTTCTACTATAAATTACACCCAGGTACATTTAGCTCTATCTACATCAACTAAAAGGTAACAGGAGGCGGGTAAGTAACGTACCTTCCGCTGGCAGGCGTGAGGTAGCCGGTGGGAGTGCGAGGGCGCGAGCCCCCGTTTGGCGTGGCGGCGGCAAGCTTGCTGGCCGTGGCGGCCGCACGCGCTGTCGACGCCCTCGTGTTCGTCACTTTGCGCATCGGAATACGCGATGGTGTTGTTACTTCGTCTAAAACGACAATAATTAATAAAGCGAGGTCTTACCTACCTGGAGAAGTCTCTAAAGAAAGGACATAATGGCGAATGGTGGCGGAGGCCTCTGTCAAGAGACACACTGAACTGATAACATCTTATAAATAAAACAATAAAGTTGAAACAGACCACCAGTTCAGAATACCCATTGGAATTTTTGCTTGCTTATTGATTGATTGATGCAAAGTTTAAACGTTGTAAAACATCCACCGAATCTATGAGGAGCGAATAATAGGATAAGTGAAACAGAAAAGCAGCAAATGAAACTGTACCTGTACTATCTAGAGAGAGATTTGATCCATGTCTGGACGGCGGTTTCGATCCGGTCCTTGAACCGGGCCTGGACCCTGGCCGAGATCCACCAGGTGTTAAGGTAGACCTGTTGAAAAGAACAATGATGTTGTTATTCAAGAGCGTCTACATTTTTATAAAATGTTCTATTCGATCAAAAGTAAGGTATTACCTTGGCGCGCTAGGTTTCCTGTATCTCGCTCCGAGTCCACTAGCGGCCTCGTTATCACTGAGTGAGTCAGGTGTGCCAGCGCTCAGGGAAGACCTGGAGGCTCTTCCGGCCACGCCTCCCGCGGACATCGGTACCGAGCGAGCAGTGCGCTCCCTCACCTGCGAGGTACAGTACAATGATTACAAAGTCTAGACCAACGTTGCCATGTTTTATTACCATCATCATTGACCAAATCATCATAATATAATATTGTTAAACAAAATTGTACTTCTGTTAGTTGAAAATAATCGGTGACTCAACAAATATTAAAATGAAACTATAATATTATCACT
Organism: Ethmia dodecea; assembly: GCA_963855545.1. Taxonomy (NCBI): domain Eukaryota; kingdom Metazoa; phylum Arthropoda; class Insecta; order Lepidoptera; family Depressariidae; genus Ethmia; species Ethmia dodecea. Next base: position 9,996,971 of record OY979458.1, on the reverse strand, counting down.
TAATGCGGAAGTAATGAACATGCTGAACTAAATAATGATTTAAGAACTCTACAACATAGACAGGACTAACACGATGGACAAATAAACATAAATGAACAGCATCGAAGGTTAAACTCAAGGTGCAGTTCTGCGAATTTCACACAGCCTATGAGCATTACCCAGTGGTATCCTGGAGAGGGCTGGTATCCATGCTGATGGGTATAGTGGTGGGCGCCCGGCGTAGTCGAGCCCTGGGATCTTGAGTGGCCGTATATGAACGCCTGCTTTGTGCCATGTGTTGAGCCGACGTGCAGCGGGTACGAACACGGGAGCTCTTCCCGTTGCCTTAGTGCCTCAAATATTGGTCTCAGCTGCTCCATAAACTCCTCAGCTAAACGTACCAATACAAAACCGGGAGACTGATTAAGGAGGAAGGGGACACATATCCGTCACAAACAGAAAACTTGTTTTTGCCTTCATAGTGCCAATCGTTTTGCCGGAACGCGTTTGTTTACGAGATTTCGAGACGAGTTACGATTAGTCCACACGATTTAGTCGATGAACGCGCGAAATTTTGCGAATTGCGGGTATGATGGGATCTAGCGGGAAGGGTGAACGAAATACATTACCATAACATCCATATGCGCTGACGTGCCACCTCTCCAATGCAGTGGATCCAATGAGGTAAAATAACAAACAACACCAAACACTACACGAGCCTGTGCCTCAATGCATAGCTTGAACACTAATGCAGTACGACCAAACGCTACGAGCTCAACACATGCTGCACTCACGACAGTGCACCTTGCATATGGATATTGGCAATCCATGTACAAGTTGCAACATTAAAAGCAAAAAAATGGTCCCCAAACCGATGCTCCCTCCAACAACTACTGTGCGCTTAATGTGGTACGTGTGCGAAATTAAAACTAGGTCTAACCTGGAGGAAAGAATAAATAAATGGAAATGTAGCAGTTCACAGCTACTTACCTTTGTGATCGGTCCGGTGGACGGAGGTGTGTTTGTATTAGAGCGAGGCGTACGCGGTCTGAACGCAGCCATGCTCTGCGACACTCCGTCGGCCAGTATGAATTGTTCTCGCAGTTCGATGTTGGTGCGTCCCTTGGCTGCATGCGGGCGGCGTCCGGTGCGGATCACAAATGGAGGAGGAGGGACAGGAAGAAGAAAACCGTTCGGTAACAGGACGGGCGAAAAATAACACCACAGTGTTAAAAACGGGAGAGCGTGCAGTGGTAGTGAGGAAAAGAAAAAAAACAACAAACAAAATCAGAACATGTCAAACATAAACAACCAAAATGTAGTAAAAATCAAAATCAGGAATTTGTAATAGTGTGCCGTTAGGAATAGGAATTAAAATACCATTAGTTTTAAGTCTCTCACCAAATTAAGGCAATTTTTATAAATCAAGGGCAAGAGCAGTGTTTCTTATTAAAAAAAGTTATCACCAGTTGCAAAGAATTTTCCAAATTATTTTTTCATAACATGTAACTTTCAAACTATGTGAATGTGAAATGGAATATGTATGCACTAAATGATTTCAATATTTACAAAGTTTTCATGGAATTAAATATCTTGCACTTGTTTTATAACCATTAGTAACTACTTGAATAAAATAACCGTTAGAAAATAAAATGCAAATAAACTTCATAATAACAATCATGCTATACCTGATACTAAGCAAATTATCTTTAAGTTAATATTTTGAACCTTTATACCTCTATGAAATATAATACAAATAGTAATTAATCCAAGTTGTTGGCTCTTCCACTACTTTGTGCATTCTACACATTTGATGAATTTTGTACGATAAAAGCTGAACTACACTACAGAAGCATCCAAGGTGTAAAATATTTATAAAGTTACTTATAATAACTTGAGCAAAGTAGGCAAACATAATAACTAAGCCACATCAATAATAAACGCTCTGCACTGGAATCAGTCCTTCATCAAAGTGGAATTTTAAAAAGCTAATCGTGTGTACATACAATGATTTGTTTTGAAAGAAGATTCCAGAAGCAGGCCACATTATTATCTTACCGAGCGGACAACAAGCTTCATGCTGTTCCGGCTTGCTCGGGTCAGGCAGCGGTAGCACTAATGATACTACATATTATGTAAGGGAGGTTTATAGGGATTCAACGCAAAATAAAATTAATAATAACGAAAATTTTATAATGGACCAGGGAAGTTGGTTGGATAGGACAAAGCGAATACGAATTAGTAAATTAGTAGCAACATCAAATTTGATTGTGGACATTCTCGCTGCTTACTTTAGCTGTACGGTTCTGCTGTAACTAGCATTTACTTTTGATAGAATGAGTCACAATGAAGTGGATGTGATTCGCTAAATGTGTAAGAGAATTTATTGTTTGAAATTTTACAAAACATGAGTGAAACCCTAAATGTACATAGTTGTGCTGGATTATATTTATTTTAATTTCCGTCAACGTTTAAGATTTTGGGTTCGAGTCTGCATTACAGCGCCTAAACTTATTTTAGTTTAGTCCTGTCAGATTAAATTTCTTTCTCATAGAGAAGAAAAGAGACGAGTGATATTTAGTCCTGTCAAATTAAAATTAGTCCTGTCAACTAAGACATTTCATAACGTGTTTAGTGCATATGTAAATAAGTCACGACTAAAATACAGCCTCTGACAGGACTAAATTCGGTAGGTTATCTTCTATCCCTTTTCTTTTTTTGAGGTAAAATAAAGACAGGAATAAAGTAAAATAAGTTTAGTCGCTGTAATGCAGAATCGAACCCTTTATAGGTGTATATTTAAACGAACAAAGTTTTAACGCCATCTACCGGAATCAACATTACGTTATTGAAATAACGACAAGTTATTCGAATAACGTTATATCGTTATATGCTATTGAAGCGCTGCCATACCTGGCAACACCGCCCACTGCGCATGTCAAGTGTACTATGTCAAAAGTCAAAAGCGTCGCGTCCGAAAAATAAAACAAGACAATGGAATTTCGTGGTAATTTATAATTTCTTGTGGATATTGGGTGTGGTGCGCGAATTAAGCGTACAAAATGACCGGGACGATAATCGAAAACCTTAGCGGTCGCAAACTTGCAGTATTAGTGACGTTTTTGCTGCTTTGTCAAATAACATGTTTTTTGATCGGCGGGTTGGTCGCGCCCATGCCTGCGAACGTGCAAAACATCCTCGGGACCGTATGCAAGGACACTACTACCATGAAAAACGACACGTCCAAGTGGTTCTACAACCGCGGGAAAGGTAAATGCAAGACCGTCGACCTTGGGGATATGCACCAGGACTTGTCTGAGACGGACATCGTTTTCGCGTTCCAAATGCCTATACCCCGCGAAAGTAAGGTGTTGGACTACTCGCGATGGCAGCAGAACCTGATCGGCGTGCTCCAAGTGGACATACGGTACCATTCCCAGATGGAAGTGAAACCCCGCAGCGTAATAACAATTGACGCGCGCCTCGCGTACCGTAACAAAGGTGAACCGGACGACGCTTGGAAGCTGTACACTCAGTCTGTCGAAAAGCGTCACTTAGACTGCGACATTGACCTCAAAACCGAGGAGTATCTGTACAACTGTTCGGCAATACCATTGTTCGAGCTGGGGTCGCTGTATCACGACTACTATGTGCTGAATGTAAGGCTGCCTGTAGACACTCCCGACATGAACACCAATATCGGACACATACAAGACATGTGGTTGACAGTTATTAACCAAAACGGCGGGTTTACTAAAGTCTGGCTGTCTTTGAAAACTGTTTTCTTTCCCTGCATAATAGCTATACTAGTTTGGTTTTGGAGACGCATCCACATGTTGCAGCGGAAACCTGTTTTGTTAGAGAAAATGCTACTCAGTTTGGGGATAGCTCTGTGTTTTTTGAACATGCCTATTGAGTACCTAACGTTACACTTCGACTTGCCTTTCATGTTGTTACTTGGGGATATAAGGCAGGGAGTTTTCTACGCTATGCTGTTCTCTTTCTGGCTAGTCTTTGCCGGGGAACACATGCTGATTCAAGATGCGTCGTTACAAAGCTCTCTACAGCAGTACTGGCGTCACCTGAGTGCGGTTGCTATGGGCTGCCTCTCCCTATTCATCTTTGACATGTGTGAGCGAGGAGTGCAACTCCGTAATCCATTCTATTCCATCTGGGTGACAGATTTAGGGACAAATCTTGCTCTGACCTTCATAATTTTGGCTGGGATATCTACTGGTGTCTATTTCCTATTCCTGTGCTACCTGGTGTGGCAGGTCTTTATCAACATCTCTCACAAACGTCAATCTCTACCGACTATGTGCTCTGTTCGACGTCTGCACTATGAAGGCATTATTTATCGCTTCAAATTCTTGATGCTGGCCACTTTACTTTGTGCTGCATTGACAGTCATTGGTTTTGTATTGGGGCAAGTAGCAGAAGGCCAATGGAAGTGGGATGAGAACATTGAACTAGAATACACTTCAGCGTTTTTCACTGGTGTCTATGGCATGTGGAATATCTACATCTTCGCTTTACTGGTTCTGTATGCCCCCAGTCACAAGCGTTGGCCTGTCGCCGAAAACACAGCCGACACTCAGAATTTGAGTGAAGAGTTTGAGTTTAGTCCGTTACCAAGTGAAAGGTCTACCAGTGAAATATCCTCTCTAACCTCCTTTATTAGGAAGACAACCATTGACTAGATTTTTCCAATAATCAATTTCATAACTAATAGGCAGCTTTGTAACGTTAATCAGAAATGTATTCATGCTCCCAAGATCTCAAAAAGCTTAAGTAAACAGTAATTTGTAGAACAAGTATTGAATAGGAACAAATTTTGTACTCAAATATTTAGCAAGGGAAGTGTACTCCTGATAACCTATCTAGGTATGTAGACTTAGATCTGTGTAGGTTTAGAAATAAGTCGTTGTGATCTATTTATGGAAATCTTCGATTCTTTAAGCATTTTATAGTGGGTTTATGCCTGCAAAGCATTTATCTGACTCATTCAATTTGTAGAACTGGTTTCACGACCTTGATTCGTGCTAGCTGTGCTTCCATAATAACCCATGTAACCATTTTAGAATTAGGAACATTTTTGCCATTTGGATATTTTCTGTGATAATGTGAATCTTGCTTTGATCGATTGTATTATTAATCTTGCATTTAAAAACAGTATTTATTACATTTCCAGCACAACTTTTTTATTTAAATCATTTATTAAATATATGTACTTAAAGTAAGTTTTAACGTGAATGTAATGCATTTGTAATTTTATAATCATTAGTCGTAAATTAGAATTGTACGCGAGTATTATAGGTTAAATAACTGAAATTAAAATTGATTATTTCAAACATGTTATTTTTGTTATTCAAATCACAAGAGGCAAATATTCTTAGTAGGTTTAAAAAAATATTTACCTTCTACAACGATTAGTGAATGTAATTCACATCAGTTTCCCGTATTATTGGGTTAAACACAAGATATATACTAATTATTATTAATTGATCCCGTTTTTGATTGACACTTTGAATATCGACACAATAATATCATCAATATAAAAAAGTCACATCAACTTTCTGTAAAATATAGAAAGTGTTTAAGAATTACTTTTGCAGTGCTAGCGTCTGCGAAAAGAGAACCGTGGGATTTGAAAGCGCTACTGCGTTTAATTCCTATTTTTGTTTTACTGGGATCCCTTACAGTAAGATTTAATTTTATCGATTTTTATGCTTTTAACATTTATTTTAGTAGGTTGTTGAGACAAGTCCTTGATAGTAGTGTAGGGTTCCATATAAAAATTTAACTCCTTAGCAACGACGGTTCTCTTTCCGCGCGCTCTCACTGTTTTTATGGAAAAAGTTGCAAATAAAGCCAAAATTCTGTATATTTGTTCTAAACATTTTTTATTCTAAAATTCATTTCAGAGATTATTTTGGCTTCATTTTGTTTATAATTGCAATATGGACTGCAGTATTCTGCTTCAACATTACAATTTTTAGATATTAGCTATATGCTAAAAACATAATTCACTTTGTTTATTTGCAATTAAACCTCTTAGTAGGTATATAGGCTTGTGGTACCTTTGGAGGATATAACTTGTAAAATTTATTATTATTAACTTGTATGTTGGCTAAATAATTGGTAATACAGTATTTTTTGTGACTTTGTGAATGATATTTTTAGCAATCATTATTATAACGTGAGGGAGGGTGTATCAAAACATGAAAGTAATCCCCAAAACGAACTAACCCATCCACAAGACAAATGCTTCGTCAAATTAGTAAAAATACATAATAAGTAACTAAATAGGTATTTTTTTAAGTATAAACAAAGTAGAGTTATATTTCCTTTCAATTCAAGATCAAGAAAATTATCATAACTTTACAAATTGGTCGTGCTCTTTAAAATATTACTTCTATTTTAGCTGTATATCTGATTTTGCATCTGACTGGCTGGCTATCTAGTATTATTAGAGTTCGAAGATGCTCATCTATCCCCATCATTTCATGACCCAAAACGAAAGAAATTCTCCTCAGTAATGTAATTACTAATTACGATGTAGCTCTGACGCGCCGTCATCGTCATCACCGTAGGGTACGTACCTCTGCAAGGGTCGTTCTTCACGAGGAATTCGTCGAGAGCAACCCAACCGCCTCCGACACGCACCATGACCGTGGAACGCAGAATGCGCACTAGACGCAACTTTTGCGAGTCTCCGAACTGTTGGGTGTCACGTGAATGATATAAATAATAAATAGATAGATATGTGATGTATGTGACAGGGTAATTGACGGACCTGTTCGATTAGTGTGACATGAGCCTGCCTTCTGAGTCGGAGGTCGCGGGTTCGAGCCCCGCTCGGGGCCAACATTTGTTTGCATGAACATTTCTGTTGTCTGGTCGTTTATTATTTATTTAAATTCCTCAAGCGTCAAGATAGACGTTGCATAATACGATTTAGCAAAAATAGACTTTAAATAATACGAAATTCCTTCTGACGCCTTTGGATAATCAGAGAATCACATGTTTCTAAAATCATTGGGATAAACGTTGTTCGATGAGCCGTCCGCCGCTGTCATCTTTTTGGTGATTACCCTGATATTTGTAGTAAGTAATTTGGGGACAACGGGGCTGGTTGCATACCTACTAATGAACTCGATTCTGCAGACCAGCTAAAATTCCTAATTTTAAGATTATCTGTCCTTCTCCATAGAATACGGAAGAAAAAGGACAGAAACAAACCATAGATTATAGAGTAATGTCAAACATGTAAAAAACAACTAATTTGAACCTTATGAACGTGCTTATCTGTCACTTTAATCCATGACCTTGTTACATCGTCTCTAAAATTGCTAAACACGTGTATTTGAATACGTTCATAATTTAATTTCTTTTATAATGGCGGTCCTTTTTGATTTCGTCAGAATCCAGTTTACAGAGCTTGGTCTGTCCCTGCGTTCATAAGGTTAAAGTTTGTTATTTTGACATTTGTGACATTATAAATAAATATGGCGCTTATTTCTGTCCCTTTCCTTTCCAAAGCGGTGGAAAAGAATAGAGCTAACTTAAAATTAGGAATGTTAGCTGGTCTGCAGACTCGAGTCCAATACTTACGTAAATCAAGATTATACGGTAAGCCCTTTATGTAACTGTTTGTTGTCCTAAATAAATATTAACAAAGAACTCGAAAAAAAAAATCTTCAACTTATATTTTTTTTCTCATGGATGCCGTTGTCAGAACTGGACGAAATTAAAATGGGACCAATCTGGAAACTTAAGTTCAGAATCATCTTTAATAATTATTAATAATATAAATAATTATATATTACAATAAATAATTATTTTTTATGAAAAATTTAACACATATTAAAAATAGCTGAAATCGAATAAGTAGTCGATACTGAACAAACTAATTTCAGGAATTGCGCTTATTCTGTTACATGGTGTATATACAGACGAAATTGATAACCTCCTCCTTTTTGAAGTCGGTTAAAAATCAAGTTACACCGTACTGCTGGCACTTACCCGGTACTTGCCCTCGCCGACTTGGAACACGCGGAACTTCTGCCGGCAGGTGCAAAGCATCACCAACCGCTTCACCTCGTCGTGGATCTTGTCCGCGTCCGTGGGCGGACCGTGGGGCTTCACCTGCACACAATACGGTATTTCAAAAATCATTTATATCTGTAGGTACAAAGTCAAAAGTTTTTTATTCAATGTAGGGACTTAAGTCCTCTTATCAAAACAGTACAAAATAGTCTAGTAAATATTAGTACACATCTAGGGAAGTAAAATAAGAAATGTCTCATATCACATGTAATTGTCGACCAAGCGGAGCCGAGGTCTGCAAATATGTGAGGCTTTCTTATTTACTTCCCGAGGTGTGTATACTTTTTTCTTTTCGACGGAGGGAAAGCGGCAACTTTGTTTTAGCGCATCGGGCCAAAATTTGCGGCTTTCCGCCCGGAGAAATGAAAAATACATTTAGAAACGTCTATAGTCTAATAACAAGGCACTCTAAACTCGTCCATGAAGACTGGCTTAGTGGTTCCAAATGCCTGAGGAGAACCAGCAAGAAACAAGGGCAGCTCTTTTTCAGTATATCGAAATTAAAAGTGCGATTAGGTCATAATTATTTTACAAATAATACAACAATTTTAAAAAAAAAATCAGCAAGATAAATAACACATTGAAATCTCGGGGAAAAAACTAGTGCCTGGTTGAATGTGACCCAAAAAACAACGGATACTAAACTATAAGAGTATAATGTTGACTCACCGCCTACAGATAATCCAATGATGCAAAAAAAAAAAACAACTTATCAATATCAGATAAAAGGTGATAAGCGGATAGCAACTGCAACTGATAACGACTGTGTTGGGACATTCAATGGGACCATATTTTATAAACGTGAAATTTTGTGAGGGTGGATGTATGGTGTTTGATGCTCTTTCAAACACTACTGAACGGATTTTGATGAAATTTGCGTGTACAGTGATATACATCCTTTACATAGTACATCATATATGTAGCTTACTTTAGGCCGGGACACGAAGTCGAGAAAAAAAAGCTAGTAGTCATCAATAGCTAGTGACGTTCGTAGTGGCCTATTGTTTATTTATAAACGTAATCATATTAATTTTGACATACCTTGCTTCTTCCGCACATCTATCATAACCACCAGTGTAAGTAGAGCAAGCATTGAGCACGTAACATTATATATAAGGCCCCTGCTTCAATACATTAGCACTATATGTATAGGAATAGTAAATTACTTCCCGAGGTGTGTATAATGTCTGCTCGACGGAGGCGGGAAGCGGCAACTTCGTTAAGCGCAGCGGGCTCAAAGTTGACGCTTTCCGCCCGGAGAGATGAAAAGATAATTTTTCTAATCCAATTTCTTTGGCTGTAGGTACACCATAGGATAGCAAAGTTACGTACAAAGTCGCGTTTACTGCTAGTAAGAAGTTTAAAAGAGTAACAAACCCAGTCTGGCCTGAGCGCGGCGATGAACTCCTCCCAGTCGATCAGCCCGCCGCCATTCCTGTCGAAGAGGTCGGCGACAGCGCCCATCTCCAGACGGGACGTGTCGAACTCTGCAGGAAAATATTAGGATTTAATGAACTTTCGATGAGCAATATTACAACAATAGTGGCCTAAGGTAGGAAAGGGAACAGCCGGGCACCCCGGGCCCCCTTAAAGAGTAATCTAAGAATAGTATATAACATACCTAGGAAAGTAAAATAAGAAATGTCTTAGATCTTTTTTTTTTTTTACTAAAAAATGGGCTTGCTCTTGACCCCAGACTAGCCCGAGAGCAAAGACGGGGCCTACGTTGGGACGAGCTTGCCCAGAAGATGCCTGTTCACTCGATCCTTAAAGGCTTGTGGGTTATATGAACTCGGAAATACAGACGCCGGCAGGTAGTTCCACTCCTTGGCGGTGCGCATAATAAAAGAACTTGAAAAGCGCTTTGTGCGTATAGGTGGGATATCCACCAAGTAGGGATGAAGCCCAGCCGTGCGTCTGGAAGTCCGATTGTAAAAAGGGGAAGGTGGGATGAGCTCGTGCAGCTCTTGGGCACACTCCCCGAAATGCAATCTATAGAATACCGACAGACTGGCAACTTTGCGCCGATGGGCTAAAGATTGCAGCTTAGTCACCATCATCTCGTCACCAATCATTCTCCTGGCTCTGCGCTCTACAGAGTCTAAAGCGGCGAGTTGGTATTTAGCTGAGCCATCCCAAAGGTGGCTGCAATACTCCATACATGATCGGACTTGAGCTTTGTAGAGTGTTAGAAGCTGTCCAGGTGTGAAGTATCGCTTAACCTTATTAAGGATGCCCAGTTTTTTGGCCGCAGTTTGTGCCTTGGACTCAATATAGGTGCCGAAGTTGAGGTCTGAACTCAACTCCATGCCAAGAAGTTCCAGGCTGCCGGTAGTAGGTACAGATGCACCCCGAAAAGTAGGAGTCAGGTCAAATGGACTCCGTTTAGCGGAAAACAGATCATAATGTAATTGTGATCTACAAGCATGTGATCTTAGGCTTTCTTATTTACTTTCCGAGGTGTGTACCTATACTCTTATTCTCAGCTCGACGGAGGCGGAAAGCGCCAGCTTCGTTTAGCGCAGAGGGCTGAAAGTTGACACTTTCCGCTCGGAGAGATGAAAAGATTGTTTCCAAAAGCCTTATACCGAGGTGGGCGGGCAGAAGTATTCCATTCCTCGCTATACCCACTTTTCACCAGTATATTTTGGATTTTTATCCTGACAAGTGGTGGTGGGGACATTCGTGGAAGCGGGTTTCCTCACAATGTTTTCCTTCACCGTCGATCTAGTGATACCTGAATATGTAGGTACGTAAGCTATTTGACAACTCATTGGTGCATGCCAGGATTCGAAACCGAGCATCACGAATGAGAGCAGGCTCTATATCCTCTTAAACGAAGAAAGTTAAAAAGTTTTAGTCTTCATTGACTCTCTGTATAGATCACGATACTCACTGGTGTTGATGATGCCGTCGATGAACTCGTTCCTGGCGATCATGCCGTTGTTGTCCTTGTCCATCTTGCGGAAAAGATCCGTCAGCCGGGACTTCTTGTGGTTCATGAACTTCAGGAACTGGGGACAAGTTGCATTGCCGTTAATTTGATATCAATTTGATAATGTTAAATTGTTGGTATTAAATTAGGTTCATTGTTTCGGAAGGCACGTTAAATTGTTGGTCCCGGTTTTCGTTGTGTTAACGCACAATGAAAGTCGTTAAGACATATCAGATAACCTTAGGGGGCTTGAAAAATTCTGACTGTTAAGTGGCCACTAGCTTAACACCATCTCCCAATCCGCGGTGGGCTCGCGTGGGAGATTATAGCCCATACTTCCTCATGTGTGAGGAAAGACCCTTAGCTCAGCAGTGGTCCGTTACGGGCTGATGATGATTAAATTAGGTAGAGCATATACTAGGAGTCGCAAACTGAGCTTGAAGGAAATCAAAAAAGTCTATATCTTACCCGCTTTCTCCAGTCGTCCCAGCTGAAGTTGGAAACTCTTTGCAGCTCTTTCAGGTGCACCAGACGTTCGTGCAGTCTCCTTTGGCGTTCCCAGGCCAACAACCAGACAGTGCGCCACTTGTCCCACAGTTGCTTCACGCGCGGCGACCGGAATTCCGGCTCTGCGCCCTTGCTATACGGTTTAAAATAGGTTTTAGTTTCATGTACTTAGTTGCTACAGACTGTTTTTGATTTGTTTGGGTAATATATATATATAATCTCACGCCTTTTTATCCCCGAGGGGGTAGGCAGAGGTATTCCATTACTGGATATTCCCACATTTCACGAGATATATTGGACCCCTAAATGTGATAGGTGGTGAGCCTATCGCCGGACCGGGTCTGTTTACACATGTCTCAGAATTAATTCTGAGACCTGCGGGTTTCCTCGCGATGTTTTCCTTCACCGTCGAGCTAGTGATAAATATGTACGTAAGTTTTTGAAAAATTCATTGGTACATGCCAGGATGTTTGGGTACAAGATTGCTCATATATGTTGCCAATGAGGTTTCAACACACTGAATCAATTACTGACTGACTGACAACGCAACGCTAGAAGTATGACATTTTGCACAGAAGTCCTAGGTACTAGCTAAGCATTAAGGGGTTAGGGGAAAAAAATTTAATAGAACTTCCTCGTTTTTTAAAATACTTCATAATAAAATGTAACATCTTATAATCTATCTGGATATAAAATAATATAAAAACAAGAGACTGATAATTTAATACTGATTATAAGTTGTACAATATCTATTGTTCAATAATTAAATATTGATAATTTGGCATGCTAATTGCATTATGAAAATACTACTTTATTAACTATCTACTGCAAGTCTAAGAATATTGCTTGTTTAGATACATTCCAACTAAACAAAAATAGCAGAAAAAGTTCAGGCTGTCAAAGAAAAATCGCAGCCGAAATATTCTCGTAAGCATTACAGGGTTGTCGAAACCAAAAATCAGATTCACAATAACATACACACACCGGCACAATTAGCGGAACAGAAAAAAAAGGGAGTATTTACGCATTTTTGCGTGTTACTGGCCGGCTAAATAAGCTTTTTTTAAATTTGGGTTTTAATTTAAAAATGGAATACTAAGCGACTGCCCTTTTTTTCATTCTTTTGTTTTAATTTTCATTGATTAATTTTTTTCCACCGCTTGTCCGTTTTTAGAAGGTTCGTGAATTCCACTTGAAAATCTTTGAATTGCAGTTTTTGAGGCTTTTGAGTTTTTTCGCATATTGATAATTTACGAGCATCTAAGTATGCCTGATTTAACGCCATCAGAAATCATTAGGGCAGATCAAATGAGGAGAAATGGTCAAACCTACAGATCGATTGCCAGAAGCCTTCGTCGATCGTTATCAACGATTCATCGTAGCATCCAACGATACAGATTGACGAATACTCTAGTGAGAAGGAGAGGACAAGGCCGGAAAAGGTGTACTTCAAGGAGGGATGACCGTTTTCTCCAACTTCAAGTCCGACGGAACACGAGACTAACGGCGGTGCAGGCTCGAAATTTACTGGAAGAGGTACGAGCAGTAAGGATGAGTGAGCGGACAGTTCGTAGAAGATTCGAAGAAGTGGGTATAGGCTCGTATGTGCCCGCCAAAGCCCCAAAACTTGAGAGACATCATCGCACAAACCGTCTTGAACAAACTTTGGTCGTGAACATCGTGATTGGGACTTCGACGACTGGGGACAGGTTCTTTTTACTGATGAATGCAGAGTTATGTTAAATCAAATTGATGGAAGGCAGCGAGTATGGAGACGCAAAGGAGAACGGTATATCCAGTCTAATTTTGAAAATACAGTGGCATATGGCGGCGGTTCAATTATGGTCTGGGGAGGAATATGTTTAGCAGCTCGTACGGAGTTAGTAGTAGTCGATGGCGGGAATCTGAATGCTGATCGGTATATCAGGGAGATTTTAGAAGAACATGTTGTGCCATTTGCCCCCTTTATTGGTAACAACTTCATTCTAATGCATGATAATGCTCGGGCTCACAGTGCTCGCACAGTACAGACATACCTAAACCATGTTGGTATAACGGTGATGGAGTGGCCAGCACGGTCCCCCGATATGAACCCTATAGAACACGTCTGGGACTTGCTAAAGAGGAGTGTAAAGTCAAGAATGCCACCTCCCAATAATCTCAACGAGTTGCGAAACGCATTAGTTGAAGAATGGCAGAGGTTGCCCCAAGAAACCATTGATAACATCATCCGCAGCATGCCCAGACGGATGGAAACCCTCATCAGAGCACGAGGAGGAAACACTCGATATTGAACAGTCATTGAAATTGATGTTAACCTTTGGAAAATTTTGAATTTTCTGCTGTTTCTCTATAATTAAAAAATCGAAGAAAAATGTATTTTGTTTAATTTAATTTTTATTTTTATTAAACTTTAAGTATGGTGTTACAAATGAATGTCAAAACATGTTAATTTAATTGTTGTTTCATTTTAAATAATATCTTGTTTAAAAATTACATTCATTGTTCTAAATTCCCTCTTTTTTCTCCTTTTTTTTTCTGTTCCGCTAATTGTGCCGGTGTGTGTATAACCGTAAAAATATAACCGTTTCAAAACATAAGCATTTGCCGTCTATACAGATGATTCAAGCTTCGTAGGGTTGTAACGAATATAATAAATAAAAAACAAAAAATAATTCTCCTGCACATTTCAGTAAACTTGTTGGATTTGAGAATTTTGACCCGTACACTATAGTAGTCGAACATTTTATTTTATAATGTTCGTTGCAACCCTAAGCGTAGTCCCCTGACTAAGGCAATGTTCAGCGGACACGGACCCTTTAGAAAGCGGTTTTTAGACAGTTTGTTTGTAGTATATTTAATTTAATTTTGTATATAGGCAGATTGTAGCGTAATAATTTTGTAAGATGGTATTTACACTGTATCTGGTAAAAAAATCTAACTATTTTTATGAGTTGTAAAACGCTCTTATGGACTTAAAATAAAAAAAAACCGCGTTCAAATAATATTAATCAAAATAAGGTTGAGCAAAATTAGGGCTGCCAAAAATATTTACAGTTTAGTAGCAGTAGTAGTTTTTCAATTTTTTTCTGTTCTTTTCAAAAACCCCGTTTTAATCGACAACGACACCTATCTCAAACAGTATGGAGCTACAATCCGCCTGCAAGTTAAGTATAGCGTAGCCTTACCTTCCCTTGGGCGGGAATCTGGGCCCGTAGTGCGGCAGGGCGCGGTCGGGCGTCTCGCGACCAGGACTCACGCGACTACACACATTCATCATTGTAATCACACGGAAAACAACACCCGTTAGTGGCAACCCTTAGTGTTATTGTCAGTTACGGAAGTCAGCCGCAGCCTTAGACAGTTATAATGATTGGCTCAAAAAGAATGGAATCTAGAGCCAGTAATGACAGATTAAAAGTTTATGTTAGTAGTGAAAAGATAGATCGTGGTGGGGTTAGTTCTATTTGTTAGTTTAGTGCTGAATTTGCGCGAACTGTGATATTAGTAGTCTATTGTACTTGTGATTTTGAGTACACGCAATTTAGATACAATGGCGTTAGAATAACGTCCAATTTTCTCTACTGACTTTTAATTCTAGCGGGGTTTTTTATTTTTGAATTTGTCAATGATATTTTGTTTTTGCATTTTGTCTGACTGTCTGTCATATATTTTACAATCAAATGTAGTAGTTATTTTTTCCTCTGAATAAAGTTCAGAATTTATTTTTATTTGTATTTTCGCTTATTTCTTTTAGATTTTAAATCACGATGTAATTTTAAAAGCTCCAAGTTTATTTAAAGGTAAGTGGTAGTTTTTTTTATCAAAAAAGTGGCAACCCTAAACTTAAGTAAGTAATACTGTGCATGTTTCTCAAACTGTTAGGTTCCCATGCATGCCAATGTGCTTGTCAAATGAATGTTAAATGTATATGCAAAACATTCCCATAACCGATCTAATTTATATTTTTAATTTATATTTAAAATATATATATATTTTTTGTTAACAATGAAATCAATTTTTTTTCTGTAAGTGTAAATAGTGCTTGTTACAAACAAAAATAAGATCTATTTACCTATTGAAATAGAATCCAAAACGACTGCATGAAATGTAAGCACAAAAAAAACTAATTAATTAATATGTATCCAAAATATGTTTTTTTATGAAATTCTATTACGACGTGATAATATCTAACAAACAATATTTCTCTAATCATACATTTTTTTGACATCCAACAAACATGCTAAACTTTCTTCAAAGACAAACTTTTTAATTTACACACAGCACTACAAGCCATAGATTAAAAAACGTAGTAGACAAAAGTCAAACCTTCCTCTCCTACTTCGACTGTGTATCCTGGACCTTGTGGCGAAGCGTGCGACACGTGGACGAGACAGAAGCAACATTTACATAGGTTAGAGCAAGACAAAGCTATGTCACTTGTTTCGCTGTCGGAGGAAGAACTTAGGGTAGTATTACAGAACGTAACTCTGCTTGAGCACTGTGAGAGAGACAGCTTTATGTGACTCATATAGCGGTATCTCTTTCCGACTGCCTTCAAACGGAAATCGAAACTCAAGTTAGATTGTGTAATGTATCCTTAGGTTTTTTTTACATATTTATGTATATTATTTTCTAGTTCTTCCTCCAACAAACACAGTTAAATAATAAATGTAAATGAAAATTAATTCACCATGAAATGTTAAAATCATACAGCGATTCAATATGAGAATTAAATGATGAAGCAGACGTTATCGTAGCCTCCATCCCATTAAAAAAATTACAGGACAAAAAATTACACAAAAAACCATAATTTAATTTTAAAAAATGACATTAATTTACAATTGAAACAAAATGTACAATTGACAAGAGTAAAATTGTAAATAAAAATAAAATGAAACAAAACACACCTGTAACGCCTGGAGCCATAGTAGTCAGGCGACACAGATCTCTCCCTATTGAGGTCGTGTTGTGATCCGCGGCTGTATTTTTGTCATGGCAACATATTGTCGAAGCGGACACACCATGCAATGACGTCACAAGATGGCGGTGATTGTCGTGCGTGAATCGTGAAATAAAAATAAAACGAGAAAACAAAATGAGTAAATGAAATGGAACATAAGAAATTAACTTTTTTCACAAATTATTACAATAACTTTTTTTTATTATTTAATAACACAAACATATTTTTAATTGTTTGTCTATGTTTACGTACCCAGGTGCACCTTTAGTGGCAGACTTGGCCGACACTTTCCTTGGCGTCGATTCCCTTCCTTGGCTTTGACTCTTGACCTGAGAATTATGTTTCATTTAGATCTATTTTCATAATTGCACGTGCGGTTTTCTAAATTTTTAATTGTATGTCTCATGGATGAAAGGAAACTAGACAGTCTATGAAAATTAATAGAGTTTATATTTCAGTAAAATTACGGAATTTGAATCCTCAAAATAATTATTATCGATATCATAATTTCAATATCTTGATACTCCCAAAAGGTAAAACTATGAAATAATGGCGCGGCGCTTGCCCTTCCCTGGATGGCCTAACGGATAACTTAGGATAACGGAAACTTCTACATCTACATTAATATTGTAAAGAGGAAATACTCGTATTTGTATTTTGGTATGTTTAAAACGAATAAACTCATAAACTACTAGACCGATTTTAAAAATTATTTTACTAATGAAAGGAATGCTTAATTTTCTAGGAGTAAAATGAGCTATAATTTTCCCACGAGAATGGGACTTACGTGAGTGAAATCGCGGCTAATATCATAAATTATAATATATATAGTTAACAACATCACCTAATTTGATTCTAGTTCATTTAGATTAGTATCAAATGTAACTTTCTATTCCTGTTGAAGATCCTCAAATATTTGGTTTTATATTAGTGAACAAGTAGGCAACTGACCTGGTAGGCCTTGCAGACGCGGTCGACCTCGTTCTGCCGCTTCTGGGTGTGCTCCATGAGCTCCTTGTGGTCTTCGATGAGGCCTTCCAGCAGTTCAATGGACTCTGGCAGAGGTTCCGCTTCCAATGCTGCAGAAGTTATGTAATTATAGCGATATTTAAGAAAATGTGGAGGGCGATTATTTATATGTAGCTGTTTGTTATATTATGTAGTTTATTTGCGACTCACGGTACAAGACGAAGCCATCTGTGTCATAGAAAAATATTTCATCTAGATCTGTCTGTCCGTCAATCAGTCACAGGGCTGTATCTTTTAACTGTAGTCCATAATAGGTAATAAAAAAAAAGTTAAATATTAAAAAGGGTTTCAAGAAACGAGATTTTTTTTATTCTACAATGATTATTTTTATTATTTCAGTTGTTTGAAATGTTTCAGTGTATGTCCTGTTGATTACCCTAATAAATAAATAAGTTATACGTTAAATTCAGGTTAAGTTACTTGTAGTATAGTTAGTAGTGTAAGTTATACTCACAAAGCAGGGTGTTCTCAAGGCCGATGAGCCATTGCAGCAGCTCTTCCAGCACTAAGTCCAGGTCCTTCAGGCTCTGCATGTGCGTCTCCAGCTTGGTTCCGCGTTGCATCGCCCATTGCCATACCTGGTTAAATACGTTTTAACATTAATGTGTCTTTGACATTTATATGTAGGGTTTTGCGAAGAGGTCATTTGTGATGGGGGCGTTTGTGGGGGGGGGGGGGGGGGGCGTTTGGAGGAGGCTTGTGGTGTAGGACGTTTTTAAGTATTCTCAGTGACATTATTTCATTTTGCTGTAGTGTTGACGAAGAGGGCGTTTGTGATGGGGGCGTTTGGAGGAAGTCAATAACTTAACTTAGAATGTTGTATGTGTTGTCTTGCAATTTGAATTTATTATTACATTTATTTAAAAAGACGAATTTTGCAAATTTAAATTCATCCACGGAACTAATAAAACCTTGTATCCCTTCATATTGCACTAGTCCTTACGGTGTAATAGTTGATATTAGCTTGTCTTATTACCTGTCCTGGAGTAACTTTACTGAACACCCTTATCATAGGAAAAACATTGGAAGCCATCATTTTCCTCGCTTCTTTCTGAATCACACTCATCTTTGGCAATTTCCACAATTTATTATTTTTATTACGTCCTATTAACAAACACAGCTGACTCGTGTCGTCTGGAGCAATAACAAGCCTATAATATTTCTATTTGCAACTGCAAATCACATCGTATCTCACTGATTAAAAGATTAAATATTTTTTTATCGGCAATAACATTATGCTACAGATAAGCAAGATGCATTATGATTTATGATGACCCGAATTACAGGACCAGATTATTTTAAGGTGAAAATAATTAAAACACACTAAATAGCACAAGTAATCTTCACCGTTGGTCACATGATTATTTTAAGATGGTGTTTATTTTAAAGAAAATCTATTATCACATGACCACTAAATGACGTCACAACGCTGACAGATTCCGTGACTTCTGATTGAGTATTTGAACTTTCAAATGTCAATCCAAATGTCACTTTTAATTACATCCGGCAACTTGACATCATTTAGGGGTAACATAGAAATTATTCACTTTAAATACCTAAGTTATTGTCTATTTATAATTTGAATCGCAATCGTCTTTATTTGACAATTATTAGTGCCACGCCGACAGTAAAGACACATGTACGTCAGAAGCAATGAACGTCAAAATGAAGCCGATTTTCATTAAGGTTGAGAATAGACAATAAGCCCCCTGATATTCAAATACCTGAAAAAAAATTACATACTCACGAATTCTAGCTACCTTTTACAGTTAAACTCACCTCATCCCACCGGCTCTGAATAATGGTGATCCAGTGCTTGATGACTGTGACGGCATCGGGATGTGCCTTGCCCAGGATGGAGTGGGCGAGGGTGATAGTGTCGTCCTTGTCCCTCTGCTTCTCCTTCAGCTCGCGGATGAACCGCTCGTGCTCTCGGATCTGCGCCTGCGTCTCCTGGTCGCCCTCCGGGAGCTGGCCCGAGAACCGAAGCTTGGTCTCCGCGTCAGACAGCCATTCGAGCAGCATGTTCACCGATTTGTGCAGCTTCTCCGCCTGGATTATGGTTGAATGTTAGTATTGAAGCATTGCAGATTCGTGTTTTACTTGCTACGATTCTTTTTATATTTATGCCTCGGATTGCAATTTATTATATTAAATTTATTATTTATTAAACTTCATCTCATATTTTGTAACAGATTTCACGACTTCATTTGATATGAAAAACATATTACGTATTTTTTATAGAATTGAATTTTGGTACCAAAAACATATCAAACGACGATGTCAGCTTCGTGACAAATAAGCTCTGCGCAGGCGCAGCGGCAGAATGTCAAAGAAAGCCTTTAATATTAGCGGTAAAAAAATAATGGTACATTATTTTAGAATAAATAAAAATTTCCTTTGGCCGTTGTTAAAGCTGATGTTTCTTCATTGGTTATTTATATAAAATCATTTATTCCTCTTATGAGGAATAAATGATTTCCGTACGATACCGGAAATTGGGGTATCCAAAAATGTTTAGTATATTCAGTCCCTGCAATACCGTAATATGACCGACTCTTTGAGACATTTGAGATTGAAAAATCGTCGTGCAGATTCTCCTTATAAGAAGATGCCAATACTAGAATAACGCGGCCCGCGGGATTGTTCGTTCGGGCGTTCTATGGGGGAGGCCTTTGTTCAACAGTGGACGCTTCCGGCTGAGGATGATGATGATACAAGAATAAATCTCGTAGATTACCTCTTTGAGAGCGCTCTCGAGGCGATGTGCTTTCTTCTCGCTGAGCGATTGGACTGCCTCCCACGCGCTGCGCAACTCGCTGCACTGCTGACGGATGCTGGTCGCGTCTTCTCGGGGCACCTAAATTGACAAATTAATCATTATTAAGCAATACCGGTAACAGGGGTGTGTTGCGATCAGCTGCTTGTAAATGAATGGTAAAGTATACAGTACGGCCGTTTTAACTTGGCTGCTCTGAATGTAGTCTCCGTCTGCGCAAACCGCCAAATGGTCGCTAAAAATGTTTTTCTATTTGCGCAACTTCAGAGTTGCCAAGTTAAAAGGGCCGTACAGTACTCTATATTTGATTGCAATTCCATAATGTTTTATCTGAAATTTTGCGTGTCTGACATTCTGTGATGATTCCCTGTTGGGCACATCAATCAGAAGAGAGGATGACGAACTATTAAATATTAAGGTATAATAATTAATCTACATTATCTAATATTATAAAACGGAGAGATTTGTTTGTTTGTAATGAATATTAATGGCTCTGTGAACTATTGGGCCAATTTTAAAACACTTTCATTAAAGGAAAACTCAGTCTTCCAGAAGTAACATGGGCTATATTTTTCCCAGTACAATGAGACAGCTTGTTATTTATATAGTGATAATTTTATTAAACTAAAGTGGTAACATACCGTCGCTTCCAGGTCTTTTCCGGTCTTGAGCACGGATTGCATCTGCTGCTCGCGAGAATGCAGGTCCTCCTCGAATTGCTGCAAAATAACAACTATTAATACTCACACCGAAGACATATTTCCTTCGATACAAGGTATGTTTTTTAAAGTGATATTACAAACTGTTAATATTGGTCCAGGTTTTCTTTGTTTACGCACAATAAGTCGTAAAGCCATGACAGATACCCAATTACCCGTGGGTTACCGAAATGCTCGCGACCTCCCATCTACTAGGGGAGGCACAGGACCTTATAAAATATACTAATAAATATATTTTATGTGATTTCACAATACATGATTCACATCTATTCATCAGCGTATTACCTATTCAAATTACTCTGAGGACAAAAAATGTTTACCACGTGCAAAGGAAAATGTACCTTATGCTGTTCAATAAGCGCCATAACGGTGTCCAAATCCCCGTGCACGGGGGAGTCGCCGGCCAGCTCTCTCTGCTGCTTCTTTAACCAATCGAGGAGAGCCGACATCGCGTCCTTGAACTGACCGGAGTAGAGGAGCGCCTCTTCCAGCTTACGTTGTCTGTTGTGAGGGAGAAAGGGATAGATGTATGTTAGAACTAATGCTTTATGAAGGAGGCGGTCGATGCATTTTCACGTTACGAATGCGCTCGGACCGATTTTTTAAAGATGACTACTCGGACGCTACTCGTTACATGTAAATGCGCTCCTACGTTGAAAATGGGAAAACTAGTATAGAATCTGTTTAACCCACAGATACACATGGGATTCCTGAATTGCTTTTTGATTGAAATAAAAGGGACGTTATATTTTTTGTCAAATTTAATTTTGCTGTTTATTTAGGTTTTGGCTCATTGTAATTGTGTTATATAGCAACTCGCTGACATTTAGCCGATCTCAATGGACGAGTTTCGAGTGCCTTGTTATTAGACTATTGACATTTCTAAGTGTAATTTTCTTTTACACACAGAAATCAATGTAATTTGAATTTGTGGAAAGTATAAGTGAAAATAAAAACTTGGTTTAACCTGTCAACGGCCTTGGAGCAGACGGCGGTCCACTTGGTCTTGAGATCTGAAAGCATGTTCTTGAGCGCGGTCTCGTCGGTCTTCGGCGCCTTCTCCTTCAGCCCCTTGCCAACCTTCATGGTGTGGTCATATACTGGTTGTTTCGATGCTAAGGCCTTTTGGAACTCGCGGTGTTTGTTCAACCTACGAATTAAAAAAAATAAATTAAATAAACTAAATGCTAAGCTGCTTCCATATAATATCTGAAAGTACTAAAGCGATTTTTTAAATTCTTTTACTATACCTAATAAATAATTGTAGAGGGATATTTCTAAAAGGAAAGTCGGGCGATATCACTATAGATATTATTTTATTCCGCTTTCAATACAACACACGTCGTTATCCTATCACGTCGTCCTTTACTCTCTTCTCTCTTTCACTCCCGCCGACTTACTCGCACACACTTCCCGTTCCATTTCATGGATCCTGCTTACATTACTATTCCTACATGGTAAAAAGAGCAATATAGCCTATATTTTATTGTGATAATCCGAAAGAAGGCTGGTTGCTAGAGTCAAGAGCACGCTAAGCTTGACACTTTGAACTTTGACCCGGCCCTGTATTCTATGGCACGCAGTACAAATCAGAGCTCAGCTTAAACTGGTAATGTCAAGCTTGACTTACTCTTGACTGTACAATATAATACCGATTAACTGATTAATGGAATACCTCTGCTTGATCTTTTCGGGGTCGTTGATGGTTGTCTCCGAGTTGAGTTCGTCCAGCTGCTTCTCAGTATCAGACAGCCAGTTCATCATGTTGTTCCTGTCGAAAAAAAAGTAATGTTAGCACTGAATTATAGTAGGAACTTTAGTTTAATAGTGGCAACACTCAGGGTGCATTATAAATAGTTATGTTCTACAAGTATTACCGAAATAACAACAAATTAGGTCACTGGTACACGTTTAAGAAAATATTTGTTTTGACGAAACGAAGTTTTATTTATTTGACAGTCAATCATGATTATTTTACTATTTCATATTGACAAATGACATTTCAAAACCATTGCTAAATTGTCAATTCTAAAATTAATGGCTTACCCCAAAACTAAAGCTTTTTCCCATTGACATTGAACATGAACGACTGACTGAAAAGACTTGCACCCAGAGCCGTAAAAAAAAACTTACCACATATCGTTAAACTCCTTGGCCTCTTTGAACCCATGGTCTAGAGCCCTGGTCCTTTCCGCGGACTTGGCCACAACCCTCTCCCAGCGATGCTGTACCGAAACCAGGAGATTCTTGATGAGGATAACGTCCTGCTTCTGGCTGAAGTACTTCAGGTGGGTCCCCTTCTTGTCGAGATGGAGCATCGTCTCCCTGTGGGTGGACACTTCCTTCTGGAAGGACTTGTGCTCTTCGATTTGGGCTGGAAATTAAGAGGGGGGTTTAAAACATTCTGTATGTTTACCTGACTTGACTGCATAGGAGGGCAACTTAAACGGTTTGGCGGATTTCGAAGTGCAAGGTGTCATAAGATTCGTCATCATCTTCGAAGTATATCTACACTCATATTATAATGAGGAATGATTTGTATGTTTGTAACGAATAAACTCAAAAACTACTGGACCGATTTAAAAAAATCTCTCACCAATGGAAAGCTGCAATATCCCTGAGTAACATAGGCTATATTTTATTCCCGTATTCCCACGGGAACAGGAAATACGCGGGGAAAACCATATATACTCAGGGATATTGTAGCTTTCCATTGGTGAAAGATTTTTTAAATTCGGTCTAGAGTTTTTGAGTTTATTCGTAACAAACATACAAAAATACAAATGTTTCCTCTTTATAACATTAAGTAGTATATATCTTTCTCGACATATTTTGTCATAAGCACTTATCAACGAGCGCTAACGTTAGCGCCTGCCTATGTCAATCCCATACATGTTAACCTAATAAATCATTCGCTTTCGTTATCGCTTTTTCTATTCAAAAACTCACTGAGTAGAGTCTCCATGACGCGCGAGACTGGCTTGGCGGCAGTAAGGGTCTTCTCGGCGCCAGTCAGCCAATCCACGAAGGCCTGAAGCGCGTCGTGGAACTCCGTCGCCTCCTTCAAAGCTATCTCCAGCTTGATCTTCTTGTCTGACGCTCTGAATAAAGAATAACAATTTAAGAAATACGAAGAACTTCTATACAAACTTTTACAGATAAGTTTTGTAAAATTCTTTCTTATGGCTGGTTTAGTTGGCACATTACTTGCCCACTGTGTGGTTTTGTATACATATGCCCGTCTATAGAAGCAATATCCATCTACTAAACAGTGTGTAAACCAGCCTTTAGTGTTCACTTACGTTACTCTTTGGACGAGTTTAGAGTGCCTTATTATTAGACTATTGATATTTCGAAGTACATATTATAATATTCTTTTACATACAGAACTTTGAATGTTATTATATATATATATTATAATATAATCTCACGCCTTTCATCCTCGAGGGGGTAGGCAGAGGTATTCCATTACTGGATATACCCACATTTCACGAGATACATTGGACCCCTAAACGTGATAGGTGGTGTAAATGTTATTATTACTACACAAATATTACAAAAGTACTTATTTCTTGGTAGCAAACTTAATTATAAAAACGTTCAGTTCGATAAAAGGGCTTCTACTAGACCAAAGGATAATAAAATGCAGTTTTAGTGGAGGTTGGGCCCCTAAACCGCCTTGACTGTGGCGAACCCCTCTGCGGGTTCCACACTCAATGCAAATCGGCCATTTTGACTCCCACACTTGATGGTATAATGAAATACTATGCAAAATTTAACGCTTCTCGACCCACTGTCAGTGTTAAAGTTTTACTAAGTACACTCATAACTTATCTTCAACGTGAGTAGAAGTATTCAATTCCTGGACCAATTTTTCCGACGCATTCTCCAAAACATTACATTAGTAACCCCATCGCCAGATCAAGCCTCCTATAAATATGTAAGTACATATGTTTTGATAAACTCATTGGTCGTGCTCTGACCCGAAAATAAAGCATTACTGATTCATTGGTAAAAAATCAGGTATTTTTTTTATAGAATTTTCTTCATTGAAGGACCAGTGTAACTCAGTATGTACCTAGCAGTGACGTTGTCCCATCTCGACTTGAGGGTCTTGAGGCTGTGGTGCAGCTGGGAGGTGGGGTTGGGCTTCTCCTGCCTCCTGATGTACTCCTGGCCCTGCTGGAGAACCGCCTCCACCTTCGGCCGGTTCGCTTCTATCTCATTGTACACCTCCTGTGTTAAGTTGTGGATTTAGCAAGATAGGTGTTTAAATAAAAGTCGGTTTACGGAAATTATTAGGTGTTCAAATAATAGTAGGCAGGTATTCCATTACTGGATATCCCACATTTCACGGGATACACTGGACCCCTAAACGTGATAGGTGGTGAGCCCATCGCCGGACCGGGTCTGTTTACACATGTCTCAGAATTAAATCTGATAACGTCTTAGGAAAGAAAACATTGATGAAAGTTTGCATACTGGAGAGGAAGAGATAGGTGCGTCACAAGCCGAACGCTTAGGCCGATCGTGCCTCTCTATCGCTTGTTCCGCGCTCTCGCTTGCACGCTTAGCTCAGGCGGATCGTGACACTGTTTCGTGTGCAGCCGGCGTTCATCGATTTATAAGACGTTATAAAGTCAAAAATGTTAAAAAAGACAGGTTTTAATGTATATCATCGTCATCATTATCATACATAATCTTACGCCTTTTTCCCATTGGGGTAGGCAGAGACAATAGACTGACACTTTCTACATCATTATCATCAACCCGTTACAGCCCACTGCTGAGCTTAGGGTCTTTCCTCACACATGAGGAAGTATGGGCCATAGTCAAACCCGAGCCTACCACGGATTGGGAGATGGTATTAGGCTAGTGATCACCTACCTATTAGAAATTTTGCATCACCACCCAAGGGTATTTGACACGCTAGTTTGAAGTGCAAGTAAGAGTATATTGAATGGCTGTCAATATGCTAAATAGAGTGTTCTCACCATGAATCTCTCTAACTGTTCGGAGGCGGTCTCTGGGAGGCCTCCAACAGGTTTCGAAGCCGCGATCACGCTGTCAACTTCCGACAACCAAGACAACAGGTCTCCGATCTCCGCGTTGAAGCTGTGGGGAAAATATAAAAGATTAAAGATCATCATATTAATTGCGAATAGTCAGATGTTTGTAACGAGCTATTTCTCATATACAATATAAGATTGACACCCGCAAAATATTTTGTTACTAATCTATACATCTATACTAATATTATATAGAGGAAATATGTGTATTTTTCGTATTGTTTGTAACGAATAAACTCAAAAACTACTGGATCGACTTTAATCATTCTTTCACCAATGGAAAGCTACAATATCCCTGAGTAACATAGGCTATATGTTGTCCCCGTATTTCCACGGGAACGGGAACTACGCGGGTTAAACCGCGCGGAACCGCTAATAAAATAAATAAGCTCATGTCTAATCCCCGAGATGATCGGCAGAGGTATTCCATTCCTAGAAATACCCAATTACCACCACAACATTTTTTGGACCCCTAAAGTGGTGATCCCATCTCCGAACAGGGTGCAGTTACACGTGCCTAAGAAACAAGTTAAGTTCAGTGGATTGCCTCACCTCTGGGCCTCTCGCAGCGCGTCCTCCAGCTCGGCCTGCCTGTCGCGTGCCTTCTGCTGCAGTTCGCGCCACTTTCTGTTCAGGGTGGCCAGCTTTTCTGCAGTTTCACCCGCCTCTTCGGTGCCTGTGGGGTAAACTCCTCATGATAATTGGGATTTTAATAGTATGTGGCTGATAAAATGAACTCAATATAACTTAGTTTATTCATTAAAAGCTTTGAGTATTAAACCAACAGGAGACGTCACGCGCACTAGTTTCTTTGCAAAAAAGGGACTCATATGACGTGAGGAAGGGACGAGGAAACGCACACAAATAATGTTAATACAAACGCATTTTTTGACAAAATAATTAAACTCTAGCTTGAACTAGATTCACACAAATACATTTACACACAGAAACAACCAATCCGAGCACTCCGTGAACTCAAAAAAAACTAGTTGAATATAACAGGTATGAGCGTTGACCGAACTTTTTTGACAGAGGGGAACGCCTGTCAGTGGCGTCTCATCTTGGTTACTCAAAGATTAAAAGTAATTGAAGTCATCACATTTTTTATCCATACCATTAACTCTTTTGTAGTTTCGCGAATAGGACATTTTTTTCGGTGGGACGTTTTGCGAATGGGACATTCTGCGCCTAAACCTTTGAAGAGTATATGGCTGGCAAAGTGAATTTTGAATTCAATATAAGTTAGTTTACTCATTAAAAGTAATTGAAGTTATATCTGTAAGTACTGTGTCATCATTTTTTATCCATACAATAAACTATATTTTTTGTAGTTACGTTAGTATTTCTGAACTATAAAAAGTTAATCCTAAATCATTCCGAGATAGAATACACAATCTTTTCAATATAAAAATCTGGTAAGTATGATAAATCGCTAGGACTAGTATTGTTAAAAGAAAAGTTAAAGCACAAATAATTCGGTATATAAAGTTTTTTAGCAATAGTTAATTGATAATATTTTTCAACTCTCACCTCGCTAAGTTTTCTTTTATTTTTAAGTATAATGTCTTCCAGCGAGATTGTTGTAACGTTGAGAACGTTTTACAGTCATTTTTGTTAAAATAAACACCATCTCATTATTAAAAAGCTACAAAAAGGAAAGTAAAGTTTAAAACCTTAAAAAGGTGAAATTACTTATATTTTTACTTTACATACCGAATCAGATAATTTAAGAAGTCGTATTTTAAGATTCGTAGTTAATAAAGTGTAGAAGAAAGGACTATCAAGCTGACGGACACACGGACATACAATTAAAGCTAAAGCATTACAGCCGATAGCGCGGTTGATTACGAGACGAAATTTTTGAATAACGAACGATTATGTTTTTATGTAAATGAAAATCTTGATCTTGTACGAAATATAAACTAGCACTATGCACGTTTTGTGATGCATACATTATGATAAACAGTAACATATAAATGTTTTGACATTATATGTGAATTCGATATCGAATCGAACCGGGTACCTAGAGTGTAGACACCATAACGAATCATAGAGTAGCTATGTCCATGGAGTAGCTATACATTTTTTTATAAAATGAATAATGACACTGGTTGAATGGTTACGACATGGAAGAATTACTAAATTATTAAAATTTATAGATCTGCGTATGAGGGATGCACCTTTTTATGTTCTTCTCCATTAATAGGGTTTAAAAACACAGACAGTCAGTTTCTTCTTTTATATATAGACGATTTAATTTCGAGACAGTGGAATACCCTATCATACAGTAGTAGATAGGAGCTGCACCAAAAGTAGCATATTTCCTTTCGTAAACAATATACAAAATACTCTTTATAATAGGTTGTATATGTACTAATGAACGTTATTATTATTATTACTGTCATAGATTATTCTCCCTCACACGCAAATCGAAATGAATCCAAATATTAAGAGAGAATGTGAAAGCAAAAGCGCGTCCCAACATACCCGTACCCTGCTGGACTATCTGTGCGCCTGCGTCGTTGAGGGTGTCCACGCTGGCCTGGTGGGCCGCTATGTCGTTGACGAGGACCTTCAGCTTGGCCAGTTCCACTTCCAGGATCTGAGGGTCACCGGCGACCTGGGGATAGAGGTTGGGTTATAGTTTCACTCAGTGGCGGGGCAAGACAAAAATTTGGCGTGGGCAAGATACATTTTGCGAGGCCCCCTGATGGATGATGAGAGGACGGTTTTTTTGATACTAACATTTATATTATTTTTTATTATTACGTGTTGTATACCTCAAACAATTAAAGAAACGGAAATTTTGCTGCTCTTAGAAATACGGAACTCCTTAATTTAATAGCTCTCCTCTCCTTAATAAAACTCCTTAGTGAGACCAACTATTTGTAATAGACAAATAAACTAATGTAGTTCTATTGTTTTTATTATTTATTGCTGTCTGTAATTATATTTATATTTTTGCGTTCGGGGGCCTTCGAGGTGCGAGGCCCCTTAGACCGCGAGGCCGTAGGCGGTGGCCCACGTCGCCCACGCCTTACGCCGCCACTGGTTTCACTTATACACGCAAACATAACACAGTTTAAATTTCCTCGTATTTTTTGGAACTTTAAAAGTGGTGAGCCTATCGCTGGACTTGGGTGCTGTGACACAGACCTCATGCGGGTTAAACAAGGGTGATTGTTCGAGTATACTCATGTATACCGAAAATTTAGAGACTTCCATCGGTTTTGTTTAATTGTAGTATGAAAATCTGAGTTTCAAGAGCAGTTTTGAATAAAAAATTGGTTGTCTGTAAAGTCGGTTTACGAACGATAATTTAACGTGAAAACGTCATAAGAAATAGATGCGTCACAGGCCGAACGCTAAGGCCGACCGTGCCTCTCTATCTGGCTCAGACGGAACGTGACAATGAGTTTTGAATTTTCCTGCGTGCAGCCGGCGTTCAAAGATTTACGTTATCACGTCAAAAAAAAACTTTTCTGTAAAAGTTAACCAATTATGTAGGCAATTACAAAAATGGCATCAAAGACATTGCAAATGAAGTACATATAGATTATTTTGCAATTGATAAGAAAAATTGTGATCCCTGCCGACACCATCAATAGTTGCTGAAAGACTTACAGGTGTGAGAGTGTCGAGGGTGTCTGACGTGTTCTGTATCCAGGTTAGCAGCT
Source organism: Ethmia dodecea (assembly GCA_963855545.1). Lineage (NCBI taxonomy): Eukaryota > Metazoa > Arthropoda > Insecta > Lepidoptera > Depressariidae > Ethmia > Ethmia dodecea. The sequence continues at coordinate 9,967,205 of OY979458.1, read as the reverse complement.
CCCTGAGCGCGTGTTGCAGCTGTCCCAGGCGGAGGAGCGCGCGTTCCAGCTGTTGCTGGCGCTCCACCATCCCTCGGAGCAGCGCTGACCAGCGGGCGTTGACCTCTGTCAGGGGCTGCTTAATGGCCGCTGCTTGCTCGGATGACGTGCGCTCTGTCAGCTCTATGGCTTGCCTGCAATTGTCGATTTGAGTTAGCTGATTCTGTTGGAGGGTAGTTTAGCTTCTAACCCGTGTCTACAATGATGTTAAAAGTCATCGGCGCACATTTTGGGCAAATGTTCAAGCAGAACATTGATGTGTTAATAAACTTTAGAGTAGTAGGGTTATTTTTTTTATATCAAACGATCATTATCATTTTTAACGTCGCTTTCACTCTTTAAGAGGAGAAAAAGTATCGTAAGATCTAGCATATACCGAAAATATGAGTAACTTTTTTATTTAGGAACGCGAATAAATATTTTTGTAATTATTTTGACTGGAAATTGTGGAAATATGTTCCACTTGAACTTAAACTTAATTTATGTTTTTTTTAAATCTGTTTTTGCAGAAGACATGATGCTCTGCTAGATAGAATAAACTAAATGTAAATGCTACCATCAAAGCTGACAGCAGTTTTATCATTATAGCGATCCAATTGAGCCATATTCAATTATAATATTAGCCGCCTTTATCGAATACATGCAGTTCTATAAGGAAAATTAAAGTTTAGTAAGCCTACATAAGACTCATATTGCTACGTCAGGGTTAGTTCAAAAACCAACAACAATATCGCCGAAAAATATGGTTAAAATAATCTATTTAGGATTTAACTATGCGTTTTATAAAGCAGAACACAATGTGCAATATCATTCTAACATGTGATCTAGACTATTGTAGCGTCTTAATAGGTGCGTCGGAAATACGAGTATAATGGCACGAAATAATTGGTCACTATTCTGCCGTATTACATAATATTTTTTACCTGATAAAGCATCTTCAAAATCTTGATATAAAAATCTAGTATTCAATACCTACAGAAATGTTAGACCAAAAGGTACTGAAAAGTTTTTTTTCTGGAGCTCATTTAGTATTAGTAAATAAAAAATCCGCTCTCAATTAATTTATGTATAATTTTTATCAATATAGCAGCCACTACACTGATATGCCTTTTTTCCGATGCACTTATCAAGTGGCATTTCGCAAAAAAAAACTCAAAATACACAATTCTAGACACTTTACAAGCAACACACTGAGAATAGTGTAATGTTATCCTTGCCTCATCAAACTCCTGCCGGTCAGTCCGCGGAAAGGGTACGCATAGAAAAATACACATTAGTACACATTATCAGGGGAACACTCACAAAAGGTGTTTACAGTTAGACACTGTCTAAAACAGATGCTGTCTCTTTTTAACCTGTTTCAAGAAAGAAGTTATGTTCGTGACATTACACACAACTTATTTATATATTTTTATTTATAAATGTTAAATTGTTGTGTTACAATGTGCAATAAATGGATAAAACATAATATAAACCCACAGCATATGCTTTAGACAGATCTTAAAAAAAAATTATGAGGTTTTTAGAACACTTTTAGATAATGGTGTTTTTATCAGTAATATCAATATACAGGACTTCAAAGGAAACAAAACACGGGAGATTAAAAAGGGTAAACCATCACCAAAATTGTAATAACAATAAAACACTTTTCATTTCATTTTTCACTATGGAAACAGTAAAACAACTGGACGGTGAAGTTGCCTTTTAAAACCGGCACCTTCGTGGGCCAATATTGCACTTTTTGTTTTATATACACGCAAGTGTATTTTTCCACTTGAACTGTCTAGAGTTCTTTGGGTTCATAAAGCGATACCCCGTCTTGTTATTTCCTAGATTCATAATTGCAGATTGTAACCAATTTTCTACCACAATCATTAGCACTGACTTCGCGATAGTGTTACACTATAGGTGCTAGATTAAAATCACTGTAGTATTGCAATAACAGATTACTAACGTAATTACATTTACCTACATTTTGCCAGCAAGCCTGTAAGCGATAGTGAGCGCACAACATGTGTTGCTCTGCTGACACATTTTATGGTCACATCTGCAGGTTTTGCGTTTACTATATCTAAAGTATATGTTTGTAATTAAATTTAGCTACAATTTGCCAGCAAACCTGTAAGAGTGAGCGCACAACGTATGTTTCTCTGTTGACACATTTTATGGTCGCATCTGCAGGGAGATTTTGCGTGTACTGTATCTGTAGTATGTATTTGTCTTTGCCACATACCTGTTCAAAGCCTCGACCTTGACCATATGCGGGTCGACCTCTTGCTTGAAGGAGGCCAACTGCGCTATTTGCCGCTTGACAGCGTCGATGTCGGACCCCAGGGGTCCCATCCGAGCGAACTTCTCTTCGGCCTTGTCCAGGAACTCTTGGAGATTCTGTAACAAATGAAGTTATTTAGAGTTTGTACATAATTATTTCTCGATGTCTATAGTTATTATATGTATTTGTAAAGCTTTATGGTCCTGCTTTGGCTGTAGCCCTGATAATGGTCATAGCCTTAATCAAGCTGTGAATATGGTCCCAATTTTGGCTTTAGCCCTGACTATAATCGCTTTGTCTACAGCGTTCGCTGTGGACCAAGCTTTATTTTTAATATAGCCCTAGCTCTGGCCTTACCTTTGAATATAGCCTCAGCTATGATTCCAGCTTTAGCTAGGCACAGCCCTAGCTATGGTCCAACTTATAACCATAACCCCTAGCCATGTTCGTAGCTTTGGCTATAGCCCCGGTTATGGTCACATCTTTGGCTATAGCCCCGGCTTTGGCCCAATTGCCCTAGCTTTGGCCCAATAGCCCCTTGAGCTTTAGCCCCAGCTTTGGCCCAATAGCCCCTTCCACCCAACCCACCTGCAGGGTGTCGTGGAACTCCATGGCCTTCTCCATGGCGTCGATGAGGTTCTCCTCGCGACGGGCATACAGCGCGGTGATGTTGTCCCAAGCGCTGTCCAGGTCTTCCATGTGCTTCTTCACTTCTGGCTTGTCTGGTTCCCCGCATAAGGACATCAGGGTTGAGCCTGTCTTGCGGACTTTCTCCACCTGGAGTAGAATATTTATTGTTAAACAAATAAATATATAAAAATATACATCCACACCTTATATCTCCGAGGATGTTAGCAAAACAAACGGTATTCCATAACTGGAACTACCACGAGCGTGGTGCTATTCTGGAGCATACAGGTTTCCTGATGATATTTTTCTTCATCGTCGAGCTACTGATAAATGTGTAAGAAAGTTTTTGAGAAACTCTTTGGTCACTCTCACCAGCTGGTCGAGCTAATAACATGAGCGACGTGACAAAATTATGTCTACTCTTTTGTCTCGCTCTTTCTTGTACGAATACGAGACAAAGGTACAAGCAAGTCATATTAGATAGGCAGGATAGAGACTCGGGACTCACGCATGAGAAACTCAATCTCACTTTAAACAGATCTATCGCTACTTTATACAGTTTCAATTAAATTAAATTAAATTAAGCATCAATAAGCACTCACCTCGGGCTTGGTATGGTCGATTTCGTGCCTAATCTCCTGAAGGGCCACTTGCTGAGCCTGAATGGCCCTGGGCTGGGCCGCTGGGGGCGGCTGGGCCGACAGAGTGTCTTCCAGTTCAGCCAGAGTCACCATCACAGCGTTGAGCTGCTCCCAGAACCTTTTGGCGATCTCGAGAGCGCTCTCGAGTGAATGGCCCCGGTCGGAAGTCGCTTTCTGTACCTCGTCCCATAGTCTGTGCAAAGGTAGAAGATGCTGAGTGTTTCAAATATACGGGATGATCTTTTTTACTGTCTGGAAAAAAATATGACGTATAAGGTATCTAGAGCCTAAGTTATACACGAGATTAATTGTTAAATATAGTCATGTTTAGTGCAATTTACAAAATCTAGAAAACTACGCACTGTACAGCTGGCGGTTGTAGGTAGATTGCGCATAAATGGAAGCTACGAGCCTGTTTCTTTTTAAAATACTATTTCAAATATCTCAGTGTGTATTATTGACTACTATTGAGTAATGTATATATTAGTCTAAGCAAAAAAAATAAAAAAAAAATAAAAAAAATAAGTAACATTGCCAAATGAATCTATTACACTTACCTATCACACCACATTTTTTTCCAGACGGTAAAAAAAGTCACCTTGTATATTGCCGCATTTATAAAAGATCATAACTAAAGGACGGCTCAACGGATGAATGATTTTTTTTTGTGTTTATAATTGTTTGTATAAAAGTTTTTTTTGGGAAATCCACAAGTGCGAAGCCTTGGCGGGTCACTAGTTTGTATTATTAAAAACTAGCAACTAGGCTAATCTTTAAGATTATTATTTGAGCGAGTGTGCTGGCTTTTTTGTACAGAGAATTTGGGCATATCCATATATCCATTAGCGAAAGAATGTTCAAAATCGGGCCAGTAGTTTTGGAACCTATTTCATATATACTCTGTATAATATTAGTGTAGCCTATTTTTTATCGAAATGTCCGAAACTATAACACGTAGAATCTTGAAATTTGGCAACTAGGTAGGCATTTTCTAAGAAGAGATTTGATTGTTTTGAGCAAAAACAGCTAGTTACTAATCACTCACTTGTGTAGTTTCTCGAGCTTGTTGCGGATGTCCCTGACGGCGGGGTCGCTCTTGTTGGCCTTGCTGATGACGTCAGAGGCGGCGCGTTGTACCGCGTTGTACGCCTCCGTGCGCTTCTCCAGGTCTTCCACCAACGCGTTGTTCTCCTCGATTTGGTCTCTGTTGGGGATATAGTGGGTCAAGTCAAGTGTGATAATGTTGAAAATTTATTTATTTTTGAAAATGTAAAATGCATTTGTAAAATGTGTTTATTTTTGAAAGTGTAAAATGTATTTATTTTTGTAAATTTAAAATGTATTAATTTTTGAAAATGTTAAATGCATTTGTAAAATGTATTCATTTTATTTCTGTAGTTAATTAAAAATTATACTTAGAAAAATCTATAGTCTAATAATAACAAAGCACTCGAAACCGTCCATGGAGATTGAAAATTCATACTGAAAAAAAAAACTCAGACTTTTAAAAAAATTCTGTAGTTTTTTGTTATTCTGCGCATTTTCACAGTCTTATGAATGTGGAATAGATTGCATTATATTTTTTTATAGAGCACCGTTGATCTCGTATTAAGTCATGATTTCATTTTTTTTAACATATAGATTTGGTGGTTGATAGAGCTAAATGGAAGGAGAAAACATACTTTGCCGACCCCAAATGATGGAAAACGGGCAAAAAAATCATAAAAAATATACATGCGCACACACCTTTTTCCCGAAGGGGTAGGCAGACCTGTTACGATCCTGACACACCTCTCCATCAATCGGTTCATACATGCTCGTCGGTTTCGGGTACTAATGATGAAAGATATAACAGTAAGATTATATTATGTAGTATACTGATACTGACTGTATCTTTGGCGGGTGAGCGGATACTGGCTCAGCGCGTTGCAGCGAGTCGGAGGCGCCGGTCAGGGCGCGAAGCATTCCCTCCAGCTTGTCAGAGAACTGCGATGATTCTTGCAAAGCCTGGGGGAGATATTATTGAGTAAATAAATGTTTAAGTTGGTTGGTTAATATGATGTGTATGTAAGAATGTTATTCAGCAAAATCAATTGAATTACCAATCGATTTCGATATCGAAACATCTACTTGGCGATCGAAAATCTATATATATTTTTTTTTAATCGAAATCTCACAGATGGACTAATAACACATACTACGAATGATAAAGTAAACATTTTAGTTTTATGCCCTATTCTTATTCATAGATCTACTCGAATATTGTATATGGTAAAGTATCAATAGCGTGTTACCTTTTCACGGCTAAACCTCTGAGACGATTCTAATGAAAGTCACTAAAGATATGGCTAATACATCTATGAAGAACACAGGCTACTTTTTACAAGCTTTTATTTAACTTGCAATGTAAGAGTATGTATGTTCAGGTGGAATATTGCAAGTCAATTTTGAAGCCGATATCTTCAACCGATTGAGCTGAAATTTGGCACACTTATGTAAGTTCGGTGACAATGCAGTATTATGGCAACACCCAACTGATCTGACGATGGAGCCAGGAGCTGGATATCGCAACTTCTCAATACTGTGTCTGGGAATTTAATATTTATGTATGTGTATAAGTTATGTAGGTACCCATAGTACAGGCTCTGCCTAGTTTGGGACTTAATAACCTTGTGTGAATTGTGTCCCACATTTATTTTTATTTATTACTAGCGGTTCTGCGCGGTCTCACCCACGTAGTTCCCGTTCCCCTAGGAATACGGGAATAAAATATATCCTATGTTACTCAGGGATCTTTAAGCTTTCTATTGGTGAAAGAATATTTAATATCGGTAAAGTAGTTTTTGAGTTTCACATACAAAAATCTAAATCTTTCCTCTTTTTAATACTCGTAAAACCCTCGAGTTTGGGCTCATTTGATTTTTTATGACTCTATGACATACATACGAGAATATTTCCAGCCGTTTCTTGGTGGTCATACTGGCATGTCATACTAATATGACCAGTGAGAATCGCATGTATTGGTGGTATCGTTTAGACGTGGGAGAGCCATGCTTCGGCACGCTTGGGCAGGCTCGAACGGAGTGATACTACGGCCTCACATAAAACCAGTGTAAAGCTATGCATTGCGTTTCGTTGAGTGAGTGAGGTAACCGGAGGCCGCAATCCCTCCTCCCCTCCCCTCCCTTTCCCCCTACTCTTGAGGTGTCAAAGGGCGGCAACGCAGTTGTGACTCTTGAGTTGCAGGTAATTTGGCATTGGCAACGGACGTCACTTACCATCAAGTGACCCGTCTCCTCGTTTGCCCCCTTTTTTATAATTAAAAAAATCTCCTACCTGCTCCAACTCCTGCTGCCTCTGCCTCAGCTCTGCCCTGAGCGCGTTGTACCGCTCGCAGTCCCCCTCGACGATGTCCTGCACCTTGGCCGAGTCCTCCTCCCCGCAGAGCCTCGCGAGGGCCTCCCCCGTCTTCACCAGCTTGTCCACCAGCGGCTTGTGCCCGGAGATCGATTGTTGCAACATCTGCGATAGGGCAATTAACTATAGTAGGTACACGAAAATTATAAGGTTGATCTATATTATCTATCGTCTGACATTCTGACAGCTGTCATTTCTTAATCATTTAAGAACCGAGACACAATTAAAAATCTATTGTGTCTGTGATTCATGGTCTCAGAGACGGCTGGACAGATTTTCTCTCGATTAAGTCACCTTTCAAACAAAAAAAACTTAATCAAAATCGATTCAGCCGTTTGGGATCTACGAGCGAACATACAGAAACAGACGTCAAATTTATAACCCATCTGTTTTTCGCCAGGGGTTAAAATGATCATTCTTGACAAGCTGCTATATAAATGCCGTACGTACTTCGTTTTTGTCTTGCTGCTGCACGATCTGTTCCGGGCGCAGCGCCGGCATGGCCAGCATCTGCACTTGCTTCTCCATGTCGTCCAGCCACGAGGACAGCCTGAAGGCAACATACATCTCATAAATAAACTAACATTATATACATACCTACGGTAATTTAGTACCGAAGTACACTAAAAAAATGTGCTCTAATACACATAGCTAAGCTCTAAAACACCTGTAGGTATTTCGATTTCTATTATATACAATTTTAAAATAACAAATAATCATAAAATTCACTCGTTCGATGAAATGTTAAAAATTATGACGTCGTGGTTGTAAAGTTTGGCTTTGTAATACAGAGGTTCCTCTGGCAAATGTACATAGGCCTTCTGTTTCCATTTTCCAGTCACGGCTAAGACTACCACGCCTCTCCGCGTGTCGCTATGATTAGCAGAGGGCACAGTGGAGAGATACCTATTTCACTTGCAAATTTTCACCGTATATTTTCTCCCTTACTTGGACATTGGCGAAAATCTAACCCAAACAAAGGGTGAAAGAAAAGCCATTGTTATTACAAAAGAAGATGTTATCCTTCACCTATCAGATAGGGTTCCGTACAGAAAGGGTAAAAACGGGACCTTATTACTAAAACTTCGCTGTCTGTCCGTCCGTCTGTCTGCCACCAGGCTGTATCTCAAGAACCGCAATAGCTAGACAGTTGAAATTTTCACAAATTATGTATATCTGTTGCCGCTATAACAACAAATACTAAAAACAAAATAAAATAAATATTTATCCCATACAACAAACGCTGTTTTTTTGCCGTTTTTATAGATAACGGTACGAAACCCTTAGTGCGCGAGTCCGACTCGCACTCGGCCGGTTTTTACCGTACATTTTGTCTCATTGGCGAAAATCTAACCTAACCTAACCAAGGGTGAAAAGCCATTTTTATTACATAAAAAGATGTCATCCTTCACCTATAAATTAGTGTTATTTTTTAAAATTTCAGATTTATATAGTCTAGTCTTACCCTTGGTGCGTGTCAGCGAAGTGCTCTGCGAGGGGCAAGGCCTGCTCCAAGGCGGCCAGCCTCTCTGCGCTGAGCGAGCCCACCTCCTCCATCATCTCGCGGAGCTCCTCGCTGCGGTCGCGGATCACGGCCGTCTCCTCAGACGACTGGCACTCGCGCAGTACCTGGATATCAGTTCACACGGTTAAGGGCAAAGAGATTTAAACATAACAGGGCATAGAGGGGGCATTGGGAATATTTTCATACAAAACTTTGAAGCCTAAGCGTCGTGTCCTTGTCATGTCAGTTAGTATGAACGCGAGCTGTCATTCGGTCGAAATTGTACTAGACTTATTCCACTTGGAATAACTTTTGACTTCAAATTTTCCTCGCTTTGTCCCCTCTATGCCTTATTATATTTTAATCTCTTTGGATAAGGGCGAGTTGGCCTGAAGATATTTAGGCTTTTTGGCGGGAATCCGAAGAGGGACGTCATGCTTTTTGTATAATTTTCATTTTGCTGTATATTTCGGGATAGTATATTTTGTGGCAAGTGTCCGTGAAAGTGTGCAGTGAATGCGAAATTCGATAAAATGCGAGAGATGCACATTTTTGGATTGCCTCAAGAATTCACAATGAAGTATTCAGTAAAAGTGCTATCATTTTACTATTGATAACCAAAGGGATGTAGAAAGTGTTAAACACATGATGATATTGTATGCACAATTTTGTGTCTGAAAAAGACACAAAATTGTGCATACATTTCTCGGTGGGTATACCTTGGCAAAAAGAGGACAGTCATCTTGTTTATCCAACCATAATACTGGGCTCAGTTGAGATGATTTTCATGATTTCCCTTTCTTCAATGAGACGGTAAGAGAGCGGAATACAGTATTGTATAGAGTTGGTGGAATTCCCAATCAGGAATAAATATTTGGCAAAATTAGCTGAAGGCTCAACGCTTGTACTTTATTATAGGGGGATCAAGGAAAATAGATAATCCTATTTTTTGTTCTAAATTATTTCTTGGCGAAATTTAGCATTCCTTAGAGGTTCCCCAATGGGTTCGATTCTGCATTACAGCGACTAAACTTATTATAGTTTAGTCCTGTCTTTATTTTACCTCAAAAAAAGAAAAGGGATAGAAGATAACCTACCGAATTTAGTCCTGTCAGAGGCTGTATTTTAGTCGTGACTTATTTACATAAGCACTAAACACGTTATGAAATGCCTTAGCTGACAGGACTAATTTTAATTTGACAGGACTAAATATCACTCGTCTCTTTTCTTCTCTATGAGAAAGAAAATGACAGGACTAAACTAAAATAAGTTTAGTCGCTGTAATGCAGAATCGAGCCCAATGCCTCATTTCGGCCCGAAAGTCCCCGTTTGTACAAACCACTCCTCCTTCCTTCCTCTCTTACCTTCTTGGCCTGTCCGAGTAGGTCTCTGACGCGCACTCTCTGTGCTGCGACTTCGTCGTTGAGGGGCCGCTGTTCCTTAAGCTGCGCTCGCACTAGAGCAGGTTCACTAGAGGGCGGCTCGGCATCGCGGAGGGCCGCGTCCACAGTTCTTAGCCACTCTAGGAGCTCCTCCATGTCTCCTACCACCTCTAGAGAGCGCTATGGAACGAGTACCATCGTTTAATAATATAGACAACTAGTAACAAAGTCAGCCTAACTCAGACAGACTAGTGACAAAGTGAGATAACTTCATGTCTGCGTGATACAACCTAATACAAATAAATTCATGTTTAATTATTTTTTTGTTGAAAGTTGGTGAATATTAATGCATGGATGTTTGTTGCTCTTTTACGCAAAGACTACTGAACGGATTTTGATGGAAATTTACAGTTACATAGCTTATACATCAGAATAACACATAAGCTATATTTTATCCCGGTATTTCCACGGGATCGGGAACTACGCGGGTGAAACCGCGGGGCGCTGCTAATTATATAAAACAAAAAGCCTAAAGTGACAGTCACATAAGATAATTCAGACAGTTTAGTGACAGTGACAAGTATCAAAGTGCGTCAAGTATCAAAACTTTAGCGTCTAAACGAGACAGCCGCAACAAAGATATCCTGGTAGTCAAACAATCTAAAACTACCCAGTGACAGTAGACTTATTTAGACACCACAATGTGACAGCCTAGCATAGTCAGCCTAGTAACAAAACCTAACCTAACACAGACATCGTAATGTCAAAATGACAGACATACCTTCTTGCTAAGCAACAGCCTCTCGGCCTTCCTCTGCACTTGCTCCGCGATGGCGTCGAAGCGGCGGTTGTCGCGAGTCACGATGCTCTCGATGTGAGTAGCGCCTTCCCCGGGCGATATCTATGAAACATTTTTATTTTAAGAACCGTATTTAAACAAGTACAGTCAAGAGCACGCTAAGCTTGACAATTTGGACTTGAACCCGGGCCCTGTATTCTATGGCGCGCAGTATGAATCAGAGCTCAGCTTAAACTGGTAGTGTCAAGCTTGACTTGCTCTTGACTGTACATTAATTATTACTACACCAAAAAACCCGACTACAAGGCACTACAAAGATTTAAAACAATAACTTCCTTAGCGATAGAAATAAAATATAATCTATGATACTCCGGATATGAAGACCGATCTAAAAGCACTGCGAACTTTATAATTTGTCAAACTGTTTAGCCATTTAAGCATCTATCACAGGCATAGACTTATCACAGGCGAATAGTAACGGTTTCGCGATTTCGCGGTCACATACTTAGACCCGATAAATATAACCCTTCCTTAAGTGCAGTCGGTTAAAAAAAGTTTAAGTTAGAATGTCATAGTAGGTAGAAATAATAATTTTAAACAAATAAAATCTGACTTCAAACAGAAAACTAAAAAACGAATAAAATGCACTAGTCGCCAATACGATTTTCGAAGGTTCCCCTCGATTTCATTGTTCCATCATCAGATCATGGTTTCTTTATCATAGTACCACCGTTGGGATACCACCTTTCCAACAAAAAAAGAAACATAAAAATCGAAGCGAACACACATAAAAAAAATATACGGTCGATCCGAGAAACCTCCTCTTTTTTGAAGTCTATTTAAAAATGTAGGGGGTTTGGTACAGGCAGCTACTGTTTATGCTGAACTCTCTTACCTGGCATAGTTGCGGGCCAATGGAGTTGATGTTGTCTAGAACGGGTCTGAACTCATGTAGATCAGCTTCCAGCCTCAGGATATCTTCTTCGCGGGGCTCCACAGACTGCAGACACGACTCCGCAGCAGACATCCACTCGGTCAGTCTGTGGGTAGCAACATGTTTAGTTTTATGTGTGAACTGTAACGCTGGTAATTTTCTCAGTGTTTCCGAACGCATTTGTTTTGACATTGACAACTAGACGTTCACTTTAAAAAGTTGAATGTGTAAAAAAGTGTTCAATCAATGGCAAACTCTATATTTAGCAATTATTACAATAATAATAAATTAATAATAATCTAATTACAAATAAATCGATGACTATTATAGTCAATAATTGACCAAACTGTCATAGCGGATACGCAGATCCCGTTTTTTCGAGTTTCCGTGGGTGAACGGATATAAAATATTGCCTATGTTAGTGCCAGAAAAGTAAGCTTTCAATGAGTGACAGTTTTTAACATCGGTCCAGTTGTTTTTGAGTTTATTCGTTACAAACATGTAGACCTAGATAATCACTACATAGTATAAAACAAAGTCGCTTTCTCTGTCCCTATATCCCTATGTCCCTATGTATGCTTAAATCTTTAAAACTAGGCAACTAGGATTTTGAAGCGGTTTTTTTAATAGATAAGAGTGATTCAAGAGGAAGGTTTTAGTATTAGCATTGCACCCGTGCGAAGCCGGGGCGGGCTAGTGATTTATATTCATCAAATCTATGAACAAAATTTGAACTTTCTACTACTGGAAACTACCCAATAGCATTAAAACCTGGACACTCTTCGCGTTCTCACCTGCCATGGCTGTTGTACAGCTGTTGCACCAGCGGCAAGGTCTCCGAGGCCACTCGCAGCAGCTCAGCGCCCTTGGACGTGAGGTCGTTGTACCTCCTCTGCAGAGCGTCCAGCTTGTCCTTGAGCTGGAGAGCTTCGTCTCCGGAGATGTGCTTCATCAGCTCGAGACCTGACTCCACGGTGCTGTCAACAGCTTCTTGTTTCGCGGCGATCTCTTCGGTTTTTTCCTGCAGAGGAAGACGGTTTAGTTTGAAGTTCTTTCAGTCTATCCCTAAGCAAGAATAGTCCCTGAGCAGCTTATTAGACTAATTTTGCTTAGGGACAGATTGCCAAGTAACAGGTTACAATAGGAAAAAAAATTTTTTTGATGTTAGAAACTATTATTTGTTGCTAGCAACCCGACAGGAAGCATCCTGTCCGAATTTCAATAAATCTTCTTCAAAAAAGCACTTTCGGTTTTTCCACTTTTAACCAGTATAGGAGTATATTTCTGATACCTAAACATGACAGGCAGTGAGCCCATCCTCAGGCTGGGTGCTCTCAGACATGTCTCGAGAAAATATTTGTGATGGTATTCTCAAAATCAACCGGCAACTGCCCCGCTTGCTAAGTCCTTTCTCACATACGAGGAAGTCTGGCTGGACCATAGCCTCCAAGTCCACCGCGGATTAGGGGATAGCGGTAGGCTTAGAATTTTTCAAGCCACCCAAGGGTATCTGACATGGCTTAACGCCTCCCATTGTGGGTAAACAACGAAAACCTGGACCTATGAACTCGATTCTGGCTGACCACCTAAAATTCCTAATTTTAAGTTAGCCTATCCTTCTCCATAGAATACAAAAGAAAAAGGTCAGAAGCAAACCATAGATTGAAGAGTTAATGTCAAACATCTAAAAACCCACTAATTTGAACTATGAACGTGCTTATCTGTCACTTTCATCCATGACCTTGTTACATTGTCGCTAAAATTGCTAAACAAGCCATACATGAGAAGACTAATTTTAATTTGACAGGACTAAATATCTCTCGTCTCTTTTCTTTTCTAGGAGAAAAAAAATGACAGGACTAAACTAAAATAAGTTTAGTTGCTGTAATGCAGAATCAAGTCCAATATCTATCTATTTATCTATTTACTCACAGCGAGCTCATCCATCTGCCTCAGCAGCTTCTCCATGTGCACCGGCAGCACTTTCCTCTTGGCGAGGTACTGCTCCATGCCGTCCATCCAGGCAGACAGGTCCTGGTAAGTCAGCACCAGGTGGCGAAGACCTTTGCGGGAGTTGTCTAGAAGCTCGCCAACTTCGAGGCTGTGGTCCACGAGGGCTTGGTATCTGAGGAGAGATGTTTTTCTTATTAACTAGTTTTGGGCGATTTCGTTCGCGTTTCGTGTCAAAAGTACATAAATTATCTATCCAGCGAGGAGTCTACTTATAATAGAAATCTTTATTCGCTTACTAGCTTTTGACCGCGACTTGTCCGGAGTAAAAACTATCGTATGTGTTAATCCAGGATATAAAATATCTGTTTAGCCGTTTTTGCGTGATTGAGTGATAAACATCCAAACTTTGACATTTAGAAGGATGAGATTCGCAATTCATCAACTCATTGCAGTATAACAACTTAATTTTTAGGGTTTTGTACCCACAGGATGCCTACGGGAACACATTACGAAGCCTATGTCTGTCTGTCAGTGGGCTGCATCTCATGAAATAGGTCAGACAGTTGATATTATCACAGAATGTGTATTTCTATTGCGCTATAACAATACGAAATAAAAAATTAAAAAATAGCTGCATCTAAATCGAAATACAGCACGGCCGTATTAATTTGGCAGTTCTGAAGTTGCGCAAATGGCTGCGCAATAACATTTCTTTGCGACCTTTTGTCAGTACGAGGGGGTTTGCGCAGCCGAAGGCTATGTTCAGAAAAGGCAAGTTAAAAGGGCCGTACTATACCTGGAAAAAATACCTGCTAGAGAGGAAAAACTAGAAAAACTAGTGGTTCCCGTGGGAATAGGGGAATAAAATATAGCCTATGTTACTCAGGCATATTGTAGCTTTAAATTGGTGAAAGAATTCTTACAATCCATAAATTTCTGAGTTTATCCGTAACAAAGATGCAAACATACAATTGTTTCCTCTTTATAATATTAGTGACGAAGTGTCACCTGTCAGTGGCGGCCTGCAGCCGGTCGGCCAAGGCCACGGCCTCGTCGTCGCCCACCAGCCCCATCAGCTGGGACGCCGTCTCCGTCAGCTGCTTGAAGGGCGGCTGCTTCGACAGGATGTCGTCGTGGAGGATCTGCAATAAACGATGCATTTATTGGAGGTTCTCACAGAGTATCGCTGTTTGACAGTGAAGGAAAATATAGGGAGCGATTCTTCTTTACACCGACTAAACTTATTTTGGTTTAGTCCTGTCTTTGTCTTACCTCAAAAAAGGAAAAGGGATAGATGATAACCTAGCGAATTTGGTCCTGTCAGAGGCTTTATTTTAGTCTTGACTTCTTTACTCGAGCACTCAACACATTATGAAATGCCTTAGTTGATAGGACTAATTTTAATTTGACAGGACTAAATATATCTCGTCTCTTTGAGAAAATGAATAGAGTGAACTTTCACACTTGTACTTGTACAGGACAACGTCTGTCGTGATAAAAGTGGTTTTTATCAAAGAGAATATAACCACTACGTGTTTTTATATTATTAACTTTTTAGGTGGGTTTATAGATTTGAGGTTAACTGTCGGTATGTACTCTTTTTATTTGTTCGGATTATAAATAATTTTTGTATTGTTACGCTAACGTTTACACATTTTATTTTTAAGATTGGGTAAATTATTTAACTAGATAGCTCTATTCTTTTCCACCGCTTTGGAAAGGAAAGAGACAGAAATAAGCGCCATATTTATTTACAACGTCACAAATGTCAAAATAACAAAATTGAACCTTATGGACGCATTCAAATACACGTTTTGAGCAAATTTAGCAACATGTATCCTTACATCGGTCATGGATAAAAGTGACAGATAAGACATCAAATTAGTCGGTTTTTCCATGTTTGACATTACACTATAATCTATGGTTTGTTTCTGTCTTTTTCTTCCGTTTTCTATTAATAGGCTAACTTAAAATTAGGAATTTCAGGTGGTTTGCAGAATCGAGTCCAATGTACCCAACTGTCTATTTCATTTTACAGACGCTTGCTCTAGTGCTGGGAAGTGGGTTCTGACCTTGTGCTCCCGTATCCTCTGCTGGATCTTCTCCTCGTCGGTGGGCACCAGCTGAAGCGCCTTCACCTGCCTCTCGGCCCCTCCCAGCCACTCCAGCAGGGGCTGCAGTTGCTCCTCGAACTGCTTCGCCACCTGGGAACGAACGACACTTGTATAGTGTTTGCCATTGGATGAAATTGTTTTTATTTTCTTTAGGTAATTAAAAATTAAGGTTCTTAGAGCGGACCAACTGGAAAAAAATGTCTTCGTCATCCGATTAGTTTAGCCGGGTTCTTCCATTGGACCAACCAGAAAAAAATGTCTGTTCTTACATCGAACCAACCGGAAAAAAATGTCCTGGTCATCCGATTAGTATAGCCGGGTTTTTCCATTGGACCAACCAGAAAAAATGTCTGTTCTTACATCGAACCAACCGGAAAAAATGTCCTCGTCATCCGATTAGTATAGCCGGGTTTTTCCATTGGACCAACCAGAAAAAATGTCTGTTCTTACATCGAACCAACCGGAAAAAAATGTCCTCGTCATCCGATTAGTAGTCGGGTTCTTCCATCAGACGTCCGATCAGTCGGCCTAGGTCACGGGGCATATTTCCTTACCTTCATGGCCTGCTCCAGGTCCAGCATCCTCTGCTGGGCGCCGTTGGTGAGCGCGTCGAACCTCTGCATGAGCCCCTTGAGCTGCTTCTCGATGGCCTTCCTCTCGGCCGACTCACAGCCGGCCGCCACCTCGTTGCCCATCGCGAACAAAGACGACATCGAGTTTTGGCGGTCCATCAGCATCTTCTTCAGGAACTGCACGAGGTAATTTTGAGTTTTAAAGAGTTTTAGTTTGATTGTCAAGAAAATAAGGTTGACTGCATCGAAATATACTAAAAAATATATTATCTCAAAACACCTCTGATTTACAAATTTTGTATTAAATTGCTTCATTTTTTTCATTAAATCGAGATAATGACGTCAAACTCTTGACAGATGATAAAAATTAACTAATTTGACCATAAACTCTTTTTTTAGAGAAGAAATTGACTACCTAGTCAATTACCCAAATTCTCACAAAGATCAGATGATTGGATTAACGATCATAAAGAAGGCATTTTTAAGAGTAATTCAATATACGAAGTGAATCTAATGGCTACTACAAACATAGCCATTTAAAAACTATACTTGTTTCCGGTATCTATCAGTCACTTTCTTTTCCAATTAACGACTTTTTCATTCAACATTGTGTCTCATATTGACATATCTGACATACTGCTTTATTCTTCTAAAACTGTTCAACGTAGAATCAATTCTGGAATCTCCCAAATAGAACATTCTAGATTTTAACAACTGTACCTTCTGCTCCTGTAGCTGGGCCTTAACGACCTTGTAGTCGGCGGAGGGTGGTTTCTGGTTGTTGACCATGTCCTCGGTGTCAGCCAGCCACTTCTCGAGGCCGGCCAGGGCTTCAGCGAACTTGCCGGATTGGAGCAGCCCTACGTCGAGGCGGCGCTCGCGTTCGTTCATCTGTAAAACGGTCGTGTTATTTGGGAGAAAAGTTCGTGTGGGAGAATCATTGGGAGATTTTCGTAAATCTGTTTGGAAGGTACGTAATTAAAGGCAAAAATACGTGTGGTAGAGCTACATTATTTGAGAGCAAAGTTCGTGTTTTAGCCAATCAATAATCACATATCTGTAGTAGACAATGTTAATAATAATTTACTTTGGGACATAATTCACATACGGTTAATAGTCCTTGTCAGAGTTTGTACTATGGGTACCAAACAACTGATACTATTCAAACATACTTAAATTAAATATTAAACAGCGAGGCAGCCAACACACATGTTTTTGCACACAAATGTTGGCTTTGAACGGGAACCCAAGAAATAGAATAGATGCGTATTGTAAACAATAGATAATACTATTGTGTCTGTCTTTTGATACTTGACGGGCTAAAGTCCTAAATGTAGGTTAAAATTACGTCAATTGGGAGCAATTTATGCAAAAAAGCTTTTATGTTTGGGAGAAAAGTTCGTGTATTAGAAATCCAGTTAATGGAAAGTTCGCATGTTAAAGTGATCCACTCTTACCTTCTCCTTCAAAGCGTTCCACTTGTCATTCATCTTCTCCAGGTCCTTCTCCAGCTGCTGCGTGGAGACTCCCTGCAGGGCCGACCGGACCAGGCCCACGCCGATCTTGTTGCAGTGGGCCACGTTCTGGCCCAGAGGGCCCAAAGTACGGCGATTCAGCTCTGCAAAGTCCTTCTGCTGGGAGCGGATCTGTTCCACTTCCGAGGAGACGGGCTTGAGGCTGCGGACTTCTTCCGACGCCTGAAGGAAAAAAGAGTATGCATATAGTAACACAGGGAGGAGAGAGATTTCGTCGTAACTAAGCTTTTACCCTCTACCAGAGGAAAGTCAATGTTTTTCGGGTAAATGTATGAATGTAATTGAGCAAATTTTTTTGTCGTAGCCTGAACTGTGGCATAACGACTTGGTAGACTACAAACGACGTGTTTGACTTTAGATTTATTATTACCTCTGAAGTTTCATAGTCATAGCTTATATTTTCTTCCCGACTGACCATTTGGACAGTACATAGAGACAATTCTCATATATTTTAACTTCTGCAAAAAAAGATTTTCCCTGCAGAAGTAACCCTTAGATATTTATTCTTAAGATCTGTTTAGCAAGTTAGTTGTGATGGATAACCTGACAGTTATTTTCCCGTTTAAAATATGAATAGGCAACCTCATACCTCCTGCACGTCTTCCATTACGGAGTCGTACGCCTTGTAGAACATCTCGAGCTTGCTGAGAGTGTCGTCCAGGTCTTGCTCCTTGGACCGAGCCCGTTCGTCCAGCTTGCCCAGCTGCTTGCGGAGCCCTTCCACCTGGATGACCACAATTTTTTGATTTAGGACTTTACAGGTAAACAGGTCTTAAGTTTAGAATGTGCTTTTTTTTTACAGGTCCACGGGGCTCAAGTATTTTTTGTATGTGACTGTACATGGGTTACCTGGAAACCCAGTTTTCATCAGAATATTTTATAGAACCCTTAACGTGATAGGTGGTGAGCCCATCGCCTGACCGGGGTGCTATTACACATTCCTCAGATTCAACACAACTAATGATAAATGTGTACAGAAAGATTTCACGAATAGGATAGTTGAGTTACCGTTATTATCTGTCAAAACGAAAATTTACAATGGAAAAAGTAATGAGTACTGAACTGTGAGGTTTACTTTTTTAAAACCTGCTATAATTGTAAAATGAAAATCGAGTTACATTTTTAAAGGGGTATCGGGATAATATTTTTACAGTTACGTGAATTAACGATTCCTTTGCCGTGGTACCATTAGACATTACCATTAATGGTACGGTGGCCATATTTTTTTTTGCCGTGGTACAGTCAACAAAGTTGTTAGTGTTACATGGCCAAAAAATAAGATTCACTTTTCTCTTAAAGCCTTAAATGTATTTATAGTATTTTTTTGGTAAATTATAGGGATCAAAGATACCTTTCGAAATAAACATTAATCAATAAGATTTATTTATGACTTCCCCAGAAAAATGAATTCTTAGTTACTGGCCATGTAACCCTAACAACTTTGTTGACTGTACCTCATTAATGGTACCACGGATTAGATGTAACCTTATGGTAAGTCTCCTCACCTGGTCTCTGGTCTTAGTGGAGTCAATGGCGTGGCCACTGTCGACCAGCTGTTCAGCCGCTCGTTCGGTGTCCGCTATGAGGTCATCGGCCCCTTCCAGGCGCTTGTAGAAGCGCGCGATGTCGTCCAGCTGTTGGCGGACCGTCTTCACGTCGCGGCCTGGAGGCTTCATCGCGTCCAGCTCCTTCTCCAGGTCCGAGAGGTCGTGGGACAGGCTCTTCACTTTGTCCTGACGGATTGAAAAGAGAAGAGTAAATATAGGAAGCTAGGCTATCGATACTAATATTATAAAGAGGAAAGATTTGTATTTTTGTTAGTTTGGTATGAATAAACTCAAAAACTACTGAACCGATTTTATAAATCTTTTCACCATAAGAATGCTACAATATTCCTGGGTACCATTAGGCTATATTTTATCCCAGTATTCTCACGTAGACGGGAAAATACATAGGAAAAAAGATATTGGGTTCGATTCTGCTTTACAGCGACTTTATTCATTTTAGTTTACTCCTGTCATTTTCGTTCTCCTAGAATCAAAAAAAGAGAGATATTTAGTCCTGTCAACTAAATGTGTTTAGTGCATAAGTAAAGAAGTCACGACTAAAATACAGCCTCTAACAGGACTTAATTCGGTAATCATCTATCCCTTTTCTTTTATTGAGGTAAGACAAAGACAGGACTAAACTAAAATAAGTTTAGTCGGTGTTAAGCAGAATCACCCTATGACTGAAATCCAGCCCACCTGGAAGTGCGTCATGGCAGCAGCGGCCCCGGCCAGCTTCCCTTTAGCGTCGTGGGCACGGGCCTCCAGGTCATCCAGGCGGTCGCCCAAAGCCGCCGCTTGCTCCTCCAGCACGTGTCGGGCACGAGATGCTGCATCAGGCCCGCAGCACTCCAGCGCTAAGGTCACGATGTCGTCCGCTGCGGAGTTTATGCTCTGGTGGGAGGAAAGAGATAAATGAAAACCAGCGTACAATAAGAATAGAGTTCTTGTATGGACCACCTTAATTTTTTATTTTATTTCAAAGTCAAAAGTTTTTATTCAATGTAGGGGCTTATAAGTCCTCTTATCGAAAGTCATTGCGACTCCATCGCTTCGGTATGTATAGTTGGGGAGAAGAAGCGGGGCAAGAAACTCCTCAACACATTATTCTTTTAAACAACATTCATCATTATAGGTACATTGTTCGGCAACAGGAATACATATTCAACTGTCTACTCCTTGTATCATGATATAAAGCCTACTGATAGACAGACGGACGGACAGTGGAGACTTAGTAATAGGGTCCCGTTGACACCTTTAATTTTCAAGATTTTGGGAGACTAAGGCAATGTAATTCATTTTTATATACATACATACATACAAAGATATGGAGATTATTATTGTTTGTTTTTTTAACTCCCGACAAAAAAGAGATAAATTTGACATGTGTTTCTATGTATCGGTATGTCTGACTGTTCGCTCGTAGCTCTTAAACGGCTCAATAGATTTTGTATCCGGTTTTTTTGTTTAAAAGGTGACTTGATCGAATGTTCTTAGCTATAGTTAAAAAAATCTATCCAGCCGTATGTGTTTATAAGCATTTAATGTGTAAGGGAGATTTTTTAATTTTTAATTTATTTTAGTGTTACGTGTGTGAATGAGGGGCATAAAATAAAATAAAATAAATAATCTCACGCCTTTTATCCCCGAGGGGATAGGCAGAGGTATTCAATTACTGAATATACCCACATTTCACGAGATGCATTGGGCTCCTAAACTAAGGTGGTGAGCCCATCGCCGGATCGGGTCTCTTAACACATGTATCAGAATTAATTCTGAGACCTGCGGGTTTCCTTAAGATGTTTTCCTTCACCGTCGAGCTAGTGATAAATATATACGTAAGTTTTTGAAAAACTCATTGGTACATGCCAGGATTCGAACCCGAGCCTCACTGATTTTCGGGCATATTTTTTTTAATTTACTTATTTATTAGTAAAACTATTTTGTTCATCTAAAAGAAATAATCCATAGTGTACCTGTAGCGGCGCCCTGAGAGCGTGTATCTGATCGACTATTCTCGTAACTGCCTCAGCTGCGGCAGCCGGAGGCGCGGCCAAGGCGTCCTGCAGCCTCTCCTCGCACCTCTGAAGGGGCGTCTCCACTGCCCTGACGCGCTCCAGGAACTCTCCCAGCTTGCGGGCCGTAGACTCCAGGAACTCCACTTGCTGGAGGACCTCTGTTGATGATATTGAAGAGACTTAATTAGTGTCCATTTATTGGAAGTGATTACAACACAATACAATAACTCTTTATTGTACACCAAAAACAACACAATATGGATACCATCATTAACTGAAGTACAATGGGCGGTCTTATCGCTTTTAGCGATCTCTTCCTAGTGATTATATTGATTATATATATGATTATAGTGATTTGGTACTCTTTTAGTGATTCTAGCTTAGCAAGGCGGAATATGTACTTTTTTTTATTGATTCATCTAAATCATGTGACATTATGAGCCCTATCACAAAACTACGCTCCTCAAGATTAGGCATTTGAACGCGACAGCCCGCTTGCTCGGGGTCACGAGTTCACGGCACTACTCTGCCGTAGCGGCAGCAAGCGATTTAACGTCCTTGATACTTTTCTATTTTTTTTATGGTAGTGTGTTTAACTTTTTTAGCGGGCGTATGTTAAGAAAGTTTAAAACAATACAATTTACACCCCTTTAGAGATTATAGTTTATATAATATGTTTTTAGATATAGGTACGTAGATTTTTGCTTAAACTGAGAGGGACCAACCTTGAAATAAAAAGTCTGTTCTCTCTTCACACATAAAATGAAGGTTACCAGGGGTCTTTCATCTATACATATAACAAAACTCTAACGGGACCGTGTCTGTGCATAAAATATTTTTAGAAAAATAAATAAATCGTTGTCATGCAATAATATTCCACGCACAAAGTTAGTCACCATATTTTCTAAGTAGGTGTTTTCTTGGTTAATATTTACGATGTATTCCCTTTGTCCTCATTGGTCGTATTCCCATTATAGGGATACGGCAGTGGGGACAACGGGAATACATAAATTTCACGTGTCAATATCCCCATCAAATCTTTTTAAAATCCTTAAAATCTAAATACCTAATGGTTTTTTGACATAAAGTGAAAATACCAAAAACTTAAAATGTCAAATGGATATATTACTGAAGTTCAAAAGGATAAAACTTGAAATACCTATATACAAAGTCCCTGAAATAGATTTACCTCACAGTTCATTGACCAAAATGACAAATACCGATATTAAAGTATGTACATAATCTACTTTATAACACATTACATTGTATTTCATTACGCACTTGTGCGTTATTGTAATTTAAATCGCATGGTTTATCAAGGTCCTCCGGCTAAAAACAAACGGTACTTTTTAAAATCTTAACAAATATTTTTTTTTCGCTGTTTTGTTTTTATTTGTTTATGAAAGTTCGAGTTTTCTTTATTTCCTCGCAAATATGTTATGTAACGTCGTATGTCATACTTGCGCCTACGGCTGGGGCTAGCAATATTGCCTCGGCTGTAATTTTCAACTTACCGCACTTATACTATAATGTACTATATCATATTGTAGCATACTTACTTAAGAACGGTTATAATAAAAGATCTTTATTTGTTGCTCATAAAAAAACCTAACATCAAAGATCTTCTGAACCTAACCAGTCCAAATAATTTTCGCTCTGGTATTTTGAGCTCGCTTCGCTCGCTCTCGCAAGTGGTGCATTATTTTAAGTATTTTGACCATTTGGTAATTAAAATGTTGGTATATCAAACTTTGTTGTTATAACTATAAAAATTTTGAATATTAGGTATTTAGTCTAATCTGTATTATAATCTTAGATATTTCGTAGGTAAGTATTCGCTGCCTAGGTATATTAAAACATTAGGTATTTAGATTTTAGGGATTTTAAACGTAAGTTATTTTACGTTAGGTTTTTAATTTTAGACATTCAAATACATACCCGACCACATACAGAAATAGACTCAAACAAAATTTTTATCCAATGACAAAGAAACTAATGAGCAACCCTCAAACATTGAAAAGATTAAAAAGAAAAACGCCTCAAGATCTAATCTGAGAATAGAAAAAAAATTATAAGGGTGGAACACTGGTCAAATTTCTTGCAATACTATATATTCTCATCAAAATATTGCTGCATGTTCAAGGACAGATTGCATTAAATTAAAGGAGAAAGAAAAAAATCTATGGGGACAACGGGAAGTATTTTTAGTAATTTTATTTCGTTATTTCAATGGGTACAGATAGTGGGGACAACAGGAAGTATTTTTAGTAATTTTATTAAATTCCTGTTGTCCCCACTCAATGGGGATATCGTCAATGGGAACAACGGGAATACACCATATTTACTTGAGCCGAAACTTTATTTACGGCGCTTTTTTTGTTTACGGAAATTTATTTATTGTATGTCGCGAGATTTAAGTACTCGTGTTTAAGTAAATATATGTATAAGTAACTGATTGAATTCAATTTTTAGAATTTTTAGTGTAAATATGAGTACCTACTTAAATCTCGCGAAAAGCTTTTATTACGTAATAAATTGTGTAATGACGTTTTAAGATAGTAGAAGTTTTAAAGGGAGAGTGTATTTTATTCTTTTTAGTGCATTAAAATAAAAGCTTGTTTAAAAATTATTTTTTTACTCTTAATTTATTTTTTACTTTTTAGTTGGATTTAAAATGACTTCACATAGCTAACCATGCATTGTCATCCAAACTAAACGTGTATACAAAATTTTAGCTCAATTGGTTATAGGTATTCCAGTTCCATCATCAGACACTGACATGTCTGACATCAGACACACCAAAGTACTCGTCAACGCGAATCATACGAGCCCAAACTCGATAGGGTTATGTCGTTTAATTACGGAGTTCCCATGGCCATTTTCCAGCTCCATCATCAGACCCTGGTTACCATCTAGCACCAAAGTTCTCGTCAGGACGAATCAAACGAGCCCAAACTCGATAGGGTTTTGTCGTTAAATTACTGAGTTCCTTTGGCCGTCTTCCAGCTCCATCATCAGACTCTGGTTACCATCTAGCACCAAACAACTCGTGAAGATGTGTCATACGAGCCCAAACTCGATGGGGTTGTGTCATTTAATTACCGAGTTCCCATGGCCATCTTCCAGCTCCATCATCAGACCCTGGTTACCATCTAACACCAAAGTATTTGTCAAGACGAATCATACAAGCCCAAACTCGAGGGGTTTACGAGTAGTCATTGAGGAGTTGTGATATCCACCTCCTGGCTCCATCATCAGATCAGCTCAGTGATACCATAATATTGCATTGTCACCGAACTTACATAAGTACACCAAATTTCAGCTCAATCGGTATACAAACAACCATCACCACATGAGCAACTATCACAAGTTACAATAAAATACTTCGATGATTAAAACTTGTTATAGGTAGTCGCACTATAATTACGACGAAATTCGCGATCTTTCGGCGTGACAAATTTTGACACAGGTCCATCGTCGACGAGCGCTCGCGCAGTACTGAGCTCGGCCGGCCAAAACTTTGCTTTATGTAGCAATTTTGCAGTTTGAATTATTTTTCTTTTCAGGTTTATAATGAACTGTTTTTAAAAACATGTATGATGTTTGTATTCCTTATGAACTAAAGTATCTTTTGATATAAAAATCATGTGATATTGTTAATATAGTAAGGAGAAATTTACGGTTATTTCCAAGCGTTTTTGGCAATTTTACGGTCTTGAATATGATTTAATTTCTAAATATTCAATACGTATTAAAAAAAAATTGAAGTAGCTATCCACTTAATCACTATATAAGCAATATTAATATATTTTTTGTTATCTCATTTGTTTACTCGTTTAGTTCAATCCACGAACACAAAAAAGTGCCGTCGCGCGTTTTTCGAAAAACTTGCTTCGGATTTTTTACTTTTATATAGTTAACTAAGATAAAATCGAATAAAGTAGGGTAGCCATTCCCTATAATAATATATTTTCTCTACCATCCCGAAAGTATAAGTTGTTCAAGTTTCCTAGTTTCTCAGATCCAGGAAGCCAAAGTTGGCCTTTAAACGCAAAAATCACGCTCGAAATGTAATAGGGCTCTTAAGTTTCTCAAAGAGAATCATTATGTTTTATCAGCAACATTGGCTTTTTGCAAATGAATTTTCATTATTTTATTATTTGGGCTAAATTGAGATCAATAGTGTAGTTTAGCCCAGAGGACACAGATGAATTGTATAGAATAAAAAGCTATCTCTACAGACATCGGAAACTAAAACATATGATTGAATTAAACAATAATTCTATTGGTAAACATTATTGAAATTGACAGGCCGTCTTAACTTGGCAGCTCTAAAGTTGGGCAAATGGCTATAAAAAAAACGAGGTTTTAGGTGATCGTGCCTGGGGACCACGGTGCAACGGTTGATGTTGGACAGTTGTATTTATACAAACTCATTAGAAAACTCCGATAGCACGGTTTAGAACTCGGCCGACTATTGGCGCGTGCTATGTAGTGTCGCTACAACCATTTGGCGCCTATGTTCAGAGCAGCAAAGTTAAAACAACCGTAGTACAGTACGGTCACTGGTCAATAGGACCATTAAAACATTTCCCGAAATATCGTAAAACGATTCCTCACCGTTGTTGAGGCGGTCCCATCTCTCCTTCATGGAGTCCAGCTGCTTCCTCACGATCTCCTGGTCGACCTCGCAGGCCGAGATGAACGTCTCGCCCAGCGTCTTGTTGTTCTCGTATTCACCGGACCTGCGTACGAGTTCACAGTTTGTACAGAATGTCAAGAAGGTGCAACTAAAGTTTTGGGGGCACGAATGGTATTAAGCCTCATAATATTTTATTAAAAATATATATAACTATACGAAACAGTACGCGAATACGTACGATCATAGTTACTAATGCTTATGGCTGAATTCGTCAACGTGACGTCATTTTAGAGGTTCAGCCAGCGGTATCAACAAAGTACACTATAACAAGCGTATCAGATAAGTCAAAACACAAGAAGACTACTTTCATATCATTTATGTCATGTGCCAATAGTGAAATTAGTTCCTTATAATCCATGTATATCTCTAAAATAACTGATTAAATAAAATAAATAAATGATCTCACTCCTTCTATCCCCATGCAAGCTATGCAGAGGTATTCCATTTCTGGAACATCCACTATTCTTTGTAATTAATTCCCTAAATGCGATAGGTAGTGATCCCATCGTCGGACCGGGTCTGTTACACATGTCTCAGAATTCATTCGTGGATGTTTTCCTTCACCGTCGAGCTGGTGATAAAAGCGTATTTTCCTTGGAAAAATTCAGTGTTACTAGGATAAATAGTTATCGGGTGGTATGGAAGGTTAATATACCTCTTCCAGATGTCGTTCCGGATGTGTTGCAGTTCCCGCAGTTGCTTCTCTGCCTCCTTCTTGGTGAAGGCGGCGGCGGGCAGTTTGGAAAGCCTTTCCTCCGCCTCGCCCAGCCACGGGACGAACGACTCCTGCGCCTTGCTGTACTTGCGGCAATGCTCCTGTTATACAAATTCATTGGGGATTAAAATCGAGTCTTTTTCAAGGTTTGTTTTAATGTGTGAGAAAAGAAGTTTCTGGTGCCGCTTTGCCTGTCGTAGCTGCTTATTTCCGCGATAAAAGGTGACAGAAATGGTGGACAATATATCATAGTTGGGTAACTAAGGTACTCGTATGTAATAGGCATATGAAAGGGCTTTATCACTACATATATTTTTATTTATTTGTTTGCCCCATAACTTTAACTATTATCGTTTTAGTTCTAAATTAATGAGATACATTTGACACACGACTTTATAGCTTGACCGCTCGACTTAGGTGGCACGATGTGCGCGGGGAGGGAAATCTAAACAAAGGAAATAAACATAAAATAAACTAACTAATAAGCTACCAAGGTACAGCACTTGCGGTGAAACTATAGTCCAAAAACTACAGTATACAATACCTACCCACTCACGAACCTAACAGACGTGTTAAGTAAAAGACAAAAATGTTGACTCTAAATGTTATCCCCGATTTCAAAAAGCCTTATGCCCGATTTCAAAAATTCAGGAAAATTATGAAGATTTTTTTTTAATTTTTAGAAAGAAGTACTATACCAAACTAGAAATGAACTCACCATAGCGGTCTGCAGTCTGGTCTGTCTGTCGACCGTCTCCCGCTTAAGCTTGTCCCACTGCGCCTGGATCCTGTCCAGGTCTTTGCGCAGGTTTTGGTGGGCTGGTTTCTTCTCCATTTCGCGACCTGGAAACGACATTTCGTTAACATCATCGACCCTTTTATACATCTAGATTGTATTACGTTGAGGTTACTCCTAAAGAAGCCAATATGATCGGATGTAAATAGTCTGAAGATGTTGCCAGGCCTCTCCAATTGCATGCCATTAGACTTGATTCTCGGCAAGTCTCATCCAGTGACTACCAGCCAACCTGTGAAGTTTGTCGTTCCACCTAGCCTGAGTCCTACTTTAAGGTTGCGGTTCGCGGTCTCCACTCAAGAACATGTCTACCCCAAAGGTCATATGTTTTACGGCTAATCTGTGAGCTATGTCGACTACTTTGGATCCGGATCACCTCGGTTCGAGTTTAACCCTCAGATGATGTTCCACGATATATTTTTTTTACTGCGTTGCCGACCTTTGAGGTGGGAGTAGGGGGAGGGGTGGGGAGGGGAGGGGAAGGGGGCATTGGGGCCTCCGGTTACCTCACTCACTCAACGAAACGCAATGCATTGCTTTACGCTGTGATTACTCATCCGATTTTGACAAATGGCGTGTCAATCGATTCGTTATTATGGTCCGGGTGACATAGGCAAAATTTTTAAATAGTCGGGTTTTAGTTTCAGCTATTTCCTTCCACTTGTTGACTCACCTTTGTCCAGCAGCATGATGATCTCGTGCTCACGCTGCGTGAGGTCCCTGTACAGCGGCTCGTGCTTTTCCAGCTGCTGCTGCAGCTTCTGCTTGTCGGCGGACACCTGGAGGCGGTTGGGCAAAGCGCCCAGCTCGGACTGAAGCCAGCCCAGGGTCCTGGCCACCGTCTCTTCCAGGTTACGGCCATCCCTGGTAGCAAAGAATGTTTTATTTATTTATTGTATTTATTTAGAACTTATACAGTCGTATACAAACATGTTGAAAACGAGTTAGGTATGACAACATACAATTCTGTGATAAATATGTTATTAGTAAACATCATTCAAATAAATATACTGGTGAAAATTTTAATATTTCTGCCGAATTCCTCGGGGCTAAGGCTTGTGATTATTATTTTTTATTAATCTGAACTATTTTCGATTACAGTTCTCAACTTCTCAGTTGAAAACTATAAACTTACAAATCAAATATAAGTATGACAGTATAAAGTATATCAGGAATCAATACATAGAACCCAGTCTGCACGGTAGCTGTAAACGATACTCACTTCAACGCCGCCTCAATTTCCGCCTTCCTATGGTCGAGTTTCCTCTGCAGGTTGTCGTATTGGCGAGCGACTGCGGCGAGTTTGCTCTGGATGTCTTGTCTTGACGCGGGGTCTGATAGCACAGTGGATAGAGCTGCACCTGCAGACTCCAGGTCCGCGAGAAGGGGTCGTTGACCTTCCAACTGCCTTTCCAGGTTCTAGAGAAAATTGTGTGCTTAGATCACGTAATAGGGTAGTTAAGGAAATTTATTGTGGTTTATCAAAAAGGTTATAGGTGAAAGTCCTCTAAAAATGCTGAATTATAATAAAATTTAAAAATAATAAAACCAACAATAGAGTTTAGTTTTAAGCACACTTTAAGAAAAATAACTGATTTGTTTCTAAATGGTTGGTGGATTGGCTGTATCCAGTTTGAGAGGCTCACTCGCTTTTGTAAAATGTTAAATGATGCTGGAAATGTTACTATGTCAAAGAATATACAGTCGATTGTAACTCGATAGAACTCAGTTGCTCCTTCAGCGCGTTACTCCGGACTTTTTGTCATAGTCACAAGCTTCACGTACAAGTCACTGAGAATTCCACCGTATGTCACAGCATATAGAGTACATTTCACCCGAACAGTGCAGCTGTTAGTTAGGCTCACCAAATAACACATCAGTTCAAAAACATCCATATTTCAAGACCCAAAGAGTCAATTTTACCTCTCATGCAACAGTTCAAAATCGTCCATATATCAAGACCGTCCATGTAACCCAATTTAGTATAAAGTAACAATTGATTAAAAGAACATTGTGTTGAGGAGTTTCTTGCCCCACTTCTTCTCCTCAACCATACATGCTGAAACGGTGGAGTTGAAATGACGTTCAATAAGTTGACTTGTAACTGCTTTCTTTGAATAAAACATTTTGACTTTGACTTAGACCCAAAGAGTCAATTTTACCTCAATGGTGCGCAGTTGTTCGCTGGGCTCGTCCTCGCGAGGCACATCGTCCAGCTTGTCGCTGATGCCGTGAAGCGCGTCGCGAAGCCTCGCAAGTCGCAGGTCGAATTCCCTCGACGTGTCTGCCGCTGCACCAAGGCTTTCGGCGCGTTGTTCTAGCCTAGATTTTATAGACAGACATTGGAATCGATTCTGCAAACCACCTAAAATTCCTAATTTTAAGTTGGCCTATCCTTCTTTATAGAATACGGAAGAAAAAGGACAGAAACAAACCATAGATTATAGAGTAATGTCAAACATGTGAAAACCAACTAATTTGATGTCTTATCTGTCACTTTTATCCATGACCTCCTTACATTGTTGCTGAAATTGCTAATAACGTGTATTTGAATGCGTCCATAAGGTTCAATTTTGTTATTTTGACATTTGTGACGTTGTAAATAAATATGGCGCTTATTTCTGTCCCTTTCCTTTCCAAAGCGGTGGAAAAGAATAGAGCTAACTTAAAATTAGGAATTTTAGGTGGTTTGCAGAATCGAGTCCATACATATATTAGTTTGAGGATGACGATCTAAAGGCTACAGATGCTGGATGCGTCGAGCTGAAAACAGGTCGCTATGGCGATCATTAGGGGAGGAATATATCCAGCAGTGTACAAATGTAGGCTGATGATGATGATGATTAGTTTGAGTTTGAGATTGCACATTAAATCCCGGGTTCCTAAAGGCAAATACACAATCAATAGCTGGGGACTTATTGACTATTGACAACCTTAATTACAATCGGCTTCATTTTGACGCTGACGTACATTTGTCATTCCCGTCAGTGTCTAAAGAGTGTAATAAATGTCAAATAAAGACGCAATTATAAATAGATGATAAGGCTTCTGTTGTCATTGGTTGAATAAAAGAAAAACCCCTTTTAACAACCAATCAACAGTTAACATGACAATGTGATGTGAACAGGGGGTCTAAAAAGGAGTTTCGGGTGAATCATAATAGGATCCTATTTCGATTCATATTCGAAATTTTCACCAAATACGAATCTGCTAATGAATTGAATTGTCAGTGAATCACTAAAATGAGGGACCATTTTACGAAATTTAGAGGAATTGCTTAGGATTTGCTGGGAATTCATAGAAGGAGGAATTGCTCAGAGGAATTGCTCAAAGTGGAAATTTTAGTCTGTCAGGTAATTTTAGTTTTACTTTCGGAAACCAGGGGTTAGTGTGGAGTATGAGACGAGTTTTAAACATTTGTTACAGAATGGTAACTTCTAGTTTTTAACTGATCTTTACGACATAGGATACTTTATATCCCGAAAACACACAGCGAACGCGATAACCGAGTTCTCGCGGATGGGGTCGCAGTAAATATCTAGTAAATAAATTACATGTATGTATGTACTAAATGACGTAATATAGTACTGACTGGTTGAGCAGGTCGTTCCATCGCTCCTGCAGGTCTTGCAGCCTCTGCCTCAGCTTGGCCGCGTCTGGGGAGCGCGCGTCCAGGCGTTCCAGCACTGCAGCCGCCACCTCCTCCAGGTGAGTCAGCTGCGGCTGCTGGCCGCGGAACTCCTCGCGGAGGACCTGCACCTAGAGACAAGAGTACCAGGTTACATCAAGTTTCATTGGGAATACCAGGAGTTTTGAGAAAAGAATAATCCCCGAGGAGGGTAGGGAACGGTATTCCATTTCTGAAAATACTAACTTTTCTCAAGAGTATATTCGCCCCCTAATATAGGTGGGTCCATCGCCGGACCAGCTGGGGTATTCACGGAGACTCGATACCGTTTCCGTTCGATTCAGATCGAGTGAAAAATTTTCCGAATCCTCATGTCACATATGACATTAGTTTTCGATACCAACATTAGCCCATCTCGAAAGTGTTCGACAGATTTTCCGATATCGAATATCGAAGCTCCCCGAATACGCCTGCGGGTCTGTTACACATGTCTCAGAATTCATTCTGGGACCTGCGAGTTTCCTCACGATGTTTTCCTTCAGCGTCGTGCTAGTGATGAATATGTACGAAAGTTTTTGAAAACTAATTGTTACATGCCAGGATTCGAACCCGAGCCTCACTGATTTTCATGTTTTAATAAAGGTTTAAATTATGAATACAAAATATTATAATCTCTCGCGTTTTAGTCCTAGTTATTTTGAATACACAAAAAGTCCGTCTGAATGCGAGTCGGACGCACACAAAAAAAAACAAGTTCCCCAAAAACCCCTCCCCTTTAAAAAAAGTGTACCTATTACAGTTCAAAAGATACAGCCTGAGACGGACAGACAGCGGAGCTTTCGTTATATAGTCCCATTGGGTACGGAACCCAAAAAACTAGATCTATGTCCCCACATACCTGCTGCACTTGAGTTTGCACCATTCTCGAGTCTGAGGATATCGGCCCAAGAGCGGCCATCATGCGGTCTTTGGCGCCCAACCACTGCGACAGGTTGCTGTGAGTGTCGTGGAAGTCTTTCACCTCCTCCATCAGCCGGATCCTGGAGGAAACATCAGACACGCGTTTAATATAATAATAATAATAATCTTTATTTAATAGCCACAGTTTAACAAGTTACAGTAATACAGAGGTCCCCACACTAGGCCGAGCCTGTATCGTGGGGACCAGTAGATATACTTATTATATTAAATATTTATTAAATTGTGTGAACACGGATGTTGTCCCAAACTAGGCAGAGCCTAAGGGTATTAAACAGCTGATAAATCTACTTGAATAAATATTAAAAACCCAGACATTAAGTAAACAGATATTATTATGTTCATGCATACAAATGTTGGCCCCTAGCTTGGCGCGAACCTGTCAAAAAAGCCAACAGGCTCTTAAATTTCAAAAGTAGGTCAAAGACGTTTAAAGAAAAAGTATGATTTTCTTCGAACCTCTTTGAAGTAGGTGTATATTTTGTAACATGGTAAAAGCAACCATTCAAAATAGTTTTTAAGTTTTTTTCTTTATGGAATCGATTCCATTTCCATTTTTAAACATATTATTTAAAAAACCTATTCCCTTTTTCAGATGAACAATCTTTCCTATATGGGAGGCGATAGTTTCTTGGTAGGCGATTTAACTCTTAAACAACTATAAGTAGTAGTATAACATAACATACCATATTTTTTTTTATAGCATAAATAAATAATAAAAAACAACTAACTTGTCCTTGAAAGCGTCGTGGAGTGCCTTCCACCTCGATGCAACGTCTTCCATAGCATCGTGCAGCCGGTCGGAGCCCTGCACGCCTTGCTTGCGTTTTAGGAGTTCACGAACCTACGTCAACACAAAAAAAAATTGTGAATGAGATATTCACTCAATTCAGACGAGGTTATTTAGTCACAAAATTTTGCTGTATCGAAATTTTAGTATTGTACATAATTTTTTTTAAATTGTTTTTTTTTCTACAGTGGCGCTAGTTTCGCAGCTATCAGTCCTAATTTGTAAAGAACTGCCGGTTCCAATCGGAACCGAGACACAATTAAAAATCTATTGTGTCTGTGATGCTTGGTCTTAGAGGTTAAACTGGAAACATCCTTATACCGTATCTTTGTTAAACTTTTCATTCGACCAAGCAATCAATCATCTCCGAACATTCTCTTCACTACGCGATTCTGTCGGAATCACCAAGAATTGAATTGAAGTGTCAGTAATTTCTAATAAACAAGACTTGATGAGCCCACCTGAGTCTTGGTGGAGTCGAGGATGCTCTGCTTCTCGTACATCTCCTCGAGCACGGCGCGCGCCTGCTTGATGGTCTTGTCGGCTTCTTCCTTCGTGGCCGGCACAGATTCCTTCGGCAGCTGCCTTTGGACCTGGTGGGGAATAGAGTCAGAATTTGTAATACTAGTAGCTCAATTGTTTGGGAAAGAATGGTTTTAAAATTTATTTGCAAGATTTGACCCACACATAAACGACAAAAGTTTTAAAAAAAGTAGTGATAGCCCGCCCTATGGTTAAAGTGGTCGTTTCTCATCCGGGTGAGGCTCGGGTTTGAATCTTGCTAAGGCCTGTACCACTGAGTATTTCAAGAAATTTGCGTACTTATATATCACTAGCTAGAGGGTGAAGGAAACCTACAGGTCCTAGAATTAGTTCTGGGATCACCATCTATTACATTTAGGGGTCCAAAGAGTATAGTGGCGAATCGTGTGTATTTTCAGGAATGGAATACCTCTACCTTTCCGCTCTGAGATAAAAGACTTGAGAATTTATACACAATCAGCTACTTAATCGATTTCAGCTATTGGCATAACTGAATTTAGGGCTACGTATGGAAACCGTACTATTGTTGCTCTTTATTTGGTTAGATGAAACAAAAGTACGAATGCATCATATTTTTTTTAAATTAATTTTCTAATTGGGGTGTATGAAGCTGTGATATATGTATTAATTATGCAGGTAGTATTGGTCGTTTTGTGACACTACCCGCCCGCCCCAGTCAATAAATGAGCTGCATAAAGTACGCGTGTTTAATTGTGTTTTCCCGAAATTTAAAGGACATAACAGAAGCATTGCGCTTATTCTGTGACGAGTTGTATACAACATGTAACAGAATAAGCGCAATTCCTGAAATAAGTTTGTTCAGTATCGACTACATAATAGATTTCAGTCTTTTTTAACTAGTTAAATTTTTCAAAAAAATGAATTATCGTAGCTGAATTCAGTACTTTCTATGGAAATCGTGCTATTATTAATCGATATTTAAGAAAATTGGTTAGTCACAACTAAAGGTCGATTGCATCATTTTTTTTTATATTAATATACTAAGTAGGGTGTATGAGGAATTGCGCTTTTTCTGTGACGAGTTGTTGTATATCTACAATACACTACCTTGTCTAGGAATGTGTTGAGCGCTCTCAGGCTGTCGAGGTGCCTCTTGAGCTCGTCCCGCACCGAGTCCAGCTCGGCCTGGCGGTCGGCCATCTTGGTGCCCAGCAGGCTGTAGCGGTTGTTCACCTCAGACAGCTGTTGCTGCACCGGAGACAGTTCTGCAACCAACGCTCTCTGTTACTATAATGCAGGACCAGGGGGCTTATCGTCTATTAGCACTTTCACGGGCAGAGGGCAAATAGTTTCCACCAACTATTGAACTCTATGTAATTGAAATAAGATTCAAAACGAATTAAAAATTTTAACTGCCTATGCCCTTAAACGGTTAAATATAATAGGACATAGAGGGGCGTTTTGAATATTTTCATACAAAAACTTTGATATCAAGCGTCATGGAACGCGAGCTGTCATTCTTAGGTTTCACACTAGATTTATGACCTTAGGTAATTTTTGTCCTTTCTATAATCGTGCAGGACCAGGAGAAGCTGTTTTCTCATGGATGAAAGCCAGCAAGATGAAATGATGTCAAGATTAGAGCTGTTTCCGAGAACGCGCTTAGAAATGTATATAGAAATATATAAAGTCTATGTGCATGGATTATTGTATAGTCAAAATAACGAAAAAAAAAAGTCGGTAATCAAATCTCAAGTTGACGTATAATGTAGTAAAAAGTAATTTATACAAGTATTTGTATAGAGATAACTCAAATCTTTTTCCACATTTAAATGTTGAGCTGACTTAAGATAGCTCCAAACTATTTCCTAAACGTAAACGTTAAGTCACAAGATAACTATCTTTTTTTTCAACATACCTTCGAGGTGGAAGCCATCCTGGCTGGAACGACGCGAAGAGAATCCGCTGGATGTGGAATGCGTGGATGCTGGGCTCACCAGCCCGTGGGTCTTGGTGGGCGATGGCGAGCGACCGTCCAACGAGCGGACTGGGACAATAACAACATAGATAAATAAATAAAGAACAAGTACATTAGAAAAAAATACCTCCAAAGAGGCACCATGTCGGACAGTGGAATCAGAGGAATGGCCGTATTCCCTGTCTCGAAAACTTTAAAAAAAAGAGGAGGTTATCAGTTCGACTGTATATTTTTTTATGTAACAAACGTAACATCTCGGAACTTTTGATTGGGTGAACCGATTTTGATAATCGTCTTTATTTGACATTTGTTACTCGATCAGTGCTTGCTCTTCTTTCACTGGCTGTATTGACAGATGTACAGAAGAAGCAACTTACGTCAAAATGAAGACGATTGCAATTACAATATTATAAATAGACAATACGGCTTGAGAAAATTATATAGGTTAAAGTTGCTTTTTTACTGTTTAGAGTTCTATGTTACTAAAGTATTTATTAACTTTTTGATTTAGGTACTCACTGGGCGTCTGCCTCTTAGTAGGGCTGTAGACCTGTCTCTTCCTGTGCGGGCTGTCAGCTCGGTCGCCGCGAGTAAGTGCCTCGTATATGGCACCCGCTTCGTTCACCTTTTGCAAAAAAAAAAAGATTTCATTCAGGAACCTTATACAGGATGTTACATAATGTTAGTGTCCTAGTTAGTAGTAGACCTACAATTAGTGTTTGTTATAATTTACATATTAGTAATAGAAGTGATTATTATGTTGAATGAAATTCTTCTGTCAATCAAAATTACAAAACAATTACCTATATTATATCTGAAAAACTAATCTAGTCTATTTCATTTTACTTGTAAAATGTTTATTTATTGACTTTTTTACAAATGCAAAGTATCAGCAACATGCTTCGTCAAAAAAAATACAGATTCGAGGATCAGCAACAGGAAAAAAAAAATATGGTACTTAAATAGAATATAATTATTACCTACAACCTAAATTACAGGCAAAAAACCTAGTCTATATCTATACTTCTATACTGATATTATAAAGAGGAAAGATTTGTATTTTTGTATCTGACAGACAGACAACGGATAACCTGAGTCTGTGGGTCTAGAAGTTTATATGGAAATTCATATATTTTTTTTTAAATTCCGTCGAGCACTTGTCAATCAGCCATCTCAACTCACCTTGTCAATAGTCCCGGAGAAGTCCCGGTATTCCTTGGCGAGGGGTCTGAGCTCGTCGTGCTGCTGCTTGAGCAGCTCCAGGTCCACGGCCACCGGCTGCAGCCTTCCCACGCGGCCCTCCATGCTCTGCAGCCACTCCAGCACCTGGAAATGGGAGTTGGTTAGAGAATCGGAACTATATGGATCTAATGTGGATATCTTCAACTTATCATTAGCCTCATAAGAAAAGGGTGGGAGAAATAATATTTAAGATAGACTCTGGGAGTAGGTAGGTATTTGGTAGTCTGCCACTGACCTGTTGTCATTGCTATATATTTTTGTATGTGTGACTGTCCTTATATTAATGTTTGTTGTTATATTAATGTTTAGTTTATGACACTTTTAGGTCTATTAGTTATAGTATTTAAGTTTATTTGTTGTGTAAGACTGTATGTTTTCTAAATAAATATATCTTGCTTATTATCATTAAAAGAGCTGCCCTTAAGTTTCTTGATGGTTCTTCTCGTGGTACTACATTTGGAACCAGCAACTCGTCGGTGGAGATGGGCTGCTGTTTACATTTAGCCAATCTTCATGGACGAGTTTAGTGTGCCTCTTTATTAGACTATTGACTTTTCTAAGTGTAATTCTTAATTACCTACAGAAATAAATTAGGTTTAATTTTATACTACCCTATTCAAAGTCAAGTTTCTATTCAATGTAAGGTCTTACAAGTCCTCTTATTGAAAGTCATTGACTCCACCGCTTGGGTATGTATAGTTTTCAAAAGAAGTTTATGTTAGAACGAGTTTAGTGTGCCTTGTTATTGACGTTTCAAAGTGTATTTTATTACCTACTGAAATAAATGAATTTTGAAATTTTGAATTTTTGAATTTGGAATTTTGTATACTACTAGCGACCCGCCCCGGCTTTGCACGGGTCCAATGCTAATACTAAAACCTTCCTCTTGAATCCCTCTATCTATTAAAAAAACGCATCAAAATCCGTTGCGTAGTTTTAAAGATTTAAGCATACAAAGGGACATAGGTACATAGGGATATAGGGACAGAAAAAGCGACTTTGTTTTGTACTATGTAGTGATAGAAACTTGTCATTAGCATATGTTTAACCATAGTGTTTAATTAACCTATAATTACTGATTTTGCTGTAAGTTTTCCAAAAAGTAAATAAATAAAATAAATAAATAAAAAATAAATAGTGATGATAAGTACTGCGAACTGTCAACCCACCTGCATTCTTAGAGTTTCGTACTGGTTCAGCTGATCGGCCCTTTGCTTGGATAGCTTCTGCTTCTCTTCCAGCGCGCTGCTGAAGTCCTTCCATTGGCTTTCGAGTGCTTTCATGCGATCTCGCACCACGTGGGTGTCCGTCACGTCCTTCTTGCTGACCAGCTGTTTGCCATTGCGCAGGCATTCGTCTAGGAGCGGCATTTGTTTGTCCCTGTGTTGGTAAATAAATAATGAATAAAAGACTAAACTAAAAGACTAAATTATTCCGTTCAAGAGTACCCTAATAGTAATAGGAATTGTAATTATATATATAAATAGATATAAATAAATAAAGTAGGTAGATAAGAAAATAATAAATAGTTATGAAATTTGCATGCCGCTGTCGGCAGAACATATGACTCTTTAATTTAAGTGACCACCTCAACTCATTTATTTTCTTGCAAATAAAGACATTTCATTTCATTTCATTTAAAAATAATAAATTGTGGGACACAATTCACTCACGGTTATTTAGTCCTAATCTAGGCAGGGCCTGTACTGATTAACATACTTAAATAAATATTAAACGACCAGACACGAAGCCAACAGACATGTTCATGCACCCGCGACCTCCGACTCAGAAAGCAGGATCACTACCAACTTAGCCAACAGGCCCGTCAAATAAAAAGTGAGGTGTTTGCACGGTACAAGTCAACAGAACACCGTCCAATCCAGTGATTGGCCGAGAGTACACTCAGATCAAGTGTTTACAGGATACGAATAGAGAATCGGTCCGAGTATCGAGAAAATGCCGTTTTGGATAGGGTGTCAAGGAAACTTCTTTCCGCCTTTTCTACACAAGTAGAAAAAGAAAACACTGCAACTGAATTTTTTCGTAAGACTTATACCTACAAAAATACTGGTGTGTCATCAACATCTTGATGGGAACCATCCAAGTTTACTTTAAGATAGTTATCAAATTCAGCCTCAGTGTTGAAATAGAAATTATCCATCATCAGCTGACTATCTGGGCGAATCTGTTTCTCAATTATTTTCATTACATATCCCAGATCCATATCCTAAATGGTCAGTTGTACTCCTAGTACAGAAACAAACACATTCAGTTCTAAGTCAACAAGTTTAGTAGTCCGAAAAACAAACTATAAAAAATGTGTATTTCCAGGAATGGAAAATTGCTGCAAACACCATAGGTATTTTTTTTATTTCGTGACCCCTAAGTGAGTAAAAGGCATCAACGAGTCACCAACCTGAAGTGCGCCAGATCTGTGAGCCTCTTGCGCAGCTCCTCGGCGGGCATTCGCGCCAACTCCCTCGCGTCGGCCTGCTCGGCCAGCTGCGCGTGCGCAGCCTCGAGTCTCGCGGCCTGAGCGCAGAACGCAGCTAGCTCCACCGACACTTCCTCCAGGAACTGACCGCGTTTCGTGGAACGCTCCACGAGTTTCTCGTATCTGGTAGACGGGGAAGGTAAAAAAGATAGCGCTATCTATTGTCATAACTGTATAGTAGTCTATTAACGTTGCTCGCTGTAACGTTCTATTGGGTTTATCGATGTTTGGTTTGTACCAATTGATTTTATTTTATTTTTAGGTCTACAAAAATTTTTACTGTTACATTTATACTAAAAAATACAACATGTTACAAGTATAAGCACCGGTTTCCGAAAGGCAAAATTTAATCTCATGCTATCGCTTTTCGACAACCAATCAAAACGTTAGTCGTTGTGTCTCAGTTAATTTTAGTTTAGTTACCTTCCAGAAACTCGGGGTGAGTATAGAGGTAAACACTATATGCTTAGGAGGCGATTGTTACGTGATAGAATTATACTACCCGTGCAAATAAAGAATGGGATTGAAAATAGCGGCTCATTGAGTCTGTATCGCATACTACGCAACGAAATAAAGTTTTATTTATCTAAATAAATAAATAATTTATTTATTCAGCTAAATACAACTTTATTTCGTTGCGTAGTATGCGGTACAAACTCAATGAGCCGCTATTTTCAATCCCATTCTTTATTTGCACGGGTAGTACCTTCCGCGATCATAATACATTATTTAAGGCCAACAAAATTGATATACATTCGGGAACCTTATTTAAGTATAAAAAAATATTGTTAAATTTTATATCAGATCATAACCAAGTGTAATGTACCTAATAGATTTAAGTTAAGTTAAATTGTAAACATATGATACCGTTTTAATTTGTATAGTGTAGTTTGCACTACAGTC
Organism: Ethmia dodecea; assembly: GCA_963855545.1. Classification (NCBI taxonomy): domain Eukaryota; kingdom Metazoa; phylum Arthropoda; class Insecta; order Lepidoptera; family Depressariidae; genus Ethmia; species Ethmia dodecea. The sequence goes on along the minus strand of OY979458.1, from coordinate 9,927,118 downwards.
ATAAGATGTGGTTGCCTGTAATTGGGTGTACACTATCATTATGTACTCCATGTATGATTTATATTTCCTATTAGTGTGCTACCTGTTGGCAATCCTATAAAATAAAAAAAAAATAAAAAAAATACCTGGCGTAGATGTCCTCGGCCCTCTGCTCGAGCTTCTTGGCGATCCTGGCGTTGGAGGGCGTGAGGGCGGCGTCCCTCGCGCTGCCCACCAGCTTGGCGAGCGTCGCGCGACGAGCTGACACCTCGTTGTGCGAGATGCGATGCTCGCGGAGCTGCTCGTCGAGCCGCTCGCGGACCAGCGACGCTGGCTTCGACAGGTTCCTGGGAGGATCAATGTGTGAAAAATTGGTTGTCTGTAAAGTCGGTTTACGGACGATAGTTTTACGTGATAACATAAAAAAAAAACATTGATCAAAAAATGCAGTGGAGTGGGAGAGATAAATGCGTCACAAGCCGATCGTGCGTCTCTATCATTTGCTCCGCGTTCTCACTTGCATGCTCGGCTCAGGCGGAACGTGACACTTTTTCGTGCGTGCAGCCGGCGTTCACCGATTTATAAGACGTTATCACGTTAAAAATAAAACAAACGTTTGGGGGGTTATTTACTCCCATATTAGGCAGAGTACTGTACTATGGTCTACTATACTCTACTACGAATTAATAAATATATAATAAACACCCAGATACGAAGCCCACAGACATGTTCGACATGGATGTCTTCCCCAAGCGAAAATCGAACCCGCGAAATCCGACTCAGAATGCCCTACCAACTGAGCTAAAATTATATTAAAATTTTTAAATTGCAGTATTTACTCTATTTTAGAATCGAAAAATTGTAGTGTAAAAAATAGTTCATTAACAAAAAAAATCTTTAAATTTGTTATGAAAAAAGTTGGTTTTCTATTTCGCTCAAACTTTTCGGGAATTTATTAAATATATTCTTGAACTGACACTGAATGATATGTAATCTGGTAACTCACTTGAATGTGTCCTCGGCCTGTCCCAGCCAGTGCGCCTGCGTCTCCGCAGCATCCTGCAATCCCTGGCACTGCAGCAGGGCAGCCTCCAGCTCCCCGCAGCGAGCCCCAACAGCCCCGCTCATGTCCTTGTAGCGATTGGTCAGCTCCACCACCGGCACTTCTAGCTGACGGATCTCTGAAGGGGTCAGATTGCCCTCCAGCGACTTTACTAGCTGGTCGCATGCCTGTGGAAATAATAATAATAGCCTTTATTTAACAATGTAACTTCTTTTGGTTAAATATACATTATAAGTTACTACAATTGTTTTTCTTTCTTAAAGATTGTCTTGCTTTCCAGCATAGGCCTCCCCTAGAGTTTGCCATAGTGTGCGGTTCTGTGCTTTTCTCCTCCAAGTAATACCCGCTACTCCTATAACATCGTCCTCCCAGCGGGAGGAATCATAATAATAGTGGGATACAAGTCACACGGTTACGTATCTCACACATACAGTATAAAACAAAGTCGCTTCCCGTCTCTCTGTCTCTATGTATGTTTACATCTTTGAAACTACGCAACGGATTTTGATATTTTTTTTTAAAGATAGAGTGATTCAAGAGGATGGTTTATATGTATTATAATACATTAATAAAAAAAAAAACATGCATAATATAGTAGAGAAACACTGATAATATAATATAAACCGAAGCAAAGCAAGGGCGGGTCGCTAGTACTTCAATAAATATTAAACGACCAGACTCGAAGATAACAGACATGTTCATGCACACTAATGTTGGCTCCGGGGATCAAACCCGCGACCTCCGACTCAGAAGGCAGCGTCACTACCAACAGGCCCATCAAACAAAAAAGGCCCGCCAAAATGGGTTGGTTTAACTCATAACTCTTTATTGTTTTTATGTTGAATATGTGTTTAGATATTAGTACACATGAAACCCTGCTAGGGTACTGGAATGCAGTGGGTAGTTCTAAGTTAGCTTTGGATAAACTTTTTTTTTATATTCCGATATACAATACTTTTATTTGTAAACAGTCCTTCACTTATCTTACAAAAATGTGAAATAAATAAAAAGTTAATCAGCTCTGGGGCCTTATTGTCGGTTTACAATTGTAATCTTCTTTATTTGACATTTATTAGGCACCCATCGCTTACTCTATAGACACTGACAGATGTGCATAAGGAGCATTGAATGTCAAAATAAAGGTTGTCAATATACAATTGACCCCCTGGAAATAATGAAGTTATAGTCTAATATTCAGTACATTATCCTTAATTTTCTAAGCGACAGTTGCGAGTAGGTAGGAATATATCACTCACATCTTTAGCGTTGTCAATGAGTCGTCCCTGAGAGATGATCTCGTTGTGTAGACTCTTGGCCTTTGACAGCTGGGATTCGACAGCCCTCGGCTCTCCGCCCACTGGCTCCGACAGCACTGAGCGCACTTGGGGCTCGATCTGTACAAGAATGCGTATAAAAATAAACATAAATATAAAAATATAGGTTGATAGAGACTGGAATGGACTGGATATTAACTGGATCCACATCTCATCTCAGCCAAAACAAAAGAATAATAAAACCACGCTCACGTACGTCACAGCGTCGGCAACGTACATTTCCCTATAGTATTTTTCGGAAACTCCGAAATAAAATAATTTTAATAAATCGCAAGAATTCGAATATGTGCAATAAAAGGGAAATAATAGCTCATCCAACGAGTCAAAAAAATAGATAAATAAAATTTATCCCAACGTCTTTGGTCGTATCGAATTTTTTTTACTGAATGTACGGTAAGCTGGATTCCACCAATGTCGACTAAAGGATAAAATAAAGCATGTATTGCAGAAAGATCCTTAAGCATGAAACTTCACATGAGCATAGTTAGAATGGGACAGCTTTATGCGACTCATATAGCGGCATCTCTTTCTGACATCCGCTGAATTTCGGTGCTTGGATCTTTCTCTATTAATTGAAGAAAACTGTATAGTATAAACCGACCTCCTTGATCCACCTGTTCGCCCTATCAACAGCGTCGTGGTAGTGCCTCGTGACGTCAGCGGCCCCCCTCAGCCGCTCGTGCAGCCTCTGCGCGCGCGCAGCCAGCTCGCTGTGCCTGCGCCGTGCCAAAGCGGCCGCCTCGCGGAGCGCGCTCTCGCCGGGCGCGGGCACGTGCGACAGACGCGAAGGCAACGACGTGCGGTACTCGTTCAAGATCGACAGGAACTCCTGCGCAGGTTGTCGATCATCATCATCAAACATTTGCTTTTTTTAGGAAGACTTACAGAACTTAAATTTATAAATACCGGATGTTTTTTTTTACCGTCTGGAAAAAAATATGACGTATAAGGTATCTAGACCCGAAGTTATACACGAGATTAATCGTTAAATATAGTGATGTTTAATACAGTTTACTAAGTCTAGAAAACTACACACACTACTATGTAGTAGGTGGCGGTTGTAGGTAGATCGCGCATGAATGGAAGCTACGAGACTGTTTCTGTTTTAAATACTATTACAAATATTTCAGTGTGTAATATTGACTACATTTGAGTAATGTATATTAATTAAAGAAATAAAATAATAATTAAGTAGCTATGCCAAATGAATCTATTACATTTACCTATTACACCATATTTTTGTAAGACGGTAAAAAAAAGAGGCCGACAAATGTAGGTAATTGACCAAATTTTATTTAGTCGCAATTTTTGCGTTGATCAATAGACAAAAATGTGCGTAAATGTTAAAAAACTTTGTATACAGCCTTAAGCCGTATACAGAAAGAAAGCTGACAACTTATCAGCGCTTATAGGCGCCGGTCTACGCAGGTAACCGGCGCAGGCATTTATATGAACCAGCGCCGATAAGCGCCGATAAGCGCCGACAATCTTCGACAGGCGCCGGTCAGCGCTGGTGCCGCCCGCCAATCATCGTATGACATTTTGCTCGCTCTGCTTCAATCTGCTTGCTTTATGTAGAATGGATCAGCGCCGATAAGCGCTGATAAGTTTTCAGCTTTCTTTCTAGCTGACAACTTATCAGCGCTTATAGGCGCCGGTCTACGCAGGTAACCGGCGCAGGCATTTATATGAACACGCGCCGATAAGCGCCGAACGTCGCCGATATGCGCCGAACGGCGCTGACAAGTTCCGACAATCTTCGACACGCGCCTACGACATTTTGCTCGCTCAGCTTCAATCTGCTTAAGAATGGACCAGCGCCGATAAGCGCTGGTAATCGGTACCGACTATCAGCTTTCTTTCTGTATACGGCTTTACGCTTGAGAAGCCAGCTCACTTTTATAACAGATTTAGTAAAAAAAAAAAACTTTTCTTGACATTACCTTGCTTTCGTCGACAAACTTCTGCGCAGCCATTGTGATGAACCGCAGGTCGGCTTGGTGCGCGATGACGTCAGAGACGAATTCCCGCACATCTTCGCTCTGGCCCGGCAAGTTGTTGAGCTTCGACAGGGCATGTTCCTTCTCTTCCAGAGTGCGGTAAGCTCCTTCCATCCACGTGTTGAAGGCGTTGAGTTCGTTCCTTGAAATACGATTGACGTAAGAATAATTGTTGCTTTTCAATTTACCGCGAAAAGTGATAATAGACCTACTAAAAAAATGCTCACGTCTGTATTATCGACGGGATAGGCAGGGATATTTCTAGGAACACCTAGTTTGCACCAGTTTTTGTATATTTTTTGGACCCATAAAAGTGATAGGCGCTGAGCCCATCGGTGGACTGGGGTAGCGTTATACAAGCTTAACACCAGAATCAATTCTGGAATCTGGAGCTAGTGATAAATGAGTACGTATGCAAGTTTTCTATCACTATCTTGAGAACAGTCAGAAAATGATGCCGCAGACAGCTGTCTTCTAACGTGCTAAAGCAAAATTATACGGTCTGCGATAGCATCAGTGGTTTCGATGAGAGCAAGAGCACGTGGAGCTTGACACATTGGAATTTGCGACTTATTACAATCGCCTTAGAGGTCAGACTCGCACTACAAGTGAGCTTCATGTGCAGTACAAAACTACTCACGAAAATTTCCCGAGCTCGTCCCTGGCAGCAGCGAGGCGACGCAGCATCTTGTCACATTTCTCCGCGCATTTGTCGCAACGCTGCTTCAGTTGCCGCACGCCACGCTCCAGGGCTGCCACCTGTGACACAACATGTAACATAATTAATTAGAAAACTTAAAAAAAAATCTCACTCCTCTCATCTCCGAGGGGGTATTTCTGGATATACCAACTTTTCTCGAGATATTATTTGGACCCCTAAACGTGATAGGTGGTGAGCCCAAGCCGGACTGGATCTGATACACATGCTTCAGATTCTGAGACCTGCTGGTTTCCTCACGATGTTTTCCTTCACCGTCGAGCTAGTGGTTGCGTACGTTTTAAAAAACTCATTAATACATGCCAAGATTTGAACCCGTACCGTAAATTAAATATTAAATCTATATATATAAAATGATAAACTGACTGACTGATTGGTGATGTATCAAAGCACAGCCTAAACCGCTGGGTCTAGAGACTTGAACACAAAAACTTTGCACATAGATAGCTTACACAGTGTAATCCACTGAGAAAGGATTTTGCAAAATTCAACCCCTAAGGGGGTGAAATAAACGTGGGCGAGCGAAGCCGCGGGTAAAAGCTAGTACCGTATAAATGAAAGTCTTACCTCATGTGGGGCGAGCACATCTCCCCCAGATACGAGCAGCTGCTTGGCCTGGTCGGCGCATGCGGACACCTGCCTCTGGTGGCTCTCCAGGTCATCCTTTATCAGCTGCAAAAAGCAAGATCATCTAATTAGTCATCATCATCAACCCGTAGCAGCCCACTGCTGAGCTGAGGGTCTTAATTTCCTCACACATGAGAAAGTATGGCCGGGCAAGTATCTGTCAGAAGAAAACTCCAGAAACTATTCTGAGGCATGTGTAATTTCCACTAACCCAATGTCGAGTATCGTCACAGTAGAGATGCTTTTGATTGATTGATTTATTTATTTTTTGGAAAACTTACAGCAAAAACAGTAATTATAGGTTAATTAAGCACTATTGTTAAACATATGCTAATGACAAGTTTCCACATTTAAAAAACAAAAAAGTATGTTTCTCCTACTGTCGATAACAATCAGTATGGTGATATAGACTACTGGCCCATGTCCAAAAAAATTATGGGACATATGAACCACCAGGTGACGTATATAGGACGACTAGCGACCCGCCCCGGCTTCGCACGGGTGCAATGCTGAATTTTCTTTGCTATAAACCATCCCTGGACCCACTCGAACCCACACAAAAAGTTTCATCGAAATCGGTCCGGCCGTTCTCGAGTTAAATCGTCAGGAAGGAAAACCCGACTTATTTTTATATAGTAGATATAAGAGCATAAAATAATAAGATTCAGCACTATGCCGTCACTTGTAAGCTGTCCAACTGAGTGCTGGTGAGAATTCAAAAGTGCAGGTAGAGTGAGTACATTTTGGTCATATATTTTTGTACGGCATTTTTACCATTGATAGATCCATGAAAAATAATAAGAAAGCGCGCAGTACTACTGGCCCAGTAGTCTATAATTGTGAACCTAGCCAGGGAGAGAAGAAAAGTATTAAAAACAAAAAGAAAAAGTAAGAAAAATGCTTATGGTCTTATGGTTTATGTGAAATTACCTTCAGAATATTGATCTGGTTGCGTAGTTCATCAATGTCTTCTTTGACAGCTTCTTGATTGGCCAGTCGCTCTTCGATAATGGCGATCCATTCCAACAACTTTGATAACGTCTCATCGCATAGCCTGTACTTCTCTTCAACTGCTTGCTGTATATTAAAAAAGTCCATTTAGTCTATGGTTTAAATAAGTTGTAGGGCGTATTTACAAAGCTCGCTAGAGCTTCGCCGAGTGCACAGCTAATGAGCAAATATTACAATGCATCTATCTACTTGGGTGCAGTCAGTCAATGTACAGACGACTTTTTCTACATACATTACAGAGTGCTTTTAATATTAAAATTTCTTACTGAGGACATTCACTTATTTACACTGACGAGAGAGGAATAACTTAGAAACATGCAAATTGTATTCGAAACTAAGTTATCCACCAAGGACCTGTAAAAGAAGCTTATACTAGACAAACACTACGCAATATTGAAGCAAAGATTCCTGAGAAAAAACAAGAGACAAAGGCAACAACGACACACAGCCAATATACAAAGAGCATGAGGGTGACGAAACCACAACAAGTCCAAAAGTTGCGTAGACACCACGTGGACACACAAAACATAGAACTAGAACATGCAAAGCGTGGCATGCAAGCAGTGATAACCAATGCAAGCGTCAAACAGAAAAATAAAAATATAATCTATGGCAAATCTGTTTGACGTTTACAAATAGTAAGTAAACGCTACTGCGTATAATGGTATCAACATCTTCGAATTCCTTAATTAAAATTATTAATAACGTTTGGATTAAAGTTATTTGTTAAGAAATAATATTATGTAAAAGTTAGAGGTACCTTTTTTGAAAATCTGAAACTTTGAAAGAAACTTATTGTTGTACAGTAAATAAATTAAAAAGTAAAAGTTTAAGTCAAAAGGATGAATTTACAAGTATCTAGACGAATTTACATTTAACAATAAAAACATGAGACCTTATTTCATACTATTAGAACAAAATTAAAATGTTTTTTTTTTTTAAACAACCGACTAAAAATGTACTTCAGATACGAATACTTCGAAAAAACATGGTTGAAATAAAATCTCAATAAAACGAGTAATAAAAATAAGACGAAAAATGAATCGTAGATACTACCTTCCACATTTGGGCGAAGAAAATGTTTTACCATTTCATGATACTGTGAATGTTTGCGTCGCGAGTGTCGTACCGTCGTTTTTATCAACATCACAATAGCATAGCTTTTGTTCATGCATTCCAAAACATGTGAGCACGGTCGAAGGAATGAGCATATCGATATTTCGGGACTAATGGAAACTTTAGATGAACTTAATAATACCAGCAGTCATATTCAGCTGGTTTCGGATGAAAAGCAAACAAAGGAAAGCAAGGTCGATGTATGCGATCCAATCGCAACTCTTAGCACAATGTGAATGAGTTAGGTATTTGGCGAGACGGTGATGACTTTCAATATCGTCGTTAATATGATCCCTCACAGGCAAGCATTCACGATTTAGCTCAAAAGGGTTCTTTAGCATCGCAGGCAACGGCTGGAAATAAAAAACAACATACATCGAGCCTTAATTCAATGTGGTAGTAAGCATAGTTTACTTTAACGCAATTGATAGTTTTCCCTGGAAAATGTTTTTGGATTTTGTGACTGTAATTTTAAAGGGAAAACGCTAACAATTACTTTAGCGCTCTAAGACCTAATCTTAAGCATCTAAGGACAACACAAGAGACATTGATAAATTCATTGTTTTCTACTGAAGCTTATGCTTTCCGCCTAAAAGTGAGAAGCTACAAAATAAATTTTTACATTGTAAAATACAGTGTATGCTTCAACTACTCGTACTAATGAAACTACGTTATCCCAAAAGTATAACTTAAGTTGTAGGTAAATGAATTGATTATGGGGTTTGATTAGTGTATGCCACTTCAAACTGTGACTTCACCAAGAAAACAACGCAAACCCTCGACACGGTAAGTTTTGTGGGTGTCGTGCCATGCCAATATTCTAAGCCAAATGCTTAAGATAAGATAGAACACCTAAGAATGGAAATAGGAAGATGTAAAGCAACACCTTTGCTTGATAAAGCACAAAAGGAAAATTGTGTTCAAACTTACCCTCGTTTCTGCTGGCAGCAAGTAGCCCTTTTTGTGAGCTTTAACCAAGTCTAGACTGATACTCTTTACTGGATCTACTATCAGTCTTCCTTCGTTGGGATCAACCAATTTCTGTTCTATAGCTTGTACCAATGGCCATATTTTTCCTGTCTCTGGTTCTTTGACGACAGTACTAGATGCGTCTACTATTCCTTGTTGGATCGCCTCGCCGAGGGTCAGCCTCTTTCGGTCTATGACACTGGTTGTTATGAATGGATCATTCAATGCTCCAGTCGTCGGATTGTAGATTCCGAAGTTGATTGTTTCTATTAGGCTGAAGCTCTTCTTTGGCGTCATTAGCAGACCGCTGTCTATTGCAGCTGATAAGGTGTTTAGTTTTGAAGTCTCTGTGTCTAGGATGTTGCCCTTTTCAGCGTCCATAAGGCCTTTGCGGAATGCCTCGGGAAGTTTCACTAACCTCTTCTTGAGATTATCCTTTATAAGCGCTGTGTCCGGATCTATGTAGCCCAAAGTGGCCGCGTCTTTGATAGTTAAAACCTCTTTGGATTGAGGATCAGTAAATCTAGCGATAGCGATGTTTAGATGACCATTCTCAATAGCTTGCTCAAACGTGAGAGGTTCGCGGACGTAGACGATCAAACCGTTTTCGAAGATGAAGCAGAGAGTGCGCGATCTTTGAGTATCGAATGAACCTTTAGCATTTTTGTCAATAATACCTTCGGTTATACCTAATTTTAGTGGAATGTATTTGTTCTTATGAGGATCTTTTATTAATGCCGTTTCAGGGTCGATGAATTCATATTTAATTGCTTCGTCTAATGTGAATTCTCTGAGGACCGCCTCCTTTGAGGCTCCAGATTCGGGAACGTACCGTTTTGCTACAGTTTGTGATGTGATAGGTTGGTTAACAGTTACTAGAAGACCTTTGTCGAACGCTATATCTAGACTGTAAGTTTTCTTAGCTTTCGTATCGAGAACCCTAGCTTTAGTGACATCTACGTCACCCTGCTGTATAGCGACTGGCAGCGATTTGAATTTATTTGTGAAGCTGTCTTTTACAGCTGTAGAATCGGGATTAAGTAAGTTAGTCTCAATAGCCTTATTGATGTCTACAAACTCGTTAGTATTAGGATCAACTATTTTACCATTATCAGCCCTAAACAGACCATTTCTGATAATTTCTTCAAGGCTTAAGTTCTTTTTAGTAGTTACGATAAGACCCCGGTGTTTTGCATCTAACAAATTGATTTGGCTTCCATTTGGCAAAACGTACACGCTATTATTGTCATCTATGATACCCGATTGTATCGCTTCATCTAATTTTATGTATTTACTTGTTGGAATATTTTTGATTAACGAAATCTCAGGATTTATGAATTCTTCAGCAATCGCAGTTTTAAGTGATGTTTTTCTTTCGGTAACCGGGTGAACGAATGCTAATTCAGTGATGTCGTACATGTTCATAGCTAGGGCTTCGTATAAAGTGAACCCTGCACTTTCAATATCGACAATAAGACCTAAGCTCATCGCTTCCGATAAATGTATTTCAACATCAGACCCCGGTTCATGGAATTTGCCGCTTCTTCTATCAATAATCTCGCTACGGCAGCACTCTGCCAGAGTTAAAGGTTTTTCTGATTTCTTGTCGAAATAACAAAGATATTTTGGACTTATAATAGACCTACGAAGCGCTTCGTGTAAAGTTAGTTTTCTGTTAGTAGCAGGATCAATAATTTTACCAGTACTGTCATCGTACAGACCTTGGTGCAGTGCTCTTTGCAAGCTGATAGGTGCTTTGCTATCTACAAGTAAACCTATTTCGACGGCCTTGCGGAGACTGATTTCTTCATTGTCATTGTTAATGTTACGTATTTTACCAGATTGGTCGTCAATTACACCCGTTTCTATTGATTCTGGTAAAGTTATCTTGTCCCATTTACCTAGCCTGTTATCTCTAATATGAACTGAATGAGGATCGATTAAATTAATTTTGATAGCTTCAGCGAGTGTATATTTTTTTCCACTTTGAGGATCCATAAAGAGGCCTGTAATCTCATTATATACACCTTTTTCAATAGCTTCAACAAGTAATAGAGGTTTACGAACTTCTACTAAGATACCCCTTTCAAAAGCTTCGCGAAAATCTACCTTCTCGTCTCCTAAAATTATTGTGCCGGTCCTGCCATCTACAATACCTTTATCTACTGCAAATTCGAATGGTATTACTTTTCCACCGACATGGACTAAGGTAGATTGTGGGTCTAACATGCGCTTTCTAATTGCTCTATCAGTTGGTATTTTCTCCTTGCTATTAGGATGAGAGAATTTCCCTGTTTTTGGATCGTAAAAACCTTTAAACACGGCTTCAGGCAAGCTAAGTTTTCGTTTAGCGGGAACTATAAGACCACGCTCAGAAGCGTCTGTAAGAGAAATTTTGTCACCGTGAATTGGGTCATTAACTTTTCCTGCCTCTGAATCAATTATACCAGCTTTGATAGCATCAGCTAGTGAAATTATTTCACTAGTGACGGAATTTTTCACAGTCAATGCTTGTGAGTTGATGTTACCTAGTTTGATAGCATCTTCGAGAGTCATGCTAACTTTGTTAATTGTTAAAAGACCAGTTTCAGGATCATAAATACCCTGTACTAAGCCTTCTTGTAATGTCCACGGTTTATTATCGCTTAGTAAGTAGCCTTTTTCACTTGCCTCCTTTAAGTTAGAGACTGGAGATGTTATAATGCCCTTATCTAAATCTAAGAGACCAGATTTCACGGCTTGATCAAATGGTACAAAAGCTTCAGATTTGTCATCTTTTATCTTGACATCAGAAGGATCCACAAGTTCATCTTTAATTGCTTTGCTTACAGAAATAATTTCTCCTGTTTTTGGATTGAGGATCTTACATGTATCAGGAGAGTAATAGCCTAACTCAATGACATCGAATAAGGAGTACGTAACATCTTTAGTTGCTATTAATCCCTTTTTCAACGCATCGTCTAATGGAATGTCTTTACCAGTCTTTTTGTCCTTAATTTTACCAGTTTCAGGATTGATAAGTTTATTGTCAAGGGCTTCCGAAAGGGGGATAAACTTTTCTGAAGCCGTATCTTTTATTTCAGAGATGGTCGGATGAACAATATTTCTCTCAACGGCATCGCCGACACTAATTAATTGTTCTGTTACTTTATCTTTAATTTTACCTGACTTCGAATCATACATTTGTTTTTTAATTACAGCTTCTATTGAAATTGCTCTTCGGGAAACTGAAATAAAGCCACGTTGAATAGCTACGGATATTTCAATTATTTCACGAGTCTCGACTATAGTAATAACGCCCTCGTGTATTTCCACAATACCGCGTTCAATAGCATCTGACAAGGGAATTATTTCTTCAGACCGCGGCACTTTAATTAGTAGAGATTCTTGATCAACAATACCTTTTTCTACAGCCGCGCCTATAGGTACTAATGCACCTGTATTCATGTCTTTGATTTCTCCTGTCGTCGGGTTGTATAAGCCTTGTTCTAAAGCGGATTCTATAGACACTTGTTCCGGGACTGACACGTCTTCAGGCCTTTCAACGATCCATCCTAACTGCACACATTCAATGAAAGGCACACGCTTACCAGTTTTAGGATTAACCATATGTCCGGTAGTTTTATCAATTATTGGCCGAGCAAGCGCTTCGTCGAATGTTATATACTGATCAGATTTAGAATCTAAGTCCTTAACTAAAATGAATTCCGGATCAAAAATTTGCAGACCGTAAATCAGCTCTTCAAACGTGATCTTAGCACCAGTTTCTGGATTTAAAAATACCTGTTTCTCAATATCATAAACTCCTAATTCAGACAGTTCTTGTGGGGTTATCTTATTTGATATAGCAACGCAGTATTTCGGTTCGGATTCTTTAACTATAACTAAGTTTTTAGACACCACATCTACGGGTGTAAACCTACTAATTTGTTCCTGTTCTAAGGAGTCTTGTACGGTTAAAGGAGATTCAATTCCATTTATAATAATCCTACATACTTTAGGTTCGATTTTACCTTGCGCAATTGCTTCAATGAGAGGAATATTTTCGTAAAGTATTTTTACAGGTTCTGATTTCACTTTGGTGACGTTTTGTTCAGTAATTTCATCGATGACCCGTAATGGCTGTCGTTCAGCATCTAACAGCAATGCAGAAATAGTCTTTGCGTCAGTGCCAACAGATACTTGTTTAGTAACTTCAATTCCCATCACTTTATGTTCGACTGTTGTGGTAGTAGTCTCTGACACAGTAGGTGAATATTGAGTTGTTTGTGTAATTATAATTTCACCTGGCTGAGTAATGGTTGATGTGGTAGTATGTACTATTTGTTGTGTTTGCTTAACATCTTTAGGTACAACGCCTGAAATGGCTAAAACATCACCAAGTTCAGATGTAGCTTCATTGGCTGTTTGCACCTTAATTACTTCTTCAAATTTCTTGTAAGTATCGAGATCCACAAGACCTCGCTCACGAGCTTTTTCTATAGGTACTTTTTCTCCCGTTTTAGGGTCAACTACCACAGCACTTTTAACTACTTCAATGATCTTTGCCGCAGCTAAAATTGGTGCTCCGACTACAGCTACTAGCCCAAATTTAGCAGCGTCTGCGAAGCTTATTTTTTTGCCATATTTATCTTTGATTTCACCAGTGTTTTTGTCTATTACACCTTTGCTTACAGCTTCTTTCAAAGTAAGTTGCTTTCCTGATTTTGGGTCAGTAACTTTAATTGAGTCAGACGGTACTATTCCCTTCTCTACCGCTTGCAGAATATCTCCAGAAACACCGGATGTGGATGATATTACTACCGAAGTGTTTGGGTCAAAAATAACCCCTGGGGCTACTTCCACGGGTTTCGACAGATCATCATGTTTTTTCTCATTCTCTTCAGGCTTCCTTTCAGTGGAAGCAACATAATCTATTTTGGTTCCAGGTTTTTCCTTGCCTTTCTCAATATTCTGAGGCGAAATAGTAGTATGCAAATAATCTTCAGATTTTTGTTCGTTACCTTGTATGCTTCTTTGTACATCTTTACATTGTGGAGATATTCTGCCTTCGCTGGTATGCAATGGAGACTTATCTACTTGGTCCGGAGATTCAGTAAATTCTACTGTGTAATTTTGAACAGTAGTCTCACTACTATCAGCTGGTCCGGTGAATTCTTCTGTGACCATGTGATAAGAAGTAGATTCATTTTGTGTTACCTCAACTGTAGTAATTTTAGACGCTTTTGTAGTAATCACAGTGCTTGTGTGCTCAGTAATGTATTCTGTAGGCTCTGATTTGGACACCGTAGTTTTAACAATTCTAGTAATTTCTTCGCCTTCAGGAGTAGTTTGTCGGAATTCTTCTATGACTGGTATACTTTCTTTAACATTTTCGTCACTCTCAGGGCTTGGCTCTCTGTATTTTGATTTAGCTGGAATAATTGGATCATCGATAGATGGAACATTATCTGCAGGCACCTGTGGAGAGAATGCTTCCTCTTCTGTAACAATATATTCAGTTGTACCTGAAGTGGATGTTGTTGTTACAACAGTACTTGTATGTTCAGTCATATATTCAGAGGGCTCTGATGTGGATACCGTTGTTTTAATAATAGTTGTAATTTCTTCGCCCTCTGGAGTAGTCTGCCGGAATTCTTGTATTATTGGCCCCTCGTCAACTAATTGCATAGGACTGTCACTTGTAGGACTCAGAAGCTTTTCTTTCTGGGTACTGGAAATACTTTCGGTCTCCATTTTAGTTGGCCTCATTTCTTTAGGCTCTTGTAATGATATATTTTCTTTTATGATATTTTCTTTAGTAGTTTTAATATCTTCGGGCTTTGAAGATTCTTTTACAGGTATTGGTTGTTGTGTTTCTTTCTTGGGCTTCAATGTATCTTTAGGTAGTTTATCAGTTTCTTTCATGGGTTTGTCATCAGATTTTCCTTCTGCCGTTTTAAACAAATCATCTTTAAGTTGTTTTAAGCTGGACACTTTTTCTTTTTCTAATACTACAGATTTTATTTCACTGATAACAGTCTTACTTTGAGAAGGTGTAACCATACTTTCTTTAGGCAACTCAGTTAGTATTGGGACAGTTGGGACACTTTTCTGTAGTTTTTCGTCTTTTTTATCAGGTTTTAGAGACTGTGGTTTCTCAACTTTTTCAAATTTAACTACTTCGTGCTTAGTAGTTTTTTCTGGGGAAATAATCTTGCTTGGTTTTTCAGAGGCCACAGCTATTTCATGTTTAGGCTTCATTATTTTGCTAGCCACCGATTTAACTCCTTGTACAGCGGCGACGCCCGCAAGAACTGGAGCAGCGACTACAGCTATTAGCCCCAATTTCGCTGCATTTTTTATGTCAAGTGACTTACCAGTTTTAGGTTCTTTTACTTTCCCTGATCGTTTGTCAATAAGCCCTGTATTTACTGCTTCTTTCAGTGTTAATGGTTTACCAGCCTCAACATTATAAATTACTGAATCAGGATTAATAATATTCTTTTCGAGTGCTTCTTTGAATGTAAGAACTTTGTTAGGTGATTTTGGATCTCGAAACTTCTGAGTTTTATCATCGAATAGCAGTTCAAAAGCTTCATTTAAGTCAAGCATTTCCGTTTCCTTTTTAGGAGATGGTTTTGAAGATTCCTTGGGTACGTCTGTATTCAATATGCCTAAGCTAATCGCTTCAGAAATCGTTGTTGTTTCCCCAGTAGTGGGATGTGTAAATGTTCCCTCTTCGATATTTATATAACCAAGATTAAGAGCATCCTCAAAACTGATGTCAGTTTCACTTGTGATAAATTGTTCTTTACTAGTTTGTTCATCTCGTACAATACCCTTAGCTCTTGCTTCATCCATCGGAATAACTTCTCCAGTTTTAGTATTTTGTACTTCATTTGCGTTAATTAAAACATAATCAGCGAGAAGCTCAATCATCTTCGTGGTGATAGTATGTTGAGATGTAAATGTTTCAGTTATAGTTGTCACTACGCCGGTCGCTTGCATGATTTCTGAATTAGTCTTGACAGCTAGTAGTCCTAGTTCCATAGCCTTGTCTAAAGGAATGACTTCTTTTGTTTTGGGGTCAGTGAATGTACTATATTTCAAGTTAATAGTACCTTTGTCAATTGCCTCTTCTAAAGTGACAGTATCCGATGACTGCGGATATGGAATAGCCATAATCAAGTCCTTTTTGACAGCATCACTTACAGGGATAGTTTCACCGGTAAGCGGATGTTTTATTTCTCCTGTAGTAGGATTTATAATTTTTTGTTTGATGGCCACAGCCAGTGTCATTGCCGCTGGTGGAATTTCTTCAACCGATTTAAATAGTTCTGGTTCTGGGAAGATTTGAGCGTTGACAGCTGACACTAAATCTAGGGGTCCGTCACTGGTTTTTACTACGTTTTTCTCGTTGTCAATAATGTTTTTTTCTATCGCTTCCGCTACTGTCAAGGTCTTACCGGGTCCAACTGTTATGGATGATAGTGGATCTACAATATCGCAAATGATTGCTTCCCGAAGGGTAAGAAAACTACCTGTCTCTGGGTGAATTATTTTTCCGGTAGTTGGGTTGAGAAGACCTTGTTCTAAAATTTGAGGAATGGTGAGGCTCTTAGCTAGCGGAATTAGTACTTCATTCTGGCCTTCCCCGTCTAGGATACCTCTGTTTAGAGCCTCCTTTATGTTTATTACGTCACCATGGAGAGGATCAACGATTTTACCATCATTTTGATCTACTAAACCCCTTTCGATTGCTTTCTCAAGTGTGATGGGAGATCCATTATCATCTTTATACAGTATTACTGCTTCTAATATTTTAGCTGTGTCTTTGTCAATTAAACCTTTTTCTAAAGCTTCTAAAGGAAGCACAACTCGTTTTCTAAGTTTTTGGAGTACTACCGGTTTTGTTTCCATAACTTGCGTGTCAAGCTCCCTTATGCTTGCAGCGTTCAGTATGTATTTTGGTTTTTCAACTACACGTGATTTTGTTATTTGGATTACGTCAGAAGGACGAACTGTTTGTAACTTTTCTGATGGGATAGTCTCGATTACTTTCCTGTTATCAGCTGAAAGGCTGTTCTGAATAGATTCTACTGTAATAAAGCCTTCAGAAACCGCTGCGCCTACTGATACAGGTTTGCTGCTAACTTGTGAAATGGTGACCGTACTTGTGCCAGGCTGTTCTCTTTCCCGTTGAGCTAAATCACTTTCTGGCGTTCTGTCCCTAATTGAATCCTCATATTTCCTATACGTAACTGGATCAACGAGTCCCCTCTCATATGCTACTTCCATTGGCAATTTCTCACCGGTTCTCGGATCAACTATCATAGTACTCCTAACTACCTGGATAACTTTGGCAGCTCCAACTAATGGGGCACCTACTACAGCCAATAGACCTACTTTGGCAGCGTCTGTCAGACTTATTTTCCTTCCTGATTTATCTTTATATTCTCCTGTTCTTTTATCTACAATTCCCTTTTCGAGAGCCTGTTTTAGTGTAATCTGTTTACCAGTTTGTGGTTCAATTACGTTAACAGTGTTTGCTGGAACTAGCCCACGATCAACAGCTTCCAAAATATTTTCAGACACTCCGGAGGTCGTAGATATGACTAAAGCCGTAGCAGGGTCATATATGACGCCTTGCGTAACTTGTACCGGTTCTAAAGCAGATTGTTCCTCAGAAATCTCGTGCGATGGTGTTTGAACTTCAGATATTTCTAGTTTATCAGGCATACCAGCTACTGATGTAATAGTTATAACTTTGTGAGAAGATGTTGAAATAGAAAATTGAACAAATACTACGTATTGACGTTCAATTGCGTCTCTCATAGAGAGAGTACCGGTTGGATGTTTGTAGTGCCCGGTATTGTCAATTATGCGCAAATCTAGAGCTCTGCTTAAAGGGATTTGTTTCTTTGTTTTGGGGTCAATAACGTTGGCCGAATCCGGATTTATGATGTTAAGTCTCAATACCTCCGCAAGGTCTAAAACTCTGTCTGTTCCAGGAATAGTAAACATGCCTGTTATAGGGTCAAAGAGATTTTGTTGAATTGCTTCTTGAAGTGTAAAACCGCCACGTGGCAGTTCAATAGTATTTTTCTTTATAGTCAAAGATGTCACTGATGGTTCCGTAACAACCGATTTTGAGGTTACAGTCCTAATTTCTTTTACCGATCCTTCACGCGGGTGACCTGTCTCACGAATAACATAATCTGGACTCTTTACAGTCTCTGGCCTACTATCAAATTGTACTTTACTTTCAGGACTGGGTGGCAAGTCTTTAATGAAGGATTTTTTAGTAATTTTTAGTTCAACTACTTGACCCGGAACCAAATCTTTCTTGCTGACACGGTCGGAAAGATGAACAACTCGCGCTTCATTCTTCTCTACACCTAGCAGGCCTTCGTCTAACGCTTGTTGAATTGGGAAAACTGTTCCTGTATTAGGATCTGTAAATGTTTGTGTGGTTTCATCTATCAAGCCTCGCCTTACTGCTTCAGCAAAAGTGATTATAGTCTCAGATCTCTGAGATGCGTCTGTGTTCGTCACCGTCACGTAACGTTTAACTGTTTTAGTAACGGTTTGTAATGTAAGAGTTATATTAAGTAGTGAATTTAATAAAGCCGCGCCTTCAGGCGTAATCATATTAATTTCAACAGCTTTGTTGAAGGGTATCGGCTTTTTGGTTGTTGAGTCAAGTAAATGACCAGTTTTTGGGTCTAAAATATTTTTGAATACCGCATCTAAGACACTAAGCTCTTTACCATTTTCATAGACGCCTATTTTACGATTAAACATTTCTAAAACCTCCGGACGTATAATTGACACTTTAGTGCAGTCTTCTAAGAAGACAAAGTCTCCGCTTTCCGATTTAAGGAAAGTTTCACCATTTACATATTTTAAATTAGCTCTGCTGAGAGCTATGTTAAATGAGACAAATTCACCTGTTTTAGGATCTCTGAAACCGTCAATATCAAATATAGATCTCTGCGAAACGGAGGTAATAAGGCCTCGATCTACAGCCTCGGGGATGGTACAGATTTCACCGGTCAAATTGTCCCTGAATTTATTATCATCTGGAAGGATGATCCTAGCACCGAGAGCTTCAGACAACGTTAGAAGCTGTCCTGTAGTCGTATCAGTAATACATTTTACATTGTCACTATCGAGAACCCCAGTCGAGATGGATTCGAGAATATTTAACGGAATCCTATTTGTGGGTGACAAAATTTTACCATCATTAGTCATTAGATTGTGATCACAGACATCTTTGAGTGTCATCGGTTTGCAGATAAAACGTTTACCCGCCGCGTCTTTAAAAGTCATCTTTTCTTTAGTCACATTGTGTACGTATTTAGAATGTTTAGTGTTTATTATGTTTCTATCTATTGCTTGAGCAAGAGTTATTTTTGTATCATTTTTAGGGTCAACGACTTCTCTAATGTCGGGGTTGATTAATTCATTTTTGATCGCAACGTCTAATTGAAATCTGTCGCCAGAATTTCTGTCCAGAATCCAACCAGTATTGTCGACTAAATCTTGGTTGATAGCATCAGATAAAGACAAAGCGCTGGATTTGATTTTGATAATCTCATTGTAGATCAGGAAACCCCTTTGGTATGCTTCCGCTATGGTTATGTAGTTTCCGTTTGGCAGCCTATATAGACCTCTTTGAAGGTCTACTTGTCCGCGGTTAAGAGCATCAGAGATGCTCATTCCTTGTCCCGGCTTTTCACTCTCGACCGTTACCTTGATTCTCTTCTCTGCTGGATCCGCTAATCCTTGTTCTGCATCGTACAGCTCCCTCTGGATAGCTTCAAGTAAAGTGACCTCGTTTCCATCTTCTGTGACTCCGCAGGGTCCTGTTAACCTGGCAGCTAGTTTGGGGTCTATCAGACCTTCTGTTGCTGCCTGTTCCAATGTCATAGTTTGTCTTGTTTCCGGGGAAGATAGGAGCCTTCCCGTTCGGACATCTAGTATTCTCATGCTGATTGCTTGACCGACAGTTAAGATTTCTCGTGTCTCAGGATGGACAATACCTCTGGATTCGATTATGTTTGGTCCTTCGTACATTTTGTGGACGCGTTTTAGGTTTCTAAGGTCAGGTCTATCGTCGTCGGCGAATATGGTCTTAGTAGCGTAATTGGGCGACGGTTTGCCATTGGCCATTGATTTGGCAGGGGGTTGACCGTCGAGTTCTGTTGAGTGTGACGTCCTGACATATCTGTTTTGGTTGAGGGAAGACATTAGTACACAGTAATAACTAACATTAATAAAATTCTATTAACCATTATAATCATCGTCGTAATAAATCCAATTGAAAATTATTAAAAAAGTACACTAACGATGTTTGTATCGATATATATATCTACAGATGTGACTAGACAAAAAACAAACAGTTAGCCCAATAGTAGAAACAACAACGAAATAAATTTGTTACACAAATCCCCATAATTTTAAGAGAATCTTAAACACGATATAAAATTTAAAACTAAATTACTTACTTCTCAGAGGTAAAGTGGGTAGAATAGGTATGTTCCGTGGTCGTAGCCAGGTCTTGCATGTTGAACTCCTGACGGAAGGAGCGAGCCGACCGCGGCGCCATTGCCTCCACCAGGCGCTAGAAAAAAAAAGAAAATTTTAATACATGCAAAAAAAACGTAACTTTTTCAAATTAAACTAAGCGATGTTACGTACATATACATTATGTTTAATAATACATAATCACGGATATAATAAAGATAATGTTTACCAACCGGTACATTACGATTAATGTTCTGGTAATATAGAAATTCGAAATTATGATGTATATTGTATTTCCTGTAAGGTCACCGGATATACCTATTACCACACTGTAAGGAATGCGTGCGGGTGTAAAATGTGGTAATTTGGCAAGCAAGGCAATGAGGCTGCGCCTTAATGCGGATGGCCGCACCTTTTA
This sequence comes from Ethmia dodecea, assembly GCA_963855545.1. Classification (NCBI taxonomy): domain Eukaryota; kingdom Metazoa; phylum Arthropoda; class Insecta; order Lepidoptera; family Depressariidae; genus Ethmia; species Ethmia dodecea. The sequence continues at coordinate 9,906,372 of OY979458.1, read as the reverse complement.
AATCTTTGTTATTGATAAGAAACTTTTGACTTTTTGTAACATAGATATCTACAAACAAAGAGGTTGGAAGAAAATCATTCTCTTTCCTATAGAGTGCCAATGTAGGAAATCTCGCCCTAGTAAATCCTCGCCAACATTCGGTTGACAGACCGTATTTTCACGTGGCCGCTGGTTTGACAACACATTGCCATATTGGAAGTCAGATCGAAACAAGCTCTCGGTTTTGACAAAAATATGCCCGCTTGCGTAGTCGTTTGGTGCGGAAACTCCACAGTAAATTCACGGAAATCCAATACAGGCGTTACCTATCACCTGTTAGTATTTTCCTGTTCAGACTACACCACAAAAAATATATTTAAATAATTGTATTTTTATTTATAAACATTTCCTTAGTGCTTGACAAAAAATATACAATATCGATAGAATAATTTTATGTCGATAAAATTTGCAATATTTTTTCGAAATGATTTTCAAATTTCCAAGAGATCCCAACCTCAAAAAAAATTTTGTGTTCTAAAGATCGAATCATACTATTCATTTAGAATTTAAAAATAGAATAACATTTACCTGAAGTCTAAAAAGCTTCTTGAGATACTAGCTTTTGCTCACAACTTCATCCGCTTTGCAGAATGAAATAAAACTTATATCCTTCCTCAGGGTGCAGCCTATATTCCTACTTTTCATCGACATCGGTTCATTGGCTTTGCCGTAAAAATGTTACAGACAGACAGCCAGAGTTACTTTTGCATTTATATTATAGTAAAGAAGGATTTTTTTTAAAGAAGGAAGTAAAATAATGAGATAATTTATATTTATAATTCCAATTTGTAAATTTTTTAAATCAAATGAAATTATAGTACAGGTTGCAGCATTTATCGATATCGATTGTGTGGTATATGATTACTTCACTAGTCCATCACTATTGGAGCAAATTCAAAAGTAAAATAATACGTGAGCTTTCTGATTGGCCGAGCGCAAAATGTCCTTTAAATACTATTGGTAAATTGATTGACATTTAGTACGTCATCTCATACTTCGCCCCCCGCTCCCCGATTTTTGGTTGAAGCGGTTTCCATAGTGTTTTTAGAACATTAGCAGTCTATAGGAGAGAGAAAATTTTTCTTTAAACGTCTTTGTCTACAAATTTGTAAATGTTTTAAAACAATTACGTACCTACCTATCTTATTTATTTATGTCGCAGTTCATATGTAATACACGTGTATAGGGACAGAAAACAAAAGCTTATTTAATGTACCAACCCGGCATTCGTAAGCGAAGTCATACTCGTACTCCTCCATAATCAAAGTTCACAGCACAACACTTATAAATATATATTTCTTACACTTAACACTAACATGTTTCACACAAAATCCACATTTGACATATCACAATGAATATTACAGTTGTAATATATAACGTTTAAAATGTAACCTAAAAATTACACATTAAGAACAGAAATTAGAAAAATAATGTTGAAATCTCAAAACAAACGAATATTGTTAAAAGAAAACAAATTATTAAAAAACTGACTGGCTGACCGTCTGCCGGACTGGCAGAAAACTGAATGGGAGCCAGAAACCCGTAAATCGAAAAAAATAAAGGCGCTAGCTAAATTTAAATAGTTTCGCAATGCGTTACGGTCGCGTCTAGACGCTGCTTATTTTTAAAATTTATTCAATTCTACTAATTACATTTAGTTATCGAACGGTCGGTAAACAGCTGTTCGGTTTTGAGGTTAGGAAAGTGACTGGCTGATTCGATATAGGTAGGGGAAAATTTGTGAAACTGCGCGCGCATCCTAGCGCGCCGGTGCGCGACCCGTCTTGACACTTTGACACGATTTCAAATAATAATTGACCATACCGTTTAATTAACAGGTTAAAGTAATTAATACAATAAATGTAACAATAGAGCAGGTAGTGGTCTATTGTCTCCGCCTACCCTGTCGACAACAGGCGTGAGCATAATATATTGTATGCATTTTAATCTAATCTATGCTATCGACGAAATACTTGAACGAAACGATAACTGATTATTATTGTCAACACGAAATAAAACGTTTTTAGGTAGACATCACAGAATATATGAGGAAGTATGAATATGCCATATTTTCCTGAACCTGGATTCGCAGATTGTGTTAGGCTAGTCAACAAAAATAAGTTATAGTAGGTATGTCCTATGATAAAAAAAATCTATAAATTATTTTATAACACATTTGCTCGTAAAAGGTGTCTTATTTCACCAATTTCAATATCGTATTGTATCTCATTACGCCCAAGTGCGGTAAGTGTAAAGTAAAACGCCCGGTTTATCAAGATGCTCCGTCTAAAAACGAACGGTACTTTTTAAAATCTCAGCAAAGAGTTTTTATGTCAAAAAAGTGGTCAACATTTTATGATTAAAATTAACTTTGGGAGATAAAATATAATAAAGAAATATTTATGTACATAATTATTTAATTTAAATAATTTTGACAGTAAATTACAACCAATTAATCTGTAAACAAAAATATTAATTTACTTTATTAGTAATACTGGCTGTTTTTTGTGCCTTTGCCTAAAAAAAAATGATGATGCGCGCCGCGCGCTATTTCTTAACGCTGTATTGTTTTTATTCGTTTACCATAGTCGGAGTTTTATTTTATTTCCTCGCAAATGTGTTATAAAACGTCGTATGACATACGTGCGCTTTGATAATTACAGCCTCTGCTTACTTGTAGCCCTCGCCCACGGCTCGGGCTAGCAATGTCGCCTCGGCTGTAATTTTGAACCTACCGCACTTATATCATAATGTACTATTTTGAGTGGCAATATTATTTGACAGTCATTTATGAAGTGTGTACATTATTGCTATGATTGTGCTTACAACCAAGGTAAACATATTCGTACTTGTTTTACCATAATCATAAACATTGAAATGAAGGTCGAAGCCTTTTCAATTTAGACTAAAAAATTTAGTCAGTAATTATATCCAATACCTATATCTCGTGAAATGTGGGTATATCCAGTAATGGAATACCTCTGCCTACCCCCTCTGGGATAAAAAGCGTGAGATTATATTATTATTATTATAGTAATTATAAGTATATTTTTAAATATCCTTCCCTATTCTCAGACTAATTAGGTATATGATACGTATAGAAATTGGTTAGGTTAGTTTAGAACTGTAAACAAACTAATCAACTGACATGGCAAACATAAAGAATCCATAGATAAGATTATATTTCATGAGTTTTATATTATAAGTAACTACTTATACGCATCTATAAATTTTACAGCCTATATAAATGAAGAGAGTATGTAAGAAGTCGTTAACTATATAGGTTACATACCTATTCATAAATATTTATAACAACAGACTACATGAGTAATTTTAAAAATAGAACTGACGGAAACTATATTTCAAGTTCCGTAAAAAGCTTTTGTAAAAACATGATGTTGCATACTTACTATGTTTTTTTTTTTAATTTCAATGACAGTTAAGACATTAAATTTATATATATTAAATTGATAAAAAAATAAGAAACATAAATATGATAAATTTTGTCATTTTAATGTTGCGAATTTCATAAATTTAATGTCCTTACCTAACATAAATTTTCCATACTAATAAGGTTTTTTGCTATGATACTATTAAAATAGGAACAATAATTTCTCCACAAACAGTAATTATGGAACTTTTATAAATCATTTTGGGAATAAAAAGAAAACCTAAAATGTGTAGATTGACGATTGCAGTGACGACTTAGACATCCGTCTTGCCTAACGAGTATCTATTTTTGGTCAGAATAGATGGTACACTACACCATTAAAAAGTCAACTTTATAGCTCATGGCCGCAGTGGAAACACAACTGTATTCTGGTGCAATAAGGGATAAAACGGAACAGCGCTTTCTTCTGGCGCTATTGCACGGAAGGAGGCAAATTAGTACTCTGTTCAACTGTTTCATTTTATGCAAAGAATTACAAATATATTCGTACCTATACCATTATGTAAAAAAATAAAACCTGACTTGTCAATACACAGCCAAAAAGTCGAAATTTGGGCAATATATTCCTTTTATGACCTAGGCCTCGGATAATTAATGCTTTTGCAAAAAGGTACCTATTCACTCGGGCAAAGCCGCCTCCCAGTGTATCACAAAATGTATGACGTGCATTTCAGAAAACTCCTAGAAGTGAGCCAAAATATGACCCTTGTTGGACTCCCAATCATTATTTAACTTATTATGTCAGTTACAGCAAAAAAATTATGTTAAGCTTGTAATACATCATCATAGAGCTACAAATATAAATAACTATGACTGTTTACTATAAATATTGATGTTTGCTTACTAAGAATCTTGTATCAGTCAGTCAAACGCATCTAGTAAAACGATTTAAGATTCTAAGCGATTGCTATAAGGTTTGCTCTTCAAAGTAAATATTCGTCACCTCATTAGCACCTTCGTGTTAGGTGAAATACGTAGTATTACGAAATACAAATTTTATACTTGTATCAGCAGTGATTTCAAGTTCATTCATTTTTTTAGGGGTTTTTAGGAAATCCGTTGTAACCGATATTGTTTGTAATATAATACTAGACTTTTGTTTGCTTGCTTTAGACCGGTCCATGGAAGACAATAGAAGACTTATGTAGAGCAACGGACGTTTTGAGACAAACATTATTTAACTAAGTAGTTTTTTCTATATAATAAATCAAGTAGGGAATGTCCTAACGTCGCTGATGTGCTGGCTTGTTCATTTAATATTTCAAATTTGGAACACTTTACTGTTTTTGTAACTTAATTTTTGTTTTTTATTTGTTACTGTTCATTTGAAATAATATGAGGAACAGTCTAATTGTGTTTATTTCCTATAATTATTATATGGTAATCTTCTACTTTTGTCTATGGCGTAAGGAAGAACTATTTAATATTTGTTAAAAGGTTACGAAAAAGTCTGATTAAATCTCGATTAAATAGATCATTATCAACCCGTCTTTCTTCACACATAAGTATGAGCCTTAATCTAGGGGTCGTAATTAAATATAGGATACCTACTTTCTGGGTTAATTTTATAAAAGAATTTAGTTTTGAATCCATTGCGTTTTCAAAACAATAATTGTGACAGTTTGATTCTTGAAGAAACAATTGTGACAGTTTGATTCTTAATAGGTTGAAGAAATGATGGCTTGAAGAGTGATATTACTCAATATTTGGCTCGCTTCCTATTTTATTGGGTCAACGACCTATTTGCACCGTTTTTACAAGCGCGGATCTTTTGATATACTTTGAACCGCGAATAAAAAAAATAGGAGATCCAATTATGTTTTAACGGTTTCCTGAGCAATAATATTTTTGCAAAGAATTCCGTTTAGCCGAAGTTCGTCATTTACCTGTTACATTCCTTCTACATTTCTATTTTGTGTTAGAAAAAGTTTTCTTCAAGTATTTAATTTTTTATTTATTTTATTTGGAATACCAGCGGAATAAGTAAAAAAAATAGGTACTTATTCGCGAATAGGTATTCTCAAATAGACACACTTATTTGCCTTTATAATGCTTTTTAACCGACTTCAAAATAGGAGTACGTTCTGTGTTCGTGTGTATGTTTTCGATATAGAATTTTCATCTAACATCTATTTAATTCTAGGTATCAATAAAACATTTGAAAACTAGTTTGTTTCAAAACTACGCAGCCCATATATTTTCCTTAAATTCACAATAATATAAAAGGATGAGTTTTAATCATAGTGACATTTAAGCCGAGATGGGATTCTAACCGGTTACCCATCCATTCAAAATAGGCTGGAATAGGTACAAATAATTCACCGTGACCTTGTACTAACTTACACAGCAGTAGAACGAGATACTCGTACAGTCAAGAGCACATGAAGCTTTACACTTGTAGTGCGAATCTGACCTCTAAATCGATTGTAATAAGAACGTTACAAAGTCCAATGTGTCAAGCTCCACGTGCTCTTGACTGTACATCGTCACACAAAAGATTCCGAAAGATTGGCATTTGAGAATATTGTATCTAAAGGAGGGGTTGTAACAATAAGAACTATTTCAACTTAACGAGCTTACAATAAAAAAAAAACGAAAATGAAATAGGTTCATCTATTTGGGAGCTACGAAACGACACAAAAACAAACAGACATTGATGTCAAACTTATAACCCTCGCTTATTTTTGTCTTTGGGGTTAAAATACAGCATAGGTAAATATAAAAAAAATCTTTAAATCTTTTTTTATTGCTTAAGGGAAACATATACAAGGACGAAAGTTTTATTTACTTCACGAGAGAGGATGGTGATGATCTAGGGAGGTAAAGAACAGACTGACAGTCATCAGCCTTATTTTACCCGTTATTTGGGTGTATTCGTAGTATTTTATATAGGTTTGCTGGACAATATTTTTTGAAAGTAATATCAGCTATTCTATTGCCTCGTGTCGTGTATAACTTTTAACGAGTGCTCCTTCGCCAACAAACATATGCAGTTTGGCGAAACTATGGAATTCAGGTACCTATGTAATAAAAGTAAAATACCAAAAAACTTAAACCCTATTTTGGAACACAGCTGTTGAGTTGAACTTTGAATCTGCGGGGACCAGAGCGAATTTAGGACTCGTCGACTCTTTACCACACTCAAAATCTAGTCAAGTACCTAGTGGAAATGTTAATGACAACCTTGAATATCGTAAGTTTATTTTGGCAATAACAATTTTGCTTCAATTATCTTCTCACTGGTTTGGTGATAACATTGACCTCAATGGCTTGTAGAGCAGATTAACGTAATCACAGTGAACTATTATAAATTGTTAAAGTATGGCAATAACATCTTATTTCTGGATAAATAGTATATTACGAAGGATTCAGATATTCCTTATTGATGCTACCGGTCTCATAGAAAAGTGGCAAACGACGCACAAATGATAATAAAGAACCACGTTTCTTGTATGGGCCGCCCTCTTCAATTTTTATCTTTTATATATTTTTATTATCTTCTGTTATAGCGGAGATAGAAACACATGTGTACAGTCAAGAGCACGCTGAGCTTGACACTTTGGACTTTGAACTGGCCCTGTATTCTATGGCGCGCAGTATAAATCAGAGCTCAGCTTAAACTGGTAGTGTAAAGCTTTACTTGCTCTTGACTATTCTGTGTAAATTTCAACTGTCTACGTATTTCAGCTCATGAGACACAACCAACTCACAGACAGACGGACGGCCTAGACTTGTAATGGGGTCCCGTTGGGTCCCTTTGGGTACGAAGCCCTAAAACTAAAACTACCTGTGACTATCTTTGAATTGCTGCGTCAATAAGTTGACAGTCCGAAATTAAATTGCGAATTGATTACATTACTGGCAGTATAAAAAATAAACATTGAAAATTCTTAATTTAAATTTTAAGGGTCTGACTTTGCCATCGCTAATGTATTAATTGCCGATTAATTGGGAATACATAATATGTTCTCTCTTCTCAGGGTGACATCGTTTATGTGACCTTTTGTTTCGCAGGTGTCATTGACGATAGGTAGGCTATCGGGCGGGTTTGTAGCTCGCCAATTCGTCATTCTATGACATATATTGCTCGGATAATTGAGTATTTCATTGGCAGTACATCATATATAGTTAAGTTTTATGGAGGTAAACTACATGGTAATTGCTGCTAAGTTAATAATAAATTATTATCCAACTAATATTACAAAAGCGAAAGTTTGCGCGGATGGATGGATAGATCTCTGTTGCTCTTTCACGACAAAACTACTTTATGGATTTTGATGAAACTTTACATTAATAAGGCTTATAGATCAGGACAATACACGACTACTTTTTACTCAATCAGTCAATAATTTTAGCGGTGTTTTTTTTTACGAAGCGAGTTTTTGGACGTATTTCCGCAAGAAGTCTAGTGTCAATTTACGGGTCTTATACTTTGAGTATTAAACCAACCGGAGACGCCACTGACAGGCGTTCCCCTCTGCCAAAAAAACGTGTCGGTCTTTGAGCACACCGGTTAAATACAACTAGTTTGTTTGAGTTCACGGAGCGCTTGTATTGGTGAATGTATTTGTGTGCACCTACTTCAAGCTAGTGTTTAATTGTTTTATCAAAAAATGCGTTTGTTTTAACATTATTTGTGATTGTTTCCTCGTCCCCCCCGCAGAAATTGGCAGACTTTTTTGTAAAGAAACTAGTGCGCGTGACGTCTCCTGTTGGTTTAATACTCAAAGGTCTTATACCATCTTATTACTTATCTTATACAATTGGCACAGTTCACTTTATATTTGTCAGCCACCTATTGCATACACATAAGATGTATTTGCAATTTTATGCAAACAATGTTACACAAGGACATGACACAACGACACAACAAAGCGGAGTAATTTTTTAATGTTTGTAAACAAAACAAAAATGTATCCCAACAATAAAATTCAACTTACTGTTCTTATTAAGAAACAGAAATAATCCATGATTTTCAGACGACATCACCTTTCACAACCAATAGCAGAATTGGATCACGTTGAACATGTGAAAGTCAACTTATGAAGCCAAGATTTCGCACATTCGGGAGCTAAATCTCTAATTTAAAAGCCATAAGGTTAAGAATGGAGGTGTTGGTAATGAACCAGTAAATGTTAAAGTAAAAATAGTAGCCCTGGCAAGAGTACGTGCGCCCATTCTGTGTGGCTTTTGCCAAATGTCACATATCGCACGTATTTAACCACTTATACACACACCGGCACAATTAGCGGAACAGAAAAAAAAAGGAGAAAAAAGAGGGAATTTAGAACAATGAATGTAATTTTTAAACAATATATTATTTAAAATGAAACAACAATTAAATTAACATGTTTTGACATTCATTTGTAACACCATACTTAAAATTTTATAAAAATAAAAATTAAATTAAACAAAATGCATTTTTCTTCGATTTTTAATTATAGAGAAACAGCAGAAAATTCAAGATTTTCCAAAGTTTAACAACAATTTCAATGACTGTTCAATATCGAGTGTTTCCTCCTCGTGCTCTGATGAGGGTTTCCATCCGTCTGGGCATGCTGCGGATGATGTTATCAATGGTTTCTTGGGGCAACCTCTGCCATTCTTCAAGTAATGCGTTTCGCAACTCGTTGAGATTATTGGGAGGGGGCATTCTTGACTTTACACTCCTCTTTAGCAAGTCCCAGACGTGTTCTATAGGGTTCATATCGGGGGACCGTGCTGGCCACTCCATCACCGTTATACCAACATGGTTTAGGTATGTCTGTACTGTGCGAGCACTGTGAGCCCGAGCATTATCCTGCATTAGAATGAAGTTGTTACCAATAAAGGGGGCAAATGGCACAACATGTTCTTCTAAAATCTCCCTGATATACCGATCAGCATTCAGATTCCCGCCATCGACCACTACTAACTCCGTACGAGCTCCTAAACATATTCCTCCCCAGACCATAATTGAACCGCCGCCATATGCAACTGTATTTTCAAAATTAGACTGGATATACCGTTCTCCTTTGCGTCTCCATCCTCGCTGCCTTCCATCAATTTGATTTAACATAACTCTGCATTCATCAGTAAAAAGAACCTGTCCCCAGTCGTCGAAGTCCCAATCACGATGTTCACGACCAAAGTGTAGACGGTTTGTGCGATGATGTCTCTCAAGTTTTGGGGCTTTGGCGGGCACATACGAGCCTATACCCACTTCTTCGAATCTTCTACGAACTGTCCGCTCACTCATCCTTACTGCTCGTACCTCTTCCAGTAAATTTCGAGCCTGCACCGCCGTTAGTCTCGTGTTCCGTCGGACTTGAAGTTGGAGAAAACGGTCATCCCTCCTTGAAGTACACCTTTTCCGGCCTTGTCCTCTCCTTCTCACTAGAGCATTCGTCAATCTGTATCGTTGGATGCTACGATAAATCGTTGATAACGATCGACGAAGGCTTCTGGCAATCGATCTGTAGGTTTGACCATTTCTCCTCATTTGATCTGCCCTAATGATTTCTGATGGCGTTAAATCAGGCATAATTAGATGCTCGTAAATTATCAATATGCGAAAAAACTCAAAAGCCTCAAAAACTGCAATTCAAAGCTTTTCAAATGGAATTCGCGAACCTTCTAAAAACGGACAAGCGGTGGAAAAAATGAATCAATGAAAATTAAAACAAAAGAATGAAAAAAAGGGCAGTCGCTTAGTATTCCATTTTTAAATTAAAACCCAAATTTAAAAAAAGCTTGTTTAGCCGGCCAGTAACACGCAAAAATGCGTAAATACTCCCTTTTTTTTCTGTTCCGCTAATTGTGCCGGTGTGTGTATGAGATAGGCATTTCTTTGAGCAAAAGACACAAAGAAGATACTACCTACTAACATTATAAACTAGCGACCCGAGCTCGCTTATACAAAAACCTTACTCGTTTATCACTCTTTCTACTAGTGAAAACCGCATCAAAATCCGTTGCGTGGTTTTCGAGGTGTTAGCAGATACAGAAAGACGCAGAAAGAGACTTTAATATACTATGTAGAGATGCGATACTGTTTGTTGTTTTCTCCTTACACGCAGCGACGGAACGACGGATACACGTGATATTTTTACATATAGATAGTTGGAGGACCGGGACCATTTCGGGATACAAAAGGTACTTTGTATCCCGAAATGCGGATGGAGACGCGAGCAAAAGCTAGTACAAAGTAATCTTTTTAACATAATTATACAAGTGTGTCCGATTGTCAATGATAAGTAAAAAAGTTAAGTATAATAATGGTACTTTCTCAATTTTTATCATAACCGAAAACGAACATACCAAACCAAATTTCTATAGCACCTACGAACGTCTATTGTATACGTGTATGTGTAGTATAAGCCGACAAATTTCATACCACATTTTATCATCCTGCCGACATCAAACAAATTTTATATTGCATGTTATGCATTCGTTGTTTTCATTTAACATGCACTATTGTTTACGCTCTGAATATTTCAGTCCAATAAGCGCTTTCCCGCTGTAGTAATCTAGTAATTTCTCTTTCACGTCTCAGGAGGAATATTCAACTTTGTCTTAGCGACACTTTAGTTAAACGGAAAGCGTTTTTATTTTTTCTATAAATTTCGAATTTCACAACATCTCTACTTTCAGTGAGGGAGTTTATCTCAATTTTCCCAGTCTATTTGTGCATACGATTGTATTCATAATTGTATTGACTAATGACTGTATATTTCCCTTGAATAAATAAAAAATCACCTACGCTGTGTACCTATTTCGAGTTTGAAATACGTTTTTTAGATTTTTTTTCTGAAATAACTATAGAAATTAATTATTATTAGGTACCTAATCATGTTAAATAAATTATGCACCTCAAATCCATCCGAATCTCCAATCGCAAAAAAACATCAACATAAATTTTACTATTCACGCCGATTGCAGTGTTGCAAAACACGCCGCGTGCCAAGCCAAACAATACAGCGATGTATGAGACTATGTTTCTGTATGAGTTTGTGCATGTAGGTTATGAATTAATCGAGGTGACTGGTTCAGGCACTTGACGGCCGGGGACAGCGGGATTGAGTCAAGGTGTTACATGGATACGAAAATACAATAGACGTAGACATATACTTATCTAGCAGTACATAGAGTATCTTCTAATCGTCTAGTTTTATCAAAAAAAAAAGTATCGGTTGCGACAAAATTTATTATTACACGCCCAAAACATTTACAAAAGTGGGATTGAAACAATAAACCGTAATAAAATATGTCATTTCAAAAAGCTATCAAAAGCAATGACTTAATTTACCGGCAAAACGTGGATGCACTTATGTAAGTGGGCATAAGAAGGCCAAGGATACTTCCTTGCGAAACACCAAACTTAAATTCACGTCACACCGGAACTCACAAGGCAAATACAGCCAAAACTGATTTGCAATGAAACAGGATTACTGGCTCATGATGTCATGGAGATGACGACAATATTATTCTGAATAAAATCCAAGGTCTACCAGGTTGTGATTTATTTGTGTTGATGACAATATAGTTTGCGAGAGGTCTCTTAGGAATACCAAGAACATTTTACTTAACGTGTAAGCAAGTACTTTTATTTTCGTGTACATACACGAGACACACAAGACACAATACTAATGCAACAAGAAAAAAATGCTTTGTCTACGGAAAACTTGAATCATGTTGAATTACGAAAATTAGATCTAAGTTATCACCCAAGACACTGACTACCGAACTGATTTTATAAAGAATGAAAAACAAAGAAATTTTAGAGTTTCCGTAACATTACAAAACGTTTAGAACGAAAGAAAACAATGAAGTGCGGTTAAATCCAAAAGATTACCTACAAGTGGGCCAGACATTGACATTGATAACTATTTAATCAATAAGTGTCGTTTTACCACTTGCGAAAACAAGATAGTTTTAATGAACTTGCTATAAAATAAATTTATGTTACTTATGCTTTTAATGAAAAGGAAAAGTATTTTGTGCAAGTTGAAAGGCAACCCTTTTTAGTAGTTCGGATAAGGAAATATACATAATGTGGTAAGAAGTTTTTCATATGAATGCGAAAGAGGGGAACAACAAATGCAAAGATGAATGGATTGGATGAGGATGACAGGTGTATGAATTGTGTGAATGCGGATATAACGTTTGAAAGGGATAAATAGAAGGGGAATATATACTGCGTTGACCCCAAATAATGAGCATGGAAGATGCATAAAATTTTTGTTGAATCAAACTTTAGCGTTTTGATTTAAGTAATTAGAATTGTTGATAGTTTTCATACGAATAAAAAACTTATCAATATTTAGGAGATACGATAGAGCGCATGTTAGAACTAATAATGTCTCGACGTTTACAGACAAATTACTTGTTAAAAACCAAGACTGAATGAATGCTGATTTTTTATTAATAGGTCGTTGACAAAAAGCCGTCGAGTCCGCTAAATAGATTGGCTTCAGAGAAACATTTCATTCACATTTCAAACCGGTACCGATTACAGGTATAATTGAACTTATGCTACTTTTTCAACGTTAATGTAGGTTAAGGTCGTGTCCCCAACGTTTTGATTTATTCCCTAGCAGTGTTGCGGTCTGCAATAATCTTACTATATTGTATGCTTTGATTATTATCGCCAAACCTATTGTAAAGATAAACAAAAATATCAAAGAAATCTGCTCTGTAGGAAATATTAATTTTAAAAATTGACTTCATTAACTCCACAAACTGAAAAACTTTTTGAATAAAACCTTTTTTTCACCACAAAACACTGGCCACTCAAACACTTATTTGCACTACGAATGTGGTGATTCGGTATTCGAATTCGCTCGCGTTCCGTTTCGCGGCACAAGCGTCGATCGCCGGTCGTCGTTCGCGCGCTACTAAAAAACCGGCGCCCGTCATCGTGCATCGTATCAAATTGTTATGCTATTATCATTGCAAAGTTCAGTGACGTCATATACGACGATATTATTATTGCAGAATGTATTTTTTTACTTTTTCAATCGAATCTTCCTTCATTTTTAGTATTCAGTACCGAAATGGTGCCAATGGGACCCTAAGCCTCCGCTATTCGTCCGTCTGTCTGTCTGTCCTACAGCGGGCTGTATGTCATGAAATATAATTTACTTTCTATTGCCGCTACAACAACAAAAGAAATGGTATTGTGGTAGTAACTCTTCGTGTATAAAATCCGACTCGCACTTGGCCTGTTTTTTTTACATGTTCCAAGTTCCAAGTAAGGACCGATTAGAATAATTCAATAGTCGGTATAGTTGTCATTCCTGGGGGTACAAATGAACTAATTATTATTTTACATAAACATATTTTTTTTACAATATTTACAGAATTACAGACTAAGTGTCCTTCAAGGAGGACCCAAATGAAACAGTCTTGACGTAGGTACATTTTTATTAATATTTTAGATCAGATTATTTCCCACTGACTCGATCGAATGGATAAATTAATCTGTTGTATAATTCTTATCGTCTATTAACCGGTGTTCTAGATACGAATGTTTGAAAACATTTGCTCGATCGTCGGTTTCTAATAATAGTTAATTGTACTTACTATAAAAACAAGATATCGAGAAAATTTGCTATTAAAAAAGTTGCTATCGATGACAAAACCGATTAAACATTTTCGCTATTAAATAAAAGTCCGACCAAGAATTTTTACTAGTTGAAACAAAGAGATCGCGGAAAAACGCGAATGCTGAAAGTTAATGCACTGACAAACGATTTAGCGGAAGCCGTCTAACAAATCATACCTACCGATATTTTTAGAAGAGAGAGAAGGAAAGAGCAGAAGCTACGATGCGTTATTGGTATAATATAGATGACATTAATTTCAAACCTGTTTAGGTACATTCTTTAAGAGACTGCCTACACAAGTTTAAAAATCACGTTCTATATTAGCACATCAAACATACACGCCTTTTTCCCGACTTTGTAGGCAGACATAATATACCACCTGCTACGAACCTGGCACACCTTTCGTGCTTCATCTAACAACAAATTTTCGCCTTGGAAAGCAAAAGAAGTCGCGGGCAAAGCAAGTCTAGACTACGGGTAACATTATAAAGAGAAGATATTGGTATTCTTGTACTTTTTTATGTTTGTAACGAATAAACTCAAAAACTACTGAACTAATTTTAAAAACTCTTTCACTAATGGAAAGCTACAATATCCCTGAGTAACATAGGCTATATTTTATCCCCGTATTCCCACGGGAACGGGAACTACGCGGGTGAAACCGCGGAGAATCGCTAGTAAAATATAAAGCGAATAACCGACCCTGACATTAGTGGAGGTCGTATGTATTAATAATACATAAACGTTGGCTAATTTTATTAGCTGTTGACTTTCGGGACAAACTTATCAATTCGCAAGTTATCTTAAACTAGTTTCTTTTTGAACCTAATTTAAAGTTTTTAAATAAAAAAAACCGGCCATGTGCGAGTCGGACTCGCGCACCGAGGGTTCCGTACAACCTTGCAAATTTATGGTTTTCGTAATTTTTCCTTTATCTATGCTATAAGACGTTGCTTCGTACCAAATTTCAAGATTCTGAGTTCACGGGAAGCACCCTGTAGGTTTTGATTCCCTTGCAAGTGTCGAAAATTTGCGGCATAAACGGCTGTATCTTTTGATTGCGTTGGCTTAGAAGTTTGATTTTTTCACAGCTTCAAGGGACAGTAGACCTGAGTAATTGATATAAATTTCAGCTTCATACCTCCACGCGTTCCTGAGAAAAAGGGTCTTGACAGACGGACGGACGGACGGACAACAAAGTGATCCTATAAGGGTTCCGTTTTTTCCTTTTGAGGTACGGAACCCTAAAAACATGTTTACAACGCAGTAGCAGGTTTTTAAAGTCATCTTTAAGTGCATAAATAATAGATAAAATGAAAAATGATTGCATTTTTCATTCTACGAATAAAGAGGGATAAAAGTTTAAAGTATTCATAATTATTTATTATCCTTATTATCTTATATATTGATTTTGTCAGGACTCGGAAAATAAGTTACCTATCTCCCGAGTTCCGATGTTGACGAAAGACGAAGTCGCCGTCTAAAGCTGTATAACTACTCATAGGGACAACAGCTTACTACTGTCACAAATAAAAGCAGATGTACAAAAAATTCTCAGTTTTATATTATGTTCTTGAGGAAAATACATATATAAATAATAGCTCTAATGGGTGACATAATGTTCGCGACAACAACACATGGTCAGTGTGCCAATGACGAATCATTATCAAGTTTGAATTAGTCTTACTTATACAATATGTAACAGAATAAGCGGAATTCCTGAAATCAGTTTGTTCAGTATCCACTAATTAATCAAAGTCAGCTATTTTTAATCTATTGTTAATTTTTTCCGAAAAATGAATAACTGAATTTAGCGCTACCTATGGAAACCATACTACAATTGCTCTATTTAAGAAATTTGGTTAGAAAAAACTAAAGTAGGAATGCATTATATATTTTTTTATATTTATATACTAATGGGGTGTATGAGGAATTGCGCTTATTCTGTGACGAATTGTATATGAAAAAATCACTTGAAATTTAAAATTACCTGACGTTATTACAATTAGGTATATTATAATTTGCAATTTTCATCTGCATTCTATGATAGCTTTTTTATTATTATGACTCATTGTATTGAAAAAACCAGACGATAGAGAGACGATTTATAGACACTTTTCCCAGAACGTACAAAAACACCTCTATTGTGTTAGCTGTTTACGTTTCGTGACTGAAGTCATCAGAACGGTCGCTACATGCAACTTTTTGATGATCATGACATCATCATATTAAACTGTTGACTTCAATTTACTGCAGTGTCCAATCAAAATTTCAAAGTAATTAACTTGAATTGAAAATTATTGTCAATTTTATTTTAAAATCTGTTTCGATATTGTAAGCTCATTTTCATCACTACGAACAGAATTCCGAAGATCTATTCGATTATATGTATTTAAATTGATCATTACATCACTAAAAAAATTTCCGCATTAATCCTTACCAACATGAAAAGGTAAACAAGTAAGTCTGTCTGTTAACATTTCTATGGTGTACCTACAAAATTATTCATTTATGTTTAAGTCGTAGATAAGTTATTATGTTTTTGTAGATAAGGTATTTTGTTTTGGGTGGTGGTGGAGGTGACATTTCTACATAGAACAAACATCCTAAATAAATAGTGAGAGATAAAACATTCTACAAAGGTATAACCATAGTAACTCTGTCTGTTATTTTTTCAGGGCTCAACCGGTAGACCGATACATGATAAATTCTGGTAGCGCCTGATAATTTACATCTTGAGGAAGCATATAGGCAAATACGTTTAAACAAAAGTTTCTCTAAGAGAATGATTTTCTTCCAACCTCTTTGCTTATAGTTAGGCTACTTTGCATCCTTCTGGACCACAAAGTTGAATTTGCAAAATGTTGGATTATTATAATGTTGAATTCGCAAAATGTTGTAGTCGCAAAAAGTTAAATGTCCCACCGAGATCACAATGTTGAATTCCTAAAATGGAGATCCCGGAAAAACACATGACCTATATAGGAATCACGAAAACCTCAAGTTCACGAGGGCGGAATCGCGTGTAACTGTTAGTAAAATATAAACTAAACATCGTGACACTTTACATTTGGTACTACCTACTTAGTTACTACTGTAAACATTTTTTTAATAATATTCTCCTGAGATAGTCAGATGATCTCATCACGAGCAATTAAATTAAAGTTAACCAATTATTCACTGACATGTGCAAGATAACAGTTCCGTCGTTCGATTTTGGGTATGCATGTAAGTAAGTTTTACAGTCTTTATTTTTTTTAAAGTAAAATATACATATGTCGACGATATTATTTGTATACATAACCTAGTCTGGTTTAGTACAAATATGTTTGTGGTTTGCATTTGTGATAGACACTAAGTTTCATTTAGTAAGTATTCTAATTTTGAAACGAAACTCTTTGGTGATTCCTCTGCCCAAATTTGGGAGACAATAGAATAAAAATCTGTAGGAAACATACTGCTATGCCCACGAAAAGTAAAATGCAGCAGCGGCAGCGTTTTACATGAGTAGTTTTATTATAATGTATCTACTCACACACCTCTTGGAAAATAATGTTTATACTAGTTAACAGTTATTTTAGAACAATAGTAACACTATGTATAAACAATTCGGTCAGTTTAATTATAATAAATGTCAATAAAATTTTAACGTGTGATCAGTGTGATGCCTTTGCTTTCAAATTTAAAAAAATATGCGGACATCTTGAAAAAAATTGCTCTGTATTCTATGAATCACATTCGTAATAAACTGTTGACGGAATGACGTGATCCGAACTTAAATGATTTTTATTTTATCGCAACTCTGTGACTAAGCTGCTATGTTATGGTTTGAATTGCTCTGAAGTGTGGTTTAGGTAGGTACATTCCGAGTCAACGATAGTGTTCCTTAGGCTAACTTTATGATGTATTAGACAAAATTATGATTTTATAGCGGTTCCTCGCGTTTTCACCAGCGTAAGTCTCATTCCCGTGGGAAAATTATTGCCCATGTTATTCCCATTGAAGTAAACTCTCCATTGGTGATTTTTTTTTAAATCAGTCCAATGTTTCCGAATTATAAAACACACACGAATTTACAATTATTACCTGTTTATATTATCAGAGTCGTGTCTTGTCTTTTTTTCTTATGAAAGTTCCTTCACTATGATGTCGCTCATAGTGATGGGTAGTTAGTGTAGTCACGTAGCACCTAACACATAAAACCTACTGCTTTACTGCTTTTTAAATATTTTCTAAGAGATAGGTAAAATAAATTTGTTTTATACGTTAATTCCTGATTTTGCTATATCAAACTCTACATTGGTAAATTCCAAAAGGTTTGGTTATGAACTCCATACTTTCAAGTGTTAGTCACCCAGACACATTGTCGCAGTTTTATTTTAGCACGGCTATCAAATAACGTCTGCCACTATGAGAAATCATTCAAGCTCATTACGTAGATAGAATGGTAAGTGTTAAGTCGAACTTAACAATTTACATTAATAATAATAGCATCATAAAGAACTATGCCTATAAGTGGACTGGCTTTTCTGGAGTAACATGGGCTATAATTTTCCCCTGGGAACTCAGGTGAAATCACGGGAACAGCTATATTGAAATAAAACTACATATTTGACTTCGATAGAGACACAAATGGAAAAAGGCATGTGTTTACAACTGATTTTAAATTAATGAAGCTATTACAAAAGTTACTTATTAATGTGATTGCTATAACCAAATCTGGATGTAAAATATAACAATTCAAATTGAGATAAATAAAGTTAAAATAAATAATATTGAGAAAGTTACAGAGTTTTCCTCAGACACAGGAAGACGTTCCCAATAGGCATTTACACATATAAAGACAGCGAGGACACATCACTACTCTATACTTATATTATAAAGAGGAAAGATTTGTATTTGTGTATGTTTGTTAAACCAGACAGACCCGCTAGTATAAAATAAAAAATAAATAAGAATGTCACAGAGATTTCCTCAGCCACAAGAAGACTTATGCAATAGGCTTGTACACAAAGAGATTTAAATATAATAGGGCATAGAGGGGACAAAGCGAGGAAAATTTGAAGTCAAAAGTTATTCCAAGTGGAATAAGTCTAGTACAATTTCGACCGAATGACAGCTCGCGTTCATACTAACTGACATGACAAGAAGGACATGACGTAGGCTTCAAAGTTTTGTATGAAAATATTCCCAATGCCCTCTCTATGCCCTATTAATCTCTTTGCTTGTACACGTATTAAGACAGCGAGGACACATCTCTAGTCACTGCTTTAAAATGTAAATGCTTTATTTACTATCGGACCCGCATAACGAGTATCATTACACGATTTAGTTCAGCCAACCTGATGTAATGACTATAAATAGAGCACACTGTTTACCTTATAAGCTCGCGATACATAAATTACAAGTGAGGTCGTAGAATTCAAGATAATTCTGCATTAATGTGTTTTAGCGATTGAAAAGGACATTTGGTACAATGTTGCTTCAATGGCATGATAAGGACTGCAGGGGAACAACGTCTAATGACTTGTTTAATGTAGCTACTGATATTACGCCAAAGAAATAAAATAGTAATAAGATTAAACTATATGGCAATGTATGCATTGCTTTGTTTCGATGCATTTTTAAAAGAAAGAAACTTTTTGTTCGGCATAGACAACCAAAAAAAAAACAGAAATTACAGTACTTAAAACATAAAACAATTTTATGCCGAAAGGGCTACAGCTCAGCATTGCCACAGAATTACAATTTTATTACGTATTTTTATATTATTTTTGTAGATGGTCATTTATCTGTGAAGCGTCGCTTGTAACTCTACAAACTAGGATAAATGTTTGTACTATACAATCCTTTCCTATATTCGTCAATGGACAGATTCTGGTTTAGGTAGATTCAGGTCTATTTTGGAAGCCTCTAAAAAGTTTTTGGTGGGAGATTTTCTATTTAGATATCATACGATTACTTTAATACACCTACATCTCAATAACTCTATTTCAATTACTTTATTTTATCGATTTACGTAAACATATTTCTACATTCATTCGTAATAAAGAGATTCTTTAAGGTAAATCTCAAAGTCGAAAATAAAAGATCTCTATAAAACTGCCTATTTTTTTCCTGTATTAACCAAATCATGAGTCGTTGACCAGCAGTTAGCTTCTCCTAGAGTAAGCACGCTCGGCGCAAAAAACGTTCAATGCACAATTTAGAATGATGCGATGACTCAAATTATGGGTTTTAGGATTAAATAGGCACTTTAGTTCTTATTTTATGTAGTTGTTTTGCATTAACATGTAAGCATGTTGTAATACTTACGTAATCAATCAATGTATCAAGTTTTTTTTTCAGAATAATGCAATAAATAGTTGGCAATCTTCACTTATTACAGATAAAAAATGTGCTTCGAAGAGGAATAATGTCAACAGTAGGTACCCAGAAGGCTGGCTGTATCCCTGTCGTGTCTAATACTTTGACAAAAATATTTGCTAGCTCTAAGTCGACTAAAGCTTTAAATCGACTTGTTAAGTACATACTTAACAAGTCGACTTAGAGCTAGCAAATATTTTTGTCAAAGTATTAGACAGTCGACTAAAGCTTTAAATCGACTTGTTAAGTATGTACTTAACAAGTCGATTTAAAGCTTTAGTCGACTTAGAGCTAGCAAATATTTTTGTCAAAGTATTAGACACGACAGGGATACAGCAAGCAACAGCGGTCACAAGAACATGCATATGTATGCATGTTCTTGTGACCGCGCGAAATCATCTGCGCTACGATATGTAACCTGCCCGCCCTCAAAATGTAACCTACAAATCTTCCAGATTTCAGTACTTCAACTGTAAAAATGTAACCAACAGATACGCATGCAGTTACTTTACTTTTACTACCTAAGTGTTATTTTTATTACCTACAGAATAAAATACGTAAATTTTCATTTTTTTAATGAAATCTTTTAACTGATTTTTCAACACATTTGCTCAAAACGACGTTTTTACTCCACCGATTTTTGGCTCATAATCCTAGATATTAAACACGCGTGCTTTTTCAGTATCCTATTATTGAACGAGTGCCTTTAGTTTATTAACCCGACCAATTTACATTTGTACCCTAGTACCAAGTCGTAAGTAAGAAGAAGCGATATAATTTAGTCGGGTTATAACTTTTTATTTTAGCAACAAACAGTACCTATTTATGCGAAAAATAACAGTAAATGGTAAATACAGCTTTATTATTAAAAAATAACATAAATTCATTTAAAAATTTCTGTAATTTCTGTTTTAAACATTACATTTAAATTTAATTATTATATATTTTTTTTATTTTTTTTTATTCTTAGGAAAACGTCGTTTTGAGCAAGTGTGTTGAAAAACGTCGTATGAAACACGTGTGCCTGTGACCATAATATACGCGGCTTTCTTATTGCGCACTTGCTTTCGCTCGTGCGCACACAATATCGCCTTGTATATAATGGTCAACTTAGCACACTTGTATCATAATGTACTATTATTTTGTTTGTATATTTAGTATCCTCAAATACACAGGAGCGATCCAATTATTTAAGTAGTGCTTACCAATATACATTTATAATGCTCTTAATAATTTCAAATAAACAGAAGCAGAATCGATATGATGGGCATCTGGTTGATTTTAAATGAGTACTCTGGTTTTAAGAGCATACAATAATATGAAGAAACGCTTTATACCTATATCTACCTATAGTTTCAGTTTTAAAGGACTTCGGATAATAGTAAGTCAATGAACGATTGATTATTCGGTTCATTGTTATCATAATTCATGATTGCGTTGCAAGTCGAATATACCCTGCTAAATCAAAACACGTTCGACGGTGAAGGAAAACATCGTAAGTATTGTAGCTAACCCGGTCCGGAGATGGGCTTACCACCTCTCACGTTTTGGGGTCCAAAGAATATACTGGTGAAACGTGGGTATTTTCTGAAATGGAATGGAACCCCATCAAGGATAAAAGGCGTGGGATTTTTTTTATATTTATAAGCCTTTAGGTGACTTCACTGCTCATATTTGAGAACTAATCAAAATAATCTAGCATCTACAATCCGGGTTATTACGTCGCAAGATACATAAAACTAGGTATCGTACCAGAATCGATGAAATCACACCCATAAACTCAAAATAAACAATTTAATCAACTCCATATAGAGGCTGGCGGACAGATCTACCGCCTACGTATGCACTTATACGTGTGCTGTGGGTGGACAATTCATATTATAGAGCTTTAATTGCGTTTTATTTCGATGCAATTTGAGAATTGCTTTGGGTGTCGAAGGTAACATCTGTTTTGTTTTTTTTTAGTATTTCTGAACGTAAACTTCGAAAAATTATAACGCGTAGTTCCCGGGTAAATATGCTCTATGGGTGGCGCTTTATTACCTTGCGGACAATCGGCCTATAGGCGTGGAAAGCTTCTCCCTTTGCTCATAACAATAATACTGCAAGAGAACGGAAAATAGTCTATTGCAACATCGATTTAAAATAAAATTTAACTTCGATTTGTTACCCTTTTGGTTTTCAAAACAAAATTATTGATGTATTACAAATATTATGTAGTTGGCGAATCGCAGAGGATTCATTATTGTATTAAAGCTATGTTATACGTATGAATATCACAAAACCTAGTATAGATACAAGTATACAACTAACATATCTACTATATAAAAATAAGTCGGGTTTTCCTTCCTGACGATTTAACTCCAGAACTGACGAACCGATTTCCATGGTTTTGCATTCGTTGGAAAGGTCTCGGGCTCCGCAAGGTTTATAGCAAAGAAAATTCAGCATTGTACCCGTGCGAAGCCGGGGCGGGTCGCTAGTACTTAAATAAAATCGTCTAAAATTAAAGATTATCAGCAAAATAACACTAAAGATTGTCTACGCGTTAGTCACTTATTTATTGTATAATTTAAATAAAACGTAAGTTATGTCTTATAACCGTCATAACGGCCTCCGGCGTCGGTTGTGTGAAATAACCCGGTGACATCACTATTGAGGCGCCACGCGTGTCAATAATGGCGGGAAAAATATTTTTTGTCTCTTCCTTTCGGCAAAGGACAGAAACTATGGATCCTTCACTTGAAATCGCATTTTTTAACGGGGGTATGCAGTAATGAGCCGAGGAATTTTAATTGTAAACGAAAGTATCGGAACTGCGTTGGCCTTTCAATGACGAAACGAGGTGATTCAAGATCCCTTAAATCGCATCCACAGATTTAGAGGTCTCTGATTAAAATCACACGCCCACTCTGACACTCCAAGGTACTTAGTTTACTTACATGAAGTTATTTCTAGATAAGTGTATTCCAATGACCTCCTTGATGCTTTCCATTGAGTGAGGTCAAACGCATCAGTAATACTCGTTTAAAAATGCCTGCCTCCATAAAATAAGCAGGAGATTTTGTATTAGGTAACTTAAAAGGAAAAAAATGATACTGGACTAGCAGCGAGTAGTATAGCCCTTTCTAGTTTTTTTGGAGATATGCATTTCAATACATGTCGCTACTATAAAAGATTACTTATAGTTTTTTTTAACCTCTAAGACCAAGCATCCGAGACACAATAGATTTTTAATTGTGTCTCGGTTCCAATTGGAACCCGCGGTTCTTTACAGATTCAACTAAATAAATATTCGGTTACCTGTTTGTAATTAATGTAGACTTTGTGTGAAACGTGTAGGTAATTTATAGCCTTTACGCGAGGTCTACCTAATTCGTAAATAGACTAATTCGCGTTATGCCTAAATGTAACTAAGCAGCCAAATTAGTGAGATATTGAAATTCTAATTCATAAGCACAAATTGCGAATAAAGTGGACATGATAAATGACTTCTCTGTTACTATTAAAATAAAAAATACAATTGAATTTCCTGACACAGGTCAATTGCTTATTACTATCAATCAATCTATCATCACGGCTCAATTGCTATGATTAATGATATTTCTTCAAATACAGAAAAACGAAGTGGATCTTCGAAGGCATTTTGATTAAAAAGTAAAACAAATGACCTTTGCCAGAAAAAAGTAAAAGAAAACTTACCAATGTAACAATATCTCCTGGATTGGCCGCCGCTATTCTCCTCAATCTCTCATACAACAAGTCCAACAGTCTTTGATGCTGGGCGTTCAGCTCATCCAGTTCCTTCGCCACGGCTTCTGACCCTGGGGGGATCCTCTCGGCGTCCACGTTGATTCCTCGGTTCCGGAGACGTTCAGCTAGTTCCACGTCAGCCTGGCGCTTTAGTTGCTTCGCGTCCAGCGACGGGTGTACTTCGTCGCACAGCCATTCGACGTAGCGTTGGCAGCGCGAAGAGTTGATCTAAGTTGTTAGGGTCGAAGCGAGTTAGGTTTTGAGGTTAGTTTTTGCAGACTGCTTTTTATAAGATGTTTGACATGGTAAACTTCAAAAGAAATAGTACTTTTTCTAAATTGGTAAGTACCGAATGGTTCTATTAATTAAAATTGATCAAAAGCAATCTGCGTTACGTTATTTTAATTAATATTACCTTTCAAAATTAACCTTACATTCATTTCGTAATAAAGAGATTAAACTATAAAAATCACACTTTCATCGCTCAATCAAACATGTCATCCAAATAATCGTACAAACAGTAATTTATTTTCATACTGGCAGCATTTTGAGTCCAGCCTAACCACACTCCAGGATAAAGAATCATGCTGGAAGATAATTTAGCCCAGCCTGTTCATATTACAGGTTTTTGAAAGCGTGCACCCCCGAATACAGCAATAAAATCCATAGGTTCGTGCATATAAGTGCACTAGCAAGAATAAAAAAGAGACTTGTTTGTATTCATGGTCAGGAATAAGATATATAATATACAGATTCATATAAATATAGGTTTATAAGTTTAACCCATTTATAGCAACACTATCACATCAAAACAATACATGCAGCGTTTATTTTATAAAAACAACTTTATTGGTTCATCAAATTAATATTTCATACTGTTTGTTGGTAAGAGATCCTATGAGAGTGGCTGGACCAATTTTGTATTTTTTTTAATGTTTTAATCACAGACCTGAATCTCTCTTAATTTTAATAATCCCAATAACGTTTTCAGAGGAATTTTAAAATTCGGAAAAAACAGGAAATAGTTTTTTTCCATGAGATTTGGACAGGACGTCTGTCGACTTAGCTAGTTATTAATAATATTCCCTAATACAAAACCTTCTGTAATGGTTCTATATTCGGCGGTTATTGTGTATGTTTTTAATAATCTAATTAATTTGCTTTAGTCACAAACTCACAAACGAAAATAGCAGTAATAGATTGCATTTTAATTTTAAACACGCACACAAACATCCATCCATCCAAGAATTAAAATATTATTAATTTTAGTAATATTGCATTCAGCCTACTGTTTTAAAGCTTAATATTATCAAGTCGAAGCATTAAAGATTTTAATCACAAGGCGAAAGCATTAGAAAGTTATGGATTAATTCATGGTATAATAAATATTACTACGATATTCTCTTCTTGTAAAAAGTGTCACGTAGTTCGCTAAAGATTACGTCACACTAATTAACTTACCATAAGAGTGAGCAGTACCACAATTCGTGACGTAATCGTGGACCAACTCGGAAGAACATACCTTGTTTATTATACACCATGTAATTAAATAGATTAAAGTAAAGCGACAAATAACATGCGCGGTAAGAACAAGAAAATGTCGAAGAAGAAGAAATAAACAAGAAACTCCTGCTATATAAAAGAGACATCAAGACCCAAAAAGACGAACGCAAAACAAGGACAGGACGAAACGCTGGCTGACAGGACCTTACTTCACTTTTAGAACCTTTCATAACCTCTCAAAAATAAAAACCTAAAGAGCAAAATCATCTGTTTATTCTGTGGAATAACATTTTTGAATAATAACACGCGATGAAACGAACGCCTTACAACGCTTCTTTTTATTTTGGTGAGACCTTCCTAGCCAAGTGGCAAAAGAAAGTCATTCTCTTCCACTAATGTTTACATTTTACCTAGAAGTCTTAAAGAAAATTTATTATTATTATTATTTACAAAGGCACTTGGCCAGGCCCTCCTGTCTCAAAATACATTCAGCCAGTTTCAGTATTCCTCAGAATGACACAGATAAAAAATACAATTTTAGTGGTGATAAATACCTTTGCCTCCCGAATAAACCTGCCACCGTCAACGTTAACCTTCTCAATCTTCGGCGTCCTCTCCACGACGCCGGTCAGTAGGTTCTGTAAATTGGCCACAAGACACCCGGGTGGTTAAAAAATTAATAGTCACATGTGCAAATGGTGACATTTGCATGCGGTGGAACTTTTATAGGTTATAAAGTTATAATTTTATTTGTGTTGTTGAAACTTTAAGATTGGTCATACATTCTGTGCGTATCTTAAATAACTATGAATGTATTATTTAACGTGCAAACAGTCAATGTATTTTATTTAAATATTATTTCCTAAATCATCTAATAAGTGATTATTTCATGCTAGCATTCGGTTCAATATGATAAAACCTAGAAGATTAAATTACCATAGGCATGCAAAATATTCGTATTCCAGTATTTAAATCTTTCACCACTAATTAATAATTCTACAAATCTCAAATAGACGACTTCGTAGTAACTGCACCTAAGAAATCTTTGATAATCAACAACAAATGTCGCCCATACAAAACTGACCGCTAATAGCTGAATCAACAGGAATTGTAACAAAAAACAGACTCTGTTGAACACAGGCGTAGAACAGGTAAAAATACCACTAAAAGTGGAAAAAGAATTGTATTATCTTTACCTACCAGTACCACGTCTATAAGTTACCTCAGGAACCTCAAGTCTTACTAAATTAATGACATATGGATGTTATCGGTATTAGTTTACATTTAAAAACTGACAGCATCACTTTCATGAAATGGCCGATGCAACTGTGTATGTATTTCACCAATATAAGAGTTAATTTCCTCGTGGTGCTCTATCATTGGCTAATTCAATGTCCCGCGTATCCACCATACTTTGCGCTTTTAACTTATATTGGTAAGACTGTAAAATAGAAAACATTCTCTATTACGTGGTCATCTGAAATCTTACCCTGGTCGGCTCAAACTGTTCCTTTGGCCGTACTTCGATGGGCGGTTGTGCTTGTAGCTTCGAAAACGTATCGTCGATCCATTCGGCTTCTTTCTCGAGACCGGCGTTGTAATTGCGCAGGAGTTGGTATGCGGCTTCGCAGCTTCGAAGACTGTGCAACAATATTTACTTATGAACATGTACCATTGTTTTTTTTTTGTCAATACATTTATTGCTATAAATTCCATATTATGTCCATGTTTTATAATCATAAACCGATAATTTTATGTTTCTCTAACTTTGTCTGAGACTAGCTTTTGCCCGTGAAATCTCCTTGTCAAATTGCATCAAGATCGATTAAGCACAATAGCCATGAAATGTAACAGGATACAGACAGAGTACAGTAAAGTACTTTCGCATTTATAACAAAAGTAGGGAAGAGGCAAATAATAGCTGGAAAACATTGAATCATTCTGCAAAATGTCCCTGTATACCTGCTTTTCGCGAACGGAGCGGACTTTTAACTACGTCAAATTTTGACGCCCGCTCCGTTTTAGTTCCGCATCAGTGGAAATTCACCCTAACATGCCTTTTCTACGCACTAACACCTTGCTATTAATAAAACCGTACCGTTCAGCCAGCTGAGTGCAGACGCTGTTCCACCGGTTGTTCAGCTGGGAGACCTCCTTGTCCAGGCGTTCCAGGTCGATGTGCTTGCCGGCACGCGGAAGAGAGGAATGGGGCAACGCAGCCCGAGAGCTTTCCACCAGTCTTCGGCAGTTCTCAGCGTCGTCGTTCATCTGGTCGATCTGGATCTGCTGCTTGCTCACTGCCACTTGCATGCGGAGCAGGTCTTCGTGCATCTGCGAAGGGTGCGTTAGGTTTTAGGGCTCATTTCTTGTTGTATATTGGCGGTAGTCTAAGGTTCGTATATCGGGATTCTGGATAATGGATTTTTAATTAATTTTGCAGGTGTTCGGGACGAAGGAGTAATTTC
This sequence comes from Ethmia dodecea, assembly GCA_963855545.1. Taxonomy (NCBI): domain Eukaryota; kingdom Metazoa; phylum Arthropoda; class Insecta; order Lepidoptera; family Depressariidae; genus Ethmia; species Ethmia dodecea. The sequence goes on along the minus strand of OY979458.1, from coordinate 9,878,209 downwards.
GTTTTTCTTGTGCAGGTTAAGAAATGCACTTAAAGGATAAAAGAAGATAGGGTTTTTTTTATATTCGACTGAAAATTTCGAATTTCATTTTCGCGAAAAAAAATCTGCCTAAACACAATTATCTCGCCAATTTTATTAAGGTAAAATATTAAAAAAAAAAGGATGTCCTGGCGACTACATCGTAGTTTATAATGAAGTTTAAATAATTAACCATGATATTATGTGGTAAAGGACACCCACTGCATCGATGTTTTTTATCCACTCGTAGGTTTGTCTATGTAACCATTTGTAATTTTTTTTTTATATAAATGTTTCAATAGATTAAACACAATGATTGAGTATTTTTGATAGACTTACGTCTTTTAGCAGCTCTACGTCGTTGGGTAGGTCATTGAACTGCGCGAGTTTGATCTCGAACTCTGAGATGGTCTGATGATTCTCCTCCATACTGTTCACCACTATCTCCACGAACTTCAGTCTGGGAATGAAATTATAACAATTATTATCGTTTCCGTTGTGTTTACATCTTCGATACCCTTGGATTTCATGGAAAATTGTAACAAGTGGCCACTGGTCTAACACCACCACCCTATCCGAGAGAGATTATCGCCTATACTTCCTCATGTGTAAGGAAAGAACCTTAGCTCAACACTGAATAAACCCTAAGGTCCCTTGGTAACTATTTAGCAGGCTATACTTTGATTGATACTCATAATTAAAATGGGTTCTCATTTTCCGGGAGACTTATAACTTATACCGGGACTTAAGGTATATAAAATAAAATTAATTAAAATGCTAGCAATATTTAAAAAAAATTGCGATAAATATATCGAATAGGCATAAAATATTTGCCTTTATAAAATGTGAGCAACACGTTATAAATAAGTAAATTAAATAATATATGCTCATCCTATCGTGAGTAACGAAGTAATACCTATTTAAAAACTAGAATGAAAAGAACATTCCAGAATATTCACTACTAAGAACAGACTTGCATTACAAATCACACGAGAACAGCATTCAATTAAAAACAAACATGCTAATAGCAATGACGATAAGTTAACTTGAGTCAAGTGGTCTCACCTTTCCACAAACAGCTGGCTCTTCGCCTGCATATCATTCCACTTGCCGATAACCTTGTCCAAGCTCTTCTTCATGACTGGAGTCTTCAGGGCAATACCTGGTAAAAAAAAGAATTATTATATAATGTAGTTATGTTTCGAGTTATGTGACACCGTGCGCCAATAAATACTAGTATGGGTCGCGCAGCGAAGGTTGACAAATCGAACGATCAACACAAAATTCTGTATGAGTACCTATTATGTTCGCCTCAACTCTCGCTGCGCTCGCTATACCTTACTAGCATTCAAAATACCATAACCTCTTAAATGTATTTTTTCATAGCGTAAAAGTGCACTCAGCACCTATATTTACTGGCTAAAACTTGGTGCTTAAACATATTCTTCTTATACCTCCCACAGCAGTTATGTATCCTGAAACCCCGAACAGCTTATCTATCTTACAGGCTGAAACCATGCTACCATTGCCAGCTCCAGAAAAAATAAAAGTTCAAACCTTTTCAATAGAAGGCATAAACCGCTTTCACCTTCCTTCCAAAGTGTAAATAATAAAACCACGCATATTGTAAAGCTGTTTTAGCTAGCAGTGAAACATTTATCGACTTACCATCGCCTGGACTATGGACGCCTTTGCCACCTTCATTGCAGAAAACAATGGCTTTATTGATGCACATCTCATACATACAGTATATACATTTATTTTATCTTATACCTACATAACTTATAATTACGCCTAGATATCACCGGTATTTGGCAAAGTAATGATAATCCTTAAATTAACCTTTGATTCAGTATCTTACACCCAAAAATCAAGAAAATTTAAACAGTTTCCAAATGTCTGGAGTTTTAGACAAAGACCTTTTGAGATCTTCTGAAAATTGAAGAGTATTAATACTATGAATAAAGCGGAGTTTTGCCAAGTTCGTAAGATGAGGTGTTTTAATGTCTCTGCATATCCCAATAGAAAATTACTTCGATACTATGTTTAAAAAAAACAGTCAGCTTTAGCACCAGACGTTTCACGAAACAGCTGCGGATTTTTTTCTTTTATAGAAATTTTAATGGCATTATTACACTAACCTCTAAAAGTGGCTTGGACCTCTTCCACGTCAGCAGATAGAGTGTGTAAGCTGCTCTCCCAGTCTTTATGCTGCAGCACCAGGTGTTCCAGTGAATCCAGGTCTCGCGGAATATGGCTGGCGATCCTCTCGTGCAGTTGCCTTTCCAGAACATCCAGGCGTTCGAAAAGGTTCGAGGACTGTTCGGTAAAGATGCGCGCCGCATTCTTGGATTCCTCTGTTGGAGAATAAAGAAAAGATTTATGAATATACAAGTTAATATTTAATATTAACGTAATAACTTCTGTTGTTATGAGAAAAAGGGTTAGACAGACGGAACCAAAAGAATACCTACCTAAAATTGTTACGGTTTTTAATTGAGTATGAGGTACAGAACGCTAAAAACACGAATAACATTAGAAACCGCCCCACTATTTACCAAGTAGCTTCTCCTGGCGGATAGTGATACCTATACAGATTGACTCGCGATCATGCGACACCGTGAGTGTAATGCTTACATCGCTACAAAAAGTGTCACGGCGAGTAGCGACATTTAAAAATAGCGGTAACGTTGAAAGTAAGCCTACGTGGAATCAATTCCTGGTAAGGGCATGTAAATTTACGTACAAAACTACACTCACTCAACGGTAAAGAAAAACATTGTGAGGAAACTCTCAAGCTTAAGAATTAATTTAGCATCTCGATCGCGACGGTCTGTCACTTTTAGGGGTTTGTTCTCACTAGTTAGATTCATTAGTTCGATCGTCGAACTACTGAGAATTTGTTTTCTCATTTGTTCGTCCGTCGTTAGGGGTCCGAAAAGTGCAAAGATCAAGAGGGTACTTCCAAGAAATGGATTAATTCTTCTGATGAGGCGTAGAAGTACAGTTATTTATTTACTTATACGAATACACACAAACCACACAGCACCTGACAATCGATAATCGAACCACGTCTTTTCCACAGTACGGTTCTTATAAACCAGTTTACACTTTTGTAGCATTTTATTAAAACGGACTAGTGTATTACTGGACTACTGGCGTGGGATCCGCCGACGCGGCAAAATCAGTCGGGTTCCAGATGTTAACTGGAAAATTGGGTTCCAACTACAGCATATTATGACACTTAAAACATAGAAGATTTTTGTACCCACTCACAGTCAGATACGAAACTGTTAGTTCGTCTAAATGAATTATTTCACGTAAAATGATTTCCTCATAAAATAACTCAATAAATTAAAGCAGTGGCCAAAAATTGCAAAGCAGTTATAAATTTAAAAGAGAACACTCCGACAAAAATGAAGGAACGACAGTCTTTGATGATCGGATGTAGCATATTTGTAAGTAATTACACGCCTCAGGCAAAAAGGTTTTTTTTTTCCAAAAACCACCAATAGGATTTTTATGGGGCTACCCATTGTCGGCATAGTATGTTTAAAGTTTCTAATGTTGAACTGATAAATAAAAAAAGTATTTTAATTGAGGTTGTCAAATTATATTAGGAACTAAAACAAATGAAGATGCCTATCTACAAACATTAATAACCTCTATGACTCAAACACCCACCCTATACGAAGATTATTACTTTACAAATAAAACCATTTAAAAGTTAACTATACCTTTACCGCAAGGTCAATCAAATTAAACCATTTCTGAGGATTCGTATGACATCACGACAATAAAAGTCGTTACAACGAGTACTCCAGCGTATGTCTATAAATTTGGTAATTATGTCACCTACGAATAAGAACAGACTAATGTTCGTACATATTTATCACTAGCTCGAAGGTGACGGAAAACATCGTGAGGAAACCAGCAAGTCCCAGAATTAATTCTGAGCCATGAGTAAGCAGACCCGAGGGGGTAGGCAGAGGTATTCCATGTCTGGATATACCCACTTTTCACAAGATATTCTTTGGACCCCAAAACGTGATAGATGGTGAGAATTAATTCTGGGACCTGTGAGTTTCCCCACGATGTTTTCCTTCACCATCTAGCTAGTGACAAATATGTACATCAGTTTTGAAAAACTCATTGGTACATGCAGGATTCGAACCCGAGCCTGTCTGATTATAATCATGTGGAACAGGCTCCTTAACCGTAAGGCTATGACTGCTCTTTATATAGGTACCAATATATGTTAAGATGTTATTTAAATAAAGAAATGTTTAATCAAACGGCCTATTACAACCTTTCGAAGTCATTGAAGAATTTGCACATAGTTACCTACCCGAGGAGATTCACTATAAATGAGAAAAACAAAATGATGTGTCAAGCTAAATTCTGGATCCGCCGCTGTGTCCAACTGTCATCAAGCCAAGGCTACAATATCAGAAATCATAGCACAACCACTCGTTAGCTTATTGTCATAATCATAGATGGCTATCAGTAGAAGCGTGAGCGTATAGAGTGATCTCACTCCATGTTCAATTGTCATAATTTTAGGTGTCGACCTTGCGTAAACGAATTGATTGGGAGACGTGTTTCCGTTCACGTAACTGGGGTCTTTTGCGGGAGATTATGGTAAAAAAGTAGTACTGGATACCTGAGTTCAAAGGAACACGCACAATGGTCCAAATTTAAGGACTAAGTGCGGAAACCAAAACCCTTAACATACAATACCTATACTGGGATATAGAGCATTGGGAATATTTTCATCCAAAAACTTGCATCGCAAACTTGCAGCGTCATTTAGCATGATACAAGCGCGCGAGATTCGGACTTATCACACTAAACTTATTACATCGCGTCTATTAGGTAATGGCTTTTGTCGCCATGGCTCTATACCCTAGTATCTTTGCCTGCGTGTATCAATATGGTATAGAATAGTTGTCTAATAGACAAGTTTCAGCAGTACACCACCAAGTCTTTCCTCGCATTTGAGGAAGTATGGGCTATAATCACAAACTCGAGCCATCTGCAAAATTAGGAAGTTTAGGGTTGTGGCCACATATCCGTCAAAAAACCTAGGTAACCAAGTGTATCTGACATGGCTTAACGACTTTCACTATGCAAACCAGGACCAACGGCTAAGTGCATTCCGTAACATAAATGAATTCGTGAGGCATATTCAGTAGGAGTCACCGTTGATTGGCAGTTTCATTTCACACATTTAATCCATTACTTTTGTCACTGAGTGTCACTTTCAACTTTAAGAGGAATCTTGAGCGATAAAGCACAGTAATACAGAACCTAATGTGGTCTCACTGGTGGTGTGTGGTTTCAATAATTATTACTAAGAGGTTATAGCTTTAGAGAGCAGTGATAGTCGGGACAGTTAAAGAGCCGGCCGAAATTCAGTGAGGCTCGGGTTCGAATCCTGGCATGTACCAATAAATTTTGCAAAAAAAAAAAACTTACGTACATATTTATCACTAGCTTGACGGTGAAGGAAAACATCGTGAGGAAACCCGCAGGTCTCAGAATTAATTCTGAGACATGTGTAAACAGACCCGGTCCGGCGATGGGCTCACCACCTATCACGTTTAGGGGTCCAATATATCTCTTGAAATGTGGGTATATCCAGTAATGGAATACCTCTGCCTACCCCCTCAGGGATAAAAAATGCGTGAGATTATATTATTTTATTATTATATTATAGCTTTAAAACATACATATATTTGTCTTCTAATTACTCTTCTTGGTGCATGCTTGAAACTACCTATTTTAGTATCGGTTAACAATTATAAAGTTGCAAGATTCATTAATGGTAACTGCTATTGAATAACAAATGAAACAGTTGAAAGTATATAAAATTACATCTACACTAATATTATAAAGAGGAAAGATTTGTATTTTTGTATGTTTGTAACGAATAAACTCAAAAACTACTGGACCGATTTTAAGAATTCTTTCACCAATGGCAACCTACATTATCACTGAGTTACATAAGACTATATATTATTCATTTGTTTCCACGGGAACGGGAACATCGGTTAAGCCACGCAGAACAGCTATATAATTATAAAACTATGGAAATCGCTTCGAAACGTCTTAACGAGTACAGTACCAATCACTAACCGACAAGCTAAATATGCAAAGAACTCAAAAACCACAAAAGAAACAACAAGACAACATAACAGTCTTAAGTATTACGTTGGCCAGTAGACAGTAGTTAAGCCAATTGTCTATTGAATGCAGGAGAGATAAGAGAAAGGTCTTTGTACGGCAAAAGATAAATTCATCATGAATCTAGACATAACGATAAGAACAGCGTTTAGTTTATTTTGGCGACATACTAGAACTGTTATTTAAATTACCTACATTGTCTACTTGCGGGCTAGCACAGTTATTCCATTCAGGAAGAACCCACTTTCATATGTGTTATTTCGGACCCCTAAATGTGTAAAGTGTTGAGCCCATCGTCGCTTGCCGGGCCGAGTTGCAGTTACACATGGCTAAGAAGCAATTCCTGTGGATTTGGTTTCTTATACCATCAAAAAATAATTTCTGAGGCAAATGTAAACAGCTTTTAATGTGCTATTAATGTACCCTCACTTTAAGTGGTCCGAAAAGCACTGGTGGAAAGTGAGTGTTTCGAATAGGGCGTAAGTGTATATTTTAGAAAATTTGTTACAATAATAAGAAGAAAAGATTGACATTATACTTTACCGCCTTTTCCAAAGGAGAATATTCTTTTTATCTTCTTCATAGTGAAATCACTGTTTTGTTTGGGTAAGTATTATTCGTCACTTTTCAGGTTCAATGTCAAAATCCAAACGAATTTTCGCATTAAATTTGATATTATCATAACTCAGTTTATATTGGACATATAAGTGGTGATATGTAGTCGGTTTTCGTCTGATCTATAGATAAACTTTAATTAGAATTAATGAGAGAACTAATGAAAAGATTCGGTAGTTAATGTCAAGGATAAATAATTTATAACATTGAAATTTTAATAATAACTGATTCTTTGTATAAACTGTCCTAGTAGACACATACGGTATGAAATTGATTTGGAATGGTAACTTTAAGTTACAACTAAAAGTTGAAATAGAAATAGTTAATTATAGAAAGAAATAATATTGCAATAATAGTAGAGCTAAATAAACTCTGTAGCGGACCCAAAATATTTAAATTCGTGTCGTATTTAGGCTGAAGGCTATATTGCTATAGCGTCAGCATTAAAAATATAAAAAACTAAGAGCGCAACTTTAAAAAATAAATCACAATGCACGTATGGCACATTTTTTTCTCGAAAAAGTGCGCGTTTTCCGCAGCGTTTACTACGCTTGGCTAATTGCGACTGGCTACTAGCTCCCGTAGGACGACGCACTGTCCTTTGCCACTACAATCTGGAGAATCGCATATGTAGTTTTGATACTTGGAGTATGATATTACATTGTTGATACCGTAGATTTAAACATTAGCCTTCCGACCAAAGTTTAATATTCAGAAAAGAAAAAGTGAAAAATGGGTATTTATAGAAATGGAATACCTCTGCATATTCCCTCGGGATAAAAGGCGTCAGATTTTTTTATAACAGCAAAAGAAAAAAAAATCTTGTGTTTGTTACCTATAATATTTTTGACGTAGTTATATGGAGCAGTTCTTTATCTATAACATTATATGAACTATTTATTTTTGTCCCGACAAGTAGAAAGAATAATAATTTGTTAACAAGTACATTAATTAACCAAACATCAAATAAAAATGAACAGACTGCGTGTTAAACTTGCCGAAAATTTTGAAAAACTATTTCCTTGTCTAAACTGTAGCCTATGACACTAGCGAGAAGAAGAAGAATCCATTTAGGCTACAGGATCTAAAATATACTCACATATTTTAAACAAGTATCAAGACTTCTACATTCGCGAGGCAAAGGTGTAACCGTACACCCACAATGTAATTACGCTATCCAGACTGTCACTGTAGCGTCTGTCTGTCCATTCTTAAAATATTTCTCGATATCCTTTTATCTCCAAGAGTTATGTAGTTATTGTCCACTGAGATAATATTTTGTTTAATTGTGTACTATGTACTTTTATAAACTAGAATAAAAAAAAACACGAACATTTTTTTTGCAATCGCGGATAATTAGACATTGTACTCGTCTATTAAACTCCGTCTATATTGATATCCCTAATAATCTTGACAAGATAGTGATCTAGTTATATTCTTATTTATAAAGTAAACCGTTTAGGATTGATCAGCGAACGATTTTTTTCGTTCACCGGGCTTGATCGATTTGGATTAAGTTTAGCAAGACTATAGTTTACATCTTGAGGAAGAAAATAGGCTAGGGCAAAATCTAGTAATAATATAGCAATATGTAGTTAGTATATCTACAACTTTTTTTTTACAACTTCTTTAGTAAAATCAGCGAATGTGGCGACCCTATCACCTCAACCTGAGGTAAACAAGCTATTGCTTTGAGTTCATTCAATTAGTGTTTGTGACTTCACGATTATTTAAAAGCCGTAGGGTGGCCCACACTGAATTACTAAGAAGACTGACGTCACTATGATTCCGGTATTATGTGTACCCACGATCAAACGAAAATGGTATGCGTTTGACCTTAGAGTATTTCAATAGTAGAGTTTTCAACATGTTTGTGTATTTTCGTAGAAAATGGCCGACTCGATTCAACGATTTTTTGTATTTGAAAGTAATTTTCGTCTGCTAATATATTTTGGACCTCTAAGCTTGATAGGAGAGGCCATTATTGGACTGGGGTGCTATTACATATGCCTCAGTATTAATTCTGAGACCTGCGATGTTTTCTTTCATCGTCGAGCTAGTGATAAAATTAAAAGTATTTGAAATACTCATTGGTACATGCCCTTGCCAGAATTCGATAGAATTGCAGTTTCTAGAATATGAGTGAAGGTTAGTGAAGAAATTATGCAATGAGGATCCGTAACGTTTTTAGTTGAGAATGCAGATTTATAGAGCTAAGAAATCCTTAACATACAGTACAAAAATTTTTGTTCTACGACAAAAATTGACAAAGTTATGACCGAATTCCTAGCGAAGTTCACCGAGTAGCCGCCGCGGTAGCGTCGCCCTCATTATGACGTCATCACGCTCCCGCGATCATTGAGTGCCGGCCGGCCGGCCGTACTTGGTTCCCTCACAGTGACGTACACGCTCTCGCGATCATCGAGTATGTTTATTATTTAATATCTTCGTAAGTAATGGTCCGATTTGGATAATTCAAAAAGAGATATCATTCTTATATCATAAAGAATAACGTGGATAATATTTCTAATGGATTTGCTATAACTGTACTGATCCTCATTAAAACATCAACGCTTTTTAAATTAGATACTTAAAATAAATCATTCGAATTAGGCGACCATGTGTGACCCAGAAACTCAAATCGAATGCAGTAATTTTCCAATTTGCCCAATTGGTTTTTATGTTACAAAAAACACAATTGATTGTTTACGTTCTGTTCTATGGCACCGTAGAAAACAAACCGATCAACTAAGAGATGACGTCAACGATCTTCCGTCTCATACTACATTAACTTTGTGTCGGTGTCTTAATTTCAACGGTGTCGTATTTTGGACGCTTTAAATAGCGATCTCATTTGGCAATACTTCGTTGGCCGGATATTAGGTATTCAGCAAAATCACTATTCGTGGCATCCCTAATTTAAATAACTAACCGATGTCCTGCTTTTTCGATAAAAAAATGTTATTTTAAGGTTTTGGCTCGCGTTGGAAAATTAACTATTTATTAAATTAACTAGCGGATATAATACACACTCTGTAAAAATTTAAGTATATACCTATTACGGTTCAAAACATACAGGACAGATTGCGAAGCCGTAGTAAGAAGGTCCCGCTGGCACCCAAATTTGATTACGGTACTATAAAAACATCTTTATCCCTTCTCTATAGAGTTTTGGATATGCTATGTTTTTTTTTGTTGTGCTTACTCATAATGGAAGTCATTAAGCGATGGCTTGAAAAATTCTGACAGTTTAGTGGCCGCTAACCTAACACCATCTCCCCACCGGGTGGGCTGGCGTGGGAGATTATGGTCCATACTTCCTCATGTGTGAGGAAAGATCCTTACCTGATGAGTTGATGATTGAAACTTATGGTAATGACGGGCCTGTTGGCTCAGTTGGTAGTGACCCTGCCTGCTGAGTCGGAGATTGAGGGTTCAATCTCCGCTCGGGGTTAACATTTGTGTGCATGAACATGTCTGTTGGCTTCGTGTCTGGTTGTTTAATATTGATTTAAGTATGTTTATCAGTTGTTCAGTACCTACATACATACATATTCTCACGGCTTTTTCCCGAAGGTGTAGGCAGAGACAACAACCCGCCACCTGCTACGATCCTGGGATACCTCACGCGCCTCATCCACATCCATCAATCGGTTCGTACAAGCTCGTCGGTTTCGGGTACTCTTTATCTGGCTTTTTTTCAATACATCGCCGATCTGATCGATGTAAGTACGCATAGGTCGCCCTCTGCCGACTCGGCCACTCACAGTAGTACAGGACTGAATAACCGTGTGTGAATTGTATCCCACAATTTATTATTATAGGGTTGTGTCCTACCTAGTCAAATCAGTTACTTTTTACGATCTGTCAAAACGAAATTTTACTATTTAAAATGTACTGAAATAGCAAACCGTGACGTCATAGTTTCTAGTACTCAATTGCAGCACTTTTTTTATTGTTTTATTATTTTTAAACTTGCTATAATTGTAAATTGAAAATAGAAATACATATTTTGAGGTGTTTTGGGATAATCTTTTTAATGTATGACTACCATCTCGCAATTTATTATTATTATTATTATTACTCACCCTCGGCTCTGGCTCTTCGCTCGAACTCGTCAAAGAGCCGGTTGACGTCATCAATTTCGCGCCTCAGCCGGCGCAGCTGCGGGTCGGCCGGGTCTCCTTCGGCCAGCAGCTTTTCTGCGTCCTCGTTCAGAGCTCTTCGGATGGCCTGTCGTTGCTCCGCGCCCATTGCTACGAACTGTCACGAGATTTTATTAGTGAAAGTTGTAAAAAAAAAGATACTTTAAAAATAAATAAAAAATATCTCACGCCCTTTATAAAGAGGGAGAGGGGGTAGACAGAAGTATTCCATTTCTGGAAATACCCACTTTTTACGAGAATATTCGACACCTAAACGTGATAGGTGGTGAGCCCATCGCCGGACCGGGTCTGTTACACATGCCTCAGAATTAATTCTGAGACCTGCGGGTTTCCTCGCATGTTTTCCTTCACCGCCGAGCTGTAGTGTAGTGTAGCGATGAATATAAGTTACACACAGTTACATAAAAAAATGTATTTAAATAAATTTTATGAATTTTTAAAAGTAAATTATTTCTAAACTTAGAGGAATTCTTAGACAACACATTAATATTTCTGTGGATGTGTAAAATTTTATTGTTTTATACTACAATTGCAGTGCTTGCGAATAATATTTGTATTTTTCATGAAAATTATACTTACTTGTGGGAAGTCCCATCCTTTCACCACCTTGATGGTGGCAAAGATCATGTTCTGTCTCATCCTAAGCTGTTTCCTCTGCCATAGTTGGATCACCTATCGAAAACAACACAAGATTATTCCAAATGCACACAAAAATACAAAAAAACACACGGTATAGCATCTTGTCAATGCATTAATGACACAAGAATAAGGAATAGTTGAACGATTTCTTAAAAGATAATTTTAAAATCTATATCTGAATATCGAATTGAGCATGTATAACATAGTTATTCAGATTGCAATTACAACAAATCGATTATTAAATAGAAATCTATATATGTGTATATTGTATAAGTTTTTTTATGATTGCAACATTGTTCTGTAAATAATACTTATATATTGCACCAATTAACTAATTGGAGGCTATTTCCATTGCAAAATTGAGTTACAATGCCGTTATTTATGTAGTATGTGATGAGTATGTGAAAATTCGTCACTTGAAAATTGGAACTATCCGCCTGTTCACACTTTTTAAGAAATACGAAAGTTTAGATGATTGTTACTCAATCACGACTTCAAGAAAATTATATTTTATGTAATTTTAAGATGTTCTACATCTATTTACTAAGAAAACTTACATTTATTCACAATATATACATATAAGAATATCCTCCAAAGAGGAAACATGTAGGACAGTACCTACAAGACTGGTCGCTTTCATTCTCTGGATAGCTACTCTTTACTTTGACAGAGATCTAACAGCCCTCAGGTCACCTGAAGCCTCGACCAAACTCACTGACAACTTGTTTTTTTTTATTTCCGCGGCCCCATTGGGCACCCTCTAATTTGAAAATCTTTTTCATTTCTGTAAGGTCTGAGAGCAGCAGTAGCGTTAAGACTCTTGCGGTTGCATTCACATTTTGTACTATGTAGTAACTTAGTTTTTAGTTTTAGTCTAGTTATAGCGTTGTGTGGATGAATAAACGTCTTATTTTTTGGTTCCTTATTGCTCGTTGCGAAAGGGGGCAAGACGGAAAAAAATTAAGACCAAAAGTCGTAACGACCGACACTTTTTGCTATAGTTGAAGCTCCATGATAAATCTAATAGGGATGATGAGATGGAGATGATGATGATAACGATGACGATGATGATGATGACGGAACTTTGTTCCATCCGGGTGTCCCTTGACACCTCTCAAGTTTTTTTAAGTTATCATACCCGGTCGTAAGCGTTGCGTAGCCTTGATCCGGCGTCGAGAGCCTCCTGGCACGGCGGCGGGAGAGCCACGACGGCGCCAGGGAGCTGCACTTCAGTACCAGCCCCGCCCAGCCGCACTCGCCATCGGCTGCGACCAGAATTGTCGACCACTGTCACCGCCGAGCCCTTCTCCACTGCCACCTGGGAAACGGGGGTTAGAATTAGAATCCTTAAAATGTTTCTGAAACAACACGTATACATTTACAGAAATAATGTTTCAGGAACTTGGCCATCAAATATGTCGCCCGCCTCTATCAATCTGTAGAGCGTTTTCACATTATCCGATCCGATATCGGAGTACATTTTACTTGCCCAGATATTGTATAGGCATCCGACTCCGATACCGGATCGGATAATGTGAAAACGGTCGTAGTCTAGCAATCCCATAATATCGGATTCGCTTCAAATAATTTTATTAATTTAAAAACGATGTTGTCATCCCACATAACGTAGTGTTCATAAACAACTGAAACACACTTCCAGAAACACGTATTTTTATTTCTGAAACAGCGTTTCACATTCCCTGAGTTTTAGGTGTTTAAGCGTGTTTTAGACAGATAACCGTGATTTCTGTGTGGATATATACGTATAATAATAATTGTGGAACACAAGTCACACACGGTAATTTTGTCCCAAACTAGGCACGGCCTGTACTATGGGTACTAAACAACTGATAAACATACTTAAATAAATATTGAATTACTAGACACGTATGGACAAAAACACTTACATTAGCATGCTTATAAGCGCATACGGTTTCAGCCCTCAGTGGCCTAGTGACTGGCGCCCGGCGTTGCTTGACGGGCCTGATCTCCTGTGCCACCTCCACCAGACGAGAGACATTCCCGCCGTGGCTGTTCAGCTCTTCCCGGAGCTCCTGCATTCCCTTAAGTAGGCGCTCGCCCTGGTCAAGCGTGAACTCCGACTGGGAGAATGTTGTGTTTAGGGCTTCTTCGCGTCTGTGGAAATAATTAGTTTCATTATAAAATAACATAAATTTAAAATTGAAAAACCTCCTACACAAAAATACATATAAACACAAACGGCTAGACAGATTGTCTTGAACCATCGCGATGGTTATGATCGCTAAGAACATCAGTATCAGGAAGTCACCTTTCGAACAAATAAACTAAATCAAAATAGGGTCAGCCGTTTGGGAGCTAGAGGCGAAGAGACATACAGTATACAGATACACCAAAAACTCATGTCAAACTTATAAAACTCCTCTATTTTTGGTAAGGGATTAAAAAGATTTCAATTACGCACGGTATGAAACAAATGCCGAACGATTTTTTTGTGACAAACAACTACAAATTGAATAAAATTATGTAGTCGGTTAAGTAGCGAGTTGCCGCGGGCCCAAGATAACAATACATATCGAATTGTACCTAGTCAGGTAACTTTTGTGGGAGATAATCTCATCTCCCACAAAAGTTACCTGACTAGTACAATTCGTTGATTTTAATTGGAAATTGAATTTAATTAGATAGTAACTTGCATGGAATATAATTATGTGTGTCTCTAATATTGCCACGCCCCACCGGGGCGTGTACCTACCTACCTGGAAAATGTCTATGTACCTGTATAATGTGGCACGCAATAAATTATTTGTATTTGTTGATTTATTTGGTCATAACTTCCACTTTTAATGACAACGATCGCTTTCCTGAATTGTAAATCGGTTTCAAAATCATATTGTGAGATCTATGTTTATTTCAATGTTGGGAGTAATCTCTGGAATTAATAAACTAATAAAAAGAATTGGTAACTCAGTATCCGTTAATAATTTATGATTTTCAGTTCAAAATATTACTATTACTAAATGAAGTCGGCATAAAAATGCCGCTCGTTTGCTATACCGGTGTGCGCATCATACAATCCGCAGCGAAACGAGGAGTCGCTACGATAATTTTCATGTATCATCGATATTTGGAAACCACAGATCATTAAAATCAAGTAATAGCTACTCACTTTTGAATCCACTTCTCCGCCTCTTTCACCTCTTCGAAGAAGCTGTGGTACTGTGTGGTGTGCTTGAGGTGGGTCTCAAGGCAAAGCGTGAGTTGCAGCACCCAAGCCCATTGCGACTGCATAACCTGGGGGCAAGCACAAGCAGGTCATCTCAGACTTATCTACACTTCACTACATAGTATAAGACAAAGTCACTTTCTCTGTCCCTATGTCCCTATGTATGCTTAAATCTTTAAAACTACGCAACGGATTTTGATGAGGTTTTTTTAATAGATAGAGTGATTCAAGAGGAAGGTTTTAGGGTTAGCTTTGCACCCGTGCGAGGCGGGTCGCTAGTAATATTATAAAGAGGAAAGATTAAGATTAGAGTATCACTGCTCTAATGTAAATCTTTCCTCTTTATAATATTACTAGCGCCTTACGGTTAAAGAGCCTGCTTCACATGATGAAAATCAGTGATGATAATCAGGTCGGGTTCGAATCCTGGCATGTACCAATGAGTTTTTCAAAACTTACATACATATTTATCACTTGCTCGACGGTGAAGGAAAACATCGTGATTCGTGAGGAAACCCGCAGGTCCCAGAATGAATTCTGAAACATGTGTGTACAGACCCGGTCCGGCGATGGGCTCACCACCTATCACGTTTAGGGGTCCAAAGAATATCTGGTGAAAAACGGGTATATCCAGAAATGGAATAACTCTGCCTACCCCCTTTGGGGATATAAGGCGTGAGATTATTATTATTAGTAGAGTTTTGTATTTTTGTATGTTTGTTAAGAATAAACTCAAAAACTACTGGATCGATTTTAAAAATCTTTCGCCAATGGAAATCTAGAATATATCTGAGTAACATAAGCTATACTTTATTCCTGTATTCCCACGGGAACGGGAACTACGCGGATGAAACCGCGCAGAACCGCTAGTAATTCATAAGTAGGTACGCTAAGATAAAATAAACAGGCAGACTATTCATACCGTGGTCTTATACAAAAAATATTATAATGTAGGGATACTTGAATTAAATGTTAAGTTTAGTTCTAAACAAAATATAATAAGAAGTTTACATTATGTATGTCGCACTTAAAATCGACGGATGTTTGAGTCAAACCTCCCTCATATAAGTCTGTGACCGTGCGAAACGCAAAGCTAAACGTGTTGAATTAGTTCCGAAACTTATCAGTAGATGGCGTGACGATCTAGTTAAAACGCGCTATCGTTTGGTTCAACGAGTTTAGCCATAAGGTATGCGGTACAAATTCGTCTTAACTACCCTTGAGGTGAAATAAGAAAATATCGTGAGAAACCTAATATATTTTTGAGTTGCCTAATCCTATCATACGGACGGGCAATATAATTAAACTTGTCATTATATAGTGTTTGATTGATTTATAATCGAATCTAATATGTCAGTCAATGTATTGGTAATGATCGAAACAATGTCTTTGTCACCATTACTGAAAATAAATTATGTCGTACGGATGTTGTCAGTGCCGTTATATTATAATGTCATTATCTACTATATAAAAATAAGTCGGGTTTTCCTTCCTGACGATTTAACTCCAGAACTGACGATTCTGACAAACCGATTTCCATGGTTTTGCATTCGTTGGTAAGGTCTCGGGCTCCGCAAGGTTTATAGCAAAGAAAATTCAGCATTGCACCCGTGCGAAGCCGGGGCGGGTCGCTAGTTGATATTATAAATTTCACGGGTTTTGGCAATGCACACCATTTCCTACAAAATTACGGATTCGGTTCAGTGATACTGTAATTTTATTGGACACATTCGTGACATTGACTTTTCCGCTTTCAATGTCCGGTATGGTCAGCCGGCTTCAGCATGCCAGTGTCATAGAATCGAACAATCAAAACGAGTTTCCCTCAACTACCTCGCTTTTGATAATTTTACTAAATATGTCCAGAAAAATGGTTGACTGGTAGATAATGCCTTTAGGCATTAAGTTCGCCATGTGTACATTTTATTGGTACATGAAGTTAAATAAATAAATATTTGTTATTGAAACTAGTCAGTGATATTAATTGTAGGAAACGGAAAATAACAATGTCTCGTCCTTATAATATCACTAGTGACGACTAGAGGCGCTCGTAGCCTTGCGGTACTTAGTGTGTTTCGGCCAGTCAGTGAATGGGTGACCGTCTACGTGTCATTTAATATCGTCCGTGTTTCAGAAGGCACGTTAAATCGTCTCGGTTTTCGTTGTGTTTGACAATGGAAGTCGTTAAGCCATGTCGGATACCCTTGGGTGGCTTGAAAAATTTTGACCACTAGCCACCATCTCCCAATCCGCGGTGGGCTCGCGTGAGATATACCCTTACTTCCTCAGTGCGAGGAAAGACCCTTAGCTCAGCAGTGGGCTGACTGACGGCTTAAACAATATGTCAGGTATATATCCGGAACTGGCATACACATTGGTAGACCAACTAACCTGCAGATGGCTCTCGATGGTTTTAGTTGCTGGATGGTGCTGGGCGATCAGCGCCTCCCCTCTGTCAATCACGTTGCTGAACTGCAGCTCTCGCTTCTCCAATGACGACATCAGTTGCTGTAGAAAAGTTACAATAGTAAGTAAGAAAGAACAACTAAGAATAACAAAGAAAATCACAATGAAATCGCCTATAAGTCTCAACGAGTCAGCACATAAACATACGAACATATTGTATACAGGTTAAAAAAAACCTTACCCCCCGAAAAGGCTTCGCCAACCTGAACTTTAGACTATAAACTCCAAAAAAATGTACTGTACTAATTTAGGATCTAGAAACGTTGCAATATAAGTCAAGTCATGACTGATTTTTAAATACTTTCTGTACCTCTTGCGTGAAGATCTTTTGTTTTCTAATAAATGTATTTGTTTTATATACAAATCCGTTTTACATCAACAGAGTCTAATAGAAAAGCCTTCTATTTCATGCTGGTTATTGTAAAGTAAATATTAGACTATTTGCGTTTGTAACAGCTAGGCGATATTTTAATATCAGTTATTTTTTTCGGTCTCAGTTTGTCTTTTGTATTAAAAAGCAAAAGAAAGCAACGAAAACATATCAATACGAACTTAAATATGGTGTAAAACAACAAACCTCGCTATCATCTCCAAAGGAATGCTTGCACAGAAATAAACTAAATATCAAACAAATGTTAAAACAACATTTTAGTACACAAGATTTGAATGCAAGTGGTTTCCGACTCATATCAGAGACTAATCTAAATATATAACAAAAACAACCTGACTGGCTGACTGATCGATTAAAACCGCTGTGTCTAGAAGTATGAAAGTTTTAAGAAAGGTTCCTTAAATGACGTCAGTGAGCATTAAGAAGCGATTTTATGAAACTTACGGGAACGGGAATAACCATGCGAATTATCAATAGTAGTATGTACTACATAGTCAGAACACTATAACCTTTTACCAGTTATCTAAGACGCAAACACATATTAAAATTTCGAAACTAAACTAGTGTTTTTTTTTGTCAAAAATACAAATCATAACACCGTGGAGGATATTCTTTATCTGTAAATATTGTTAAAAAAATCTTTGGATTTTTTTTATCAGTTGAACAAAATCTGTTCGTCAAAAAGTGCTCTACATTCTTGGTTCCGTATAGAATGATCCTCACCTCATAATAGTGTTGTACCGCTGGCAAGTTGATGTGAGGGTCTGCCCAATCTCTGGACAGCTCTACTTGCTCTTTCTCGTTCAGCCAGTTCAGCTCCGCCGTCGCTGATTGGAGGAAGTCTTGTAACGCGTCGAGGTCTGAGATGCTGTGGAAAAAGAGGGAAGACTGTGTTAAATTATTTATTTATTTATTGGAGCTCAACAGCAACATAGGACCTTTAACTTATAAATATAAAAAATACAGCCATTTACAGAGCTTTACCCATTATATAAAACTATCGATATCGATAGGTACAGTAATATATTTTAATAAACTTGAGAGCACAAAAGAAGTTTAAAGATGTAGGCCTATTCTCTTTTACCATATTAGATATATCCGCCGACTGAAAGGATATAACTCTCGCTTTCCATTTATTTATTTATTGCAATATTGAAATTATAATAAAATAAGTCCACCGGCACGACATTCCAACTTTTGGACCCCTAAACATTCATCATTTTTCTTTACCGTCGATCTAGTGATAAATATGTACATAAGTTTTTGAAAAACTCATTGGTAAATGCCCTCGCCAGGATACAAGTAAATACTTTAAAATAAATACAGCATTCTCACCGTTTAGTGCTAGTGGACAGCAGCTCTGCGTACAGCTTTTGCAGCTGGCTGAGGTGCTGGTTGTACAGGTTTAGCTCTTCGCCCGTAAAGTTGGCACGGTTGTGGACGCATTGCTCCACCTGGAAAAGTTGAAAAATAGTCTATGGTTAAAAGATTCCGAAACGATGAGATCAACCTGTAAATTCGAGATAATTTAGGAATATCATTGATCGAAAAATATGATCAATCTAGTTGTCTATCTAACTATAGGAATTTTGTTTTAAGTTGTAACTTTGAAATATGACAAAACTTGTATTTGACCGGAACATTCATCCGTTAAAATAGTCGTTAAAATTCGTGAGAACGGATATTGCTTTTTTGGTATTAAATTGTTAGTTTGAATTGTAAACAGTTCAATAGGTATTACCAGATATACATAGTATATTTGCGTATAACCAAAGATATTAAAATATAATAGGGCATAGAGGGGGCATTGGGAATATTTTCATACAAAACTTTGAAAAGCATGTTTGAAGCTCAAGCGTCATGTCAGTTAGTATGAACGCGAGCTGTCATTCGGTCGAAATTGTAGTACACTTGGAATAACTTTTGGCTTCAAATTTTACTCGCTTTGTCCCCTCTATGCCCTATTATATTTTAATCTCTTTGCGTATAAAAATACTTAACTATGTTATTGCTTAGCTATGGATCTTCATTAAGTTATATTCAAAGAATTTACAGGAAAAATAAATATTTTTTTCTTTCTTTTTTCTTACTTTCTTGCTTTCAGATTGGGGAGTTCAACTATTTGTAAAGGTTGCTATCATGGTGTGACTCTGAATAAGAACCATCATCATCAAACCCGTAACAGCCCACTGCTGAGCTAAGGGTATTTCTTAGCACATAAGGAAATATGGACCTCTCTCATGAATCTCACGTTTACTTTAAACGACCAACCCTTGAGTTTCTTCTCGTGGTACTGCATTGGAAACCGGCAAATCGTCGGTGGAGATGGGCTACTGTGTACATTTAGTCAATCTTCATGGACGAGTTTAGAGTGCCTTGTTATTAGACTATTGACTTTTCAAAGTGTATTTTATATACCTACTGAAAATAAATGAATTTGAATATTAGGTATAAGAAGATATACATAGTATATTGTACTTAACTATCTAAATGCTTAGCTGGTCTTCGTAATACAATGCAGCGGTTAATATAAACATCACATATGATCGTCATTCCGAAAGCTAATCTATTTGTAAACGACGCTATCATGGGATGACTCTCGATAAGAACCACAACGTATTGGAAACTGAGTGCAAGCTTACCAACAAACTACTAATCGCAGAATATCAGCGGTTGTGGACTGTCCACAGCCAATGCTGAGCCTTAGACTCTTTTGTCCACGCTTTAAACTATTTACATTAAGTTTATTGCTCTAAGAATTAATTAATAGGACAAATAAATATTTCTTTCTTTCTTTCTTTCTTAATGCTATGCAGTTTTGAGAGTATTTTAATTTAAGGTGCAATTTTTAATGCCTATTAATAAAAGAAAAAATACCATATTTACCTTGGAGTGGAACTGGTCGATCTGTTTGTGCTCTCGTTGGTGTTTGTCGAGCTCATGCTGTACCGACGGTAGGTCGGAGCCGTATTCTGATTCGTGGAGCTTTTTCTGAAATTATTCATCAAGGACATTAAGAATAGGAATATGATGATTTCAAACGCGTTTGGTTTGTTATCAATGGTGTCAGACATATTTTAGGCACTGTAAATCACAGATACACAAAACATTTGTGGATTTTCATTCTACTTGCATTACGAAAATATGTTTTTAAAGTTTATACGAAATTAGTATTATGTTTGTATTATAAAAATACCATCAGCAGTTTTCATTACAAATATTAATACAAATGTAACTCGTTTAATAGTATAATATCCCATACAAACATAAATAGGTCAAGTCCGAGTCGGACTCGCGCACGAAGGGTTCCGTACCATTATCTCTAAAAACGGCAAAATAATCACGTTTGTTGTATGGGAGGCCCCCTTTTATATTTTTTTTATAATTTTTTTCCTATTTGTTGTTATAGAGCGGCAACAGAATATACATCACCTGTGAAAGTTTCAACTATCTAACTATCACGGTTCATGAGATACAGCCTGGTGACAGACAGACGGAGGGCGGAGTCTTAGTAATAGGGTCCCGTTTTACCCTTTGGGTACGGAATCCTGAAAAATCAACTCACCAGCCTCTCCTTGCACCACTTCGTGGCCTCGGCCAGCTGCTGGAACTTGGGGTCCGCGTCGTGGACCCTGGTCTCGAGCACCGTGCGGGTCTCCCTCCGGACCGTGGTCTGCTGCACGGGCATGCGCACTGACGACAGCCGCGGGAGCAACCGCCCAGTGAACGCTTGACGAGCGTTCAGCCAGCGATCGTGGATTTGTTGTACCCTGGAGTGTTACAGAATTTATTATAAATTATGGAGACCATTTACACATGGTTACTTATTAAAAAATTTAATAATCTCACGCCTTTTATCCCCGAGGGGGTGTAGGCAGAGGTATTCCACTTCTGAAAGTACCCACTTTTCACGAGAATATTCGACCTCAAACGTGATAGGTGGTGAAGCGGGTCTGTTACACACGCCTCAGAATTAATTCTGGGATCTGCGGGTTTCCTCACGATGTTTTCCTTCACCGTTGCGCTAGTGATGAATGTGTACGTAAGTTTTGAAAAACTCATTGGTACATGCCAGGATTTGTACCAAAGCCTCGCTGATTATCACCATGAGAAGGGGTCTCTTTGACCGTAAGGCTATACCTAATATGTAGGCAACATAATTAACGCCAAACCTCAAACATCCCACTTAGTGTTCCACTAGTGACCCGTCCAATTTACTAATAAATATTTACAAATTATATACACAAGCATTCCTCGTTCATTGATCTAAATCAGTTGCGTGTTGCGTGGCATCAAGTAGGCAGAGCATGCATTATGGGTGCTACACAACTTATAAACACAAATACACATAGACGCAAAACCAACAGAGATGTTCACGCACAAAGATGCCCCTTTTTTGTTTAGAGAAAATTTTACTAAGATTAATCGTACTCCAAACGATTGAGAAAATACACATTTCCCGAAAATACGTACGTACAACGTACCTACGTGCGTACGAATCGATGCGACGGAGCGATTTCCGGCAATTACCAGATTTTTACACTGTCATATTTTGTGCCCTCAAATCAAGTCAGTTTTTTTAGATACCCAAGGTCACTCACCGTCTGTGCAACTCGTTGGCTTGAGGGTACCTCCCCTCGCGGAGTGCGTGCGAGTCCTGGAACATCTCCTGAATGGTCATCTCCATGGTCCTTAGCTCCTGCTCAATCTGCTCCGCCGCCATCTTGGCCTCGGCCGGGTGCACACCGCGCTCAACTCGCCTTATCTCGCTCTCGATGTGCCTCTCCACGCTGTCGAGGCCGGCCTCGGTTTGCTTGATGTCCCTGTGGAAGATTCAGACTGGATTTAGAATTTGAGGGACATTTTCTTGACTCAGACTGGTGTGTTTTTTACTAGCGGGTCTGCGCGGTGGCACCCGTTCCCGTGGGAAAACGGAAATAAAATATAGCCTATTTTACTCAAACATAATGTAAGCTATTCGTGAAAGAATTTTTCAAATCGGTCCAGTAGTTTTTGAGTTTATTCGTAACAAAGATACAAACATACAAATCTTGCCTCTTTATGATATTAGTATAGAAGTAAAGACATCATCAACCGTAACAGCACACTGCTGAGCCAAGAGTCTTTCCTCACACATCAGGAAGTATGGGTTATAAATTGAGAGATGATGTTACTTAACCCTTAGTCAGTGCAGCACCTGTGGCATGTTAGTAGAAGCGCTAATGATTGACCCTCCCGGAAACGGTGGGCCCACTGACAAAGGCTAGCTAGTGGCTATCTAACAGGAGTAATCTTTCCATTTTGTAAAGCCTACCTAGGCCCTCAGATTAGTGCATACCTGTGCAGTTTCTCGGCCAGTCTTTGCAGCCGCTCGAGCCTGCGGATCTCGTCGGTGAGGTCGCGCTCCCGCTCCTGGTGAGCCATCATGAGCCGCGACCAAGCCTGCTCCAACGCGTCCGGCCGGAGCGTTGGTTCGATGTCGCATTCGCCCACCGATTCGAAGTATTTCTGTGAAAAATATATTCATATTTACTGTAATATCTCAGTTTTGTACAGAGTAAATATATAAATCTTGTTCAAGTCGATATATAGTTGGTTTTTAAAATTTATTTAATAATTCTTACAGTAAATATCACATTACAGATGCATCGTAAATCTAATTTTATTATATTATTGAAGTGAAAACTTCTTTAGCGGCGTTGAGCACTTTTGTGGGATGGGTAAAAACTGTGAAACTCTCGTCAGGTCACGTGTGCTGATCGAAAAACCGTAAGACGGTTGGAGAGTAGTGTTGTAACACCGAAATCGATAATCAAGTTTTCACTTCTGCCGACACTCCCGGAGTGCAACCCGTGTTTTTATTTATTACGTTGGCATTTATAATATTTTGGAAAGATTAGCTTAGTAAACACAAAAAAAAGACAGAATTCCTAAGAGATTGAAGCCATTTCATTTTTTATTGGACTGTTGCATTTATATAACCTCATTAGAAAACTTTGATAGCGCGGTTTAGAACTCTGCTGTCTATGGGCGCGTTCTAATGTTAGTGTCGCTACACTGTTGTCAGATTTACCATCCTCTCTTGAGACTCGTATATTTTCTGCATGGTTGAGTACTGACCTCCAGTTCCCTGTACTGGTGGAAGAGCTTCTGCTTCTCGCGCTGACGCAGCGGCACCTCCTCGGTGCGGAACCGCGTGCTCTCACTGAGCAGCTTCTTCATTTCGATCAAAGTTGACGGGAAAGCACGGTCCTAAGAAAAATAAGGA
Organism: Ethmia dodecea; assembly: GCA_963855545.1. Lineage (NCBI taxonomy): Eukaryota > Metazoa > Arthropoda > Insecta > Lepidoptera > Depressariidae > Ethmia > Ethmia dodecea. Next base: position 9,854,255 of record OY979458.1, on the reverse strand, counting down.
TAAGACTGAATAAGCAAAGACAGAACTACACCGTTGAACGTTTGAATCACATCGTCTGTTGATCTTAATCTTTATTTATTTTGAGAACTTTCTGGATCCTTAAAGCCACACTTTAAAATCCTGCGCCCCAGGTGTTTCGTTTGAAAAAAATCAAACTAAAAAAATAATTTTTTTTCTGTAGGTACAAAAAGTACATTTAGAAATGTCAATAGTCTAATAACAAGGCACTAAACTCGTCCAAAAAGATTTGCGAAATGTAAACATTGTTAGTATGCCCTGATCCTATGCATTGGATATTTAGTTTTAGTACTTCGTACTTCGACACAGATAATTGGTTTTTTGACACAGATATTTGGTCCTTCAGGCCGGATATTTGATCTTTCGACCCAGATATTTGGTCCTTCGAACCGGATATTTATTCATTCGAGCAGGATCTTTGGTCCTTCGAGCCGGACTCACCTGCATAAGTGCACATTTCTCGTGCAACCAGGCGCGGTGCTGCGCCGCGTGCTCGGTGTAAGTAGCAGCTCGCCGCTGGGACTCCGCGTCGAACAGCGGGTGCACCGGCGGCGGCTCCGGGAACGTCTCGTACAGCGACGAGATGTAAGTGATGAGGGACTTCTCGTCCGGTTCGTGGGTGTCCACATCTGTGAATTAAAAGGTCGATCAAGTTTTAAAAAGATTGTCAACTTTCGGGTGGAATCGGTAAATATTAACCTCACCTCACCTCACCTCTCTTATCTCATCTCATCTTTAATTCTATTTATGAATCACTGAGGCTAGCGTCTGCCATATTGTTTTTTTTTTTTGTGACAGCACAACTAAGGTGAATCTAAAGTCAACATATTTACTAAAATAAAATCTATCAACCCCTTTAGGTTATATGTGGCGCCAAGGTAATCGACGAATACTTACACACTCGAAATGTATTTGTGTTGGCTCATAAGATCGAAAGTCAAAATGTTTATATTCAATGCGTAGGGGACCGGTCATAGATCACAAGAACGAATGTATGCTTTTGCCTACGTCTCATGTCGCGTCGTTTTAGCAAAAAACGTATGTTTTTATTATAAACTGACAACTAGGAAAGGTCATCCAATCCTATTTTAAATCACTTTGGTGCACGCTGAGTAATCGTCGGGTCGTCAGTTATCGGACCATCGCGACTACCGAGGCTATGGCGATTATCCACGCTAGGGTCGCAAGGTTTTTTAAATTATGCATGTTGATTATAAGAAAAAAGATTTTCTGTATTCCCTATTTATTCACACATGGTATTTATTTTGAATGTAATGGTCTTCTGTTTAGTTACTAATAAAGTTTTAGGTTTTAAGGCTATTTGAAACGCTTTACATTGTGAGAGACACAAGAATGATATTCATAACCTGATAATGAGGATCCGTAACGTTTTTAGTTGAGAATGCAGATTTATAGAGCTAAGAAATCCTTAACATACAGTACAAAAATTTTTGTTCTACGACAAAAATTGACAAAGTTATGACCGAATTCCTAGCGAAGTTCACCGAGTAGCCGCCGCGGTAGCGTCGCCCTCATTGTGACGTCATCACGCTCCCGCGATCATCGAGTGCCGGCCGGCCGGCCGTACTTGGTTCCCTCACAGTGACGTACACGCTCTCGCGATCATTGAGTATGTTTATTATTTAATATCTTCGTAAGTAATGGTCCGATTTGGATAATTCAAAAAGAGATATCATTCTTATATCATAAAGAATAACGTGGATAATATTTCTAATGGATTTGCTATAACTGTACCGATCCTCATTGGTTAATGGATATGCTAGCGTAATAAGTTAATGGGGTAACTCTCGTTGTTACGTGTGACGAATGTTAATAATATTTTATGCTTCTGATAACTAATATGAATTTATGTGACGATTAAATACGCAATAAAATTTAATTAATGCTTCTAGGATGAATATAGAACAAAACACTACGCTTATAAAAAAAAATTTTTTTTAAGACGCAGACCGTTCATTGTAGGTACTTTATTTTTGTACCTTTTTGTATTGTATTTTGAGTACAATAAAGAGTGACAGTATTATAGATTTTTTGGTAATCGTTGGTAAAAGGAAGACTGTAAAGCATTCAACAAGATTTTGGCCACTGCACCCGTTAAAATTCACGAACTCGCACGTATGACATCACTGTGTTCCTACATACGCCAACTTAAAACAGCAGGGCAGAATCTAAGTCAAAATCTAACTCTAAAGGAAAGCAAAAGACTAGCTTGACCGCTACCGTTTGTACAGTCAAGAGCATGTGGAGCTTGACACATTGAACTTTCAAGCCATCTTAATTATTTCATTGAGCGTTAACACAACGAAATTCTGAAGACGTATTCACAGAGACTCGATACCGTTTCCGTTCGATTCGAGTCGAATCTATCGACATCGGAAACGAATCTATTGGGATGGGCTGATGTTGGTATCGAAAACTAATGTCATATGCGACACCAACTGTCATATGTGACATTAGTTTTCGATACCAACATCAGCCCATCTCGATAGATTCGCTTCCGATGTCGATAGATTCGTTTCCGATGTCGATAGATTCGACTCGAATCGAACGGAAACGGTATCGAGTCTCAGTGAATACGTCTGCAGAACCTGCTCTCCGATACACGAAGAGACTAACGATACAATATACTCTAAGTAGAGAGGTAGTATGATGTGGTATCGGAGATGACATAGACAGAATAATTTTAATGTTGGAACGTATTGCATGAAATCAAAGTATTATAAGAACTCCTGAAAGTAATGCCTGCTAATTATGTAAAATTACACAAATTGTCGGTTTGTCATCATGACACTCTTCATACAGAATGTCGACAATTAATGTCTTTTTTGTAATTTTTTCGCGCCTGTCAGCTTTGTGAAATAAGACCAAAAAGATTAATAATAGGACATAGAGGGGGCACTGGGAATATTTTCATAAAAACTTTGAAGCATGTTCGAATCTCAAGCGTCATGTCAGGTAGTATGAACGCGAGCTGTCATTCGGTCGAAATTGTACTAGACTTATCCCACTTGGAATAACTTTACGGCTTCAAAATTTGCTCGCTTGGTCCCCTCTATGCCCTATTATATTTTAATCTCTTTGTATAGGACCCTGTGCTCAGTCCGTCCCTGTCCACTTGTACCAATAGACAATGGATCGTAAACCACTGAATGGAACCTGTGTTCCACCTGTGCCAATTGAATAATAATTCGCAATGTCTTCACTGATTGCTGTAGTGTGTAGTGGTCCTAATAAATTATTTAAGTAAATAATTATTTTCCCAATTTACAACTGCAGCTACCGCTAGAATCGTATGGCAGACATGCCCATCGATATGAGTACTAAACCAATAGATACATCAAAAACTATGCGGCATAACAGGAATTCTTAGGAGGACTCGTGGTCACACAGTCTCACAGTATCGGGAAATAGAGACTGTAATTGTAAAAAAAATATATATATAGTACGAAAACGCGTCCAAAGAGCGGCCAGCCTAAATGTTCCATTTATACCATTTTTGTACGTAACCACAGATATAAAAAATGATTAATGTACGTAACTTCTCCGCGATCGCCAAAAAGCTATCCAAAAAGTTCGCAACCACAGAAATTTCCCTTGTTAACAGAGAATAAAATTACCGCAAACACCGGCCACTTAACGTGACAGCTGTTAAAAACTCTTCACGGTAAATGAAGCGTCGTAATAAGACGATGTCTGCGCATCGGAACGTTTGAGTCGATTCAACCAATCGATGCGTAACGGAAACATGTCGGCGGGAACCAATATAGCGAGAGAAAGATATGGTAAAACAACGATGTATGTTTTGCTGTATGGCAAGACTTGCTAATGAGATTCAATAACAAGTCTATCTATCCGCCATTCGAATTAAAGTTCTCACTGTTTTGTAAGAACAATACCAACCAACCCAGAAATAAACATAAAATCGCCATATCGATAAATTGATTATTTTTAATAGGGCAACAACAACAAGATTGAATTGAATTTTGCTGGTATCATCAAGTCATTTTAATAAAATTTTATATCGAACTATATAACGGCGTTTTTTTCACAGTTTTATCCTATACGATTTGTAATAATAGCAAACTAAGTATGTACCTATGTATTTTCTTTTATTTATGTAAAAATTAAAATCGACGAATCCGAAAATTTTATCCCAGCATAATGACAGATTCCAAATTTTAGGCGCTGTACTGTGACAACTATGTTGGTCCCATGCCTTACTTTCACTTGACATTTTGACAGACCTGTCAATATGTTACAGAGGACATTAACCTTAGGGTAAAGGCGTCAATAGTTAACCTTACCGAGCATCGTGAGAAAGGTTTAGAAGGCAGAAGGATCTGTACAATTCGTGTCTATAACTTGTTATTGTTACTTCACGGTACATTAGGTTCAGTACGAAAGTGTTAATTGTTATGCGCGTAAAAGCTCAGCTCTACCGGATTTATACTTTTTAAGAATCGGCAGCTTCAGTTTGTTTCCGATCCAAAATATTTACATATAGCAGCACATCGCGGTTTCAAATACGTAGTTCTCGTTCCCGTGGTAATAGGATAAAATATATCCTTATAATGTAGCTTTTCAATAGTAAAACATTTTTTTAAATAGATTTAGTAAAAGCGTATAACAAACAAACTCACTATCGCATTATTAGTGACGAACGACCTTAACGGTTTTGACAAAGGAGAGATGTTACTCCGAAATCTTCTGCCGCCTATTGATATTTTATTTAGGTATATTTTGTTTTGTTTTTTTTTTTCAAAGTATAACATACGATACATACATACATACATACATATAATCACGCCTCTTTCCCATAGGGGTAGGCAGAGACCACTTCTTTCCACTTGCTACGATCCTTACATACTTCTTTCGCTTCGCCCACTTTCATTATTCCTTTCATACATGCTCTTCGGTTTAGGGTACTCTTGACCTGGCCTTTTTTCAAGACGTCCCCAATTTGGTCTCGAAAGGTCCGCCTAGGTCTACTCCTTCCCACACTTTCATTCACACTCGCCTTATACACTTTTTTCGTCAATCGTTCGTCATTCATTCTCTCGACATGGCCAAACCATCTCAGCATACCTTTCTCAATTTTTGTCACTACATCTTCTTTCAGACCACATCGTTTCCTTATCTCACTATTTCTTATCCTGTCACTCAGTTTAACTCCTATCATACTTCTTAACGCTCTCATCTCAACTGCATTTATTCTGCTTTCATGTTTCTTCTGCCATACCCAACTTTCACTTCCGTACATGAGTGTCGGAGCCAACACCCCCCTATGCACAGCCAAACGAGCCTTGTTAGACACCTTCCGGCTGCTCATAAAAGAGTGCAAAGCTCCATTCACCATGTTTCCTGCATTCACTCTTCTTTCAATATCACTCTCACACTTTCCATCTCTTGTAAACTTTGAACCCAGATACACAAACTCATTCACCTGTTCAATTTGTTCGTCTCCAATCACGATATTGCACTTTGTCACTGCCTCATCTCTTTCAAACACCATCGCTTTCGTCTTCTTTACATTCATCTTCATTCCCTTTCTAACAAAAGATCCACTCATAGCAGTTACCATCTCCTGCAAGTCCTCGGCTGAAGACGCAAGTAATACTTGGTCATCAGCACAGAGAAAACATTTGACGAGTAACTCATTCATTCTCAACCCACTTTCATTCTCTTTTAAATCTGTCAAGCAATTGTTCATGAACAGATTAAACAGCCACGGTGACGTTACACAACCCTGTCTAACACCTTTTTCGATATTAAACCATTCAGTGTATGCCCCGTTTATCCTCACACAAGCACTGGAATCCCTATAAAGAGATGCAATGCTCGTATGAGGATACTGCTCACACCGTTCACGGACAATGCTGACCACAATTCATTCCTCACCACTCTATCATAGGCCTTTTCTAGATCCACGAACGCGCAATAGACCTTCTTGTTTTTAGCTAAAAACTTTTCGGCTATGCACCGCAAAGAAAAGACCTGATCCGTACATCCCATTCCCTTTCTAAATCCCGCTTGTGCATCCCATACTTTTTCGTCTGTTTCATTCACAACCCTTTCAATCAACACTTTCGCATACAATTTACCGACGACGCTGACAACATAACATACGATAACATACGATACTACTTCATATTCCTTAAAACTCGTCAAGAGTGAATCAGGGGGACAACAAACGCATGCGAATGCCTCGTTATCCCCCCCAGGGGAACATTGCAGGGGGACATTGCAGGGGGATCACGAGTCCGGAGGGAAAATTCACTGTTAAACTTTCGGTCAATAAAGCTGAAAATCTCACCTTCGGGGTCCAGAAGCCTGGTGACGCCATACTCCTTCTCGACCACGTGGAATGCTGTCTCCAAGCGCTCACGGACTTGTCTTGACCTGGAAAACAAATTGGTTATGTCAAAATGCTATTGAATATCTAAAATGAGGAAGTAGGGAGCCAGTACGTTAACTGACATGCCCAAATGAAATGACGTTAATGTAGGTAGGTATCCATAAGATGACGCTACAAAAACGAAATTGATCTGCAGCCAACCTTGTTGCAATCCTGCCTAGTCAAATCAGTTACTTTTTATATATAATAATAATATAATCTCACGCCTTTTTTTTTAATCCCCGAGGGGGTAGGCAGAGGTATTCCATTACTGGATATCCAGACATTTCACGAGATATATTGGACCCCTAAACGTTATAGGTGGTGAGCCTATCGCCGGACCGGGTCTGTTTACACATGTCTCAGAATTAACTCTGAGACCTGCGGGTTTCCTCACGATGTTTTCCTTCACCGTCGAGCTAGTGATAAATATGTACGTAGGTTTTTGTAAAACTCATTGGTACATGGCAGGATTCGAAACCGAGCCTCACTGATTTTCGGCCGGCTCTTTAACCGTCCGGGGCCCGGGCTATCTCTGCTCATTACTTTTTATGATCTTTCAAAACGAAATTTTGAAGGTGACGGCATAGTTTCTAGTGCTCAATTGCAACACTTTTAATAATTGTTTTTTTTTTAATTTGCTAAAATTTTTAAATTAAAACCGAAATACATGTTCAAAGGTGTTTTTGGATAATCTTTTTAATGAATGACTACTCGCAATTAAATTTTGATGCTGTCAACTACCCCATTGAAGGACCCAACGTATGTCACCCTCATTCTCTTGTATTTGGTGTTGGAACGCTGACATGCTCCCCTATATTAAGCAAGCCTGGTCAGCGTGATTTCTTCGGATGAAAAGGCGCTTTGAAAGTGACTCCTTCGCATCAGGATATATAGTCCATAGTGGCATACTTGCAAGGGAGTCCAAGGACAATAGATAGTTCTTTTGTATCTGAATTACGTTAACTGACGGGCTTACGAAAGTCTATTGGTCAGCATAATTTCGTCGCATGAAGACATCAAATCCATAATGCCGTATTCAAAGAGAAATTCTCACCTGATATTACGCCAGTCTATCAGATCAGGACGGTTCCTGTGGATGAGCGCGTTGAAGGCGAGACCGTCTCGCCAGGAGGACGTGAAGTCGGCTACCCTTACTCCCGGGTACTTGGCGGTGGAACGCCTTGCCCAGCTCAGGAGGGCCTCGCGAGCGGTCACGTTCGGCTCTTGACCGACTACTATGTCGGAGATCTGGAAGAGAAGAAATTATGGTCAGTCGTTGAAAGTAAAGACGTCGAGTCGCGGAAACAAGCCCGCGTTAATAAACATACATATTATATGGTCCGTCGTTTGAAGATAGAATTTGGTCAGCAATTTTTAATTCAGTCAGGTATTTCTAGCATTCCTGCTAGTCTTATCTTAGCCAAGTAGCAAACGAAAGATGTATTTGCTTAGCTGACGTTATACTATTACGAATTACGTTTCAGTGACTACACTTCCTAGTGTTGACGAAATTTTACATGGTCGCGCTATAACGTCGAACGCAAAGAGGTTGGAAGAAAATCATTCTCTTTCCTAAACTTTCTTGTCTTGATTTTCTGATGAGAAAAAATCCTTCACACCGTAGTGTAGTGTGTAGGTTTTCCACTTTTATAAATTTAAATCGTAAAAGGTTGTTTCTTGTTACACTAAACGTATTATTAAGACACATTTCGTTAAAGACTTCCTATCAAAAATAAAACCATTTAATCCGTGTTGTAATTACAGCTCGTCTGTATCACAATGCCTCCTAAATCTCCGGTATCGTCTCAGACGCCGTGAGAATAGAAATCCAATTGAGTCATTATCAAATTGTTACTACATTTGGTGATAATGATCGCAAAAGTAAAACAGGTAATTAGTTACGACAAGAATACCAAAGTTGGTTGAAAAAAGCGCTTATAAGATGATAGCGAATAAAAATAATTTTCTGTTCTTAGGGTCAGTAAGAGATTCAGGACTGTGGTTCCGGCGATGAGATCACCTCCTGTCACGTTTGACGATTGGAAAAATACAAAACGACGAATCTTTGGCGATAGGGCAAGAGTGTACGAGTATATAATATATGAAAAATATTAATTTAAACTCAAGTTTTTAAATTTATTCGTTGTTAAACTAGCTGAAAGCTATTTCATCAGCGTCAATAAAACAATAGCCTACTGGTAATCCCGGTACACTATTTTTTAGCTTTCTATCAATAAAATAATTTTCTGAATCGAATCAGTAGTTCTAGGGATTATCTCCTAAGAACATACAAACCTTTTTAATAATATTTTCATCTAAAATATTAAAAAAGTGAAACAAGGTTCCATTTTGAATCTAGTCCACATGGCCAGGGTCATGCCAGTGCGTTTGTTTCACAGTAATGGCGGATGCTCAAATGAACGCATCCAATCCAAAGGTCAAAGTGATGGCGTCGCAATTTGAGAGAAAGCCCATCATAGCGGCAGTCTGGCCGACATCCAGGATCAATATTGCACCGGGGAACTGTACTTTAGTAATACGGCTAGGTTCCGCTTGGATATAACCTCAAAACTACGCGAATATCGTTCGGAAACTGTTTGAAATCTGAAAATTTCTTTTTCTTGAACTGTCTTGACATTAGGAGTATTACCTACTAGCAAATTTTAGTATATAGGCACTTAATATAACTCTAACACTAACTGATAGACAACACAGTCTAAAATGGTGGGTGTAGAAGCATGAGATTTTGCGCAGGAGTTCTAAAGTAGGTGATCACTAAAAAAGGATTATTGAAACATAAGGGAACCAAAAGTCAAATCGGCGATGGAAGTTTGTATTAAAGTCCTTAGTTTTTCCAAATAGTACCTAGATTAGTATCTACTTTCCTACTAATTTTATAAATGCGAAAGTTCGTTACCTATTTACGGCTTAATCGCTGAACAGATCTTGAAGAACTTGTAACTCGAGGATGGACATGGGCTACTTTTTAAAGGTACAAGTCAATGTATGAAAATTATAGACGTTCGCCAATGAAAAGGTTCGGAAATGGCGCCATACATTTTCATACATTGACTATTGTCGCATCAGCCGCGCGCGTCAGTCGCACGCGATCGATCGCGCGGGGCTGCGATCAGCCTATACCCCAGAACGCTATACTATAGTAATCGCAAGCAGAAACTAGTACCTAATAAAACTTGAGGAAAGTTTCATGCTAAAGATGCCAAAGCTAAAAAGATAAAAACTCTAACAACGAAACACTCGTAGGTTCCTTTACATTATCTACACTTTGTCCTACTTTGAGGTGAAAGCATAATGTAATTAATCATTAAAAGCGAGTTAATTAACCTATAGTCCAGTATACCAATAAATGAGAGTGGACGCGGATCGCAATCAAATGGCTATCATGTTCGTAGCTACGAGTGAAAATCATAGTTATCTTCGCATTAAGTATAACTGTTGATGTAATAGAATGACGTATGGTTATTGTAGTTAATTTATTATATTTTATTAAGGCTCACAAAATAAATTATGTTCACGTATAAGTAGGTGTAATGTGTTTATTAAACTAGATTATTTTATAACTCTGAATATGTGTGTAATTTATGGTAGTTCTTCTAAAATGTATTTTAATTATAATTAGAGACCGCGACTCCGAGTGGTCTGTAGGTTATCGCTTTCCCTAAGACATATGTGTTTTTCCGGGATGAAAAGTAACCTAAGCCCTTTGTCAAAACCTAAACTGAAGTCCTGCCAAATTTGATTAAAATCGGTTCGCAAGTTTAGCAATGAAAAGGTACTGAGTTACTTTCGCACTTATAATATTAGTAAGGATCTAGGGATAAAAGGGATGATACTCGTAATTATTTTAGAACGCATGTTTGAAAAAAAATTGAAGCATGGAATTAACTGTTAATTCATCCAGATAATTTCCAAAAGCAAAACACACAATACTTGTTGTCCCCATAAGTGATATTTCAAATGTACGCATTTTTTGCCTGTTTAACTGAAATTTAGTACTTAGTCCATGATTAGGGCCAAGCAGCACGACCTACGCTAACTCCCTTCTCAACCACCTCGTTACGCAACAGTAGCTGGTGTATGGCACGAAATGTAACTGTCAGGGGCTATTGACCCGGGACTGTCAAACCAATTCGCTAAGCACAAACCGTTGGTTCGTGGAATAATATAAGCCTGCATTTCAGGTAAACCATGACTGCGATAATGCAGTCAAGAGAGTTACCGTTTCAAATCATCCCAGCGACTGTTAAGTACCAGAAAAGCAAGGATTATGAGATGGCCAAAGTTGGGTCGAGACGCGATACAAAATTTTTACCATTCCTGTAATTATTAGAAAGTTAAGGTTTTTAAGGTTAAGGGTTCGAATCCTGGCATGTACCAATGAGTTTTTCAAAAACTTACGTACATATTTATCACTAGCTCGACGGTGAAGGAAAACATCGTGAGGAAACCCGCAGGTCTCAGAATTAATTCTGAGACATGTGTAAACACACCCGGTCCGGCGATGGGCTCACCACCTAACACGTTTAGGGGTCCAATGTATCTCGTGAAATGTGGGTATATCCAGTAGTGGAATACCTCTGCCTACCCCCTCGGGGATGAAAGGCGTGAGATTATTTTTTATTTTTTAAGGTTTCCTTATCCAGGGGGTGTTTTAATGTATTATGTCTGTTAACGAATTGTTAATATGACACTTATTAAATGTGTATATTTCAATCAGAAAACTAAACAATCTAAATATCAATAAATATAAAATAAATCAATCTAAATCAATTTATTAAAAACGACTGTAGATAATCTTGATTATGAACTTTTGATTTGAATTGTTGTATGTTTGTAACAAATAAGCTCAAAAACTACAGAACCGATTTAAAAAATTCTTTCACCGATGGAAAGCTACATTATCAGCTACAGGAAGTAACATAGGCTATTTTATTCCCGTATTCCCATGGGAACGGAAACTACGCGGGTAAAACCACGAGCTAGTGACCAGCTAGTGACAAATAAAGACAACTCCGATTCCAATTACATACATACATAAGGCTCACGCCGTTGTCCCACAGGGGTAGGCAGAGATGATGGATCGTCACTTTGCTCGATCTCTGTATACTTCTTTCGCTTATTCCACATCCATAAGCCTTTTCATGCACGCTCTTTTATACAAATAGGCCTCTGCTGTCAAGTGTAAATTCCGAAACCTGAGCTGAACATTTACAAATCACTAGCTCTAAATGAAAGTACAATTATCATAGCAAATGTCATGGTTCCGCCAGAGGAATCAGGCCATGAAGTTATATTTGTGTATGCATGTAACATGTGTACCTCCACTTTCGCTAACAGTGGCATGTTAGATAGTCAATGTTTGCTTCAGATAATTAATGAGTTATGATTAAATAGCTGTTACTTATTCAAGCGCAGCGAAATACTTATATGATCTACTCATGAGTTTTAAGATTCCTAGCTTCCTCGATCTCATCCTACATCTTTCCTCGTTGTGCTAGTAACTTACCTCCCTGACAAATTTAATTAAAATTAGTTCTTTGTTTTAGCCCTGAAAACGTAACAGACACGAAAAACAGTTAATTTCGCATTTCTATTAGTAGAAATTTCGTGACACATGATCATTTAGTTAAGGTCCACCCACTGACTGACCGCGCGCAACATTGCTTAACATTTGCGATCGTTACACTTTATGGTAGGTCATTCATCAATGAGCATCACGTTTACTAACTTAAAATCTGTCTCCAACAAGCTAGTTGGTAGTGTAGCGACACTACTAATAGAACGCGCCAATAGACGGACGTTCTAAACCGCGCTATCGAAGTTTTCTAATGAGTTTGTATAAATACAACTGTCCAACATCAACCCTTGGACCGCGGTCCCCAGGCACAATCACCTCTCCTAGCGGAAGATCTTCCCTTTTCACGATGGAGGAGCATTCCACCTACGCTCCTCCATAGTAGTTGCGATATCCCTTGTAAATCAGCACAATTGAATATATGTAGTTCAATTCGAAACAGTTACGAAACAAGTACAAATGAGTTAACTTGTAAGTTGGCGTGGGCGGCTGGCGTCGTGGCCAAAGAATCCGTGATGTCATCGTGTCAGGGCCTTACTTGGACTTACTTAGCCTTACCGCAGCATCACTCTTACATAATACTTACTTACGGAACGAAATTGGTTTATTTATTTACTAACTAGCGGTTCCCGTTCCCGTGGGAATACGGGACTAAAATATAGCCTATGTTACTCAGCTTTCCACTGGAAATTTTAATATCGGTCCAGTAATTTTTGAGTTTACTCGTTACAAACATACAAAAATAAAAAAAAATCCTCTTTATAATATTACTAACGACCCGCCTCGGCTTCGCACGGGTGCAATGCTAACACTAAAACCTTCCTCTTGAATCACTCTATCTATTAAAAAAAACCGCATCAAAATCCGTTGCGTAGTTTTAAAGATTTAAGCATACATAGGGACATAGGTACAGAGAAAGCGACTTTGTTTTATACTATGTAGTGATAGTGATGTAGTGATAGTATAGATATAGATAGATATGCGTCTATTTGTAGCTATCTACTGAATTTTTATCAATTTAAAAAAAACCTAAATGGAATGTTTGTGTAAAATGATCTATACAAATGGAATTGTGCAAAACCATTACTTCGTACATTTCAAACTGTATAAAATGATAAACGTAGTATTGAATTGCACGAATCACTATTGGACTGGCACACCGCACATGGATTTCTAATTAAGATCATGATCTTAAAAAAAGGAATACAAAACCGTACCGTAATCACTCCATACATACATACATACATATGCTCACGCCTTTTTCCCGAAGGGGTAGGCAGAGACAACAGCCCGCCACCTGCTACGATCCTGGCATACCTCACGTGCCTCATCCACATTCATCAATCGGTTCATACAAGCTCGTCGGTTTCGGGTAATTACTCTTTATCTTAATCACTCCAATAATCAAAAACAGCATATCAATGACGCATCTCTCTAAAAAGAGTCAAAAATAACTTTGATTGGCCATCAAACTTAATATACGGTTATGGTCTACGCGCCCATCTTATATTTACATCTCCAAAACCATATTTACGTAACAATATGTACCGAAATTCCTTTTCAACAACTGCAAACGTAACTTTGTTAGGTTTTGCGGTTTCCTGCTTAAAACCATGTTACATTCTACACTTCTAAAACGGTTTCCTCCGAACAAAGTTAACTGAAATAATTTTGAGCAGCTGCATTACTAACTTTGTACATTTCCTCGGTAGTGAATCGAGAATATCATTCGGACAATGGTCTAGCATGTGAAATATGGAGCATTCGTTCTAGTTCCCTAATTACACGTCTATTCGTCTGTCTGTATAATGATCGAACCGCAAGAAACATTCAATGGTTTATAAGGTCACAAGTAGACACGAGAAGTAGATACCATGTGTATCTTTAACACTGATACCTATGAGAGAAGCACAGATCTGAATCTTCCTATATACGTGTTTTTTTTTAAACTAGTTAGTCTAATAATGGGTTCGATTCTGCTTTACAGCGACTAAATTTATTTTAGTTTCCTCCTGTCATTTTCTTTCTCCTACAAAAGAAAAGCGACGGAGATATTTAGTCCTGTCAAATGAAAATTAGTCCTGTCAACTAAGGCATTTCCTAACGTGTTTAGTGCATAAAGCCGTATACAGAAAGAAAGCCGAAAGCTTGTCGGCGCCGATGGGTCCCGATCGGCGCCCATCGGCGCCGGTCCATTCTACAGAAAGCAAGCAGATTGAAGCAGAGCGAGCAAAATGTCGTACGATGATTGGCGGGCGGCACCAGCGCCGACCGGCGCGAGTCGGCGCCCATCAGCGCTTGTTCATATAAATGCCTCCGCCGGTTACCTGCGTAGACCGGCGCCTGTAGGCGCCGATAGGCGCCGGTCGGCGCCGATGGGTTTTCGGCTTTCTTTCTGTATACGGCTTAACTAAAGAAGTCTAGACTAAAATCCAGCCTCTGACAGGACTAAATATAATAGGTTATCTTCTATTTCTAGTCTACATTAAAAAGAGGAACGATTTGTGTATTTGTGTTTTTTATGTTTGTAACGAATAAACTTAAAAATTACTTGACAAATTTAAAAAAATCTTTCACTAATGCAACTTACTTTTCTGGGAGTAACATGGGTTGTTATTTTCCTACGGAAACGAGACTTGGACGGATGAAATTGTTGGAACAGCTAGTAATAAAATAATACATATCTTAAAATTTAACCACGCTTTTGTAATTTCTACTCTCAGGCTATTCTTCAATAGATCACGGGCTACAGGTTACAAACGTGTAAGTTTATCAAAGAGACAGCCAGAACAATTAGCCAATTAAAGCCTGTGGAAGAAATAATGGAGTCTGGAGATCGACTGATACCCTGGGAACTATTGTGGTGCTGGCTATCTGGAGTAATCTGTCTGAATTACTGGCTAGATGTACAAACTGAAATATCATTTATGGCAGCGATGTATTTGCAATTTGCATTCAATTGTTCGTCTTTTTCTGTGTCATTCGACAGTGAAAAGTCCTTTATGTTTAAGACAAAACATGTTGGCGGAGGAGATATCATTTTTTCTCGGAATCATTTGGATTATAACACATATGTAGTAGGTACTTTCTTAGTTTGTTTATTGAGATAATTTCTCGTACCTACTTTTTCCAATCTGTGGTAATCTATATATATAAAAGGAGAAGGTAAATCTAAAAATCAAGGCCCAGCCCAAACCGCTGAACATAGAAACATGAAATTTTGTGTGTAGGTTACGTTTATAGTGTAAATGCTTGCTAAGAAAGGATTTTACGAAATTCAACCCTTAAGGGGGTGAAAGAGGGGGTTGAAGTTTGTATGGGATAGTGTGATTTCTGCGTGTATCAACTTTAAACTTAACACAAATACTCTTCAAAACACACTATGAAATATTAGTTTTAGGATTTTTTGAAAATCATCCTCCTAGGGGGTGAAAGTAGGGGATGAAGTTTGTATGGAAAACCTTCATTTTTGGGTGTATCAATTCGAAACTTTGTAAAAATACTCCTCAAAACAAACAACAAGACACGTATTTCCGGATTTTTCAAAAACCATCCCCTAAGGGGGTGAAACAGGGGAGTGGAGTTTGTATGGAGACGTGCTGTTTTTTACGTCTATCAACTTCAAACTTTACATAAATAATCTTAGAAATAAATTATGAGACACATATTTTTGGATTTTTCGGATATCATCCCCTAAACGGATGAAAGTAGGGGTTGAAGTTGATACGAAGAAGTTTATTTTTTGCGTCCATCAACTTGAAACTTGGTACAAATGCTTCTGAAAACAAACTATGGGATATTAGTTCTAGGATTTTTCAAAAATCTTCCTCCAAGGGGTTGAAAGTGAGGGTTGAAGTTTGTATGTAAAACCTTCATTTTTGAGTGTATCGATTCGAAACTTTGTAAAAATACTCCTCAAAACAAATAACAAGATACGTATTTCTGGATTTTTCGAAAATCACCCCTTAAGGGGTGAAACAGTGGGTTGGAGTTTGTATGGAGACCGGTTTGATTTTTACGTCTATCAACGTCAAACTTGGCACAAATACTCCTAAAAATAAATCATGAGAACCGTGTTTTAGGAATTTTCGAAAATCATCCCCTAAGGGGGTGAAAGTAGCGTTTGGAGTTTGTATGAAGACGTGTTGTTTTTTACGTCTTATCGACTTGGAACTGGGCACAAATACTTTTAGAAATAAATGATGAGACACGTGTTTTTGGATTTTTTGAAAATCATCTCTTGAAGGGGTGAAAGAGGGGGATTAAGTTTGTATGGGATAGTGTGATTTCTGCGTGTATCAACTTTAAACTTGTTACAAATATTTTTGAAAATAAACTTGATATATTAGTTCTAGGATTTATCGAAAACCATCCTCCAAGGGGTTTCATCCCCATGGGGGTTGAAGTTTGCATGAATACCTTCATTTTTGGATGTATAAATTCGAAATTTTGTAAAAATACTCCTCAAAACAAACAACAAGACAAGTAGGTATATCTCGATTTTTCAAAACTCACGGGTGAAACGGGGTTGAAGATTGTATGGAAACGTGTGTTTTTTTACGTCTATCAACTTGAAACTTATCACAAATACTCTTAAAAATAAATGATGAGAAACGTATTTTTGTATTATTTTAAAATCATTTCCTAAAAGGGTAAAATTAGGGGTTGAAGTTGGTATAGAGAAGAGGGGCTTTTTGCGTCTATCAACTTGAAACTTGGCATAAATATTCTTTAAAAGTCTCCATACAAAGTCATTTTTTTTTTGATAATTTACTATGGGTTGCTAGGAGAAATTTGTTAGTGCATCCCAAAATGTTGAAAAAATAAATGTCCACCCGTGCGAAGCCGGGGCGGGCCGCTAGTACCTATAGGTTTGTCTTAATATGATTGCTATATACTTCAATGTTTTTACTTTGAAAGATAAATTACGTTTTGCACGATATTTGTATGCAAGAGATAGGTGGTAATATAACTTCCTATTAGTGAAAGAATTATTAAAATCGGTTATGTAGTCATTCAAAATAAATATTCTTTGAGTAGTTTGTTGTTCTTATTTAGATTGAATTCGTACAAAAAGTGCCTAAAATATTCTTACAGGAACGGAAAAAAGGGGATATGCCATCTGGTTTATAACCGCAATTCGGCTACAGATCTCAACTAACTTTTCAATAGCTGTCAATGCTGACTGCAATACCGAAAAAGTATAACAGATATCGACCTCGAAATCTCAGTGTCCCATACTGGGCAACAATATAAATAAACACCATTTATCTTGCTTTTCTCCTTCCCGTTATGTTTACAAAGGGTGTTCTCAATAGAGTCCATTAGATCGTGGTGGAGGCATCGAGCGAGCGCACGACGTGAACGTGACGGGAGCGACACGATTCCAATATTTAAGCTTCAACTTGCAATAGATTGAGACTTCAACCCGTTTATTGGTTCTTCGGGTAAACAGGGTGTTATAATTAAGTAATTTTTCGGAAGTATAAAAATGAACTCTTTTACTAACGTCTATGGGCAAGTAGGTGGTTGTATACAAATGCTTCACATTAATTTATCATAAGAGCCCTTTTTAAAGCCTCATTATTGCGAATTTTGTAATTAGTTTGTTAGGTAAACTTTATTAAATATACACTCGTATTCCGTCCCTGCAAGTACCAACTTTTCATCAGTTTTTTAAATATTTAACATTATTTGGATGTTTTTTAAAGGTGATTTTCAAATCTGAGAGTAAAAACGAAAACACCCTTTCGTATCGCTCTCTCTTCTCTTACTCAAGATTCAACTTCGGACTCAAGATTATTACTGTACAAGACTGATTCGAATCCATCAAGAATTATATTTAGTTTGAACACTTCTTGAGAGAGGTAAATGAACCAGATACAAGAGGCTGGAGTATTCCGAACTACTAATACTCACAAGAAAGTATTTGAGGCGGTCTTCTGTACGTTAGTACTATTTTATATTCTGTGGCAGAGGGCTTAGCTAAGTGGCTCTGGAAAACGTAAAGATTAGTCGAATAGAATGACAAATGTATGAGATTTTTTTATGAGATTAGCGCTCGACATTTCATGTGCGCTGACTTATAGCACGACCAAATAAAATTGTCGCAACATTCTAAAGAAGTATAGGCACTGACACGTCGTTCTTAAAGTTACTCGTAGACAATTAAGCGAATGCCAATAAGCGAATTAAACCTTCGTTTGGATATTAATTTCGGAAGAAATCATCTAAAAGATAGTGTAAGACCGTATAAATCCATTGGGTACCATATAAACAGACTTGGAGAGCGACTTTATTTTACACTAAGTATTTAGATCATAATATTTAATTGCAAAAGCTAAAGGTCAAATTTTAAATACGTAAAAATATAAGGTGATTGGTTGTTGTCGTAAAAGTAAAGCGCCCAAAAGACTGGCAGTATTTCCTTGTCGGACGGCTTTTCTGATAAATATTTATGTGTACCGTAACGTAATACACGTGTTAGTTGTATAATATTTTTAGATATATAATTAGGTATGTTTAAATATGTAAAGCACAATGTCAATGTTAATATATTCAATATTTTAATATTTAAATCGAATTGATATCGAAAAAACTATGATAAAAGCTAACCTTATTTTTAAAAAACATTGAAACGAACAATGAGTGATGGAATTAGGGTTGTGTTTAATTCAATGGGTTATATAAAAATAATAGCAGAAGTTTTGGAAATTAAACCAGTATATTTTTGGACTTATTAGGGGTGTGCTTGGGGGGGGATCTGAATCCCACTCATAAACTACGCGAAAACGTAAAGTTTCGCCAAATATCCACCTTATGCATCCGCACTTGATACTCTTATGTTGTTGTGATTTCCATTTGCTTCTATTAACGGTTAGTTCTTTCTTTTTATAGCCCGACGGAGTGCAAATTAGTTTTCACTAACGAAAACTTATTTTGCACTCCCCCTTTAAAATCCATAGCTACTCCTGTGCACTTACTTGGTCCAAACCTGTACACAGAAATCAAAACTGGCCCACATGAATAATTCAGCTCACCTAAATCAATTTCGATAGCAAATAATATTTGCGCAGGCGCGAGTGAGATCACCCGATCGTTGACATCATACTGTTATGGTCATCTCTGGCGCAAGGTCGTAGATCATAACATTTATAATAACTTAGTGTACTGCAAAAAGTGACTTAGAAAAACTTTATGGAGTGGGAGGATACATGAAATATTACAACTGAGAAATATTTTGATTTATTAAGTTTTTTTATTTTCCCATTTTGTATAATTGTATTAAAAACACATGATTTGACCTTTTTCGTGTCAAAATTACGGCTCGCTACACTCGCTGTAGACTTAGTAATGCTCGCTGCGAACATTTCGTACTCGTTTGATGTATGCGACAGGTTCGTTCCCAGTCAGTGAAGCTAATCTACACTAATATTATAAAAAGGAAAGACATGTTTTTGTGTGTTTGATTGTAATGAATAGCCTTCAAAACTAGTGGACCGATTTGAAAAACTCTTTCGCCAATGTTAAGCTTACTTTTCTAGAAATCACATTATTGCTGGTGACATTCAAGGGAACAGCTAGTCAGCTAGTCACATACTAAATCGTGACGTGAACAGATTTAATTATATTATAACACCGAATTAAATTAAAATCCGAGGACAGATTTGTGTCAACAGACCCAGCGACATCTTTTAAGGAAAGTTGATGAAGCGACAATGCAAGAAAATTATCCAGGACCGAGTCATATCGAGTCCATATAACGTATTCTTACCATATAAGTCCTCACACGGTGTAACGGTAACGAGAGTAGGCGGTATTTTATGCACTCCTGGTACATTTGGACTTAATGCGACCACTTGTCAAAGCTAATCGGTAAAATCTTAAGTAAGCAACGGTAAAACGGTTAATTACCAGCACAGAATGTTTCCGGAGATTGTGTTGTGTAGGCGCCAAGCGGTAGTAGTAGACCTTTGAATTTGTGTAATTTCCGTATATGTGGAATAATATAGAAAATGTCGCTATCTTTTCGCTACATAGCACAACAAATGCGACAAACTGGACTAAGCCTAATGATGGCTAATTTTAAGTTTTTTTCCAAAACACTGAAAAGATTTCCAAAAAAAAAAACATTTATTTAAAAGTGAAAAAGAAACGAAAATGTACAGTTTTTTTTTTATGCTAAATTTCCACGACACAACACTTACTAAGCCGCATATTATGTTCCAAACAAACAGAAGACTAATAAAAAAATCATGTTTTTAATAAACAAAAACAAATAAAGTCATTTTTTTGCTAAATAATACCGTTCTGCCATCAAAAAAGACATAATGGTGATAAATTACTTATTTTACTCAAAAAGATCGCAATAAAATCTGAATTAGCATCCAAACTCTTTTATTAACATAATATCTATATAATAGATACATTTGAAAGGAGAAAATTCTTTAAAAGCAAGTTTTGCACATGTAATTCAGCTTTTAGGAGCGGTTAACCAGTTTACCTACAAGATGATTGCAGTTTTCCAAGAACCAACTCGGATAGGTAGACTTACCATATATAGAAAAGAGAATAAAATGTTAGTTTGCGGCCTTTATATAACTCAAGGTTTAATTGAAAAGTCAAAGATGTTTAAAGAAAAAGTTTATCTCTCCTAAAGAGAATGATTTTCTTCCAACCTCTTTGGGAAAAGTCTTATTTGGTTTTAATACGGCTCTATTTTAGTGCCATTGGCCGAGTGGTAGAGATATTCAATACTAGCAACATAACCTTGTCTATGTTATGGGTTATGGTTTCCGCACTTAGTCCTTAGATTGGACCATTGTACGTGAGCCATGGCGGCCGATCATTTCTTCCTACTACAACCTAACCTTTCTTCCTACTTAATATTATACACACGCAAAAGTTTGTGATGGATGTATGGATGTTTGTTGCTCTTTCACTCAAAAACTACTGAACGGATTTTGATGAAACTTTACAGTTATAAAGCTTATACATCAGAATAACACATAGGCTATATTTTATCGCCGTATTACCTCGGGATCATGAACTACGCGGTTGAAACCGCGGGGCGCTGCTAGTTCTTTATAAATATTAAGTTGGAAAAAATTTGAGAATTCCGGAATATAGCATTGAAAGCAGAACTACATAAATAGTTTTTTTTCTTTTTGTGTTATTATTATTAGTCTGAATTAACTTTGTTTTTCCAGCAACTAATAGAATTTTCGTTACAGACAGTCTTGCTAAAATTTATTCATTAAAACGTACTAAAACGTTATTCAATAAAACGTACTGAATCAAAGTTTTTACAATTACATTAGGTATCTATTAACGGTTTTTGCATTCTGGAGCACAGTGAACAGATTAATCGTACTTCCATCTCATAGAAATAAATGACAGTCGATTGAAATGATACTGTAATGCAGTTTTTTTATGATTTTATTTGTACAGATTGCCGCCGTCCGTGGTAAAGAAGATAAAAACTTACAATAGGGTAGTTGACTAAATCGAAATTAAATTGCGTGTAATCATTGATTAAAAAGATTATTCCGAAATACCTCTAAAAATGTACTTCAATTTTAAAAGCAAATTTAAAAAAAATATAAAATCGTGATGCAATTTAGTACTATAAATGGTGACGTCACACACCTTAGTATATTTTCCGTAGCGAATTTTCGTTTTGGCAGTTCTTAAAAAGTAACTCATTTGACATGGCAGTCAAATACCCTATTGCCTACGACCTATTGCGCATTTCATATGTGACTACTGTTTAGTATTTCAGTGATTTCAGAGCTAAGAGTCAGTTTCCATTCCATAGTAATTTTGTAAACAAATAATCTCTAAATTTTTTTTTTGATCCCTAAACGTGACAGGTGAGGCCATCGCCGGACCGGGGTGTTGTTACATAAGCCTCAGAATTAATTCTGGGACCTGCGGGATTCATCGCGATGTTTTCCTTCACCTTCAAGCTAGTGATAAATGTGTACGAAAAACTCTTTGGTACATGTTCAATCGTTCGCGAATTCTTGTCTAGCTTATTTAACGAGCAGACAATTTTAATGATGCCCTGCCAACAGTGCTAACTGAAACTTAAAGTCATCGGATCTCACGCGAGATATCGTGTGTCTCACTTTCTTGTTGAACGCGCCCTTTGCTTTCTCTCTCGCGGCGCGGGCGCAGCTTATTAGCACGGAACTGACACTTTCGATGGATTTATTGTGGGTTTAACGTTGTAATTGGTTGGTTCACTTGCACGTCTGAGATTTATTATTTTCTGCAGGTCGTAATACGGAAGACTGGTGTAGATGGAGCTTATTCCTCATACGACTCGTTCCCACTGTTTTTTCCCCAACTCCACCCAGATTCATAAACACTTAGAAAAAAAGTACACTTCAAATCAAACTTTATTTAACTATAAAGCGGCATGTACTCTATATGTATAATTTTAATCTCCTTTCTGCAATAAATTCTTACTTTAAAACTTTTCGGGTAGACATGGGAATTTTGGTTATACTTACCTACGTATTTATTTTTTCGGATAGTCTTGAGAACGGATTACAGCCTTCGTAAACAGGAAATATGCTGTGTTACTTAAATTATTACTTATTACTCAGACAAATAAACACTAGCTTTAATAAGTGATATAACATAACTATAGAGAGTATATTTTTGTAGTTCTAGGGGTAAACTTACAATACAATTTTAAAAAATTCTGAAACCCGTCTTATTTAGTTGCAGATGGAAGGAACATGTCTGCGGGTCTTGATTCTGTTATTTCAATTTTCAATTTCTTTAAATATATAGGAAGTTTATGAAATTTGACAATGCTTACTGTAAATAACATTAAGATTTTTTTACAATAAATTGATTGCCTAAATACTTTTCAAATAATTATCCACACAAAAAAAAAGTTGTATAAAAAACAAATGGATGTCTCAAAAATATTTGTAACTGTTGCTATAATTAAAACATATTCATGGAATTACACATAACCGCTACAATAACGATCATAATACGACTTGTGAACTAATGAATAATTTTTAAGGCCAATTTGATCACATTTTATTGCAAACTTGAGACATAAAAACTTTTATGTCCGTTCTACTCAGCTTAATTAAACTAAGTTATTTTGGTTGCTTACTTCAAGGAAAGGAAGTGACGCCATGCGTTCGAGATTCAAACTTCCAAAATGGTGACTCATACGCGAATACGAATCCAAAATAACGGAGAGATGATTTCATAAAAAAACGGACTCAACAAATTCATTTAAGTAAAATACGTAGTAGTTTATTTAATAAATAAGAATCTTACCTATTTAGGAATTGCAAACCTCTTTGCTACAATCAAAAATAGGTTACATTCATAGGTTACGTATATAAACATGCTCTATCGTCGTCTGCATCATCACTTTCCATCAGGTGAGATGGCAGACAAATGGTTTGCCTATTATATATAAAAAAAAATAAAAAATAAAAATATCATTGTAAAATAGGTAAGTATCGGGGTACTGATTATGGAACTCTTGCCTCGTCTGTGGATATAGGCTGCTGTTTACATTCAGCCAACCTCCATGGACGAGTTCAGAGTCACTTGATAATTACTCTATAGATGTTTCTAAGTAAAAAAATATCTTCAGAAATAAATGAATTTTGAGTTATGAAATAATATGGCTTTCAAAATAAGAGTATGTCACAGTTAAACCTGCTACAGACGCTCTAGTTAACCTTCCAAATGAAAGGAAATACATATGGGTAAGTTTAAGAAAGCATACAACTTTTTTAAGTTCGCATTTAAACGAGGCGAGCTCTTTTAAGGCGAGGTCCAAAAGTCCGAATTTTATCACAGCAAGAAATTAAACTTTGCTTTAAAGTTAGAGATTTCTTTCGGATTGACTTGTTTGTCGGACGATTACTCATAAAAGAATGACGGCATAGGGTTGAAATATGACATAATATACAATTTTATTTATTTCTCTTAGGGCTGATTTTTCAATGGTCAGTTAAAAGTTATCTGAAGAATAAACATCACCTGTCACTTTTCCTGCCTATTGTGTCAGACAGTGACAGCATCAATATATTCTTTACATAAGATTTATCTGACGATTGAAAAATCAGCCCTTAGTATGCTACCAAGCAATCATACCTATCCTCACTCTTTTACACTGATTCCGCGGACTATATGAGACGTACTCTTGTAATTCGTAAAGATAACATAAAGTTTTTCAGTTTCAGGGTACAATACACCCCTAATATTTTTTTCCAATTGCAACCGAAACTATTTATGTAGGAGCGGAGGTAGAACGCTCCTCCATCGTGAAAAGCGAAGATTTTCCTTTAGGCAAGGTGATCGTGCCTGGAGCCGCGGCCCAAAGGTTGATGTTGGTCAGTTGTATTTATACAAACTCATTAGAAAACTTCGATAGCGCGGTTTAGAACCGTTCTATTTTGTACCGCTAAGTGTCGCTACACACACTTTGACGCAGCACATAGTCTGAACTATTTGACGGATCTTGAAGTGCGACGTTTCTCTGGATCATAGTCAATTTTTTACGCGGATTACTCTTTATTGTGATCTATAGTATGCGTATGTTTAGTGCCCTTTACAGGCAATCGGGTCATTTGGTTTTTTAAATTAATGTACCTGTATTTACGTTCTTCTACACAATTGGTTAAAATGACGGCGACGATAATAGTTATAAATGAAGCCGAGGTCATTCGAGAGCGGGGGTTAACTTAAAGGTCAATGCAGGCGTTAATTGCTGACACTGTTATTTGTCGTATGGTAATTCACGAAAATATGTTTCTTTTAAAGTTTTAAATCAAAAAAGTTTTCAGCCAGTTTAAAATCAGTTTGTCAGTTTTTTTCTTTTATTGAAATATACATAGATAGAAGATAGATATTTAATACTACCGAAATTTATCAGTACACTCCATACGTCCAGCCCACATGTTGCCCACTACTGGTCTTAGGCATCTGCATTTCACATCACATGGCATTGTGCAAACATTATCCCGCAGACCAATACATGTACTGCAGTTTCTATAAAATCTAATGGGACCAACATAAATAAAAATGGTATTGTTTTTTTGTCTGAATTTTCATTACTGTTAGGTATAGTTTGATAGTTATCAGTTGATAAGTTAGTATAGTCATTAGGTTAGGATATACCTACTATTTATAAGACGAGTAGTATTATATTTCACTGATTGTTTTTATGCCAATTCTGCGAATTATGTATTAATCTGATGGTCGACCGGCGGAAAATACCTTTAGGCCTTAAGTTCGCCATGTGTACCATTTTCTTGGCACATGAAGTTACATAAACAATAACAACTTATAGTAAGTATATGGTCTGTCAAGTTTGGAACTAAATAACTGTGACTTATAACTTACTACCGACCCATCCTCGCTTCGCTTCGGTTTATATCTACTATATAAAAATAAGTCGGGTTTTCCTTCCTGACGCTATAACTCCAGAACGGCCGGACCGATTTTGATGAAACTTTTTATGTGGGTTCGAGTGGGTCCAGGGATGGTTTATACGGTGGCAAAACAACGTTTGCCCGGGGCCACTAGTGGTATATAAAAACCTTCCTCTTGAATCACTCTATCTATTAAAAAAAAAACCATCAGAATCTCATCATCAAATCAAAATCAGTTTTAAAGATCTAAGAATAAATAGGGACAGACAGACGTGAAGCGACTCTAGTTTATACTATGTAGTAATATGTAAGTTGCAACAGACGTAAAAACCCCCCATTCAACCATCACCCTCACAAACAATCCGAACCAAGTGGCATAGTGCACGCCAGGTTCACGGTAACGCTTGGTTGCGCGAGCGCTGCGCACCGGCGCACCTGTGCCGCTTCCGTCCGCCATCTTGTGGCAGGTCCTAATTGATACATTGAATCATAGTGTTTTGATTATCTTATAGTATCATAATTGGATGCGTATGCGATTGACAATCAAACACTCATCATCATGAACGCCAATAAGCGCACGGCTGATATACGAGGAAATATGAATTGGGAGATGGTAAACGAATCTATCTTCGATCTATTATATAAAAGAAACTGACTAGCTAATAGACTGACTGAATCGATCAACGCACAGCCGAAATTTCGGGATGTAGAAGCATGAAATGTTGCAGAAGGTTTCATTAATTGGTCTAAGTGAGCTTAAAGAAGCGATTTTTGGAAATTCTAACGGAAACGGAAATAAAACGGGCACCCGCTAGTACACCAATAATCAATATAATATGACAAGAAATACAATTACAAAATAATACAATGGACTTTTTCCAGACAAACTTAGGGTGTGTAACTGACATAGACATATAAATGTAAGTGGTGCAGTAAAGTTAACAACGAGTAAAGATACTAATGTTATTACTTCCAGAATGTTTTATTGAAAGAAAACATTCGTTTTAACAAATGAATCTACCTATAAAACTTATCCTTCCCAGTAAATAGTATTCAATGCAATGAATACTGCTTGAAGCGATGAAGACGAATCGTCTAAAAAGTTCAAAACAATCTCTCGGTAAGCAAAATCTAACTGAAATGACTTTGCGTATTCTCAGACACATCATCATTACACACGCGATTTCAACAGTAGCAGTATGCAGCGGCGCGAATCTCCTCCGTCTGGTTTCTTACTATTGTTGCTGCGAAATTGTGGTGACTGAAGATCTTGTATAATAACAATGATAAAGGACTATCAACTGATGTTGAAACGAATAGACTAAATGTCGATGAAAATGCAGCAAACATTCTACTAGGGGTTCAAATAGGAAGTCCGCTCCATTGAGTAATAGTGGAAGCTACGGCATTTGTATGCAAGCAAGTGCGTTAACAGTAACGGTCCAAGGTTATTGCCTTGCGGAACCCATGGCTTAACAAAACCTAAAATTTATTAAGGACTATCAACCACTTTAGCTTAACACAAAACAATACTGTTATTCGTTAAAAACCAGAATACGGTAACTAAATTGAAATAATAACAAGGACAATATTATTTATTAACTTAGAAGAATCTACGCATGTATAAATTCCGATCGCATTAAAAGGTAAAGAACTTCAGAATAAAAATGTGACGTGTGAAACGACGAACGCAAAAGAAAAATCCCATTCTTTCAAGAAATCATCCCATGAGTTTATAAAACCTTACAAACTTGGATCCCGTTTTTCCCCGTTCTCGAGGAAATTTGAAAAATCTAAATTCAGCTTTCGAGGCATAGGTTGTGCGTTGATAGATTGATTAGTCAGTTTGTTTTTATATTCACTAATATTTAGGGAACTACCTATAGGTAGAATTCTGAAAAGTATTTTACTTATAGAAAGCTCCACTATCACCGAGCGACATAGTCTTTGTTTTATTCTCGCTTTTGGACTCTTTAAGTAGATTATAAAGATGACATTTAAAGAAGAAGAAAGTAGGAAAGTATCGTAGATCAATTGGTAGATTAGAAGCAACATGGTTGCAGTAATTGCACATTCTAATCTAAACCGAATAATAAATTGGAAACATTTGCATTGACGATCACTTTTTGCCAGCCCCGTTGCTAGACGGACCACTGGCGCGTGAGTTTTAATAAAACCACAGAAAGTACTGCTCAATTTGCATGAAACAATGTTGAACGGAGTGTTTGAGTAAGTATAGACCGTATATAAGATCGCTGTCGTGGTTTTTAAGTAAAGAAATGCTTTTTTCTCTTAATCCATAGACTTTTTCGTATTTGCGTATATAAAAAAAAGGTGTGATATTATTTGTTTGTTTGCTTTAATTGGTTAAATAAGGACATGGATGAAGGAGATGGTGTAAGAAAGGGATGAAACAATGGTACAAGAAATATGATATATACTCGTAATTCTATAGGCCATGTAATCTAACCCTGCTTCAGGATTCCACAAACGAACTTTACCGCAGGTACCTTGTAACAGTACAAGGGCAATGAAAAACTATCATTTCTCCAAAAGCACAGAAATCCACCTATATTTGCGCAAGCGTTCACGGGCAATTAAACGCACAAATCGCTCGAACGCCCCGCCCCGTTCCCGCACCAATTAATAAAGAAACCTGCGCGTGATTCGTCCACGATGTAGAATTAGACGTTACTAATGTTCGCTGATTGTTTGCTTTCACCCCCTTTCTTGAGATAATTGTCGATGGCAACAGCACGTGATAACGCGAGCCTGATTGCAATCTAGAAGTTCGATAATTAGCCGATCGAAAAAGAACGGTAGAACTTAGATATCAGGAAAGATTTAATCACTGTTCTTTAATAATTCATTTACAAGACCAAATCATCATTAACGACCTTTATCGGCATTCAAAGGAAAGCCTGGTCGGTGTTGAAAGAAATTTTCGACTTTGTTGATTTACTGAATGTTTGCTTTCATAAAATACTCCTGTCGAGTAAGCATTGAGTTGCAATGAAACAAAACGATGTAAGTGTTCTTAGATTTCTACACCATCATTTTTATTCGGCCTAATGAGTTTAGTCGTACCAAAGATATAGCTGCATTTAAATCTGACAGGGACCGTCTTAAGCTATAAAAGTATCTTATAGCTGAATAATGGAGACTCACAGACGCTTGAACCCGTGACATTAGCTTGTTTATTTCAAGAGCTGAACTTTACGAAGAATGCCGATGATCTATTATTGTAATCTGGAACTTTCGATCTGGCTTGTGTAATTTTGAGGTACGTTCACTTTGATATTGTTTGTTGTCTTCGTCTACTTAATTACCTTTTTAATGTTTAATTGCCTTATTTTAAGTTGCAGTTAAGTCAAGGATTATAACGTTGTAGTTTCAAAACGGTTAATATTACAGTACACAATGTAATAAAAAATGCCCTCCAAAGAGGAATCGTCTGGAACAATATTACAGTATCCAGGGGGCCAATTCTACTAAATGTCAACGGTTACAGTTGGATGACAATGAGATGTTGATGGTGTTATTTGCTCTGAAAAGTGTCATCATTGAATGACCATTGACATCCATCTATAACCGTGGACATTTAGTGGAATTGGCCCTCAGTTCACAGAGTTTTCTCTCTGAGACTACTAGGCTGATTCTTTAACAGAGATCTGAAGCATTATCCAAATTGTTAAAAACAGCTCTTTGATAGGCTACTGCATTTTCGGACTCAACAAATATCAACGCTAGCTCTCATTGAAATAGCAATAATTTTACATATTGTAAGTTAGGATATACTATCAAAACTAAAACGTCATTTATCTTAGCTTATATAACTTTTAGCAATACTTTACTTGCAGTAACCATTTCATTAATTCATAACAGACCACTGCTGTGATGGTTTTTTGCTCACGTAATATGAGTGAGTAAAAAGTAAGCATTTGCATACTATTAAAAATAAACAGCTAACAATTTGAAGCACGGAGGCCTTTTCACAGAGTACAGTTAAATTCTTAAGAGATTCTTGTCTTTGTGATTCTCATTCTTGTCTCCCAACCCATCTGTACTTATAATGTCCTGCTACTTAAAACGGGACATTTCCACGACATTCTTTGCTAAATCGACTTGCAGTTAAAGTAACAAGGTTACTGAGTATCAAAAGTTATGTTACTTCAATAACAGTACGTAGTCAATAACAAATTCACAGATTATAGTAATCGACCTCGCTTGATCGTCGATCAATCAAATATGCAAAGAAATTAATGTTATTTGCAAATTTAGATTTTCGGTAAGCAATATTATAGATCTAAAAAACGTAGCCTAAAGCAGTAATAGTTATTTAACACGATTCATAAAAGCCTGTCTAAAATTATTTATGTTCGAACGATGTGGCCTTGCGCATAACAATTTTATTATTTAATGTTCAAGATGAAATGAAAATAGAAATCTAAATAAAATACAATAACTAAATTAAAAACAAACACGTAGAACACTCTGGATGTGACGTACGGAGAAAGAAATGGCCAGGCCAATTACTCTATTACGTTGTTATATTTTATATATCGCACACCGAGATCTAAAGGGAGCTAACTCAAAAATCGAATATTTTGAGTTATGCACACCATCGAATTCCTTGTCCGAATACCTATCGACCAATAAAACAGATTTAAAAGTATGTCCAATACTCGACGTTAGATGGCAGTAAGTTTCCCTTTTGTTGAACAAGCGAGCCCCACTCTCCTTCGAACAAAACAGGGACATCTTTAGTTGCAATCAGAATCACAACTGGATTAGAAGTGCCCGTGCAGTATTATTTTGAGTTGTCGACTTTTACATGGTTAGTTGCTGAGTAAATGAATACACATTTTGAGTTGAACCCGTATTGCTGACGGCGTAAGAAAATTTTTAATTTTTATTTTGAGTTGTCACCATATTGTTGAAACATTTTTTGAATTTGTAGTTGACTCTGTTTTGTTGAGTCATATTTTAAACTCTTATATTTCTTTAAAAACCAATTAAAATTGAACTTTTTTGCTATTGGCAATTGTAATCTTTCCATCTTAGTATAGTTTTATTATCATACTGGAATTTACTGAGTTAGTTTCCTTTTTTTTTGAAAAATTTTGAGTTAGATCTTTTTAGATGGATTCCGCCAAATATAATTTTACAACATCGCTAATGAGATCGAAGATGTTTTATTGATGGCTTTTTCAATCGATTTAGCGCATGTAAACCTATAAATAAGTAAAATAAACATTTTCTAATTCAGGCAAACAGTGGTTTTTAGTAAATATGGTAGAAGAAAGGGACAAAGAAAACATCACTCCTCCTATCATTTTTACACAATA
Organism: Ethmia dodecea; assembly: GCA_963855545.1. Taxonomy (NCBI): domain Eukaryota; kingdom Metazoa; phylum Arthropoda; class Insecta; order Lepidoptera; family Depressariidae; genus Ethmia; species Ethmia dodecea. The sequence continues at coordinate 9,823,454 of OY979458.1, read as the reverse complement.
TGCAACCCTGGAAGATGACTTTAAGATGTCATCAAGTGATGAAGTCTCATCTAAGGAAATTCGTGCCGTCTTATCAGTGGTTGATACTACATCTATTTACAGTCGGTTTACGGACGATAAATTTGCGTGATAACTTCATAAGAAAAGCTTTATGAAAAATTGCATACTGAAGTGGAAATGAGATAGATGCGTCACAAGCCGACCGCTCAGGTCGATGGTGCCTCTCTATCGCTTGTTCCGTGCTCGGCTCAGGCGGAAAGTGACACTTTTTCGTGCGTGCAGACGGCGTTCAACGATTTATAATACGTTATCACGTCAAAAACGTTCTTTTTCATTTCTCAGGGCGGAAAGCGGCAAATTTCGTTATTTAGTTGCTGTTTTCCGCCTCCGTCGAAAAGAAAAAAGTATACACACCTCAGGCAGTAAATAAGAAAGCCTCAGATCACATGCTTCTAGAGAGAGGTAAACACGACCACCATCCAAACTGGGTCACTGGCTTTGTATTTGTAGGGTGTTTTCCTACAAATAAAAAATTACATTGGTTTATTTCAAAATTTTAAATGCTATTGAATTTTAACCGAACCCTGAGCATAATTTTGTAGGTATGGTTTTTATTAAAATCGGGTACTTATGTACTAAGAATAAATAGAGAAAAGTCTGTAAAAGTGAAATGCGATTTTTAATGTGCATTTTCAATTGTATTTCATAGAACGGAAGTTTCCTATATTTTTTATGTAATTCTTAAAATTTATAAAGAAAATGTATTTTTAGTAAAACTTTTTATAATTAAAAAGGGACATAAGAGACTGTCATTCATTAGTGATTTTTAAAGTATTTTTAATGAATAATATTAATCGACTTCAGTACTACTAGTGTTTTCTTGCTAATTCACGATCCCATATACTCCTTCTCCTGGTCACAAATCACTCTATCAATGGGACTAATTAAAAATAATACAAAATGCTTACATTTTTAAATTTATGGTGCTTCTTTAAAAGAGAGCCAACTCAAAATTAAGCCACCAATACAGGCTCAACTCAAAATAATGCAACAAATAAACATACATTGTTCAAGCAACAGGGAAATAACACAAAAAATCCAATTTTCAACCCCTAAAACATGATTAAAACACGAGATTCCTACAATATATTTATTCTAGCTGCGTATAAAAAGCATTATTCTATACAGGAAACTCCTGCAGTGCACAGGGCCATAGTAATCAGTTTTTCGCCTTTTCTGAAAAAAGTGGTTTTTTGAGTTAATACCTCTTTAGATCTGGGTGTGCGATATGTGGCATCTATCTATATGAAATTATGGATGAAAGTAATCACACCGATCCTATAAATATAAAAGCGAAATACATTTCACTGGTTAATTACAAAATCTCAAGTATAAATGCTACAAACTTGAAATTGGTCAGCTTTGTAATATACCACAAAGAAATGATTTTACGAAATTCTCCCGCGATCATTGTCGTGCTCAATGGGCAAAAACGGATTCTACGCAGACAGAAATGATTGCAAGTATGAGCTTTCGGATGCATCACAGGTTAAGCAATATATTTATTAGGGCGTGGTTACTCAGTCAATGGACCGCCTGTCACAAACTCACGAACTCGGATGTGTTTTGGAGGAATGTTAAACCGTTGATCCCTGTTCCTGCACGGTCGTTAAGTACTCGCACATTGGTACCCCTGGGTGTATTAAAAAAATCTGGAACCTAGGTGGTGAATAGCCTAACACCATCTCCCAACCAACCTTTGGCTTGCGTGTGAGACGATATCCCATACTTCCTCATACCAACAGTGGGTTGTTAGGGGTTCTCGTTAAAAGTGGTATATAGAAAGGTCTAATGGTACAATGATTGTCTTGGATTACCTAGCACTTTTTATATGGACTGAAATACCAAATGTTGTTGATAACGATACTCAAACAGAGTATTAAGAATTTGCCTTTGAAAAATAATTTGCACGTGTCTAGCCAAGTATTTTTTGTCTATTTGTGTCTTTAAATAAACTGATAAACATAACGAAGAATTCAAGAATAACAAAAATACTAGTAATACCTGATGATGTGAAACCTGATTTCTAATAAAACCTACTGAACGAGATTTAAATGTCAAATCATGGACACACATTTTTTTAATTTAAAAATAGTTTAGTCCAGAATAGGACCAGATCAACATTGTTAAATGGTTATGTCAAATCGTAAAATTCTGCTCACACGCAGGCATTTGCGCAACAAGGATTATTATCAACAAATCTACGATGACGTCATCAGGCTGTAGGTCACCTGATACTTCTGTGTTGATCATTACACTCGTTTACCTAGTCTAGATTGTATCTAAATAAATCAGTCATAAATCAGTCTGAGCTTGGTCTGGATATGAGATCTACTTGAGAACTAATTTGTAATTTAGTTGTTGCTAAAGTTATAATTAATCAGTTAAGAACCGCCCGCCGGTTCCAATTGGAACCGAGACACAATTAAAAATCAATATACGGTTGGGAGAAAAAGATCTATAGAAAAGAAAACCGAAAACTGCTTGTTTCTAGTTCCTTCTCCGAAATCTTAAAGAATGTCCAACTTATTTTTACTTTTATAGACAAGTATAATTCCTTCTCAAGTTCACCAAACCAGTCTTTTATACCGGTAGGTATTGGGTTTTCTTGTAATAAAAAATAAGTTATTTTGGAGCATATTGCATTAATTATCTCCGTTGCTCTTATTTTCACATCGAAGAAAATAGGAGCTATGTTATGAGCTAGCTTTTAAATTTTCGCTAGGAGACGCGGGAGTGGGTTGCGCTAAGTGGACTTCTAGCCGGTCAAGCCGCGTAATCGGGAAACAACATGATTATCTATAGATCGCCTACAGTAAACTGCTGCTTGATCGGTTAAAATAATACAGCCAGAATTCGGCAAGTTACCACCTATATAGATCACTTGAGTCATCATCATCAAACTAAAATATTAACAGGCTTGCTCCTCGAATGGATTTAAATAGAAAAGCACTTTCGACATTAAAGATAAACCGAACGCAATCCGTATTGGTCTAACCATCGAGTACTTAAGCCAGGTTCAAGCCGATTAAGCCGAGGTTATTTCGACCGAGGTCTTATCTTGAATAGGACTTTGAATCGATTAAGGCTAAGATGGTGGTCTTTTGTTACGTCAAAGCCTATTTAGACTTTAGAAAGTTATATATGGACTAGGACATAGCAAAAATAATGCTAAAATATAAATAGGTACAAACATTGTGGCAATAATACAAATAGTCGACATAAATCTTTTGTTTTCCTAATGAGAGGACACTTTCAATCAATCTTTCTTTCTGGTAAAAGATAGTCCATGATTGCTTACTACGTCACTGAGATCTTGCAAACTAAACTAGTATACCGACAGAAATATAAAATCTTCTCAGTATCATGCGAAAATAGAATTGTAGTGCCCATAGATTTACAATTTTGTAGTGCCATAGAAAGACAGTCGGCAAAAACAATTCAATTAAACACTGCCATACAATTTAAATGTAATGATAGACTAAGAAGAATGGACTGCTATTACCGAAATCTCTAAAGCTATTAGTAGACAAGTCTACCTTGATGTGTACTCATTATATCACAAGCCGAAACCATTAATTTGTTCTGACACGATATCATTAAGTTTGATTTGCAGGATCATCTTCAGTTTAATGGTGATTCCTCTTATCATTATTTTTATTGAGTTAGCTTTCATTGTCGAGTAAGTAGCTCTTGGCGAAGCATTTTAATTGACGTTTATCTAAGGAATATTGATGGCTACAAAAGGATAGTACAGCACAAAAGATACCTTTACTTTTCTCGGATGCGTCGCTTCCATTTCCACGTGCCTGTAGTGCTCCGCTGATCGATGCACTTCCCTGCCGCCTCTAGCTAAATCTTCAGCGGAGGCCTTCTCCTCTCCTCTGGTCAGAGTCGTGACCTTTCTCACGATCCGCGTTGTGATCCGTCTCTGACCGCTATCGTCTTTCTTCGAGATCTTCGTCGACTCCAGCGACGAGCCGAGGACCTCGGTCGACATTCTCTTGTTCGTGTGAATCGCCTGCAGCTCCGACACGCCTCTCCCTCCAGCCGACATCGGCACGGCCAGGGCGCTCTCGCCATCATACTCAAAATGCGTCTGGTTCCCGTCGTGCACTATCCTCCCGTTGTAGCTATCTTCCCGGTAAGACCCGGAGCGGTAGCTCGACGACCTCTCCATCCCAGGATAGTTTCCATCGTACACCGTCTCGTGTTTCGTCAGGCCTTCCCTCAGGCTTCTGGGCACAGAAGCCAGGTTCAGACTCGTCGTGATCGGAGACCCGACTGGCGATGGGGACGATTTCTTCAAGCTCGACTTGAGGGGTTTCGATTCATCGCTTTCAAGCGTCCCTTGAACGAAGAGACGCTTGCTGCTGCCCTCTTTAACGAATCTGTACATCGACATCTTCGATTCACTAGGCCTTTAGGCCGTGGTGGAGCATAATACACGGCGCACTATAACAATCAACTCAGCTATTACGGATTCGACGCGCATTTTAACTACCGTTAATGCCAGCGACAGACTCGAAAATATGAAAAGCGTGGAATCAAAACAATGTGTGGGAAATTAAAAACAAAGAGCAGAATTTGAAAGTGAACCCGTAGGTTTAGTCATTGAAATTAAAAGTTGTCGGTATGCAAACTATGTGACGGATTAGGCGCGTTGTCGTCGCCTTATTGGGGAGCCATGGGCGTCGTATAAGGACAGACCCTTCCGGCGGCGGACGTCACACCGCAACATGTTAAGGAAACCGTCTAACTCTGACGCAAATGATTTTGAAACTCAACGAATTTTCATAATCTAACCCGTACCTTGATAAAAAATAATATACCTCTAGAAACAACTGCAGAAATTGCAGTAACTAGTATTAAAGGTGCAAAACATATAGTAGTAGACCTTGACCCGAATGGTTGTGTAAACATGAACATTAATAACGAAATTTACATAATAAGAGATCAACTGGTACATAATGACGCCATGTCGCGTTGAACGCTCGACGTCGTTTACTTCCTATTGTACAATAAAGTAGACAAGGTTTTCATTGACTGTATCATATTATGTATCCATTCACCAATTTCGATAAACATTAGACATATGGAAACAAAGTTGCTGTAAATTTGACACCGTTTTGAAAAACAGAAACGGATTCCGTAGTTGTTTATAGAAGTAGCATAATAGGAATCATTTTAGTTGTCCTACCTTCTAATTGAGATACATCTACTTGAAGAAAAATTTTAATGACCTCCAAAGATCAATCGTTTGAAACAATACCTAGAAATCTGGCTGCATTTCCTGAATAGATACTAGTAGCTAAACTGATCTTTGATATGTCGTAAAACTATTTATTTTATTGAATGTATCGAACACAGTTGTGTACTGTTCAAGGAATGAATAAATAAATGATCCTATCTTTTAGGTTTATATTTTGACGATAAACTATTTCGACAGTGTCTGATGAAACAATAAAACCATTAACTTTGTCACGTCATTAACATTTATCAATATTTAATAAGCTTTAGACAGATTTTTCAAAATAAGTTTTTCTTCTAACACTTATATCTTGCACATATAATAACTAAGTAGGACATAAGATACAGAAGGTGTTAATTACTGCTGTTTATGCGGAGGCCTCATTCAAGACACAGGGCGCCATACCTTACGTAATACAATACGTGATCTTTTGAAGGTGTATTGCAAAAAGCCCTACATCAAAAAGAATAAGAAAAGGCTATTAGGAACGAAGCGAGAAAAAATATTTTTTAAATGAAGGAATAACTTATTACTTTTGATATTTCGTATCTATATTTGGAAACGAGAATCGGAGGAGCGCATTTATGTTCTGTTTACGTTTAAAAAACTGGATCTGAGATTTTTGTAAAAATATAGATTAGAAACGCAAGTAAATGGTATTTTGAAAAACGATTATTGTACTAAATAATCGTTTGTATTTAATGATTACCAAGAACATATGACTACTACACAATGCTATTTCAAGGTGAAACGGTGAGTATAACCTATTCTTCAGCTACACACATCTTGGCGTTGTTTGTACACAAAGTTAGACATTGCCACCAGCTGACCGCAGTTACGCAACTTTCAACATTTTCCTTTCAGGCATGGAGATTATTTATTCAAAGCAAGTGTGGGTTTGCTGTCATTTTTTGCGGGGGACCCAAGAATTCAATGGTCACACCTACACAGGTAAACCTTGATGCCTTTATATGGGACGTCGCCTCTGGCTCAGTTTTAATAGGTTTTAATGTTACGCCATTGACTGCAGATGGCTACAGCACTTAGGAACTTATATTGCCTGGAAATTATTTTGGGAAAATCTTTACTGACCGGAAAGTCTAGAAAGATGGAAATCTCAGTGTGATACCTCTATATTTAGCAGAGCAGTAATACAGAATGCTTCAGTTTTGCGAAACAATTGTAGAATATTTCTAAAATTACATCTAAGCATCATTTTGTAAACTAACAAATGAAATTCACAGAGTCTACTTGATTCTGTTTCACATGATTTGTGATTGAAGGTCATTATTGATCTATGAATACTGCATGAAACGGTTTTTGTTTTCTGTTAAAATACTATTAACAATGCGTACCTACCAAATGTAGAATGGAAAATAAAATCTAAGTTCATGAAATAAGAATTAAGAGTACATTGGGCTCGATTCTGCATTACAGCGACTAAACTTGTTTTAGTTTAGTCCTGTCATTTTCTTTCTCCTAGAAAAGAAAAGAGACAAGAGATATTTAGTTCTGTCAAATTAAAATTATTCCTGTCAACTAAACCGTGTTTATCAATTTTAGTGACGATGTAAAAAGGTGATGGATAAAAGTGACAGATAAGCACGTTCATAAGGTTCAAATTAGTTGTTTTTACTTATTTGACATTACTCTTCAATCTATGGTCTGTTGGGGAAGGATAGCCTAACTTAAAATTAGGAATTTCAGCTGGTCTGCAGAATCGAGTCCATTCTGAGAATACAGATATAATAAAAATAATATTATATTATATAATAAACATAATAAAAGCAGAATGCAGAGCAATAAGTGAAAAACTATAATAATGTAAATCAGGTAGAATACTATGATATAAACACTAGATCAGAAGCTGAAGAAGAATTGTACTCCGTCGCAGTAACAGTATATTATGTGTGTTTTGTCTTTAAAATTATTTTCCAAATAACTACTTCTACTAGTCAAGGCCACAAAGGACACAAAGGCTTGTAACAAAAGTAAATCACGATAAAATGTGGTCACGATTTGGCTGTTAAGGCATCAAGTTTTGGTACAACTTGGTTGAAAGTTAGCTAGCGATTGTTTCGTAAACTGTGTAAAAGAGTCCACTGTTGAACAATTGGCTTTCTCAAATTCTGTATGAGTTTGGTACCGCTATAGATTAGAATGACATCTGTCATTCTATATAATATTCAAAGAGGTTGAAAGAAAATCATTCGAGAAACTTTTTCTTTAAACGTCTTTGATAATAGTATTGACATCTGCCTAGACTACTATAATAAAAAGGAAACAAGTGTTTTTTTTGTTTGTAATGACCTATTCATTCGAACTTGGAACTCCGCAACTACCGACCTGATTGTAAAAATTCTTTCGTCAACGGAAAGCTTACTTTTCTGGGACTCATATAGGTTATAGCTTACTCACGGGAACGGGACTTACGCGAGTAAAATGCAGGGAACAGCTAGTAAGCTATAATAGTCCTGTGAAGATCAAGACTGCTACTATAGCTTGAGATACCACTACAGTGCGACAAAGCAAAATTGACGCAAAACCCTAACGATGTAGCGTTATAGATACATAGTTAATAATTCTCTTAGTTAGAGTTGTAATCCTTTCGACGCATACTGCCAGAAACGCAAAATTATCTGTTAGGTACGCAGATGATCAATGATCATGCTTTACCTTGTACCTTAGTACCTAGTACCTTGTACTCAAAATACAACAATGACTTTGTAAAAACGGAATAGAAAACTTGCGTTTGCCACCGGTCCAGGTAAGCAAATAAGCCGATTCACGCAAGTCGAAGTTATACTTTTAACAACACTACAAAATGCATCTAATGTCTTTATTACAGAAAGATCATCAAGCATGGAACCCCCCCATAAGCACAATTAGATCAGGACAGCTTTATGCTATATTCATAATAGCAGCGTCTCTGTTCGACGGTCCTCAAGTAGTTATATACTTGAGGTTCGTGATATAGAGTGTGCTTCTCATACAAGTTCTTGCTACGATAAAGACGTTGAGACGTCTGCTGTTAAGTGTAATTCTTTGTATAGTGTATTTGTCCATTCATACCTCTGCGACATTAAAATCTGGAGTTGCTATTGCAATGCAAGAGACCCCAATAGACCTATTACTCGAAGACCATTCATATCTTTATCCCTTATGGACGTTATCTGTCCACTTTTAACTAAAATACTTAATATTATGTATTTATATTAAGTTTATCAGTGTTAAGAATCCATAGCACAGGCTCTGCCTAGTTTGGAACTAAATGATCGTGTGTGAATAGTGTAAAAAAAATATTTTTAAATCGATTTTATGTCATTTTATCGGTATATTGTTGAAAATGAAAATTTAAAAAATATTTATTTACTTTAAGCATACAGAGTGGTATTTCATGGTATAGGAGCCTCCTTTTAAACATAAGAATGTCTGTGCCAGGAGGCTCCGCTCTTCCGGTATATTGTTAAAGCTGAACATCACTAAATTTTGACTATATTATAAAAACTTTATAAGGCTTTTATTGACGTCAAGAACCATGAACTATAGTGCATATTGTATATTTTATGGTTATATTTTATTATCATCACAAAAACAATGGAGATGTAGCCACAGGTTGAGTAACGAAAATTAACCGCCAATTAGCCGACTGTAGCTAACTTTTGAAACTAGAACAGAGTAGCATTTCGGTCGGTTTTGATTCAGTTTTCTTATAGACTTAAATATAACAATGCGATTCGAAAAACCGTTATCTGTCACCGGCATTTATCGGTAAAATCGCGCATCGGATCCGTTTCACACACACCGATTACAAAATAACCACAAAAACACACCACCGATCTAAGTTTGAGTTCAAGAACACTGGTTAGTGAGTTAGTCGTTTTATTTTGAGTTCGATTCGCGTTCGATTTTCGAAGTTCGGTTCGCGGGCGGTGCGCGCGGTTGCGTCGGATGCTAACAGGTGACTGGCGGTGCGCGGGCGCAGATGTCAGCGGTAACTTACCCGTGACGGCAATTGCTTGTAAAAAAAGTGTTGTTTTATGTGGGCTCGCAATTAATTGTAATTATGGATGTGAATTCAATGTACCCTAATTGGATCGCTTCCATATTGGTTCGGGACTAACGGGACTACATATCTTAGATGAGCATCCGGCTTTATAATGCTTTCTTCTCTAACCAGAATTAACGATAATTAGGTCATAACATAGAACTCGAATAAAGACTAAGAAACCGATTTCAATTTGTATGGTTTTCTCATAGATGCCATTGACATAACTGGACTCAATTGAAATGGGATCACACGGGAAGCAATTGTTTTCAGATAAAAAAAGAATAATTAAAATTGGTTCACCCAGTCGAAAGTTCTGAGGTAAACACAACAAACATATTGTCGAATTAAGCCTCCTCCTTTTTGAAGTCGGTTGAAAACAAAGAGACTTAAATATAATAGGGCATAGAGGGGACAAAGCGAGGAAAATTTGAAGTCAAAAGTTATTCCAAGTGGAATAAGTCTAGTACAATTTCGACCAAATGACAGCTCGCGTTCATACTAACTGACATGACAAGGACATGACGCTTAGGCTTCAAAGTTTTGTATGAAAATATTCCCAATGCCCCCTCTATGCCCTATTATATTTAAATCTCTTTGGTTGAAAAGGAATCTACAGCTACACCAATATACTCGTAGGTATTATTGAAGAGGCAATGTTGTTTGGTATGTTTGTGTTTAGGAGGTAATCTCCGGAACTACGATTTAGAAAATTCATACACTGATACAAAGCTACGCAATTCCCGAGTGATATAGGCTATGCGATTAAAACCGCGGGGCGCAAGAAGTTTCTCGATAAAATGCTTTATAAAATGGAATTGCCTTTACCTATCTTTAGCCAACTCATAAAAAAAGCAATCAGTTCCTTTATGTCACATTGACGATATTTATAGGACTAAAAAGTCACACTGGACGACCACCAAATGGAGCCGTTGCCAGTAGGTATACGAAAAATAAAAATAAATTGTTTGTAACATTAAAAAAAAACTAAGTCTGATCCACATAAGTCAAGTTTGCATGCCCACACATCAATATAGTTTTATTGTGTTGGATTTAATTAACTGACAATAAAACTGGGTCTGGTTTATCTCCGCGTGGGTATGTATGATGTTGATACCTTGGTGTTATGCAGATTTTTGTACCTACATTAATAATTAATAATTTACATAAATTAATTATGTTAAGACTAACTATGCAATACAGGTTGGTATGTATACCTACAATTATTATTAAGATTACAATAAAATCAATGCAAGTAATGGATCAACATTTCTGTATAAGTATTTATTATGTACCATAATCAGAAAATTGATTTTATCAAATAAACTAATTCAAGACTAGTAGCGCCACCTATGGAGGGCAACAGTAAAAGCTTTGGAAGGCAAGCGACTACATCGACTCGAACCGCTCGTTTTCTACTCGAACCTCCGCGCAGCGCCATCTGTTATTTATAGTGATATATCATATTGCAAGCAAAAGCTTTTTTTTCAGCGCTGTTAAATACAACAATAAATACTTTTTTTCCGTCTGACGACTTACCATGATAGTCTGCCAGCGGATTGCATGTACAAATAATTTGTGTGAGTACATGTCAAGAACAAAGAATGCAAGACTATTATATTTTATTATAGTCTTTCTTAAGTCTATATTATCTATGACTCCTTTAAAACTTTGTAAAAATTCTTTGTTTATATTCCACATTCATTTCGACTGTATATAGAGGTTACAATAAAATTATTGTACAGTGCATAATAAGTAATTTGCAAGGCATCTCATACATTTTTACGTCCGTCGTAAACACGTCCGTCGATCGATAAAATATGACAACAATCGATCGGAGATAAAATCGGCAAATAGGTCGACTCGATTGAATTGCAAATTATCCGATGATTTATGACTGACGCAGTTGTTTATTACTGTTTTGATTCTGCTACTATCCTAGTCTGGATTGTTATAAATAAATAAACAAAGTTACAAATAAACAAAATTATATAGAAGTTCTAGTATTTTTAAATCAAGGCAGGGACTGAAAAGCAGCAGTTATGCTGATACTCTAGCCTTTTTATTAGCATATTATGATGAATGCTAAGTTTAAATTAGTAGAGACTTATAAAATTTTGTTAGTGTTGATTTTTCTGTTGAGTGTTGGTTTTATTTCTTTCTTTTTGTTTGTATTGTAAGTGTACGTGTGTTGTCCAAGCAAATAAATGTTTTTCTATTCTATTCTATTGATGAATAAACGTGTTTTTATTTTAGTACCTCACATCACTTTGCTTATAGTGTTACAGAAATCGAGTGTTTGTTGCCCCGATTACAAAACTAAATTGAATTAGGGGTTTGTTTTTTCACATTTCTTTTCAAAAGTAGCAAGCGCTGGCTGCCTAATAAATGTCAAATGAAGACGATTCCGATTCCAATTATAAATAGACATTAAGGCTTTTGATCTTGACGTTTGACAGAGTCAGCTTGAATCTTGAGGAAGGACAAAGGCAACCTTTAAAAACCTAGAACGCGATCGCAGCCACGTGGAAAACCTAGTATGTATATCGTATATTATAACGGAAAACCACAGTGTAGAAAGCGAGTGTGTCCGCTTTGCGAGGGTGGTGCGCGGGCGCAGCCATCTGGTCCGCAACCTTGCGCCTACAGCCCTGCATTCTATAGGTCAGTGGAGAACCTTACTGCGATGATGTGTGACGTCGTTGTAGAGCATGGAGTACCTACGCATAAACTCGTTAACAGTAGTACCATTATGGTAGACAAACAAATTTTTTGCGCCTTTGTCCGCTTTCCTCCTAAAAAGTAGCCTGTGTCACTTCCGGGCACTATGCACTCACTATCTTTAAGTCGAAAATCACGTTGATGCGTGATTTCACATCCGTGACAGCCCACTGTTGAGCGGTCTTTCGTCACAAAAGAGGAAGTATCGGCCGGGTAACGCGGGTTTGGGGATTGTGTTAGGTTAGTGGCCACCTTATGTCAGAATTTTTCAAGCCAGTCAAGAGATACCCATGAAAATGGCAACTAATTGCATGAATATACATAGCTTATATACCATTCCTACTTTTTAATTTTGATAAAAAATTCGAAATTAAAATAAACAGTGATTATGAATAAAATAATATAAAAAAAACTAAAAATAATCTCACGCCTTTCTATCCCCGAGGGGGTAGGTAGAGGTGTTCCATGTCGGGAAAACCCACTTTTCACAAGTATATTCGACCCCTAAACGTGATAGGTGGTGGGACCATCGCCGGAACGGGTCTGTGACACATGCCTCAAAATTAATTCCGGGACCTGCGGGGTTGGGATCACGATGATTTTAAATAAAATCTACTTTATTGATCGCATGCGCCGGTAACGCAGAATGTTAATTCAAGTAGTTCTGCAAGTACCACATAGATGGCGCTGGCAGTTCTAATGTAATTGTTTTGTGTTTTCTACAAAACTATTAGGTTTTGTTAAAAAGCTAGAAATAGTTTTATAAAATGTAGTATCATCTTCAAGAATGACGTAGCATAGGCTTCATTTAACCATTATTAACGACCTGAACTGTCAAACCAACAATGCTATCTGACACATCTTCAACGATTAACGGTGCGTAAACACAGAAGAAAAGGTATGATAAGCCAAGTGGATCTCCGTAGATCTCTTCGTCTTGGATAGACATTGTTACGCACCGCACCGGCCGTTGACCCCCGACCTGCGTAACTGTATGCGCCGGCGCAGACTCCATCTAAATGCCCGCTAGAGGTTCCGGGTTCGTTCCGAATGCGCTGAGACGAAAGCGTTAAGATATTTTTTTATTTCAAAATTGCATCACTCATGCTTTTGTATATTCTTACCTAAGTTGTGTTTTAATACTCGTATTAGCTTTTGAACGCAACTTTGTCTGTGACCAGGATAAAAGGGAGTATAGTCTGTCATTCTTAATTTTCCACCCTTTTCAAGATCGGTTAAGCGATTTAGCCGAGAAGTGGGAACAGACTGAAGGATATATAACAGACACAGAGATACTTTCGCTTGTATAACACGAGTACCTAATACTTAAACCCAAAGCTTAAACTAAATCAGATTATTGTGGCGGTGGATTTTGTCGAGTTGTTTTTAGGTAGTGAAAATACGTACCGTTTCAACTCCACATAAACGTGTCTCAAAGAGGCGAATAAGAGAAGAGAGACAGAATATTCCAGAAGAGGCAAGGATGACCTGGAACTGAGACCATGTCGAAAAATGTTTCGAGTAGTATATCAGTAAAATTAAATATCGTACTTATCTATTGCAAAGACAGTTGCAAACAACGAGTCGTCGCTATTCCCAACTCTATCCGTGTTGGATAAGAAAGATTGCATTGCTATTGGTATTTTTTCCGTGGTGACGTCTATGAAGGTGAAGTCTATGGCCAGCAGTGGACTTCAAGGCTGAACAAACAACATTTCATTTACATATACTGCATCCGATTCTCAACAAACAAAAAGTTCTCAAGACGTATTACGGTGCATTGTTTACTTTCTAAAGGAATGCCAACTTTCATCTGAATCGCAATTGTGACGGCCGTTACGCGTGAACTGGTCTCGGGAGTCGAGTTGGAGACCTATGTATGGCTACTATCGATAAAAAGATTTAAAATAAATTTATTCACATGATGAAAATCAGTGAGGCTCGGGTTCAAATCCTGGCATGTACCAATGAGTTTTTCAAAACTTACGTACATATTTATCACTAGCTAGACGGTGAAGGACCACATCTTGAGGAAACCCGCAATTCCCAGAATTAATTCTGAGGCATGTGTAAACTGACCCTGTCCGACGATGGGCTCACCACCTATCACGTTTAGGGGTCCAAATAATATCTCGTGAAAAGTGCATACGCATATCCAGAAATGGAATACCTCTGCCTACCCCCTCGGGGATATAGGTAAGGCGTGAGATGTTTTTTAATACATTTATTTCAATATCGATAGTACAGGCAAAAGCACATTAAGCTTTAGACTAGTAGTGAGAGTCTGACCTCTAAGGCGATTGTTAAACGAACGATTGTTGAACGTTATAAAGTCAAATGTGTAAAGCTCCACGTGCTCCTGACTGTAGCACCTTGCGCTCTGGTACCTTAATGTTCGCGGATTAACTCAACAAGCCTAAAAAGGAACGGGTTAAGACCGGGTAAAAAATTACAAAAAATATTCCTTATACTCTTACACTACAGCAGAAAAAAACAGTAACACAGTGCAAAGTTGGCTATATAATGCAGCGGAAAACTCACAACCAATTACCAACAAATTATGAGCGCTTATAAACGGTTAAAGCATCGAGTATGAAATGGAAATCGTATGAATAAGCATACCGACTGTTATTTAAAATGACATCACTAAATAAGTGGCGAGAATTGCGAGATACAGGGTGTTTAACCAGTTTTATGTTGTTTAACTACCTATTGGTTCCTAAAAGTATATTTATGCTAGATACTATATAAAGAGAGAAAAACTGAGTGACTCCATAGCCAAAACTAATCAAGCTTCGGACAGGGAATAAAGAATAGTTACTATAATTGAAAGTAGAGTAGATTTATTTGATAATCAAGGCGTCAAATAAGAAAGGATTTTTCGAATTTCCCATGGGAACGGGAAAAAACGGGACACGCGCCGGACAGGCGCTTGCTAAATGAAACTTGGTTCGATTCTTAGCGAGGGCGAGTTTTTAAAAACTTAAGTAACTAATTAATAGTAACTTGATGGTAAAGAAAAAAAATTAGAGGAGACCCCCAAGGACCGAGAATTGATTCTGAGTTATCTATACTTCTAAACTAATGTTATAAAGAGAAAAGAATTGTATTCTTTTATGTTTGTAATGAAAAAACTCAAAAACTACTAGACCGATTTTAAAAATTATTTCTCCAATGGAAAGCTACAACATCTCTGAGTAACGTATGCCATATTTTATTCCCGCATTCCCACGGGAAACCGCGCAGAACCGCTATATGCAATAAATACCCTGGTTGGTCGGTCATCTGTCACGTTTTAGGGTCCAAAAAAATACTGGAAAAAGGCGGTACTCCCAGGAATGAAATATCTCTTCGCCCTTTCCCATTATTTGGGGCCGGCGCAGTATGTTTTTTCCTTCCATTTAGATCTCGTATGATAGATCTAAATGGAAGGAAAAAACATATTTGCATTAACTTCCATCTTGCACATATCATCCTTCACACACTCCATCCATCTTTTATTTGGTCTATCCCTCTTCCTATAACCTTCCACATTCATATCAATCCCGTAGCATTACTCAAAATTTAATTACCATAATCATAGCCTTATGCTAATATTTAAATACCACAAAGGTCTAATTTTTACACCTTTATAATTAACATGTTCAAGTACTATGTTCCCAAAAACATGAATGAATATGAGTCACGGTTGACATTGCCTTAAAAAATAAGATAGATAAGTCAGCTTATAAATCGCGCCTTATTTGGTAAGTAAATAATTGTGTCAACGGCACCCACGCTCGGTTTACTTGCCCGATGTAATTATTGATCACGAGCGCAGAAAATATACTTAGGTCATTGTAGGTTTTTTTATAATAAAAAATAAATAATCTCACGGCTTTTATCCCCGAAATATTTCTATAAATATTTACGTTTTACCAGTATATCCTTTGGAATTTAAACTTACGGCATATTCAAAATACCAAGTTTAAGTGGATTCTGTAAATTATCTCGAATGTATGTATGAGAAAAGACCCCTAGAGCAGCTTTGGGCTATAACAAGACGATGATGATAATGATGATGAAGAAAAATGGTTACAATGTTGGAGCTATTGCGGAGTATTTTAGCATACTTCCACAGAAAAAATACAGCTGCCATATTTAATTTTGTTATTTATTGCAAACGTCAAGCTTTTCATTTATAAGGACACCCTGTACACGCTCCATATAAGGATATCGGTAAGTGTGCCAGCGGCGCCTACGCGTTCAGAACATACTGTATGTCATAATACAGTGCAATACTGTAGATCATTGTTTTTTATTGACGTAGGTAATACATAATTGATTTGTTCGACCACTGACTACACTAATAATAATGTAGAATAACTGAATAGATGCTTCAGTGACTAGCTGTTGCGTAGCGGCTACGCGCGCCTGCGTGGACACTGTTTTTCCCGTTCCTGTGGGATTTTCCAATAATCCTTTGGGATTCTTAAGGACTGATTTACTATTATAAACGTGAAAGTTTGTGGGGAGGGATGGACGTTTGTTACTTTTTCACGCAAAAATTGCTGAACGGATATGATAAAACTTTATACAAGTATATCTTATACATCAGAACAACATAGACTAGATACTCTTATATCACAAACAGGAAAGATTTTTATGTTTGATTTAATGAATAGTTTCCGAAACTACGGAACGGATTTTAAAAATTATTTCGCCGATGGAAAGCTTACTTTTCTGGGAGTTACATAGCAATAATAATAATATAGTAATATATTAATAAAGACAATCCACACACGGTGATTTATTCCCAAACTAGGCAGGACCTGTACTTTGGGTACTAAACAACTGATAAACATACTTAAATAAATATTAAACGACCAGACACGCCAACAGACATGTTCGTGCACACAAATGTTGGCCCCGAATTGAAATCGAACCCGCGACCTCCGACTCAGAATACAGGGTCACTACCAACTGAGCCAACAGGGCCGTCGAGACACGGGACACAGCTATAATTTATAGACATATTGTGATACAACCACGCTGAATGATGGGGGCTTCTGCTAGCAGACAATAAGACAGCAGTTCCAAGCCAGACCTTACCACAGCGAGCACAGTCACAATCCAATGATAATAAATATTGTATGAAGCGAAAGTGATGGTGATTATTCAGTTGGATGAACAATGCGTTGCATCACCGCTGACTCATGGAGGTTGGCTCCTGGTGCAGATGATTTATAACCTGTTATTTGTTACTTGGGGACTTCTGTATACTTATATATATATATATATATAAGTGAAAAAAAGATGTTTATTTATCAACACAAAGCTCAAAATATTACTACTCATTATTTACTTGCTCTTTTCGCATTATTTAGGGTCGGCGCAGTATGTTTTTTCCTTCCATTTAGATCTATCATACGTCATATCTACATTCACCTCTATCTTGCACATATCATCCTTCAATCAACAATCCATCCATCTTATCTTTGGTATCCTCTTCCTCATATCCCTCCTCATTATACTAAGTCCATACCAAGACAGACGATTACCTCCATCATATCACAGGTGCTACTTTCAGACTTCCTCTTATGTACTCATTCCTAATTTTATCCATTCTTGTCACTCCACACATCTCAGCATTCTCAAAATACTAGACTAATGTAAGTAAAAGAAAGAGGCTATAAAGCCTCATCACAACTACTGCACTTTTTAGCAACGTTTTAAAACACCCTTACTTTGACAAAAACATCCTTATTGCGAGACAGAGACGCATTCAATGTGGATTTGTTACGCAACGAGAATGAAAGAGAAAGCGAATCGGTTAAGCTTTTGATGGGACAGTCTGTATTGTGTAATCGCCTTGACATTTTTGGATGTAGTTAAGTACTTAGGTACTTATATAATTTGTTTTGGGAGTGAAGTTGCCTAACTTTGAACTAAATGATTACATGTATAGCTGGTGAAATGAAACTTACGTAGGTACACATTTACAACTAGCTCGACCGTGAAAGAAAACATCCTGAGGAAACTGTCAGGTCCCAGAATTGATTCTGAGGCGTGTTAAACATACCCGGTGCGGCGATAGGCTCACCACCTATCTCGTTTAGTAGTAGTAGGGGTCCAAAGAGTTTGCTGGTGAAACGTGGGTTTTTCCAGAAGTGTAATACTTCTGCCTTCCCCCTCGGGGATGAATTATTCAGCATAATGTGGGTAGAACGACACAGATGCCAGTTTTCTAAAAATTGTTTTATAAGGAACTAGCAGCGCCCCGCGGTTTCACTCGCGTAGTTCCCGTTCTCGTGGGAATATCGGAATAAAAAGTATCCTATGTCCGTCTCCTGGTTCTAAGCTACCTCCCCACCAACTTTCAGCCAAATCGGTTCAGCCATTAACGCGTGATTGCCGTGACCAAGGGAAAAAAGGATTCATTTTTATATATATAGATGAAACCTGCAATGATTAGGGCAATGTCTCCGATAAAATCGTGGCTGGACATACGCAACTAGAAGTGGTAGGAATACGAGATTTGTGTGTCACGGCGACGGGTATGGCTATTTCGTGTGCCGACAATTCAATTTACATTTCAAAGACGCCGGCGTGTAATAAGGTGCTTTAGGTAAACAGCGCAGTGAAACTGTTGCAGAATATTGAATCCTACTAATATTATAAACGCGAAAGTTTGTATGAATGAATGTTTGTTCCTCTTTCACGCAAAACGGAACTGAACGGAAACTACGAACTTAAAACCACGAGAACGGGAAGGGGTAGCCTAGGCGAACGTTTCGAGACCAAATCAGAGATGTCTTAAAAAAAAGTCCAGGTCAAGAGTACCCTAAACCGAAGAGAATAATGAAGGGAATAATGAAAGTGGACGAAGCGAAACAAGTATGTAAGGATCGTAACAAGGGGAAAGAAGTGGTCTTTGCCTACCCTGGAAAGAGGCGTGATTATATGTATGTATATTTTTTGACCCCTAAATGTGGTGAGCCTATTGGCGGACCGGTCAGTTTGCTGTTACACTTGCCTTAGAATTAGGATAGATGTCGCTACATCGACCAAAGACGTCATAAATACGCACTTTGTGTACGCAGACGTCAGGCGTCGTATCTAGCGCCCTCAAAAAAAAAATCCAAGCAAAACGGTAGCCTCGCAAGCTTGCCACTCGGCACTCGCAATTTTTTTTTAAATCTCTGTGTGTTCTGCTAACGAAGTGCCTATTATAATGATATTAGAGGGAAGTAAGCAGGCATAAATTCGATTAGCGTGTAGCGCATGTCAAGGCTGCGTCTGGCCAGTATCCGTTTTTGGTGTTTACATTAGTAAACAAAAAAAATTAATAAAAACTTAAATCTGTTGGGTAGTGCATAAATATAAAACACGCTTAAGTCTGATACCGTAGGTCCTTCATTTCTGGACGAACACACTTGTTACTTGTGTATTTTAGGACCAGTAAGCGTGACAGGTAGTGAGTCCATCGGACCGAGGCCTCCAATTCAATTCTGGTGCAGGTTTCACCATAAATAAATAAAATAAATAAATAAATAATCTCACGCCTTTCATCCCCGAGGGGGTAGACAGAGGTATTCCATTACTGGATATACCCACATTTCACGAGATGTATTGGACCCCTAAACGTGATAGGTGGTGAGCCCATCGCCGGACCGGGTCTATTTACACATTTCTCAGAATTGATTCTGAGGGTTTCCTCACGATGTGTTCCTTCACCGTCGAGCTAGTGATAAATATGTACGTAAGTTTTTGAAAAACTCATTAGTACATGCCAGGATTCGAACCCGGGCCTCACTGATTTTCGGCCGGCTCTTTAACCGTAAGGCTATCACTGCTCTTTCAGTTGGTGCAGGTTTCACCATTGAAGTAGTTGTAAATATGTACTACATAAGTAAGTTTTTGAAAAACATGCTTTTACTAGAAAACGAACCTAGTCAAATGCAAGATCTAATAGAACTACTACTGCTCATGTTGGGAGTTTATGAGAAAAAAAACTCACATTACATAACCTACCCTATACAATTAACATGTGACAAAGTTTAGTAGGATGAGCCATCAGAAAGAATTATGGAAACATACAGTTACTTATGTGAGCTTTTGTCCAATAGTGATACACTTCAGACTAGATTGTCATTATGCAAATGAAATATGTATTTAGAATGAAATCTGGATACAATGGGTACGCCAAAAAGGTCACCACAGTAAATAAAACTTTACAATTTGTACGCGTCTCGTTAAATTTAGATAAAATTATATTCCACTTAACCTTAAATTAAAAATCTAAATGCTAATCTGAATCATTAATCAAATGTAAATTAACTTAATAATGTCCTGCCTAACTTGGACAAGATTTGAAGATAATTGAGCTAAGATATTCGTCTAACATTATCCCTAGTCACGATGTCGCATAAAACCGTTGTTTAAAAATACAACTATTTTTAATAGGTTTGTATAACCTGGAATTCCTAGTTGTAGTAAAAGTTGTGGCGGCGACAAATAAAAAAAAATCTAGATACGTAATTGCTTTTTTAATCCTCTCCAAATTGAGAAAACAAACATTTGAGAGGGACAATAAAAAAATGACCGACAAATCCGTTTAAAAATGGCGGGAACCTGTAAAAATTCAAAATGGCCGCTGCGATACCATCGAAATAAAGAGCACTTACCTGGAAATGGAGGATGATAGTCCATATCAGCCCGAGGGTGAGTTTGGGGTTGCCGTCGACGATGTCTTCGGCCCTGATGTTGACGAGCTTGATCTTCTTGTACCGGAGGAAGTCCAGAGCCATCTGGACGTTCTGCAGCATGTGAAAACGCATGCGGCCTCGCTCGCGCGGCTGGAACACGATGAGACGGAAGATTATAATAGTATTTTTTACAAACTGCACTGTCGAGTCTTTTTGGCGGGAATCCGAAAAGGGACGTCATGTTTTTGTATAATTTTCCTTTTGCTGTCTATTTGCTGTATATTTTGGGTTTTCACTCATATTAATGATAGTATAATAATATTATGGCAAGTGTCCGTGAAAGTGTGCAGTGAATGGGAAATTCGATATATTTTATCGTAAATGATTTAAATGATAGTAAAACTTTTACTGAAGACTTCGTTGTGACTTCTTGAGGCTATCCAAAAATGTCCATCCCTCTAAATAAGAGGGATGGACATTTTTGGATAGCCTCAAGAAGTCACAACGAAGTCTTCAGTAAAAGTTTTACTATCATTTTACTGTTGATAAGCCAGGGAGGGAGGGATGTTGAAAGTGTTGAAGACACAGAATTTTTGTGAACTAAAGACCTGAAAACTGAATTACTTGACACTGGCAAAATGCTAAATGCGGTGCCATTGCATTTAAAAAAAATGTACTGTCTATAAAGCTTTACACGTGTAGTCCGAATCTGACCTCTAAAGCGATTGTAACGTTCTTGTTACAAAGTCCAAGTGTGTCAAGCTCTACGTGCTCTTGACTGTGCTGTATACTTAATTGAAAAATTCTGACTGTTAGGTGGCCATCTCCCAATCCGCGGTGGGCTCGCGTGGGAGATTATAGCCCATACTTCCTCATGTGTGAGGAAAAACCCTTAGCTCAGCGGGCTGTTACGGGTCGATGATGACACAAACTGTGTTATTTGCCCATTATCTACATGTACACTAATCTACATCTACACTTATATTAGAAAGAGGAAAGATTTGTATATTTGTAAAGAAGAAACTCAAAAACTATTGGACCGATTTCAAAAATTCTTTCACCGATGGAAAATTTAGGTACTTTTGTAGGAGTAACACAAAAGTGAAATTACGATAAATACCCAATTTTGTATAATCCTAACCCTTTACTCTTTAATTTAACTTATTTACTCAGTAGTAACTCAGGTTACACCAACTAGGTCGTTATCACAGTTTTCACTATCGTTGCAAATTAATCGGGCTGAGAGCAGGTGCGGCACGGAACCGAACCCGCACCCTAACTGAGTAATCAGGTCAGGTGGTAACAGTCGAAAGATTGGGGTAGGTATTACCGGTTCGGGGTATGAGGAACGATACAGTTGTACTGATAAGCAAGATAAGCAAAATTACTCTGCGAAGTAGGTTAAGTTAGTAAAAAACGCTTAAGTAGGTAGGTACGCGGTCTGTAATAGTAGTTTCAATAATATATAGTGCACCGTCTAGTTCTAATCTCTCAGTTTCATCTATCCTAAGGTTGTCTGGAAGAGATCGCTAAAAGCGATAAGACCGCCCATTGTACTTTAGTTAATGTTGGTGTCCATATTGTGTTTTTTTTTGGTGGACAATGAAGAGTTATGGTATTGTATTGTCTTTTATCTCGTAGGGGGTGGGCCTTTCTTCCATTCCTGAAAATGCAGACTTTTTACGACAACATTTTTTTGACTCTTACATGTGAGAGGCGGTAACCCCGGTGCTGCTACAAATTCAATCCTGAGGCCTGCGGGTTTCCTCACAATATTTTTTGACAAGCATATTTTTCAAAAATAAAAACCACTTCAAGAAAAAGAGACTACAATATTTTGAATAATAATATGTTATGATTCGAGGCAAGTAAACAATCATAGTATTTGTTGGTGTCGGTCCCAAGCTTTCTCCGTGTTTCATAGTATGTTAAAGAAATACCTACTAACATGTCATAACACTCACTTGGCTCCAAAGTGTAGCTTTTATCATAGATTAGCTGTAAACTTTTAATGGAGTTCGACAAAGGTCTTAATCCCATTCTGCCTGTGCATACTAACACGCGAACACATCATTATTCTACATTAACCACTAGTGTTGTAACATTCGTCCACTTTCGTGTTAGTAATTTTTTTCTGGTTGGATTTACCTAGTTTTATTTTAATAAATGTATTTGTTTTCGATGAAATATAAATAAGATTAAAATGTTCTGGTTTGTTTTTAGGGTTCCGCACCGAAAGGGTGCAAACTTGAT
The DNA here is from genome assembly GCA_963855545.1 of Ethmia dodecea. NCBI lineage: Eukaryota > Metazoa > Arthropoda > Insecta > Lepidoptera > Depressariidae > Ethmia > Ethmia dodecea. The sequence continues at coordinate 9,800,434 of OY979458.1, read as the reverse complement.
TGTATAACTAAGTGTCCGTCTGTCTATCAGTTGCCTCTAACCTGTATCTGATGGGTTCATCAGATACAGTAACAGGTAGGTAAACAGAAATTTTCACAGAATGTTTTTTCTGTTGCCGCTTTATATAAATAAAAAAGTCTAGATACAATTTAAGGAGGTCCTTATAGAAATGTGTCGTTATGGAACGGTGGTACGGAACACTTTGTGTGCAAGTGTGAGTCGTCACACTTGACCAGATTTTTTAAAAATCATCATTTGTTTCAAAAATCTTTTCTCCATTATCTCCTACAATGACAAAGTACAGACAGATTCTTGAATGCAACAAAATTCCTTGGTCGAACTTGTTGGTCGAACGTCGATTTTTTTAAATCAAGTTTTGTATTTTACTAGGTTACACTTTGGTTTTATATCTTTTTTTAATTTATTTTTTCATTTGTAACATTATTTTGTTCTTATTCTAAAAGTCTTCGCCAAACTGAGTGCAGTTTTGTTGGCGAGATAGAGCTCTTTTTTTTTATTGCATGTGTATAAAGATAGGTACAATTATTGGCCGAACCGGTCGAACATCGATATGTCGCCATATATTTTATACAACACTAAAATGCCTCGGTCTCGTAAGTCGATGTGTGAATCGGATTCCATAAATTTTAGGGCGATGTAAGAATTCGGCGTTAATTTTATTTAAACATGAATATACGAATATGTTCAACGAATTTGACCATGTTGAATAATTTAAAATGATTTTTAAGGTTCTTACGACCGTTCCTAAGTCATTTGTCAAATGTTACGTTTGCTTGAGAAACCCTAGAAAAAATAATTAAAGTACAATGGGATGGGACGTATCGCTTTTACCGAGCTCTTCCAGACAAGCTTGGTATGGATCAAACTATATACGTTATACGTAGGTATGTAGGTACTGTTATAATAACCTATGTTATGTTATAATAATCAGTATCTGTAGGTACAAAAATCACACTTAGAACTTCCTTCCTTCAAGAGACCCTAAAATCGTCTATGTAGGTTGGCTGAATGTAAAAAGCAACCCATCTCCATCGACGAATTGCTGGTTTCAAATTCAGTACCCAAAAAGAACCAGCAAGAAACTCAAGGGCAGCTTTTAACGTCATGTCTAGAGTCGGACTCGCGCACCGATGGTTGCAGACACACAATTTCACTATGAGTTTCTGAGAAAAAGGGTGTTGACAGACAGACAGACAACGAAGTGATCGTATATGGATTCCTTTTTCCCTTTCAGGGACAGAAACCTAAAAAACCTTCAACCGCTTGTCAATAAAATTTAATACCTAATCATTCAATTTCAAAATCACAGCAATTAAATTAACTTTATAAAGTCATCAGTCGATTTTCCGGAATTAATCGACAATCAGAGTCGTCGATTAATTCGAAATAAAATATTTAGTTACCGGATTTATGGAATTAATTAAATTTGACCTTGATGTGAGAAAACAACTCTGACCTCTGATTAAAATGGAAATTTTGTTATATAATTACCGGCTCAATCAAAATTTTAATATGCAGATTATTTTTAACGTAAACACTCATCTCATCTCCTTGGAACGATATACGCTTCTCTTAAATAAAGAGCAATAATAGTACGGTTTCCATAGGTAACACAAAACTCAGCTATGCTGTCATTTTTCGGAAAAAATTTAGACATTAAAATTAGCTGAAATCGATTATGCAGTCGATACTGAACAAACTAATTACAGGAATTGCGCTTATTCTGTTACGCGTTGTATATATATTAAATTATAAACTGACTGACTGATTGGTGATATATCAACGCATAGCCTACACCGCTGGGTGTAGAGACTTGACCTTTTGCACATAGATAGCTTATACAGTGTAGGCATCCACTAAGAAAGGGTTTTGCAAAATTCAACCCCTAAGGGGGTGAAATAAACGTGCGCGAGCGAAGCCGAGTAAAAGCTAGTCTATTCTATAAAAGAAACTGCCTGGCTGACTGACTGATCAATCAACGCACAGCCGAAACTGGGACAAGAAGCATGAAGTTTAGCACAAAAGTACCTTATATGACGTAAGTGTAAGCAATAAGAAGGGATTTTTTGAATTTCCCAAGGGAATGGGAATAAACAGGATCATTGCAGGCAACGAGCGATATTTCGGGAGTTACTTCTTAACGATAAGTGTCAAAAAGTGACATGCGCCATGGTAAAAGTGACAACACTTAAATGTGATTGATTACACATGGGTTTAACATAAGGTTAACAAGAGTTGCCCTTGAGTTTCTTGCTGGTTCTTCTCGGGGTACTGCATTTGGAACCATCAACTCGTCGGTGGAGTTAGGCTGGTTTACATTTAGTCAATCTTCATGGATGAGTTTAGAGTGCCTTATAATTAGACTATTGACGTGTATTTTGTTTAGCTATAGTAAAAGTGACACCACTTAAGTGTGGTTACACATGGGTTAAACATAAGGTTAAAAAAAGTTGTCCTTGAGCTTCTTGCTGGTTCTTCCGGGGTGCTGCATTTGGAACCAACAACTCGTCGGTGGAGATAGGCTGGTTTACATTTAGCCAATCTCCATGGACGAGTGACGAGTGCCTTGTTATTAAACTATTGAAGTGTATTTTGTTTACCTAAAGGAATAACTGATTTTGAATTTGAATTATTTGATTAACTTTTTTATTATTATTTTGTTATTTGATTAGTTTGTAATTTTGTATTGCCTCAGTAATTTTGTAATGTAGTAGAGGAATAATTTTAAGCAAACAATTTTCGAACAAGGATTATTCTGTTTTTTTTTTAAATAATAATTCAAAGAGTTGAATAGTAAAAATATTAATGTACTCACGAGGTGTTCGCCAGAAAGCACCTCCAGCAGCGAGATGAGGTTGAGGCCATCGCGCAGGTCTTCGAAGAGGTCGTTCACGTGTCGGTTCACCTGCACATAAGAGCTCATTACAAAGTGCCAAGAACTGGGAAATGCTCAGTAACATACGTAAAGATATACGTATAGTTCTAGTGGTTGTAGTATAATAAAGTCTTTTCACTATTATTTATTAAATTGTGGTTTAAACTTGATGCAACTCTATTTTCAACCGACTTAAAAAAGAGGGGTTATCAATTCGACTGTAAGTTTTTTTGTTACTTCAGAACTTTCAACTGGGTGAACCGATTTTGATGATTCTTTATCTATTTTAACGCTGGTTCTTCTCATGTGGTCATATTTCAATTTAGGCCAGGGGGCCAATTCTACTAAATGACAGCGGTGATAGTTGTATGACTGTGGTCACTCAATGGTGATATTATGTCAAATTTTGACACTTTTCGTATTCTGTTAACTGTCAGTTTTCACAATCATTCAACTATCATTGTTGACCATTTTTGGTATTCTACTATTCCTACCATGGAATGGCGCTATCCAGTGATTGCTTTTTCCCCCTTATTTTAAGGTGTGCATCTGGATTGAGGGCCCACTTTTTAAATTATTGCAAAACGAAATGATACTTACAGGGCATTTACTTAAAATTTTGTAAAACCTAAAGCAAAGATTCTTAAATTTCTTAAACGTGAATCAAAAGAGTTATGGTCAAATAGCTTGGGCCCTCAATCCTGACGCCTGCATAAAACGGCATAGTCGAATCTCAGAAAGTACTATCCCTGGGATAATAATTTTTATTCGAGTATTTAGTTAGGAATTTGTTAAATACATTAAGAAATTGTCAAGTCTTAAGAATGCGACAATACAGATTTATGGCGGTTTAGCTTGGGCCCTCAATTCAGCAATTTTGATATTGTAGAATCAGCAAAAAATATGAGTTTTTCTAAGGAAAGATATTAATACGACTATAATATATTTGAGTTCCATATCTCGGAAAATTTGTTAAAAAGAAATAACGACACAAAAGTTAATTGTTAAAAAGTTATTGAAATTCGTATTTTTTCAAAACGTCTGAACTGAGGGCCCAAGGTTTTTGTCAGTATTGACTAGGCTAAGCCTTCTACACTACCGCACTTTAGGCTAAGTATTTTAACAAATTTTTAACTAAAAGGCTACAAAGCGTCCATTCTTCTAAATGCCGTACTTTAGGAGAAAATTGATTTTCGATGTTTTATATGAGAAAATTCAGTAGGATGTATATGATTTTGTTACTTTTTTGAGACAAATCAGCATGTATCCTCATATAAGATATTTCATAAGCGAATAGTTGTTGTCGGAAGCGATTACGTTTTGTGTGATCCAATAATTATTATAGGGTGTTATTTAAATGGTTATCATAGTATTCGTATTGTTGACGCCTGACGTACGCGCGTTCCCGTCATGTTTTTTGTTTAATTTTCATTTTGCTGTGTATTTCGGGTTTTGACTCATATTAGTGATAGTATAATATAATTATATACATACAATTTCATATGTTTTAGCAGATTATAATGTAAAATAATAAAGATTTTGGCAGGGTTTCATATTATTTTTATTTTATTGTTAAAAACAAATTAAGGTTAAAGTATGTAAAAATGTTATCTATACATAAAACAAAACTCTAACGGGGCCGTGGCTGTATATGAAATGTTTTTGAAAATTTTAACGAGTCTATTTTATCTAGTCTATATAATTATCGATATAGATACCAAAACAACATCTTTTTAAATTTGTGTCTGTCTGTCTGTCTATATATGTCTGTCTGTCTGTCTGGTTGTGCACGAATCACGCAAAAACTGCTAGACGGATTTTGATGAAATTTGGTATGGATATAACTGAGTACCCGGGTCAACATCTAGGGTACTCTTTATTCCAGAAAAATATCTCATTCCCACGGGAAAATATAAAAACAGGTGAAAAAAGAAATCGATAACACCTAGAAACTTGAAATATAGGTGTCTTGTATATCTTAGCCAACCGCTATGAAGAGATTTTTGGAAATTTCCACGGGAACGGGAATAAACCGGATCCGCGCAGGAAACGCCGATGGGCACCCGCAATTTCTAATATGTTATGTAGGCGTCTTATATTATGTCGTAGGCAACCGCTATGAAGGGATTTTTTGATATTCCCACGGGAACTGGAATATATTGGATTGAGGAATTTTTTGATTTTTTGTATTGAAAAGGCTCCAATACTACCGGTTTTACCGATTTAAAAAAAATGTTTTGCCAGTGGAAAGCGTACTTTTCTGGGAGTAACATGTGCTATAATTTTCCCACGGGAACAGGCCTAAACCACGTTACCGATTTAAAAAGTTCTTTTACCAATGGAAAGATACATTACCAGGGAGTAACAAAGGCTATATTTTATTCCCGTATTTTCACGGGAACGGGAACTACGCGGATGAAACCGCAAGGCACTGCTAGTTGTTAATATACAGGGTTATAATTTTAATACGTCCAATACATAATTTCATTGATTATTGGCACTTTCTTATTTTATTTCTCCACGCATACGTAGGTGAGGGCACAGCACAGCTAGGCGTATATAATTATATCGAGCTTTATATATTATATACAATATGTAACAGAATAAGCGCAATTCCTGAAATTAGTTTGTTCAGTATCGACTACTTATTCGATTTCATCTATTTTTAATGTGTTAAATTTTTCCGAAAAATTAATTAGCATAGCTGAATTCAGTGCTATCTATGGACATCGTGCTATTATTGATCGATATTTAAGAAAATTGGTTAGACACAACTTAAGTTCGATTGCATCTTTTTTTTAGTATATTAATTTACTAACCGGGGTGTATGAGGAATTGCGCTTTTTCTGTTACGCGTTGTATAATTATATATATTGTATCTGCACTTTACAAAATACTACTTACATGATCACGACGAATACTTGTTTATACTTACGATAAACATTATGGTCACCCTACTGAATTTTCTCATATAAAACATCGAAAATCAATTTTCTCCTAAAGTACGGCATTTAGAAGAATGGACGCTTTGTAGCCTTTTAGTTAAAAATTTGTTAAAATACTTAGCCTAAAGTGCGGTAGTGTAGAAGGCTTAGCCTAGTCAATACTGACAAAAACCTTGGGCCCTCAGTTCAGACGTTTTGAAAAAATACGAATTTCAATAACTTTTTAACAATTAACTTTTGTGTCGTTATTTCTTTTTAACAAATTTTCCGAGATATGGAACTCAAATATATTATAGTCGTATTAATATCTTTCCTTAGAAAAACTCATATTTTTTGCTGATTCTACAATATCAAAATTGCTGAATTGAGGGCCCAAGCTAAACCGCCATAAATCTGTATTGTCGCATTCTTAAGACTTGACAATTTCTTAATGTATTTAACAAATTCCTAACTAAATACTCGAATAAAAATTATTATCCCAGGGATAGTACTTTCTGAGATTCGACTATGCCGTTTTATGCAGGCGTCAGGATTGAGGGCCCAAGCTATTTGACCATAACTCTTTTGATTCACGTTTAAGAAATTTAAGAATCTTTGCTTTAGGTTTTACAAAATTTTAAGTAAATGCCCTGTAAGTATCATTTCGTTTCGCAATAATTTAAAAAGTGGGCCCTCAATCCAGATGCACACTATTTTAAGGCATTGGCAATTTAGCCATCAGCCCTAAACACGACACGAAATTCAGATTTTAGCTCTGCTTCAGAGTCTATGCACAAAAATACACAAGTTTCTTCAAAACTTATCGAAATGTCACATGTACCATAAATAAAATCAATCATCTAAAGATTTTAGTGCCGAAAACCCGAAAAAAAACTAATGACACGCATGGTAGTAATAGTTATATATGGTAGGCAACACCTAACGTAGTCCATAGTCATTCCATTGTTATGCCACTATGATTTTATTGGAATACAAATTAGATGTCATAGTTGCCAGTTGCAGCATAATGGAATGATAGTTCGATGACAATGGCTGACATTTAGTGGAATTGGCCCCCAGTTCTGACAATGGCATCCATAAGAAAATCATATAAGCTGAAGTCGGTTTTTTACTATCAATTATTGTATTGCGGCCAAACTAACTATATTTCTATTGTATCATAAAGTCAAAATACAAAAAGTGCAAAATGGAATACAAAACCTGACCATATAAAATTAATTTATCAATTCAAGTTCTATGTTCTGTTTGTAAAATTTACAGGCGTACCAACCTAATTATTACATATATTACACTAAGATAACCATATAAAATTTATTTGACAATGATATCGATTTGTTACAATACACCTCGCTCAGTAACCACAAGCACCACGTAGCGGTGGAACAATTTGTAGTAAATCTAATTCCTAGATTGTTAACAGCAGCAATACCAACATTACAAGCTCATACTTACAAAGAAACAACAATCGTGCAACTCAATTAGGGAGCTAGTTTAGTAGAATAAATTAATAACAAAAAAAAACACTGAAACGGCAGAATATTATAAACATTACCTTCCTCCTGGTTCTCTCGGGTAAAAATATAGTCTGTGAAACACCGGAGATGAAGACGAATTGAATGACGAATCGTTTATTTCAACGAAATAAAATGTGTGCACATGCTTACATACATACACATGTAAAACATTACCCTCCTTGCATTGTAGTCGGGTGAAACGATGATAATTAAATCAATGCAAAAGTTACGAAGTTTTCAAAAAGAGAATACTAAAAAAAGCACAATCAACGAAAAAAAAAACAAATTAGAGGTTAGGTCCATGCTGTAACGACAACTGCCTCTAGCCTGAAAACGATAGCTGTATCGAATATTAAAAAGCAAGTTTGAAAAAAATCAAGCTATACTGCCAATAACGACTAAGCAAGACACTCCAACTACAGAACTTACTTGCTGCGGCGGGCAGCAGAGCTGGTTGTTGACAACTTCGCAGACGTGCAGACGTGTGTATGTCTGTCCCAGCAGCGTGGACAAATGGGATAACACCTGGTGAGGTCATTACATCGGCATACTTGCGTACAGGTACCAATCAGAAGTACCAGAGTAGAACATTCCAGCAACCCAGATTCAAACTCGCTGGTTTCGAATGTGAAATTCGAATATAAATAGGTACTACCAACATTCAAATATTACAAAAGAACAAATTCTCTTTTGATATATTAAGGCAATATTTTTGATGAAATAATAGAGTAAACTCCGACTGAATAATAATTACTTTTATGTTGTTTTTTCGGGGATCGAATTAAAAATGAGAAAAAGAAACTGACAAGAACTCTTCAAATCTACTTGACTTACAAAATAACAAGGAATACATGAAAAAAGAGTATGTATGTAATGTGAAGAAAACGTGAAATGATCATGCTCAAAGAGATAATGAACTATCGAACATACTATAAATAAAGCTACCAATATGAAAAGAAAAAAAAAACATGTTCTTAAAACTATTTTCGAGCGAAAAAAAAATGAATGAAAGTCGTGGAATGATGATGTGACATTATTTCTACGACAAAAACCAACAAAATATAACCTAAAAACAGCTGTGTATATTACAGACCTTGAGATATTTCCAGTGCTGCTCCGAATCCAAATGACAAGCGATGAAAAGTCAAACAAACGGAAAACTTTCATATTAGTGTATAACAAAATGTGAAAATGTTAAATCTTGTCAAAATAACCAGTTAAATAAACTTTTCGAAGGAAGCAAATAACTGGCCACTTTGACAAAACAAGTGTCTTAAAAAGTAAAGTGACTGTCACAATGTGCTTATAAATATTTTCAAAAATTATCGCCGTTTATTTTCCGAAATAACCTATATTTTCCGGAATCATCGAAGCCCAAGTGCGATATATATTTTACAACGACCACATAAAAACACGTTCCGTATTCCTAGTGTGTCACAGAATAATAAATAGTACTAAGTGTGGTCTTGCTTCAAATCGGGATCCGCATGATAAAACTAGGATATTGAGTACAAATCTTTCTTCAAAGCTCGATCGACGTGCTTGAGTCATTGCGTATGATTAATAAGAGCCATTATTGCGGCGCTGTGTGGTATCGTTGGTTGCACTTCCCGATATGTACCATTTGCTCGTTGATTAATTCATTTCTAAGAATACTCTGATGGTTTACTAAATCCATGGACCATGGATCAAGTCTTACCTAATACGCTTCTGGCAGTAGAAAATTAGAAATAGATTTAATCTGAAGAATCATAAGAGCTAGAACCCAGAGCCGAACACAAAACAAAAGACTAATTTAAAAACTGTTCCTATAGTCCTAATCAAAGAAAGAGATCTGACAGGCGGCAATAAATTAAAATGTAAGCTTAGATTTTTCTTAGTCTGTAGTGCTAGAGAAGAAAGGTTTAATCCTGGCGTAGATAATAGCAAAAAGATGGTGCTTTTATTTTTCATCATTTTCTCACCAAAAAGTATTTTATCTCTTATGTGGGTAGATTGATGGCTGATCCATAACTGGTGGGCGAAGTACATACCATCTCCACTAGCTGACCACATAAGGTCTTGGACCACACGGACGAAGGGCCATAAATATGCACCCACAAAAAATTACATCACCGATGACGAGATTTTTCTGGATTATTCAAAGTAGGATGGACAGTACCTAAGTTATTATATTCTAGCGTTGAGTAATTCGGTAATCCGATTATTTTTTGATACGAATTTTACCTTTGTAGGCTATAAAAACCATAGGAGACGTAAGTTCGATAGAGTATTAGAAAAAATATAAAAGCTTTTAAATCCTACTAATATTATAAATGCGAAAGTTTGTATGGATGGATGTTTGTTCCTCTTTCTCGCAAAAACTACTAAACGGATTTTGATGAAACTTTACAGTTATATAGCTTATACATCAGAATAAGACATAGGATATATTTTATCCCGATAATCCCACTGGAACGGGAACTACGCGGGTGAAACCGCGGGGCGCTGCTAGTATAGGATAATTCGGTCGTCGCCTTTGAATTGAATTATGAACCATAGAAAAAACTGTGCTCTGGATTATCTTATATTTATTATGTCATGAGGTGACATTCTAAATCCTTATTGTTTATGCATAATTGGTATTTTAAGTCTTTATTTGATTTTTATTACGCGGATAGTGCTTGCTCTCTAGATGCTGTAATGACAGATGTACTTACGTCAGTAGCAACGTATGTTATAATGAAGCCGATTACGATTGAGGTTGTAAATGCACAATAATCTTCCTGTTATTGGCTACTATACTTTATAATCGTTATAGTTTTCTACATTTATTTATCGACACAGTGGTTTTCCATGTTTATTAGTATAGCTGCTGGATGTCGAGTAAATAAAATAACAACGTTCTAACTTCTCTCATAGAAGAACTTCAGTTAAGAGATACATTGTTAAAGTTTGCTGTGTTATATCTAGCGTTTCAATGCCTTATGTCATCATAACAAAATGCACATGAGTGAAATGCAAACGTCATTGATCAAAATACTCATTACACTCACAAGAAAATTAAAATCAAAAAGGTGTTTAGAGCAATGATAACTTATTCCAAACTAAATATGCCCGTTTCATATTATTGTCAAAAAAGCCAGCATGAATCTAAATTATTCTCTGTTAGAAAATAAAATCTACTACTTTTGGACGATTTATAAAAATAAAAACTGACCAATTTCAAAGACTCATACTATTCATAAAGCACCTCGAAGATATTTCGACTCAAAAAAAGGCATTTAGAACAACTAAAAAACAGTCCAGAAAAAATTGGGTGGGCCTACACAATGTTTGATCAAATCGCACCAAGACAGATTACTCACAATCACTCGGAGATTACAGTGTCATGAATAACGGGGCGTGAAATAGAATGTTTGATGCCTCAGTAAACGTTATATACGGCTATAGTACAGAAAGTTAAAAAAACTTGACAACTCTTAATAAGAAAAATTAAAGTTATTTCAAAATTTCATAAATGCACTCCAAACCTAACAAAAAAAGAAATCAGTAATCGGTAAATACATTTGCCTTTTCTTAGACTGGAACCTTCTTCATCAAATTTAAATTTACGTAGCAAGATGCATGTTCAGTTGATTCGTGAAGTGCAATTGTTGGCGACTGGCTGGTAACCGTGGCAAGGTATTAAGGAACCTTTACTTTTTTGTATTGACATGACTATTCCTTTTTTAAAAGTCGTTAGTTGTCAGTTTATGCTGAAGCAATACATGTTCGTTATCATTATAAGCGAGTCTTCTTAATTTTTCCACGTCTTCAGTTTACATCGTTTGGTACCAGTAATAATCGTAATTCTTAACAAACAATTACGAATCTTTTTTGAACGGCTGCTGTTACAATTACTGATTAATCTGATTATTCGTACATGCCTTGTAACAGACTTCGACCTGATTACTTAACCCGGGGCGATGACTAAGTTTAAGCTTAGCTTGGGTCAGCTTAAAGAAACATTGCACAAGCTGCGAGTCTCATGCATGCGTCATACTTTCAATAACATCCTTTGTTAAAAGGAACTGTTTACGAATTATATAATAGAATGAATAGTTGAGATACTAGGTCATAGAACTGTATCTAGTATATTTAAAGGGTACCCCTGTTTTGATACACTAATAACAAAACAAAATGCGTTCGTTGATAAAACCTTAGAACAAAATTCATGTGGTCATCTATAAGTAGAGATGCCAGTATTCACTTGTAATGTAACCTATCAATGTTAGTTTGTTTCCTGTTGATGGTCCTTATGTTAATAAATAAGAAAAAGGTACAATTATTTTTATTGTATAAACGAGTACAGATAATTTCATCTGAATACATGAATTTTGATCGAAGAATTATGTAAATCGGGCCTGCAACTTCAGTCTGAGATTTTCCCTAGACTAATAAATCTGCAACTTGTTTTCGCCAATGACGTAAACGAATCATCCGCAGGATTCAACCACATGTTTCACTTTATGAACCTTCGATTAAACAATCATCAAATATCTGTTCATACGTCACCCAGACCACTTTTTCTGATATTTTCCTTAGAATTTCAAATCTTAATTTTTTTCGTCAATGACGTCAACGAACCATCTACAGGGTTCATTCACATGTTTCACTTTATGAACTTTAGCACACTTCGATTAAACAAAACAGTCTTTATTCATCATCAAATATATTTTCATACGTCATCCAGGCCATTTTTTAAACCCGAACAACCAGACCCTTCATCCCAAATCAGTTTAAGACATCAATATCTTTTCGCACATTAACACTCACATCCTTTAATACTTTCACATAATAAAAACGGTTTTGTCTGAGTCATCAATTAATTGCTTGGCCTCTTTATTCTTTCTTCATTGTTTATTCATTTTATTTATAGTCGATAACATCATATCAAATTGTAAGAGATATGTTATGACATCATAGTTGGAAGCGATATGCTTTGTACTTGCCGAATATCCGTTGGCAAACAGGTTACCTGTGTAGCTATAATAGCGGTATCGGTCAACGAGATAGTTGTGAATAGCTTTTTTTTATAATTGTTACCTAACTTAGAGACTTCGGAAAAAATCTTGGAGACTTTGGAGTACGCAAGAATATCCTAACTAGCAATCAAAGTGTCTTTGTTAATTCTTCTTTAACGTTTAGAATTTTTTGCACAGACAGTTGGAGGCATAGGCTACTTTTTAAATATCTTTGTATATTTGAATGACTAACCTCTAGTTCAAGATCGACATAATTTTGTTATTTGTACAGTTGCAAAGAATTTCCGAGTAAAGAGTTGTAGTAATACAAATCATATACGAGACGGTTCTTTTTTTCAATCGTTTTTAATTTAGCAAACCTGGAAACTTTCTGTTCTATAGAAGCAAAAACTTTTATTATGTATTTCTGTGGTCCTAACGCAAATTTTGACTCAAGTCTTGAGATTTACACTGCTTAAAGCTGTGCAGATTTATCCCTTTTACTAAACATTTACAATTCACTCTCAAGTTTATTTGTTTTAAATTAGCGACCACATGGAACTCCCAAATATATCTGGCCACATTGAATGTTTGTAAGTTACAAAGGAAATTTTCTTGTTTGTTTACCACGCAACCAGACATACGCCGTGTTAATGTTTCCATTAAAGGAATCATTTGGTGCTGGCAACTTATAACGTTGCAATTATTCGTCATCTTCTCGGCCATAGGTTTATCACTGCTAAACGTAAACTTTTCATATTATCTTTCAGAGCTAATGATGGATGATGGATCTAAATACTTTGTCTACGCAAAGTATCATGGAGTCATCAGCCATACTAGATTTTATTTTATTTATGGGCGATTTAGTTTTACAGTCCAACCACGATTTGACCATCAAGTGTTTGACGTACGATGTCAAGTTGTGGCAACTGTCATTTTGTGCATGCTTGTTTTTCGAATGAACCGGATTATACTTGAATTGACTATAAATAAAATAAAATAAAATAAAATAAAAAAATTTGGTTACTTTATTTTTAAATTCTACAGATATTTCCCCAACGGAATTTGTATCGATATATTTTTTATATATTCACTTTTACAATAAATAAAAAAAAGTCAACACTAAAAGCAATGTCCAACATTTTAGTCACTAAATAGCCCGCTTAATGCTAGTTTAATAAAAAAATATTGTGTATCGATTTTGTTTTTTAGATTACATTGTTATTTTTAACTACCTTATGCCCGCGACTTTGTACGCTTTTTGGGCTAAAAAGTAGCCTATGTCCTATCTATTCTGATGTATAAGCTATATTACTGTTTCATCAAAATTTGGTCAGTAGTTTTTGTGTGAAAGAATAACAAATATCCATGCATTCTCACAAACTTTTGCGTTTATAATATTGGTAGGATTTAAAAGATTATATTATAATATAATGTAGTGTAAATGTTATTATAATAAATATAGTGAAATATGTAGTATTTAAGAAAGTTTAAGGACGAGATAACCTCTAAAAAAGCAGATTGTGACAGTCAGAAAGTATTTAAATAATAATAAGAATGACAATATACCTTTTTTAGGTGTTTGTTAACCCATTTCGTGAACGTCTTCTTCTGTATGGCATCTCGCTCGTCTGAAAAAGAAAATAGTACGTTAGAATAAGTAAGAATCCACCTTTTAAAATTATCTTTACTTACGTTATTATTTTGAGCATTGACGCTTGTGTACAAAAGAGTTATATTTTCGAAAAAAAGAATTGACAATAAATAAACACATTTTAGACTGGTCAGCCATTGACGTTCAATCAAATACATATGCTCACACCATTTATTATCGAAGGGGTAAGAGGTATTTTAATTTCTTGAAATACCCACAGTGCAACGTTTATTGTACTAAATTATTCTTATAATTCATATCAAAGTAGGTACGGCTATAAATTCACACCGTGTTAATATATAAAGCTCGACTTTTATTATAAAAAATCATCATAAAGCTTATTCTGTTGACTGATAATTCATTATGATGATACTGGTATTAGGTATAGAGTGATAATTAAGTATGGATATATAGTTATGTATGGATGTTGATTGTTAATCATAATTCATATTTTTTTCAATATTCAGATTTTTTGCTATGGTCAGACCTGATTAGAAATCTTGCAAAATCGCCAAGAGTGGCGTTCATAATAATAATAATAATCTCACGCCTTTTATCCTCAAGGGGGTAGTTAGAGGTATTCCGTTACTGGATATATCCACTTTTCACGAGAATATTGGACCCCTAAACGTGATAGGTGGCGTTCGTGCGTGATTTTTGCCTTTATGGCAATCACGAGAAGAGATAGATTGGGCCTATTTAATCGATACACATAATATAATGAACCTTTTAATACATTACCCACTGACCCAATTACGCTTCGCAAATCAACACGTGCATAGGGATCCAATTAACAACATTACCCGACTAAATCAAAACAATGCGAGGGTGAATGAACGGGATGCTTGATCGATGTCTCTTTAATGTGGTCTATTATTACTAGAACTATTTTCGGGTCAGCGAGCGTTGCCAAATATTTCGCCGATCGGAAGATTCGGAAGTGTCCGTAACACTACTTTATCTCGTCAAGCGTAAGGAATGCAGACACTATCACTACTACCCTACTAATTTATTTATAATATATAAAGCTCGACTACCACTCACTCACTGACTGACTCATTGACATAATTGTTCTCCCAGAAGAAGTCGTTTTGGAGTCAAGTCATGTAGGAAAAAAGTGTTCAAGATGGCGGAGTGACTTAGAGAAAATTCCGACTTTTCAAAAAAACAAAATGGCGGCCAAGGTTGCCTATCGTATCTCTTTTGTTTTCCGACCGATTCGGTTCAAATTTTGGAAATCTGTAGTATTGTTTAGATGATTTACGAATATTATTTAAAAATTTGAAAAAACAAAATGGCGGCCGCGTAGTAGTGTTTCAAGGTTGGAGTGGTTTTAGACCCCACTTGACCCGAATTGATCTCCCAGATGTTAATATGCTACAGGGATGTGTTTGATGTCATCGCATAGGACATATCCTGTAGTTTACCAGAAAATCCCGAAAATTTGAAAAACCAAGATGGCCGAGCCGTGATTTGCTCTCAAAGAAAGGGATACGTTTTATCACATTTTGATTGTCGATTTTCGGCAAGATGGCAACACCTGAGCGAGTTGGTCTGTAAAGCGGGGTTAGAGGTCTTGCTACGTAGTGTTGCCGTGTTTAAGAATTTTCACGGAATTTAACGTATTTTTTTACTTTTAACGCAAAATGTCAAAACTCTAAATTTTACCATTTTGCAAAAAAAAGTGATAGTCAGTGAAACATTTTATCCCTCTTTATGACTTTTTGTAGGTTTTTTGATTTTCGTCTGGCAACACTGAAAGTTATGGTTGATTTAATTTTTAGGGTAGACCTCAAAAGACCCGAATTGATCTCCCAGATGCCGATATGTTACAGGGATGTGATTGGTGTCATCGCATAGAGTATATCCTGTAGTTTACTAGAAAATCCCGAAAAATAGAAAAACCAAGATGGCCGCACCGTTATTTTTGTTTTACTGAAAAATTTCAATTTTCTTAATAATAATCGGCATTTTGTAGCCAGTTGGCAACACTTTGGAGAGTTGGCTTGTATGATGCGATTGTAGGTCTCAGTAAACAGTGTTGTCATGAAAAAAAATATTTAACAAAATTTTATTATTTTTCGACTTAAAATGGCTAAAACAAGATGGGCGCCCAACATTAGACTCTATTTTTCTGTCAAAATAAAACCCCACAGAGACACGCGTGGCCGCTTGCGGCCTCGCGCACCGCGCGACATCTAGTCTATATATATAAAAGGAGAAGCTAAATCTAAAAATCAAGGCCCAGCCCAAGCCGCTGAACATAGAAACATGAAATTTTGTGTGTAGGTTACGTTTATAGTGTAGATGCTCGCTAAGAAAGGATTTTACGAAATTCAACCCTTAAGGGGGTGAAAGAGGGGGTTGAAGTTTGTATGGGATAGTGTGATTTCTGCGTGTATCAACTTTAATTTTGGCACAAATACTCTTCAATACACACTATGAAATATTAGTTCTAGGATTTTTTGAAAATCTTCCTCCAAGGGGGTGAAAGTAGGGGATGAATTTTGTATGGAAAACCTTGATTTTTGGGTGTATCAATTCGAAACTTTGTAAAAATACTCCTCAAAACAAACAACAAGACACGTATTTCCGGATTTTTCAAAAACCATCCCCTAAGGGGGTGAAACAGGGGAGTAGAGTTTGTATGGAGACGTGTTGTTTTTTACGTCTATCAACTTCAAACTTTACATAAATACTCTTAGAAATAAATTATGAGACACATATTTTTGGATTTTTCGAAAATCATCCCCTAAACGGATGAAAGTAGGGGTTGAAGTTGATACGAAGAAGTTTATTTTTTGCGTCCATCAACTTGAAACTTGGTACAAATGCTTCTGAAAACAAACTATGAGATATTAGTTCTAGGATTTTTCAAAAATCTTCCTCCCAGGGGGTGAAAGTGGGGGTTGAAGTTTGTATGGAAAACCTTCATTTTTGGGTGTATCAATTCGAAACTTTGTAAAAATACTCCTCAAAACAAATAACAAGATACGTATTTCTGGATTTTTCGAAAATCACCCCTTAAGGGGGTGAAACAGGGGGTTGGAGTTTGTATGGAGACGTGTTTGATTTTTACGTCTATCAACTTCAAACTTCGCACAAATACTCTTAAAAATAAATCACGAGACCCGTGTTTTAGGAATTTTTGAAAATCATCCCCTAAGGGGGTGAAAGTAACGTTTGGAGTTTGTATGGAGACGTGTTGTTTTTTACGTCTTATCAACTTGAAACTGGGCACAAATACTTTTAGTAGTGTTTTTGGATTATTTGAAAATCATCTCTTAAAGGGGTGAAAGAGGGGGATAAAGTTTGTATGGGATAGTGTGATTTCTGCGTGTATCAACTTTAAACTTTTTACAAATATTCTTAAAAATAAACTTGATATATTAGTTCTAGGATTTATCGAAAACCATCCTCCAAGATGTTTCATCCCCTTGGGGGTTGAAGTTTGCATGAATACCTTCATTTTTGGATGTATCAATTCGAAATTACATTACATTACAAGACAAGTAGGTATATCTCGATTTTTCAAAACTCACGGGTGAAACGGGGTTGGAGATTGTATGGAAACGTGTGTTTTTTTACGTCTATCAACTTGAAACATTGTGATAAGTTTCAAGTTGATAGACGTAAAAAAACCATACTCTTAAAAATAAATTATGAGAAACGTATTTTTGTATTATTTTAAAATCATTCCCTAAAAGGGTGAAATTAGGGGTTGAAGTTGGTATAGAGAAGAGGGGTTTTTTGCGTCTATCAACTTGAAACTTGGCACAAATATTCTTTAAAAGTCTCCATACAAAGTCTAATTTTTTTTGATAATTTACTATGGGTTGCTAGGAGAAATTTGGTTGTGCATCCCAAAATGTTGAAAAAATAAATGTCCACCCGTGCGAAGCCGGGGCGGGCCGCTAGTACTTACTATAAATGCGGAAGTCATTCTGTTTGTCTGTTTGTTACCTTTTTACCTGTGGACCAATCTTTATACCCCGAGAAAAGACATATTATACAGGGCATGTAATTTTGGCAATTGATGAAATTGAATAACTTCTAAAAACTAGTCCAGTTTTGCAGCTATGAAGATATCAACATACCAAGGAAACATAACATAATACAACAAACATATAGACAGTCAGTACGCAGGGGTAATATCCTTAAGGAATTTCAGTCATGTCAGATATAAATTGCTTCCTCATTAGAGCTATATTTTAAGCTAAAATCTAGTCCTGACAAGCCAGGACCATAATATATCCGTTTCACGTCACACACTACTTTGGAAAGAGACGGGGAATGCTGCAAATACATCTTAATTACGGTCTCAGATAGCTCATTAAAATAGTTTGAGTACCAGGCTGCTATGAGCGGTGAGAGATGGCGGAGTATGGAATGTTAGATCCAGTGAAAGATGGCCTTCGGTTACACACTTCAGTATTAATTATCGAGGGCCTGACAGGGATGGATTTTCTCCTAAAAAGGAAGCGGCTAGTGTCAGGAAAATGCTGACACTATTTCAATGACAGTTTTACGGGATAGATTTACACCATAATAAGACACAGATTACATAGAATAATTTTAGCTTGTAGGTATGACTTTACAGACTACTAGCTTTTGCCGATGCGCGATTTCCGAGATAAAAAAAAAACAACCTATGTGTTTCCTCTAGGTGTAAGTTATTTACCTGCCAAATTTCATAAGGATCGGTTCAGCGGTAGCAAAGCCGAGACGGAAACGTTTGGTCACCGCCTCGACTATTGTGCTCTAGCTTGTCTCGAGGCGATATGCCGTTACGACGCTATTTTGTTTGCGTTGAATTTCATACACGGAAAACTAAATGGCTCGAGTTGAGGCTGTGCCGATTCGTTTCAGAGTTGATATGTGTGAAACAGGCATGACTTACTTCTGCTGTATTAGTAGGTAATATCAATATTTGAGCCTTAAAATCAATTTTTCGGCTTTTGGCTATTCACATTATAACTTCAAAACGCGGACGGACTCATATCTTTAGCATAGCAAGCAAGCAAAAACATCCAGTAGCACCTGAAACCAGGCTTCAACATTGATCGCCGTCTGCATCCAATGATTACTTAATCATTGCATTATTAAGGAATGCGCTTAGAAGAATTTTAAACAACATTCCAAAGACTAGTTACTCGCTTCATTATTGTCAATACACTTATTTAGGTTATGCTAGCATGTCGTGATCAATTATTATTCGTTCTTCTATCCTACTAATATTATAAAAGTTTGTATGTATGGATGTTTGTTCCTCTTTCGCGCAAAAACTACAGAATGGATTTTGATGAAACTTTACAGTTATATAGCTTATATTATATCAGAATAACACATCACTACATAGTATAAAACAAAGCTTTGTTTGTCCCTATGTGTGCTTAAATCTCTAAAACTACGCAACGAATTTTGATGCGGTTTTTTTTAATAGATAGAGTGATTCAAGAGGAAGGTTTTAGTATTAGCATTTTACCCGTGCGAAGCCGGGGCGGGTCGCTAGTAGGCTATATTTTATCCTATATTATAGGCTATATTATTTTAGGCTATATTATTTTAGGCTATATTATATAAGTCTATTATAAATTCGAAAGTACCTCTGTCTGACAGTCTGTATCTTGAGTAAAGACATCCCGCAAAGCGGCCTAAGTCGTAAGAACTAGTGTTATGTGCTTCGGAAGGCACGTTAAACGGTTGGTCCCGGCTTGCGTTGTGTTCACGCACATTTTAAGTTGTAAGACGGGTCCGATACCCTGGGCTATTTGAAAAATTCAGACTAGTGACAAATACAGTGTGTACATATGTTTTTGTAATGTCATTGGTACATGCGGATCAGTTTCAAGTGATATTTTTTATCAGTATCTATGTAAGGTAATAGTAGTGGGGGAATACCCACATTTCACCACTTTATTTTTCTGGAGCTCTAAACGTGACTGGTGCAAAATACATGATCACACAAAGACAATCATAATCTATATCACCGTGGGAACCGTATCTTATATCACCAACATTATACTTACGAAAATCATTAGTTTCACAATTCACATGCGTAGACGCAAGATGGTTTAATGACGTAGCCAATTGCATTGCACTTGATATTGTGTGAAATACGAGCTCGATGAGCGCATCTTGAGAATGAAGTGGCTGGGAGATCATATTTTTATGTGGCACATAACAAATTAATGTTTATGTATTTTGTGTAACTTATGTACAAAAAAATTTAAAAACATTTATTCAGGATAAATAATCCCAATTTAAAAAAAACAAAATTCTTATGCCAAACTGCAACACAGTTTGTTGGCAGAGGGACTCCCTCAAAAACTTAGATGGGTAGTTTTAGCTAATTGGCTAGTTAATTTTTAAGTACGTCATTGCTTATGGTGGTAACTTCAGTTGAATTTTGTTTAAGAGAAACATTTTAAATTTAAATTTTAACATTCTAAATCTCATGTCTTTACTAAATTTGTGATAGCCCTTGCAAGTGAGCCCGTTATACACAATTTCGGGTCGGTACCCAATGATATAAGATATAGGTACATCATTAGTTATCTCTGGCTGGACGGTGAAATAAACCTTTTGAGGAACTAGCAGGCCTCAGAAATGGATCTGAGGCATGTCTGTTATGTTGTGAATGACAGCAGGCCCGGCGGTGGGCTCACCACCTTCACGTTTAGGGTTCAAAGAGTATACTAGTGAAACGTGTGTGTTTTCAGAGAACTTGAGTACCTCTACCTACCCCTTCTTGGATAAAAGGTGTCTGTTTTTCCGATTTCATATAACCCTCGAGTGAACAGGCATCTTCTAGGCAAGGTCGTCCCATCGTAGGCCCACCCATCATCATTAATTAAAAAAATATTATTTATTGTGAAAAATAATCAGATCGTTCCTCTTTACAATATTATTTATTAGTGTATGTTGAAGATATTAAAACACGTTTTTTCCGTGCTACAGTCTAATGACAACTAAAACTGACAGACTAAACAAATATACATAAAAAATAAACCAATTCTAAATTTTAATAAGCAAGTGGCCAGTCGTCAACAGTGTATATAATTTAAGACCATTATATACAAACAACATTACTATTATCGTGGGAAGGGTCAAATCGAATTCACATCGCGAAATTTACGAAAATCGTGATCAAGCGCAGGTTACCGCTAATGGCAATTCGTCAGGCGTCAACCCAATCGAATGCAATCGCCGGGAGCAATGTACTGCTTATTGATTGCACTTTGTGATGTCATTCAGTTGCACTTCTAATACTGCGAGTGCAATATCTAAAGTGCTATTTCGCTGTTCATTATTCAGAATTAGAAGTGACAGCCATATTGAAAGTGAAGCCGCCGATTGAGTTGCTCGGGTTTAAGTTCTACACTTTACAAATGTAAGTATATTACTTAGAAACATAGATAATGCAATAAAGTATTAAGGGCTTGTCCTAACATGTTTTTGAAAAAAATACGTATATTATGTTTCACAAGCTCGACGGGGAAGGAAATCCGGTTAGTGTCGCCTTATCCTTAAGGGGATCGACAGAAAAATATCTTTCCCATTTTCCACCAACGTCCGAGATTCCTTTGGTCGAGTAACCACCTAAGCATTCAACAAGTGGCTTCTCGATCATTGGCCGAGTTTTCTGTGTTCGAGTAGCTACTTAAGCCGTGTTTTCAGACCCCTTAACGATATAGGTGGTGAGCCAAGCCTACACATGCCTCAGAAATCATTGTTTTGCGGATTTCCTCACGATGTTTTCCTTCGCGCTCGAAACAGTAAATAATTACGTCAGTTGTAGAAAAACTCATTGGCACGAGTAACCACTGCCCTCGTATTCTCAAAGATTTAATACGGAAAAAGTGTAACCACATTATAACATATAGCAATGTCATATTCAAGGAGCGTTTTACCGAATCCAGTCCGGGAGTCAAGATATGAGACAGACAATTATTAGTATTGCCCTTCGATAAGTAAATTCCACATTCTAATTTTGAATAAAATATTTGGCGAGACGTCTTATTCCCATCAGGACTGTCAAGCTTGAGTCTCCAAAACAGGCAACATCTGTGAATTATATCCACCAATTTCCTTTCAATTCTCAGTTGCAAGTAACGGAGAGCTCTCTCAACAGCCAATTGGGTCCGAACCGACTCATCGCAGACATCTGCTGATTAATTCAATCGCAGTCAGCTTCACAGTTACTTGTTAATCGCAAGCGCTACCGATGGAATGCATTCGACGAGTGCTCCAATAATTTAATAAATATCTTAAAATCAATAAGGGAATGCTAATTCCAAACACGTTGGAAAGTTTTTCTAGGACTAGACATGTCATATAGGCATATTTTTGGATTTTTCCTCATGGCCTAACTATTTCGCCTTACTGATTTGGCTAAGAGGACTAACATCAAACCGAACTCGTGTCAAAATAGGCAAAGCAAGTACAATTAATTATCTACTTGGTTAAATGTAAATACCTCTGCAATACTTATGATGCCATGGTCTTTTAAGTTAGATTCAAAACACAATTCACACATAGTAAATAATTAGTACTGCCAAAAAGATATAGGCACTATGTACAAAATAAAAAATATATGAAAAAACTGAAAAAATTTAATGAAAAAAAATATCTGAGCTTTTCCAAGAAATGTCCAATGCTGCCATTTTATATTACAATTACTTACACCTGGTTATCTATCTACCATGAGCGAACCACCTATCACGTTTAGGGGTCCAAAGAATATCTCGTGAAAAGTAAGTATATCTAGAAATGAAATACCTCTGCCTACGCCCTCGGGGATAAAAGGCTTGAGATTATTTATTTTATTTTATTTTTATCTCGTATACTTATCTCAAAATATAGATACAAAACGGTAGAACTTTGTGTCATGGGGCTCATGTAAGCCCGGCAGAATGAAGAAAAGGTCGTTTCCAAAAGGTACTCTCTTATAGAAACGCCTATGTAATCGCTCTTACCGCGTTATTAAACATTAGACACCGCTGCGACTTGTAAAGGTCATAACACACATGCGAATCGCGTGGGAAGAATTTTGTGTAAACTTAACTACAACATTACAACAACTAAATCTATTTCTTTCAGTCTTCACCTTGACAGTTGCATTGCAATGACCCGGTTTTGCCAGACGGATTGCAGTTGCAAGTTTGCCTTTGTATAAATCATTCCTTATCTAAAGTCTAGTACACAACGCAGACATGCTATTTAGTCGTTACGTGACTGTTGAAGTAAGTTGGTAGTCAAGACCAAGCTTCCGAGACACAATAGATTTTTAATTGTGTCTCGGTTCCAATTGGAACCCGCGGTTCTTTACAGAGAGAGAACATGCAATATAATATTGCGAAGTCACACTCACACATGAGTTCAGTAATATTTTATTTCATTTATTTAGGACAACAAAAAATTACATAAAGAGCTTACTTTATATATACTAGCTACCCGCCCCGGCTTCGCACGGGTGCAATGCTAATACTAAAACCTTCCTCTTGAATTACTATATAAATATAAATAAATATAATCTCACGCCTTTCATCCCCGAGGGGATAGGCAGAGGTATTCCATTACTGGATATACCCACATTTCACGAGATATATTGGACCCCTAAACGTGATAGGTGGTGAGCCCATCGCCGGACCGGGTCTATTTACACATGTCTCAGAATGAATTCTGAGACCTGCGAGTTTCCTCACGATGTTTTCCTTCACCGTCGAGCTAGTGATAAATATGTATCCTCTTGAATTACTCTATCTATTAAAAAAACCGCATCAAAATCCGTTGCGTAGTTTTAAAGATTTAAGCATACATAGGGACAGAGAAAGCGACTTTGTTTTATAGTATGTAGTGATAGTGAAGTTTCAGGAAGTATAATATGTATTATACTTCCTGAAGTAACCAATTTTCTTTCACCATTGTATTTATCGGAGCCCTAAACATGACAAGTGGTGAGCCCATCGCCTACCCGAGGTGCTGTTACAAGTGTCTCAGAACTATTTCTTGGGTCTGCAGGTGTCCCCACGATGTTTTCCTTCATCATTGAGGTATTGATGAATATGTACGCAAGTTTTTCCAAACCTCATTGTTACTCGTTCATTCCGGTACCCCGAACCGAAGTACCTACATCAGAGGTTATAAAATAAATAATCTCACGCCATTTTATCCCCGAGGGGCTAGGCAGAGGTATTCCATTACTGGATATACCCACTTTTCACGAGATGTTCTTTGCACCCCTAAACGTGATAGGTGGTGAGCCCATCGCCGGACCGGATCTGTTACACATGTCTCAGACTTAATTCTGAGACTTGCGGGTATCCTCAAGATGTTTTTATTCACCGTCCAGCTAGTGATAAATTTGTACGTAAGTTTTCGAAAAACTCATTGGTACATGCCAGGATTCGAACCCGAGCCTCACTGATTTTCAGCAGGCTCTTTAACTGTAAGGCTGCCACTGCTCTCAGAGGTTATAATATGTTTATAAAAATGACCTAGTTTTTAAGAACTGTTGACTAAGTGAGTTGTATCTAAGTTAAATAACAACTAACGACTTTACCACACAACTAACACAATTTAGTATGTGCACCCACCTTTACATAAGTAATCCGATCACAATGAGTAATGCAACAGTGCAGCCCGATGCTTATCTCTCACTTGGCTAAGTGAAGCTTCCTTACTTGGCACGCTCAAGTTACAACTAAGTAATCAGAAGGATTACTAAGTAATCCTCCATGACAATGATAGAAAAACTGTTTCTGTACGTATATTGACTGACTCCGTCATATTTAGAAAGTACCTAAGTCATAACTCATAGTACTAAATTTCATTATTTTAAAATTTTGCTACAATATTAAAAAAGGATCAGCCTAGCTATCCAGAGAGGGAATGTGCCCAGTCTTCTGGGCACTGTCCCACATAGGACATTTTTTTATCTATAATTATTATAAACAAACGTATATTTTCTTTGTAAATAAATTTTAAACGAAAACCGAAAATGCATTATCAGAGGTGTTTGGCTTTTTTATAATAATTAATTTACAGGCAAAACGCCGTTAAAAAAGTAGAAACTACAAAAAAATAAAAATAAAATATTAATTAATATTAATTTTCTCGCAATTTAATTTAGATGCAGTCAAATAGATACCCTATTAAAAATCTGACTTTAATCTTCGAATTCCGCAGCGTTTGTCAAGCGGCGTTTACAAAAAGCTAATTCAATTGAAGAACTAAGTGGCTCCCAATTCGTGTAAGCGAGTTAAAGAGACCGCCCGATGATCACATTGACCGAGGACATCGGAACGAATCGATTAATTAGCGCTTTGAATTTGGAACACGCTTGACACGTGCGACGCGTAAGATCCGT
The DNA here is from genome assembly GCA_963855545.1 of Ethmia dodecea. Lineage (NCBI taxonomy): Eukaryota > Metazoa > Arthropoda > Insecta > Lepidoptera > Depressariidae > Ethmia > Ethmia dodecea. The sequence goes on along the minus strand of OY979458.1, from coordinate 9,775,069 downwards.
CTCTGTAAATTTTATGATTAATAAAACTTCTGGAAATTATTCATTCCTGGAAATACCAAAGCTTAACCAGAATATTGTTGGACCCTTAATCGTGATAGTTGGCTGGTGAGCGCAAAGCCGAATCAGGTCTGTTACAGTCTCTGAATTAATTCTGGGACGTGGCGGGTTTTCTCACGATGTTTTCCTTCACGCTCGCCCTAGAGATGCATATGTAATTATGTTTTTGAAAAAGTCATTGGTACATGCCATTTTTTTCGTGGTAGAGCCATGCTTCGGCACGCTTGGGCCGGCTCGACCGGAGTGATACCACGGCCTCACAGAAAACCAGCGTAAAGCAATGCATGCATTGCGTTTCGTTGAGTGAGTGAGGTAACCGGAGGGCCCATTCCCTCCCCTCTCTCCCCACCTCCCACTGTTCCCACCTCCTAAGGCCGGCAACGCAGTTGTGACTCTTGAGTTGCAGGTATCCATGGGCGACGGTAGTCACTTACCATCAGGTGACCCGTCTGCTCGTTTGCCCCCTTTTTCTTATAAAAAAAAAAATTCCAGGATTTGAACCCAAGCCTCATTGATTTACATCATGAGAAGCGGGCTCTTTAACTGTAAGGCTATCACTGCTGTTTGCCATTACATTTTCCTATCGAAACTTTATTCAAACCCGTCTAAAGTCGGACCACGCAACTTAACCTATGTGAGCAGGATCAAAAACACACCGGCATCACACGGCTACGGGTGCCTCTAATGTAATAACTACACCTTACTATACCAGCATAATCTGCATAATGTGAGATAGCGTATCAAGTTATTATCACTTGGTACACACAACAAAGATAGGAATATTGCGCACGTGAAAGAATGTGAGATACACCTTTGTTTATAAGGTAAGGAGATACTTTCAATAACATACATACATAATATGCTCTTGCCTTTTTCCTGAAGGGGTAGGCAAAGACAACCTCTCGCGCCTCATCCACATCCATCAATCGGTTCATACAAGCTCGTCGGTTTCGTGTACTCTTTATCTGGCTTTTCTTCAATACATCGCCGATCTGATCGATGTAAGTACGCCTAGGTCGCCCTCTGCCGACTCGGCCACTCACAATCCCCTTAGATATTTGTCTCTTTAGACCTTCCATCCATCCGCTCGATATGTCCAAATCACCTGAGCATTCCTTTTTCAATCTTAGTCACATTTCAGTTAACAATTTTCAATTATGTTTTCTTTTGCAAATGTAGTAATTAACTGTTGGTGCACCAAATAAATAAATAAACAATAATGAGCAGTGATAGCCCGGACGGTTAAAGAGCCGGTCGAAAATCAGTGAGGCTCGGGTTCGAATCCTGGCATGTACCAATGAGTTTTTCAAAAACTTACGTACATATTTATCACTAGCTCGACGGTGAAGGAAAACATCGTGAGAAAACCCGCAGGTCTCAGAATTAATTCTGAGACATGTGTAAATAGACCCGGTCCGGCGATGGGCTCACCACCTATCACTTTAAGGGGTCCAATGTATCTCGTGAAATGTGGGTATATCCAGTAATGGAATACCTCTGCCTACCCCCTCGGGGATGAAAGGCGTGGGATTATTTATTTATTTTTATTTTTAAACAATAATAAAACCGACTGCATGTAAAAATCACTGAAGGGATTTTAAAAACATTAATGTTCCTATGGCGGAGTAGGTTAAAAAACGTAGCCTACACACTCCGAAGGTAATCTCACCTTTTTAAGATCCCCGAGGGGAATGCAGAGGCATTCCATTTCTAGTAATACCCTAATACCCACGTGTCACCAGTATATTCTTTGGACCCCTAAATGAGCCCATCGCCGGACCGGGAATTTATAATAATAATTATTAAGGCCTGATTTTTCAATAGTCAGTTAAAAGTTATCTGAAGAATAAACATAACCTGTCACTTTTCCTTTCTATTGTATCAGAAATTGACAGCATCAATATATTCTACAGATAAAGTTTATCTGACGATTGAAAAATCAGCCCTAAGTAGAATAAAATTAGAAGCAATTTCTCGGGACATTGATTAGATCTTAGATTGGTGAGCAAAAGTTATGTCATTTCAAGCGTACTTCTTCGTCATTATAGATTTTCAGAAGAAAAATATACTGGCCAGTTCACGACATCGAAATTAAATTGCGAGTAACCATCATCACTACATAGTATAAAACAAAGTCGCTTTCTCTGTCCCTATGTATGCTTAAATCTTTAAAACTACGCAACGGATTTTGATGCCGTTTTTTTAATAGATAGAGTGATTTAAGAGGAAGGTTTTAGTATAAGCATTGCACCCGTGCGAAGCCGGGGCGGGTCGCTAGTTTATTAAATAAGTTATTCTGAAACATCTCTTAAAAATGTTGTTAATTAGATAAAAAAAAGTGAAGCTAAGTACTAAATATGATAAGCTTACAGGTCGGTACATTTTTCATTGCAAATTTTCGTTTTAAACGATCATAAAAAGTAACTCATTCGAGTACGCAATCAACTACCATATTATAAGAAAATGTTGCTTGTGATTCATAAAATAATGATCTCAGCCAAATATTTCGGTTTTGTAATACATTTTGAAAACATGTTTACTGGGTGACACAATTCGAGTAGAGTCACGTTTAATAGCTAGTGATATACAATTTAATGGTCGCCGACCAGTTTCTAATCGAATCCTTGAACAAACGAAGCAATTAATGTGACATCAGCCAATATCCGCAGAACATGTCAAAAGGAGAATGGAGTCTAGACGACTTGGCAAAAAACTTTGCTTCCTGTGCCACAAATTAAAAATAAAACGTAGGCGCCGAAAAGTGAAGTTTCATTTTCAATAGGATAAAAGCAAGAGGCATGAAATAATGTGTAGGTGTATGGTTGTTAATTAGAATGTAGGTTGGTATTCGCTATGAAATATTGCCAGATGTATAAAAAAATACTATGCGTGTGTAATCAAGAATTGACTGTACCTATTGTTCTTTTGTTATACAGCTTAGTGACAAATGGATTTAGATTGACGTAAATATTATTATGAACAAGATCAAAACAACAACAAAATAGTAAAGTGCATGCTTAAAAGATGTTTAAGGAAGTTAACGAACTTATTTTTTTATCGAAAATCGTTAGTACCTACTGGCAACTAACTTGAAAAAAAAAAGACTTTTACTATCTCAAGTTGGTCAGATTGGAAGCAAATTGAATTTAAAAGTAAATCACTTCGTGGGCTTTCAATGATGACTGAGTCAGACATTGTGAAATTCGCGTGGGTTCAGTGAATGTAACTCCGAAATGATTATGCAACATGTAAAACTGTTAATTATGTCCTTAAGTAGTTAAAGAAATTAAGGATCTTTAAAAAAAATGGCTACCTGCGACAGCGATCGACAATAAATTATATTTGATTATTGTAATCAACGCAGTTTAGGCAATATATTTTCCACTTTAAGAACTGCTACTTGTCGAATAATCACTATTAGATATTTAAATTAATAACGATTTATCAAATAAATTACTCGAAAAACAAAATTGACAAGACTTAACGCCAGTGTCTAAATAAAAAATTTAAACGACGAATGGTATTATTACAAAACAAGTTCTCAAAAGATTGCTGTTATTGCCAGTATCAAGTTAAAAGAAAAAAAACCGTTAAAACTACTGCGTATTTCTGAACGAAATACAAGTTAGTGACAAAAAAACAACGGCATTGACAGGAATGTTACTGCGCCGTCTCTATCAAAACAATCGTATGTTTTCAAACAACACTCGCATTCTCAATAACCCATCACCACCAACCTGACTGTTGAATAAAGAATCCCCAACAAGTTGTACCTTTGAATTTCGTCAAGTTTTCCTCATAGACTTTATCGTGGGTCTCCGAAGGATGGCCCTTTTCGCCTCGATGCCTCTTGGGCTGATGAGGCCCTTCGTAGTACGCGTTCCCGTTGACGCCATCCTGCATAACCTCTTGGGGATCAAACCCAAGGCGCTCCTTGTAATACGATTGCGTCGACATTTTTCAACACACACTGATCATAATTTTAATAAACAACACCTTTAGCACTTTGAATTTCGAACACTGTTTTTTAAACCGGCTTGCGTTCAGGACCCGCGCACTCGTCGCGCGCGACTCGAGCAACTGTGAAGGGATCCGCCAAAATCCTTCCACAATCCACCCGCGTGACGTCACAAGGTCGTTTTTAAACGATTCACCACTATTTTATTTTATTACGATCGATGTCATCGAGTCACCGGTCTACAAAAGGAAAGTTGTAAATCCCTTGACACACACTTTTTGCTCTTGACACAATTTTTTTCGCGTAATTTATCTGCGGTTACTTAGTAAATGTCTTACGCCTTATTGAGATTACTTATTTTTATATTAATTATTTATTAAGATTGTTATTTAATATGGCAACAATTTAAAAAAAGCGTTAGTTTTAAATTTGGAATGCTTGGTTACGTGTAATATTCGAATGTTTAGTTTTATTTTCTAAAGTCGTTTCGGGTTCGTTCTCGACGCAAAGTGATCCACTTGTCTTTGGGTTTTCACATGGAGTTTCGTTAGCATTTGTGTAAATAACAAACGATGGAAACAGAACCTGTGGAGACAAAGGAACGAGATAATTTACATATTATTATTTCGAGGCTTAAATTGCCTCACACTAATAACGTAAAGCATTCTTTAGGAGGCAAGTGACATTAGAGCGAGGGTTTCGGTAATGACGGTACTTGTAAAAAGTTATAATAACGCACGATAATCATTACGATACAGCCTAAGATTGTTATTCTTATTATTATAACATATTTTTATTTTATTTTTACATTATTTAATTTTGTGCGAGACTTAAAGTTGACATTCGTATGTAGGTATCTTATATAATTATAATGAGTTAAGTGAAAGGAATATTATGTCACTAATCTAACTCATGAAGTACTTACTCTTAAAGAACCTGTCAAATTTTTGAACGATAACGCATAGATAATAAATCTATAAAAACACAAAACCACGAATTAAAAATGTTGCAAGCGAAAACATAAAACGAATTTCCAAAAATATTAAACAAGTCTAACGTCTTTCTCAAAAAAACTGATGAGATGCTCCGCAGGTAAGATCATTAATTCTTTTTTATCATACCTATATTTTTTGCGGACGCGAGACTTGAGTTTCTTTGCGAAACCAAATGAATGCTAAATAAAATCATAATTTATTCAAACGACAGAGATATTATTAATTATTATTACTCTGATTTAATAATTACCTACTTGTCCATCTGTAAATAGAATGAACCTGCTATTTAGCAATGGAAGCAGCTGCCATGTTGTAGGGTACGAAAACTTTAAAAAACAATTTTATAGTCCATAAAAAATATAAGTAACTTAATTTTAAAAAAACCAAAGCTTATCTTTGAAACCAATATGGAGATGGAATCGACCATAAATTTCGCTTAACCATTCAGCTGCTGGAAATAAAACGTGTTAAATTGAGTCCTCGCGTAACTTTGGCCCCGATGACCGGAATGTCATAATAAATTTCGCGCCTTTTTATTTAAAAAATAAAGTGCATAACACAGAATATTATGTTTTTTTCGGCTAATAGTCATTATAATTTCCATCTTATTTTTAAACTCTATTAAAAAACATAATAAACAACCGAAATCTATATGCATCAACACATCTTAATCATCAATCAAAAATCAATAGCAAACCACACACGCATCGAAAATATATTTTTTATTTACTTAATTTAAAAAAATATCCATAAAACTGAATCTGAAGTAATCTGAACAACAAACTTTAGAAGACAGATTTTAAACGTTTTAAACTTCTACTAAGCTAACCGCCCTATCTATATTTTTGTCCTAGGTATATTTTTTCATCCTGGCAACACGACTGTTCCAGCTGTATTGTTTTACCGCCAAAACATTCAAGACTCATGTGCGGGGTCGGAGACCTCGTTAATAATTTTCAGTGGACCAATAGTTTTTGCTAAGTGCTATTTGGAGCACTGACCGGCGGCGCCTGGCCTTGCTCCGATATCCATTACATATAGAATTTCTAGTTCTTCACTTTTTGTGTGCTCATTGTCATCTTACAATATGGTAATAAAGCTAATGTTAGGTATTGCGTAAGTATTTTTGGTCTTAGAACGTTCAGCGAATCTTTAGTGAGCGCGCCAAACTTACTCAAATAATTATTCAAGTAAGGGTTGATTTTTCAATCGTCAGATAAATCTTTTAAGGAGAATATATTGATGCTGTCACTGTCTGACACAATCGAGAGGAAAAGTGACAGGTGATGTTTATTCTTCAGATAACTTTTAACCGACTATTGAAAAATCTGCCATAAATCCTTTAAAGTAGCAGACTGAAAGGTAGCACGACTACTAGTTTCCTATATTTAAGTTTCTATATAACAATAACAAACCACACTCAGAAGTAACCAGTTGAATGTTACTCGTGCGAAACTCCTAACAAAAACCAGTTTAATAAACTCGATGTCAAAAAAGTTAGGAGAGTCGGGTTACATAAAAGAAAAGGGTTCAGTAGGTGTGTTACTTGTTTCTGTCCGAATTATACTTTACTGTAGGTCACTTCGAAAAGTCCGAAACTGATCTAAATGACAATAGAATCGGCGGATATGCCCAAATTATAATTACGGTGACGGACCTCCAAAAAACCGGACAAGTGTGAGTCAGCACACAAAGAGTTCCGTACCACCATGCAAAAACACATTTTTGAATGGCGGTATTTAATAAAAAGTAAAAAAAAGACTTCAATCTTCAACTTATATGGTTTTCTCATGGATTCCGTTGTCAGAACTGGACGAAATTAAAATGGGACTAATCTGGAGGCACCAGCTTTCAAATAAAAAAAGAATCATCCAAATCGGTCCACCCAGTCAAAAGTTCTGAGGTAACAAACATAAAAAAAAATTAAAAAAATACAGACGAATTGATAACCTCCTCCTTTTTGAAGTCTGTTAAAAATATATATAATTGTTATTGCGGCAAAAGAAATTCACATTAGGTTCATGACAGATAGACAGCGGAGGCTCAGTAATATGCTCCCGTTAGCACCCCAGGTTCGGGTACGGAACCCTAAACACGTATGTACAAACTGCAGTGTGTGTGCCCTGAGACTGGGCAGACAAAATGACCCAAGGTCGAGTGACCTTCGCCGAAATAACATCGTGGGAACACAGGAACAATGTAATGGACCCTTTGCTAGCGGGCAGCTGAGTCGGATCGGAACACAATTTTGGTCTTGACGAGTTCTATTTATTGTATTTTGAACGTCTTCTATGTGACATGTTTGTATCGAATTGACAGTAGTTTAGTCTCGTTCCCGTGCCCAGCTGAAAACACAAAATCATAATTTTAGAATATTTTTTTCAGCAATGTACTTTTAGCGACTATCGTTATTGAATTATTAAGATAATTTATCAATATAATTTTAGTGCAAGTTCCCCATTTGACATCGAGATTTATGCTGACACAACAATAATGTATTTGATTTATTTCTTTATTTATTAGATTTATTTTTAATATGATGTACATGTAATATTTCCTACACAATGTAATTGTTTCGGATTAAATGAATTGAATGAATTGGAAAGATAGTGGAGGAAAAATCTCTAGCACTGCAGCCCCAACTTTACGTAAGGTCACACAATGACGGTGCAGGGCCCGTGCCGGTTGCATTGTTCGTTTTTGACGCGCCTTCACGTTGTTATCTCCTTTGCGCTACAATTTCGTATTTCGTAAGAGCTTTAATAATCGCGTCTCTAAACCAGATTCTCGTACATAATAGAGTTTAAGATATGCGTCTTTTTAGCCCTGAACCACTTTCTATACTCAATCTGTATTATGAGGCGCTTGTAGTCCTGCGAGCCCAGGTTAAGCAATGTTGGACGCAGTCAGACAATGACTGAGAGACCGCTTATTGGCATTATATCACGAGCTTTCAAAAGACACGCTAAGCCGTTGGTCCCGGTTTTCTTGGTGTTCACGCATAATGCAAGTGAAGTTCAAGATTCTGCTAGAGCAATATGTGTCCAGTAGCCTTAAACTACCGTCCTTTTAGTACAGTAAGATGAAACGCCGGAGTGCAAAATTTTGTTCTTTTCAAAATGTGTACGGTTGAACGAATAAGGAATAAGGTACGGTCTACAATATTTTTAACTGTCTTGGTGCTCTTTGCCCTAATGGCTTGACAGCATTCACGAGACTAGGGAGGGGAGTGCGTAGAGCACTCTACCCTGCAATTTACAAAAATAATAATAACTACAAAAAAACGACTGGCCTAACGGCGCCCGGGGGCCAGCGCGAGCCTCAAATAAACTCACATACTCGGAGTGTACACTATGCAATCGGGAAAGTGTCCCATCCCGTTTCTATAGCCATTTTGTCTCAAATGTACGAATAGATTTTGTCTTATACACTTGGAAACTCCAACCACTATGCCAAGGAAGCGATAAAACAGAACATCCCACAAACAATTGAATTTCATTGAATAGAACATTCCTTGCAATTCGCTTCTTGTAAACTATTTGCCATTTGTTTCAATCTCGTTCAATCTACTGCAGCTGACTCCTACGCTGATCAATCGGGACTTCAACTCAATTTAGTAAGGTTATGTCAAATTGTTAACATTAGATTTTCAGAACTAAAGTAGGTAGCACTTCACTTGACCTCTACTATAAAGCCTTTTCCATACAGATAGTTTAGTCTGCATTAATGCTATTTATAATAGTTGCAGTTATTCAGCTAATAGCTGCGTAATATGTGCGTGCACTAATCAGAGTTATAGGAGCTGAAAAAGCGCTGCTAATCCTCTTATTTAGCTTGCTTGAACAGCTAAGGATTCTATTGTGGAAAGTGATTCAGTAAATATACAGCGCTTCTGTGTCATTTGGGTAGTCTACTTAGTCTACAGATATGCTACTTTTGATCTTGTCACTCAAACCCAGTGAAAGCTAGTGAATATAAGAATCTAGAGAAACAAGGATTCAAAGAGTCATCTCACACCAACGACTTTTCAAAAATGAATAAACATTTCTGCGAAACTAAGATTCAGCTGAGTCAGTCAAGAACGGGTCAGGGTTTGATGACATCACGATCCAGGATGTTTGCTCCTATTATTACTTTATTAGTGCTGCATTCTAGCGGTTTTCCTTACCGATGTTAGATACTTAACAACCGCATATAAAGCTGTGGACATCGGAACGACTGTCGGTAGCTGCCACTAATACTGTTTGAAAGCAAGCAATTTTACATTTTGTACTATAGACTCAACTGTCAACATTTTGCCAAAAATAAAATGGTTTGTCGACCATGTAGTTTCGCCTTAACTCAAACAGCAAAACATGTACGGCATTGTCGCAACTATGTAAGGAATTTAACGCCCCACTGTTTAGTTGTAACGCTGGTTACGTCAAAATAAATAGTTGCCTACCGTTACGTTTGAATAAATAGAAGTAACCGGAATCACTTTACGCGGTTTTTCCAATTTTTCCATACATAATAAAACTTCTGATTTTGTATTCGTGTAGTCGTTCGTAGTCTTTTATAGTTTATAAGAAACAGTATAAAAATACAACAAAACTACCATTTAATTAATTCGAATACGGAAGAACCTTAACATGGACCGAGTAGATATATAATTTAAACATGTTTTTCATCAGTTATTATTGAAGTAAGTAATCGAAATGATTTATGTTTTTGATAACACACAATTACCTAGTTTCAATTTATTTTATGTTCCACCTTATTTCTTTGATTGTGCTTAATACTTAAACTTTTTATGTCAGTTAAAAAAACAATGAAAAAATAATTTTTTTTTATATAAACACATAGGTAAGTACACTAACGCCTCATCATCTAGAGGTTTAGCCGAGGTATTCAGAAAACCCGCTTTTCACCACTAGGTAGTGCTATAACCCCATCACCGGACCGGGGGGGGGGGGAGGGGGGGTGCCGTTACAACACTTAGACTCTGTGTTTTGGGTGTTTTTTTTGTTCACGACGATGTATGTTTTTACCGACTTCAAAAACGGGAGAGGTTTTTCAATTCGACCGTATTTACATATTTTTTATGTTTGTTTGCGGATAACTTCGTCGCTTATGAACCGATTTTCCGAAAGGAGATATCCTAAGTGTGCTACCATGATAAAGCAACCAGGAGCTGATGATGGGGTCCCAGAGAAGTCTAGGGGAACCTTTGAAAATCGAAGTGGCGACTAGTGTGTTTGTTATTTACTCTTTTTTTAGTTTCCTTTTTGAAGTCATTTTTTTTAAATGATTTGTAACATGATAATAATAACTTACAACTCACTTCTGTTGAAATAGAGAGATGAAATGAATCCTTACTGCTTCAGCAATAAGGTGTTAGCTTGACTTGACTCGACTCGACTTCTGAATGACTGCTAATTGCATTTAGCTTGTTTCCTCGGGTTGTTTTTCTCTTCGAGCTAGTGATAAACATGTATGGTAGTTTTATATATAAAAAAATATGATTAAATTTTCTAAATGTGATTTAAATATGCAAGCAGAACATTTTGCCGGTATGTAATAAAAATAAAGTCAAGATTTTATTGGTTTGTGTATAATTTATTACCAATAAAGGTCATTTGCTACGCCATTAGCATTAGATTTTAAAAACATCTCGCACCATACGCTTTATTTCGAAAAAAAAGTGTATAGCAGACATTTTGTTTTGCCCAATTTAATATTGGAACATTAAAAATGGACGATGTCTTCTTCTCAGGTCAACATTCTTATTTTCAACTAAATCTACACAACTAAACTAGTCTCAGGCGATTTTCTAAATTATAATATTAATTTAAATATTATTCTTTTATTTATAAAAAAAGTTGAGACATAAAAAACACCGCTTCTATTTAGTGCTTTGTTATCGGTATTTATACTTAGGGTTGTCGGTCTCGTGTATTAATTAATATAAACACATATTTAATGATGGAAAAAGAGAACGAAGGAAATATTTTAAACATATCTACAACCATATCCATACAATAGTATCGTTATCGAACTATATAAATATAAATCAAAAATGCCTAGAGCAGCAAGCATTCTTATTAAATTGAAAAATTTGGCCGGATATTACGAAAATTCGAAAAACGGTAACTAATTAAAATGATAAGCTTTCACTAAAAAAAATTATTGTAGTACTTAGATATTCATTACTTCATCTAATTCATTAAATTTTATTATTGTTTTTTATGTTTAATTTCATTTTATTTTTTATTTATTCCTCTGTCGCAAAACTCTTTCAGAGTGCTATTTTGTTGTAAGATCTTGTACAAAATTTTGTAAGCCGTGTGCCTAAGCATTGTAGAGTTTAATAAATGATTATTATTTATTTTGCGGTATAATGGAAACGCGGTTTTAATGAAAGTTACAAGTCCAAGTTAAGAGTTACAATGAGAGTCAACCCTGCAGTTTTATTCAAAAACCGTAACCGTTTCCAAAGCGTCGTGTGAATTTATTTAATTTTTCAAGACGAATCATCCATTGTTCGCGGTTTTTCAAAAATGTATCATTTAAGACAGATCCAATTTATATGAGCAATGACCGCACTCACCGTTAGAGTGCCGTGAAATTTCTAATACTGGATGCAGATGTTCTGATCCAATTGGGTCTTTAAATTGAATGAATGGGGGCCTTATTACCCGATTATGCTTTTTTTTATTATTTTACCAACAATAAATATTGCATTTATTGAATAAGACAAAAGATGACTTACAATTATGTATGTAATTATATAGTACTTGAAACCATATGTCTAACAATATAATGTGCCTACAAGTGCTCTAAAGTGCTAATGTTTACTACGCGAGTTGCAATCCTCTAAAAACTAAAAACAATATTTGATAAGACGTTAAACGTCATTGAATCCAGTGCGCATTGCAATGTTAACATTAATATAGTACTTACAAATGAAAATTACAAACAAGATGAAAATAAAAACATATGTATTTAAGACTCATTAAAACAATAACAACAAAAAACAATAGAACCACCAGAGAAGGTGTTGGCACCACCAGGCTGATTTGTCAAAGTCAGTAAAAGTTATCTGCAGAATAAACATCACCTGTCACTTTTCCTTTCTATTGTGTCAGACAGTGACAGCATTAATATATTCTCCTAATAAGATTTATCTGACGATTGAAAAATCTGCCCTTTAGCGAATTGAGAAATGAAATAGAAAAGCGGTCTAAAGGTGCCTAGAATAAGGCCGTGGAGTTATGAGCTTTGGACACGGCAATGGTGATCCATCGTAATCGATTCGATTTAAATAAAGACCAATTTGGCTATGTACTTCAAAGTTTTGATGCTGCACGTTTAAATGCGAAGAGATGGACGGAATTGGACATTGATGTTAAAAGATTCAGGCTCCAATCATGAAGACATTTTTTGTAACAAATAAAATCAAAAATGTTTCTCTTGATATGATAATTATGAAAATAACTCGTCTTAAAGGATTTACTATAACAGATAGATACATTGTTATTTGATCAATATGAGCAAATACCAATCATTAGCCAGAACGCCTTCTCGAAGACATGCCCAGCAAGTCAGAAGATAGATATATAAGCGGAGGAGTGGAGGATAGATAGAGATATAAGTGGAGGGAGGGCGGAGAGGCCTTTTATTAACGGTGAGACAAAAATTACGCTAACAAAAAAAGTAATTAGCAAAACTTGTTATATGAAAAACACAATAGATAGTCTTAGCAACGTGACAAAATAAACCAAATTAAACATCAAAGTCAAACTACGTACTAATAATTCTAAAGAAGCTTGTTCTTAGATAACCTCCTTTCGCATTACAATGTACCAAAATCACCATCAAACAAGATATAGCATTATCAACAATGATTCAACGACAGCGAAAATAAACAAAATTCTGCGCCGACGCCGGTCTAAGAACGAATGCCGACCGGTTCACGCTAACGGGATAGCTAAGTACTTGTACCAAACTCGACTATGCATCATTTGATGCGGAGACTGAGATGTGTATTAAGATGTGGCTGAAGGAAACGATCTCTTCGAAGATATAATAACAAATAATAAACAACTCTGTCTGGGTGTTTAATATTTATTTAAGTATGTCTATCAGTTGTTTAGTACCCATAGTACAGGCTCTGCCTAGTTTGGGACTGAATAACCGTGTGTAAATTGTGTCCTGCAATTTATTTATTTACTTATTTATTTATTAACTCTTTATTGTTCACCAAAAACAACTCGACATGGATACCAACATTAACTATAATACAATGGGCGGTCTTATCGCTTTTAGATATATTTGGAATTGGCGAAGAAAGTTATGCGGTTCACATAATTGGGATAGTTAAAAATGTAGACAGCATTTTTTGTGAAGTAAAAAGCAATTTGAAAGGAATAATTGGATTCTAAATAGAATTCATAATATAAGTAGCGGCAACACATATACAGTATTGATCTATCTGGAGTTCAATAAAAAGAAACAACACACGGGATGCGGATGCGTTAAATCGGATCTTGGTTGAGCAAAAAGAAAATTATAAGAGCAATTTTCCACTTACCTTTAGAAGTTCTTTCACCCACTTAACTATCTTAAGAAGAATTGGTTGTAAAAGAAATTCCCTTCGAACATTAAAAACAATTCAATTGAGAGTCCTATAGTAATGTTATTGTTTGTACATATTTGGAGTCCATTTAATATACACTGAGTGCAGAGAGAATATTAATAAAGAAAAGAGAAAATGCTAAAAAGGAATATATTCCACTAACAATTGAAGTGGGTGAAAAGAAAATACTTTAAGACAACAATGATAAGGTATTAAAATAACAATAAACCCCAATGTTGCGGTTTAAGACTTACAATGATTGACCTTGTTTATCTTAAACAACAGTACATAAGGACGCGATTACAATTGGAAAATACGTACGACACAAAGAAGCTTTACAAAATGGTAAGTGTGAACTGGATATAATGGAAAGTAATTAAATTCATCAGAAATATGAAAATAATCGCATATATGTCATAACTAACAACGCAATAATATAGTGGATACCAATATATTATATTTTTTTACTAATAAAAGCAGATTTTATTTCTTGTTTTTTTACAAAAAGCCATGACTGGTTATGCAGATATACTTTTTGTTAATAAGGTATGCAAATGAAAACGTGTTTATGCATCAACTAATCATCACTACATAGTATAAAACAAAGTCATTTTCTGTCCCTATATCCCTATGTATGCTTAAATCTTTAAAACTACGCAACGGATTTTGATGCGTTTTTTTAATAGATAGAGTAATTCAAGAGGAAGGTTTTAGTATAAGCATTGCACCCGTGCGAAGTCGGGGCGGGTCGCTAGTACCAAATAAAAAGACACTGCCAAGAAATAGTACAATCGCAACCCTACAGCAAACTTCTCAGGCGATGCGATCTTCTCCAAACAGCTGACTGTTCGCCGCAACACAATTAGAAGTGTTGCGCCTTTCTCCTAGCGACTTTCCTCGTTTGGAACAGCAGGGCGTTGAATTTGCTTCAATTCTAAAACTGTACAGGCAATATCTGTTGTCGCGGTACTAAAAGTCGGTAATCTAATAAAGAAGGAAGTAAATGTAAAACTGACAAAAAGGTAGAAATTTAAGAAGAAAACATACTGCGCCGACCCCGAAAGGGAAAGAAAATGATGATTCATAAAATTAGAAGTTACTCAAGATTGCTGTAAAGTTTAAGAGCATCTATCACAAGAAGTTTAAATTCTATTAAGAATCTGGCGCAGAAACATGCCAATCTAGGTTAATCAGAAGATAAAAAGATAAACAGCTCATAACACAGAGTTTGTTGATTTGCAAAACTTTTGAAAACAATGCATCTGAGGAAATTCCTCACATTTACGTTATCAATGTACAAACAGCCAGGTATTTCCACAATAGACTTTTCGAACGAGCCGCATAGCCGGAGGGTAAGAAAGTCCGCCGACTACATCACTGAGACGGTGCGTTTATCGATATTATCGACTGTTGAACTCGATTTGAAGAGAGCGTTTACATTTGCTATATAAGGTAGTTCACAGGTCAGTGGTACATTATGCAAACAGCGCAATGTTATACAGGTAAATCTAAGTGCACTCTCTACTTCGTAAGCTTATAGGCCTTCCTGAATAAGGCTACATCCAAATTGACCTCTGTCTTCTGTAACATTGTTTATCTAATATCTACCAACTGTAATTGCAGCTGTATTTCACTGTTTTAAGTGTAAGATACTATTTGTATGAAGGCCTATTATCTAATCAGTTATCTGATTTCTGAACCCAAAATGGTCAAGTCGTTTAAAATTATTCGTGAATAATTTCACGTTTCATTAATTTAAGTGTGTTTAAGGCTTATACTTTGCAGATGTGGGCAGATGATGGATGGATCTCAAGTATTTCCTATTCTCAGTTAGCCTTTGAGCCTTAAACGATATTTTATTTACTCGTCCACTTACTGATCCAATCTAAGCGAGCGTCATAGTTTAGACATAGTTATCTCAGCTGACGGTGCTATGTTTTCCTAAACGGATCGAAATGGGTAAAAGGTGAACGCTTGTAGTTAGTGGGAAAGTAAATACGAGCCAGTCGCCTAATGGCACCGACATGTAAGCCGTTGGTGCCCATTATTTTTGTTGATTGACTTTTTAAATTGTAGGTTAGAAAGTAAATGGTTTTATTGATAGATATGAAACTTTTACGCTTTACTGCTAAATGTTTTTAGGACGAAATGATAAAGAGTTAATGATGGATGTTTTATAATTCTTTTGGAAGTATTAATCTTTGATTCTCCTGTATAGGTGAAGATCTTTACCAGGAATAACCTTGTTTGACAAGTCTTACAAACTATCTTGAATCGTTTTTAAAATGAATTCATCTATTTGAAGTATTTTTCACGAAACATGATTCACAGAGGTTATTAAAGAAACGAGACTTGACTGAGTTTAATAACAATAGAATAAATTATAGTCCACTGATCGATGTAACTTCCTTTCTAGGGGCTTTGACCACCGCTATGAGAATGTCAGGAACTATTGAATTAAAATGTATCTTGGAACACAGGGTATAATAACTTAGAATTACTTTATCTAACCGCAGCGTCTTAATTTTTTTTGCATTTCGGGAGCATGTATCGTAACATGAAAAATTGACTTTAACGCGTTTGCTACCGACTATAGTGTAATACGAGTATACTCGTAGAGGGCAGCGACCGTTATTAGCTTTTTGTTATTTAATACATCTATACTATTGTAATAATGATGCTGATGATTTTCCGAAATAAATAACTCCTTTTATAAACCTTGCATACCAGTTTTACTTTTCGCTTCGACGGAAGACATGGTGTGGTCCTACAAATTGGAATGAATTGTATAAAAATGTGTTCTTGTACATATATTTTCTCTAAATAAATGACTCAGATAAGGCGGGAACATCACCAACAACGTTTGATAATAATATAATCTCACGCCGTTTATTCTTCAATATATATTTGAGTTTGTTATGAAAATCTTATCTGAGTTATCGGGTAATCTTCAATGCCAAATAATGTTGATTTGAAAAGGACGTTTTTGACGTAATCGCAAGTAAAAGCAATAAAATACATACAGAATTATGAGCAGAAGTTTATTGGAAAGGTGATGTCAGAAACCGAATTACTATAGGTACATGATGTGATGGCATGTTGTTTCAATAATTAAGAATGGATGTGATCTTTAGGAACCTCTATGGCAACTGGCAATAGTCCGTAGAAAGAGGTCTCTCAATTGTGGGCAAACGTAGACAGGAAAAGAAATATCTGGCAGAAGATTAACAGCCCGGCAATGATGTGGAATGAAGTGTTGTTGGAAAGGTCATATAAAAGTGTCTACATACACTTTTGCAAAATTGATAAAAACTATTTTCTAACCACTTACATGTTAGCTCATAAACTATCATTTGTCATATGATTTCGAAAATATCTTGTTCTCATTGTCCGGTCTACTGACTCAGTTGCGATGTCTGGTACAAAAAGGTCTCAGTAAAGCATTAGATTCTCGTCCAGGACCAACATTTGTATGTATGATCATTTATCTGTTGTATGTATCTGAGGGTGTTTATCAGTTGTTCAAGTTTGCTAATCGGTCCAGAATGTATTTTTATGTTATTTCCTGCTTTAGTGTTGATCCTCTGCGATAAGTATAAATTTAGATGTTATACAACGCGTAACAGAAAAAGCGAAAATCCTTATACACCTCCAATTAGTATATAAGTATAAAAAAAATATGATGCAATCGAACTTCAGTTGTGTCTAACCAATTTTCTTAAATATCGATCAATAATAGCACGATTTCTATAGATAGCACTAAATTCAGCTATGCTAATTCATTTCTTGGAAAAATTTTACACCCATTAAAAATAGCTGAAATCGATTAAGTAGTCGATACTGACTGAACAAACTAATTTTAGGAATTGCGTTTATTCTGTTACATGTTGTATAAACTTGCATTGTTTGTAGGTATATCACGATGATTTGACCGCGTACAAGGATAAACAATTGGAGTTTAGTCATTATGTTCAACATTCGTTCCGCTTTGTTTTCCTGTGAGGTCAGGATTTATTTTCTAAATATTCAATAATGATCGTCGTATTAGCAATCGCGTACAACGCGTAGTCTTTCTTTAAAAGAAGTACTGGTAAAGTCTGTACCTTGAAATCAGATTTCCAAACATTAATATCGTTTGTCTTATCTATCACCATTGTATAAAGACATGATCCATATCTTATATCGATAATTGTTCGGATCATCTAGAGATATGTAGATTTTATTAATAAAAAACATTTTTGATAACTGTATTGAGATAGAAGGCTATTTATTGTTTATATTAGAACCAAGTAGACAGCAAAATGGCCAATAATATCTGACCCATAACATGACAATTCCCAAAAGTATTTCAACTACACTTTATTTAAAACACCCAAAAAGCGTGAAATGTTTGATCCGGACTACTTATAAGATCATTTTAGAAGAAAACATCGCGAATTTTTAAGTAAGCCCATCTCTTTGCCTGACACTTGACAGTGGTGGAAAACGTCGCTAGGAAAGCTCCCAGCACACTGGTCCAGCAATGGACTCTTTGCCTGACACATTTAGGGAGTCCGAAAAAGAATACATGTGATAACCCCTGGGAATAAGGCATGAATGTAAAAGCTCGGTTTTTTTGGTACCTACAGAGTACAGATGATGAGCAAATTGCAAGCCTAATTTGATTCCTAACCACTATAATAATAGGTTCTACCGACCTTTCAATCATCTTAAACACACTACCTAGCTTATGTTACTGTATAAACATGTTTATCCAAAGGTTGAGCTTCCCTGCCGCCACTACTGTTAATTCTTGTGTCTATAAATATAAGGTTCACTTTTAAATATATGTTTGGCTGAAATGCACCTACTATGACACAGGTATGACGTTATCAATGAGTCAGATTGGCAAAAACGTGAGGTATTTAGTGGTTTGGAGATACAATTGTTATGTCTGTGAAGGAAGCGATTTATATAAAAGTTATTATTTTACTATTTTGAATTATTTTACATTTGCTTTCATGATTCTTAGTGCGTTTACCCGTAGGTAGTATTTAAAAAATATACATCGATGTTGTGTTTTTAAGTTTTAATTTCGACAAGTAGTGATGCAATTTTTTCATTAATCATATTTTCCGCCAGATACTTTTAATGAAAATAACTTGTAATTATATTTTGAGTATTGCAATATAATTTAGCATCATGAAACTTTTACTTACGTATTGTTTATCTAAATCATGTTGCAATATCTACATTATCGTCTACCTATATCCTTTACGATAAACTAATTAAATTTAAATGTATTATGATTCAACTACTATTTGACGATAGACAATGACATTCAATATTAAATTTAAACTAAGATAACTAACAGAAATATCTAAGATATTTATGATATCAAAATAGCGTGCGACAGTCAGCGTTGAACTCTTTTCAACCTCATTCCACAGCTAACCGTAACCCAATTTGACTGAACTATTTAAGAAAATAACTGTCAAACTAGTTCAGAGCAGTGTCTGTCATAATAAACAGTCTTGAGGACACATACCGATGCAAATTGTCGATAATTATTTTGCAATTTACATCCTACTGCTGCTGTTACGTCTCCGGTATGTTAGAAAAACACCATTTCAACGCGATAAAGACCGCGAATACGTTTATAACCTTAAACACGAAAACCGTTTGAAAATACCGAAACCCTTAGCGTTGTTTCGTTGTGAAACAATCCAATTTTGAATTCGCAAACCTCCGAAAGAACGTTTACACACACACTGGCCACAAAAGTTGACACGTACGGTTTATTTTTAATGAACTGCCCGTGAATTTTCATAAAATTCAAAATGGCGGCGTAAGCGATCGTGCCGCGACGCCGAGCATCGGCCAACTGATCGTGTGCCGAGAACTGTCAAACTGGCTTGAGCAAGTGCGCTTGTGTGAGTGAAAATTGCACATGTGTGCTGTCGGCGTCGTGTACGTGAACGGAGGCTTGAATGGATAAAGACAAGCGTGGAGGCGAGGAAAAATGTCGGTGTTTAAAGGAGTTAGCATCATTAGCATGGTTTCATGTCAAGGTGACGGTTGGTGACAAATTTGTCGTGATTTAACGCGTCTATTATTAACACGTCCGCGTTATTTTTACGATGTTTATAGATTTTGCGCAGTAGAACTTTCATTATAGCGACAGATAATGACTGCTATTTTATGGTAAAGGGCTTCCCATTAATTAAGACGAAGTGATTTTTGCCTACTATTCTTCCTGCCAAACCACAAAAACGCGACAACAGGATAATTTATTGTCTATGATCGCCCCTGGGACACTGATACGTGGTAGGCTGGCACGATGTCTCGACCACTCTTATTAAAAAAAATTAAATCCATGTCTTAAAACTGATGCATTTAGTTATATTTACGACTATTAAATCAAATCAAATTGCTTTTATTTAAAGTAGGGGCTTATAAGTCCACTTATTGAGTAGAAAAAGTAAGGCAAGAAACTCCTCCAAATATTATTATTTTAATCAAATCATACATACATTACAAAAAAATAGTATTCATGAAAGTTATTTAATGCTGTTCTTTTGCGCTGTGCTGCAGGAAATCTGCTCCAAACATCATTAGACTATGAGACAATAGTTACTCCTAGAATGTTTTTTTTAATCTTACAAAGGCAAATGTGGTGGCAACCCACTGTGTGCCATGCATAGTGACTCAAGCTAGTGGGTTGAAAAAGTATAATTACTTTTTAAATTATATTCTTCGAGTTTTCTTGTACCAGTTTTGGTGGTTTTATTAATGTCAAGGCCACTTTGGGACATAGATTGAGTTTTTGTCGACGTAATTTTGTGATTGGATTATCCATTTCATTTTCTATACTTTCTAGATGCTGTTGTTTGCTATTTCAGCTACTTAAGTCTTGTTCCCGTGAAAAAATTATACCCCCAGAAAAGTAAGCTTAACGTTGGAGAAAGATTTCAAAAAAATAGGACCAGTAGTTTCGTTCGAAGCCTTTTATATAAAACAAATCTGTATTTTACATAAAGTATAATCTCACGCCTTTTATCCCCGAGGGGGTAGGCAGAGGTATTCCATTACTGGATATACCTACCCACATTTCACGAGATTTATTGGACCCCGAAACGTGATAGGTGGTGAGCCCATCGCCGGACCGGGTCTGTTTACACATGTCTCGGAATTAATTCTGAGACCTGCGGGTTTCCTCACGATGTTTTCCTTCACCGTCGAGCTAGTGATAAATATGTACGTAAGTTTTTTGAAAAACTCATTGGTACATGCCAGGATTCGAACCCGAGCCTCACTGATTTTCGGCCGGCTCTTTAACCGTTCGGGCTATCACTGCTCTGTATCTGTATAAATCTGTATTTTGTTAGAGAATATTACAGAATATGACTTTGTACTCTTCAGTCAGCTATCAGGTTCTGAAAAATAGTTTGTTGACTATACTTCGTTAAATAGACTACTACTGCAAACCTCCTCGGAGATGAAGCGTCAATGTTTATTTATTTGCTTCTAGTATTTTGTGGAAAACAGTCATCTTTCTGGGTCGAAATAACATAAATTGATGACAAATGTGTTTCATAGGCTCTTCCAAGAATTATAGTGCGTAATCCTCTTAATTTCAGCTCATTTAATGTTGAAGAGTTCGTAGTCCGACAAGCAAAGTTGGGCGCGGTCAGTCAGCGAATGGGTGATACCTAGTGGCTTCTATTACCAAGCTTCTCTGTGTTTCAGAAGGGACATTATAACATCGATTGATTTAAGCCAAGAAAACGAGACACAATTGAGTTTTAATTGTTTTGGTGCGCATTGGAACCGCACGGTGCTTGACTGAAAATGTATTTTTATTTCTGTATGCGACTCGGTACGGTTGCTCTGGGGGATAGACATTTTTTGCTGGTTCTTCTCAGGTGGCATTTGGAACTAGCAACTCGTCGGTGAAGATGGGCTGCTGTTTACATTTAGCCAATCTTCATGGACGAATTTAGAGTGACTTGTTATTAGACTACTGACATTTCTAAGTGTACTTTTTATATCTACAGAAATATTTTTTTTACATTAAATAAAATAAATAAATAATCTCAAGCTATTTATTAAAGAGGTTAGGTTAGGCAGAGGTATTCCAGTTAAGGTAATACCCCCATTTCACCAATGTAATCTTTGGACCTCTTAACATCACAGATGGTGAGCTCACCGGGTCTGTTACACATGCATCAGAATTTAATCAGGAACCTGCGGGTTTCCTTACGATGTTTTCCTTCACCGTCGAGATAATGACGTAAGTTTTTGAAAAACTCATTGGTACATGCTAGGATTCGAACCCGAGGCCTCACGTATCACTGCTCTTACATGACTCCCCCACACTCCCTACATTCTTCACATGCACCAAACTGTCAGATACCATATTGCATTTATACATAGTTAAAATAGATTAGTTCCCCTAATTATTAAAAAAAAAATTCTACTGGTACTTTCTAAGAGGTGGAGCCAAGAGTGCCATAGCATAGGTTATATCCCATTTTGGGCTACTCTCCCACCTATCCTCTAGTTTCTTAGCCTAATTTTAATTGTTTTGTGGGAGAAATATTAAACCATTTTTTCATTTTCATTACATTCTATTGAAGAATACCAAAAGTGTACCACCATGGTCCGCATCCCACCACAAATCAAGTGTTGACGGCCGCACGCATCGCCGCTCACATTTCTCTGCTGACCCATTTGGTAGCTATAGTTTACGCATCAACACCAAACTATCACATAGTATGTTGTGGTAATAGTATATGTTGCTTTCACATTGTCAAAGATTTTTAGGAATTATGTTATTTTTTTATTTTTATTGTCATAGGAAAACCAACAGCACATTTACAAAAGAGGGTAGGTACATTAAATTTTATAACTATACTTAGAATGAAAATTCAATGAAAATTTATTTATTTTCTGTAGGTAATTGAAAATTACACTTCTAAAAGTCAAAAGTCTAATACCAGGGCACTCTAAACTCATCAATACGGTTTCTAACAATAAAAACTACGATGATCATTAAATGCGTCAATAATAAACTACAGTTACTGTCGTGTGCACTTCCTGTGACATTCACATAGACAGATGAAAGCATCTCCATCTACTAAAAGTTCATTTCGTACAATTCTCCATTTACACAAATAAGAATTTCTTGTTTGACTAAGGAACCCCAAAAAGACTTGCAATAATACTTAGGTAATTAATTAAGAGCAGTGATAGCCCGGACGGTTAAAGAGCCAGCCGAAAATCAGTGTGGCTCGGGTTCAAATCCTGGCATGTACCAATGAGTTTTTCAAAAACTTACGTACATATTTATCACTAGCTCGACGGTGAAGGAAAACATCGTGAGGAAACCCGCAGGTCTCAGAATTAATTCTGAGACATGTGTAAAATAGACCCGGTCCGGCGATGTGCTCACCACCTATCACGTTTAGGGGTCCAATGTATCTCGTGAAATGTGGGTATATCCAGTAATGGAATACCTCTGCCTACCCCCTCGGGGATAAAAAAAAAAGGGCGTGAGATTATATTATTATTATATTAATTAATTAATTCCAAGTTGCTTTCAGATACCTAGTTACTATTAATAAGATTTTTCTTCCAGTACATCGTCGATCTGTCCCCCTATTCTCGTTGTTTCGATTGGATTTCACATTCGACAACTACGTAGGTTTATTATAGAAAAAAGTAAAATGACACTACAGATACTCATATCGTATGGAAATGCCGTGTCTAAAGAACGTGAATCAGGGGGAAAAATAAAATTGGTACATTCGCCTATCTACTTTATTCGTGCCTGTAAGAGTTTCCAAAAAATCATTTCTTAATAGGACGTTCAAGGAACCTTTGTGAAAATTTTCATGCTTCTAAACAGCGGTTTCGACTGTGTGTTGATCGGTCAGTCAGCCAGTCTAAAAGAAGACTATGAATTTTTTCATCATTCCTATGCATCATCTCATCTCCATGACGTCAGTGTTGATAGATTTAGTTACGCAGACGAGATCGTGAAGAAAAAGCGTGATGACTATCCTGTTGACTATTGTATAATTCATCATGAAGATATGGAATTTGGTTTAGGATCGGTTGTTCCCAGTTTGTCCACCGAATTAAATTATTTGATACTAGCAGCAGCGCCCTGCGGTTTCACCCGCGTAGTTCCAGTTCCCGTGGGAACACGGGGATAAAATATAGCATATGTGTTATTCTGATGTATAAGCTATATAAATGTAAAGTTTTATCAAAATCCGTTCCGTAGTTTTTGCGTGAAAGAGGAACAAACATCCATACATACAAACTTTCGGGTTTATAATATTAGTAGAACTTCACAGTTCACAGCTGCCAATATAATAATAAACAAATTGTGATTATCATGATCATTAAAAATTAAGGTGGTCAAACTTTACAAACACTTTCAACGAAATTTGGTTTCAATAACATATCGATTGACCAGTGAAGCATCGATCAGCGACACTAGATAATCGTATTGTGTTTTAGGTATATTTGATGCTTGATCAGGTACCTACTTAATTAAACAAAAAAACTCTTTTTTTCTGAAGGTAATTAAACATAACACTTTGAAAAGTGAATAGTCTAATAACAAGGCACTTTAAACTCGTCAATAAAGATAGGCTAAATGTAAACAGCAGGCCCATCTCACGCCTTTAACCCCAGCACAGGTATTCAGTTTGCCTTGTTATTAGACTATTAACTGTTCTAAGTGTAGTTCTTATTACCTACAGAATAAAATACATTTTCATTCCATTCCTGGAAATACCCACATTTTACCGGTATATTTTTTTACCCCTAAGCGTTTCAGATGGTGGCCCTATCAGACCGGGATGCTGTTAGGTACATAGGTATGCTTCAGCATCAATTCTTCTACCGGCAAATCATTATAGTTTCTGAGATTTGGGATATTGTCTGTACCACACTATGCCTAGTTTAGCGATCGCAAAAACATCCTAGTTTTTCATAGAAGGCGATGGGCTCACCACCTGTCACGATTAGGGGTCCAAAGAATATCTCGTGGAAAGTGGGTATATCCAGAAATGAAATACATCTGCTTACCCCCTCGTTGATAAAAGGCGTGAGATTTTTTATTTTTCATAGTAGAGATGAGAATAACACAAAAATAATATTTTTTTCTTTCTTTCTTGCTTTCAAATACAAACTATTTTTGCTGTCAATAAAACGCTAACAACAGAACCTTTTCGACACAGCCTGTTTTTTGATCCTGGTTTTCTGCGTAAATGTTTCGCTGTTATGGTTTACCTGAAACAAACAAAACAAACTTAGTATAGCCCCAGGAGCACAAATTTTTACAGTCCTCCGCATTTCCTTTACATAAAATAAATATTTAAGGGGGGCTCCCATACAACAAACGTGGTTTTATTTGCCATTTTTATAGATAATGGTACGGAACCCTTCGTGCGCGAGTCCGACTCGCACTTGGCCGGTTTTTATTTACATTTCCATGAATGTTGTAAAGGATTTTATAAAGCGTACCGCGACACAATTCTATCATGACGGCGGGTCAAAACTTTCGTACATACGAGTATTGTACTCAAACCACTTCTAGAAGGTTTCCCTTCGCGATCAGATAGTTCGTTACTTCTGGCAGCTCCTATAAGGAGAAACGAAACCCACACATGGTACTTAATAACAACTATGTCATCAACACCTTTTGCCATGTAAGCGTATCAATCGAGAACCAATTTAAAAGTAAACATTAAACTCATTTGTGTCAATTCTGAGTCAGATGACATCTGTTCTTCCACAAAACATGACATCACCCTGTAGAGGATCAAAAATAAATTTGCGAGAATAATGCAGGTTATAATTCAGTCTACATTTTATATAGGTCAGTATTGTTAAGGAAATACGTCCAATATAAACAAAATACCACTCATTAGCAAAACATTCCAAGCATTAGTAAAAGCGCACTCAGACAGAGCGCGCTCTATTACCGAACGTTAATAGAATACTGTCCGATCCACTGATTGGATACCGGCATCCGAGTACACAGGAACGGGAAAACACATCAAAATTTTCACGGGAACTAGAAAAAAACGGGATATGCTCATTAGTGCTGTAAATAGCAAAAAATCCCATATGGTAATGGATAAAATACTATGGGAACGGAAAAAAAAATATCTGCGGCTTAGTTCACCTAGTTTAGGGGTCCAAAGAATATACTGGTGAAACGTGGGTATTTCCAAAAATGGAATACCTCTGCCTACCCCTTCAGGGATTATTTAAGATCCCCAGAGGGCGTGGGACTATTAATTTTTATGTTTTCTAGTCGACTTATGGCCGATTTTAAGTTATATCTTCAACAATACTACTGTAAAATCGTATCCAATTTGGTGCAGTAATTTTTTGTAGCATACAAAATATACAGACAGACAGTAAGCCGAGAATTTTCTTCGAAAAATCTTCTTTTGATGTTAAAAACACATACTTATTAAGTTTTTTTTAAATATCTATGTATGTACGACATCGGCCAGTTATTATTTTAACATTAAGGAATAGATAAACAGAGATAAACATAGATTTTCAATTGTCTTTTAGTCAAATGTGATTTTAACTTTTGAGATATTTACATGACCGCGCTGTGAGCTTTTACTATTCGTTTTGACACCTCCGTCTATTCATTGAGCATGATTTACTCGTGACCAAAATACTATGGGAACGGAAAAAAAAATATCTGCGGCTTAGTTCACCTAGTTTAGGGGTCCAAAGAATATACTGGTGAAACGTGGGTATTTCCAAAAATGGAATACCTCTGCCTACCCCTTCAGGGATTATTTAAGATCCCCAGAGGGCGTGGGACTATTAATTTTTATGTTTTCTAGTCGACTTATGGCCGATTTTAAGTTATATCTTCAACAATACTACTGTAAAATCGTATCCAATTTGGTGCAGTAATTTTTTGTAGCATACAAAATATACAGACAGACAGTAAGCCGAGAATTTTCTTCGAAAAATCTTCTTTTGATGTTAAAAACACATACTTATTAAGTTTTTTTTAAATATCTATGTATGTACGACATCGGCCAGTTATTATTTTAACATTAAGGAATAGATAAACAGAGATAAACATAGATTTTCAATTGTCTTTTAGTCAAATGTGATTTTAACTTTTGAGATATTTACATGACCGCGCTGTGAGCTTTTACTATTCGTTTTGACACCTCCGTCTATTCATTGAGCATGATTTACTCGTGACAGTTTTATTTGATTGCTTATTCTATTTAATTTCACATGTCCATATTTACTGATGATTTATTGCACGTAAACAGTCGCATCAAACTTCGTTGGGTTTTTGGCGTGGCTTTAGCTTTTGATTGTGTCTTTACTCGTTATATTCAGAAAACTCAAGGGCAGCTCTTTTTAATCTCATGTCTTACTATATAGTATCTAATTATAATTTGTCATTATATTCGACAGAAGTTTACGTTATAGGTACAGAGCCGTTTGGCTTGCCCTAAGTTTTCGAGAATAATGGTAACAGACACACACACACACACACACACCCTAGAGGTTTACCCTTCCACACACTCATTTATCGCAATACATTTTCCGTTCCGCCGGGAACAAGTTTTCAACTGTATCGAACCGGAAAAGTTTATCCAATCCATCACTGCCAAGTAAGCAAGCAGGGTCGCCAACATAGCGAATTAATAAAGTTATACAATCTTAGCGGAATGAGACTCCTTGCAAACCTAGATATGGCTGCGACCCAGAATTCAAATCAATGTTATTGATTCAACATGGTAATGCAGTTGTCAACTTGTTAAGGTAACTTCTGAGTAGCTCTGAGCCACAGACTGGATGAGGTATAGAGGTACTTGAACCAGTCTCTTCCCGTTCTAAATTTTGTGGGGATAGATAAAGGGATATTTGTTACTCTTTCGCGCAAACATTACTAAACGGATTTTGATAAGATTTACAGTAATACGGCTAATAGCCTAATACATCAGCATAACACACAGACTAGTTTTTATCCCGGAAAGCGGACGAAGTCGCGGGACAGAGCTAGTTTATTATATTCCAAGGGGTCATACAAATAATACAAGACTATTTGTGCACCTTAAAGAACATTTGTTAAAGAACCCAAAACCAAACTTTAAGTAGACCGTACCCACATCATGTTGCTATGTCACCTTATGTACACATGTAATTTATCTTAATAATGAAAAGTACATTAAATAAATCACAGGAATATCTACAATAACAGCGCAGCTGCCTTGCGCACTCACTGTGGCGCTACGGAAGATCAGCGTTGTCAGTCCTTTGCTGCAGCACATGCTGAGGAGCGACCCTTATCGGTAGCCTTATTAATTATTTTGAATCTTAGATTTTATAATAATCTTTGTAAGTTTACCAAATAGATCTTTAATAATAAAAATAAATAATCTCACGCCTTATATCCCCGAGGGGGTAGGTAGAGGTATTCCTTTTCGGGAAATACCCACTTTTCACGAGATATTTTTTGGACCCTAAACGTTATAGGTGGTGAGCCCATCGCCGGAAAGGGTCAGTTTACACATGTCTCAGAATAAATTCCGGGACCTGCTGGTTTGTTCTCGATGTTTTCCTTCACCGTCGAGCTAGTGATAAATGTGTACGTAAGTTTTGAAAAACTCATTGGTACATGCCAGGATTCGAACCCGAGCCTCACTGATTTTCATCATGTGAAATAATAATTTTCTTTCTTTCAATGTAAAGTTGCAAAACACATCTTGCGTATTCATAGGCCTTTGCGCCACACCATCAGCCAACGCCCGATGGTAATTATCGTAATCCCACTTGATGTTAGTCACCACGATCACTATTCATAATAGAATTAGTCAAACGATTAGTCTGGAAAGCTAATAATAGCTATAAATCATTGGCTTATAGAATAGGCTTCTTAAAATTTACTTCATTGTTCAAAGATTTTTTTACAAGTGTTGAATCAGTTTATTGTAAATTATTAGTGGGAATACGGGGATAAAATATAGTCCATGTTACTCCCAAAAAAATCCAGCTTACCATGTTATGTTACACAGAGGTATTGTAGCTTTCCGTAGGTGAAAGAATTTTTAAAATCGGTCTAGTAGTTTTTGTGTTTATTAGTTACAAACATATAAATATATCCTCTTTCTAATATAAGTGTAGATGTAGATTAGGGACACCCGCTAATTCACAAATAAAAACACCATGTATGTATAAATAACTAGGCTTATAGGCGGTGCATTAAGATAAACATGTACCAGATTTATAGTTAGATCGGCAACAATACAACTGAGAAACGTTTTCAATTTAGTAAAGTAGTTTCTATTTCTAATTCTAAAAATAATTGTTTTGGTTTTTATTGATGTTATCCCTTGTCCAAATTTAAAAAAGAACTCTGGATTGCATTGGGGATAAGTGAAGTACAATGGTTTAGACACAGAGTAACTTGGTTTTCTTCTTCAAAAATTATTTGGTTTGTGTGTTAGTTTTTAATTTTGTTTATTAAAATTATAATATGTATAGTATTTAGTAATAGTATATTATGATATAAGTGCGGTAGGTTGAAAATTACGGCCGAGGCGATATTGCTAGCCCGAGCCGTAGGTGAGGGCTACAAGTAAGCAGAGGCTGTAATTATCAAAGCGCACGTATGTCATACGACGTTTTATAACACATTTGCGAGGAAATAAAATAAAACTCCGACTATGGTAAACGAATAAAAACAATACAGCGTTAAGAAAAAGCGCGCGGCGCGCATCATCATTTTTTTTAGGAAAAGGCACAAAAAACAGCCAGTACTTATTACTAATAAAGTAAAATAATATTTTTGTGTTTTTGTTAGAGATTGGTTGTAATTTACTGTCAAAATCAATTAAATTAAATAATTATGTACATAAATATTTCTTTAATATATTTTATCTCCCAAAGTTAATTGTTGACAACTTTTTTGACATAAAAACTCTTTGCTGAGATTTTAAAAAGTACCGTTCGTTTTAAGACGGAGCATCTTGATAAACCGTGCATTTTACTTTACACTTACCACACTTGGGCGTAATGAGATAGGTAACGATATTAAAATTGGTGAAATAAGACACCTTTTACGACCAAATGTGTTACAAAAAATATTACAAAATAGTGTACTGTAATTGGGTTTTTACTGTCTTTTTAAGACTTTCTCTATGTATAATACTCGCAATAGCTTATAGCGTAAAACCTGTTGGCAATCCTAATAAATAAATATCCCGTGATCCGAGTTTATTCGGACGGCCGTATCCATTCAGAGGATCGTACGTATTGACACGTAGCGCACGCCGCCTAACTAAGCGACTCAATAGATTACGTTCAACGGAACACAAATCAGCGGAGACCAAACCATAAATTGCCAGCATTAACATACCGGGTATCGAACTGTACTGGTGCACTTTCGCCAGTGAGCTGCGTTTCGCAACTTCCCTAGAGAAGTTGAATCTGTAGGTGAGCCAGTT
The DNA here is from genome assembly GCA_963855545.1 of Ethmia dodecea. Taxonomy (NCBI): domain Eukaryota; kingdom Metazoa; phylum Arthropoda; class Insecta; order Lepidoptera; family Depressariidae; genus Ethmia; species Ethmia dodecea. The sequence goes on along the minus strand of OY979458.1, from coordinate 9,744,943 downwards.
TGCCTTCACAACTAGATCTAGACACAGGATAATCAAAATCTATAGGTATATTATTACATAAAATTATAAACTGACTGATTGGTGACATATCAATGCACAGCCTAAACCGCTGTATCTAGAGACTTCAAATTTTGCACATAGATGGCTTATACAGTGTAAGGATCCACTAAGAAAGGATTTTGCAAAATTCAACCCCTGAAGGGGTGAAACAAACGTGCGCGAGCGAAGCCGCGGGTAACAGCTAGTTTCAATATGGAACCACCCTTGAAATTTCAAGATTTTTTATTTATTAATTAAATTAAATAAAAATATTGCATTACCCTAACAGGGTGTCATTGTGCTTAAGACCTATAAGACCTAGGTATTATAATGTATATACATGACTGGCAATAAATAAATATGAATTAGGCTTATCGACGATTGCTTACACCTGTACCTACATTGTGTAAAGTCCAACTATTTTACATTACTATAGCAATCTAATCCGATCATATCATATCCGATAGAACTAAAAAAAATCGGAATCGCTTTAGATTTGACGGAAATATGGATTAACGTACACAAAAACATACGTGACGAATTGTGAACATCCTCCTTTTTTGAAGTCAGTTAAAAAGTACCACAGCAGTGATAGTCCTGCTAAAAGTGAACCGGCTTCTCGTGCGATTTTATCAAAACCCGGTCAAGCTACTATTTGTAGACATAATAGGATTATCTTTTGACCTCATCCGCTTATTGGACCCTGCTGTACAATATTTTTTACTATTTCACATGGTTCACTATCTGACAGTGAAATAAATAGATGTAATAACCTGTTATTCTTATATTAGCCGTTTAGGAGTCATAAGAAGTCAAACGTAAACGTAAACGTTTTAGTAAACAAGTAGGTACATATTGTTATAATAAGTAAATAGATAGGTGTAGGGTTATATGGCAAATTATAAATATTAGAAAAGAGCGTTGTTCTCGCCGACAAACTGCATTGTAGTTTGGCGAGTGTAATTTAAAATTGTATTGTTATTTGTAAAAGGAATAATAAATAAAAAAAAAAAAGTGGGTATTTTCAGATATGGAATACACTCTGCCTTCTCCCCTTCCGGGAAAGAAGATTTTTATTATTATTTTCTTTTATTTATTTATGCAGGATGTGGTTATTAGTTATCAAAAAAATCTATGAAGCAGAGAAAAATAAGTAAAATTAAAACCATGTTCAAGGAACAATTGCTCGTCATCTTTTTATGATAAAGGCGGTCTGTAATTTAAACATATTTATTTATTATAACAATAATGCACAATCACAATACAAAATTTCAATAACCAGCAAAAAGTAACAAGTCGACACAAGTGAAATCACTTTTTAAATTGACAGAGGAGCGCGCCAAAAAATAAAAAACAAAAGCAACATCACAGACGAACCATAGAGCATAAAGAGGCAACCCAGTTAGATAACCATCGACATCAAAGAGGGCGGTTATATTATCAAAATAAACTAGTTCACCGATAAATAAATAAAAAACGAGAATTGACCATTACTTTTTGCAATGTGTATTAATTACATACCTGACAGCTTGCTCCGAGATTTTTTATTTTTTATAAATTCACTAATAGTGGTCCTGAGTGCTACTTAGCATTAGCAAAAAAACCATACTCGTGGTTGTCTTAAGAAGCGACAACGCCTGCATTATAGGACGATCCACAAACTTTCTGTAATACTGACCAGTAGACGTATTCACTGAGACTCGATACCGTTTCCGTTCGATTCGAGTCGAATCTATCAACATCGGAAACGAATCTACACCAACACCAACTGTCATATGTGACATTAGTTTTCGATACCAACATCAGCCCATCTCTATAGATTCGTTTCCGATGTCGATAGATTCGACTCGAATCGAACGGAAACGGTATCGAGTCTCTGTGAATACGTTTGCAGAGTCCCTTTTGACCCTGGTTTTTGAGCTGTGGTTATTTCCTCACTTTGAGGAAGTGTAGGGTTAAATCTCTCACCTTAGCCCACCGCAAGTTGGGAGATGATGTTTGGGCACCACCGAACAGACAAAAGATTTATACTATCGGAACATTATTATGTGTAAAAACAACAAAATTATGCACTTGCTAACTTACAATGTTAAATACAATACACCGTTGGTTTCTAGATCGACTTGAAATAATAATAAACTAAATGCGAAAATGTGTGTGTTGGTTTGTTCATGTTTTCAACAGCACGCATCAACGGAGCAACAGATCGAAGTGATTTTTTGTGAGTGATTTGCATAGATAGGTATAGTTAGAAGTCACTTATGTAAGCTACTTTTTATCAAGGAACGCGTACGCTAGTTTAATCATAAAATTCCAAACTCATTTCCATCTATAGACTAAATACAGACCTCAAGCTTCCTTACAGGCAGCTGAAACAGGTATTATGACACTTACCACATTATAAATAGAGCTTACATTGAATATTACCTTCAACTTCGAAACTAAATAAGATCTTGCCCAAACAAATAGTCACAGTTCGTTCACACTCCTCTGAACTATTTTACGATTCGCGTGAACGCGACACAACCAGATACGGCTTTAGGAACGGGCCACAAATGTTGTAACTTACTGCACATGTCACATATCGTAGTTACGGTGGTGTTGCAGAGCGCAACAACTACATGAAATAGTAACTTTTTTGTGTTTTCCGATGTATTCATTACTGAAGAATGTTGACGAAGTTTGGACCCTAAATATCAGTTAGTTGGGAGTTCATCGGTTTGTGGTATATTCTAATGGATGTAATATTAATCTGAGTTCTGCCCCATTGGACTGCTGCAGCAGAATTGTACATTTTTTTATTAATTTCTTTTACCTTAATTTTTGACTTTATTATATGTATGAGTCATAAATGAATATCATATTATATTCCACTAGCGACATGCCTTAAAGGATATTCTTAAAGAATATTCCATACATACCTTGTCCTGAAAACGTCTGTCTTGGTATGGACATATAATGAGGAGGGATGAGAGTAACGTTGTAAGGCGAGTGCTTGATATGAATGTGGAAGGTTATAGAAAGAGGGGTAGACCAAAGAAAAGATGGATGGATTGTGTGAAGGATGATATGTGCAAGCTGGAAGTGAATGTAGATATGACGTATGATAGATCTAAATGGAAGGAAAAAACATACTGCGCCGACCCCAAATAATGGGATAAGGACAAGTACATGATGACCTTGTCCTGAAAATTAGGAACTCGTCAAAAGGACCTGCCGAATCGGATGAGCCTTTCTCAAGTGATGATCTTTTATATATGCGGCAATAATAAAGATTTATACCCAAGCTTTTATTATTATCTATGGCCTGTGTCCCCCGAACCCATCCATCCTTAGTCCATCTCTGCATCACATCCGTCACTGTCAATATTAACAGCATTCGAATTTGGACTTTAAGCGAATATTCATAACGACTTCCATATACAGTTGGAACCTAGGTCGAGTTTTATGACCTAGGAAGTCAGAAATAGGCATCGAGTAATACGCAGGTTTCCTCTGCAAGGCAGGAAACGAAGTACGAACGTAATTGAGCTATAAATAAATTGTAATGGACATAGGGTTCGATTCTGCATTACAGCGAATAAACTTATTTTAGTTTATTCCTGTCTTTATTTTACCTCAAAAAAAGAAAAGGGATAGAAGATAACCTACCGAATTTAGTCCTGTCAGAGGCTGTATTTTAGTCGTGACTTATTTACTTATGCACTAAACACGTTATGAAATGCCTTAGTTGACAGGACTAATTTTAATTTGACACGACTAAATATCACTCGTCTCTTTTCTTCTCTATTTGAAAGAAAATGACAGGACTAAACTAAAATAAGTTTAGGCGCTGTAATGCAGAATCGAACCCATTATATTCTATGAGCATCTAATATTGGAATCTAAATCTCAACTTTCTACCGTCAACTATTTTATACTTATAAGGGTAAGAGTATGCGTTAACGGGTTGTAGCGATACTACATAGAACGCGCCAATAGAAGGCCGAGTTACATAGAACGCGCCAATAGACGGCCGAGTTCTAAACCGCGCTATCGGAGTTTTCTAATGAGTTTGTATAAATACAACTGTCCAACATCAACCGTTGGACCGCGGTCCCCAGGCACGATCACCTCGCCTGGCGGAAGATCTTCCCTTTTCACGATGGAGGAGCATTCCACCTCTGCTCCTCTATACTGGTGACCCTCGACACCTGGACATTAGCGCAACCTTCTGGAACACCTGGACTTCAGAAGCAGCAGCGCATCGCCATCACGCATCACTCCCACAACAACCTTCACTCAAGGTCAGCAGCAGCAGTCGCACAGCAAGCCAGACTCCGCCCAATCAGGTCCATACGCAGCCGACGCACCGTGCTACCTGGTCCTGCAGGCTCACCACTCACAGCGACAGCACTCGGCCCACGCACAGTTCACCGCAGCCCACGTCCGGATCTACAGCGGCTGGTCACCCTCGCCGGCGTGGCGGTCTCTGCACACTGAACTACGGGCACTTCAACAGTCGCAGCAACCCGCTCAGTCTCGACTCACCGCAGACTTGTAGCAGCACTGGCACTTGCAAGCTATCTACGAAACAACGACCCAGCACACGAAATCGAATCGACCTCCGGTCTTGGAGGGGGAGTGATGTAGCGACACTACATAGAACGCGCCAATAGAAGGCCGAGTTACATAGAACGCGCCAATAGACGGCCGAGTTCTAAACCGCGCTATCGGAGTTTTCTAATGAGTTTGTATAAATACAACTGTCCAACATCAACCGTTGGACCGCGGTCCCCAGGCACGATCACCTCGCCTGGCGGAAGATCTTCCCTTTTCACGATGGAGGAGCATTCCACCTCTGCTCCTCTATAGGGTAAACGGAAGGACGAACGGAGCAATGGCGAAACAACTCAGAAATTAATAGACAAAAACCTGGTGAGGACATAATGTATAACAATGAGTTTTGCTAAAAAAAGTACATATTTGTCACTACGTAGTATAAGGGATTTTTTTATATATTTTTTTGTATATCCATAAATTACGTAGGTACATATTTATCACTAGCTCGGAGGTGAAGGAAAAACATCGTGAGGAAACCCGCAGGTACCAGAATAAATTCTGGGGCATGTGTAACAGAGCCGGTACTGCGACGGGCTTACCAACTAGCACGTTCAAAGAATATCTCTTGAAAAGTAGTTATATCCAGAAATGGAATACCTCTACCTACCCCCTCGGGGATAATAGGGCAAGTTTTTTTTTAATCCGTAGTTTTTCCGATTTGTTTCTTGAAAACTTTCGACAACGTCACGTTTCGGGGTCTAAATAACAAAGAACTATACATAGTAGAAAACTGTGAAACGAATAGCACTAAAAATATCATGGATAAAATTTTTAGACTTCGGTTGATTTATTAAAAACCGTTCTTTTTGTTCCCACCTCAATCCATACGCAGTAACATAATAATCTATAGCATGACAGATTTAACGGCCGGTCCTGATTTGTACAAACAGACAAGAATGTCGCCAATCACTAAATATAGGGTTGCCGCGTGGGTTCGCCCGTGGGCGCGGTGATCTAAAGTAAACACGGAACCAAAATGGTGAAGTTACTTTCATATTGGTTGAAAATATATCAGGCAACATTGAATGGCATCCTGGCAGGGGCATGTGCTATGAGTTTTGACGGGCCTGTTGGCTCAGCTGGTAGTAACCCTGCCTTCTAAGTCGGAGGTCGCGGGTTCGATCCCCGCTTTGGGCCAACATTTGTGTGCATGAACATGTCTGTTGGCTTCGTGTCTGGTCGTTTAATATTTATTTAAGCATGTTTATCAGTTGTTTAGTACTCATAGTACAGGCGCTGCCTAGTTTGGGATTAAATAACCGTGTGTGAATTGTGTACTTACCACAAAATTATTATTATTATTTAGTTATTCAAAAACTTACGCACAATCTCGTATTTATCACTAGCACGACGGTCAAGGAAAACCTTGTAAGGAAACCTGCAGGTCCTAGCATCCTGATCCGCCGATGGGCTTACCACCCGTACGTTTAGAGATCCACAAAATATACTGGTGAAAAGTGGGTATTTTCAGGAACTGTATATATCTCTGCCGACCCTAGTCGGGGATAAAGGCATGAGCAAATTTCTTATTATTTAGTGGCGATAGTTTAGGCTAGGGCTTAAGATTTTCCTTATCAAGTTTTTTAACATGCATACATACCACCATCCCACAGGGGTAGGCAGAGACGATGGATCGCCATTTTGCTCGATCTCTGCGTTCTTCTTTCGCTTCCTTCACACCCAGAAGCCTTTATTATGCGCGCTCTTTTATTCTTCGCACTCCGGACCGCAGATTTTTTAAGGACGTCACTAATTTAATCCGTGAACGTCTTTCTGGGGCGTCCTCTTTCCTTGTAGTTTTATAACAAGACATAATATATACTAAACTCCTTATCACTTTGATACCTCAAAGTAAGGCAAACATTCGACTTAAATCGCATCCCACACCAGAATTAACCTACATGCAAACAATGGTTATTATGCAATTTACACGATTGCCCTGTGCCTAATGGTATCGTAATAGCCGCGACGAGAAGACATATCGCTCTCCCACATAGCTTCAAGTTGTAAAGGTCAAGTCGCCAGCAACGTAAGTTACAAGTGAGCAAAGCGTGTAATACCAACATTAAAAAAAAACGGAGAAGCTATATAAATAAGTTAAAAATACTCATGCAAGATCCTCGAGAGGCCGACAGAAGTATTCCATCGTTGGAAAAAAAAATGGTAAACAATCTCACGCCTTTAGTCCCCAAGAGGGTAGGCAGAGAGGTATTTCATTTCTGGATATACGCACTTTTCTCGAGATATTCGTTGGACGGTGAGCCCACCGCCGGACCGGGTCTTTTACACATGTCTCAGAATTAATCATTATTGGAAATACCCACTTTACACCAGTAATAAAATTTATAACGGAATGTCTTGAATATCTTAATTAGAGGCAAGTATTATCAGAGTATTTCTTGGAGTACGTGCCAAGTTATCAGTATTTCAAACTCTACAGATTCGAGTTTGAAATATCGACAAATGGATAGCTGTAGACTTTTTTTGCCCAAGCAAAGAGGATACTAACACTCAGCCGATTCAATTAAATCTGTCAAAAATCGATTGCCAACATAACCCCAAAATAAAGAAACAGTTACTCAATCGGTCTAAATTTTTTACCAACATTAATTTGATCCTTTTTTTTTCAAGTAACGTGGACTAGTTAGTACATGGCGTCAAGTGATCATGAATGACAGTCGTGGCTATATTTGGTCCGGCGGAATTAGTAGCAAAAACTCAAGTCGGGTGATGAATGGGCAGCTAACGGTACGTGATGTAGGCAAGTCCGAATCGTTTCGATTGGACATAGTGGGCTAAAGTATTTGACCTGAAACTGAAACTGTGTTCAAAACCCATGTTTAACATGTACTCTGTAAAATGGCATATTACAAATCCAGCGCAATACGATAGCGAAAAACAAACGAAATTTTGTAACCCAATTTAGTATTAAGTAACAATTGATTAAAAGAATATTGGTTTGAGGAGTTTCTTGCCCCGCTTCTTCTCCTCAACCATACATGCTGAAGTGGTGGAGTTGAAATGACGTTCAATAAGTGGACTTGTAAGTTCCTATTTTGAATAAAACTTTTTGACTTTGACCTTTTGTGCCGATAGGAAAAACGAGTACCAACCTTTGAGACAAAAGTTCACGCAGTTGGCACTATGATTGTCCCAGAATTAATTCTGTAAAAGACCAGTTCCGGCGGTGGGATCACCAGTTATCACGTTTATAGGTCAAAAATATACTTACTGGTGAAATGCGAGTATTTTCAGAAATGGAATACATCTGTCTTACCCCACTTTTATTATTTACTATAGCGGTTCTGCGCGGTTTCACCCGCGTTGTTCCAGTGGGAATACGGGGATAAAACATAGCCTGTAACTCAGGGATATTGTAGATTTCTATTGGTGAAAGAATTTTTAAAACGGTCCATCAGTTTTTGAGTTTATTCGTGACAAACATACAAGAATACAAATCTTTCCTCTTTATAATATTAGTGTAGAAGTGTAGATTACTTACTTATAGTCTAAGAAAAATGACGCACTATCTTTGATTACATCTACTCAACCAATAATAAATACATCAATTATGTTCATTTAAAACACCTGACGATCGAGTACTTAAAGCCTTAACGAATGCAAATTCAAAACTCCTTGCCAACTAGTCCACGGTCGAGTGACGTCATAACACAAACAGACAAACATGGCGTTCGATTCATAATTGTCATCACTATTTTATCATATTTATCATCGGTTGGTGACATCAGCCCAGAATCGAACCTGGGTATATTTGGTAATGCTGCGAACGCCCCCGCTGCGCCCACGCATGGGTGGTGAATAACTGGTGGTAGATAACTTTGGTAGTGGGCTGGGATTGCGTACGCAAGGACTCACTTTTCTCTTTATCGTACTTGCTAATGAATAAAAACAAATGAGACGTTTATTCATCCATACAAAGCTGCGCTAGACTAAAACCACAGACCAGTTTTTATTTAAACTGGTCTGTGCTAAAACTAAGTTATATTGATTACTAGCAGCGCCCCGCGGTTTCACCCGCGTAGTTCCCGTTCCCGTGGGAATATCGGAATAAAAAGTATCCTATGTCCGTCTCCTGGTTTTAAGCTACCTCCCCACCAACTTTCAGCCAAATCGGTTCAGCGTTTTGATGCATTTTGATGCATTAACGCGTGATGCCGTGACCAAGGGAAAAAGGGATTCATTTTTATATATATAGATTTCGAAACACGCAAAGCAAGTTGTTGGATTTAACATAAAGTTAGCCCTAAACAATTCTTAATTCAAATTTCTTCTGACTTCAGCAGGACATCACGTAATCTATATATAACTATATATAAAATGATAAACTGACTGACTGATTGGTGATGTATCAACGCACAGACTAAACCGCTGGGTCTAGAGACTTGAAATTTTGCACATAGATACCTTATACAGTGAAGGCGTCCACTAAGAAAGGATTTTGCAAAATTCAACCCCTAAGGGGGTGAAATAAACGTGAGCGAGCAAAGCCGCGGGTAAAAGCTAGTTTTACATATTATACGAGTAGTTGGACTTTTTGAGTTTAATACTTCATATAGTATATTTTATGAGATAGAGAGGGCCCCTATACTTCTGTCTAGAAAAAAAATATGTAGTTTGAAAGAACGTTATAGGAAAGATTGTTATGGAACTACCCAGACTCCATAATACGTGACAAAAGTGTTACGCGGGAACGTAGGTCGGTATTGCCTGCGTCACGCGCCCACCGACGGATCGAACACAGAATTATTTATATATTGGCAACAGAAGTACAGTGGCAATCTTTAGTGGCATACTTTTATGAGCTTTTCCAGGACACGCGCCAGTGTAAATTGAAATCTATTCCCTAGGAACTAGGTGCATATTTAATCGACTATTAATTCTAGGGGATCCTAATTAAGTACTTAGCAACAACAAATAGATCCTGAGGAAATAAGATCCACAGTCACGTCGCTTTGTATAACGAAAACGTAAGTCGAATAGACTAATGAGAGCACCCGCTGATTGAAGATAGGAAGTAGTAATCTGTAATCATTACGAAGATAGGTAGGGCTAGCTAACGAAAACAACTGGCTTCAAAGTGACCTGCCGACGAACTATCGGCTGATAGCTAAATGAATCTGGCGGAGCTATAGAAATGTCATCATCATCAGCCGGAAGACGTCCAATATTGAACAAAGGCCTCCCCCATAGAACGCCACAACTTATGGCAACTTGCCGCTTGCATCCACCGGTTACCAGCCTAGACGATGTCGTCGGTCCACCTGGTGGAAGGCCTACCAACGCTGCTTCTTCCTGTTCGTGGTCGCCACTCGAGAATCTTTCTTCCCCATCCGGCATCGGTTCTTCGATAATAAATGTATGGCATTGGAATGATTGCACCTCAAACCAATATGATAATCCAATTAAAAAAATAAAAACTATTATAATTAAAAGTTTTTTTTTTATTTATTTTAATTGGATTTACATGAGCGACTACTCATGTAAATCCATTACATGACTATGTAGGTACCTAATGTTACTAAACCTTCGCGCCCGTCCTCCTAGCACATGACCATCTTTATCTATACTTCTATCTATACTAATATTATAAACAGGAAAGATTTGTGATTTTGTATGTTTGTTACGAATAAACTCAAAAACTACTCGACCGATTTTAAAAATTCTGTCACCAATTTAAAGCTAGAATATCCCTGAGTAACATAGGCTATATTTAATTCCCACGGGAACGGGATCTATGCAGGTGAAACCGCGCAGAACCGCTAGTTACGAATAACCTCAAAAACTACTGGACCGATTTTTAAAATTCTTTAACCCATGGAAAGCTATAATATCCCTGAGTAACATAGGCTAAATTTTGTTCCCGTATTCCCTCGGGGACGGAAACTACGCAGAACCGCTAGTATGTTCTATTTTGGTTAAGTTGTAGACGTATAATGCCGACTCCACTTAGATATGCATCGCACCTCCACGTCTCATTCACTATCGATCGAAGGCTATTCGTATGCAGGCCTTGCCCGGGCGAACCTTGAACCTTGCACTTGAATTTAGCGACATCTATAAGTGCTGCATAGAACAACTAGCTCCACAGAAGGCAAGCACGTCACGCTGACGTCACTACAGAGCATAGTTATCTAAACCGCGCTATCAAAGTTCTAAGGACAGTTTGTATAAATGCAACTGTCCAACATCAATCGTCGCACCGTTGTCCCCAGGCGTAATCACGTCGCACGGCAGGCCGGAGGTAAAAAAATAAAATAAAACATTTTATAACACATTCGCTCGTAAAAGGTGTCTTATTTCACCAATTTTAATATCGTATAGTATCTCATTACGCCCAAGTGCGGTAAGTGTAAAGTAAAACGCACGGTTTATCAAGATGCTCCGTCTTAAAACGAACGGTACTTTTTAAAATCTCAGCAAAGAGTTTTTATGTCAAAAAAGTTGTCAAGATTTTATGATTAAAATTAACTTTGGGAGATAAAATATATTAAAGAAATATTTATGTACATAATTATTTAATTTAATTAATTTTGACAGTAAATTACAACCAATCTCTAACAAAAACACAAAAATATTATTTTACTTTATTAGTAATAAGTACTGGCTGTTTTTTGTGCCTTTTCCTAAAAAAAAATGATGATGCGCGCCGCGCGCTTTTTCTTAACGCTGTATTGTTTTTATTCGTTTACCATAGTCGGAGTTTTATTTTATTTCCTCGCAAATGTGTTATAAAACGTCGTATGACATACGTGCGCTTTGATAATTACAGCCTACCGCACTTATATCATAATGTACTATTACACTATAGATAACCTATTGGATCTTTTCCTATAAAGCCGTCGTTTGTATAGATAGAGGATATAAATTATTATTTTTAATACAATTTATTATTTTTTCGGGATTGAATCATCCAAATCATCAGAGAAGATAATTTAACTTTAAACAGCAATAAGTATTGGTTTAAAAAAAAATGATGAAGTATAGCTAGTACAAATAAAACTAATCTGAGCATCGAATCGGGCAACGGCACTAACTTTTTTGTAGCTTATTTATCAAGAATTTAATTTGAACAAAACTAGGTTTTTGTACATGTATGATTTTATAAAAAACATTTACTAATATGTATAAATTACACGTTCATATTATGCAATATTATCAACATTACAGACTGGTTTTCAAAACTAAAAAAGAAGACTAGGTAGGTAGGTAGTTTGCGGACCGAGAAAGACGCCATTATTCGGGAGCAGACCTATAAACATTCTAAAATATTATTCAGTCAATTATCTCGAATCTCCTTAAATTAACATAGAATGATTATTTTCTATTAGATACGGAATATTTTATATAATTTACTTAAATGATTTCTACCTATAGAAACTCATTTGTTTGAAATCAATTTATGAAATGATGTCATACCTACACCTAGTAGGAAAAATAATAGGGAATAGGTAAGTACTTCGTTTATACTTCTCTATGGGCAATTAAGTACCTATTTATGTATTTATACTCACTCTAGTCCCTAGAGATGCTAGAATATATTTAACAGGAAATAAAAAATGAAAGTCGCCATTTTAAACAAAGAAGTTCTTAATAACAAGTTAATTCATATTATATCTTATAGGTACACTAGCGACCTGCCCGGCTTCTCACGGGTGCAATGCTTAGGTATACAAAAACCTTCCTCTTGAATCACTATCTATTAAAAAAACCGCATCAAAATCCGTTGCGTAGTTTTAAAGATTTAAGCATACGTAGAGGGACATAGGGATATAGGGACAGAGAAAGCGACTTGTTTTATACTATGTAGTGATGAACACAGGCTATTTTATATGGCACCTAAATAATATCACAGAACTAATTACATGAAATATGTGCAAACCTAATTAAGAAATAAATTCCTAATAAATTCCGGATCCTTATATTTTTATGGTAAGTAATTAGGTACCTATCTAACCATTTGTCATCTAGTTTCCAAAACCAGTAATTCTCCAAAAGTAACGAACATAAAACTTCTCTAACAACCAAATGCAATGATCCAAACCAATATGATAATTTGTTATTCCCAAAAATGCCAAAAGACAGGTCAACGGCCTCGCCCACGTTCGCGAATTTTACCAAAATGGCGGAAAACCACGCACGTTTAAAACATTAGGTTTTGCTAGAATTTTTATGTCTAATTTACATGCAAAATCCATTTAATATGGATCGAAATTTGTACAGCGTAGCCTTGAGTTATTTGCGACAATGACGTAATCGATGAAATTCATACCTAGGTAGGTATCTAAGTACCGGTAGGTATCCACGTATATTTACGAAGAAATAGATAAAATATACCACGTAAGAATAGGTTTTTATTTCCAATCGGTACGGCAAATCAAAATAAATCTATTCTAAAACCATAGCTATACCTATTTATCTTTCTTCCTCTCAAACACAAGCACACACCCTAATTCATACCTATTACCTTACTTACTTCAACTTACTTTAGCATACATACTTTACCTTTTTTACCTTACCTCACGTTACAACTTAAAGTTTTCTTGCACTATATTGGCAACCAAGTGGTGGCCCCACTTAATACACTAGGTACACTAAATACATATAGTAAGTACATATAAAAAAGCATGTAGGTACAGATGCTGCTAATGAATGACTAGAAATAAAAATAAAATACTTACTTGTACTTTTCTCTTTTGAAATTTTAATGTAGCTCTTGTTTTAAGTTAACTTACCGGTGGTAAATAAATAAAAGTTAGTAGGTAGTTTACTTACTTCTGTTAAACCGCACTGTAAGTACATATTGACAATATCTCAGCAAATTCTCGGAAAGAGTTGTTTGATCAGCAATAAAACTGCATTGCTCTCGGTCATTCACATCTTCCGTTTAATTTTCCATAAAATTTCTGGTTTAGAATAAGCTCTATTGTAATGGTTAGAATTCAACCTCAACACCTACACAGAGTCGTAGCTAGGGCCTGGCAATAGGGGCGCTAACCCTAAGAGGCGTCCACCCTTCAAACCAGTCTGCGGTCTAGTCTACCGAGATTGTGCAAGATAGATCGCAAGTATCGCAACGTAGCTAAGAACATTCATATTGATCAAACAGTTCATGAAATAGCATTCGAAAAATCTAGAAAAATAATGTCAGGACCCTATTACTGAGACTCCGTTGTCCGTCCGTCTGTCTGTCCATCTGTCACCGGGTTGTATCTCATGAACGGTGATAGTAAGATACTCGTAGTTATTTTTTTTTATTGCTGTTGCTGCTATAACAAAAATACTAAAAAACTAACTAAAATACATATTTAAGGGGGCTACCATACAACAAACGTGATTTTTTATTGCCGTTTTTATCGGTTCTGCGCGGTTTCATCCACGTAGTTCCCGTTCCCGTAGGAATAAGGGAATAAAATATAGCCTATGTTACTCAGGGATATTCTAGCTTTTGTGAAAGAATTTTTAAAATGGGTCCAATAGTTTTTGAGTTTATTCGTAACAAAGATACAAACACACAAAAATACAACTCTTTCCTCTTTATAATATTAGTGTAGATTAGTATATTAGTATAGAGCTAGTCCGACTTCCACTTAGCCGGTTTTTATTAATGTTCGTGCCATGTAGTCTCCAGTACGTACACAATATCTCAATGTTTAAGAAGTAGACTTTGTGTGGGACTTTCCCATTTTCCTTTCGCCTTACCAAAGACCACACAAGACCCACATTGTACCTAAGTAATTGGCATACAAGCTAAACTTATATATGTAACAACCGCTGCGCTTTAAAGCAGAAAGTAGATATCTTATCTTACGATAATGCTATCGTACGGCTATTTAGATTGTGTACATCCTTGTTCATCTTATTATGTGCAACAAGGATTATCTTTATTCGTAAATAAGTAAATACACATCTTTACTCGTATTTACACAGAAAATAGGTTTTATTTAACTATGGAAGATATGCATAATAATATCTCTTTCTTATATGAAACTAGCTGTTCCGCGCGATTTCTCCCCAGGAAGTCCCATTCCCGTGGGAAACTTATAGCCCAGGTTACTCCCAGAAAAGTACCTAAGCTTCCCATTGATGCAAGAATTTTTGAAATCGGTCAAGACATTTTTGCGTTTATTCCTTAAAAACAAATCTTTGCTCTTTATAATATTACTTTAGTAGTATAGATGTAAATAGGTAATTTTCAAATAATTAAATAAAAAATGATCTGCAAAAGGTCGAAATTGCACATCGGTACTAGTGTTTTCATGACATTTGCGCGTGTTCTAATATTTATATCTATTAAAAACCATGGAAATGTACGTATCACTACATAGTATAAAACAAAGTCGCTTTCTCTATCCCTATATCCCTATGTATGCTTAAATCTTTAAAACTACGAAACGGATTTTGATGCAGATTTTTTTTAAAAGATAGAGTGAATCAAAAGAAAGGTTCTAGTATTAGCATTGCACCTGTGCGAAGCCGGGGCGGGTCGCTAGTAAAACTATACTTACATAAAACACAAAGCATATTCTGATCAAGTTGGTTTTGTATTTAAGAGGTAGAGCACAGTTCATATCAAATTAAGAAAACTCGGCACACACAGCAAATGAATAAGTTACACCAGTCTCGCAAACAAAACAAATGCAAGGATAACATACGGAGCGCATGAAATTAATCTGGATATAACTGTCGCCGTATCTCGTGCAGACGACGCGACAGTGGCAAATGTCGCCCGTAATAAGATATTAGAATGTCGGGATAATTTAATGGAAATAAACAATCCATATGTCGCGTGTCTTCAGGCTAAGAGTTGGAGTGTCCTTTTAGAAAGACAAAAAGAGAATTCAAATTGTAAAACCATTGGACATCCGAAGATGGTTAGGTAACCCAATACATTATTCGGACTATATTATTATGATATAATAAAAACGTCCTCAAAAAAGGAGAAACGGTTGGTTTTTTAAACAAAACATTACTAAAATTCGTATCATGATCTCTTAAAAATACTGATTTATTTATGCGTAGTGTTTACTAGTCATGTCTACAGGCGGAATTATGACCGCTGAAACCGACACGTGTTGGAGTGGAGACCGCGTTTAGGCAAACAAACTATATAACTACTATAGGGCGCCCTGCGGCACGATGGACCGACGACCTAAAGAAGGTGGCTGGCAGTGGATCGATGCGGGCTGCCTAAGACCGGAATGGTTGGCGCTCCTTGGCGCTTTCGTCCAGCAGTGGACAGGAATTAACTGAATGATGATGATGAGTGTTTACTAGTGATGTAAATGAACGAATTATTCCCGGCAGTAGAGAAAACAAGGTACAGATTAAGGTGTTCCGAAAGAAGCTTAAACAAAGCAAGTTATTGGTACCAAATATGAAACTTACTTTATAAGGACGTTATGCTTTTAATAGAAGGGACAATCAATGCCGCACCCTAGATATTGAGAATGCTTCTGTTAAATTATTCTCTGCAGCATAAAACGCCTGTTTTAAAAGTACTTTTCATGCACTCGACCTGACCAGTAAATACATCATACCCTTTAGTGTTTTATTACCAATTATATGGTAATTGTTACCGTCAGTGCTTGCATCGCATACCACACCAAATCTGGACGGGAGCCAGGCGGCCTGCCTTTATTATGGTGACGGATTGCCCTGCTGTTCTCCGCAGATATATACAGGGTGTAGTGTAAAAATTGGTACAAGGTCCAAAAAACTGATGAAATTATTTTAGCCCGTCCAGTATCAATATGGAGACACAATAGAACCGGTAACTGCCCTATCAAATCAGTTACTTTTAATGGTCTTATTTGTTCTGTGAAAATGTACTGAATACTTTTTTATGGAGTGTCTCACTCAATTGGTCCACATATCTGATCTTTTTATTAGTTTCAAATCTGTATATAGAAGGAAAAGGATATAATGATTCACAAACCAAACGGCTGGGTCTAGGAACTTGGAATTTAGCATGGAGGTTCCCTAGGGATCGTAGGCGTATTATCGTCAAAAACTGTTCATCTGATTTTGACAATGTCTCACTTTAAACGGGGTTTTGTAGTAAGTCTGCCTTTGTTTTATAGTTCACGTATCAAGTAAAACTATTTCCTATCAATACTTGTAAACATCCTGTAATCTGGACATTTAAACTGTACTTACTTATTACAGGTACGCCAAAGTGGTATTGTGGGCGATACGAGCAAATAAACACTATGACATGTATTACGGAAATAAACGCCTTCCATACAACACGACGCAATAACGGAGGCGTGTGTAAATAATTACGTAATACGTATTTGCTATGAACACACTATCCTAAGTATTAAAAATCAGCAAGTTTTAAGCTGTATTATTAGCAATTACTTACGTCTTACGCATTTACCAATATCTACGTAAACTTGTTATAAAATTAAAGTGTTTATACAAATAAGCATAAAGTTATAATTATTATTGTCGTCGTAATATTAAAAGTTACCGATTACTATAACGAATAATTGTTTTGTAAAAGGAGTGGTTGGCTTAAGATCAACATTAATAATAAGCTGTAAGTATTTGTAAGAACGCTGTGTTCTTACTTTGATTTGTGAATGAGTAACTAACTACATACATGGGTGAATGTAGTTTCTAATTTTCCGTAATAAAGCGACCATAGATTGACTCTAGATAAGTAGTATATTTTATTAGTTTTAAAAGAAACTTATGACCACTTTTAAAAATAAATTTAGAATGACATTTCATTAAAGAAAATATGACAGTTTTGCTGACAGTCCAAGACAATCAATAAATGCAATTCCGCGAATTTTACGTCATCAACAAAACAGTGAAAAGCCTTTGTTAAACGATCAAAAAGGACCGCCATTATAAAAGAAATTGAATTGAATTTGCTAAACGAAGAAGAAAAAATATTTGATTTCATAATACATCAAAAAGTAGCAGACAAAAAACACCTACAAATGTCGAGCTACGACCGCGCTATAACAGTTTTTTCTCCAGACGGGCAACTGCTCCAAGTCCAATATGCCCAAGAGGCAGTGCGCAAAGGGTCCGCTGTTGTGGGAGTACGGGGAGACAACGTCATTGTCTTGGCTGTTGAGAAGAAGTCCGTTGCCCAGTTGCAGGAGGAACGGACGGAGAAAAAGATTGTGATTTTGGATGAGCATATTGTGCTTGCGTTCGCCGGATTAAGAGCTGACGCAAGAGTGTTGATTTCTAGGTATTTGTAGCCTTTAGTCCCTTCACCCTTCACCTTTATCATAGGTTTTTTTTTCTTTAGGACAATAATATGACTAATGATCTACCAAGCAGAAGTGATGTCATATCTTTGGTTACGAAGCCCTTATCGAGGACAAAAAAAGAAAACATTATTGTAAATGCACCTTGTTAAACCTACATTATTTGATGGTCCGAAAGGATTAGTACCTACTGGTGCATCATAGCATAGGTTTGTAAGAACACCCGAAGGCGTCGAAACTCATCCAGTTTTAATTGGATCACTTTAGCTTCTAAGGTATCCAAGTGTTTATTCGTAGGGCGCAAATAGAATGCCAGTCCCACCGCTTGACGGTTGAGGATCCAGTCACAGTGGAGTACATAACCCGCTACGTGGCGGAGATGAAGCAGAAGTACACGCAGAGCAATGGCCGCCGGCCGTTCGGAATCTCTTGCCTGATTGGTGGGTTCGACTGCAGCGATGGCCAGCCGCACTTGTACCAGACGGAGCCTTCGGGTATCTATTACGAGTGGAAGGTGAGAGGCTATCACGCATAGGATAAGTAATCGTAACATCGAATAGCTATGTTCACAGCTTTGTATTCTAGTATTAGTCGTACACTCCTGGCTGAATGGTCGTGGTCATATATCGTCTGATACGTCCGGCTTTGCGAGACTTCTCCATATCTCAATATTTGTGGCACTGTGTGTACATTCAATAAGTAAGGGGACACTTCTGGATAAACTGTCTCGTGTTTTTCATATTGTAAAATGACACGGAACCATTAGTGTGCGAGTCGACAGGCACTTGGTCGATTTTTTAATGTCTTTGATCATGATGACAATTTGCGAAAGCGACACTGACAACTTGTAAAAGTGTCATTCTGAGAATGTGTCATTCTGCCTTTGGACATCTCCGTCTATACCCGCAGGCGAGCGCAACGGGTCGCTGTGACAGGACCGTCCGAGAGTTCCTCGAACAGAACTACACGCCGGAGGCGGTCGCCAGCGACGAGGGAGCCATCAAGCTGGCTATCAAGGCTCTGCTGGAGGTCGTGCAGTCGGGCCAGAGGAACTTGGAAGTTTGTATAGGTTTTATGCACATACTTGTATATTTAGCTTGCAAAATTTTGAGAAATATACGTTTTGCAACCGGTAGACATTTTGCCAAGTGGACATTTTGGAAGCCATGTTAGCATGTAGGTACCTATATTCCAGGACCTGAAAACGATTGAGGGTAATCTACCGGTATGAAAAAAGAGATACCTTTTTGTAACCTTTACAGAATTTCAGTAACCAAAACATTACGCGGATGTTACACAGCAAGCACGGGGTAGCGTTTCGTTTATTTTAGCAGTTTGATGTTATTTTTCCTCAATTGCAACCACTTTTCGAACTTTTAAATAAGTTAATAAATATTTTTTTTGCTGTAATGTTTTAGCCGAGTGCAGCAGAAGGACCGTAACGTTTTTCGTGTGTATTTACGAATCGAAAATCATTTATTTTCTGTAGGTAAAAAATACACTTAGAAACGTCAATAGTCTAATAACAAGGCACTCTAACGTCGTCCATGAAGATTATCTAAATGTAAACAGCAGCCATCTCCACCGACACGTTGCTGGATCCAAATGCTGTAACCCGAGAAGAACCAGCAAGAAACTCATATCTAGAATAGGTATATTATGTATGAACGGTTTAAACAATTTGACGGATTTTCAAGTGCGAGATGTCATTAGATTCGCCTTCTCTCCGGTGTTTCATTTAGGCTACGTTTTTACCCGACTACACCAGATCGTGTAATGTTTTACATCTTTTCAAAGCCTCTGAGACCCAGCCAGTTATTTTGTTTTAATTGTATTTGTTTTCGAGGTGGCTGTGATAAAGAGAGGCAAGCCAGTCACCATGCTTACTCTAAAAGAGATCAATACCATCGCCGCAGCAGTTGAGAAGGAGAAAGAAGATGCAGAGAAGAACAAAAAGAAGTAGATTTTTACTAAGACCGCATGAACGGAATAAAGTTTGTTAGTTTCGAAATTTGATTTTAATTAGTCTCTTCTGGAGGCTACTGGTTTGCCAGTGTTAGTGTTAGGTACTTATTATTCGTGATACCTCACATAGATAATTAGCAAGTGATATGTAAAAAGACATGACAGTAATATACTCATATATACGATCAAATTAATCATATTTTTGATGATAGTAAAAACGTTTTTACCATGTCACGATGACATTACCAATCCTGATGTTAGCAACAGCAACAATTTATTACCTGAAAATAAAAGGAAAACAATTTTATTTATTACCCAACGTTATAAAATAAAATAGATATGGCATGTAGCGCCATCGCGTAGAAATGACACGAACTACATGAATATTAAGCGATACTCAGGGCTTTAACGAGTTTTCGCGTTGACTTGCTTAGTACAGGCGATAGATGGCACTAGCAGTGTTAAAGCCGTTCTTCGTCCGTTCACCTCTTGTTATCAATAGAATTTGATAATAGCTTGCTGAATGAAATAGATTGCTTTTTTGCGTGAGCTTGCAACGCCATTTAATTTAATAGAAAACGGACATCTTAGAATGTTATTTATGTAATTTATGTAGGTAGGTATATTCTTTGTTTGACTTTATTCCTATCGAACAAAAGATATTTAAATAGGATTTAATATATTTGCGTATCATCCAACCAACGAATCAAATCATTTAAATTCTATTGTGGGTAGTGTGGTTAGCGGTGATAGGGACATTCAAGAAAAGTCGTAGGTTGGACATAGTTCAGTCTTCTGTGATGTGTGTCTTGAGCGTCTTCTTTTTCCTGACCCTAAATTCGAAGCGTTTGAAGACTAGGTAGCTAAAGACAATATTTTTGTCCATGTAGGTACTCTAACTCTAGCACGGCCAAAAAATCTGTTATCTCTTGTCTTATTTAATTTATGATGGTTAGGTTAGGTTCCTACATGTACCTATTGCCAAAGCCATGATAAAATTCAAAAACTATTCAGTATAAATTGTGTCTATCTTTTGAGATAGGTAACTGCTTAGGAAACAAAAACATTTCTTAGCTACTGGGTAAAGATAAAGATAATTATTTCCATGTTCCAACTTCCAAGTAACCGTATCAAAACGCAGTGATGTTACCTAATGAATGCAAACCCTGACCTACAAGCAAAATAAGCTAATTTAAATTCCACCTGCACATTGCACCGTGAGAAATATAATACCGCCAAAACACTGGAATGCACAACACTAGCATGCAAAGACATTTTTAAGGTAGACTCGTTATACTATTGTTTTTAATTATCATCACTAAATAGATAGAGGGATTCAAAAGGAAGGTTTAAGTGTTAGCATTGCACCCGTGCGAAGCCGGAGTGGGTCGCTACTACAAAATAAAGGGGTAGTTGACAGTATCGAAATTAAATTGCGAGTAGTCATTCATCAAAAAGATTAGCCCAAAACAATTTAACATGTATTTCAGTTTTCATTTTAGAATTATAGCAAATTTAAAAATAATCAAACAATAAAAAAAAAGTGTTGCAGTTGAGTACTAGAAACCACATACGTCAGAAAAAAGTTTTCTTTATAGGTATGTGCTAGAAACTATGACGTCACTCCTTGCTATTTCAGTACATTTTCCTAGGTAGATAGGTAAGCTATTTATGAGAGTCAAGTGGAGTCAATACGATCAGAATTGCGAAATAAAATGATAAATAATATAATAAATACGGTCACGCCTTTATCGCCGAGATAGACCCGGCAGAGCTTTCCATTTTCCTTACCATTATATTTTAACCCATAAACGTGATAGGTGGTGAGCCCATCACAGGACCAGGGTGCTGTTACACATGGCTCAGAATCAATTCTGGGACTTGTAGTTTCCTCACGAGATTTTTTTCACCATCGAGCTAGTGCTATGTAGGTACTGTTCGTACTGTTGAGAAAAAAATCATTTCTCTGTGACAAAGTTCTTACGCGACTAAAGAAATTTCAGGCAATTACCTGACTTTTATTATATTGCCATATTTAGACTAATGGTATTGCATCTATCTCAGTTTATGTAGAATAGCATTGCCTTTAACTTTTTTAGAATGACGTTGGCGGGAAAATTTCTGCCGCATTGCGAATCGCAGCTTGGCAAAGGCATTATTTATCTGTGGCGAAGGTGACTGACCCCGCCACTGGCATAATACGTATTATACCTATTGCCAACACTGGTGTACCTACTTATTTAGGAAACCGAATTCGAACAGTGGGCAGATCTTTCTTGACCTACTTTACTTGTGACAACGAGGGCGACTTAAGGATGAGAGAAAATATTAAGTGAAACTAAATACCCTACTGGGAAGCGATAATACAGTTACCTATTGAGTCTGCATTCCGGTATTTGACGGGTATGCAGTCAGTTACATTAACACATAAAATTCGAAAGATTTAGGTACCTACAATTTTATTTATTTAAGTTGTTTGGAAAGTTTTGAAAATTAGTCAACATTTTAGTATCTACATACCTACTTATCGAATAACGATGGACATGAAAAGCAAATTATAAAAGTTTGTGAATATGGAATGGATTGGATGCTTTGGATTTACGCCACGAAAAGTATCGATGACCTTTCCAACGTCCCTCTATACTAAAATTAATGAAGATTCGCATTTATATCTACTATATAAAAATAAGTCGGGTTTTCCTTCCTGACGATTTAACTCCAGAACTGACGAACCGATTTCCATGGTTTTGCATTCGTTGGAAAGGTCTCGGGCTCCGCAAGGTTTATAGCAAAGAAAATTCAGCATTGCACCCGTGCGAAGCCGGGGCGGGTCGCTAGTTTTTTATATTTTTTCATTTACTGATAAGCAAAGCAGCACTTTGCTGCCCGCTTTTTTCCCCCCCACAAGAAACGTTTCGGCGTGAAGAGTGGCGAGCTGCGTCGCCGAGTCTGAGAAACGGGATTTTGTCCTTCCACATTATTATGTACCTATGTAGGGACTGCCTTTCAAGATATCAAGTGAGGAAAGGGATTCTCCGACCGGGTAGTGTAGCTTCCTGGGGCCATGCGTGTTTACAAACCGTTTTTGTTTCAGTTTTTTATTTTTATTCCGGAACGCAGACCAAAGTCTTGGCTGTTTTGATTTTCCCTTTTGCCTCCGAGCCCATAGATAATGAAACCATACGCACTATTTCACAAGTTAAAACAAAGAATAAAATTCCAAGCTACACCTGACACTAAGTTAATGCAAAGCACCCACTTAACATTACTATTGTACGCGTCTATGTCCGCACCATTATCGTAAATCGGCGAAAGTTGGAAAACGCATTTTTCATGGCCCCAATACTGTGTGTTATAATTGTTTTCGTATTCTTTGTAAGCAGACTATTCAGGTCACAAAAATATTTTCAAGATGCGTAACTTTTAATACACTTAATTAGCTACTATGAATGCAAAAGATTGGTACGTAGATTAACCGTTATAAATCACACATGCAGCCGAAAAACTAAATATAAGAAAAACATTCATTTATTAAATACTAGCGATCCGCCCCGGCTTCGCACGGGTGCAATGCTAACACTAAAACCTTCCTCTTGAATCACTCTATCTATTAAAAACGGCATCAAAATCCGTTGCGTAGTTGTAAAGATTTAAGCATACAAAGGGACATAGGGATATAGGGACAGAGAAGGCGACTTTGTTTTTATACTATGTAGTGATTCGTACAGTATGTAGGTATTGTGTGTTTGTTGGTTTCTCCTTTGACGCACCTACGACGTAGCAACGGATCGACAGACGAGAGATAGTTTAAGGGCCTGGAAATATTATATATAGGTTACTTTTAATCCTGGAACTCAGACGAAGTCGCGGGCAAAAGTAAGTGTTAAATTACAAGTAATAGTTTTCATTTCTTTGTCTGTTTGTCGCATCGCATAAAGTCACAAATGTGCAGAGGACATCGTTCCAAATTCAGAAATATCATACAAAAAGTGCCAAATAATTTTACATACGGAAGTCGTAGGTAAGTACATAATATTTAACGAATGTTCGAGAATTCCCTCAGAAAAAAAGCTATAGATTGAAATGACAGAGGTCACTTTAATACTGAGTAACTCAATGTAAACTGCAACATCCTGATATTATTTTGGCAGTCAAAAAGGGGGAACTTCATTTTGGCAATTGCTTGAAACTACATACGGCCATATCGGCTACCGCTGTACTACTCGTAATTCGTGATCCACCAAAAACGTGCTTCTATTAAACATTCTTATTTAATACATTAAAAGATATGCTAAAGATTTTTTAGTTCGTCCCTTTTTCACGTGGCAACAGATAGATCAGAAGAGATGAGACAGGCTACCTTTTCCTTGGAAAATATCTCCAAATCTAAGCTCGTCCATGAAGATTGGCTAAATGTAAAGCACCATATCGAAAAAATGCTTCCTAACTAACTGCTTTATGCAACTACATAATTTGGTAACGAATTATGTAGGTACATTTGGTGTGGGAAAATCATAGCCGAAGGTGTCCCGCTATCGCCCAGCGGGACTGGGCCCCGGCAGGCCTATGTGACCGGAGCTTTAATTAAAAAAGATCAGGGGTAAAATATAGCCTTATATTTTTACGACTGAAACCGCCTTATATTCTTATCATGGAAACCACACGACACTGCTAACTAGTTCAAGAACTTTAATACTAAGGTATAGCGATATAGTTTTTAATTAAACATGGTCATAGAAAAATACGTGTCAGGGGCATCAGAGACGTGCAGAAATGGTGATAAAGCCACTGAAGGCTTTTTTATATTGCATTCATTATGGAGCCGTATAAAAATGTAGTCTATGACACTTCCGAAATAAAAAGGAATACCTATAACAACGCCTCATTTATTAAAATCAATCTATAAACCCGTTTATGTAAAAAACTCGTATACAAACATACACTCCAAAAGTTACCCATTTTAGACCTTGACACGGTTAAAAGTAATCATCCATTAGGTTACTGGGTAAACCAAGTTCCCGTGAATATCAATTGACATGATCCGAATAAGAAAAACAATTGAATCACATCGAGCGGCGTACAAAGTGGATGAAGTAAACAATGGCGAGTGGATTGTCGGTTTATGTAACCGTCAGTTCTGTCTCAGCGTTACAATTGTTTCACACTCGTATTACTTTTACAATATTAGGGTTTTGTAACTCAGTTGAGTTTGAATGATCACTAAGGGATTTTTATAAATTCCCGCGGGAATGGGAATAAACAGGATCAACACCGCTGGGCTTTCGATAGTTGTACATAAATAATCTCACGCCACTTCGCCATTGTTCGAATTAAATTTTGTAAAAAGCTTAATACATTTCAAAGACCTGATACACGTT
Organism: Ethmia dodecea; assembly: GCA_963855545.1. Taxonomy (NCBI): domain Eukaryota; kingdom Metazoa; phylum Arthropoda; class Insecta; order Lepidoptera; family Depressariidae; genus Ethmia; species Ethmia dodecea. Next base: position 9,719,709 of record OY979458.1, on the reverse strand, counting down.
CACATAATTGAACGAAACAAACCCACGTAGATAAGAATGAAAAGCTTAACAAAAACAAAAAGCAAAAAAACATATTTTAATACATTTTTAACCAGTGCCAACCCTATAATTTCGGTACTGTACTCGGAGCATAAAGGCGGAGTCACACGGCAGCGTTAATTGTCCGAAACAAACAAACGAGTGTGTTTGCTCTCACATTATTATGATTCACGTTCAATTCGCTTCCTTGTATTATAAGTTTTTGATCAAACAACTCGGTAGTTAGGTTTTGTATACGAATTATATGATCGAAGCATTATGAGAATATTTTCCCACAGACATTTTGTTTGCTGGAATCTTTGAAAGTTGTAGTGATGTTCTCAAAAGAATCACGTTCAATTGGCTTCCTTGTAGTCTTAGTTTTTGATCAAACCACTCGATGAATTTATTTTTTAACACAACAAATACTAAAAAAACAATATAATAAATATTTAAGGGGGCTCCCGTACAACAAACGTGATTTTTTTGCAGTTTTTATAGTTAATGGTACGGAAACGGTCGTGCGAGAGTCCTACTCTCACTTAGCCGGTTTTTTCCCTCAGCTCCCCTCGGGCAAGAGTGAATATGCAGACAGAACAGATTATGATTTGTAACTGGCCAGCAGAATGTCACATTTGCCAAGTGTTTTACACTTTCTCAAATTCTCACTTCTCTAAGACAATGAACGGTACTTCAATTATTTCACAATCCACGCCATCCGCCTCAATCTCTAGGTACTAACTCGGCTGGGAAGCGTGTAGTTGTAAGACAGGACAGAACCGATTATTTTGGTTTCCTTGCCAAGTGCTAGTGATAAATTGAGGCGTCCTTCCCTTCCTCGGAAACGTTTTATTTACCAATTACAACGAATTTTTAATATTGGAATCAAAAGTTTAATTCAATATAGATCTCTCAATGAAGAAAGCTATAGCTATTAGCTCATCGAAATTTGATAGCATTTCCATATTTAGATAAGACGCTTGAAATGTTCAGTGTGTTTTCTTCCAGGCGCTTTAAAAACAAAAAATAAAATTGAAATATATATTGCTTTTTATAAATGTTATTAGAAATAGAAATATCTTTATTTTACGTTTTAAATAAAGTCTAAAGTGTTTTTGGCGTTTTTTTGCTTGATTACTTTAATTTTATTGTTATTCATGTGCGTATCCTACCTACCATTTTGCTGGTTTATGTCAATACCTATATTAGAATACTAAAAAATGAAGTTGCAAATATTGCTCTATTAAAAGTATTATACAGCAGGAAGCGCAAAAGCGATAAAGCAAGGTCAGTTAGAGGATGTGTCACATTAACACTGCAGTACGAAATTATAATAATATTATATAAACACTAATTAGTCACTAATTTTAATCAACATAAACAAAGTCCAGCCAGGGGGGTTTTGGCGGGAATCCTGGGAGACGTCATGTTTAAAAAAAATGATCATGTGTAGTTTAGAGCATGTATTCTGTACCATTTATAGTTCAACTAGCGACCCGCCCCGGCTTCGCACAGGTGCAATGCTGAATTTTCTTTGCTATAAACCTTGCGGAGCCCGAGACCTTTCCAACGAATGCAAAACCATGGAAATCGGTTCGTCAGTTCTGGAGTTAAATCGTCAGGAAGGAAAACCCGACTTATTTTTATATAGTAGATAAAGAAGGTATAGAGCCTGTGAGCAGGGACCTAAGCGATTCCTTCAAAAACTTTTCAAAGAACCTACTTAGGAAGTGAACATACTAAAAGTATTTGCGTGTAGGTGTCGAGCCGGAGGGGGGCAGAACAAAAAAGGTCCCACTTTTGGGTTTTGCGCTAAGATTAAAGAAAAAAAAAATCTTATCCCAAATGAAAGTTCATAAAATTCTTTCATTCGCGTAAGAACACGGCGGAAATTGAGTAATTATATTATCTCGATCGACTTTCTTTTGTTTAATAGCACGTGTCAATGAATCACCTCATTGTAATCGATAATATCGATGTTTACAACCATCAGCTTATCGAGTGCTGACCGCATTATGACCGGGACTGAAATAGCCGGCTTCCTGGTTTGTTGAACTTGACATCATATGGGGCTTGCTTTTCTATATTTATATACTGACTTAGGTATTTATTCCGCGTTCCTGAATAAGAAGTAATAATAAAATGTTCACGGTATTATTTCGCTGGTACTCCATACCTGGAAATACTTACTTTTCCCGAGTAGGTACATTTTTTGAATCCCTACACGTTACAGGTGGAGAGCCCATCGCAAAACCTGGGGCCTTATTTTTTATTTATAATTGTAATGGCAATCGTCTTTATTTTGACGTAGGTACGTTGCTTCTTCCGTACGTCTGTCATTATCGCCAGTGTAAGTAGAGAAAGCACTGACCGCGTAAGAAATGTCAAATAAAGACGATTATGATTACAAATATAAATACACAATAACGCCCCTGGTTTCTAATACACATGCCTCAGTATACATTCTGGGGGTGGCACGTTTCCTTTCGATATTTTCTTTCACCGTCGAGGCAGTGATAAATATGGTACGTCAGTATTTAACAAACAAAAAATACCGACTTAAAAGAGGAAACTAAGAAACGTAAAAAAGCACTAGTCGCCACTACGATTTTCGAAGGTTCCCCTCGATATGTCTGGGATGCCATCATCAGATCCTGGTTTCCTTATCATGGTACCACCCTTGGGATATCTCCTTTCCAATAGAAAAAGAATCATCAAAATCGGTTCATAAGCGACGAAGTTATCCGCGAACACACTTGAAAAATGTATAATATGTCTAAACGGTCGAATTGAGAAACCTCCTTTTTTGGAGACTGTAAAAAAACTACCCAACAGTAACATCATTAGTCTGTCTTTAATTATAGGTAGTAAGTTTTATACAATACGAGTAACTTGAGTTTACAAGTGTACTTAAACAAACATCAATTAGATTTTTTAGAAGCTACATATTTCTTCGATTATAATGAAAGACGAACTGACATCATTCGTTAACAGGGTCAAAAGTAAGGTCAAATTAGACCTACAACCGTATTGCAACCGAGTAAGGTACACCTTAGCTAGACAGTTGGAGTTCGTCAAGTAGCTACGTGTGTTGATGACATAATGATTATCATCTTTATGACATCCTTGACAGCTGACTTTCCTGCTATTGAGTGAGCTATATGCAGCTATAACTTCAAATGGAAGTGCTTAGATATGGAAGGTTTTACCGGTATTTTTTTGGGGTATTGTAGTGTCTACGTTATCTGAATAAGACACTTGTAAATCACTATCATCACTACATAGTATAAAACAAAGTCGCTTTCTCTGTCCCTATATCCCTATGTCCCTTTGTATGCTTAAATCTTTAAAACTACGCAACGGATTTTGATGCGGTTTTTTTTAATGGATAGAGTGATTCAAGAGGAAGGTTTTAGTGTTAGCATTGCACCCGTGCGAAGCCGGGGCGGGTCGCTAGTTATAAATAAAGTATTTGAATTGAAATTCCTTAGTATGTTACTTTTTCACAGCTAAACCCGTAGATGATGAAATTTGGCAGGCCGTTAGTTTACATCTTGAGGAACGACGAGGTTTCCCTTACACTCAAGAAATAAAGATAATTTTCTTACTAGAAAATATGTAGGTAAGGGTAGGGTCTTTCTTATCACCATAATCAGTTAGAAATAGTCCAACAAATAATTATTGTAGTATTGTAATGTAACCTAACAAAATAAATTACTAATCAGCGGCATCCATCAAAGCTTAAACGATAAAGTATCATAATATTATCAATTATGAGAAGTTATAAACTAATATCTTTCTATACACATTGATAACTAAGTAGAACTGCCTAGAAATAGATAATAGAGTACGTGCATAACATACTCGTAGAACTCGAAAGAGTAAAAATTTGACTTCAACTTATAAATGAGTAAAAAAAAAATAAGTAAAATAAGACATGAGATTAAAAAGAGCTGCCCTTGAGTTTCTTGCTGGTTCTACTCTGGGTACTGCATTTGGAACCAGCAACTCGTCGGTGGAGATGGGCTGCTGTTTACATTTAGCCAATCTTTATGGACAAGTTCAAATTGCCTTATTATGAGACGATTGACTTTTCTAGCAATTACCTACAGAAAATAAATAAATTCACATATGGTTTACTAATAGATGCCCACAAATGGAACGACAAGGGAAGCACCAGCCTTCAAATAAAAAAACAGAATCATCAAAATCTGTTCTCCCTGTCGAAAGTTCAATAAACATAAAAAAACAATCAGTCGAATTGAGAATCTTCTCCCTTTTTGAAGTTGGTTAAAAAGAAGACTGTAATATTTTGGTTAGGTTATAAAAAACAGTGTCCTCACGACTTATCCCCGGAGGGATGCCGCAAAGGTTACTTTTCATAAGAATCTAAAAGGAGCCCCTGAGAATCTGCTATCCACTCTGGTGTTAAATATTATAATTATGCATAATTTACGACGTTAAAAGGTGCTGCCCTTAACTTCTTTTGCCGGTTCTTCTCGGGCATTTGAACCAGCAACTCTTCGGTGGAGATAGGCTTCTGCTCAGACAATCTCCATGGACGAATTTAGAGTCCCTTGTTATTAGACTATTGACGTTTCTAAATGTATTTTTTTTCCTACAGAAATAAATTATTTGAACTGAATACAACACCAACACATCACTAACGTTTGCATAATGAAATCACCTGCAATTCACATTTCCCGTTCTTTATCGGGTAATAAAATGAGACAGCATACGAGTCGATATTCTCAAACATAAAAGCCAAATGAGACCGACCACGTAAAAGTACAATTGTCCATATTGGAGATTGAGCGATTAAACACGGTGCAAACCATAAGCGGTAGCGGGACAAAACTACACCTGGAGTTTTTGATACGACGACATACTAGATTTCTCATTTTATTCGTTTGATACCTACAATACGCAGGTTTTAGTTAATTTTGCATTTTATTATTCTTTAGGTAAAACATTTTAGATCCTTTGCATCAAGAGTTTGTTTTTGATAGCAAATTTTTAGCCACGATTTTCTTTGTTTGACTTGACGTATCATAAAACACCGTGTCCGATACTCTCGGTGCCTTGAAAAATTCTCACTTGTGGACAAGTTAAAAACAATTTCCCAGTCTCCTGTCCTATATTTATGTACCATTTATAAATATAATAATAATAATATAATCTCACGCCTTTTTATCCCCGAGGGGGTAGGCATAGGTATTCCATTACTGGATATACCCACATTTCACGAGATATATTGGACCCCTAAACGTGATAGGTGGTGAGCCCATCGCCGGACCGGGTCTGTTTACACATGTCTCAGAATTAATTCTGAGACCTGCGGGTTTCTTCACGATGTTTTCCTTCACCGTCGAGCTAGTGATAAATATGTACGTAAGTTTTTTGAAAAACTCATTGCTACATGCCAGGATTTGAACCCTAGCCTCACTGATTTTCAGCCGGCTCTTTAACCGTCCGGGCTATCACTGCTCTTACTCGTACCATTTATAGCTTAATAAAATTACGGACACTTTTTTGTCCGTAAGCTTGAAGTCTTAAGCGATATCATTTGAATTAATAGTTCTATTGACATAAATAATGTATTCCTATGCCATATCTTCTCCGGTACCACAGGTATCAAGTGTTTAAATATTTTTTTATCTATACATATTTATAGCAGGCCAGATCAAGAGTACCCTAAACCGAAGAGCATGTATGAAAGGAATAATGAAAGTGGACGAAGCGAAACAAGTATGTAAGGATCGTAGCAAGTGGAAATAAGTGGTGTCTGCCTACCCCTACGGGAAAGAGGCTTGATTATATGTATATATGTATATGAGCTAAGAATTCATAAATGTACTCTATAATTTTAATAATGTATTTCGATTAAGCAACGGTCACATTATGTTTTACTGTAAAATTAAATATGGTCATCTACAGCTACTTTAAGAGTTACCTAATGACCGACAAAGGCATTAAAACTTAATTTAAACTAACCTTGTTAAGGCAACCGCGAAGGTGAGCAAGAAAACTCAAAACAAAATGACACAACTCATCCTTGGTTAAATATAGTCGACTGTTTCCTCCAAGATAAGACCTTTCAGATAAATTGGATTATAAGCCGATTAAAGGGCAGTTGTTCAAACATGATGTCACTGTCGCAGTGTGGCGTCACCTTTAGCTATATTCTCTAAATGATTTCCATTTGTTATGTCTTGTCATTCTTCATTCTTGGAACTAAATGATTGAATGGATATCAAGGTTTACGTTTATTAATAGTCAATGAGGTAAACTAGGAATGAACTACATTATTTACGTCATATTGGAGCAGTGATAGCCCGGACGGTTAAAGAGCCGGCCGAAAATCAGTGAGGCTCGGGTTCGAATCCTGGCATGTACCAATGAGTTTTTCAAAAACTTACGTACATATTTATCACTAGCTCGACGGTGAAGGAAAACATCGTGAGGAAACCCGCAGGTCTCAGAATTAATTCTGAGACATGTGTAAACAGACCCGGTCCGGCGATGGGCTCACCACCTATCACGTTTGGGGGTCCAATGTATCTCGTGAAATGTGGGTATATCCAGTAATGGAATACCTCTGCCTACCCCCTCGGGGATAAAAAAGGCGTGAGATTATATTATTATATTATTATATATTTACGTCATAAATGCATTAGTATTATGAATGTATTAATACTACAAGCACTATGCTTAGCAGCGTTAGCCTGTTTCTCCCGGAGTCTGAGGGAATTTGAAAACTTTTATCCGTAGGCCTTATGTCGTAACACCTGCCTACATTCCAAATTTTAGCTTTCTATGCCCACTAGTTGACGCTCGACGCTCTGAGTTGGTATATCAGTCAGCCAGGACATTTTTCTTTAATAATGTAGGTAGATAACAAAAATATAACTTTTCATACCTTCTATTCGAAAAGTGACGTTTCGCTCCTCAATAACAGGGATCAAAGTAAGTCTTTTCCGATAGGATTTGTGTTTTGAATTTGGAATAAAAAATAACCCTCAACATTCTTAGCCAAAAAGATTAACAAAATAAGTTTGCGTCTAAGGTTGGCGCCACTGTAGCTTAAGTACTATAACAAAACATGAGTTCCATTTTTCGCCGCATTAGGCTGACAAGGCTGAATGGGGTTCGATGGTTGTGCCACACTGTCAGAAAAATTGCTGTGGCAATGCGCGCGCTTTCATACTTATTTTTCACAATTTACATTTTATTTTACGCCAAATTTTCTAATTCCAACATCGAATTGTTTGTGTATTTTATATTTTAAAATGAATTCAAGTAGCAGTGACTGCAGTGATAGTTGAACAACGGAAAATATTAAAAAAAGAAGCAAACGATGTCATCAACAATTTTTCTCATAGAGAGGTATGAAAAGCAGAGTGTATCATTCGGTCGCAAAATTATTTTTACCTTGGGCTACGTACTTTAAACCCCTCACTTCGTTCATGATTCTACATTAGAATCCCTTACTACGTTCGCGATTCTATCCTAGAATCATTCCCTATGTTCGTGATTTAAAAAAACACCCTCGCCGTAAAAATATAGTTTTGCTCCCTTATGACACAATCTACTATTGTGCGTGAGTATAATTTCACGTTCAAATGTCGAACCACGTTTTTCTTTACATAAAAAAGGCCCAAGTTGAAACAAATACTCTACAAATATCAGTTTTAATCTAATAGAAATATCGCATTACTTGACGAACATCTAAAATATTTAAAATTCTGAATTGACAAATTCTAATCACTGCATCAAAGAAATAGACTTACATACCAACATTATACACATACATCCTAAAAACATTACCCGCTTGCTCCAGTCGGGTATAAGCCGTCAATTACTCTGAAGGCATCATACCATATCAGCAAGTAAAAGCGAAGGCGTATTCACGGAGGCTCGACACCGTTTCCGTTCGATTCAGATCGAGTGAAAAATAGAAAAAAAAATCTTCTTTTTTTTTAAACGGTATTCTAGGCGTTTCTGACAGCCATTCGTTTCGATACCGACATCTCCCATCTTCGACAGATTTTACGATTCCGAGTCGAATATCGAAGCTCCGTGAATACGCCTGCAGGTAGAAGAACCAATTAATTTAAACGACAAACATGACACTTGCATGCGAGAAAAAAGGTTTGCTATAAAATCGAGACGCATTCCTCGGGAACTCGCTGTTCCTTAGAATCGATTGACTTCACATTCTCGAAAGTAAAAAGCTCGTATAGAAAGACTGGCTTCGTTCTTAGAAGCTCATTTCTTGCAAGGCTTTTTGCGTTGCATGTTGCAATGTTTTTCCAATATCAATGCCAATAAGAATCAAATAAATTTATTTCAGAATGTCGGAAGACTTATTTTTATTTGGTAATTACTAATCTATTTGTTTTTTTTAAGTCCCATTAGGAATTTTGCAAAATCCTTGCTTATCTATACTATCCAAATTTCTAGTCTCTAGCTTCAGTAGTTTCGGTTGTGCATTGATAAGTCATTCAGTAGATTTTCTCTCTTCAAATAATAGTATAGATATATCAGCGATATATTTTAATGGACTCAAATAAGTATGTTCAGTTAATATGTAAATAATTGCCTAAGAACTTGGCAATAAGTAATAGTAGTGATAGATCCAAAAATAAGGGGAAATTGACGGGCTCGTTGGCTCAATTGGTAGTGACCCTGCCTTCTGAGACGGAGGTCGCGGGTTCGAGCCCCGCTCGGGGTCAACATTTGTGTGCATGAACATGTCTGTTGGCTTCGTGTCTGGTATGTTTATCAGTTGTTTAGTACCCATAGTACAGGTTCTGCCTAATTTGAAACTATATAACCGTATGTGAATTGTGTCCCACAATGTATTATTTATTATTATTATTATTAGGTCCAGTGCTTGAATTTTGTTTTTCCAATAGTCTCTTAAGAAATATAGACCTTGTAGAATATAGGTCAATATTCTTCAGTATAAAAACAACCTTGTAGTTGTTTTTGATTTTTTCTCTATTAGAGATCAATTGTAATGAATCTGATTAAAGTCCATCACTTTATTACAACGCGTGCGCGAGTTTGGTGCAAGTTATGAACTTTAAGCAGATTCAACAATTAAATATTAGGTAAATAAATGAGCTCTCAGAGTCTCATCGAGGCGACACAAGATCCAAGAGTTGGCAGCTACTTTTGTCAAAGAGTCTGCATAGCTGTCCAAAGGGGCAATGCTGCCAGTTGTATCGGTGCGCTGCCTCGATATGATGCTTGGGATGAAATTTTTAATTTATAGTTTAAAATGTAGAGCAGTGATAGCCCGGACGGTTAAAGAGCCGGCCGAAAATCAGTGAGGCTCGGGTTCGAATCCTGGCAAGTACCAATGAGTTTTTCAAAAACTTACGTAGGTACATATTTATCACTAGCTCGACGGTGAAGGAAAACATCGTGAGGAAACCCGCAGGTCTCAGATATAATTATGAGACATGTGTAAACAGAACAGACCCGGTCCGGCGATGGGCTCACCACCTATCACGTTTAGGGGTCCAATAAATCTCGTGAAATGTGGGTATATCCAGTAATGGAATACCTCTGCCTACCCCCTCGGGGATAAAAAAGGCGTGAGATTATATTATATTATTTTAAAATGTACCCTGAATTGTTATGTATGTATGTTGTCTTCTTAAGCAGACAAAATAATGACATAAAAATAATCTTACTGTTATAACTTACATTTATTTAAAAATACTTTGGTCTTCTATTATTATTAGAGAAACATAATTTCTAGGCTTTATCGTAGTATTAATTCATCTAAACTAAAATAGTAACGTATATAATCAAAATAAATTGCCATACGAAATTTTAATGAGTATGTACACTTGTAGTTGTATTAATCAGTTAAGAACCTCCGGCTCCAAATGGAACCGAGACACAATTACAAGTTAATTGTGTCTGTGATTCATGGTCTGAGAGGTTAATACTAGTAATATAAGATAGGAATATCTAAACATGGCAATTTGATGCCTCAATGCTCAGCCCACCCTTTTCCGCTTCCTCCTGTCACGTGCACCTCGCTCATCATATTAGCGGCATTGCATAAAAACTCTGTTCACCGTACCGTAGCAGGCACTTTCTCATCGAGTACTGTTTACTCATTTGTAACAGACAGACTTGCAAATCTTACTTTAAATTATATTATAATTATACTAGGTTTTGCTTGTTACTTTTGAATTTCGATAAAAAAGTACAGTATAAGTAGGTTAACCAAAGCTTCCACGTCTCATCACTACAATTGTATTATACAGTATGTTTTAAAATGGAGCAGTGATAGCCCTTACCGTTAAAGAGCCGGCCGAAAATCAGTGAGGCTCGGGTTCGAATCCTGGCATGTACCAATGAGTTTTTCAATAACATACGTACATATTTATCACTAACTCGGTGAAGGAAAACATCGTGAGGAAACCCGCAGGTATCAGAATTAATTCTGAGCCTTGTGTAAATAGATCCGGTCCGGCGATGGGCTCACCACCTATCACGTTTAGGGGTCCAATGTATCTCGTGTAATGTGGGTATATCAGGTAATCGAATACCTCTGCCTACCCCCTCGGGGATGAAAGGCGTGAGATTATATTATATTATTATTATTTTAAAATGGTATGATATTAGTACACAAGCTCAACGTGCACATGTGTTGTATCTGTCAGCTTTAATTAACCGACATGCAAAGGTATCGTATATTTAGAAACTAAAAATTACTATGGACAAAGAACTAAGCAATACCTAGTTCAATTTTATTTAGGTACTATTAAATTCGAAAACCCATATGATTTTTTTTATGATTGGGACCTTCTTTTAAGTGTGAGAACACCAGTGCCAGAAGATCCAGCTCTTTCATATCTGCGCATTTTAGAAATGTTTTATTTTATTGGCCGTTGGTATTAAGTAATGACCATTTTCTAGATCTTTGTTTTGTCTAGAACGGTTTTATCCCGCAGTTGCTTATATTTCATGTAGGTAACTATAATATTAACTAATATTTTAAAGTAGAAAGTGAGTAATTGAGTATGTACCACTTTCACACGGAACTTACCACAAACGCGACGCCATGAAAGACACGAACGATATTGTCATGTAGAATGACATGGATATATTTTACTAATACTGCCAGCCTCAGCCGGTGCTACGCACTATTTACTATTTGACTCACAGATAAAGAAACAAGTGACAACGGAAAATCATTAGGTACCTATAGAAAGATAGTGTTTGTTTGTATATTTTGGCACGTACGCTCGAACCCGGCTCGAACAAATAAAATAAAGAACAAGCAGGAATTAAATACAGTAGGTAGTTATAGCTTTTTGGCGGGATTCCGGGACGTATTTTTTTTTGTAAAATTTTCGTTTCGCTGTGTGTTTTGGGTTTTGACTCATAATAATGATAATGTATTACATGGCTAATAGTGTACATTGAATAGGAAATTTGATAAAATGCGTAGGCTGGACGTTTTCGACTTATCTCAAGAAGCCGCAAAAGTGCACAATTGTTTTACTGTCGATTACAAAGAGACATTTCAATAGGTTTTGATAAAACTTATTGTATTTTTGTGCATAAAGTTGAGCTAAAAATCTTGAATTTCGTGCCGTGTTTTAGTGCTGATGGCTAAATTGCCAATGCCTTAACATAAGAAAAAAACAGTAGTTTTGTGTGCTGCATTAATTTTAGTTTTATTTATTTATTTTATATACACATTTATTTTAATACAATGAATGGGACATACATAGTTCAGCATAATGTTTAAAACGCATATTTTCAGCTATAAGCCGAAGAACAATAACTGTACCTAACTGTACCTATAAGTACACACACCGGCACAATTAGCGGAACAGAAAAAAAAAGGAGAAAAAAGAGGGAATTTAGAACAATGAATGTAATTTTTAAACAATATATTATTTAAAATGAAACAACAATTAAATTAACATGTTTTGACATTCATTTGTAACACCATACTTAAAGTTTTATAAAAATAAAAATTAAATTAAACAAAATGCATTTTTCTTCGATTTTTAATTATAGAGAAACAGCAGAAAATTCAAGATTTTCCAAAGTTTAACAACAATTTCAATGACTTCAATATCGAGTGTTTCCTCCTCGTGCTCTGATGAGGGTTTCCATCCGTCTGGGCATGCTGCGGATGATGTTATCAATGGTTTCTTGGGGCAACCTCTGCCATTCTTCAAGTAATGCGTTTCGCAACTCGTTGAGATTATTGGGAGGGGGCATTCTTGACTTTACACTCCTCTTTAGCAAGTCCCAGACGTGTTCTATAGGGTTCATATCGGGGGACCGTGCTGGCCACTCCATCACCGTTATACCAACATGGTTTAGGTATGTCTGTACTGTGCGAGCACTGTGAGCCCGAGCATTATCCTGCATTAGAATGAAGTTGTTACCAATAAAGGGGGCAAATGGCACAACATGTTCTTCTAAAATCTCCCTGATATACCGATCAGCATTCAGATTCCCGCCATCGACCACTACTAACTCCGTACGAGCTCCTAAACATATTCCTCCCCAGACCATAATTGAACCGCCGCCATATGCAACTGTATTTTCAAAATTAGACTGGATATACCGTTCTCCTTTGCGTCTCCATACTCGCTGCCTTCCATCAATTTGATTTAACACAACTCTGCATTCATCAGTAAAAAGAACCTGTCCCCAGTCGTCGAAGTCCCAATCACGATGTTCACGACCAAAGTGTAGACGGTTTGTGCGATGATGTCTCTCAAGTTTTGGGGCTTTGGCGGGCACATACGAGCCTATACCCACTTCTTCGAATCTTCTACGAACTGTCCGCTCACTCATCCTTACTGCTCGTACCTCTTCCAGTAAATTTCGAGCCTGCACCGCCGTTAGTCTCGTGTTCCGTCGGACTTGAAGTTGGAGAAAACGGTCATCCCTCCTTGAAGTACACCTTTTCCGGCCTTGTCCTCTCCTTCTCACTAGAGCATTCGTCAATCTGTATCGTTGGATGCTACGATAAATCGTTGATAACGATCGACGAAGGCTTCTGGCAATCGATCTGTAGGTTTGACCATTTCTCCTCATTTGATCTGCCCTAATGATTTCTGATGGCGTTAAATCAGGCATAATTAGATGCTCGTAAATTATCAATATGCGAAAAAACTCAAAAGCCTCAAAAACTGCAATTCAAAGCTTTTCAAATGGAATTCACGAACCTTCTAAAAACGGACAAGCGGTGGAAAAAATGAATCAATGAAAATTAAAACAAAAGAATGAAAAAAAGGGCAGTCGCTTAGTATTCCATTTTTAAATTAAAACCCAAATTTAAAAAAAGCTTGTTTAGCCGGCCAGTAACACGCAAAAATGCGTAAATACTCCCTTTTTTTTCTGTTCCGCTAATTGTGCCGGTGTGTGTATATCGTGATTTTTGCGTAAGTGTGAAATATAAATAAAGGGACATAAGTGTTGTACTGTGCCCTCTTGAAGTCGATAATTACAGTGTACACGAATGAACATCTCGTAAGATCTGTAACAAATCACGGGCGGACCAATAAACCAGCTGGAGAGACATCAATCAGCCGAGTATTTTTAGAGCGACCTACGACAACGTCGAGTATCTCAACTATCTGTCAAAGAGCATCTAGAGGTGTAGAGGACATTGTGTATTCACTGAATATACATTGTCGAGCAAATGTTATCTATTATATATAAAAAGAGGTAGATGTAGATAATTTTATTAATCTAATTTTTTTTTGTCGTATTGTCAGCATTTTTCACCTAGTCGGAACTCTTGACAGATAGCTGTCTCTTTCTTTATCATTTGTTCCGTATCTTTTTTCGCCGTCATTGTTGTATCCTATAAATACGGTAACATGTAAGTATGAACATGTTGTAACCACTCGGACAATAATACGCTTGGTCTTCCCTTTTCATTGTGCAGTATAATCTTCATTGAAGTTCTTGTAACTTTCATATAAGTTGTCGGCGTAGTAGGTATATCTTCTTACATTTATATCTACCAACTACCATATCTGAATGCTTCCTTCTTCCATATATCATCCTTCATACAATATATCTTTCATTTATTATTCCCGTCTTCCTATAACTTTTGCTGTGTACAAATAAATTAGTTTCGCATTATAAGCAATATATTTATGAGGAATACTGCTCTGAAATAACGTTTGTCACTATCACTAAACTATCATATCAATACGTACTTCGGATAATAAAGCAATTCACATATTATTACGTACGACAGGCGAAGACGAAAGGCGAATCACTGAACTCTCCAACTCCAGTCAAGAGCAAATGAAGCTTTATACTTGTAGTGCGAGTCTGACCTCTAAGGCAATTGTAATAAGAATTACAAAGTCCAATGTGTCAAGCTCCACGTGCTCTTGACTGTACCTAATGTTTCTTTTTACCGATCAACCTTGCCTGACCTCTAAGGCAATTGAAATAAGAATTACAAAGTCCAATGTGTCAAGCTCCACGTGCTCTTGACTGTACCTAATGTTTCTTTTTACCGATCAACCTTGCCTACCACACCAGTCTACTGCCAGCAGCAATCACAATGCCTCAGACCTGTCTTCTCTGCACCTGCCTCATCACATTGTGCGAGGTCAGTGACACTAGCCGCATGTAGGCGATCCTTTTTGCCGACCAAACTTATGCAAATGGCCGCCGTGATCTGAGACAATGACCGATAACTGTTCAATCAGGTTTATGCTGATCGATTAGGTAGTTTATGATCTTAATCGTCTGTTTGTGCTACTCAAATATTGGAGTAGCTACGATCTGTTTCTAGACGATAATGGAGGTAACTTAAAGTTAAAGACCTTCTTTACATAAAAAAAAACAATGTTCTTAGGTCATTTCAATAAAATATAGCTTTTTTCAATCGGGAATATTGTAACTTGCTGCTAGCGAAAGTATTTTAATATCTTTGCATCTTATAGTGTCTATTTTTTTTACTATTTATTCTAACGAAATCCAAAATAATAATTAAAAGTTATTACATTTTAAAAACTATTACAAATAGAAAATTTCGTCCAAAGCTCTGCATCGGGGCAATGTTCCCAGAACACTGGCAGCATTCCCCCTCTGAACAGCAATACTAATTCTTTGGGAGAAGTAGCTGCCAGCCCTCGGGTCACCACTTGCCTCGATCAGACGCGCGGATATGTCATTTAAAAACATCTTAGCCTCAGGGCCCCAAGGGCCCATCGTCTCTATTGCAAACGGCACAAAAAAGAAATTCCCAACCAATTGAAAGTATTTTCAGATTCGGATCAAAAGTTCTAGAAGTTTTCTCCTACCACTTTATAATATAGTGTGGACTGATAAATAAAAATGTCACGAAACTAGGTACGTGGTGGAGAATCCACAAAGTTCACAGCACTAATTCTTTGGATAGCTTATCTAATCCTTTGACAGAGATATTGCCAGTCTTCTGGTCTCTCGATAGAAAATGGGTTCGCCATGTGATACAACTTTTGCATATTATGAGCATGTCAGACGACCTTGAGTGGCAGGATAAAATTTGCCAGGGCAAAGAGATTTCAATAGAATAAGACATAGAGGGGACAAAGCAAACAAAATCGTAATCCAAAAGTTATATTAAGTAGTTTAGTCCTAGAGATCCAAGTTTTTATATGAAAATATTCCCAATGGTCGACCGTGACGACTATCCATCGTAACATCATCTCCCAAGACGCGTTTTTTTTAATAAATTTAGTGATTCAAGAGGAATGTTTTAGTATTAGCATTGCACCCGTGCGAAGCCGGGGCGGGTCGCTAGTATTAAATATAAATAAATTTAAGTGAGCTTCAACCAGAAATATAGATTTTTAATTGGCGCGAAACTGCTAGCAGAATTTTTCCTAAAGACCAAACCAAAACGATAACCAAACGATAAGATACTTATGACTTCGAACCCTGCTTTTTGATACGTCATAACATGATACTGTACTGTGCATCCAAGCTCAGAATCCAGACGTACCCCACATACTTGAGTCCATGTCTTAGAATTACAAACCGCAACATGTCCGGAATTCTTGCAATTTGAACCATGTCGTGTTGCAAACAGAAAAACAGATAAATTTAAAACGTCCGCGATGCTACCCACGTGCCCGTACCGTTAACCGTTGAGCTGGGGTGTGGCGCGAATACCAATGTGCTTGGCTTATCTGCGATTGTTTTTAAGTGGGAAGAAAAGTGGTGATTTTCGGAGCAAAGTACGAAATATTGCATTTGCCCTACTAATAATAGAAGAAATAATTTATTAGCTAGAACATACAAACTCTACAGGGCTCCACTTTTACTAAATGTCTACGGTTATAGTTGGATGACAATGACATGTCAATGCTCAGTCAATGGTGTTATTATAAGTTTACACCGATCAATTTTAAGGTTTTTTCTGTAATGCCATAATTTTGGAGGCTTGTAATTACCATATAAGAATACGTTTTTTGTTGTAAAGTAATAAATAAATAGTATTTTCAACTACTAACATAAATGTGTTACTAAAGCAGGCGCCCAGCGGGATTCGCCTCGCATTCCGTCCCCGTGGGAATTTCCAGAAGACTTGTGGTAGCCTCGTATAAAGATCCTGCATACTATACAAACAATATAAGTGTCCAGGAGTCATACGTTTTTAAAGTTAGGATCGGCTCCTAATCGTCCTTAGAGTCATCGTTTCTGGGGCATATTATAGGTTATCTTTTGCGAGGTCTTTCGTGATAACCGACATCAGTGTTAACCTTCCTACAGAGGACTGTTGAAGGTTACTCTATAAACTATAAATAAAATAAAGAATCTCACGCCTTATATCCCCGAGGGACTAGTTAGAGGTTTTCCATTTGTGGATGTACCTACTTTTCACCAGATATTCTCTGGACCCCTAAACGTGATAGGTGGTGAGCCCATCGCCGAACCGGGTCTGTTTGCACATGCCTCAGAATTAATTCTGGGACCTGCGGGTTTCCTCACGATGTTTTTCCTTCACCGTCGAGCTAGTGATAAATATGTACGTAAGTTTTGAAAAATTGATTGGTACACGCCAGGATTCCAACTATAGCCTACTGATTTTCATCATGCGAAGTCTTCAACTTCTGAAAAGGTCTTTAACCGTAAGGCTATCACTGTTCTATAAAGTACTTCCACAATAAACATCTAAGAGCTAAATGAGTTCTACCGTATGTTTACCGTCTACCACACGCACAAGACAGCTGCCAGCCGTCTCCGAGAATTAGAACTGATTTGGAGAGGTGTCAAGTATCATGGCAGATTTCACGAGAACACCAACTTGCTTAGGCTGTATTTGGTAAAGAAGAAAATTAAAATCTGTCAAAAATACTACGAAAAAAGCAAAATGCCTAATACCCAAAGAGATTAAAATATAATAGGACATAGAGGGGACAAAGCGAGGAAAATTTGAAGTCAAAAATAATTCCAAGTGGATTAAGTCTAGTACAATTTCGACCGACTGACAGCTCGCGTTCATATTAACTGACATGACGCTTGAGCTTCAAACATGCTTCAAAGTTTTGTATGAAAATATTCCCAATGCCCCCTCTATGTCCTATTATATTTTAATCTCTTTGGTAATACCTAAGTGGATTTGTGTTGATCCGAATTTAATTAAAACTATTTATCTACAAATCAATCTTCTCATTGATAAAACAGTGGAGCCATAACCTCAAATAGTGAATTAAATTAATTCAGATTATATTCTCGAAGCATTTTTTTAAACTATTACAGAATTTTTATGTCCGGGCTGTTCCAAAACTAAATTTACACCTATACCTACTAATAAAATTATCTGAATCTGTTCGGAACTCACGGAAATATAAAAACATTCGCGTATAGGTAGAAAGAGGCAGTTATTTGTTTGTATGTTAATAGATATGTATGTTATTATTTTATTATTATGAAGTTACGTTATTCCAGAGTAAAATAAGTAAAATAGTATGTTTTAATATTGACGCAGGAGAAACAAGGCGGCCCAACTAGTAGTATTATAAAAAGGTACAAACGGAGATAATGTCCGGAACTAAGATAGATATACAAAGAAAGCTATTTATATTAGTTAAAGTTAAATAAAGACATTTCATTTCATCTCATTTTCATTTCATTTCAACGTTGACCTCCAAGGCTTAAGCATAGTTTCGCAGCTCAATAGTTCAAGAAGTAATTCGAGACGGGTAAGCGACACCCTTTCATTAGCTTTCATTGTGAAACGGCGCAACGACACTTCACACACCGCTGATAAGTATACCACGCTTTAGTCCACTTGGTTTAGTATATTGCTGTTAGACAAGTATATTTAGCGTCTAATGCTACTGAAAAGATTTAAAACATTACCCTCCTGTCTGCAGTCAGGTAAAAATATAGTCCATGACCTCGCAATTCTATAACCTTCAAACTGTTTAGGCTATAGACGGCGAAACGAAATAACTCGTACCCGTCAATGAGTGTAGAGCACAGAACACTTGTGTAGAGTGGGCAACACCAAAGAGAATATTTTAATCTCCTTCGAAAACACCTAGCCAAAGACGTCTAAAGAAATAGTTTCTCTCCTAGGAAAGAGAATGATTTTCTTCTAACCTCTTTGCACCTAGCTATCTGAACACCTGTCCGGCTCTCCCACTGCGCCAATATGAATATGAATATATGAATATATGTAAAAGCATTTTTTAGAGTACACTCATTTATAAGTACCTATAACTTATCAAATATTTTTATATGTTTGTACGAATAAACTCAGAAACTACTGGACTGATTTAAAAAATTGTTTCACTAATGGAAAGCTACTTTATCAGGGAGTAACATATGCTGTGTTTTATCCCCGTATTCCTAAAGAAACAGGAACTATGCGGGTAAAACCGCGTGGAACAGCTAGTATTTTATGTGTGTATTTAATTAAAAAATGCTTACGCTCTTACCCATGAACAGGTGGGCAGAGATTTTCGATTCCTAGACCATTTTTCACCAGTATACTTTTTGACCCCAAAACGTGACAGGTGGTGAGCCAAAGACCGGAGTGTTGTTACAATTCTACGTGTCACGATCACGATCATATTGACAGACAAACATTCTTTACCTGAAGAGAGATATGTTAGTATTTAGCGGAGCGAGTCATGCGAAGGTACATTATCCATGCTTGAGTTGCGAGAGACAACAGCGACGCGACAGGTGTAAAAGACACCTGTGTGTGAATTGGAATGACTTCGTGGACTTGGTGACACGCAGAAATGAATGTTCTGAATATCAAGGCGAATCATATAACCCGTCAGCTTTTAAGGCTTGAGTGAATAGGCACCTCTGGGCAAGCTCGTCCCATTGTAGGTCCCGTTTTTGCCTTCTAGGGTCGAGAGTAAGCCTGTCATTAATAAAAAAAAAAAAAGATTCGTTGTAATGAGGCTCGAGGCTTGATTCTTATTCCAAAAGCCGTCTGTGTTAAAGCCGCGGACACACAGCGGGTGACAACAGGCGGGACGACCTGAGACACTGAGCTGTCCCGCCAACGCATAGCGAGCGCAACTGAGTTCTATATGACCTTGGCGCTTACCGCCTATGTGTTATAGTGAGTTCACTAGCAATAGTAACAGAATCACAAGGAGAGAGTCGGTTATTCAAGCATGTCATACCCATACATAATTTTACTCCGTTTTGAAATAAATTAACGAGTCCTTTCATCTTAATTTAATGTTCCCTGGGAATGAAGTGTTAAGTTATAAACACAAATATTAAATCAGCAGACATACTATTCATGCACATAAATGTTAAATTGGTTTTCGGGCATGTCCGGAGATGGTCTGACACTAGTGAAAAGTCGGTACTTCCGGGAATAACTCTCCCAACAGTTCCTACTCACTTGGAGATAAGACATGAGTGGTAAGTACAATTTCTGGTACAGTCCATGCAAAATACAGACACGAAACTAAAATTTTTACATGTACAGGTAACTACATACAAATGCTGAATCCAGCCCGATGGGCGGATACAAACCACCTCAGTAACAGGGGCTAGCAATCGAGCAGCCCGGGTAGTTACATGTAAACTACTAGTTAAGTTAGTAATTTAATAACTTGCAATCAGATACTTCGCCTTATCGCCGTCACATCGTAATTACTGATGCGATCTCAAGTTCACTGCGCCTTAATTGAGGACGGCTGGCTACTGGAACTGTCAGTGTAATGATTTGTTTATTGCCAATTCAACTTGGTAAAAGCAGTTATGCAAGTTTTATAGCTTTACAATAATGGGTTCCAGGACAAGGCATCAATCAATGCTCTTCTAAACTTACAAATTTATTATTAGCTCGACTGTGAAGGAAAAATCGGGAGGGAAACCTCAGTCAAATAGAGTCATCAGTCAAAATTGTACTCGTTTGCGAAATGTAAAAAGTATAACAAAAGCCGGACAGGCCGGACACCGTTTATTTTTGCAATCGAAAAGCCTAACTATGTCCGGCTTTATCCGGACGCCTGGCAACACTAGACTCCCGCTCAATAGCCAGCCCGACCTGGTGTGGTCGGTGCTTAAGTTATTTGTTTATCATTTAAATACGGAAGGAACATAATTAATTACCCTTCATCATTTTACATTTATATTATGAAACCATAATGCAGATCAATAGTAAGTAGGTATATCAACAAAACAAACCTATAAATTAAATGCGGAAGAAGTCGCCCGGTCTCCAGTTAAGCCTTTAATCCTATCTAAATAAGTAGTATTTTATCCAAAGGAGCTTATTTTCTATCGTATTGCAATCCAATTAAACTGAAATCCTCTAAATGCATGCAACTATAGTCTTTTTTGTTGTATTGTATTGATGGCGTTCTTACTTTCAATATGTGAAAAGACAACTTTTATGAGCAGCGTTAGGTAGACAGTACCTTTATCTACCTTTTTAGTACCCTTACCTAATAAACTCACATAGCACAACTTTTCCTATTGAGAAAAAGGGACACAGTTTTTAGGTCTGGTCAAAAAGCGGGCGGACTATTGGTACTCCAAATGGCTGAGTTTTTTTTTCCGATGAAAAGTTTGTTATGGACATTCTGCCATTTATTGCCATATTTTGAGCACATGTAACGCATCTATCTAAAGTATGTTTTTTTAATCCAGTGAATTCTGATGTTTAAAAAAAATATAAAAAAAGGAAAGAGAAATATTAATTATAATGAACAAAAATCCTCCTTTATTGAAGTCGGTTGAAAAGAGTTGTTATGATTGTTACTACTGAAATGACAGCTAGCTGTCAAAAACTACGGAATTAAAATTTAGGTGGATTATTGTTATGATGAATGAATGTGAAGTAATTTTATTGTATATCATTTGGTAGGCCTACAGTTTTCACTTGGGTGCTGGCAGCTTTCTGTCACCTAAGGTATATACGCCCTCTTTACCGCCTTTTTTCCAAAGTTGTAGGTCGTTTGGGTAGTTGTATTTTATACATCAAACTAGCGACCCGCCCCGGCTTCGCACAAGTGCAATACTAATACTAAAACCTTCCTCTTGAGTCACTCTATCTGTTAAAAAAAAAACACATCAAAATCCGTTGCGTAGTTTTAAAGATTTAAGCATACATAGGGACATAGGGATATAGGGACAGAGAAAGCGACTTTGTTTTATACTATACTAGCGACCCGCCCCTGCTTCGCACGGGTGCAATGCTTACACTAAAACCTTCCTCTTGAATCACTCGATCCATTAAAAAAAACCGCATCAAACTCCGTTGCGTAGTTTTAAAGATTTTAGCATACAAAGGCACATAGGGATATAGGGACAGAGAAAGCGACTTTGTTTTATACTATGTAGTGATATATAGTGATAGTGACAAGTACGCCTAATTAGAGCTTTCTCACGGGCTATAGCCTCACCTACTATTTAAATAAACTGACAGCAGTCAGGGCGCGCCTGGTGATGTCATTATAGCGTGTAATGTCAATATCAACTGGACGTCAGCCTCAATCGATTGTGTTCAAGCACCTACTTAGAAACATAGTTGTACGCTAGTTCAGGGTCAAATAAAACAGTGTGCCTTAGAAACTAAAAAAAAAAACTAAAAATTATTTAAAATAAATAGGTAACTGGACTCGATTCTACCAGCACGTCGTTTAAAATGCCTAAAGCTAAATTTTTTAAATTTAAAATTAAATTTAGTGAGTCTTAAAAACAACTCTATTCCAGGAACATCAAACTTAGTCAGTTTAGAAGGTATTTTAGCATGAACTAAATTGTTTAAATTGAATTGATCTTGTGTTGCAACATAAAAAATATATAATTGAAGGAATAAACGATATTAATAAAAAAGTTAAAAATAATTAAATTTATAACTTGTTTGAAAAAATTGTTTTTCGTTTGTTAATTTTATAACAAATTCGTACATTTTAAAGCGTAATTTTATATATAAAAAAATCGGTTGTCTGTAAGTGTAAAGTCTGTTTACTGACGATAGTTGAACGTGACGTCATAAGAAAATACTGATGGAATGGATTGTGCCTCTTTGTCGCTCGTTGCGTGCTCTCGCTTGCACTGGAACGACGCATACGTCACACTTTTTCGGGAATGCCGCCGGCTCCATCAATTTATAAGACGTTGTCACGTCAAAAATACTTCAGAGGAAATAATTTTAGGGTATACATACTTGAAGATAAAAAAACTGTGTTTGGAGAGTTTTGCGGTTTTTTATTTTTAAACAAAACTACAGATTCATATAAAACGTGTTTTTTACAACTTATCTGCATAATTTACTCCAAAGCTCTGAACCTACCCCTCAGACATTTGCAATATGATGCTCCATTATAATATATAGGACACCCTAAACATTTTTCTAAATTATCTTTCGGACCTATCTATGCAATGGATCCGATGCGTTTCCTAGTCTTCTAAGATATATTTTTTCGGTCTCACCATGTTCTCTGGAAAGAAAGTTGAAACATAACCTAAGAGCCATCTTGGATGAATATATTTAGAATTGTAATACACAAACAAAAAAATATATCTTTTGACTGCACACTATACGGCGGCACCCACAACAAAATTTTCGTCCTGGCTCATTCTTTCTTCTAAACTTCCTTTGGATTTTGGATAATTAGTTTTTTCCACCTCAACTTGCACATAAAATCACTGTAATGGCCGATTTTAGAAGTAACTTAATTTTAGGAGGGACCTTTTTACTCGCCGCTAAATTTACGCAGTTTAGGCGTTTGACAAGTCTAAATTCTTTTTTTTCTGGTTAAAATGACACACAAGGAATAGCGTTTAAGCCGCTAAAGCTAAGTTGAGTTGACCGGCTAAATTTAGAATTTTTAGAAACGTCAAATTCAAATTTAATCATGTCATTTGAATTTGACAGATAGCGTAGAATAGCAAAATCGTTTTTAAGAGGTTTAGCAATATTAGGAGCTTTAGGTGGTCAGCCAGAATCGAGTCCACTACCCCATTAAATTTAAAGGAATTCATTTACCCTGATTTTGGGTACAAGATGAGGAAGGTCCAGCTAGGTTGTATCCATGTTTATATCTTTTAGGCTTGAAATCCGTCAGAAGCGTCATAATTTAAAGGACTGTTCTAATTTTTGGACACTAAAGAAAGAAAAACTTTTGTCGCCAACTTCCAACTACAATTCGAGGAAAGATCAAACAATTTTATAATGACTACATCCCTTACAAACTGACCTACGGTACAGCCAGCTACACTTTTCTACACTTGTCACGACTAGCTTGGATTTTAAAAGCATCCTAGACCATAAATTGTCTAGACTGCGTTGGAAGATTTCCAAGAACTCTTTAGACCTGCTTCAGATAACTAGCTATGTAACTTTACATAACTTCATAGTAAATAGCAGAGGTCGTTATAAGCGAGGTAATTGCTGTAACGGGCAACAGGGCAAAGTGGACGTATTCACATGGGAAAACGCGCGCGCGCATAATAATATGAATAGATGCTTATTTGTTTAGAGACTGGTAGTTCCCCCGACTCCGTCCTCGTGAAGTTTAGGCTATTCATGATGAAACGTAGCCTATTATGATCTCGTTCTTCAATGTCCAATCTATCTATACTTATATTTAAATTAATTACAAATTCGACAAACATATATCATAACGTAAGTAACTACACTCGGCGTCAAAAAAATCGCACCTTTGAAAAACCACTTTTAATCCCATTTAGAATCAATGATGATGGGACTATTAGGTATCATTTTATAGGTCTAATCATCAACATTCAGCAAATCGTACTTAGTCTTGCTAGGTTATAAAAAAAGAAGTGATTGCAAAAGAAGAAGGAAAAGTTTGTTGACAAAGAATTAAAGTAAGACAAAAAAATGCTTAAAAATTACTTAAAACCTAGTTTTACCCCCCCCCCCCCCCTTTTATACCTCTAAAAGGTAGCGCAACCAGCGGCCCTTTTATAAAGTAATTATGCATTATTTTTGTATAACGTCGTTATTTGGGTAAAGTGTTTTTTTTTATGGCATAACTAAATGATTGTTAATTTTAATATCGTTAAATTAATGTTTAAAATTATACTTAATAGTCCCATCACCATAGATTCTAAATGTGATTAAAAGTGGTTTAAAGTATTATTTTCTGAAGGTGAGATTTTTTTGACGCCGAGTGTATAAATAATAATTTCATGTCAACATTACATTCCCTGAACTGTTGTTGTAGCTAAGCCGTAAGTTGTAGGAAAACGAATTCCAGTTCAGTAGTGTAACCCTTAGTAGTGTTTACTTTTAAGTTACTACAATCACATCAAGTTCGATTGAAGCTTGTATGTTTGACCGTTTTTACGAAAAAATATAAATATAAAGTAGTTTTTTCACATTTCTTACTTACGTATATATTACTCCATCTTCACAGTCTATTGTTTTTTTTTATAATGATTCGTTCTTCAGTTACAGAACCCTAAAAAACCGGCCATGAAATAAGAATACGTGGAATCTTTTTATCTGTCGCAAGTCGCAACGGGTTCGTTGGAAAAATGAAATACGGCGAACCTCTCAGTGGAATAAAATATGCTTCCGTGTTCAGAGTTGCCCAATGTTTTATTTGCTTGTAAAAATACGACGGAATCTTTATTGTTTAAGTACCTACTTGGAGGTTTTATTAACAGATTCATTTCTCAATTATAAAAATAAGTAAATTAGACGCTACTTCATTCGCCGTAGACCCGTATGTCATTCTGGTGTTTAAGCTATATTACCTACTGTTAATTTCATCAGAATTCGTTCAATAGTTTTGCGTGAGAGAGTAACTAACATTCATCCATTTACACAAACTTTCGCGTTTATAATATTAGTAGGATATTCCAACTTCGTTCGAAACACCGAATTTTAGTTAAGTTACCTACTACTTAAGTTCCGATATCAGTTTCGTTTTTAATCGATAAGTGAAACTTAAAATTTGGTAGGTAGTTTCTTAAAGCGATGTAGAAATGCGCTAAGACAGGATTTACAAAAATTCCCAGGGTAACGGGAATAAACGGGATACTACTAGTAAATTTTAATGGAACTTTGTTTCTACATAGCGACATCAAAGACTTCTCATCACTACAGAAACGTAGTAGGCATACTTAAAGTTTCTTTGAAAAAATTCTAAAAAGACGCACCGCTACTAACCGACCCAAACCGATTATTATGTAAATAGCTTCTCTTTAAAACGTTCTGTGAGCCATTTTAAGAATTGTGGTATTATGATAATCTTGTACTTATTCACAAGGCTGTCCGAAATGACACTGGGATAACAGATTGATACGCTAGTGTAAGCAGCGTCATTCACATGTAGGTACCTACTATTGTTTTTGTAGGTTACATTTTTAATTGATGTTACCTTTTTAATTAGGTATTTATTTGTCCTATTAAACAATATTATGTCTTAGTATTTTCAACTTGATCCCGAGTGAGTAACATTCGGGCTGGTTTGAGAAGGAAACAAGTAAAAATGAAAATTGTTTGCACTAGTAAGAGGGATCGGTAATTCTGCGCGTGTTTCGGATGGTTTGACTTTTTCGTCGACATATCGGTGAATTCAAATAACTACCTAGGTAAAGTAGATGTAGATAGCCTACTTAATTTCGAATAAAACAGCATTATTAAATGTATTAGGTAGGTAGTTATTAATTTCGTCGGGTATTTTCTTCCCGTAAAGGGTCGCGTGATTGGCCCAAGACCTCATGCAAATGGTGTGTTACCTGGTGTAAGCATAACTAACTCAAATTTTTACATTATTCTCGGCCAAACTCAGAAAAGTTATTTTATTGGCATGATCAAAACTTTCGTAACATTCAGCTGGCTGAATCATACTGCAAGTTACCTTGCACAAGGATTATTCAAACCGATTTACATTGTATAATTTATTTTGCGTTTCATTCGTGTTTGGAAGCAAATCCGACCCGACCTCACTATCACGATAGATGTTATTGTATGTTAATTTTGTTGAATACCGGACTGGTAGCTTAAGATTAATGTTGTCATTTTATAGATGAAGGCAGCAGTAGTTTTATAGCTTTATTGTGTTTCAATTTTTGCGAGTAATTTGGTTCAAGAAAAAAATATTAAATGTCACCTGATTACCAAAGATATTATATATAGAAAGACGTAGATATGTTATTAGAGCACGGAAAATGAGGCCGACAAATGTAGTTAATTAACCACATTTTATTTAGTCGCATTGTATTTCAAGTCGTATTTTAAGCGCAACTATTAACAGATAGCTCTCTTTTTCTTTATTTTTCGTTTCGTATCATCTTTCCCCGTCATTGTTGTATCCTATAAATACGCTAAGAAGTAAGTATGTACATGATGTAGCACACAGTATGAATATAACTCTTCCTTACTTT
This sequence comes from Ethmia dodecea, assembly GCA_963855545.1. Taxonomy (NCBI): domain Eukaryota; kingdom Metazoa; phylum Arthropoda; class Insecta; order Lepidoptera; family Depressariidae; genus Ethmia; species Ethmia dodecea. The sequence continues at coordinate 9,692,832 of OY979458.1, read as the reverse complement.
AATATCTTTGCTGATTACGCACTTTATTTATAGAATTTAAATAACACGTTCTGAGGCAAAGGCTGAGACGTCATAGTAATAAATTTTCTGGTATCATCAACTCATCTTATTAACATTATTTCTAATTTATACATCGTTAGGAAACAGGTAGGCTCTAGAATTCGTTCTGAGGTATGTGTAACAGCTTTCCGGCTCGGTGATGGACGCCATGTTTAATGGTCTGAAACACTGATGGAAAGGGGGTACTTGCATTAATGGAGGGGATAAGACAAAGAGAACAGTGATTGCTCTGTTTTAAAGAGGCTGCTTCCCATGTATAACGCTCGGGGTTCGAATCCTGGCGAAACCAATGACTGTTAGAAACTTGCGTAGGTACATTATGTTCTATGAAAAGGGTTTTGGGTTTCCGCACTTAGTCTTTAAAGTTGGACCATTGTGGGTCTTATTATTATTATTATCACTAGATCGACGGTGAAGAAAAATATGTTGAGAAAACCCTCAGGTCCCAGAATTGATTCTGAGACATGTGTAGCTACCCGCTCGATCCGGTGATTGGCTCATCACATCACTTTTAGGGGTCCTATAAAATAAATACCTGTCTCCCTCCCTCCCTTTATCCTTCGGGGATAAAAGGCGTGAGCGTATTTTTTTTTTTAGATATTATTATTATTGTTGTTTCAAAGATATCAAAGATGCCAGTTGCATAGGTTCGCCTGTCACTTATGGGTCCCACTAAATTTATTGCTGGTGAAAAATACATCCTGTAGTATGTCATGGAATGGAATGCCACCCCTCGAGGTTTGTTTTATGTAATTTATTAAACTCCTCTTTAAAAAACCAAACGGAAACATTAATTAAATTAGCCGACACGACTCGCTTTAATAAAGTTTATCAGAACCGTCTCATAAATTTTACAACGCGTCCTTCTATTTTACATTCCACAATCTGCCAATGGCTTATTCCATTCATAAGTTTTTATTGCCACAAATAAAGCGATTTAATTACGTTACGAGAAACCATTTTCATAAGAAGACAGGATTAGTTGTTCTAATTAATTCTATAATTCAAGTTCTGAGTAGTAAACCGGATTGGGTGGTTGTAAATCTACATCAACACTAATATTATAAAGAGGGAAGATTTGTATTTTTGTATGTTTATAACGAATAAACTCAAAAACTACTGGACCTAGTTCAGAAATTCTTTCACCATTAGAATGCTACAATATCCCTGAGTAACATAGGCTATATTTTATTCCCGTATTCCTACGGAAACTACGCGGGTGAAACCGCGCAGATCAGCTAAGTATAACGAATAAACTCAAAAACTACTGGACCAATTAAAAAAATTTGTAGGGGCAGCGAGGGTACTACCACTAAGCGAGGTCGAGGGCGATGAGGGTTGATGAATGAAAGATGTTGGTCGTGTCGAGAGTCGAGATCGAATGTGATCGGTGATCGGATCTGACCTCCTTTAATGGGGTACCTCTATTTATACCAGTTCTGTGTACATAAATAAAGGGTAGCTACATTTTACTAAACCCTGTAGGTGGGTACCTACAAATTCTTTCACCAATGGAAAGCTACACTATCAGGGAGTAACATGGGCTATATATTTTCCTGTATTAACGCGGGAACGGGAATAACGCAGGTGAAACCGCGGGGCGCTGCCACTCTATTACATAACACAAGAACTTGGTAGTCTTATGAACTCTTAAATGAATATTTCGCTCCGGACTCGTGGTCCCCCTGTAATGTTCCCCTGGGGGGACCACGAGGCATTCGCAATCGCTTGTAGTCCCCCCAATTCACTCTTGACGATTTGTAAGGAATATGAGGTAGTATGGTATGTTATACTTTGAAACAAAAATATCTATCTATATACAGGGTTGAATTTTTGAACGACATCTGGAGAAAAAGTACTCTACATACTGGACATCGTCAAGTAGATATCAAAAACGAGAATCAGATTAAGGGCCCTCTTCGTACTTTCGCCGCGCGAAATCTAGATTTTTTGGCGCTACTATCGCAACACAGTGGGTCGAATCGTCGGACTTTGACTCGCCAACTAAATTGTAACTTTGGATTTTGTTACCAAATATAAAAATGTATTTTTTCTAACAATACTTTCTAACTGCTGCCCACGACTTTGATTGCGTGGACACGTTTTTCCGTATATACATTTTTTATTTATTTGCACATTTGATATAAGTCAAACTATATATATTTGATATAAACAAACTCCACATGGATCGGATTTTTTTCAAGGTTGCGGAGCATCGTTTTCTATATAATTCTATGAGAATCCCGACCCTCGATTGCCTTGTACCGACCCTTAAATACATCCACGATACGCCCAGCCTAGTATGGATGCCATAGACAACTAGAGTTCTGTATTGGTCTTTCTGAATAAAAATCATTTATCATTTATATTGTCCGTGACGTTTGAGGTTTTGATAATTCACAACAAACACCAAAAACTAATCACTTAGAAAACGTTTTTTGGAAAGTAAAAATGAACAAAAGATAAATGTTAGGGAAAAAAGTTTATCGTTTATTATTTATCTAAAGAAAACCTGCCTGGTTCGTAGCAGGTGGCGATTTATTATCTATTGAAAAGGAGTGAGCATATGATTATGTATGTATCTATGTCTCCCTCCCGATCCACTTCTTTCGACACGAGATTTCTATACGATGTCTATAGCGCCATTTAATTATTACTGTTTTCGTATTAAATCTACTAGACACCTGTCTATGATTATCGTATGGAGTTGTCGTGTCGAAAGAACGTGATTTAGTACGGCAAAAAACAACGCACTTGGCCTATTTTTGGTTTGTTCAATAGTAAAAGCCTACAAAACTGTTAAAAGCTTACATTAGTCGGACAAGTGGACTCTTAACAAATAAAGGCTCTTTGTAAAAATTGTCACACTTCAAGTAAGATAGATAGATAGATAGATAACCATTTTATTTGCAACACAATACACACACATACAATCAAAATAAGAAATTAAAAAAAGATAAACAAAAGAACAACAAATAAATACAAACTACCTACTTACCAGCTAAACATAATGGAATGTATGTGTGTGCGTGGCGGTGCAAAGGGACACAGCTCAGTGTGTAGCTTTGCTCAAAGAGCAAAACACTGATTTTCAGCTGCGACCGGAGGTAACGGGAGCAGCATCGAATGTACACGATCAGGACAAAGTGAAAAACTGGTGATTGTGTTTATGTGTGGATACATGTGCAATAGTGTATTAGTAGTAAGTGTTTCATTCAATGAAATAGTTAGATAATGCGTGAAGATAGTGTATAAGAGTGCAAACATACTTAAAATAAGAACAAAATAAAATAATGGATTTTGAAACAAGGTAATACAATACTTAGTAAGCGAGTGACAAAATAAAGAGGCAATTTAACAGACAGTCCACGGAAGTAAGCGGTACAGACATTAACTTCCATTTAACTGACGATTAACCGTTTCGTAAAGTCCGTGGCCAAAATGGTGGTCATGGGAGAATTGAAGACTCTTTGAATAAGAATATCTAAGTAGGTACCTACTTACGCCTGACACACTGCCAGTGTCGAGGACACATTATTTTGGAGCGCGGAGACATAAATTTGTGTAACCTAGCTCTAGTTTCTAGCTTTAAAAAAAATTGCTTGTGTCGTCATTATTTTTAGTATCTACTCAATTGCCACAATTTCTTGATGGTTTTATTATTTTAAAATTTGGTATAATTGTACATTTTCAGAAGTGTTTTGGGAGAATCTTTTTTAATTAATGATTGCAATTTAATTTCGATAGTAAAATTTCAAGGGTAACAGAGCAAGAAGACTGTAATGCATGCATTCTATAAAATCTCCATGCCATTAAAATATTACTTGGTGTATGAAAAAAATATCCCACGTTCTAACAGAGACAATGCTTCGCGTGTGTAAGCAAATTAGCATCGGCAGAGGTATACGCTTTTTAATTCAAGTTAATACCTCTTATTACGTCTATAAGAAAATTAATATCAGGCCACACACTGAGATGCAAATATCTACGCATTATCTACGTAAGGAAACAAGAAACCAAAGAGTGTGATATTAAGTATTAAAATAGTACATTATGATATAAGTGCGGTAGGTTGAAATTTACAGCCGAGGCGATATTGCTAGCCCGAGCCGTAGGCGAGGGTTACATACAAGTGAGCAGAGGCTGTAATTATCAAAGCGCACGTATGTCATACGACGTTTTATAACACATTTGTGAGGAAATAAAATAAAACTCCGACTATGGTAAACGAATAAAAACAATACAGTGATAAGAAAAAGCGCGCGGCGCGCATCAGCATTTTTTTAGGCAAAGGCACAAAAAACAGCCAGTATTACTAATAAAGTAAATTAATATTTTTGTTTTTTTGTTACAGATTAATTGGTTGAAATTTACTGTCAAAATTAATTAAATTTTATCTCCCAAAGTTAATTTTAATCATAAAATGTTGACAACTTTTTTGACATAAAAACTCTTTGCTGAGATTTTAAAAAGTACCGTTCGTTTTAAGACGGAGCATCTTGATAAACCGTGCGTTTTACATTACACTTACCGCACTTGGGCGTAATGAGATACTATACGATATTCAAATTGGTGAAATAAGACCTTTTACAAGCAAATGTGTTATAAACTCCTTTACTTCTATCCGCGCGTAGGTACTCACTACTACTTGTACTTGTATTAATTAACACTGTTAACCTATAATAATCTAATCATTCACAAAAAGTAATAGGTACGTATAGGTACATAACACTTCCTATTCATAAACTAAACATCCAATCAATAGCTATGACTAGTTCCGCTACCGTAGCATAGTATAGTAGTAACCGTTGGTTATTCCGAATTCAAAACACGCTTTCCCGCGTGATTCAGCGCTTGCGCGTAATCCTCCAATCTTGAGGTTGTAATCGCGGGGCAACGGCCCCCACGGGCCGAGTGACCAATGTCCGGTCAGGGTCCCAGCCTGACACTGCATTCTCATTTTAAAATTAGAAGTGTTTTCTTCATCGATTTGCACTAAGTGTATGTATTGCATGTGCATTTTATATAATGACACGCTAGACTTGTTTGACGTTATAATTAGACATTTTCTTTTGTTTTTCGGTTCTAAGTTAATTGGCGTGGCCATTAAATAAAAGTAAAAGGCTATCGTTTCATAAATAATCTTTTTTACATGCAATAGTTAACTCAAACGGACATTTACGACATTTTAGAGCTTCTAAATGGTCATTGTAAATGACGCAACTAATCACGTCTCATTGTTCTCATCAACACAATTTTGTCTCATTATCACGACACGACTGATATCAAACCCCTATAAATAGACGTTAATACATCATTGAAACGCAGAAACCAATTAGGTTTAATTTGTTATGTAGCCTGCAAATAGAAGCCGTGATATGTCATCTCCTTAATTATTAAAAATACTCCTAACATGATTTTCACATTGACACTTGTAAGAGTCATCACTCATCATCAGTTAACATAGGTAGTAACTCCTTATTTAAATCACGATTCAGGACTACCACTTATAAAACTTACAATTCGACGTAGGTACTCGTAGGTACCTACAATCACTCAAAATTCATTCATCTCCGTAGGTAAAAACGTGGCTGGGTGCGAAGTAGGTGGTGGGGGAACCACGAATCGATCGCAGCGCCCATGGTGGCTAAAAAAGGAACTAGGGACGGACGAACTGTCACTTTTTACTAGAGAAATTTGCGTATTCGTGCATTCTTAGTGATACATACTTGAACATGGGTTCCAAGAGTAAGTTGAAAACAATATCAACGACTTCAATGATCTTTTGTATGGCGTTGATGTCACTGAAGTTTGTCTATTTACACTAGCTTCAATGGTGTGGCTCATTTGATTTTCACATTTTATTTCTTTTACATCTTGCATATGTTGAGCCAAAACTTAACTGTTTGCCTCTTGTGGTGGTTTGTGGCTGAAAAACTATATTGTGCGTTATTGTCCGGAATCCAGTTTTTATAATCAATTTGGCCATGTTGAACTGAAATTACACAACAGTCTGCATTATTATTGACAGTACTGCTATAAATAATGGTCTACAAGATACATGAAACGCTCTAGTCGATAAATTTTGTCCATTTATTTACTTATTTCCCGTGAAGCCATGAGAAAGTTCGTGTAGGTATACTGCCTGAAATTTAATGATTGTGACATTTTTGACGGGAAATAAAAAAGGTCAACATTATTATCGACGCTATAGACTTAAAATATCCAACAGGACCTAAGTAAATAACGTTGTTTCACTGAAATTATTTTTGTGTTTACTTACTTTTCGTAATGACAGCCAGCCATTTGACATTTTAAGTCCGCCCTAATTGTTACCACTAGTTGGCGCTGTCATCGCGCACAAACTCGTCCATGAAAGTTGGCTGAATGCAAACACCAGCCTATGTCCCTCCAATGACGAGTTGATATTGATGCCGTATTAAATACGGTGCCATCATAATTCTTTAAGCCTTTTCTGAGTATTTGGTGTCGGCCGCCGTTGGTCTTCTTCCATTATACCGTATCAACCGTCATGTATCTGCATATTTAAGTAGTTTCTTCTTGCACACACCATTGTCATCCTTAACACATATATCTTCCATTCTTCTACATTCAACTTAAGCATCCTGCTTACAACATTACCCTCATTCCTCTATAGCAAACAACAGTTCCAACTCACACTGGTATATAAGACTATAAGTGCAATCTCCGAAAAAAAGGAATCAAAATCATCGCAAATTACACAGCACCAGCTCAAAGCAGTTAATTTAATTCGTCTAGTAAATCACAACACACCATTATGTCTTGTTTTAATGATACCTCTACAACGCTACATTCTCGTTTGCTAGAAAGTGATATGGCTCATGTATTCACCGATTTTCGTGATATGGACCAATTATAATGGCATGCATGTAAACAAAGCTACTCTAGTTGTTTCTTAGTTTATTTATTTCTTTCTATTTCTTAGTCAGTACATAAAAAGAAAGTGCTCCAGTTGTGACCGCAATGAGTTCACACGCGAAACACAATATGGTCGATTTCTGATGGCGAGAATATTCAGTCGGCTTTATTGATCGTAATTAGATGTGAATCTATCTAATTCAACAATTCTAGCACTGACTGATAAACAGCGCATATCCTAAACCGGTGGGTCTAGATTCTAGAACATGTCTAGAAGTAACTATGAAGTTTTACGAAACCCCAGAAATTATGATGATGAAAGTTTGTAGGGAAGTTAATCATTGTATAAGTAAAAAGATATGGAAATAGATGTTTAAGCTTTAGTTTATAAAATAAAAAGTCAGTTGTAGATATACCTACTGGTATGACGTTTTTTTTGGATATTCGTTTCGGGAGGAAAATGTATATGGGAACTGAGTCATTTTTACCAACAAACTTTAATTGAGGAAAGTAAAGAAAATTCTGATGATTCTGAGGGACTGCCGATAGGAAATCCTATCGTGGACACAGCTAGTTGTGAATAAATATTTAGTTCTGAATAAGAATGTTGATTTAAAAGGTACCGCTAATTCAGCCGTCTTCAACAACTAAGACGGCACAATACACGACAGCGTTGGAGCTCGTCTTTTGACAGACATTTTCATTAAACTGTCGTATCGATTGTTCAAACAACTCTATTGATTAAACCATTAGAGGCCCACGGGCAGACAAGGATAATCAATAGATAATCTATTATGTCTCGTTTTTGATGCTTGACGAGATAATTTTCAATTAATAACTATGTTTTTTTGATGATGATAATTCAAGTCGTATAGTGGCCTAACAGCAGCAATCATTTAGAATTTTCTCACTTTCCATGACATTCGATTTTCGCCTTAAATCCTAATCTGATAGAAAAGGAATTTGATCACAGTAAATTGAACCAGTCTCCTTATTTATTGATATTTTAGCCTATAGTTCTACAATTAGTGGACGCGTCTACATTACAAGGCTTGATAAAAAGGCGAGCATGCCAGGATGTCAATACAAGTTTTTACAGTGCTTCCGTGCAACGTTGCTATTTTAATCGTTCTTCTGTGACATGGACACTATGCTCCTCGTGCTGGGTTATCTATCTATCACATTATTTAAAATAATATTATTAACAAAGGCATGTAGTTATATTACTTAATTGCTCTGGACTACAACAGAGTTTCTTGTAGGTATTGTGGAATTGTGGATAGGTACCTACTAGCAAAGATATTAAAGTAAGGATGAGTTATATATTCACACTGCTTGCGTTTGAACTGACATTTTGCGATGGTTCCACATAAACTTACAACGGAACAGAGCGAAAACAAAGTGCTCAGTCTCAAAGTCGAAGGAATATAAAAGACGTCACAAATGACTTTACCACAATGTAGTTCAAGAGGTTAAACGAAAATCTGTACCGATTGACCCTTCACGCCCAAGATCACGTCACAAGCCGCCAGCCGGCTCTCAGGCGCCTCGTCTCGTAAAAACATTTCACCACAGCATTTCACACTTGCAAATACAACGCTATCTTATTACCAAATCGATGTTTACGGAATTGAAAATCGATTACTAGAGCGGTTCTATTTTATGTTGGCGACGGAACGCTTTAGAAAAACGAAAAATGTACTTGCATTTTCGTCTAATGTGAGTTATAAAATTGATTTCTTTATGTCATGGTTGGTAGAGGACTTGAAGAGAGTCAGCCAGTGTTATCACCAGTATTTTCACGGACCACACTTTGAGTTTATCTGGATTACTGATATTTCAAACTGACCAACTTTATCTAAACGTATTTAGAAGCAACATAAATTTTATTTGACTACATAATATTGTGATTTTGCTACTTAGTTTCTCTAAAATGAAAAGGTACTTACTCGTATATATATTTACTGCATACATATACATATTACGTATTGCATCATGCGCTTCAGCCAGGGAAGCTGTCACGCGCGATTAGACCATCCAGAGGAGGAACTCAGGATGACCACCTAACCGGGGTTAGGATTTTTATAAATAAAAAGTCAACGTGTTTTATAGGATAGAATTTATTGGTAACAAACGGAAAGCCTAAAAACACGGTAAACGAATAGAAATATACGTTCCTACTCCTATTAAGGTTCTTGGGAAGTCAATTATAAGGAAAAGGAAAAGTTAAACCTGGGCTTTTAGATAGGTGGATCTAGAGACTAAGAGCCGCTAATATAAAATTAATGGGACATCCTACGCCTCAACGTACGGTACCGTGTGTTAGGAAATAGGTGTTTTAGCTATTCTTGATTAAAGGTTTAAGACTGTCGGCTAAACGTAATAATCCTTAGTCAAAGATTTCCCTGAACATGAGATTTTGGGTTTAGGTAAATTTGGGGATTGGGGTCTTTTAACTACAATGATGCCATTTGGTGTTAGACTTGCTGATCTTCAAATGCGGTGGAAGAGCTGTCTTGAGCGACGATAGCCCCTTGCGAACTGCGTAGCGGGGCTCTTGATCGCGATGGTGAGCTTGCCGACCCGGAGGATGGATCCTCGCATAGAAGAGGCTGGTAAGGGCTGGGATGAGGCTACCAGGGGTGAATTGAGGCTCTCAGAGGTGAGCTGCGGCTCCCAGAGGTGAGCCCGCTATTGGGGAAACATGCTGTGGAAGAGGGGCCGATGATTAGGGCACATTCACAGCGTGGCACCAATAGGGAATAACGCTAGGGAAAGGTGCGGAGGTTAGTAGGTACTATGTGAAAATAACTTACCAAATGAAAAGGACACTAGGCGTGCCGCAGAAAGGTTTGTAGAAACACATCCAACGTTAGACTTGCGTTCTGGAGAAACTTTATACTGTCATGATAAGTGGAACTATAAAAATTAGGGTGCTTTCTTCGTTGCAGACCTGTTCTTCAAGAACTCTAGAGTAGGAATGAATACTTTGACAGGAACGGGAACAGAAACGGACGATGGAATTTTGAAAATAGAAAGTCAAGATGATTAAAAGCGAAATGGGGATGATTAAAAACAAAACGGTGAAATTTTGAAAATAGAAGGCGAGAATTAAAAGCGAAATGAGGATGATTAAAGACGAAATGATAAAAGAGGATGAAGATAAGGTTGAAAACCGCAGCGGAACGCTGCAGTATGTGCATTGTACATCTTTCCATCAATCTATATTTTTCTGTCACTTTCTTCGCGACCAAATTTGCGATTCTAAACATCTAATCAGTAATCAATAGCAATATTTTTTTCTGATTTGCATATTCAAGTCGACGACTCAATGCTCTCGATATTTTTTCGAAGGAATTCTTTTGTAGGTACTTCATCGCTGGCGTCATCTTGTAGGCAAACTTGTGGTATAATAGAATAAAAAAAATACGCTACATATTTACGACAACAAAGTTTTGACTATAGTCTACTATAGAACAGCCAGATATAACGGTGGCGCTGCTAGAGAGGTCATTCTGGCAGCGCCAGACTCCTTAAACCGCGAGGGTACGAAATCCAAGATTATTTCGTACCACGAGTACGGAATAAGTACTTAATGTATGTATATCTGGTTTACATGCCAATCAGAAGCCGTGGCGCTGCTTGATACATATACCTGTAATTCTGTTAATAATTGACTCTTATATTATTATTTCATTAAGTGATAAATATAAAATTTATACCATTTAGGTACATTCACTCCCGTGTATATAAAGTTAATCTTTATAGCAGTATGCACAGTATGAAGCACTCGAGACTATTTGTTTTGTAATATTCATGGACAGCATGATAACTGAGATACCAGCTTTCGATTGAACATCTTTGTATCGGCAGACATTTATTATCAGTTTAATTAGAATGTACCTACACGGAATCACTTTTTGCTTCTACCTTGAAAGCAATTTTAAACGCATCTTTAATTTAAAGCCGATCATCGAAGAATCGTCTTCGTAGCAAAAACCTACAATGTCTCATTCGATTAATGGAGAAAGTAATGCTAAGGACATTGAACTGAATATGAGCCCGTATAAGACTAGTTACATAAAGAGTAAGTACGTACTAAGTACGTAAATATGTAGTTGTATACTTACTTGATTAGTGGTAGTTTCATATTCTAACCTACATTACTTTTATGAATCCAACTGATTAAATGTTATGAAATCAATCTTCATGGACGAGTTTAAGTTTTTTTTTTTTACCTGCAGAAAAGAAATGATTTTTGACTTTTACTCCGGGGTATATTCGTATTATGTTAATTGATAAGAGTACCTTTGGACTTTGGGAATTTTCTATTGGAATTGATATAAAAATGTAACAAGAGTGACGAACGTCTCTTTTATTCGGTTCAGCCGAAATGTGGCGTAACCGTTGTTGGGCTCACAATCAGCCAGATTGTGTTACAAATTACAATCGAGGCAGGATTAGGAACATCTGAAGGTCGTACAACAATAACTGCTTTTCAATTGGGTTCAAGTTAATTATATTTACATAGCACACTTAACTACAAAGATATTAAAGTAAGGATGAGTTATATTCATACTGCTTGCGTTTGAAAATTGATCCCCTACGAGTGTGCTACAACATGTACATACTTACTTCTTAGCGTATTTATAGGATACAACAATGACGGGGAAAGATGATACGGAACGAATAATAAAGGAGAGCTATCTGTTAAGAGTTGCGCTTAAAATACGACTTGAAATACAATGCGACTAAATAAAATTGTGTGCATCTGGATTGAGGGCCCACTTTTTAAATTATTGCGAAACGAAATGATACTTACAGGGCATTTACTTAAAATTTTGTAAAACCTAAAGCAAAGATTCTTAAATTTCTTAAACGTGAATCAAAAGAGTTATGGTCAAATAGCTTGGGCCCTCAATCCTGACGCCTGCATAAAACGGCATAGTCGAATCTCAGAAAGTACTATCCCTGGGATAATAATTTTTATTCGAGTATTTAGTTAGGAATTTGTTAAATACATTAAGAAATTGTCAAGTCTTAAGAATGCGACAATGCAGATTTATGGCGGTTTAGCTTGGGCCCTCAATTCATCAATTTTGATATTGTAGAATCAGCAAAAAATATGAGTTTTTCTAAGGAAAGATATTAATACGACTTTAATATATTTGAGTTCCATATCTCGGAAAATTTGTTAAAAAGAAATAACGACACAAAAGTTAATTGTTAAAAAGTTATTGAAATTCGTATTTTTTCAAAACGTCTGAACTGAGGGCCCAAGGTTTTTGTCAGTATTGACTAGACTAAGCTTTCTACACTACCGCACTTTAGGCTAAGTATTTTAACAAATTCTTAACTAAAAGGCTACAAAGCGTCCATTCTTCTAAATGCCGTACTTTAGGAGAAAATTGATTTTCGATGTTTTATATGAGAAAATTCAGTAGGGTGTATATGATTTTGTTACTTTTTTGAGACAAATCAGCATGTACCCTCTTAGAAGATATTTCATAAGTTGTTGTCGGAAGCGATTACGTTTTGTGTGATCCAAAATTAATAAAAGGTGTTATTTAAATGGTTATCATAGTATTCGTATTTTTGACGCCTGACGTACGCGCGTCCCCGTCATGTTTTTTGTTTAATTTTCATTTTGCTGTGTATTTCAGGTTTTGACTCATATTAGTGATAGTATATTATACCTATGTGGCAAGCACAGATCATTAATCTAGCTCTGTGGTAGCTAGGGTCCGTGACAGTGTGCAGTGAATGGGAAATTCGATAAAATGCCAGGGATAAACATTTTTGGATTGCCTCAAGAAGTCTTAATGAAGTCATCAGTAAAAGTGCTATTATTTTACTGTTGAAAAAAGTTTGTTAAAAAAAAGACCCACAATCGCTCCATACTTGTATGGTTTTTTTTTATTGTTTAGCGGCCTTTGGATTCTAGTCCTAATAGCCTTATTACTTTCCTATTATTATTAATCTTAGTAAAATGGCTCTGCTTTGAATTTTTTGATTTTTTGTATTGAAAAGGCTCCAATACTACCGGTTTTACCGATTTAAAAAAAATGTTTTGCCAGTGGAAAGCGTACTTTTCTGGGAGTAACATGTGCTATAATTTTCCCACGGGAACAGGCCTAAACCACGTTACCGATTTAAAAAGTTCTTTTAAAAATGGAAAGATACATTACCAGGGAGTAACAAAGGCTATATTTTATTCCCGTATTTTCACGGGAACGGGAACTACGCGGATGAAACCGCAAGGCAATGCTAGTTGTTAATATACAGGGTTATAATTTTAATACGTCCAATAGGTACATAATTTCATTGATTATTGGCACTTTCTTATTTTATTTTTCCACGCATACGTAGGTGAAGGCACAGCACAGCTAATCGTATATAATTATATCAAGCTTTATATATTATATACAATATGTAACAGAATAAGTGCAATTCCTGAAATTAGTTTGTTCAGTATCGACTACATATTCGATTTCATCTATTTTTAATATGTGTTAAATTTTTCCGAAAAATGAATTAGCATAGCTGAATTTAATGCTATCTATTGAAATCGTACTATTATAGAACGATATTTAAGAAAATTGGACACAACTAAAGTTCGATTGCATCTTTTTTTATATTAATTTACTAACCGGGGTGTATGAGGAATTGCGCTTTTTCTGTTACGCGTTGTATAATTATATATATTGTATCTGCGCTTTACAAAATACTACTTACATGATCACAACGAATATTTGTTTATACTTACGATAAACATTATGGTCACCCTACTGAATTTTCTCATATAAAACATCGAAAATCAATTTTCTCCTAAAGTACGGCATTTAGAAGAATGGACGCTTTGTAGCCTTTTAGTTAAGAATTTGTTAAAATACTTAGCCTAAAGTGCGGTAGTGTAGAAAGCTTAGTCTAGTCAATACTGACAAAAACCTTGGGCCCTCAGTTCAGACGTTTTGAAAAAATACGAATTTCAATAACTTTTTAACAATTAACTTTTGTGTCGTTATTTCTTTTTAACAAATTTTCCGAGATATGGAACTCAAATATATTAAAGTCGTATTAATATCTTTCCTTAGAAAAACTCATATTTTTTGCTGATTCTACAATATCAAAATTGATGAATTGAGGGCCCAAGCTAAACCGCCATAAATCTGCATTGTCGCATTCTTAAGACTTGACAATTTCTTAATGTATTTAACAAATTCCTAACTAAATACTCGAATAAAAATTATTATCCCAGGGATAGTACTTTCTGAGATTCGACTATGCCGTTTTATGCAAGCGTCAGGATTGAGGGCCCAAGCTATTTGACCATAACTCTTTTGATTCACGTTTAAGAAATTTAAGAATCTTTGCTTTAGGTTTTACAAAATTTTAAGTAAATGCCCTGTAAGTATCATTTCGTTTCGCAATAATTTAAAAAGTGGGCCCTCAATCCAGATGCACACAATAAAATTTGGTTAATTAACTACATTTGTCGGCCTCATTTTCCGTGCTCTAGTGACATATCTAACGTCTTTCTATATATAATATCTTTGGCACACTAGTTATAATCTGCTCTCGACATTACGTTTAGGTACATTCAGTCTTCACTGCCATCAATATATATAATATAATATAATCTCACGCCTTTGATCCCCGAGGGGGTAGGCAGAGGTATTCCATTACTGGATATACCCACATTTCACGAGATACATTGGACCCCTAAGCGTGATAGGTGGTGAGCCCATCGCCGGACCGGGTCTGTTTACACATGTCTCAGAATTAATTCTGAGACCTGCGGGTTTCCTCACGATGTTTTCCTTCACCGTCGAGCTAGTGATAAATATGTACGTAAGTTTTTGAAAAACTCATTGGTACATGCCAGGATTCGAACCCGAGACTCACTGATTTTCGGCCGGCTCTTTAACCGTCCGGGCTATCACTGCTCTGCCATCAAGCGTTGTAATATTCTTAGTCACATTGCCTACTTTATTATCTGTTTCAAGTTATACTTATAAATAACCTAGGTTATCTAAGGTTAGCGTCGTCTAATTTTTCAAATTAAGTGTTACTCACAGACCTAAATCTTTTATTGTACTTACATATATTTTATTAAGTAAATAATATCTTTTTGAGTTCCTCATGGTCACTTAGGGCTCTGGAATTTTCGATTTAGCGCCTTCAAATTGTTCAAATAAGGTTAGTTAATGCACGGCAGATAAAAAAAACATTAAACAGTTTGAAACCCAAACGACATCACTTTCGAGATTGCAGTGGAGTCATAAATAAGTGCACCATTAACTAAAACTTTTTTTGGAAAATCTTTTTAACCGACTTCAAAAAAGATGTTCTCAATACGACTGTATGTTTTTTTTATTTTTAAGACTTACTAGGTCCACGATTCATCTTTATTATAAGTGTCATAATCATGGGGTATATTTTACCCGACTTTACCAGAAACGCGTTTTTGTTTAGTGCATTTCACATACCTACCGTCGGGTTTCTAATTATGTACTGGTAACAACGTTAATCTAAAACCACCATCATTGACACTTAATGGAATCTCCGACGCAAGTAATCAAAGCCCACAGACTACTTATCAATTTACCACGACATAATTTACACGCGAGCCGAGAAACCTGTTCGGCTGGTGTAAAAATAAAGTGGCCTTGAACCCGCGACCTCTGCATAATTTACTGGCTGACTTAGCGTTTGTGCAGACGATGTGATTCGATCTGTGCATCAATAATTACAATTAAAGCCTTTGTAATGTAATGTAATACATCTTCGCTAGAAGGAAATTATTTTCATAACTTGCCAATAGATGAGCAAATTAGCATTTGTGGAAACTTGAATATGTAGGTATAACTACAGTCTACGATATAACTTTGCTGAAAGTTTCCAAAACGTAGGTACCTTAACAAAATAACAACTAAAATATTGGTATTTTTTCAGATTTTTTAAGGTAAGTAGGTACCTACCTACTTATCCTAAAATATTTTTCGATAAAATAATTAAAAGATGAAAGAACACACAACTTCAATTAAAATAAAATAAACTGTAGGTAATTTCTCTTTCCCTTTCTACAAATATAGCGCATTAAACTTGCTCTAGCTAAGAGTAATTTATTTGAGAATAGCAATAACCTCAAGATGTATGCTAAAACGAATTCATCCTCCTTATTAAACGACCTCTCAATATATTTTTATAAAAAGAATATTTTAAATATAGAACCTAATAAAGAACTATTTTTTTCTGGAGACTGGGGTCATTGCCCTTTCGTTCCCATCGATCATGTCAGCCGGGATAGGCTCGTGTTGAGTGACTGTAAAATAGGAACACGGTATTAAAAGTTATTTTTAACGGTACTCAGAGTTGCACGAAATAACCGTTGTTAATGACGACAAAGATAAAAATAATAATCTCGGTATAGTGATATTCACGATAACATAGAACGTTGTAGGTTCGTTTTGTTTATCAAAAGATTTCTTTTGCTACGATAAAATAAAATAAGGTTAAGTAAATGATTTTTACACATTCGACTGAGAGTTACGAAAGTTTTGTTAAGAGCAATGGTAATAAAGAGAAAAGATATTAAAATATAGATTTAAGGTTATTAAAAAGTATCTACCAATAATCGCGATGACCTGAGGTAGGTACCTTATTGAAATATAAAACATTTTGAACACAAAAAATTCCGACAAAAGTATAACAGAAAAATAAGTGTTTTTTCATATAATGGGACCAAACTTCAATAAAAAAAGATTTATCAACATCGGACCACTCTGTAAAACGTTTTGCGTTGTAATCCATAAAAAATAAATATACGAGTCGACTTGAGAACCTCGTCCTTTTCTTTGTCGGTTAAATATATACAAAACTAACCATTACCATGTACCGCATAAACAAAAGTATTGGAAGATAGAACTGAACCTCTTTTGTTTACATGCAAAAATAATAAGACTCCAAAAAGATCGCTTGGAAAATTCAGCTTGTCTTTGGACCTGGCAGACAGACTCAGGAAATTCTTTGTTTTTATGACTCAGATCGGACAAAGCAGTAGTTTACTTATTTGATTAATGCCAGCTTTGTTCTCATTGGTTGAATAAACTTTACAAACATAAGGTTGGACTGGGAAATAAAACAACATATTTTGGGAGGCTTTATTTTTTCTTCGGGATGGTGGGAAAGGATGCGGGTTGGACGGATAGTCTGAAACATAAAGAGGATGGTTAGAACTGAGGGAAATTGATGAGGTGTTAGTGATGGGAATAGTATATTACAACCAAGGGAAGCAAGAAAATAAGAAAGCCTCAGATCATACGTTTGTAGACCTCGGCTTCACCTCGGTGGACAATTGCATGTGTTCTGGGACATTTCTTTTTTTTTTCCCGAATTGTGTATACTTTTTTCTGCTCGACGGAGGCAGAAAAGTGACATATTCGCTTAGCGCCGAATTCGCTTGACGCTTTCCGCCCGGAGAGATGAAAAGTTAATTTCTACTGTCACTATCATTGATTTATCTCTATACTAAAACATACTCGCTTTCCGCCGTCTGTACGCTTAGATCTTTCAACCTACGGAATGGTTTTTGATGCGGTTTTCACTACTAGAAATAACGATAATCGAGCAAGCCTTTTGTATATCATATAAACCGAACCGAAGCTAGAGTGGTTCGCTAGTTCAACTTAATACTTGATTGCTTCCTTAAATATATGTACCTATACAACAGTAAGCCCCAAAGTACTTTACTTTCAAAACGCTATATTAAAGTAGCAACAATGCACTACATCCGCCGAGAGTACAACATCGTTCTTGTAGAAGAAGCTAAAAATACTTGCAAATCAATACTCGGAGTTTCTCTTCCAAAAGTGATCATCCGCGAAAAGATTAGACTATCGGGTTGCCTAGGACTATGTTTTTTTCTGGGCTGTAAAAGTATCGGAGAGACAAGTTTCACTTTCGCTTTTATAATATCAATATCTTAAGAAAACTTGTTTTCTGCTAGTTACCGATCAATACGAGAACTACTTAACTTAAGGCTAGATCCCCCATATAAGTTAATCTGTAGCCTTATCAAAAGTCGTTATCAGAAAAACAACTAACGTTCTACGTTGCTCGATCATTATTTGGTTTTTGGGTCGCCATCTAAGGTCTGTAAAACAATAGCTTAAATGGTGTGGAGGCAACGAACTCTTGAATTAGTGGCATCCTCTGCATCGTAAAACTGGATCCGAGCAATAGTTATGACATAATGATTTTAATTTGACATAATTGTCGAGTACGCCAGCTAGTGACACCATCCGTTCTCTATGGTTTTGTTTTTCTTTCTTTATATGCTAGCTGTGTAAATTATAGCGTTCCCGCGGAACTGGGAATGAACGTTTTTATCAAG
This sequence comes from Ethmia dodecea, assembly GCA_963855545.1. Lineage (NCBI taxonomy): Eukaryota > Metazoa > Arthropoda > Insecta > Lepidoptera > Depressariidae > Ethmia > Ethmia dodecea. The sequence continues at coordinate 9,674,477 of OY979458.1, read as the reverse complement.
ATCAATCCTCTATGTTAGTCGTGAAAATGTAATATACATTACTTATCCGTTTCCTTACCTTACCTGAAATTGGCATAATGCAAAACGCCATGCCAAAAAAAACAAAAACACATTATTGCATTTTTTTAAATAATGAGGATTTAGTTTAAAAATAAGGACATCCCATTCATTTTACTACCTACCCACAACACTAGTAATACGATTGGCCTAGCCGGTCTGGTAACAATTCTGGAAGATAATAGCTTGTATATTTTTAACGAATATAGGTTTTTTAAATTAGGCGGCATATAGGGAAAATCCCGCCATCAGGAACATTGGCTGTCGTCACATTTGCTTAGTATCAGAATAAACTTAATAAGAAAAACATTAAAAACCGTTTGTCGCCTAATTAATGTACTGAATTCCTTAGTAAATTATTAAAATGACGTTATTACTACCTAATTATTTACTAAATAATATGCATACCTAACAACACTACGTCATCAAATAATTCACCTGCCACTTTTTTTATTTGCCAATAAAACTACCTGCAAATAGAAACTTTTTTTAAACAATAGCGATAACAGGTAGTCCACGTTTCTTTGAGTTCTTTACTAAAACGTAGGGCTGTGAAACTAAGTCATGCTACCAAGCCGATTTCAAATTTCATGTTTTAATCATTATCTATAGGTACTCTATACTGGGGATTGTGAGTGGCCGAGTCGGCATAGGGCGACCTAGGCGTACTTACATCGATCAGATCGGCGATGTATTGAAAAAAAGCCAGATAAAGAGTACCCGAAACCGACGAGCTTGTGTGAACCGATTGATGGATGTAGATGAGGCGCGTGAGGTTTGCCAGGATCGTAGCAGGTGCCGGCTGTTGTCTCTGCCTACCCCTTCGGGAAAAAGGCGTGAGCATATGTATGTATGTACTCTATACTAATATTATAAAGAGAAAAGATTTGTATTTTTGTATGTTTGTAACGAATAAACTCAAAAACTTCTGAACCGACTTACAAAATTATTTCACCAATGGAATAATAGAAGATCCCCGAGTATCATAGGCTATTTTTTATTCCCCTATTCCCACGGGAACAGAAACTACGAGGGTGAAACCGTGCAGAGCCGCTAGTCTAATTATAAATACTGATTCTCGAAACACAATTATGCAAAATTTCTACATTTTAGACATCATTACACATAATTAAAATAAAATTCTACTAATTACCTAAATTATTATAGAATTTTAATGTACATAGGTAGGTACCTCAAAGTGTCCTAAAACACTGAGATTATCTATGCCATTGTCCGCCCGTTTTCTTCTGAATTCTGATGCTCATCATGGCAAATAAATAATAATACGAGTAGGTACCTACATTCCTTGCTAAACATTGTCAGATGAAGTTGCTCGACCCATGAATACATTACATATACTTCTTTCGTTGTTTCAATTCAAGTTAGAGTTATTATAATACTAGCAGCGCCCCGCGCTTTCACCCGCGTAGTTCCCGTTTCATATAAGCAACATGATTGTAAAGTTTCATCAAAATCCGTTCAGTTTTTGCGTGAAAGAGGAACAAACATCCATACAAACTTTCGCATTTATAACTCCTACTCCTACACGAGAAATATAAGAATAACACGTAATTAAATACTTTTATCTAAGATTAAATGTCTCTCTTTCACTGTCGATATAGTGAAAAATATTGTACAGCAGAATTAAGGCTTTTTGGCGGAATCCATACAAAATTTCGCGTTTATAATATTAATAGGATTATTCTTCAGAGTCGGCAACCCTAACCCGACAACAACTCAACGAGTTAGTTACGCGCGTTTCTGCAAAATAAATTGTCAAACATCTCACGTTTCATTAGGGACCGGTTTAGTTAACGATCGCGTTGATCCAGCAGTTCCGATTTCAAATTAGTTATTAGAGGAAAGAAAAAAACGTTTCTAACGAACTTAGGAGTTTATCGAACTTTTGTTTATAGATTACCCGACCCCTTCGGAGATATACATACATAGAAACATGCGATGGAAAGTCTATTGCTTCCACAATGTTATTCATCGTATTGTCGTATCTAAGTACCTATTTACGATTGTCATGAATGAATAACATTCCTAGTACGATTAATTGATAAAACTGTTATTTGACAAGGCTGGAAGGTGTAATAAATAATTTTATATTTTGAATCAAGAAATCAAGATAGAGGACGCCCGTCGGACGTGTATTCGGGCACGTTGACGAAATCAAAATACCTACTTAAATTGTATTTTTAAAAAGCACTGTCGATGAATATGTTTAGGTACTACCATAGGGTACTACCTACGATATAGTTGATAATCAACGCGATAAATATGACTAGAATATGGTTATACTAATGTGTACATACATATATTTACAAAGTTGATAAAAGATAGTACCCGGAACCGTTTTAACTTTTCAGCTCTCAAGTTGCGGCAAATGGCTGCACAATCACATTTTTTACCAACCATTTGGTGGTAAGTAGGTACAAGGGGTTTGCGCAGGTGAAGCCTATGTTCAGAGCAGCCAAGTTACAACGGCCGGCCGTGATGTACCCGAAACTAGAAGTGTTCTTTTTAGGGTAATAAATAATACATCGTACGAAAGCTCTCTACGCACAATGACCAATACGCAAAATTACAACTTCATTTCTAGCTTTGAATACACAGAATGACCATACGTAAAATGACTACATGAGTACGCGTAATGGTACAGTCAAGAGCACATGAAGCTTCACACTTCTAGTGCGAGTCTGACATCTAAGTCGATTGTAATAAGAATGTTATAAAGTCCAAATGTGTCAAGCTCCACGTGCTCTTGTCTGTACACTCAAGAGGTTGTTTATTATATACTCAGCCGTTTCGAAACTAGGCTGCCTAGCTTATTATTTTCCTGCAACACTAGGCTAAGCAAAAGAACCGTTTCACTCATTGGACCTTGGTGGAATTGATTGTCTCCATTCTAATGAAACTCCGACGACAATGGTGAAAGCACGACACGGATTGCCGACACTGCTCGCTTGACGGTAAGAATTAAAAGAAATAAAATAAAAAAGTAAAACCAACAAAGATAGGCGTAACCAGTTGATCGTCCGTAAAGTCGTAACGTAATAATATTGAATGATGAAACTGAGATGCTTCCGAAATTAAAGCGAGATCTTTGAAACTGTTTTCACTTGAAGGTTTTTCAATTTAAATAGTAGGTACCTATGCTTTTTTTATTAAAAACAGAATTTGCACACAGTTAGGTAGGTACGTCCCAACCTGGGCAGAACCTGTACTATGGGTAGGTACCTACCTACTGAATACTAAACACCCAGACACGAAGACAACAGATGTTCATGTGTCACAAATCTTGTCCGCGAGCGAGAATCGAACCCGTGACCTCCGACTCAGATTGCAGGTCAACAACTATTCCAACAGGCCCGAGTAATTTGCATGGATTTATTATGTGCTGCAGAAGATGAATATTATTATTAGAAAAATAAATGCAATTTATAAACCTAGGTTGCTAGAGGTACCTACCTACTAATTTAGGTACCCTACTTAGTTATTAGCTAAGTTACAACATTAGGCTGGGTAAAACACCTAGTTTTAAACCATAATTATGGTTCTTTGCTGCAGTACAGTCACATGAGTAAAGAAACGGAACAGAGACAAAGCTTCATACAACCGCGCTGTCGTAGGTACACTACTACAAGCATGCAATGCTTGTGTGCGTTTCTACTAGCGCTGCGTCACATACGCGCCGCAACTGGATAAAACCGGCTCGGTCAGTAGAAATGCCGAGGGCCGCGCAATGGTTGCCGTATTTGTTTCGCGCTCCTGCTTAGTGAGAAATGGTTATTTTAAACTGTTTATGGTAGAATAAAGTATTAAACTAAAAAGTCAAGAAAGTGTAAATAATTAGATTCGGAGGTGTAAAATGGTTACCTACTGTACAGTTTGCATGAATGTCTCGAAAATCACATATGTGACGAAATAAAATTGTTTGTTAATAGACCTGAACAACCTATAAATATGGGCAAAGATTCTTTAATTACTCATTACAAAGAACTCGACGTAAACATTGTAAATATTGGTACCTAATGATATTCTGAATCGAGTGTAAGATTGTAAAAATATTATGCCATGTGGAAGCGTCCTTAATGATTATTTGAAAAAACTTTATATCCATTAGATTTAGAATTCATCATTAGATTAAAAGATTTAATAATTTATTAAAAATAAAAAGTTATAAAAAAATATTTAGAGTAGGTAATTTGTAAATAATCTAATGTACAAATAAAAGTCTAATAAACGTTTTGTTTATTTTATTCTCCTTTGCCAACCCTACTAAAATAGGTAAGAATTTTGCACGCTCCTTAGAAGCTTTGTCTCTGTTCCGTTTCTTTACTCATGTGGTACAGTAGCCTATTACCTATTACGTACCTGCCTCCTCCCTACTTTAGAATACAGAGTAAGTGCCTGCCTAATTGCCTACCTACTACCTAAACAATTTTTGAGTACCTACCTACTTTAAGTAGTATGCAAGTAGGTACCTTTAAATAACAGGACTTAAAATTTATAACAATAATTAGGTCTGTGAAGGATTAGGTAGGTAGGTAGGTACCTAGTACCTACCTATCTCTACATCTCACGAATTCTTGTACTATGTAAAAGAACTCAATGTCAACGTGTTTCGTATTTTTAGTAGGTACCTACCTACCTATTTATTTATTTGGTGATTTTAATAAACATGAAACAAAAATTGCTCACACAACCATGAATTTATCAAGCAAATTATTTGCGAAGTTTATCTTTTACGTAGGTAGGTATATTTACTTACATAAATAATATAATAATATGTAAATACCAAAAGAACACAATTTCTGTATGCATGAAATTTTATAATGTATTTATATTTTGTACAAGTTCTAAATTTTAGTTAAATAAATGTATATTCCTCCTATTTCTGTATGCAGGTAGGTAGGTACCTACCTACCTACCCACCGAGGTAGGTAGATTAGAACTAGATATTAGGTAGGTACGTACGTACGTACCTACACAGAAATAACACAATCGGAATAATTTACCACAGTCGTGACTTGACCAGCCTTTTGCCGTATTACATGTAGCAAGAAGCATGAAAGTTGAATAGAAAGCAATCTTAATATTAATTATTTAGCACTGGAATCGCGAAGCTACGCATAGTTAAATAAGTATAACTACACCTAACACATTACAAGTAGGTACCTACCAGCTAGACACATACCTACGTCATTTATGGAAAAACCTTGTTGTTAAACTAATAATTACCCTGCAAAAAGCAAATTGCGGCCGCGAAAAAATACTACCTACAATTCACAACGAAAGTGAAAATGAAAACTACGCGAGCGTCACGCGAAATAAAACAATTGTACGCTATACCTCTATTCGTGTAAAAATTTCTACTACATACAGGTAGGTATTTCAGCTCTTATCACGGCGATTAATCTTCGTCGTTACTATCAAAATGCACGATAACGTGAAGCCTGAAATGAGGCGTCAGAGACGGGACAGTGCGTTATACTTTTTAAAACCAACCTGCTATCCTGAGCACGGCTCGGTCGGCCGGGTCCAGCTGCAAAATGGACAAAGGCTTGTCCTTCGCCCATTCTTTCAAGCTGAAGTCGTTCTCGAATTCCATTTTTCTGTCATCCAACACACGAAGTCTTGCACGGACCCTCGCACATAATTGAATGCCTCACACACACGCACCAACGTCGAACATCAGAACAACACACATTTTTCAGCAATATCACACGAAATTAAAAAGTAAACAAAACGTTACTCTCATTGTAGAAAATCGATAAACGCTACGAAGGATACGGCAAATGCGTATTGCAAAACACCACAGCTTTTCACTGTTTTTAACCACTTTGAAATAATAACTAAGCAAAGTTAGAGAAACAAAAGAGTAAACAATCAAAAGAAACAGTAATTCGTTTAGGACGGAGTGACAACAAATAGTTTTTAGGTTATTATATTCGCTGAGCGTCATACACCGAACCGGCGGGCAGACATGATGCGACTGGGTAAATAGTATTTTGAAACGCCACAGAGTGTCGCCGTGGTCGCTCAGCTGTTTTCGCGCATGCACTCACTCAATGTTATACGACAAAATTATATTGCCATTCTTTTTGTAGTTATTACAATGATTGCACGTACTACGGTAATTTACCTGATTATACAACTTTTAACTACAAAAATACTACTTATGCCATCTATTAACTGAACAGTGTACTAAATTTGTATTCTTTGCCGAAAGAGAGAATTGAAATGAACGTGTGCGCAGGAAATAAGTTTATGCAATAAACTTCTTACTTTGCGCATTTGTTTTGTTAACCACAGTATATGTAAGTGCTACTACATATAAAATACAAATTTTCACAAAGTCTATTACGAATATTACTCATATAAATAAGTAATTATTTTTGTAAGATAGCTGCTTATTTTTGATCACAATCTAGGCTAAGGAATATTTTGCCTGAGCAAATGGTATCTCTATTTTGCACAAGATTTTTGTTATATATTTTTTTGGATTGATATAAATAGGTGAATAAATACACACACCGGCACAATTAGCGGAACAGAAAAAAAAGGGAGTATTTACGCATTTTTGCGTGTTACTGGCCGGCTAAACAAGCTTTTTTTAAATTTGGGTTTTAATTTAAAAATGGAATACTAAGCGACTGCCCTTTTTTTCATTCTTTTGTTTTAATTTTCATTGATTCATTTTTTCCACCGCTTGTCCGTTTTTAGAAGGTTCGTGAATTCCATTTGAAAAGCTTTGAATTGCAGTTTTTGAGGCTTTTGAGTTTTTTCGCATATTGATAATTTACGAGCATCTAATTATGCCTGATTTAACGCCATCAGAAATCATTAGGGCAGATCAAATGAGGAGAAATGGTCAAACCTACAGATCGATTGCCAGAAGCCTTCGTCGATCGTTATCAACGCTTTATCGTAGCATCCAACGATACAGATTGACGAATGCTCTAGTGAGAAGGAGAGGACAAGGCCGGAAAAGGTGTACTTCAAGGAGGGATGACCGTTTTCTCCAACTTCAAGTCCGACGGAACACGAGACTAACGGCGGTGCAGGCTCGAAATTTACTGGAAGAGGTACGAGCAGTAAGGATGAGTGAGCGGACAGTTCGTAGAAGATTCGAAGAAGTGGGTATAGGCTCGTATGTGCCCGCCAAAGCCCCAAAACTTGAGAGACATCATCGCACAAACCGTCTACACTTTGGTCGTGAACATCGTGATTGGGACTTCGACGACTGGGGACAGGTTCTTTTTACTGATGAATGCAGAGTTATGTTAAATCAAATTGATGGAAGGCAGCGAGTATGGAGACGCAAAGGAGAACGGTATATCCAGTCTGATTTTGAAAATACAGTTGCATATGGCGGCGGTTCAATTATGGTCTGGGGAGGAATATGTTTAGGAGCTCGTACGGAGTTAGTAGTGGTCGATGGCGGGAATCTGAATGCTGATCGGTATATCAGGGAGATTTTAGAAGAACATGTTGTGCCATTTGCCCCCTTTATTGGTAACAACTTCATTCTAATGCAGGATAATGCTCGGGCTCACAGTGCTCGCACAGTACAGACATACCTAAACCATGTTGGTATAACGGTGATGGAGTGGCCAGCACGGTCCCCCGATATGAACCCTATAGAACACGTCTGGGACTTGCTAAAGAGGAGTGTAAAGTCAAGAATGCCCCCTCCCAATAATCTCAACGAGTTGCAAAACGCATTACTTGAAGAATGGCAGAGGTTGCCCCAAGAAACCATTGATAACATCATCCGCAGCATGCCCAGACGGATGGAAACCCTCATCAGAGCACGAGGAGGAAACACTCGATATTGAACAGTCATTGAAATTGTTGTTAAACTTTGGAAAATCTTGAATTTTCTGCTGTTTCTCTATAATTAAAAATCGAAGAAAAATGCATTTTGTTTAATTTAATTTTTATTTTTATAAAATTTTAAGTATGGTGTTACAAATGAATGTCAAAACATGTTAATTTAATTGTTGTTTCATTTTAAATAATATATTGTTTAAAAATTACATTCATTGTTCTAAATTCCCTCTTTTTTCTCCTTTTTTTTTCTGTTCCGCTAATTGTGCCGGTGTGTGTATTTAAAAACAAGTTCATGATAAAGTTTGATTTATGCATACCAAAAGTGACCATGAAACGAACAGCCATATTGTCGTCGTTACTATGGCAACAAAAAACTGTCAAACAGCTGGCGTTGTGATAACGTTTGTACATTCATTTTGTGATAAAAATATTATCCTGAGCTCAAATAATTTTCCAATACCTAAAGTAATCTATACATAACATGTTTTAAGACAAGATAAAATTCATAACTTGAAGTAATGTGGTGTTTATGAACTATTTTAGAGTACAACCAAAGTTTTGTCAATATTGAGCATAAATTACTTATTGAACCAATTTCCTGACCTAGTTTAAAAGGTTTCCCCATATTTCGTGTGACCTACAGTCATTTAGCAACACAACAGCTATTTTATAGTCACGAAACTGCGAAACAAAGTAAGAGATAGAAGTTTTAGTCAGTTGAAAAAAATAAAATAAGAATAGTAAAAAAATGGAAACGGATACGTCTTCTAATACTGGAAGTTGACGATGGATAATGAAGGATTCCGGCATTCTTCTCTAAAGGTAAGATAAATGTTTTAGTACTTATAAAGAATTTATATAAATATTTATTAACTAACAATTAACAATTTTTGAGCAAGAGCAGTGATAGCCCGAACGGTTAAAGAGCCGACCGAAAATCAGTGAGGCTCGGGTTCAAATCCTGGCATGTACCAATGAGTTTTTCAAAAACTTACGTACATATTTATCACTAGCCCGACGGTGAAGGAAAACATCGTGAGGAAACCCGCAGGTCTCAGAACTAATTCCGAGACATGTGTAAACAGACCCAGTCCGGCGATGGGCTCACCACCTATCACGTTTAGGGGTCCAATATATCTCATGAAATGTGGGTATATCCAGTAATGGAATACCTCTGCCTACCCCCTCGTGGATAAAAAGGCGTGAGATTATATATATATATATATAACAATTTTTGATAAATTCACAAAATTCCCTAGACCTTTAGCAAGAAAGATTCCTGTTTTGCCACTTGTAATGCTATTAGTTAGACATGTCATTACTGATTAATCGATTTAGCATAGTAGTGAAGGAACCAACCATAAACTCCTCAGAATTAGATTTGATGCAAGCATAAATGCAGCCCATTCCAGCAATGGGCTCTCCATTATGTCATAATTGATTTAAAATAAATAAATATTACTGTCTAAAATATAGCCAGTCAAGCAGAGTAATAGGAAAACAATAGGATTGTCTATTGTGACAGAGCACCCGCAGTAGGCAGCTGCTTGATAGGAGGCTCGGGTTCGAATCCTGCCATGTACCAATAAGTTGTTCCAAAAGCTTACGTACATATTTATCACTAGCTTAAAGGTGAAGGAAAACATTGTGAGACATGTGTAAACTGTCCTGGACCGGCGATGGGCTCACCACCTTTCACATTTTGGGGTCCAAAGAATATCTCGTGAAAAGCGGGTGTGTCCAGAAATGGAATACCTCTACCTACCCCCTCGGGGATATATAAGGATAAGGCGTAATAATATTTTTTTATTTATTTATATTAAATTCAAAAAATATTATATTAATATTAGTATAAGTTCCATACATGATAAAAACTATAGGGTCTATTTCCTAAATTATTTCACCATTATATCTCTGAGTACTATAGGCTATATTTTATCCCAGTATTCCCACGGGAACGGAAACTTCGCAAGTGAAACCGCGCGAACAGCTAGTCATTTATAAATATGAAAAGTTTTAAATGTGAGAAACAGTTACAGACTTAAACCGTGTCCATTCTAGGGCCCTGACTACGGACAAGTCTCTAAGCAATGCCTAGCGCACTTCAGTCCTGTCAAACTAAATTACTCTGGCAATTTACCCACACATAGACAGTTTGACATATGTTCCCCAAACAGAGCGAGTATGCAGCGGGATATATTGGATGCTGTGATGAAGAAGACAGAGTCGATAATGAGTCACAGTGATGAGCCCGTGCTAGTTGATGATAACCCGATGTATGAGGATCCCAGAGATGTTATTGGTAAGGGTTAAATTAATAGTGATAATTGATACAATACAATAACTCTTAATTCTACAGTAAATACAATATAAAATATACAAACATTTAATAAAAAATATCATATTATTATTTCTAGGGCATAAACCTCCCAAGCCACCTAGAAAGCGCAATATTCAAGGCATAGGATTGGTATCCCAGAGTAATAAAGACAGCAGATCCCTGATGAAGGAGCAAAAGAGAAAGCTGACGAAGAAGTACGAAGGTCTGATCACAGCTCTTATGGACCGTTGTGAGGAAAATGTGGTTTTGGTATGTATATATTTTTTAACCAAAAAGAAAATGGTCGATAGGCAGAGGTATTATATTCCTGGGCCTGCGGGAACCCTTAGCTTTACCAGACATATAAAACTCCCATTCATGAAACCATCATACATGTATATGGACATGTTTCCCTGGAAAGCACTACCAACTAATCCAACAGGACTTTTTTCGCAGATATCCGAAAAAGAATCCAACATTACCAAACTAAAGGACAAGCTAAAAACAGTGTTAGAATACAACAAACTGTTTGCCGAAGAGAATGACCAGCTGAAGAATGAACACGGTACTATGGTGAAGTATATTGAGGAGTGCAAGAGAGTGATCAAGGAAGAGAGAGACAGAATTCAGGAGCTGGAGTCCATGTGTAAGGAATTGGAAGATAGGGTCAAGCGGTTTGAGGTGCCTGATAGAGGTATGTCACTATTAACACTTCGAGATTAACATTCTCACGGCTTTTATCCTCGAGGAGGTAGGCAGAGGTATAACATTTCTGGAGATACCCACTTCTCATCACAATATTCGAACCCTAAACGTGATAGGTGGTGAGCCTCTCGCCGGACTGGGTGTGTTACACATGCCTCACGATGTTTTCCTTCACCGTTGAGCTAGTGATGAATATGTACATAAATTTCACCCTTGACGGTGAAGAGCAGTGATAGCCCGGACGGTTAAAGAGCCGGCCGAAAATCAGTGAGGCTCGGGTTCGAATCCTGGCATGTACCAATGAGTTTTTCAAAAACTTACGTACATATTTATCACTAGCTCGACGGTGAAGGAAAACATCGTGAGGAAAGCCGCAGGTCTCAGAATTAATCGTGAGACATGTGTAAACAGACCCGGTCCGGCGATGGGCTCACCACCTATCACGTTTAGGGGTCCAATATATCTCGTGAAATGTGGGTATAATATCCAGTAATGGAATACCTCTGCCTACCCCCTCGGGGATAAAAAAGGCGTGAGATTATATTTATATTATATTTATACGGTGAAGGAAAACATCCTGACGAAACCCGCAGGTCCCAGAATTAATTCTGAGACATGTGTTAACTGACCCAGTCCAGCGATGAGCTCACCACCTATCACGTTTAGGTGTCCAAAGAATATCTCGTGATATGTGGGTATATCCAGAAATGGAATATTTTATCCTTACAGATCACCACGAGCCTTCGACGGCCATCCCACTAGTGGAGGTATGCATGAGCTGCAGCAGCCGACAGATCATCCTCAACCAGGCGCGCGAGCAGAACTCGCGATTGCAGAAGGACATGCAGGCGTTGAAAGATGTACTGTACAGGTGAGCTGGATTCATCATCATCATCAGCTGGAAGCGCCACAACGAACGGCAAGTTGCTGCTTGCATCCACCGGTTACCCGCGACCTTGACGATGTCGTTGGTTCACCTGGTGGAATAAAAATAATAAAGCGATACACCAACTTTTTACTTGTATGTGATTTCTTACGGCCGTTTTAACTTGGCTTCTCTGAACATAGGCCTCGCCTGCATAAACCACCTCGTACCGCCAAATGGTCGCTAAAAAATGACATTGCGAAACTTCAGAGCTGCCAAAGTTAAAACGGCCTTCCTGCAGTTCTTGTACTACGTACTTGTTCGATTCCCGACTGTGGGCGGCGCTTTTAAAAAAACTGTGAATGGACTTCTACTTATTATCAAAAACAAAATGATGTCTTCTCTCGGTAAAATATCGTATCTTCAATATTTAATGTACTTAGTTTTCCCTTCGTCTAGCATGGCCTTGGGACGCCCCGTAATTGGGTAGTTGACAGCATCGAAATTAAATTGCGAGTAGTCATACATTAAAAAGATTATCCCAAAACACCTCAAAATATGCATTTCGATTTTCAATTTACAATTATAGCAAATTTAAAAATAATAAAACATTCAAAAAAAGTGCTGCAATTGAGTACTACAAACTATGACGTCACGGTTTGCTATTTCAGTACATTTTCCATAGTAAAATTTCGTTTTGACAGATCGTAAAAAGTAACTGATTTGACTAGGTAGGACACAACCCTATTGTACTTACATTTGACATTTTATACTGGATATTAGATACTCTAGAACCTCCAGCCACATTGAAAAAAATATCAATTTAAATACAACTGTCCACTGTAGTGGTATTATTACAACTAATATCAACCTTCCGCATTTCAGACTTAACGTCCAGCTGTCCAGGTACCAAGAGAGAATACGTTCAAATACACAATCTGTAGCGGAGGGCAAGGATCAAGTATACAAGCCTGAAAAGTATGAAGGGCTTGACTCGCTCATCACTGCCAGCTTGGGATGTAAGGGGCAGGGTATCTACAATCTTGATTATTCTCCTCAATATAGCTCCTAAAGAGCTGTGATAGCCTTACGGTTAAAGAGCCTGCATGCATGATGATAATCAGTGAGGCTTGGGTTCGAATCCTGGCATGTACCATTGGTACATGCCAGGATTCGAACCTCGAAATTCGAAATTCGAAAAACTCATTGGAGTTTTTCAAAACTTACCTACATATTTATCAGACGGTGAAGGAAAACATCGTGAGGAAACCCGCAGGTTCCAGAATTAATTCTGAGACATGTGTAAACAAACTCGTCCGGCGATGGGTTCACCACCTATCACGTTTAGGGGTCCATAGAATATCTCGTGAAAAGTGGGTATATCAAGAAATGGAATACCTATGCCTACCCCCTCGGGGATACCAGGCGTGAGATTTTTTTTTCTTTTTCTTTTCAATATGCTTCTTTACTATTTCATCATCATCATTTCAGCCAATGGTCATCCACTGCTGAATATAAGACTCCCGTGCATAAGAGGGATTTTGGGGGGTCCTACCCCCTTAGTCAATGAAAAGCTCACCTTTTGCATCCGTGCTTGATGATATGGTGTTGTAATTTGTGATGTAATTAACGGTAATGAAAAATTGGGATACATATTGGCATTGGACCAATTTCAGTGTAATGAGTTTAAATTACCTAAAATACCTGTCACAAATCTCCGTGAGAATGTCCGTGGTAAATTCCTGGAACCCGCTGCTAAGAACTACTATGGTGAGAGAACGCGAAAATATATGGTACCAAGAATTTGCAACAACATTGTCTCGGAGGATGAATGTATTAACAAGCAGATGTTTAAAAACAAACTCAAAGCTAAGCTATTGGATGCTTTATTGTAGATGTAAAATGATAGACACAGTTTAATGTTGTTAAATATGTTATAAATATGGTTAAGGGTAGATAAGTGGTGTTTTTGTCATTCTATGGTAGGTACAAATCAACAATACATGTTTTAGTGAGTGAAACCTTCGCCAACAAACTGTAATGCAGTTTGGCGATACCTAATAATGATGATAATTGTTGTATTCTGTGGAAAATAAATAAATAAAATAAAATAAATAATTTCTAACTCATGGATTCTATTGCCGTTAAACAGTTCTTTCTTTTTATGCCATCAAGTCATGGGACATGGACGAAATAATTTACCTTTGTAGAGTGAAGAGCACATGGAGCTTGACACATTGGAAATTGACGCCTTAGAGGTCCGAGTCGCACTACAAGTGTAAATCTTCATGTGCTCTTGACTATACAAAGCTGGTATTCGTTTCTGGCTCATATCAGTACTTATTGTACACGCTTTACCTAGGGACTAATAGTACGAGATCCGGCTGCAAATAAGTGTAGGGATCAAGTACATGCTACAAATAAAATTTTTACGCATATTTACGATAAGGAGAATAAATATTTGTCAGGGTAATAGGGTCGAAATATGGCCGCTAGTATTTTAACAAAAAAAATATCGAGTTTTGGGACGAAATTTCATTCACTTGTTTTTTTACATAAAATATCGTCCACTTCACGGCAATATACATGAAAACTCTGAAAAATCATGAAATCTTAGCTGATTTTTTAGAGTCGACGTATATTGAATCTTTATATATATTGCCGCCATAAGTATAAAAAACCTGAAAAATCTGAGTCTTTATGTATATTGCTGTGAAGTGGACGATATTTTGTGTAAAAAAACAAGTGAATAAAATTTCGTCCCAAAAATATATATATTTTTTAATTAAAAATACTAGCGGCCATATTTCGACCCTATTACCCTGATAAATATTTATTCTCCTTATCATAAATATGCGTAAAAAATTGGTTTTTAGCATGTACTCGATCCCTACACTAATTTGCAGCCGGATCTTAGGCTATAAAGACCAATGTGAGAATTGTTACAGGTCACACCGACGACGCTCAGTCTCACAAAAGCGGGCCAGATGATGCAACACAAGCGAGCAGGGTGGTGGATCTATCAGGACTACTGAGTGCACAGGCATTAGGTAATCACTCACAAGAATAATAACTGCTAACTAGCTTTTGGGCCCGACTTCGTTCGCGTTTCGTAGTAAAAAAGTAAACTATATCCTTCCTCAATATAAAAGCTATCTCGCTACTGAATATCATCAAGATCAGTTTAGCGGCTTAGCCGTGAGACCGTTACAAAAATGGTTTTCTAATTGATGACATTAGCAATGTAGTTTACATTTCTCCGGGCGGAAAGCGGCAAATTTTGGCCCGCTACGCTAAACGAAGTTGCCGCTTTCCGCCTCCGTCGAAAAGAAAAAAGTATACACACCTCGGGAAGTAAATAAGAAAGCCTGAGATCACATGTTTGTAGGCCGAGGCGAAGTGATGTGAAACATTTCTTATTTTACTTCCCTAGATGTGTAATATAGTATAGTCGCAATTAAGAAAATTAGCTCACACACATACTCCAAGTACTTTCGTGCAATTGGCGGAAGTAATTACAGAAATAATGATACTCGTTTTCACAATGAAGACTCTCTACCTAAGACTGGTACCTCTAAATCAGATTTTTTATTAAAGAGTTTTAGTAAAGAGTTCACTGGAACATATACATTTCCAATTATTACAGCCCCCCTTTTTGATGCATATCAAGAGAACTTACAAGAAAAAGACAGTCTCATACAAGATTACGAGAAGCAATTCGAAAACATAAACAAAAAGTCCAAACAAGTAGTCGCCGAGAACAAGACTTTAATAGAAAAAGTGAACGCTTTAGAAGAAGAGCTGACGCAAATGCGACAGAGCTATAAGAAGCTCGCGGTCGAGAAAGAGACGAATGACATTGAGAAAGCTACGTTGGTGGAGAGAGCGGAGAGGGCGGAGTCGAAGTTAAAGGAAGTGTACGAGTTGTATGAAGACAAAAGTAAGTTTCATCTTGTACAGTCAAGAGCACTAGAAGCTTTATATTTGTAGTGTGAGTTTGACCGCTAAGGCGATTGTAATAAAAACTGCGTTGTAAACATTTTTACTCATAAAGCTTGTGTGTACGTAGTTCCGTGCGTGTGTGCGTTTCTCTCTGCTCGTGTTAGCGAGTTCTGTTATCATTTATTGCCACTTTGTAGCTACGTTTTGTAAGTGTCTAATAAAAATTTATTTTCTATAAACATATCAATTGTTCTATATAATTTTTCTGGTAAGTCTTTTCATCAGTGTTACATTGTTTTGATCTCTTAACGTGACAGATGGTAGCCCATGTTATGCCTGAGAACCACTTATGAAACGAACCAGTTTCCTCTCGATTGCGCTCACTGTCAATTTTTGAAGTACTCTAACATCATTCATCTATTACATAGACATCTATTACAATAATTTTTCTTTTATGTAACTATTGCTAGTCAGATTTTTAATTCTGTCAAATGACAGCTGTCATTTTAGTAACAACCCTTTTTGGAACGAAGTTCCTTATCGCGCGTTGCGAAAGGGGGCTAGATAGAAAAAAATTAAGACCAAAAGTTGTAACGACACTTTTTGACACGCTGTGCGGCGTGTGCGTGTTTCTCTGTCTGACTCTCTCTCTCATAGAAAGCAAGCCAGTGACACTTGGATGGAACCCGGCGTCCCTTGATACCTCTCAAGTTTTTTAGCTTCTTTCCTTTGAAAGGAATATAATTCTTGACTCATTTGAAACAACATTAAAAATCTAACTTTATCCTGAAACTCAAAGTTTATTCAAATTTTAACGGGCATAGGCAGTTTAAATTTTACATTGGTTTTGAATCTTATTTCAATTAGTTCAATTTATGGTGGTAACTATTCTTCAGTTGTTTAGTACCCATAGTACAGGCCGTGCCTAGTTCGGTACTGAGTCGAGACCAAATAACCGTGTGTGACTTGTGTCCCACAATTATTATTATTATTCCCCTGCCTTACAAAGTGTTAACAGAGCATTCTCTACAAACTAGTCAAAATTTCCAACCAGTGGCGGCCATGATGCGCGATTACGAGACAGTGCATCGCGAGTACTTCGCGGTGAAGAACGCTCTAGAAGCGTCTGAAGGCAAGGCGGCGCAGATAGACGTACTGCGCGCGCGCACCGTGCCCGCAGATCTGCACGAGAGGCGATTGGACCACTGCAAAAGGTGACAGTGGTTTCTTTTTAAGTAAATCGCCTAGTTGCATCACTTCTTTTAATTCATGTGTCAAAATTCAAATATAATGAAAATGTAGGTACAGTCAAGAGCACGCTCAGCTTGACACTTTAGGCTTTAAACCGGCCCTGTATTCTATGGCGCGCAGTATACATCAGAGCTTAGCTTAAACTGGTAGTGTATAGCTTGACTTGCTCTTGACTTTACTGAAAACTGTGACGTCATAATTTCAGTCTACTAATAATAAATAATTTTTTTTATTCATTCAGAATTTTACTTACTTACGAACATATTATTCCTGATCTTTGCCACTTGTAGGTATTCATTTATAGATAGATTAAAGACAACTGCCTGGACCAATGCGTCTGAAAAGTAGATCGAGAGTCGAGTACTCGTACCATACCCATCTCTAATATATTTAACCATGTTAATCAGTTGTTCAGTACTTATAGAACAAACTCCTTGGGGACTTGACTGTGTGAATTGTGCTCTACAATGGCTACAATGTATTTATTCCTACAGGTTGCTAGAAGAGCTGAAACACCAGTATAGTATGGAAAGTGAGAAGAAATCGGAACAGATTAAGAAATTGTTGGAGCAATTAAAAGCTGTGGAGGAGAAGTACTACAAGATCAGCCAGGAGCACGAGCTAGTCAAGGAGGAACTCAAGACAGCGCTCAAGAACGTCAGGTATATTTATCATCTAATGAATCGTATCTATAATGTTGTCATCAGAGGCAGCCCAAATCAACAACATTATAAAATCATTAAACATCAAACTAAAATAAATGTCACTGCTGATAATATACTAATAATATATATTATGATATAAAACCGGCCAAGTGCGAGTCAGACTCGCGCGCGAAGGGTTCCGTACCATTGTCTATAAAAACGGCAAAAAAACACGTTGTATCCCATATAACAAACGTGTTTTTTTGCCGTTAAATATTTATTTAATTTTTTATTGTTATAGCATCAACAGCAATACATAATTTGTGCAAACAAATTTAAACTCTCTAGCTATCGCGGTTCTTCAGATACAGCCTGGTGACCAACAGACGGACGGACAGACAGCGAAGTCTTAGTAATAAGGTCCCGTTTTTACCCTTTGGGTACGGAACCCTAAAAAAGGTAAAATTGAAAAGTCAGACGCCGAGACGACGAGCATGTATTAACCGATTGATGGATGGTAGATGAAGCGCGAGAGGTGTGCTAGGATCCTAACAGGTGGTGAGTTATTGTATCTGCCTTCCCATTCGGGAAAAAGGCGTGAGCATATGTATGTATCAAATTGTGTTTGTTTGTAGATTGGAGATTTATTTATTTATTTTATTTACAACATAAATTACCTTTACAGGAGTACTCCCAATACGATAATCTAGTCATCACTGTTACATAAATAGTACAATGTTATCCTCACAAATTCTTCCAATGTACAACTAAATACATCTAAAATCTGTGATACATTATTTATAATCCTAATGGGTCTTGTCACCGGTGAAAATTTCAAAATGTTTGACCGATAACCGATGGAACAACAAAACCGATTTTAAAAATAATATACTGGTGAAACGTGTGGGTATTTCATACATACATACATACATAATCTCACGCCTATTTCCCATTGGGGTAGGCAGAGACAACAGACCGCCACTTGCTACGAACCTGGCAGATCTCACGCGCTTCCTCCACATCCATCAAACGACTCGACAAATGCATGCTCGTCGGTTTCGGGTACTCTTTATCTGGCTTTTCTTCAACACATCGCCGATCTGGTCGATGTAGGTATGCCTAGGTCGTCCTCTACCGACTCGCCCATTCACAACACCCTTGTATATTTGTCTCGTTAGACGACTTTCATTCATCCGCTCAATGTGACCAAACCACCTGAGCATTCCTCTTTCAATCTTAGTCACTATATCATGGGTATTTCCAAACATTTAATACCGCTACCTCTGTCGTTAATAGAAAGCGTGAGATTTTTTTATTTGCTTTATTTTTAAGCGCAGATAAAAAAATTGGATACCTGGCGAATATTTACGTTTTCGCTTAGACCATAGGTTAGGGTGTCTGGACCGTCATCATATAAGCCGTTTAGGACCTCTTAAAGAGTCCGGGTGCTTGGGTTCTATAACACATGCCTCAGCACTACTGCTTCTGAGGTCAGCGGGTTTCTTCGTGACGTTTGCTTTCACCGTCGAGCTAGTGATCACTACATACCTATAGTATAAAACAAAGTCGCTTGTTTCCCCCCTGCCTAACCCTACCCGTCTGTCCCTACCCGTCTGTCCCTACCCGTCTGTCCCTACCCGTCTGTCCCTACCCGTCTGTCCCTACCCGTCTGTCCCTACCCTATGTATGCTTAGATCTTTAAAACTACGCCACGGATTTTTATGATTTTCTTTAATAGATAGAGTGATTCAAGAGGAAGGTTTTTATATACCACTAGCAGCGCCCCGCGGTTTCACCCGCGTAGTTCCCGTTCCCGTGGGAATACGGAGATAAAATGTAGCCTATGTGTTATTCTGATGTATAAGCTATATAACTGTAAAGTTTCATTAAAATCCGGTCAATATTTTTTCTGTGAAAGAGGAACAAACATCCATACATACAAACTTTCGCGATTATAATATTATTAGGATATAAGCCGAATAAATAATTGAAATTAATATACTTGTTTATTAGGCTGTACCGCAAGGCGGCGGTGATATTCCGGCAGCGTGTGAAGGCAGCCAGTGCGAGGGTGGTCCGCGTGAGGCGCAGCGCGAGGCAAGCGAGGCACAACGGCGAGCCGCTGAGGCAAGCGCTCGACACTCTGGAGCGGATCAAGAGCGAGATCAAGGTTTGTTACTTATAAAAGAGTAAAAAAAGCTATCAACACTTTACCTATCTACATAGAGTTTTATTTTATGCAATTAGACTACCACTAGAGCGAACGTATCAAAAGACACTAAGAAAAAATTTAATGGGTTGATAAAGCTATTATACATTACCCAGTAGCATACTTTGAGCTTTATCCATGCCATGCCGTGCTAACACGGTTCAATAACTAGACCGAACGCACTGCCAAATGATAGTTAGTACCTATTATATTTTGCTCATTGGTATATCTTAAGCTTGATCCATGCCCTTTCATTAATAAGTAGTAAAGACCCACGCTGGCACCTCTCTATAATAGAGCGACCCACTGTCGTAGAATAGTTTGACACATTTGCAACTTTTTAGTAAGAATTATACTTTTTATGTGTTTAATGCTATTATATTGTCCCCACTGGCATAGCTATTACTTGATCCATGCCTCCTCATAAATAGGTAGTAAATACCGGCTCTCATACCTGTCTATAACCAGAGCGACGCACTGTTAAAAAATAGTTGTGACACTACAACTTTTTCGTAAGAAGTATGTGCTCTTCCGTATAACTATTTAATGGGTTTTAATCTATTATAGTGAACCGACTGCCATATTTTGAGCTTGATCCATACCTCCTACTAAATAGGTAGTAAAGACCCGCGCTCACACGTCTCTAGAAGAGCTAGAGCGGCGAATCGTGGAGCAGGAGCGGCGGGCGGCGCACGCGCAGACCGAGTACAGGCGCGAGCTGGAGAGGGCTGCGATCGCGCTGGAGCACAAGGAGGGCATCATAAGGAGTCTCATTGACAAAGTCGCTGATGTCGAAGAGGTTAGGTAAGCCAGTCATTCGTTCATTCGGTCATTCACTCATTCGTTCATTCAGTTCTTCTAGGGGTACTGCATTTGGAACCAGCAACTCCTCTGGAGATGGGCTGTTGTTTACATTTAGCCAATCGTCATGGACCAGTTTAGAGTGCCTTGTTGTTAGACTATTGACTTTTCAAAGTATATTTTATACACCTACTGAAAATGCATGAATTTGGATTTGAGTCATTCGTTCGTTCATTCATTAAGAAAAGAAGTATTGAAAAGCACGATAAAGAGTATCCGAAACCGACTAGCATGTATGAACCGATTGATGGATATGGGTGAGGCTCGAGAGATACGCTAGGATCGTAGCAGAAACTCGTCGCGTCGGTGGAGATAGGCTGCTGTTTACATTCAGCCAACCTCCATAGACGAGTTTAGAGGCCCTTGTTATCATTAGACTATGGAGGAGCGGAGGTGGAATGCTCCTCCATCGTGAAAAGGAAGATCTTCTGCCAGGCGAGGTGATCGTGCCTGGGGACCGCTGTCCAACGGTTGATGTTGGACAGTTGTATTTATACAAACTCATTAGAAAACTTCGATAGCGCGGTTTAGAACTCGGCCGTCTATTGGCGCGTTCTATGTAGTGTCGCTACAAGACTATTGACGTTTCTAAGTGTATTTTTTTACAGAAATTGAATTTTGTTTGTTTTTCTACCTTCGGGAGTTAGGCATGTTTTTAAAGTTCATATTTATACTAGCGACCCGCCCCGGCTTTGCACGGGTGCAATGCTGATACTAAAACGTTCCTCTTGAATCACTATATCTACTAAAAAACCGCATCAAAATCAGTTGCGTAGTTTTAAAGATCTAAGCATACATAGGGACAGAAGCGACTTTGTTTTATACTATGTAGTGATAATTGGTCCCCAGACTCAGTCAAACCAACACCCACCGTCTGCAGGGCATCGTAACAGACTCTTCGCCGAACCACAGCCCGTCTCCCAAAGACGTCGATAGGAAGAAGACCAGCGTCAAGCTGGTCCCAGGCCCAGGCGGCTACTTCCAGGACAAGGAGAGCAGGAGGAGAAAGGAATAAGCAGTAACTTTATAGTCCACAGACTAATAAATTTGGCTACTTGATACATAAAAGATATACGTCATCTTTTATTTACCTGTCTATACATATATATATAAAAGAACTGCCTGGCTCGATCGATCAATATCGACCAGTCAGACAATCAGCCATGTGCATTGGCACAGCCGAAAAAACTGCGTCTACAATCATGACTTTTTGCACAAAGGTTATTATGATATTTTTCCTTGCAATTTTAATTTAGATAAATTAGATTATATCGTATCATTTTACGATTATGAGTGAAAAATATTTTTTTTATCTCTCCGGGCGGAAAGCGGCAACTTTCGGCCCGCTGCGATAAACGAAGTAGCCGCTTTCCGCCTCCGTGTAGGTGAAAAAAAGTATACAAACCTTGGGAAGTAAATAAGAAAGCCTCAGATCACATGTTTGTAGACCTGAGAGACATTTCTTATTTACTTTCCTAGATATGTAATCTACTATTTTAAATATATTTCTTTAATGAAATTGTGTCAAGAATTACCAGCGTAACACCTATAGACGGTGTCCCGATGAACATTGAATTTTTGTCGCACGTCTGACGATACCAAGTCCTACCTACATTCTTAACGCAGTTTGAAAGTATGTTAATGACTGTAGTCTAGTCAATGGCTTCCTATTATAAATAATTTAAACATTACAAAATGTACAGGGTGACTTTTTAGTCGCTGAACAGCGAGGTACTATGGGCTATATTTCGTCGTATTTTCTTCTACTAAAATAATGTATGTCGATGGTCTGACCACCGGTCACGTTTAGGGGTATTAAAACTAGACTGAAGAAAACTAAGTATGTAAGTGTGCACTAAGAAGGGAATTCATAGTATATTTTATATCGAGGGACTAAACGAAGCCATTATATACCACTAGGGAGTCATGAAACGTTGGCGTTTAGTCTCGAGGTGGAAACTGTACTTTTCACTTTGAGTGCGAGAAAAATTGTCAATTTAGTACAAATTTATTTAAAACCCAACAAATTTACACTCGACAAAAATTCAGAAATTTTCGCGGTCAGTTTTTTCTTCTAAACCTGTCAGGCTGTCACAGATTAACAAAGAGATTTAAATCTCTTTGCAGGTAAACAATTTAAAACACATGGCGCCACCTTCTTCGCGGAAAAACCATGGAACTAAAACTCTTCACATTTTCGCAATGAAGATGGTCCACACTCTACAGATATTTACTGGCTGTTTGAGGTTGTCTTTTTCTAATTAAGGAAATTAAAAAAAAAATACTTTATACTCCCTAAGGACTAAAGTGGTCACTTTAGTCCCGCTTCGTAGGGCTATATTGGCGTACTTTTAGAGCATGAGAAGTTAAAAATAATAAATCACCTTCTTTTCGTAATAGAAACTTTTTCAACCGATTTCATCGATTAAAAGGAGGAAATTCTCAATTGTTACCTCAGAAGTACTCAGAACTGTCGACTAGGTGAACCGATTTTGATAATTGTTTTTTTATTTGAAAGCTGGTGCTTCCCGTATGGTCCTTTGCCCATCCAATTTGGTTCAGTTATGACAGTGGCATCCATGAGAAAACCATAAAAGTTAAAGTCGGTTATTTACTCTTTATTTTCCAAATAAAATTTTCGTTTTGAATGTTCAAAAAATTTCAAGTCCACTACTCTAAACACGTTATAAAATTATTTGGTTGACAAATAAGCGGTAAGAGCCTTTGCTTTTGCGACAAGTATACGTTAGCTTTTCGAATCTGATTATGATGTATGCAATAAATCTATCGCTATCTTGCCAAGAAACTGTACTCAGTTTGGCGAGGATTTTGAGAATAAGTACAAAATGATGTTAAAAATGAATAGATAAAAAAAAAATCTTTCTCTATATTCAGCTACCAAAAAGTCAGCCGGTAGAATAGCGTAACATAGTTTTGATAGTAAAACAGAGACGAAAAGTATAATAATTTAATTTGTAAGGTATACGGTAGAAAATTTATATATGAATGCAGATTTTTGTAATGTAGTGTCTTTGCATATGAATCTCAGAAATCATGTAGGTAGTATCTAAACTGTTGTAGTGTACTATATTATAATATTGTATACGTTAAGGTGTAACATACTTAGCTGAGACTATTGTAAATCTACCAATGTACTTGAATATTTTTTATCATATTAGAGTCAGGTCAAAGACATGTTTTTATGTAATGTAGGGGTTTATAAGTTCACTTATTGAAAGTCATTTCAACTCCAGAGAGACTTAGCAACATGCTAAATAAAAGAATATGCTCACACCATTTTTTTTTTATAAGAGAAAAGGGGGCAAACGAGCAGACGGGTCACCTGATGGTAAGTGACTACCGTCGCCCATGGACACCTGCAGCTCAAGAGTCACAACTGCGTTGCCGGCCTTTGAGGTGGGAGTAGGGGGAGGGCCTCTACCATATATCCGAGGCAGGGTTATTCATATCTGGAAATACCTACTCACTTTTTACTATTGTATTTTACGGAGCTCTAAACGTGACATGTGGAGAGCCATTGGCGGGATACCTACGTATTGCAAAAGTCAATTTTATTGATAAATATGATATTAATAGAATACTTAGTCTTATCAAACACTAGTCCTTAAATTAAGTAGTATGCTATGTCCTGTTTAATACCACAGAAAACTTATGTACCTACGTTAGTATTTATGAAAATTTATAATTGTTATTAATATTGAAACTTTAAATAGTCCGTCCAAATGTTTTATAGATTATGTAAAATAGCTAACTATATGAAAGGATGAAATAAATGTATAATAATTTAGTGAGTGTTTTATTACCTATGTCTTATTTACCTGCGACGTTACAGTTAATTAAATTTTGTTTCACTGAAACAACCCTTTACAGCGTAGGTATTCACGGAGACTCGATACCGTTTCCGTTCGATTCAGATCGAGTGAAAAATTTTCCGAAGTCGAATCTATCGACTTCGGAAACTTTATTCTAGGCGTTTCTGACAGCCACGGAAAATTTTCCGAATGCTTATGTCACATATGACATTAATTTTTGATACCAACATCAGCCCATCTCGAAAGTTTTCGACAGATTTTCCGATATCGAATATCGAAGCTCCCTGAATACGCCTGCTGAGCTATCGATCGTTCTTAACTTCCTTGCTTCACTAAATCACTAATTTGTCACTTTTTGACAAATTAGTGATTAAGTGAAGTATAGATTCGTTTCACGATCTATGATCGTGGCGCTGCTGGGATGATACACATGAAATATTCAAGCTACCCAAAGGCTGTACTATATACGTAGGGTACCGCTACCTACATACATATTGGCCATGGTTTTATAACCCTGGTACAAAATTACTGAAAAAATAGTCTGTACATTTTTTATCTCTTTCCGTCAGCAGCTCTTCGAAATGCTGGTAGCGCAGATTACCTATCTCAGGGGCAGTAATTAATTAAACCGTTATACTTGCTTGAAGGCCCAAGTTTGCCTGGCCCTTGCTTGAAGCAAACAAACAGAGTTTTGATTTATTCTTGCGATAAGGCTGAAGTATTTAACGTTGGATTTGTGACGATGCTTCGGGGAGGCCTATGTCCAGAATTTGACGTATTTTTTTATAAGAGAAGGGGGCAAACGAGCAGACGGATCACCTGATGGTAAGTGACTATCGTCGCCCATGGACACCTGCAACTCAAGAGTCACAACTGCGTTGCCGGCCTTTGAGGTGGGAGTAGGGGGAGAGGGGAGGGGGGCTTTCAACTGATATTATGATAATGATGAAAGTTGGAAGAATTCGGCTGAAGTAAAATATTAAACCATGAAAAAGATAAACTGAAAAACCTCGTCAAGCCGGGCCAAATCGAAATCTCAGATCCACCACAGACTAGGTACTAAACACAAGTGCAAAAGATAAGAAAAAGCAAAAATCCAACTTTGTCCAATTATATTGTCTTTGAGCGCTTGTAATCGCCATTAAGTAGAATGGCGATTACAAGCGCTCAAAGACAATGATAATCCTATTGTGTCTGTGAACTTTAGGTACTAGTATGGCACAAGTGACTGAAAACTTTATAAATACTTTACACTTTCTGGTGCAAAAGGGTAAAAAAATTACCTACCTATGACACTCAGGATATGAAGACGAATAAAGAGACAAATCGATCTTCAAAATCCGTCATACGTAGGTATACTTTACTGCCTTATGGCGAAAAGAAAGCCCCCCTTTCTAAGGCACAGATTCCATACAAACTCGAACATTACAAGTATTCCCGTCCCAGATCGCAACTGTTTTTCCGACTTTCCTGCGACGGCGTCGACGAAAACAGTTTTCAGTCTAAGGAAATGGTAAGTATCTATGGCTTACGTCACAGAATAACATAATTATCTCGATGCACACCCACATAACAGTGGCCTTTCAATGTTTTCAGGGCAGTTGTATTATCTCTGTATCCACACTCACGACATTGTAACATAATGCCTTCATAACGCGAGTAAACATCATTCTACTCTTAATAATGGCGGTTAGTTGACGATTCCATATTCATACTGATTACTTTTGATTTGAGCAGTTTGTTCTAAACCAAAGTGCTTAAGAAGGCACGATAAACCACTGGAGCCGGTTTCAACATTAAATCTGGTAAGCCAATGCGACTGAATGAATAAATGACGAGAAGATGGATGAGTGGTTTGAAAATAATGACGAGTAAAGCAACATTTACAGAAGCGGGACAGGCGCGCGATCTATAACGGGGTTTTTTTAAATAATTTTTATAAAGCCACAGGAATGGAATCTATGACATAGAAAGCGGAAGTGGTACAGGTTGCTTACAAACTCCAACATTACAAAAATTCCCGTCCCGGATCGCGATCGCTTTCCCGCCTAAGTGGGTGTTTTTAACAGAGTCTCCGAAACCGCAGTTGGAACGCATGGTAGGTCGTTTGTAAGGGCTATTAACTATTAGGTGTGTTTTATGTGCTTGAAAAAAGTTACCATTAGCCCAACAACGTGTATCAGTCCGTGGAGCTCACTTTTAGAATACAACCAACTTCAAGGGAGGTTAAAAAAAGCATCACTATCTAATCAGGCATGGGATTGCGATCATGGTACATGATAGTCTAGCTAGCATGTGCGGCGTTGGCGTTGCCCTCTCGAAAACCGTTTTTCCCGTTACCGTATAAAATTCGAAACACCCTTTTAGTGCTTAAGTTTTAAAAGTTTACTTGCCAATTTTCAAGTGGTTTTTTATCTGAGATTTGGTGATGAGGAAGGGAGTCAATCTGTGGTATTTCGCTATATTCTTGTATCGATATGTGAGCTAATCCTAACTAACTTACAAATACAAAATTCAGTTGGTTTGTTTTGATTTCACGCTTCAACCACTAAACCGATTTTAAAAATTCTTTCACCAATAGATAGCTACATTATCAGCGACTAACATGGGCTATATTTTAGGGCCGCGGTTTCACCGGGGAAACAGCGGGGCGCTGCTAGTATTGCCATAAACGCTAAAGTTTGTGAGGATAGATGGATGTTTGTTTTTCTTTTACGGAAAAACTACTTAAGAAATCTTAGTGATATAGCTTATTCATCAGCATAACACATAGGCTACTTTTAACCCCTGAACGCGACGGAAGTCGCGGGCAAAAGCTAGTTCTATATAAATGAGCAGCAAACCAATTTGAGTTTTGAAATAGGTTCCTATTTAACACAGAACATTACGATTTTTTTGTCATTGTAGGTTCTTGGATGTAAGATCGAAAATTCGGGACTTCGGCAGGGCAATTATAGTGAAAAACGCGTGAAAAACATAGTATATCTACTCACCATTTTGGCACCCAATTGCGCGGTGAACCATATCAAATTGAAAACAAGAGCACTATCATAGAATAGACAACCGTATGTCAATAAATTCTTTTGTTATCTACAGCAAAGCCTTTATAAAACCGATTAGTGGAAGCCATTTTATCAGTCGCGTAAATGTTGAGCGTTAATGAGCCAGAAAACTATATATTTTTTAATAAGTAATAATATACTGTATTAAAATTAATTGTGGTGTTACAATTTCTGGCGGGAACGCAGACTTTTACGTGCTTTCTCCGAGCCGAGAGCAAAAAGTAAAGTAAAAATGTTGATGTAAAAATCGTTAATTAAAAAAAAAAGTTAATTATTATCATATAATAATTTTTGAGTGCCAATATTTTAAACCTTCTTATTGGGAACCTACTCAAATGTAAGTAAAGGTGACATAATATTTTACCATCCTCCATCTGCAGTACTAGGTTTTCTACCTAGTTCATTTATTACCTACTAGCAGCGCCCCGCAGTTTCACCCGCGTAGTTCCCGTTCCCGTGGGAATACGGGGATAAAATATAGCCTATGTGTTATTCTGATGTATAAGCTATAATAACTGTAAAGTTTCATCAAAATCATACAAACAACAACACCCATCCATACATCCATCCATACAAACTTTCGCATTTATAATATTAGTAGGATGTCGGTGTAGGAATAGGGTGACGGTGACGGTGACACAGTGTAACGACACTACAATAGAATAGCTAGCTAGCTATACGCTCCAATAGACGGCAAAGTTCTGAACCGCGCTATCGATTTTTTTTATGAGTTTGTATAAATACAACTGTCAAACATCAACCGTTGCACCGCGGTCCCCAGGCACGATCACCTCGCCTAAAGGAAGATCTTCCCTTTTTATGACGGAGGAGCATTCCATCTCCGCTCCTCCATAACAGCTCTGCTCCTCCATAACAGTATAAGAATTTGTAAATGGCTGAAGTTTTAAGTTAAATTGATTATTGACAAAGAGGGGCGCTGGAATCTCGACAGATTATAATATTAGTCTATAACTACATTCACGCCTTACCCTCGAGGAGATCGGCAGAGGTATTATTTAAATTTTCATTTGTCTTATAGTTTTAGAACTAAACGCGATATAGTAGCTAGTATAGTAGCATCACAAGTCTTGGGCGTGTTGGCTTTCTCTCAATGTTTTCCTTTACCATTGAGCTAGTGATAAATCTACAACTAAGTACCTACGTTAGTTTAAAAAAAAACTTATTGTCACATGCCTAACCAGAATCGAACCCAGGCCTAATGCGTATGGAGCGGATTCATAGACGGATCAGGGTAATATATTAATTACATACACCGATATTTAAATTTCTGTCTGTAGCACTATTTATTCAAGTGAAATAAAGATATTGATACAAATTCTTTTACACAAACAGTTATTAGTTAAATTATGAGCTATAGTTATTAGTTTGCATCTGGACTCCTGACAGCGGTAAGTATTTTTTGTAAATATTTTCCGTA
Organism: Ethmia dodecea; assembly: GCA_963855545.1. Classification (NCBI taxonomy): domain Eukaryota; kingdom Metazoa; phylum Arthropoda; class Insecta; order Lepidoptera; family Depressariidae; genus Ethmia; species Ethmia dodecea. The sequence continues at coordinate 9,645,448 of OY979458.1, read as the reverse complement.
GACCAAAAAATATAATTTAATTAAAATAAAATATTAAAATCAACGATGGAGTCTTCGAATTTTCGTAGACTAGGTAAGTAAAATCGGTTTTAGATACTAATTTAGGCGGCGGAGTGACCCTCTCTCACATACTACACCACCACACTCACACACAAGCTATATATATATATATATATATATATATATATATATATATATATATATATATACACATATATTTCATACGCAATGTAACTATGTAGTTATAATTTAGTACTTAATTGTCGTCTTGGGGTGGGTCCTGGAGACCTGTAACACAGGTCTTGAACCTAGCTCAGGCTCCAGTCTCCCACTACCTTAATAAGGAATGTATCCGAAAGCCTTACATAATTGTGGAGAAAATAAATTATTATTATTATTATAGTACGGTTTCCATACGTAGCCCTAAATTCAGTTATGCTAGTAAATAATTAAATTCATATTTGGAAAAAATTTAACAAATTAAAAATATCTGAAATCTTAGTCGATACTGAACAAATAAATTTAAGGAATTGCGCTTATGCTGTTACATATTGTATACTTTAGTAACTACTAATATAAGATAAAAGTTTCTACTTTTATTTGTCAGAGAAACGGGAAATTCTAAGTAATAATATAAGACGATAAAATGGGCACGAAAAACTCGACACCTCACAACGCATTATTTTGTCATTAGAAATGTGTGTCAACTAGTTTGTCACAGATAGATACTTACAGAATGTACTATATTAATCAGATTTCTCGAAACCTACATATATTTTTTTTAATATTGCACATATTATCTGCTTTTCGGTTTTAAACTTCTTCCGGAAAACAAATGAACGGAAGAAGTACGAAATAATTACAATTATTGTGTACATAATAATATCTTGTAAAAATACATTAATGTACGGGTGCGATGTTTACTATATCCAAAACAGTGATAGTCCATCGCTTATCATTCGTCAGGCTCGGGTTCGAATTCTGGCATGTACCAATAAGTTTTTCTAAAATATTACGTAGGTACATACTTATCATTAGCTCGACGCTAAAAGAAAACATCGGGAGGAAACCCACAGGTCCCAGAATTAATTCTGAGACATGTGTAACAGCACTCCAGTCTGGCGATAGGCTCGCCACCTATCGCGTTTAGGGGCCCAAAGCATATAGGTACTGCTGAAATGTGGGTATTTAAATGGAATACTACTCTGCCTACCTCTTTGGTGATAGAAGGCGTAAGATTATTTATATTATGTAATTATTTCAACAGAAAAAACGTAGGTACTTACCTACCTACTACTTCCTCAGATATATCATCCATCTTTATTTCATCCATCCTAAGGTTCTCTGGAAGAGATCGCTAAAAGCGATAAGACCGCCTATTGTACTTTAGTTAATGTTGGTATCCATATTGTGTTGTTTTTGGTATACAATAAAGAGTTATTGTATTGTATTGCATTGTACTTCCGTGCGTAATAAATAGCCTAAGATCCGACTGCAGAACTAGTGTAGGGATCGAGTATAAGATACAAACCAAATTTTTACGCATATTTATGATTAGGAGTATAAATGTATATCTACCAGTGTGCCCTATCAAAATATGGCCGCTAGTATTTTTAATTAATTTTTTAAATTGATTTTTGGGACGAAATTTCTTTCACTTTCTTTTTACATAAAATATCGCGGCAATATACATAAAGACTCTAAATGAGAAAGACTCAAAACAAGTGAATGAAATTTCGTCCCAAAAATCAATAAAAAAAATTAAAAAATTACCAGCGGCTATATTTCGATAGGGCACCCTGGTAGATATATTATATTCTCCTAATCATAAATAAACGTAAAAATATTGTTTGCAGCATATAGGTACTCGATTCCTTTCGATTCGATTTACACTAATTCTGCAGCCGGATCTCGTACTATAAGCACTAGCCGAGTTTGTGCGTCAAAAAACTTTAAAAATCTTCAAACTTCTTTGTCTAATTGTTTCAAAACAAAATAATATTTATCTTATCCGGTTATAGGTATTGACCAAGATTTAGATCTGATATATATACTATCAGATTATGTATGCTTTTAAAAAGAAAATTCAATTACATTTGTATAATACCTAATTGATAAGTATTTGGCGATTATCAAGCTAGATTCCGAGTTCTTAACCTAAGGGTCTCGTCTGCTTATATGAGTAGAACATACCATAAGAGGTACGCATGGCAAGTAACGAATCATATAGATCTCATAAATTCGTAATTGTCATAATATTTTTTTGCGAAATTATACTTAGGGTTCAAAGTTGCCTCTTCTCAAAAACTACTAGACCGGTTTTAAAAATCCTTTTACTAATGTAAAGCTTACTTTTCTGGGGGTAACATGAGCAATAATTTTACTAAGGAACGGGACTTACGTTTGTGAAAACGCGGGGGACAGTTAGTTATTAATATTTGCCCCGCGTTGCTAATAGCTGCTAATAGGTAATTTTGACCGTACGTACTGTTTCAGATAGGCTATGGCGATTTTAGCAGCGGCCATTTTGGCCTTCCTCCTGAGCAATGCGTCCGCACAAGACGCTAACTGCGATTTCAATCAATACGTAAGTTTAAACCAAGATGGAACCTCCCATTGTTTGGTATTGAAAGTCCTTGAATTGCATCATAGATCATCTCTCAGAATCAGGCTATCAATAATCTTACTCTACCACAATATTTTAAGAAATCACTAGAATGTATTCTTGCAAATAAATATTACTTACTTAGGTACTAACGAACACATGTACATTTTCAGGTTCAAGTAGGACAAACTTATTATGTATATAGCCCAAACTACCCGTCAAACTATACACCTGGGGTCACGTGTCGCTGGATCGCCACCTGTCCTACAGGTTACAACTGTCGACTAGACTGCTCCGACGTGAATCTACCAAACGTGAGTATCCCTAATATTATAAATGCGAACGTACCTCTGTCTGTTACTTTTCAACGAAGGTATAAACTGGCAAACCACATTCGGTGCGTAATCAACTTGCAGTCCTCGGGCTTACGGTCTGTCATCCCCGGGCTTACGGTTTGTCGACACCGCGCTTACGTCTTACGTCAAGCCAGCTCGCCGCTTGCTTCTGCCGCGGCCTTTCCTCTCAATCACTCGTCACTGCCGCGTTATTTTCAAAATTCAGGCAACGCCGAGCCGTAAGCGCGGTGTCGATGTCGCCTAGCCGTAGCCAAGTCAACGTGCCGGAGGTGCGGATCCGCTCCGATGATGTGCCCGCGTTCAGTTGACAACGAAATGACGACGATCCATTTCCAAGTTTATATAGTGTTGACCTTAGAGCGGTGAACGGGTTTTGATGAATGTTAGCACGGCGATAGTTTCCATCTCCAGGAAGGATATAGGCTTCCTTTCATCCCAGAAAGGGGAAGTTGAGGGTAAAGCCTAGTTTAATAAACTTGTCATTATCCTCACTGTTTTAGGTTTAAAGAAATTTATTCTCATAAAGAATTACAAATTCACTTACATGAGAACACTTAAATTTTAAACAATGTATAATTAGTATTGTAAAGAGCGTAGTAATATTTAAATGTGGGTAGAAAAATTATAACTTCGAAGACAAATTCGCATCGCAGAAGTGCATGTCGGCAAACGGTTAAGTAGGTCAACACAGCGTAAATCCAGAGATCAACCGTAACTAGATGTGGCTTTCTGCGTTTTGATTTAATATGTAGTTTTTTAGAAGTTTTTTGAATAAATAATAACTTTTTGCTTCTTTAATTTCGTTTGGAATTTTGTTGTATATTTGAGCACTTAAATAGGTAGTATTATTTTTGCCGTAATTTGTTCTTGAGGGTCGAAGTATTAGATGATCTGCATTTCGGAGACGTCGTGTTTGGATTTGTTTCTTTTTAGTAAATGATAGATGAGTGTGTATATCTCTTTGTAGTATTTTTCTTATTAGTATACAAGTATAGTATTCAAATGTTTGTTTTATAGTTAGAATTTTAGTTTCTTTATATAATATTTTAGTTGGCGTAAGAAAGTCGTAATCAAATAAAGTTTTTATTAATTTATTTTGAGCTATTTGAATGGCACTGAGATTAGTTTTAGCAGCTAGCCCCCAAACCTCTATTAAGTAATCAATGTGTGGCTTTACCATCGTATTATAGACGTTATATTTCATATTTTCCGGCAGAAATCGGATAATGCCCCTAAGAGCGCCCGTGAGCGACGTTATTTTGGATTTTATTTTTTCAATTTGGGGTTTCCAGGTAAGATTGGAGTCTAATATTATTCCCAAGTATTTTTCTTTGTCTGTGCGGCTTATTATTTGGTTGTTGATCGATAGAGGTACAAAATCAGCAATTTTTTTATTTTTGGCTGCAAAAATTACATAATGTGTTTTGGATATATTAATTGTTAGCAGATTACATTGAAACCAGATATTAAGTATGTCGAGGTCTGCCTTTGCATCCTGAGTGATTTGTTCAATTTTATTACCAAAGTAAAAAATACTTGTATCATCAGCGTACAGTGATAGATCCCCCTTTAAATTTAAATCTTGATTATTATTAATGTAAATTAAAAACAGCAAGGGGCCAACTATTGATCCTTGTGGCACACCGTAGGTGATTAGCTGAGGAGAGCTTTGACAATGAGATATCTTAACAATTTGTCGGCGGTTGGAAAGATAAGATTTAAAGATTTGATGTGCATTTCCAATAATTCCGACGTCTCTGAGTTTATTTAGTAGTATTTCATGGCTGACTGTATCGAAGGCTTTCCTCAAATCTATAAACACCCCCAATGCTATTTGTTTCTGATCTATTTTATTTTTTAATTTGGTCACAAGGTCTACAGTGGCTGATAAAGTGCTGGATCGGGGTCTGAAACTATATTGGTGTTTACAGAGAAAATCTATTGAGTTTAAATATTTTTCTAGACGGCTGTACAACACTCTTTCAAAAATTTTAGACAACACGGGAAGGACAGAGATCGGGCGATAGTTTCCTGGATCTAATCTATTACCAGCTTTGTAAATAGGGGTTAATTTAGCAACTTTTAAACTATCAGGGAATGATCCTTCATCAAGACATTTATTGATACAGCGTGCCAGTTTATCAGAGATTAGGTGTTTTATGCATTTTATAGATTTGATACTGATACCATCTATACCTGAGCTAGTATTGCAGTCTAAATTATCAATTATTTTAGATACTTCCTCAGTGCTAACTGGGTCTATTGTGGATAATTGACAGATAGGAGTTTTGGAGTTTGCTGCATTGGTATATATTTTATTGTTGTGATATTTTGTCGGTATTTCACTAGCTAAGACTGAGCCAATTGATGAAAAAAATATATTAAAGTGTTCGCAAATTTCTTTTTTATCTGAAGTTATACCTGTTTGTGTTTGGAGTTTCGTTGGTAGATTTTTTTCCGAAGTTTTATTATTAGAAAGGTCATTAAATAAAGCCCACATCTTTCTCGGTTTACCTCTGCATTTAGTAAATTGTTTGTGATAATACTGTGATTTTGCTCTTTGGATGTTGTTATTCGTCTTAGTTCTCTGTTTTAAGAGTTCGTCTTCGATTATTTTGTTGTCAGGTTCATTCTTATGTTGATGCCATAAAATATTGTTTTTGTTTATGTCTTTTATAAGGTTCTTGTTAATCCAATCTTGCCTTGGCGGGTTCAAAACTTTGATCTTTTTCACTTTGCTCTTCTCAATACATGAGGTTATCATTCCTTCTAGCGCTTCAAATTCTTCATTACCATTTAGTAGATCTAGGGCTGTTGCTGTTATTTTATATAGTTGGTCGTAATTTATTGCGTAATATTCTTCTTTTAGAATAGGTTCTGGTTGATATTTTTTAATCTCGAAGTAAATCTGTTTGTGGTCAGACATTGAAGATTCAACAATGGCTAGGTGAAATTCATGTTCCTTTAGATTAGTAGAAACGTGGTCTAGAAGGGATTTTTTTAAATGAGTTTCCCGAGTACAATATTTAGCTTCAATTTTGTTCAAGATTTGATATCCATTTTCCTTTAGCATCATTTTGTAGTCTCTGACGGAGTGATCAGGGTGTAGTAAATCAAAATTAAAATCTCCAAAGACCACCGCTCGTTTATATGTACTTTTGTATTTGGGATGAGTAAATTTCAAAAAACTCCTTATCATTCGTTCGACCTGGTTTATATACAGCTCCTATGTCGACTGAGAACTTGTCTAAGTGGACCCAGAGGATATGGTTATCGTCTTGAGTTGTTTCTTCTTTTAACTGATGTTTTATGTTGTTGTGGACGAAGATCGATACGCCACCTCCCCCAGAATTTGTCCTGTAGTTGTAATAATGCGTGTATCCAGGTAATTGTAGACGATTTGCCTCATCATCTGATTTTATCCACGTTTCCGATATAATTATCACATGAACAATATATGAGAAGGATTGAGTTACACACCGCAACTCGTCTAGTTTTCCAGCTTTGACAAGGCTGCGAGCATTAGCATAAAGGAATTTTAAGGATTTTTACCTGTCTCATATAAATTTTAACAAATATTGTGATGCATATCGATTAAAGCGCTATAGTTAGGTATAGCCGTTTTGACGAAGGACTCAGCGACACCACGTTAGCACCTCATATTTTTAACCCCCGACACAAACAGAGAGGTGTTATAAGCCAATGTCTGTCTGTTTGTCTTCGTAATATTTAGTGCAACCGTTGTGACGTGCAACTGCAACTTGTAACAGTATCATATTCATACATTTTGAAAAGTTTTGCTATAAATAAGTACGAGTATAATCACAACGAAATGATACCTACTTACTAAAAAAACCTGTGTTGAATTATTAAAAGTTCATTCATCCCTGTAAAATATTTGTAGGTACTTGATTGTCAAAATCGTGTTTAGTTAAGAGTAATAAATTAGACATTGTAATTAATAGGTACAGTCAAGAGCACACTTGTAGTGCGAGTCTGACTTCTAAGGCGATTGTAATAAGAACGTTAAAATGTCCAATGTGTCAAGCTCCTCGTGCTCTTGTCTGTACTTAGGTAGGTACCATGTTGTTTTTCGACTCGACTCTTTGTTTTAAGTTTAGCCACGGACACCTGTGTAGACATCCAACATTTTGTATACTTATTTACAATATGAAACACGATTGACTTTGACGTACTTAGTGTGGCAGTGGTTCCTGTGCGACTTCAATTTTAATTGTGCCATATTATAACATATTTTTTTACCTAAACACACTAGTCAAACCTCAACCTTCAATTTCCTCACCCCCCTTTAAATTTTGTTGTTCCTACTACTTGGGAGTTGGGACACATTTGCTAAAACTTTTTAATGTTCGTAAATAAATAATAATAAGTAGTTAGGTACTAGACTGTTAATTTTTATATTTGGGTAATTTTATCATTGGACGTAATTATAGTGCGCACGGGCGCGCACGGACTCTTCAAGGAGCTCAGCAGACGACTCAGGGAAGCATCAGGCGACCCCCGAGCAGGCGACTTTCTCGCGCAAAGGATAAGTATTGCCATCCAGCGCGGGAATGCCGCTTGCGTGATGGGCACCTTGCCACGGGGGCCTCATTTTTTACATCTCTTGTAGTTTAGTTAAGTTCGTAGTTTTAGTTTTACTCTTAATTTTACTTTTAGTTTACTTTTACTGTTGTACTTATTCACGGTTATTTTGATTAAACACCTCAAGAGAATAAAAAAAATATGCCTCAGTCGCGATGATATAAGGAAGTGATTATCAGAAGGTGGGGATGGGGATGGTGGCCTAAACTGAAGTGGCCTATTATAAAGAAAAGTATAACTCCGGCACTGGGCTTTGGTCGTCCTGTATCTGAAATGATGATGATGAAATAAAAAGTAGATTGACAGACTCTGTTGAACCAAGTGTTAGTTTGGACGTTTTTATTTGCGAACCAAAAGAGTACTAGTCGGAAGTCGAAACAAGGTCCAAGTTGCTTAGATAAAAAGTATTAGATGAACCAGCAAGAAAATGGATACAACTATTTGTCCTCATTAACAAATAACAATTTTCTTTCATTTGTTTAGCAAATGCCTACGAAGATTCCATCTGAGCGCCTGAAACTGTTTTCCATTTAAGTTTTCTTTTTTTGCAAATCGAATCCATTAGGCGCGATGTACGCGGCTGTGCCCTTGACGAGTGGAAGGTTAAAAAAGCATCACGTTTTAATTTGCAGTCCGCTAGTTGCTCCTTGGACCGGCTTCTCATCTCGAAAACTGGGGACCCTCAGCTCTCTGGCGCAGAGAGATACTGCGGCAGAGGCACCGTCACCGCTGTCTCCACAAGACAGGTCATCAGTGTGGGTATGTCGCATCGGTATGGCCATATGAGCATTGGTGTAGGGATTTTTCCTAGCGGGAGCCATGGCCCCAGCCATGAAAAAATATTTATTTACTTTAAGCACACAGAGTGGTATTTCATGGTATAGGAGTCTCCTTTTAAACATAAGAATGTATGTGCCAGGAGGCTCCGCTACAACATTTACTTGTATCAGAACATCGAGCATTTGCCATTTTTAAATTTACTCGAACCGCTCTTCGAACACGACGCTTGATGTTTTGTTACAGCCTTTTAAAAACCAACGAGCATATTGGTGTAACATTTCGTCGAGCCTTTGCACGAATGCGCGCGATGAGAGGGTGCGGTCGGGGTGACGCGGAGGATGGGGGAACTTGTAGGTCCGACATTTCAAAGAAGAATGAACGAAGGAACAACGAAGTGTTACGGGTAAATGCACACTCGCTGTAAGCATTTACCCGTAACACAACGCCGAACATTCGTAGGAACGTTACATTATATGGAAATGCTTAGGCTAGCTGAGCTTTTGCCTGTATTGTACCATTCGTAAGAACGTTACATTACACCGAATCAACTAGATGGTATATTATTATTAGGTATAATGTTATTTATTTGTTAAAAATCAAAAAGACGAGAGAGAAGACGGTTTTTGGGTTTCGGTAATTGAGGATGAAGTTATTTTATGTATGAAGAAGTGTATTTTTCTAGGGTGGGCCCACAGCTTTCTAGGGTGGGCCCGGCCTACCCTATGCATATGAGGAATAATAAGATATTGATAAATAGAGTTGACGTATGACAGTGGGAGTTTGAGAGAGGGTATGTCGGCAGAGAAGCATGTGAGTAGATTCAATTCGAAAAAGTAGAACTTCAATACTATCGGGTTCAACTGATTTTAATGAAAATTTTAGGGATTGACACAAGAAGGATTTAGAGAAAGGAAGGAAGGGGGTTTGGGCGTATGGATCGAATGGATTTAATGCATCTTACTGCATCTTACTATACATCCTTGGGCGAAGTTGACGATAAAGCATCATTATGCTTTATTTCATGTCTATCGCTTGCAGGTCTTATAACCTCGCGGCAAAGTCCTGGAGGCCGGTTTCTCTGCCAGCTGACTGCGCAGCCGGTGGCGACGGTTCCGGACAATTGCCAGTGTGGCTACAAGAGATCTGTAAGTGGTGTTAATTTCGAAAATATTCAATTTATTTAAATAAAATTCTTTATGGTCGCATTCTTCCGCAACCCACGGAACCTTAAAGGTAGACTTCCGTGGATCGCGTGCGTGTATGAAAATGACGCCATACATTTTCAAACTTCTCAGGTTACATGTAATGATCACAAACATGTGATCCGAGGCTTTCTTATTTATTACTTTCCGAGGTGTGTATACTTTTTTCTTTTAGGCGGAGGAGGAAAGCGGCAACTTCGTTTAGCGCAGCGGGCCGAAATTTGCCGCTTTCCGCCCAGAGAAATGAAAACGTTATTTTCTCCCTCCCATTTCAGAACCGCATAGTAGGGGGAGTAGAAACGGGTATCAACGAGTACCCCCCGTTGGCCGGCATCGTCGATACCCGGATATTCCAGATCAAATGCGGAGGGGCGATCATCGACAAGAGATATGTGCTCACCGCAGCCCACTGTCTCGTCAACCAAAACCTTTCAAACGTAGCTGTTGTAGTTGGCGAACACAATGTGAATACTGGTCAGTGCAATTTTACACTTCTACACTATCTACATTAATATTAGAGAGGAAAGATTTGTATTTTTGTATGTTTGTAACGAATAAATTCAAAAACTACTGTACCGATATAGACAATTCTTTTCTTGTTCCCACGGGAACGGGAACTACGCGGGTAAAACCGCGCAGGACAGCTAATAACTTAGGCATACTCGTATATGTATGTATAGACAGATCCCCTAGCGACATCTATCGCGTCTACATAGAACTAACTAAAGCGCCATTGATGACAAGCAAAGCGCGCGACGTCACAAGTGCTAAGCCAGCTTTTTGGCGGGAATCCGAAGAGGGACGTAATACTTTTTTAAATGAAAATTTCTTGACATTGGCAAAATGCAAATGCGGTGCCAGAAAAGAGAAAAAAGGTCTAATCCGCTCTATCGAAGTGTTTACATTAGTTTGTAAGTATAAATGCAACTGTCCAACATCAATCGTTGGACCGGGTCTCCCAGTCACGATGACCTCTAGCTCCACCACGATGAAGGAGCTTTTCACCTTCGCTCCTCCGCAGACTTTTTTTTTTAACTGCGAGTCGGATTTCCACACTAAGGGTTACGCACTAACAATAAAAAAACCGATCAAAATACCTCAAAATACTTTAATTTGAATATGCCGAATATGGAAGAGTGACCGAATATTCTTGGCATCTCTAATAACGGTAGTATCGACCGTCCAAGAGCTATATGCCATCGATACATTATTGCTGATTATTAGGAGACTATTCCCGTTGTTCCCACTCAATGGGGATATCGTCAATGGGGACAACGGGAATACACCGACTATTTTACATAAATGCTATAATGCATAAATACGGTGCGACTCCTTCTAGTGCAATTAGGTAAAAAAAAAATTCATGCTCCCTTTTATTTTACTTAATAACAAACTATTTGCCTAAAATATTTTGCATAACAATATTCATCTTAATACACTTGAACAAACACTGCTACTGACGCCTATGCAAATTTCTGGTGTTTATTTTTATTTATTTATTTAGGACAACAAACTTTTGTATCCATAAGTTTTTCAAAAACTTTCGTAGGTAATTATTTATCAAGTGAAGGAGAACATCGTGAGGAAACCCACAGGACCCAGGATTCTTTCTGAGGCACACCGATGTGCTGAAGCGATGGGCGGTAAACCTGTCAAGTTGAGGTCAAAATAAAATTTGCTTAGGTACATAATTTAACTAAACCAGATGACAATGCACTGTAAAAAAAAAACTTTTATTTTTTTTAATTTCAGGCGACTCGCCAGCTACACAAGGATTCGCAGCTGCCCGCTTCATCATTCACCCACGATTCTCTCCGTAAGATGAAATTAGAATCCTTGGTGACGGGTATATTTATTTTATACAAGACATTCATATTAAGTCTGAGACACGTTTATTAGACCCGCGGGCGTATTCACGGAGATTCGACACCGTTCCCGTTCGATTCAGATCGAGCGAGAAATGTTCCGAAGTCGAATCTATCTAAAATTTTCGAATGCTTTCCGAGACTGAAATAGCTATCGTGTAAGTTTCCCACAGCCACAGAAAATTTTTCGAATCCTTGTCAAATATGACATTGGTTTTCGATACCGATAGATATCTGTGAATAGCCCATCTCGAAACCTTTCGACAGATTTTCCGATTCCGAGTCGAATATCGAATCTCCGTGATTACGACCGCCCGGTCCGGCGATGGGTCACCACCTATCACGTTTAAAAGAATACATTGGCGAAAAGTAGGTATTTCCAGAAATGGAATACCTCTGCCTATCCCCTCGGGGATAAAAGTCGTGAGATTTTATTTTAATTAATCATATTGATTGTCGATGGCAAGTCTGACCAAGTCATTATTTGCTTACTACTAATTATATGTAGTAAAGTCGCAAGAATATAGTTCCCCGTTATTTTACAGCTAAACCACAGACAGAATCTAAGTAGTGGACAGTATCCAAATTAAATTGCGAGTAATCATTCATTGAAAAGCTCATTTTATGACTTTTTTTTATATTTTAAATTATTTTTTGATTATTTTTTTTAATTTTTATGATTATGTTTTTAATAATGAATTTATGATTATTCGAATACGATTTTAAAAGATCACGAATAAATAGATGAATAAATAAAAAAATATCCTAAAACACCTCCAAAAATGCATTAGGAAAATTTTAAAACAATAGAACAATCAAAAAAGTAATGCAGCTGAGTACTGAGTTATGTATGACGTCACGACTCAGTATTTAGTTATTTTTTATACAAAATCAGATCATAAAAAGCAACTCGTTTGACTGGGCAGGATACCATACCCTTTAAGGCTTGCATAAATAATCGGGTGTCTTTTATCACCTTTAACGTGGAACGTGAGTAAAGTCGCCATCAAATACCATGCTATCTCGTTTCCAATTACAGAACAACATTTGACTACGACATAGGCATCGTGGTGCTCAACTCAGACATTCAGTTCAGTGACCGAGTGGGCCCCTCTTGTTTGCCCTTCAAATTCACGAACACTGACTTCACAGGCCAAAATCTTACTGTGATTGGTAAGTACCTTGTGTTAGGTTCTGGTGAATAGAGAATTTTCTAGGGATGGGCATACCCATCCTACTCCATACCTACCAAATTCTTATTAGGCGAATTTTTTTTCACACAATTTCGCATGTGAGATTTCACAGGCAATGATTTGAAATTGCGATGTAAAATCACACATGAAGGAAATAAAATGTGAAATATGAAATAAAATTTACGTGATTTGTGATCAGTAGCAGGTTAGCTAAAGGTGAGTAGCAGGTGCACGTATGAAAAATAATTTCATATGGTTTTCATATGCTACTCATTAAATGACTTCTCAAGAATCTGGTGAACAGTTCAAGCGATTAGAGGAAAGAGGTGGAATGCTCCTCCATGGAAAGGAATGATCTTTCATCATTGTGGGTTATTGATAGGTGTTGGATAGTTAGATAGAAAAAATATTAATAAAAAATAATAATAATAAATTAAAAAAAAATGATAGTTGTTGTGAGAACTTCGATAGCGATAGCTTGCGAGTGTGTGATTGGCAAGAGACACTTGTCCCATCGACGACGAGGAAGCCACTGTCGACTTATAAGGCCCTTTTTATAGTCTATATATATTTTTATAGTTTATAGTCTAGTTAGGTGGGTTCGGTGACAGTTCACATTTTTCTGTTTTACGCTTAAGGTACTTACTAATTTCAACTCATAAAAATATTTGATTAAACAATAATTAATATTTTATCATTGCAAAAATACAATCATTTTTATTAGTCAACAGTAGTATCAGTAAAATGGAAAAATGTGAACTGTCACCAAACCTATGCTACATGAAATCTATATACCTAGTCAGGTCATAAGTTCTGTCACATGTTTAATATTAAATAATTAAGATATGTTTAGTATTTATGTAACCATTTATATACCAAAAAGAACTTAATATAACAAAGATTCTTATGGTAATAAAGTTTGTTCAAAATGACCCCCTCGATTTTGAATACAGGCCTTCAATCTGCGCGGCCAGTCGTCTATCGCAGCACGAACGAGGTCCATGTCAATATCGGCGGCTGCCTTAATCAAGGATGCCTTGAGTGACTCTAAATCAGGATGAAGCTTTGAGCAGGCCTTTTCCTCCAAGTGTTGCCATATCTTGTAATCTAACGGACTCAAATCTGGACTGGAGGAGGGCCAATTTTTGTGCCGGATGAAGTCGATTTCCTTGTGTGCTTTTCGCTCTATGAGCTGGCGCAGAATCTTGTTGGGATACCCAGTGCCTGTTATTGAACATGGTATTAGAAACAGGTTCCACTAGGTTCGTGAGGACTGTATTTTGATACACAACTGCATTCGTTTTTACACCTTTCTCACAAAAATGTACCTCTGTTAAGCCCAAATAAGAAACTCCCAACCAAACCATGAGCTAGGATGGAAAATGATCTCGTTGGACACGCGGAATACGGTTGCTCGCTTCTTCACAGCTGTGTGCGTACACCTTATCATTTTGTTTGTTGTAGCTCTCTTCCACAGTAAAAATTTTGTTATCCGAAAAAAGAATTTCACGATGCTTTTTTTTCCGCGTACTGCTTCAACAAAGCGCGGCATCTTTTGAGTCTCAGATCCATTAAACGAGCGTCCAAACGATGTCCTGTTTTTCTTCGATATGCCCGAAGCCCTAAGTCTTAATTTAACACCCTTTTCACCGTGGTTCTGCTTAACCCCATTTGAAGGGCAAACAGTTTCTGCTTACGTATGGGATTTCTTTGAATTCGCGCCTTTACAGCTTTTATCACTGCTGGAGTCCTAATAGAGCGAGGGCAACCACTTCTTGACCTGTCATCTACACTAGAGTCTTCATTGTATCGTTTGACGGAACGATAAACAAATCTTTAAGTTATATTAAAATTTTTCAGTATGTCAAAAATCCGAATTGGCGCGTAACCGCAACGATGCATGGCAATAACCGCGACACGGTCTTCTTTCCATATTTAAAAATGAGTAAAAATCTAAAAAAGAACACATTTTTATTTTCATGAAAAATTCTAAATTCGAATTCAATAAACTTTTTTGTGGACAGCATTTTCAATCCAAATTTTTTTATTGTGTGACAGAACTTGCGTGAATGCACTCCTGGCGTCAAAGCCGCGGTTTGATGTGTTTGCGGATGGATGGATGAGTGTATGCAAGGAAGTGTTGTGTTTTTGTGAATTTTTAGAATTATAATTTTGTGTTTTACTTTTACGTGATTATTTTGTGTTTTGTATTTTTTTTTTCTCTTTCTCCTGTTGCCTTGTATAGTGTTTTGGCTTTGTCTGTGTGCTATACATTGTAAATAAATAAATAAATAAATAAAAATAAATAAAACTTATGACCTGACTATGTATATAAAGAGAGAAGTTCTGACTCAATGACTCATCAACGCCCAGCCTAAACCCTTAGACCTAGAAAGCTGATTTTTTTCACAGATATTAGTTTTAAGACGTAAAATAGGAATAAGAAAGCAATTTCCGAAATTCAGAGCGACAGAGCGCCGGTGATAGCCCGGACGGTTAAAGAGCCTGCCTAAAATCAGTGAGGCTCGGGTTCGAATCCTGGCATGTACCAATGAGTTTTTCAAAAACTTACGTACATATTTATCACTAGCTCGACGGTGAAGGAAAACATCGTGAGGAAACCCGCAGGTCTCAGAATTAATTCTGAGACATGTGTAAACAGACCCGGTCCGGCGATGGGCTCACCACCTATCACATTTAGGGGTCCAATATATCTCGTGAAATGTGGGTATATCCAGTAATGGAATACCTCTGCCTACCCCCTCGGGGATAAAAAAGGCGTGAGCGTATATATTTCCGAAATTCAACCCTTAAGGGGGTGAAAAAAGGGTTGAACACGTTTGTATGGAAAACCTTCATTTTTGGGTGTATTAATTCGAAACTTGGTAAAAATACTCCTCAAAACAAACAACAAGAAACGTATTTCAAAATTTTTCAAAAAACACCTCCTAGGGGCTGAAACAGGGGGTTGGAGTTAGTATAGATACGTGTTGTTTTTTACGTCTATCTATCAACTTGAAACTTAACACAAATACTCTTAGAAATAAATGATGAGATATACGTATTTTTGTATTTTTCGAAAATTTTCCCCTAATAATTCATTCATTCATTCATAAACTTTTCTTTAAACGTCTTTGATACTATATTTCCCAGGTTGGGGTACCCAATTCCCCGGAGGTCCGACATCTGATTACCCGATGAAGGCTGACCTGCAAGTGATCAGTCAACCTCAGTGCCGCACTTCAACCCCTTCCTTAACAGACAGACAGATTTGCACATTTACGCCTGGGAAAGATGCTTGCCAGGTGAGATGGTTAAGGATCCCTAACTAGATGATGTAAGGTCTACTTATAGTGGTCAACCAACTGACTGTTAAGCCTGATCTGATCAACAGTAGCAAATATTTTTTTCAGGTAAAATGAATCTTTTTTTTTTTTATATTCCTACTTATTCAGAGCAAATATATTTCGCATTGAATTGATTACATGTCAGGTCATGCCACAATAATAAATTAATCACAATTATAAATAAGCAAAATTATACAAATCACAATGTCTAAAATATTCAAATCACAATACAAATAACAATGTCTAAATTATACAAATCAATCTTGATCAGAGTATCAACTTGTAATAATAATAAATCAAATCAAAATAAAAAATCATTTATTTTCTGTAGGTACAAAAAGTACACTTAAAATGTCAATAAGTAGTCTAATAACTAGGTACTCTAAACACGTCAATGAAGATTGGCTAAATTAAGGCTACACGTAAACAGCAGCAGCACCCATCTCCACCGACGAGTTGCTGGTTCTAAATGCAGTACCCTGAGAAGAACCAGCAACAAAACTCAAGGGCAGCTCTTTTTAATCAGCAGCCATCGTAGACCTTATAATAGGTCGTACAACCTAAATTGAATTACGGGATACAAAAATAACTGTTGATCTCTATTCTTTAAGCGCGGAACGACGCCATTTTGGGCCCAAATTCACTTCTTCTCGGGGTTCTGCAATTTGGAACCAGCAACTCGTCGGAAGATGGACTGCTACATTTATTCAATCTTCATGGACGAGTTTAGAGTGTCTTGATAATAGACTATTAATCTTTCTAATTGTACTTTTTATACCTACAGAAAATAAACGATATTTAACTTTTGACTCTTTGACAGGACGATTCTGGCGGGCCCCTGTTTTATACGGACCCAGCGACGGGTCTGCTCTTCAGCGAGGCCATAGTCAGCTACGGACGCTCCTGCGCATCTGGTTTTCCAGGGATCAACACGCGAGTGTCAAATGCTGAGCTGCTGCTGTGGATTACAACTAACGCCCAAGCCAACTATTGTCGGAAGTGAATAAATGGTTCTCAGTTAGGTTATTGTTTTACTTAAACTCCCGTTGCCCGGATGTCCTGTTTGTGGAGGAGCGGAAGTAATTTTAATAATTGTAATTGTCCCAGAATTAATTCTGAGACATGTGTAAACAGACCGGGTCTGCCTATCACCTTCTTTCTCTCACCACCTATCACGTTTAGGGGGTGCAAAATATCAGTCAGAGCTAGACCCAGCGGTTTCGGCTGTGGGTTGATTTTCCTTTTCTTTTACGGCAAATGCAGCAGGACTGAGCTTTTTTGAGTAACTTTTAGCGTCTAGAGTTATGTGGTTATTCCTAAGAAATTTTCAGCCAAGCACAACCGATCTGTAGAACAAATTGTCGCCGGCGGTATTTCCGGACCGATACGACCTTCAAACCTTCATGAAGAGAGCGTACTCCCACCTTAAAGGCCGGCAACGCACTTGTGACTCTTGAGTTGCAGGTGTCCATGGGTCACTTACCATCAGGTGACCCGTTTGCTCGATTCATTTTTATTTATATAGATTATCCGGTAGACCAACAGCACCACATACATAAACATTGTAAAAAATTCCAGCGACCAAGTTGAAACCGTTTTGCCTTAGTATATACATACATATGCCATACATACATATGCTCACGCTTTTTTCCCGAAGGGTAGGCAGAGACAATAGGGCGCCACTTACTACGATCCTGGTACACCTCTCGCGCCCCACACACATCCATCAATCGGTTCATAGATACATGCTCGTCTTTATCTGGATTTTCTTCAATACATCGCTTATCTGGTCGATGGTCTATCCATGTCTTACTAATATCATAAATGCGAATGCGATGCGAGCGTTTTAGCCGTGTAACAGACAGAGTATCTTTCGCATTTATGATATTAGTAAGACATGGATAGACCATCGACCAGATCAGCGATGTATTGAAGAAAATCCAAATAAAGAGTACCTACCCGAAATCGATGAGCATGTATGAACCGATTGATGGATGTGTGTGAGGCGCGAGAGGTGTGCCAGGATCGTAGCAAGTGGCGTTCTATTGTCTCTGCCTACCCCTTCGGGGAAAAAGCGTGAGCGTATATATGTTTGTATGTACGGATAGATCCGATGAAACTGAGCCTGCCACGCCACTTATGCGTGATACTCCACTTCGATTCTTGATGAGAATATCCGTAGTTGCATCGTCAATCGGATCGATTTAACTACCTTCTTATATTGTATATAAGTAGTTATTCAAAAGTAGGTAAGTAGGTATACAATATTCAAAAGTCTAAAGATATCTGATAATAGTTCTAGTATTGACGTCAATATCGACAATAACACAAATCTCTTGTCGTAATTTTGAGTAGGACCACCATCATTTGCATTTTCGCGGGGAATGGCCAAGAGCACACCCTCCTATGTAAGTAGACTAGAATACTTTAAACTTACAACTCTGGAAAAGCGCAGAGATAAGCTGGACCTTATATTCCTATTTAAAATTTTGAGAAATTACATTGACTGTCCAGAACTGCTAAGCATGTTTAAGTTGAAAGTACCCCCTCGCTATCCCCGCGCACAAATTAAACCTCTGTCAGTCCCCTTCCGTAAATCGGTTCTTGGTACTAACTCTTTGGTTCCTCGCTTGTGCAAATTGCTGAATGCGCTTGGTGGATCTGCTGACGTATACTACGACTCGATAAATACATTTCGAAAGAGTATTACCTAGTTATTTTTTATTTACTTTTTGCAAATACTGTTCTTTTCTGTGCTTAATTTAACTTAGCTTCACTTATTTAGTTTTTTAAATTTACATTACACAGTGCATGTTGTGTTTGCTTTAATATAGCTATGCACTTAACTTTATATACTGGCAACATAAATTTAAGAATTGTATTAGTGTATAAGCTGCTAGCGAACCTTAATAAATAAATAAAAAAAAAAATCATTGCCTTGTAATGTAATACGTCATTTCTAAGAACACCAAAACACCTAGGTACGGTAATTAGGATGGAACAATGCCGTTTACATACGGATTTCACGGAGTCAACTAGCATAAAAGATATTTTGTTCTCACAACCGGAATGTTGACGCGAATACGTTTTTAGGGTTTCTTACGAAAATTTTAAAAAGGAGCCCTCATGGAGCAAATTTCTGTCTCACAGCTGCCTTTATAAACTTCAAATTTGGAACAAGTTTTAAACAATGCTGCGACAAGTCAGGGTATCTATATCTGTTTTTTTTTAAATCTAAACATGTACCTAAATATTATAATTAAATTGTAAATTATTCAATTTTTTTACCTGGGCCTGGGTCTTTCAAAATAGAAGCCAAAACAATTATTTGTAGAGCTATTGTTTGTCGGTTTTCGAATTTATGTTTTTATGTCTGGTTGGTCCATTATGTTTGTACGCGCGTAACACAAAAACTACTGTACAAAATTAAATTCGGTTTTCACAGATGTATTGTTGCCGGTTCAATTTACATCTGGTACATGTTATACCTATATACAGAGTATTTTTTACTGGGTCAGTACAAGGAAGATTCCGCAGGGTTTTGCTAGTCAGAAAGAATACAAATTTGAATTTGAAGTGCGGACAAAATAAAATACAAATACAGTTAAAAGCAACTTTTTATAAACACCATAAAAGGTTGACGCAGCCTTATGAGAAATAAAATAAACTTCTTGTAGGTACCTAAAAGTGACGAAATCAGAAAGTGACAAAGTCAGAAAGTGGCGAAGTCAGAAAGTGGCAAACTCATAAAGTGACGAACCCAGAACGTGACAAAGTCAGAAAGTGGCGTCTTCAGAACGTGACCTAACCAGAAAGTGACTGGTAAAGAAAATGACGTAGGGTAAACTCATGACTCACTCAATTCCGTGATAGTTACTTTGAAGTCTAATATTGAGTTCGATGAGTGGATTGGAGCAAGCATAATACCACCTTAGCGTTTGGAAATAAAGTCCGAATCCATCTGCAAAATTTTGTTTTACTCGAGTAAGAGGGATAGCAACAATCGACGATTTTCGTCAGTTTGCGCGTAAACGCGACTAGTTTCGACAGTGTGAGTAAATGGGTGGCAAACTTTGCGATTTTAATGTAAGTATTTTATAGATTTCTCTGCTTTTTTCTATAAAATGATATCTTAATGATATTTCCTTTTTCTGAAAGTAAGAAACTCTTCATTATTCTGTACATTTTAGGTGTGAAAGCTTATTTAGTTCGTCACAAATATTGCAAATAACATGGTTGAGAGAGTTTTATGTTATAACGGAATTAAGGTAGCATAATACACGTTATTGAGTTTTTTCAAGTAAATGGCTTTAGAATTATGTTTTAAATAAATGCAATGAAATACAAACGAGAAATAAGAGGCAAAGGTTCCGTTAAAGTAAAAATTCTATCAATAATGTAGCATTAATTTTATATCACGTTATTAGGTGGACTAAATTTATCACGCAATTACGTGACCTGATTGTAGACGATACTTGAGAGCATAAATACAAAAAATGAACTTTTAATAACCGAAATCAAAAAGTAAGAGGTTCCCAAGACAAACCGTCTAATTAATTACTTTTTCTTTCAGAAAACATGAAAGGCTTCAAGAAAAATAGAAAATACTTATAGGCTGACCTAATTTTTGTATTTTTTTTTAATTAATCTTAAATACCTATCTTATTTCTGTAAATGATCTGATCTTTGTTTAAGTTTTGTACAGATATGCATTTTAACTTGTGTAATTCCGTTGTATCGGAGTTACACTAGTATCTACCACGGACTTAAAGAGGTTATCACGGAATTAGCCAAGTTTACTTACTTCTGTAAAATAGCTAGTACTCTGTACGTTGTTATAATAGACTGTGATTACTCGAGCCATTGTATCCACAAAAGACTGATTAATACTTCAGTTAAGTCTCAATAAAATTGAATAATTATTTATCAGTGTTTTTTTACTCAAAGGCCTTTGTCACGAAATTAGATGAGTTCACCCTACTCCGCCTAAAGGAAAATTATCGGTCAACTAATTGTAGGTAAGTATAGGTAAATATTCCTTCGAACCCTCGGTGTACGAGTCCGACTCGCCCTTAACCGTTTTTTTAGTTTACTTCAATTTAATATATAAATAGGAGCAAACCACCCACTGTTCTGTATAGGTGACCCTGTTTTGTATAGGTACTGAACATAGTTTATTCAAGTGTGTGACAATTATTAAATTCACGCGCCAAAATATACCACTTTGTTCACTTACACGACGCTATCGCCAGCCAGGATGTGTAGTAAGTTTATTTTTAATAGCTTTTTTTTTATCTAAATCATGCGTATTTTTACAGCCAGTTTCAAGTTTTGTTTCTTTTTCAGAATTACTTTTTGCTGTGGTGATCACTTTGCTTCTGAGGGTTTTGGCAGTGCAATGTGCCCAAACATTGTAAGTATCTAAAGGAAAAGTGGTAATAATAATTACTACCTGATCCATGGATCCATCAATCATGGATGGATAGAGGTTGTCCTTTCCAAATCCCATAGAAAAAAAAAACACAAAAAATTTTATCCCATTTTATTTTCTCCGGGCATCCTTAAAAAATATCTTTCGATAAAAACCTTAAATCCGAACTTTTAGAAATATTTAAAAAAAAAGTTGACATCGGTCCGTTCTTAGGTACTATAAAAAATTAACATTTTGACGATTTTATTTTTAAGAAATTAATTCCCAAAAATACTGTGCTTTGATAATAAATATTTTTTATATGTAATCATCTTATTTTTTTACTTTATCGGCTCAAAAAATTAATTTTCTTTTGAGACACATAAATTAATTCAGCCGTAGATTACTCCAACCTAAAAATAATAACAAGGTTTTTTTTTCTTCAGTGGCTGCACCTACGATCCGAATTTGGACTACGCATATTATGCAGTGAGTATGAACTCTAATAACGACAATCCGTAGATATTGTAAATCACTTCACCCTCTTTTAAGCGCAACTGCAATCGAGTAAACACGCATACAAATTAAGTGTATTTTACGCTGTAACATCAGTTATCACTTCACATCTCTTGTGGGTTTATATTTGTAAAATTCATTAAAATGATATCCTAACCTAAATGACTGTTTTTTTAACTTCCTGATTCTATTTGCATAGTTGTTCTAAAGGCAAATCTACTCGTAATAAAGAAATTGTAAGTTTGGTGAGTATACTTTATCCCCGAGGGAGACGTCAGAGGTATACCATTCCTGGAATCACCCACGTTTCATCAGTTTTGTGGACCCCTAAACGTGACCGGTAGTGAGCCGGCTTCCCGGCTTTAATTTTGAACATTTCAAGCGTAGATCTGTTGCTAGTGAGGATCGGGTTCGAATCCAGGCGAGGCCCGAGGGTATTTTATTTATTTATTTATGGCTTACAAAACAAGTTACAATTAAATAAAGAGTTTTACAAATTATTTAGAAAAATTTTAAACTAGATTTCAACTAGATGTGTGCACAGAATGAACAAATTGTATCTCATTTATGAAGGGTGAGGGTTAGTTGTGTTAAAACATAATTAAAAGTACCATACGTAACTAGCTGTTAGTATAATGTCAGTCTAGTAATAAATGTGAAGTTAGTTGATATGTAATAGGAAACCTAAGAATTATTATTATCAAAATGGTGCTCTTGTACAGTCAAGAGCACATGAAGCCGTACACTTGTAGTGCGAGTCTGACCTCAAAGGCGATTGTAATAAGAACGTCACAAAGTCCAATGTGTCAAGCTCGACGTGCTTTTGACTGTACCAACGAGTTTTTCAGAAACTAACGTATTCATCACTAGCTCGACGGTGAAGGAAAACATCGTGAGGAAACCCACAAGTCTCAGAATTAATTCTGGGGCATGTGTAACAGACCCGGTCCGGCGATGGGCTCACCACCTATCACGTGTAGGGGTCCAAAGAATATACTGGTGAAGGGTGTGTATTTGCAAAAAATTAATACCTCCCCTTACCCCCTCGGGTAATGAAGAGGCGTGTGGGGGTGAGATTTTTTATTTTATTGGATTATCGCAAAAATAGTTTTACATACCTAGGGAAGTAAAATAAGAAATGATCTGATGTGATCTGAGGCTTTCTTAATTACTTCGTGATGTATATATACTTTTTTCTGCTCGACGGCGGAAAGCGGCAACATCGTTTAGCGCAGTGGGCCGAAATTTGCCGCTTTCCGCCCGGAGAAATGAAAAAAATGTTCCATATTGCTAATCTTATCCATTCTTTTTTTATATTTCCCTTTAGGCTAGCATAGATGGAGTTCCAGCTTCCTTCTCAACCCCCCTATACCCGGAGAACTTCAACGGTGGGCTTAGCTGCAGGTGGCAATCGGATAGACCGCGGCTGCTCCTGAGTTGCGCTTATAGACTGCCTGAGGTGCGTGTTTTATTCTTGTGGTCGCACAGTGGTCGAAAATCGACCATAATTAATGTTAATTATGAGTTTTTTATTGTTTTTTTTTTAAGATTAGCATTCTGCACTGCTTCTATCTACAATATGTAATAGAATAAGCGCAATTCCTGAAATTAGTTTGTTTAGTATCGACTATAAGTATACTTATTCGACTTCAGCTATTTTTATCTAATATGTGTTAATCTTTTCCCAAAAATGAATTAGCGTAGCTGAATTTAGTGCTTTCTATGGAAATCGTGATTATTAATTGATATTGAAGAAAATTTGTTAGACACGACTAAAGATCGATTGCTTCATATTTTTTTATATTAATATATTATTTGGAGTGTATGCGGAATTGCGCTTTTTCTGTTACGCGTTGTAGATACGGTATCTAATTAAAAATAATAATTAGACAACAATTATTTATTTATTGCACACACGACAAGAGTATGTACAGACCCTGTCAGGGTGTAGCAATCTAATCTAAGTGTAAATAATTATCATTCCATATACTTCTCTGTACAAATATATTTTACGAACTATAGCAAAGGGTGGATATTTTTCTTACTTTGACTATCCGGAACTGAATTCCTCGTTGGTCAAATCAGTTTGACCATTAAGTTTGACCACGAGGAAGGAACGCAATTTTATGGTAGCTTTTATATTTTATATTTATTAGTATCTGTTTAAGTTTGCTTTTAAAGGCTTTTTGACAATCTAATAAATTAATAGATAAAGATACTACACCAAAGAGGAAAGATTCGTATGTTTGTTCGATCTACCTACTAACGACGATTAAAGTGCGTTGGATACTAGGTAACTGGATTCACGTAAATGTAAAGAAAATTAGCACACCATCGCTTGCGTCATATCGACGCCTCATTAGCACCGCAGGCATGCTTATAAATCCTTCGAACAAAGCTATGTCAATAAACGCTTTTATGGTACATGAGAGTGCGTAGCAGACGGAGCGAAGACAAACATAAAAGAAACATATCGCATCATTGTCAAATACGCGGCACCATTTGCCAATATTGGCGATTTGCTATTAGGTACTCAGCTGAACTAATAAAGACCTTGGTTGGTAGACGCTGAAATACGACTGCTACCGCAGTTTTCAATTTTTAGGCCAAATAAACAAGTGTGCCTACAGCACGGCCGTTTTAACTTGGTTCCTCTGAATACAATACAATTCGCCTGCGCAAACCCCCTCCTACCTACCGCCAAATGGTTGCTAAAAATTTTATTGCGCAGCCATTAGCGCAACTTCAAAGCTGTCAAGCTAAAACAGCCTTACTGTAGGAGGCAGTATTTATTAAAAATTTCAGCTTTTACCGAGTAGGTATATGTATATAGGTAGGTATGAGCCGCACAGCAATTCTTTCTTAGCAGATACATACTCCCTAATGTCGAGTTTACACAGCATTTTTACTTTCTGAGATCTTGTGATCTATTGAATGAATCATTGAATGAGTGAGTGAGTATTTCGTTTTTTAGATATAAAGAGAAATGTCCTTATCAACAGACCTATCATCTTCTCGACTTTGAAGCTCGAATACTTCATTGTCATAACAAAAGTTATAACTACATGTATTACTTTTATGAATCCACCTGACGAAATTTCATGAAACCAATCTTCATGGACGAGTTTAGAGTGCCTTGTAATTAGACTATTGATATTTCTCAGTGTACTTTTTGTGCATACAGAAAAAAATGATTTTTAGAAAAAATAAAATAAAATCTCACGCCTTTTATCCTCGAAGGTTTAGGCAGAGGTTTTCCATTTCTGGAAATACCTACCCACTTTAGACAAGAATATTGGACCCCTAAACGCAATAGGTGGTGGGCCCATCGGTCGCCGGACCGGGTGTTACACAAACATGTCTCAGAACTAATTCTGAGACCTGCGGGTTTCCTCACTATGTTTTCCTTCACCGTCGGGCTAGTGATGAATATGTACGTAAGTTTTGAAAAACTCATTAGTCTATGCCAGGATTTGAACCCGTACCTCACTGATTTTATCATAATGAGAAGCGGGCTCTTTAACCATAAGGCTATAACTGCTCTTGATGTTTTTTTTCTTTTCTAGAGATGAAAGAAAATGACAGCGCTAAACTAAAATAAGTTTAGTCGCTGTAAAGCAGAATCGAACCCAATATAATCTAAAAATGAAACTGTCTCTATAGTAAAAATGTTTGATTCCAGCATCCCACGTGTGACGGAAATACTCCCGACCGCATCGAAGTCACCACGGCTTCAGGACTCATCTACTACCATTGCGGAAGCGACGGTTATGTAGTTCTTCCCGACGCTATGCTGATGGGTTAGTAGAAAAATCGGCCAAGTACCGTACTGTACTACATTTGACATTTGATTTATTTAACCTTTTCCATTCACTGGCAAATTCTCTTATCTTATTCCTTTTGTCTTCTGGTCTATAGCAGAAATACTGGCTCATAAAATATAGTATTGTAACTAACGAGTGTTCAACGGCTTTGCCCACGACGATCCTGTTTATTCCGGTTCCCGAGGGAATTTCCTTAAATTCCTTTTTAGTGCTCACTTATGTCATTTAAAAAAATCATTTGATCAAAATTTCATGTTTCTGGACTCAGCTGTTTCGGTTATGCGTTGATTGATCAGTTAGTCAGCCAGTCGGGCAGTCAGTTTCTTCTTTTCACCCGCGTAGTTCCCGTTCCCGTGGGAATACGGGAATAAAATATAGCCTATGTTACTCAGGGATCTTCTAGCTTTCCATTGGTGAAAGAATTTTTAAAATCTTGAGTAAATTAAATTTTGAGTTTATTTGTAACAAACATACAAAAATAAAAATCTTTCCTCTTTATTTGATTAGTATAGAAGTACAGATAGTATAGATATTGATATGTAACCGAATAAGCGCAATTCCTAAAATTAGTTTATACAGTATCGGCTACTTAATCGATTTCAGCTATATTTTACAATGTGTTAAATTTTTATGAAAAACTAGCGACCCGCCCCGGCTTCGCACGGGTGCAATGCTTATAAGATTTTCCTGAATTTTCTTTGCTATAAACGTCACGGAGCCCGAGACCTTTCAAACGAATGCAAAACCGTGGAAATCGGTTCGTGCGTTCTGGAGTTATAGCGTCAGGAAGGAAAACCCGACTTATTTTTATATAGTAGATGAATTAGCATCTGAATTTATACTACCTATGGAAACCGTACTGTTACTGCTTTTTTTAAGAAATTTGGTTAGACAAAACAAAAGTACGAATGCATCATTATGGAGGAGCGGAGGTGGAATGCTCCTCCATCGTGAAAAGGGAAGATCTTCCGCCAGGCGATCGATGATCGTGCCTGGGGATGCGATCCAACTGTATTTATATTTACAAACTCATTAGAAAACTTCGATAGCTCGGTTTAGAACTCAACCGTCTGTTGGCGTGTTCTATGTAGTGTCGCTATTTTTTTAAATATATTTATACGATTCGGGATGTATGAGGAATAACGCTTATTCTGTAACGCGCTGTAGGTATAGACATATACGCCTACACCTATTATTATATTTTTTTTCTTTTCAGAGATGACTACGGACCCGGAGGGAGCCGGAGGATACCTATTTTGCCAAGTTAACACGTTCACTTTGTAACTGAAAAGCCATTGACTCGTCCCGTGCAATCACTTTTCTTAATAGACACTTTCTATAGATACATTTTCTATAGATAAGTTCTTATATAAAATCAAAGAGATTAAAATATAATAGGGTACTAGACTTATTCCAAGTGGAATAAGTCTAGTACAATTTCGACTGAATGACTAAATGACATGACGCTTGAGCTTCAAACATGATTCAAAGTGTTGTATGAAAATAATCCCAATGCCCCCTCTATGTCCTAATATATTTTAATGTCTTTGTATAAAATACATGTAGTATAAAAGTCAATAGTCTAATAACAAGGCACTTTAAACTCGTCCATGATTAGCTAAATGTAAACAGCAACCCATCTCCAAAGACGAGTTGCTGGTTCCAAATGCAGTACCCCGAGAAAAGCCAGCAAGAAACTCAAGGGAAGCTCTTTTTATTCTCATGTCTTACTAGTAAATATGGTTTCCAATATTTTTTATAGTGGTAATATAATATACAAGACAAATCATACACAGTGAACGTGTTAACTAAAGTAGAATTCAGTGGCCTGCCTATTTGTAATAAACAATTATGCAGGCATGTTACCATATTATTAATTTGTTAATAAAAGTATTATAAATAAATAAATAAAATAACGTTTATTTCAGGCTATTTGACCCATAATTAGGGATGTGACATTGATCGAAAAAATATCGATTATTTAAAAATAGCCTTTTCTCTTTTTAATAATAATTATGTAATGAAAAATTATCATTTTGACATTTTGTTAGTGAACTTACTTCAAATTTCTTCATTCGTCGCACAGATGGTGGATGGCACAGATGTGTGAAAATATAATCGATTAATTAATGATCGATTTTATTTTATTTAACAAATTGATTATTAAAAATCGATCATTAAAATAAAATCGATTATTCTAAAAATCTATTATTTTTTCACATCCCTACCCATAATTGTTAGTAACAAACAAACAAACCTGAGCCACCGGCTGGAGACATTACGTGTGTCTTCATCCAGTGCCTTAGTTCCTACCTATATCAGAGAATCCAGCTTCTCGTCGGTGGAGATAGGCTGCTGTTTACATTTAGCCAATCTTCATGGACAAGTTCAAAGTGCCTCATTACTAGACTATTGACTTTTCTAAGTGTAATTATCAATTACCTATGGAAATACAAAATAAAAACAATACATGGAAAACTACAAAAAATCGCGGAACATACATGGGGGTTATTCGGGTACCCCTCGATACGCGGGAACCAAAAAAAATTTTTGGACGTCAATCAACCGGCCACCCTGTATATGACAATTAAAAGTTAATTGAAGTGTTTTAGTTACGCTAAGCATGAATTCGTAGTATTACAATTACAGTGAATGGATCACAGTAAACTAACGTTGGTAAACCAGATAAAAATATATATAATATATTTATTTATATATGGTTGTTTTTCTCCTTGCTGAATTAAAAACTAAGGTTAAAACACAAATAGTGATTTAATGGGGATATCGACACGTGAAATTTATGAATTCCCGCTGTCCCCACTGACGTATGCCTATAATGGGGACAACGGGAAGATTTTTTTTTGACTTCCCGTTGTCCCCATCATGGGGATATGGCCAATGGGGACAAAGGGAATACACCAATACTCCGCAACGGTTCCGTGTGGTGGTCAGGACGCTGTTATAGTCTATTTCACATAGCTCGGGAGAGTTCACATTTTTCCGTTTTAAGCATAAGAATTTAAAAAAAAACCATGTTTTTCCGGTAAATACCTATATCCTGTGAAATTTAATCATATTCAAAAAGTAATTTTGAAAAATCATTCTATCAATAAAGTATAAAATCGATTCCATTTCCTATACAAACTTACTCGACATTTTAGAACAATCTATTGGATTTCATTAGGACACATCACTTCAATTGTCAACAGTGAACTATCACCGAACCCATGTGATGTGAAATAGACTAATAAAGTGCTGCCAAGCGCTGCACGATGGACGCCACCCGCTTTCGCATAATGACTTAGAAGCCGTCCGTGTGTGCTGCAAACATTCCCGAGGCACACCAGTGGCGCGGCAGGCCCAATATTAGTACTTATATACAAAGGTTTTTATAAAAAATATCCTACAAAGAGGAACGATGTAGAAAAGTGCAATAAGTTATGGTTTTTTTTACAAAATTAAATTGATGGAAAATAATTCGTATGAAATTTCAAAATAAATTGAGCTGATAAGCCCCCAAGGGTTTTATTAATTGCAATCATTAATATATTATAATCCATGTGTAGCAGACCTGTTCCGGCGATGGGCTCACCACCTATCACGTTTAGGGGTCCAAAGAATAGGCTAATGAAACGTAGGTAAATTCTAGAAAAGAAATACCTCTGCCTATCCCCTCGGGGATAAATACACAGTATAATTTTTTTTTGGAAATACCCACCCACTGCCCATCAGCGGACCGGGTCTGTTACACATGCCTCAAAATTAATTATATTATACCTGCGGGTTTCCTGACGATATTTTCCTTCACCGTCGAGCTAGTGATAAATATGTAAGTAAGTTTTAAAAAACTCATTGGTACATGCCAGAGTTCGAACCCGAGCCTCACTGATTATCATCATATGAAGCGGGCTCTTTAGCCGTAGGCTATCACTGCTCCTGCTGTTGCTGCCTACCCCCTCAGGAACAATAGGCGTGAGATTATTATTTTTTATATATTTTGTATTTTATTAACATTAGGAAATCGAAGGAATTCGCAGGAAAAACTCAGTGAATGAACAATGCAGTTGTGCAAACTAAAAACAATTATCAAAACAATTATCGTAATCACAAAAAACCTACGCAAAAGCAATAAAACAATATACAGTCTGATCATTGATCAACGATTGTTAGTTGTTTGCAGGTCACTAACCCCTTAGAATGAACAGAAGCGGATTTTTACGTCTTTTTTATTGAATCATTTTAGGTAGGGTCAGGTGGGGTAATTATGAGACGAAAACATCAACTTTTGAGTTTTGAAGTTGTTAAAGTTATTTGAAAATTTCTTAGATCCAATAGTATTGTGCCTTTCGATACTATCTATCTTTTATTATGGTCAGTTTGCTAATAAATATCTAAAATAGTACTTTTTCAACACAAAATATGTGTCTCATTTTTTCTGTTACTTTGGGGTAAATATGAAACATCGTGGTTCAAAAATAAGACAGCTAATAACTTGTACGGTGTAAATGATTTATAACTGGCTTGGTATTTGTAAGACAGAGCGGTAAAAAATAATACAATATATTCCACAAAATTTTAAAAATCTTTTTTTTTGTAGTATTTTTTCTCGAAAATCAACTCGCCTATAATATTATGCTTAACATATGTAATTCTTTGGAATGTTATTAATAGGAAACAGAATATACATCAAAATAACAAAGTCACAAGTTGTAGCACTTAGGTGTAGAGATCACAATTATCAGTAGCAAAAGAAACATTTCCCATAAAATAAAAATATAATATAAAAAAACTATATGAGGCTAATTATGAGACATTTTAAAGTTACTCAACGTTATATTTTTTTACGTCAATGTCAAACATCTGTAAATCTCTCATATTTTTTTGGCTTAGGAAACCTATATAAAATTTTATATTCTTTTGCGTTGTATGAACCACAAGGACGAAGTCAAAATTTCCATATTATACTGTACTTGGATTCAGCGTCTCTATTAGTCAGCTACCCATTTTGTACTTTTTCTACGGCCTATTGTAATCTTGAATCAGTGTAAAACTTGAGTTTTGGCACGTAATTTCGTGGCATTTTGATATTGCTATATCAGCAGTTTGTCTTATTTTTATACTACCCCGTGTCTTATATTTATCCCAAAGCGTGTCTCATTTTTGCCCACAAAAGAAAAGCGTCCGTTTTCTGCGTTGGCGAAACCTGGACTAAAATGGCCGCTCGATCGCGAAAGTATAGCACCTTGCGCGCGGAAAGAGCGCGAGGGAGCGCGCACTAGTCTTATAACGAGCGGCCACAACCAAAGTTCTCTGACCCCCGCGTAAAGTTTTCGCGCCAAAATTCCCCACCCGAAACAAATTGTATCACTAGCCATTCAAAACTATGATATATGATTAAATAAATTTTCGACGTTATTCATCAATTAATAAGGAATGTTTTTAACTGAAATAAAATTTGAAATTAAAGCATTTTTAGGCTATTTTATATCTGTCTTATAATTACCCGAAATATCAGATGTCTTACAATTACCCCACCTGACCCTATTTTTGATAACTTATTTATGCGATTTCACCCGCGTAATTCCCGTTTCTGTACGAAAATTATAGATTATATTGCTCCCAGGAAAGTAAGCTTTCCATAGGTAAAATAATTTTTGAAATCCGCCCAGTAAGTAGGTAGTTTTTGAGTTTATTCGTTACAAACATACAAATCTTAATCTTTCTCTCTTGATAATATTAGTGTATATACCTAGTTGATCCGGACGATTTCACCGGACTTCTCAGTTATTAATTTATGATAGATAGATATTAGAATAACTAAATAGAGATAACTCTAAAATCTACAGTAATAAATATATAATAATAATAATCATTTATTCAGGATAAATAAATCATTTTTTTTAAACAAAATTGTTCTGCCAAACTTCAAGACAGTTTGTTGGCAGAGTCCTTAAAAACATAGATGGGTAGCTAAAGACTGATTCATGTTACACCTCAGCGGGTCCGGGCCGGGCCCCGTCCGGGGCACGGTCAAAATCTATAGTGTACTTTTTGTATGACGCGCTGGCCCGGACGGGGCACGGCGTCGATATGTCGAGGCGTATTCTTAGGATGATTCACCCCGGACGGGGCACGTCCGGGTCCGGACGGGGCACGGTCCGTTGTAACATGAATCAGCCTTAATTGGCTAGTTATAAAGATAAAAGACTTGTTTTTTAAGTATGTTGTTTGTAATGAATTGGCTCCGAAACTACTGGACCGATTTCAAAAATTTTATCACCAATGGAAATCCTACTTTTCTGGGAGTAACACATAATTTTCCCGCGGAAACAAGACCTACGCGATGAAATTGAAAAAAAAAAAGGAAAAATCGAGACCGATTATCTGTCTGACTCTTCCAACTTATAATAACCGGACCATTAGTATTCTGCATTCGTACCTGCATAGTTTTTAAAGGTACCAAACGAATTGATTCAAGTGTTAAAAAGCAAATATTATTCAGTCCAGTTAGTATTCTATTCTTTTCCAAAGAACTAGATTCTATAAAAGAGTGATTTTCATTATTGTTTTTATAATCGGTGTTCAACTTCAGCAAAGATGGCGAGTAAGTGCATTTCTAATTACTTGTTTGTAACTATTAATTTATATGTGTTCTCGAATTCATACAATCTTCTTCTTCTATTTTGTGTGAGCTGGTTCTATCGTTGACCTTCCGTCTCCTCTGGGATAGTATGAGTAAAAATTTTCATCAAATATCAGCCTCGCACACGAAGGGTTCCGTACCATTATCTATAAAAACGGCAAACAAATACGTTTGTTGTATGGAAGCCCCCCCCCTTAAATATTTATTTTTAGTATTTGTTGTTATAGCGTCAACAGAAATACATTATTTGTGAAAATTTCAACTGTCTAGCTATCGCGGTTCTTGAGATACAACCTGGTGGCAGACAGACGGACGGACAGACAGCGAAGTTTTAGTAATAAGGTCCCGTTTTTACCCTTTGGGTACGGAACCCTAAGAGCAGAAAAAATTGTAAAAGAGAAGAAAAATGAGCAGTGATAGCTATATGTGGTTAGAGCCCGCTTCGGATTCCATGGCGGATTTGCCCTAGGGCGGCCAAGATATTAGGGGCGGCCAGTATAAACAGAAATAACTCAGAGTATCTAAATATTGTATTTAGGCGTACATTATGCATCGAATAACAATAATTGTCCTAAATCACTTTCTATATTATATATGTAGAAAGAAATAAAAAAAAATCATTATGTAGGTAGTCTATATGATGTATACTGAGAAAGTCCAAAACCTCCAGTCCAGCGCAATACGATAGCGAAAAACAAACGAAACTATGTAACCCAATTTGATTAAAAGAATATTGTGTTGAGGAGTTTCTTGCTTCTTCTCCTCAACCATACTGCATGCTGAAGCGGTGGAGTTGAAATGACGTTCAATAAGTGGACTTGTAAGTTCCTATTTTGACTAAAACATTTTGACTTTGACTTTGAAAGGAGCGGATGGTACTCACCTACTAGATGGCCTGGGGCCTAAGGCAGCCAAGATTGCAAATCCGCCATCACTGTTCTCATTTGTATCAGGTTGGAATCTTACGCACATCTGCACAGGGAAGGAAAACGCCGTCCCAGAATTAATTCTGAGATATGTTGAACAGCACCCCGGTCTGCCGATAGGCTCACCACCTTTCACGTTTAGGGGCTAAAGAATATACTGGTCAAACGAGGGTAGAGAGCAGTGATAGCCTTACGGTTAAAGAGCCTGCTTCACATGATGAAAATCAGTGAGGTTCGGGTTCGAATCCGGGAATGTACCAATGAGTTTTTCGAAACTTACGTACATATTTATCACTAGCTCGATGGTGAAGGAAAACATCGTGAGGAAACTCGCAGGTCCCAGAATTAATTCTGAGACATGTGTAAACAGACCCGGTCCGGCGATGGGCTCACCAACTATCACGTTTAGGGGTCCAAAGAATATCTGGTGAAGAGTGGGTATATCTAGAAATGGAATAGCACTGCGTACCCCCTCGGGATATAAGGTGAGATTATTATTGGGTATTTTCAGCAACGGAATACCTCTGCCGACCCCAGATTTCTAGCTTGCGATATCAAAATGAAACATGTTCCAGATTTTATTTTAGATCGGCAACAATATATTTGTGAAATCGCATCCAATTTAGTGCAGTAGTTTTTGGGTGATGCGCTTACAAACATTGTCCAGTTACGAGTACAATTTTATTATGTGTACAATGTAGATTATAGATAAATTGAACTTATTTGGTGGATTACTTTGTATTTCTAATGATTGTTTTCAGACCTGTTAGTCGCAGCGGTTTTGACGGTCCTTCTGAGCGTTATCTCAGTGGAATGTACGCAGACATTGTAAGTGATCCTATCATTATAGTATATGAACTTACCTATCTCTGATAGAACATGGTATTTAGCTAGGCTCTTCTGGGCACCATGCCTCGAAAATATTTAATTAAAAATATATAACGCCACACAATAACATGCATGACATTATCAAAATAAATGTTTTGGGAGAATTTGTTTTAAAAATTAAAAATGAGTTTCGCCAAAAAAACCCACATCTTGTAAAAACAATTTCCAATGGTTTTTCAGGCTTAAGTAAGTCATCATATTATTTTTTAAACTCACTAAATATTCTGTCTTCAGTGGCTGCACGTTTTCCCAAAACCTCGACGATGCTCAGGAAGTAAGTATGCTCTTATATTTATTTATTTATTGCAGCCCCCGAAAGGTTAACCTTCAACAACAGCATTTTAAGCGCTCCAGATTCTCAGTTTACCTTTTCCGACATTTTGCGTATTCGACATTTTTCGTATCAGACATATTGCGTGTCTGACATTCTGCGATGTTTCCTTCACCAGCAGCCTGCTATCTAAGACAATTTTCTTTTGTCTTGATACCATCAAATGGTATTCGGTTGCCATATCTAATGTTCAATTTGACGTTTGAAATTCGAATTTGGAGCGAAAATGCCGTCGTTCGCGCATAATTGGGTAGTTGACAGCATCGAAATTAAATTGCGAGTAGTCATACATTAAAAAGATTATCCCAAAACACCTCAAAATATGTATTTCGATTTTCAATTTACAATTATAGCAAATTTTAAAATTATAAAACAATCAAAAAAAGTGCTGCAATTGAGTACTACAAACTATGACGTCACGGTTTGCTATTTCAGTACATTTTCCATAGTAAAATTTCATTTTGACAGGTCGTAAAAAGTAACTGATTTGACTAGGTAGGAAACTACCCTATTGAGTTGGATTTGGATGATTCAATACGAAAAAAAAGTTTACTTGAAAGTTTCTGTACAAAACGTTTTTTTTTTTACTTATTATTAGATTCTCCAACAGTTGCTACGATATTTCTTACACTTATACTTATATACATATAACAATCTGAATGTACAACCAATTACCTACAGGAGAATACCTCATTCACAAAAAAGTACCTACTGTTATGAACATGTAATTTTTTGAAGTGTTATTTTTCTCTAAGTATATTAAGTGGGGTCGGCAAATGATAATATAGTGGTTTTACTGCAAATCCTACTAATATTATAAATGCGAAAGTTTGTATGGATGGATGTCTGGATGTATGGATGTCTGGATGGATGTTTGTTCCTCTTTCACGCAAAAACTACTGAACGGATTTTGATGAAACTTTACAGTTATGTAGCTTATACATCAGAATAACACATAGGCTATATTTTATCCCCGTATTCCTACGGGAATGGGAACTACGCGGGTGAAACCGCGGGGCGCTGCTAGTATTTAATAATCTCGACACCTTCCATATCTTCACAATCGTATCGTTTTTTCCACTTACCTCATCTGACATCTGTCTTCTTTAACTCAACCAGTCAGTGTGGCTATTTTAATAACAAAACCTTTACTAAATATACCAGTAATTCGGTTCACACTAGCTTGTGGGTGGACGGGTAATCGTGAATTACCCGACCCGTCCACCCACCAGTAAGAATGTCCAGTGGGTGAACGGGTCGGGAGGGCAAAGAGCACATTACTATGCGAAGCTAAAACTTAAATCTAGATTTTCCTACATATAGTGTAATCCGAGATCGTTGTGGCTTGAAAGAAGATGTAGTGACTAAGATTGAGAAAGGAATGCTGAGGTGGTTTGGACATGTCGAGCGGATGGATGAAAGGCGTCTAACGAGACAAATATATAAGGGGATTGTGAGTGGCCGAGTCGGTAGAGGGCGACCTAGACGTACTTACATCGATCAGATCGGCGATGTATTGAAAAAAAAGCCAGATAAAGAGTACCTGAAACCGACGAGCTTGTATGAACCGATTGATGAATGTGGATGAGGCACGTGAGGTATGCCAGGATCGTAGCAGGTGGCGGGCTGTTGTCTCTGCCTACCCCTTCGGGAAAAAGGCGTGAGCATATGTATGTATGTATGTAAGTATTTATATAGAGCAGTGATAGCCCGAACGGTTAAAGAGCCGGCCGAAAATCAGTGAGGCTCGGGTTCGAATCCTGGCATGTACCAATGAGTTTTTCAAAAACTTTCGTACATATTTATCACTACCTCGATGGTGAAGGAAAACATCATGAGGAAACCCGCGGGTCTCAGATTAAATTCTGAGACATGTGTAAGTAGACCCGGTCCGGCGATGGGCTCACCACCTATCACGTTTAGGGGTCCAATATATCTCGTGAAATGTGGGTATATCCAGTAATGGAATACCTCTGCCTACCCCCTCGGGGATAAAAGGCGTGAGTTTTTTTTTTTTAAGTATTCATAATTATTTATAGGTAAGCACCCAATAGTATGATCCATATTTACCTTTCAGGTACCCATAATAGGACGGCCAGCATATTACTCCACCCCAAACTATCCAAATTCGGCTTCACCTGGTCTCAACTGCCGTTGGAGGGCAACTCGTGATGAACAACCACTCAGTTTGAACTGCCGATACAATTTAGTTTGGGTAAGCAAGCATAAACATGCGAAAGACTCTTTGAGTATTAAACCAACCGGAGACGCCACTGACAGGCGTTCCCCTCTGCCAAAGAAAAGTGTCGGTCAACGATCATACCAGTTATATACAACAAGTTTTTTTGAGTTCACGGAGTGCTCGGATTGGTTAATGTATTTGTGTGCATCTAGTTCAAGCTAGTGTTTAATAGTTTTGTCAAAAAATGCGTTTGTTTTAACATTATTTTTGTGCGTTTCCTCGTCCGCCGCGCAGAAATTGGCAGACTTTTTTGCAAAGAAACTAGGGCGAGTGACGTCTCCTGTTGGTTTAATACTCAAAGGATGGACTCGATTCTGGCTGACCAGCTAAAATTCCTAATTTTAAGTTAGAGCTCTTCTCTTTTCCACCGCTTTGGAAAGGAAAGGGACAGAAATAAGCGCCATATTTATTTACTAGCGGATGCCCAGCGGCGTTGCCCGCGCGGATTCCGTTTATTCCCGTTCCCGTGGGAATTTCCGAAAATCCCTTGATAGTGGTTGCCTACGACATATTTAAGACACCTACATACCATATTTCAAATAGCGGGTGCCCAGCGGCGTTTTTCCGCTTGGATTTAGTTTATTCCCGTTCCCGTGGGAAATTCCGAAAATCCCTTCATAGTTGCTGCCTACGACATACTTAAAACACCTACATACCATATTTCAAATAGCGGGTGCCCAGCGGCGTTTTCCCGCTTGGATTTAGTTTATTCCTGTTCCCGTGGGAATTTCCAAAAATCCCTTCATACCAATTTCCTATGACATATCAGACACCTTCATACCATTTTTCAAGTTTCTAGGTGTTATAGTTTCGGAGTAGTACGTATTTCTCTTTTTAACCAGTTTTTTTATTTTCCCGTGGGAATGAGATATTTTCCTGGAATAAAAAGTACCCTAGATGTTGACCCGGGTACTCAGTTATCTCCATACCAAATTTCATCAAAATCCGTCCAGTAGTTTTTGAGTGATGCGTGCACAACCAGACAGACAGACAGACAGACAGACAGACAGACAGACAGACAGACAGACAGACAGACAGACAGACAGACAGACAGACAGACAGACAGACAGACAGACAGACAGACAGACAGACAGACAGACAGACAGACAGACAGACAGACAGACAGACAGACAGACAGACAGACAGACAGACAGACAGACAGACAGACAGACAGACAGACAGACAGACAGACAGACAGACAGACAGACAGACAGACAGACAGACAGACAGACAGACAGACAGACAGACAGACAGACAGACAGACAGACAGACAGACAGACAGACAGACAGACAGACAGACAGACAGACAGACAGACAGACAGACAGACAGACAGACAGACAGACAGACAGACAGACAGACAGACAGACAGACAGACAGACAGACAGACAGACAGACAGACAGACAGACAGACAGACAGACAGACAGACAGACAGACAGACAGACAGACAGACAGACAGACAGACAGACAGACAGACAGACAGACAGACAGACAGACAGACAGACAGACAGACAGACAGACAGACAGACAGACAGACAGACAGACAGACAGACAGACAGACAGACAGACAGACAGACAGACAGACAGACAGACAGACAGACAGACAGACAGACAGACAGACAGACAGACAGACAGACAGACAGACAGACAGACAGACAGACAGACAGACAGACAGACAGACAGACAGACAGACAGACAGACAGACAGACAGACAAAAATTCCAAAAATTGGTGTTTCGGTATCTATATCGATAACTATATACACTACCGTTAAAATTTTCAAAAAATATTTAATGTACAGACACGGCCCCGTTAGAGTTTTATTATATGTATAGATTATGTCACAAATATCAAAATAACAAAATTGTGTAACATGGTCATGGATAAAAGTGACAGATAAGCACGTTCATAAGATACAAATTAGTTGTTTTTTACTAGTTTGACATTAACTCTTCAATCTATGGTTGGTTTCTGTCCTTTTTCATTCTATGGAGAAGGATAGGCTTACTTAAAATTAGGAATTTTAGCTGATCAGCCAGAATCGAGTCCATCGGATATCCAATAAAAAGAAATCAAATCAAAATTTATTTAATTATGTACGTAAAAAAACGTTCCACTTAGAGTCGTCAACAGTCTAATAACAAGGGACTCTATTCTCGTTCATGGTGTAGACAGATTAGCTTAGATGCTCTGGCAACACAAAAGAAACTGTACCGAAGGAAGCATCCATAAATTACGTCACACTAATTTCATGAAAATTATGAAATTTGTGTGTTGGAAGGGAGGGGTCTTTGTCTGCCTACGTAATCCAAATCCGACATCCGCCAGGGAGCAAGTTTAAACTTTGCTACTTTAGGACTGAATAACTGTGTGAATTGTGTCCCACAAAGTGATCCCAAATTTCAAAAATTAAATTATCTTTTCTATAAATGTAATGAAAATGTTTTAAGTATTTTTTTTATTGAATTGTGTCCACAATCAATAACATAACCTGTCTTCGTTTTTAAAAAAGCATTTCCGTAACACCCTGTATACAAGTTAATTGGAAACCATCTTGTTGCAGACCGGGGCTTGCAACTCTAGAACACCAAACCGCATTGAGATAGTCAGTGGAGGGTACACTAGGTACTACTGCGGTAGCGGTGCTTTGTCTATCAGTCCAGCTGAACAATTGGGTAAGTCTTTTAGTCTCTACCCATATACCGCCTGATTTTTTTTGTCTGGAAAATAACCACTCTAAAGAGTAAAAAAACCGACTTCAATCTTCAACTTATATGGTTTTCTCATGGATGCCGTTGTCAGAACTGGACGAAATTAAAATGGGACCACCTGGAAGCACCAGCTTTCAATTTAAAAAAAATATCCAAATCGGTTCACCCAGTCGAAAGTTCTGAGGTAACAAACAAAAAAAATAATACAGACGAATTGATAACCTCCTCCTTTTTAAAGTCGGTTAAAAATATGGTGTGATAGGTAAGTATAATAGACACATTTGGCATAGTTACTTAAAAAACAATTTTTTTAAACTTACTTTCTTAAAGTAATATACATTAGGTACTCAATTGTAGTCAATATTACACACTGAAATACTTGAAAAAGTATTTTAAAAAGAAACAGTCTCTTAGCTTCCATTCAT
Source organism: Ethmia dodecea (assembly GCA_963855545.1). NCBI lineage: Eukaryota > Metazoa > Arthropoda > Insecta > Lepidoptera > Depressariidae > Ethmia > Ethmia dodecea. The sequence continues at coordinate 9,605,581 of OY979458.1, read as the reverse complement.
GCTAATCTACTACTAGTAGTGTGCGTAGTTTTCTAGATTTTGTATTTAACAATGAATCTCGTGTATAACTTCGGCTCTATAGATACCTTATACTTACATCTTATTTTTTTTTCAGACGGTAACACCCAGTATAGTCGTTAGATACAGTTGTACAATAATACAGGCACTGTCTTTCTTACATTTTTAACCACCTACGAAAAACAGAAGGGTGTTATAAGTTTGACGTGTGTTTCTGGGTATCGCTGTGTGTGTTCGCTCGTAGGTCCCACCGCTTTTTTTTTTTGAAAGGTGATATTTGATCTAAAGATCTTTAAGTCCATTTAGGGTTTAGCCTATCTCAGCATATACCAACATAATAATAATAATATAATCTCACGCCTTTTATCCCCGAGAGGGTAGGCAGAGGTATTCCATTACTGGATATACCCACATTTCACGAGATATATTGGACCCCTAAACGTGATAGGTGGTGAGCCCATCGCCGGACCGGGTCTGTTTACACATGTCTCAGAATTAATTCTGAGACCTGCGGGTTTCTTCACGATGTTTTCCTTCACCGTCGAGCTAGTGATAAATATGTACGTAAGTTTTTGAAAAACTCATTGGTACATGCCGGGATTCGAACCCGAGCCTCACTGATTTTCGGCCGGCTCTTTAATCGTCCGGGCTATCACTGCTACCATACCATACCAACATCGATTTAAGTCTAACTCTCTTTATGCCTACTTTGCGTTACGTTTTAGACATAACGCGAATTAGTCTATTTACGAATTAGGTAGACCTCGCGTAAAGGACTCAATCGATAGTGTTCTTAGCTATGGTTCAAGAAAATCTGCTGAGCTGTTTGTGTTTACATGTATTTTTTGTGTCGGGGTTTTTAATTTTTTTAATTTAAGTTTATTTCAAAATCTTCCTGAATAGGTTCCTGTATTTTGATAAAATAGTCCTGCTCCTCTAGCAAGTGGCAAACTATGGTTTTACCCCTTAGTTTACATTCTCTTAATGGTAATACTAATTATTATACGATTCAACTAATCTTTACGTATTACAAAGTAACTTTGGATAGGCCCTCGGCTTTCCAATTTTTACCCGACTGTCTCAAAAAGGGGCAAAACTTTATTAGTTTTTGCACTCTTTTGTGTGTTTTGCTTTTATCTCACCTGCCTGATTTTATGCCGCCTTGCCATGCAGGGAAATGCATATCGCATTCTAAGTAGTTGTCCAACTGCCGTGCACTATCTGCCTGAATACACTTAAAATTTTACAACTCGATTTCGTTCTCCCAATTTCCTCTATTTATTTATCTAATTACTTGTATAGTAAAAATCTGTGTTCTTATTTAATTCGATGAGCTTTTTCACTTGACGACTATGACCTACATATAATATTAGTTTTTTATCTTTTACGTGGGAGAGCCATGCTTCGGCACGCTTGGGCTGGCTCGACCGGAGTGATAAACACGGCCTCACAGAAAACCAGCGTTAAGTCATGCATTGCATTTCGTTGAGTGAGTGAGGTAACCGGAGGCCCAAACCCCCCCCCCCTCCCCTCCTCTCCCCTCTCCCCTCTCCCCCTACTCCCACCTCAAAGGCCGGCAACGCAGTTGTGACTCTTGAGGTGCAGGTGTCCATGGGCGACGATAGTCACTTACCACCAGGTGACTCGTTTGCACGTTTGCCCCTTCTCTTAATATATAAAAAAAAACATTGTATTTTTATTTACTTATTTAGGTACCTATTTTTGTTATTATTGTTTTCACAGTGTACAGAACCTCGTCAGCTAACCAAGGGGGAAGGATGAGTTGCAGTGCCTCCCGCTAGGTCAAATAACTTCGAGACACTCAACATCTGGCCGCTCTGCGAGCCTTAACGCAAACACTTACAATGGTTTATGAAATAAAGTAATCATGCATCTATCTTTTTTTTTACTTACCGGATATACAACGCGTAACAGAAAAGCGCAATTCCTCATACACCTCAATTAGTATATTAATATAAAAAAATATGATGCAATCAAACTTTAGTTGTGTCTAACCAATTTTCTTAAATATCGATTAATAATACCACGATTTCCATAGAAAGCACTAAATTCAGCTACGATAATTCATTTTTTTGAAAAATTTAACACATATTAAAAATAGCTGAAATCGAATAAATAGTCGATACTGAACAAACTAATTTCAGGAATTGCGCTTATTCTGTTACATGTTGTATAAAAGCGTATAAACGTCCCTTAGTCTAGACGAAACCGTAAATTTTCGGCTTAGGTGTCTACTCGATCACAGAAATCTCAGCCAATGGCCGAGAAGGGGTACGTATGAAAATGCCGAAGTAAGTAAGACCGAATTTTACAAGACCTATGGACGAAAGACCGAAAATAAAAAGACTGAATGGTTGTTTGGCCGTACCACAATTATACTGTTTACATTCAGCCAACTTGTTATAGAACTATTGACGTTTTTAAGTGTAAGTAGGTAATTTTGTTTATCTACAGAAATAAATGAAATTTAAATTGATTTTTACGAATGGATTTGTTATTTTATTTATATAGAAATAATGTTTTACGGTAAAGGTATAATATAAAAGACATTGACCACTGAACTATGGACTTTCGTTTCACATTCTGTGACGTAGAGCCCTGAAGAATTATACCTAACTCTTTAATGTTTTAACATGGTTTTATTTAACTGTACATTTAAATACAAAAACAAAACAGCTCTAGTTTGACGGATTTGTGAGAAAAATGCTAATGAAGGTAAAATTAGGTTTTTTTAATCATACCTATGTAGGATTTTGGCCGTTATTTTATCAATGTTATGGTTCTCGTTATTTAAATTATATTAATTGCGTATATTTAAACTGTATTCATATGGGAAATAGGTTGACTATAAATAAAATAATTTATTAATACATACCGTTTTGGATATAAATAATACTAGCTGTTCCGCGTGTTTTTACCCACGTAGTTTCCGTTCCCGTGGGAATACGGGGATAAAATACAGCTGATGTTACTCCCTGATAATGTAGCTATCCATTAGTTATAGTTTTTTTTAAGTGGGTTTAGTGAAAGCGTGCCTGACAAACAAATTCGCATTTTTTTAAATGGAATTTCCGATTTTAATAATTCAAAAAGTAATCTACAGGTACTGAAACAGTATTGAATATGAAATGATTTATTTAGATATGGATTAATACACACACCGGCACAATTAGCGGAACAGAAAAAAAAGGGAGTATTTACGCTTTTTTGCGTGTTACTGGCCGGCTAAACAAGCTTTTTTTAAATTTGGGTTTTAATTTAAAAATGGAATACTAAGCGACTGCCCTTTTTTTCATTCTTTTGTTTTAATTTTCATTGATTCATTTTTTCCACCGCTTGTCCGTTTTTAGAAGGTTCGTGAATTCCATTTGAAAAGCTTTGAATTGCAGTTTTTGAGGCTTTTGAGTTTTTTCGCATATTGATAATTTACGAGCATCTAATTATGCCTGATTTAACGCCATCAGAAATCATTAGGGCAGATCAAATGAGGAGAAATGGTCAAACCTACAGATCGATTGCCAGAAGCCTTCGTCGATCGTTATCAACGATTTATCGTAGCATCCAACGATACAGATTGACGAATGCTCTAGTGAGAAGGAGAGGACAAGGCCGGAAAAGGTGTACTTCAAGGAGGGATGACCGTTTTCTCCAACTTCAAGTCCGACGGAACACGAGACTAACGGCGGTGCAGGCTCGAAATTTACTGGAAGAGGTACGAGCAGTAAGGATGAGTGAGCGGACAGTTCGTAGAAGATTCGAAGAAGTGGGTATAGGCTCGTATGTGCCCGCCAAAGCCCCAAAACTTGAGAGACATCATCGCACAAACCGTCTACACTTTGGTCGTGAACATCGTGATTGGGACTTCGACGACTGGGGACAGGTTCTTTTTACTGATGAATGCAGAGTTATGTTAAATCAAATTGATGGAAGGCAGCGAGTATGGAGACGCAAAGGAGAACGGTATATCCAGTCTAATTTTGAAAATACAGTTGCATATGACGGCGGTTCAATTATGGTCTGGGGAGGAATATGTTTAGGAGCTCGTACGGAGTTAGTAGTGGTCGATGGCGGGAATCTGAATGCTGATCGGTATATCAGGGAGATTTTAGAAGAACATGTTGTGCCATTTGCCCCCTTTATTGGTAACAACTTCATTCTAATGCAGGATAATGCTCGGGCTCACAGTGCTCGCACAGTACAGACATACCTAAACCATGTTGGTATAACGGTGATGGAGTGGCCAGCACGGTCCCCCGATATGAACCCTATAGAACACGTCTGGGACTTGCTAAAGAGGAGTGTAAAGTCAAGAATGCCCCCTCCCAATAATCTCAACGAGTTGCGAAACGCATTACTTGAAGAATGGCAGAGGTTGCCCCAAGAAACCATTGATAACATCATCCGCAGCATGCCCAGACGGATGGAAACCCTCATCAGAGCACGAGGAGGAAACACTCGATATTGAACAGTCATTGAAATTGTTGTTAAACTTTGGAAAATCTTGAATTTTCTGCTGTTTCTCTATAATTAAAAATCGAAGAAAAATGCATTTTGTTTAATTTAATTTTTATTTTTATAAAATTTTAAGTATGGTGTTACAAATGAATGTCAAAACATGTTGATTTAATTGTGGTTTCATTTTAAATAATATATTGTTTTCAAAAATTACATTCATTGTTCTAAATTCCCTCTTTTTTCTCCTTTTTTTTTCTGTTCCGCTAATTGTGCCGGTGTGTGTATAAAGGTATGGATATTATGGTCTGATTTTGGTCGGCATTTCTATCAACTTTTAAAATGTAAAAAAGTAGTTATAGCAATTACTTATTCTGTGGTTATAGTGACATAACTACAATAGTTAGACATATATGCTTTTGCGAAGTTTTTTGGAGATTTTTTTGTTCTATCATCAATAGTTTCCGCAGCGCATGCGATGAAAGACATTTTATAGCAGAATTTTTACACCTTGTGTTATATTATTGAAGTTTTAGTAGGGATGCATAATGTTTTTTAGAAATAAATATAGCCTATATAACTCAGGGATAATGTAGCATTCTCGCGATGAAAAGAGTTTCTGAAATCGGTCCAGTAGTTTCTGAGTTTATTCGTTACAAAAATACAAAAATAAGAATTTTTCCTCTATAATATTACTAGCGGTTCTTAGAAGCGCACAATTCCTCTACTCGCCACTACAGCGACACAGATATAATAAAACGGACGATAGGGAACTACTTAATTGCTGTGTGGATTTCTGTTATATACAATACTGGCTGACCCGACAGACGCTGTCCTGTAAAAATGTGATAAATGAAGAACCACTCGACAGATTTTAAGCAAACTTCACATAAACCATCTGCTAAATAGTCCGAATAAAGCCTAAAAACTTGGTTTGGATAGGTGAGCCCGTTCTTGAGTTATAAAATAACAACAAAAAGTGGCATCGATTTTTATATATATAGACTAGCTACCCGCCCCGGCTTTGCACGGGTGCAATGCTAATACTAAAACCTTCCTCTTGAATCACTCTATCTATTAAAAAAAACCGCATCAAAATTCGTTGCGTAGTTTTAAAGATTTAAGCATACATAGGGACATAGGGATATAGGGACAGAGAAAGCGACTTTGTTTTATACTATGTAGTGATAGTGATGTAGTGATTGTAGTAACGAAACGGGCGAGCCACATATTTTGACTAAGGTGTAGAGTTTCTGAAGTTAGGGCAGAGTAAGGAAGTGTAGAGTTAGAAGCTTGGCTCTACAATGAGATCTAATAATTTTTTGACAGTGCGAGCCATATGATGAAAATGTTTTTGGTGGGATAACTTATAAGATGACTAGGTAGTTTATGAAAACTATCAAACGTCCCAAGAAATGTTTTCAAATTATTTGTAGCACTAAATATATATTTTCTTTCATTCTTTTTTTTCCCTCAAGTCAACGTTGAAGTTTAATAGATCATAAAGTTATTTACTGTGTAAATAGTTCTTTAAAAAGTCATGGGTAAGTATATTTAAATAGTTTACATTGTTTATTGTTCGGTTTGAATGAGTGAGTGACCAATGAGTTTTAAAAAATATTTGATCTAGCTCGGCGGTTAAGGAAAACATCGTGAGCAATCGCTCAGGTCCCAGAAATCATTCAGACCCGGTCCGGCAACGAGCTCACCACTTATCACGTTAAGGGGTCCAAAGAATATACTTTCGACAGGTGGGTATTTCCAGAAATGAAATACCTCTACGTAACCCCTCGGGGATAAAAGGCGTGAGATTATGTTTAACTAGCAGCGCCCCGCGGTTTCACCCGCGTAGTTCCCGTTCCCGTGGGAATATGGGAATAAAATATAGCCTATGTGTTATTCTGATGTATAAGCTATAAAACTGTAAAGTTTCATCAAAATCCGTTCGGTAGTTTTTGCGTGAAAGAGGAACAAACATCCAGACATCCAGACATCCAGACATCCATACAAACTTTCGCGTTTATAATATTAGTAGGATAGTAGGACTAGCAGCGCCCCGTGGTTTACACCCGCGTAATTCTCGTTCCCGTGGGAATACGTAGATAAAATATAGCACATGTGTTATTCTGATGTATAAGCTATATAACTGTAAAGTTTCATCAAAATCCTTTCAGTAGTTTTTGCGTGAAAGAGGAACAAACATCCATCCATACAAACTTTCGCATTTATAATATTAGTAGGATTCTTATCCATTTAACGTCTATGTTTTACCAACAGTGCCACAGTGTGTCCACTGCTCAACATAGGCCTCCGTCATTTCTGTTTCTGTTGCTATGCAACTTTATGAACGATAAAAGAAACATAGGTATCTTCGTTGATACTGAACGAATTTCTAAATTCATATTGTGTTTTCTTTTATTGAATTTCTATGTACTATATCTAAACAACATTTTCTGGACCTATAAAAACAATAATCCGAAACAATGGCAGTCCAGAGACAGAATCAAGTCAGCTCAGCAATATGAAGATGTCACTTTTACTTGGTAAGTATTTTAGTTTTGACTATAGAATCACTTAACTACGTTATTGTTGTAAGTATATCAGTATAGTTAGATAGATAGATATATATAGATAGATAGATATAGATAGATAGATAGATATTGATATATAATCTCACGCCTTTTGTCCCCGAGGGGGTAGGCAGAGGTATCCCATTACTGGATATACCCACATTTCACGAGATATATTGGACCCCTAAACGTGATAGGTGGTGAGCCCATAGCCGGAACGGGTCTGTTTTATACATGTCTCAGAATTAATTCTGAGACCTGCGGGTTTCCTCACGATGTTTTCCTTCACCGTCGAGCTAGTGATAAATATGTACGTAAGTTTTGAAAAACTCATTGGTACATACCAGGATTAGAACCCGAGCCTCACTGATTTTCGGCTGGCTCTTTAACCGTTCGGGCTATCACTGCTCACTTATCACTGCTGTTATTATTTAGTTATGATATTAGTGCGGAAAGTTGTTTTTTACAAACGAGCAGACGAATGTAAAATCGAGACAAAGTCGAGAGCTGACTATAGTCACGAGTTTGTAAATACCAATCCGCACATATGTCATACAACGTTTTTGAACACATTTGCGAGAAAACGTAAAATTGATAATGAAACAAACTTTTTTATGTTATAACATGCCTCAACGAATTATAGGCAAAATAGCTTTTTATGCCGGGCCAGCCAAAACTTCAACACTCTTCTTGAAGATCATGACGTAGATCTGTTCAACACCGGGATCCCAACTTTGTGACGATTAATTAGCAATCCGTTCTTTGCAAAATTAAAAAAAAAAGTTGTTTTTTATAAAGTTAGACTCAAGTTCATTCATAGCTTTAGCATAAATCTATCGGCGGGAATCTGTTATTAGCTTTTAAGAAATTCTTAAAGTTTATTAGAATTTGTAACGTGCAGCTGATGATTTTCCTATCATAAATAAATAAATAACAGTCGAAAAGTAACAGCAAATGGCGCCATGTGAGTGGTAAAAATTTGAACTACATCTTTCTTCTTATTTTCTTTTTATAAAAGTGAAACGTCTGTTGCAAATGTGTTGAAAATATAATTTCGGTAGTGTACATATTGCACCTATATTGCGGAGGCGCCATTTGGGTCTCAATCAGGCGTTTCCACGAATTTCATAAATATAGATGTCAAGTAATTTATATGAAAAACTCCTTGCTGGCTTTCAAAAAGGTTTCTTAAGAAAAAGTTGCTCTAATTTACACACAGATAGAAAAGATTACTTAATTCAAGTAATATTACTTGATCCAAGAGTTTTTCATATTCGTATATGAGGAAAGTCGTAAATCTCTTGGATCAAGAGTGAAAAGATTTCAGAGTTTATTATTTAAATCAAACAATAAAATACTCTCTACAAAAGCGCATGAAACTTTTATCTAAAATTTTTACGCTCTTGGACCGAATAAATAAAAATTTTAGATTTAATTTGTGTCGTTCTTCATTTCAAACAACAAAGCAAGAACGAGAAATGCTTGAATGAAGAGTTATCGACTCTTTATTTAATAATTGGTGTGTCTTGCCTTAAGGTTTAAAGCTTAGTTTAAGATTTAAAAAATTTGACGTGAAGTATTTAATATGCTTGACACTAACAACTGCGCTTTTAAATTAAATATATTTCTGCTTTGTTGTGAGATTGCGCATTGCTTCCAGGAAATACGATAAATATTTATCCTAAAATTGTGAATCTTTAGTATGAAAGAGACGAATGCTTTTTATAAAAGATTCGCATATTTCAATTAAACATTATATTAATTTGGGCGAAAAGAACCTATTGTTCAATATGAAAGTTTCTGATACTTCAATTAAACTTTATGTTAGTTTGGGTGAAAAGAGCCTATTACTTGATATGAAAGATTCTGTTAATTATATTAAACTTTATAAAAGTTTGGTCTAAAAGAGTGCAATTATTAATTTAGGAGAAAAAGTACACGATTTTGTTTTGGTCGTTCTTGGATATATACTAAGAACAACCAAATCAACATCGGGTACAATTACAAACGAAAACCATAGGTATTGAATTGAGTCATAACACAAAACTGAAGAACCGTCACAGAATATAGGAAATAGGAAAGAAAAAAAAAACGTTCCAATAGGTAACAATAAAATATGGAAAAGCAAAGCATAATCAATATCTATACAATCAGAATCTTTCATAAATTAAGTCCTAAAACTATTATATTAAAGGAAGGTACTTAATTATTAATTGAAAAAGCTGTATGCAAGTTATTTTATATTCAATTTTATTCATTTGTAAAGTAAACAAACTACTGTGCATTTAAAGTAAACAAACTACTGTCGATTTCACTGATTACACCTACTGAAATACAGATGTATGTAGTATTTCGATCGTCGGTAAAATATCGAAAATATTAATAGTCCGTCGAGTAAGCGACATACCTCAATTTTTTTGCACATACCTACATATAATATTTCGGTAAAAATTCTGAGTTAACGTAGTCCGAGACTTGCCCCATGCGACGCCCGGATGCAGGCGAAGGGTACTTATGGGTTAAAAAATTTTAAAAAATCTCCGCATCCAAGCATACACGTGGCAAGGCTCGGACCAAGTTGACTCGGAATTTTGTTAGGAATAATCAAAAGTTAAATTAATAAGTCACTATCTACATTCTTGTACTTTTGTTCAAAGTCCCAGGATATCTGAAATAACAAAACATGTGTTACGTTACTCTGTCATAATTTATCAGAAAAATACTAAGTATAAAAAACAGGACACTTGGTCAAAGATTTCTCAAGGATGCTACATCGTGGTTACTTACCAGCGTTTGAGCTTTGGAGCTTTTGAGTATTGGAAACTTTTCTATGTACTCATACACCGTTAAGGTTTTAGAATTCTGTCGCTCCACGTATGTGTTTTCACACTTCTTTAAGAGCTCGTCCCACGGCTCATAATTTTGCATAAGCCATAGTGCATCATCAGATGTTCCTAAAATAAAAGAGTACTTGCATTAATTTAAACACACAAAAATATTATGGCTGCAAATAGTCTAGTGTTAGGCTAGGTGATGATAACTGAAGAATGGAATATAACCTAACCTAACCATAATAATAACGGGTGTTATTTAAATGGTTAGCAGAGTATTCGTATTTTTGTGAGCAGAAAAATTTAATCTGTAAGCAGAAATAGCTAATTGGTCAGCTACTCATGGCCAGCAAACATTACAAAACCAATCAGCAATTTATGTCATTCTGGATGGCTTTAATTATGTTTGAGCTACAATGAGTTGCTACTGTTTAATAAAATTTTGGTAAGCACTCAGAGAGGAAGCCAAAAAAATTTTTTTGAGCTGCATATAAAAGTTGCAAAAATTATCTCAGCAAACTTGTCATGCGCAAAATGGGCGCATTCCTTACAAAGATTAGGAAGGAGTTTGGATTATGCAACATTTATGATTATGATTTATGATTATTATTACGATTACAAGTAGTAGTGGTAGTGGCAGCGGTAGTGGTAGTGGTAGTAGTGGTGGTGGTGGTAGCGGTGGTAGTAGTGGTAGTGGTGGTGGTAGTGGCTTTGGCGGTGGTGGTTGTGGTGGTGGTGGTGGCAGTGGTACTGGTGGTGGTAGCGGTAATGGTAATAATGTAGTAGTTATAGTACAATTTTTTACGACATGTTTTCTCTGCTGTTCAATTATGAAATCTTGCTGACCAAGTAGTTATTTTGCGGACCAAGTAACTATTTTGCAGACTGAATGTTTATTATGCAAACCCATGTTATTGTAAGCTGCCTAATTAATTTTTGACCATTATCAAAATTATTTGCCGAACAAGGATTGCTGCCTGATTTTTTTATTTGAGAACAAAATCTTTGTATGCCGACCAAATGATTTAAATGCTTATTCTAACCAAATTTTATAATTGCTGCTCGTTTAATTACTTCTCAATAATAACCTAAGAGACTAATAGGTACTCATAAAAACTTAAAAAAAAACATTATCAACTACTTATGCAACTCCTAGCTCCATCATGACACCCACAGTATAAAGTGCTGGTCAAGATGAATTAAATGAACCCAAACACGGTGGGTTTATGCTGGTCCTAATAACATTTCCTAGCTAACAGTGAAATCCACATTGAAGTCTCAGTGGTTTAGGAGGAGTTAGCAGATAACAGATAACAACAGACATGCGCCTTCAATTTATATTTTGTAGTGATGATAGGCAATGATAATTTAATTACTTTACACATATTCAACTGCTTAACTATCACGGAGAAGAGAACTTACCTTGTATTTCTTCAGTGTCTGCTGAATTCACCTTCGGTTAGGTTTCTTTTTTGGAATTTTTTATGCAAGTATTATCTCATACTATACTAAGTTTCATCGACTGAGGAATTAATGTTAGGAATTAACCTTTATTGCCTAAACTAAAGAGGAAAGTAAGGATAGCGTGGCCTCCTCTGCAGATTCCATTGCTTTCACTTCAGGCTCAAAGCAGTAACAGTTATGTCCAGGACTTCAGGAGTTAATTTTCACAAAAATTTGCTGTTTGCTGGTTTTTCCGTTACGACACAAGAAATAGACGTGCACTCGTAAAATTTGAATTGCCAGTTGCCAACTTGCCAGTGACAAATCGGGGTGGCCAGATATGATTGTTCAGATTCCGCCAAACTAATTAACATTTTCCCTTTTTTAAAATTCGTTTAAATAAATGCGCATAAACATGAATACGCATAATAAGTATGAACTCGCATAAACAAATATTAAGTTTAGGATTTGTGTTGAAAAATAAAATAAACATTTGTAGGAAATGGATAGAATCGATATATTGTTTTTGACAAAATCTATCATAGCAACACCATAGACAATAATAAGACCATAGAGTATCTACACTAAGATACTTATACATCTTCATAACAAATAATATTATAATAATGAAAAGTTAATAGGTGAGTTGACAGCTCTGTCAAATACATACAATTTACATCTTTTTGTCTATGATATGTATTTTGCAGAGCTGTCAAGTCACCTTTTAACTTTTCCCTAGTATACCTACCTATGTTTACTATTGAACCTACTACATCGAATTTGGGCCCATTCGATTCGCCTCAATCAGAAATTCTGACCTGGTAGATTCCAAGGGTCATCTAATGATGGAGCCGGAACTTGGCCATGGGAACCCTAAGATGAAACCACCCAACTACGTCGAATTTGGGCTCATCGACTCAGCTACGGTTGACCGAAGTACGAAATACCGAATGTCAAAAGACCGACGTACGTTTGACCGAATGTACGGCAGTCCGATATACGCGAGACCGAAAATGCCGAAGTATGGGCCGCTATTTTCTTTTTGTTGTGGCTATGATTTTTTAGCTTCACTAGTTATCGTACCTAACTGAGTAGTAACTGACTATCGTACCTAAGTCCTAACTGACCGACAACCAGTCAAGTAATTGAAATTTGATTGGTCTCCGTGAGAAATTCCGACCTGGGTGATTTCAAGGGTCTGATGATGGAGCCGGAAGGTGGTCATGGGAACTCGAAGATGGAACTCCCATAGCCACCTTCGGGCTCCATCATCAGACCCTCTAAATCACCAAGTTTCAGGTCGGAATTTCTTACCGGTACTAATCAAATGAGCACCAGTAAACGTAATTGGGTGGTTCCATCTTGGAGTTCCCGTGGCCACCTTCCGGCTCCATCATCAGACCTTTGGAATCACCCAGGTCTAAATTTCTCTCCGAGATGAATCGTACGAGAGCAAGTTCGACGTAGTTGGGTGGTTCCATCTTAGAGTGCCCATGGCCACCTTCTGGCTTCATCATCAGACCCTTGAAATCACTATGTTCCAAGTCGGAATTTCTCATCGATACGAATCAAATGAGCCCAAGTTCAACGTAGTTGGGTGGTTTCATCTTATAAAAATAACTTAAAAAAATACCTGACATCGATGTTTTCCATGACTCACAAGTTACATTCAAACATAAGCTGCTGAAATCATGTCAAGATTTAAAACCGTCCCCCTGAACCGTCCTTTTTTAAGTTTTTTATAGTTTCTTATAATTTTTTATATGTTTTTATTATTAACTTGTCTTATAATTTTACGCAAATGTTGTGCGTGCTACTAATTGGCGAGCATATTATGTAATAGTTTTAGTCTACCTTAAGTTTAAAATGTCACGTTATGTTTTGCTGTAAGCATGCCTAATAAATAAATAAATAAATAAAGGTTATAGTTCCCATGTCCACCTCCCGGCTCCGTCGTCAGACCCTTGAAATCACCCAGGTCGAAATTTCTCATCGAGACGAATCAAATGAGAGAATTTCGACGGTCGTCCAATTTACCATAGATCCAGGGAAAATTTATATAGTAGCAACACCAAAAAGGCACTAATATTAGTAACCTACAAATTTTTCCGTCCAAGAGTGAAACTTCCTTGGTCGAAGAAAGAAAAAAAAAGAAATTTTAATCGAAACAATAAATACTAAAAAAGTTTTGAGTTAAGAATGTCTAGTTCTTGTGCTAAGAAACCTTCCGCTCTTGGTGCGAGTAAGAATTTTGGTTCTAGATTTTGGTCGAAGAATGAATTTTGAATGAAATACCTAACAAAAATATTTGAGACAAGAATGAAACGTTCTTGGCCTAAGTACTGGTTTCAAGATTTAAAAACTCTTGAATGAAGATAGAGTGAATCTTATTCTAAAAGCTCTGTTTTCGTTCAAAGTGGCGTGCGTTTTTAAAGGAAGACTTTTGATAGTTCTTGAATGGAAAATGGCGATATTTAACGCAAATGGTAACAATCTTGGGTTAAATAAGAATTGCCAAGAGTTTTCACTTTAACGCTAAGAATGGGAAACTTTTGGTTGGAATAAGTAACTCTTACATCAAAACGGTGTTTCTTCAAACAAAAATTTCTCGGAATCAAACTAAATAAATATAATTTTTGAGGCAATATTTGGGACCCATTTAACTCAAGTAAAGTATTTTATACCAAGATATATATTACTTGCTTGGAGCAATTATTCCAAGAGATTTTTGACTCTTGGTCTAAGTAATCTTTTCTATCTGTGCAGGTTCATGTACCAAGGAGTTGGGGAGAAAAAAATATACCTACTTTGATATGTCCACTCGTGTCCACTACATTTCAAAGAAACTTATTCCGAGGTGGATTTCTACCTACATAAACTAGGGTTATACTTATAGCCAACAAATAGGGTCCCTGTTGATCCCGTTCCCGTGAGAATACGGGGATAAAATACCCTATGTTACTAAGGGATATTGTAGCATTCTAGTGGTGAACGCATTTTTGAAATCGGTCCAGTAGTTTTTGAGTTTATTCGTTACAAACAATATAAAAATACAAATCTTTACTCTTCATAATATACCTAGTGTAGATTAAAGATAGGATAGGATTACCTACTATGTAGGTACTATATCTATCGATTATTTTAGTACAGGTCAGAACAGTCGCAGTGGTCTTGACGGTCCTACTGAGCGTTCTCTCAGTGGAATGTGAGCAGGCGTTGTAAGTAACCCTTTCGTATATAGGTATACTTACTTCTAATAGTACCTTTATGCTTAATACGTTACCTACGCTCTGCTGGGCACCGTGCACCGCGCGCTGGACATATATTTTTTAAATCTATAAATTTTGTTGCACAATCTGTAAATAATTTACGTAATTGTATTTTTGTGTGTAAATCGATAAAACAAAGTATTAACTTAGTATATAAAGTATTAGCAACTTCTGAGGAACAGAGTTTAAATGTTCATTCTTTTATATGTTGTAAGTACTCCAAAACATACAAACCGGAGGCAATCCAGTTCTTTCAGGATTAATGTATAAGTCATTCTTGTACAGTATTAAAAATATGCAATAAATACTTATGCTTAGGTATTCGGAAACTGTGAAAATACCTATTTAACCAAATTTTTACCACAACCATATTTTTGTGTACGTTTGTAGTAGGTACCTACCGACCTATTAAGAATATACAAAAAATACGCGCATACAGAACTTTGAAGCTCAAGCGTCATGTTATTCGGTCGAAATGTACTAGACTTATTCCACTTGGAATAACTTTTCGGCTTCAAATTTTCCTCGCTTTGTCCCCTCTATGCCCTATTATATTTTTATCTCTTTAATAAATACCTATTAATATTGTGATTATCATTAAAACGACAATAATTTTACCGGTTCGGGAGTTGCATACCCATTTTGTCTTGCTAATAAAATACTGAATTAACGCCACACGACATATTTGAAAATTCATATTTTATTATTAACTGTTTTGGCAGGAACATTAATAAAAAATATGTGTTTTTCCAAAAAATACATGAATTTTTAAGGAACGATTTCCAACGGTTGTTCGGGAGTAGGTCATCGTGTTTTAAACTTACATACTTTTTGAATAATCACTAAAGTTCTGTCCTCAGTGGCTGTACTTTGTCGCCGGACCTGGATAATGCTACGCTAGTATGTATGCCCTATATTTACTTACCTATGTCCCCGAAGGTGTCCGGTTAACCACCAACAACAGAATTCTTAAATTCAGTTTACCAGATTCTCAACTGAGCAGTAGGCCTTCAAAGATCTTCATCTAAGACAATCTTTCATCAAAACAATTTGGTTTAACGTTCAATTTGACGTTTGAAATTCGAATTGGAACCTAAGACGGAACAACAAATTTAATCATGACGACTAAATTTTGTAGGATTAAATCCCGAAATAAAGTATACTTGAAATTGTCTAAAATAAAACACCAAATTTATAGGTAAGGAAGGACCCAATATTATCTATAGGTATCTATGCATATAATAAAACTCGAATGGGGCCGTGTCTGTACTAAAATATTTTTTGAAAATTTTAGCGGTAGGGGTGTGTATATTGTTATCGATTTAGATACCAAAATATTTTTTTTTCCTTCTGTCTGTCTGGTTGGTGCACGCATCACGCAAAAACTACTGGACGGATTTTGTTGTCTTATATGTAGTACGCAACCGCTATCGAGGGATTTTCGGAAATTCCTATGGAAAAGGGAATAAACTGTATCCGCGTGAGCAACGCCGCTATAGTGATACATATTTACCTTAAAAAAATTTCGATCAGCACACGTGACCTGACGCGAGTTTCACAGTTTTTACCCATCCCACAAAAGTGCTCAACGCCGCTAAAGAAGTTTTCACTTCAAAAAAACTCACGCCTTATATTCCCGAGGGGGTATGCAGAGGTATTCAATTTCTGGATACACCCACTTTTCACCAGATATTCATTGGACTAAACGTGATAGGTGGTGGACCCATCGCCGGTTACGATTACCATATACCTTCCAGGTACCCATAATAGAACGGCCAGCACGTTTCTCCACGCCTAACTACCCAGGGTTGGCTCCACCTGGTCTCAACTGCCGTTGGAGAGCAACTTCTGATGAAGGACCACTCACTTTGAACTGCCAATACACTTTACCTGAGGTAAGCAAGATTCATGCACTAACGCCCAGCCTAAACCCTTAGACCTAGAAAGCTGTTTTTTAACAGCTATTGTTTTTAAGACGTAGGCTAGCACTAAGAAAGGATTTTTCGAAATTCATCCCTTAAGGGGGTGAAAAAGTTTGAACGTTTGTATGGAAAACCTTCATTTTTGGGTGTATCAATTCGAAACTTTATAAAAATACTCTATAAAACAAACAACAAGAAACGTATTTCTTAATTTTTCAAAAAACACCTCATAAGGGGGTGAAAGAGTGGGATGGAGTTTGTATGGAGACGTGTTGTTTTTTACGTCTATCAAGTTGAAACTTGACACAAATAAATACTCTTAGAAATAAATGATGCGGTACATGTTTTTGGATTTTTCTAAAATCGTCCCCTAAAGGTGTAAAAGGATGGGTTGAGTTTGGTATGTATGGAAAGCCTTAATTTTTGGGTGTATCAATTTGAAACTTTGTGAAAATACTCCTCAAAACAAAAAACAAGACACGTGTTTCTGGATTTTCAAAACAAACCCCCCCAAGGGGTTGAAACAGGGGGCATTTGGTAGAAAATAAAGATCAGTTATTTTTGGTTTATGATAGATTGTATAGCATCTATACATATAACAAAACTGTAAAGGGGCCGCGTCTGTACATGAAATATTTTTTTTTCTAGTCGTAGTGTAGATATCGATGTAGATATGAAAACACAATTTTTTAAAATTTTTGTCTGTCTGTCTGGTTGTGCACGCATCACGCAAAAACGACTGGACGGATTTTGATGAAATTTGGTTTAGAGATCACTAAATAACTGGGTCAACATCCAGAGACTTTTTTTACAGCAAGATAATGTCTCATTCCCACGGGAAAATTTAAAAAACTGTTTAAAAAGATAAATACTAAATACTACTACGAAACCATAACACCTATAAACTTAAAATATGGTATCTACCTAGGTGTCTTTACATGTCGTCCGAGCGGGCAACGCCGCTGGGCGGGTGAGGTCAAATATCTGACTTATTGTTCGATTACAATAAAATAAATTTGAAGTTTTTGAACTCTGATATTATTATCATTTCTTTAATTTGAGGGCAGGCACATAAAATAAGTCCAATTGTAAATATCCCGTAATGAAACTTATGTGGTAGGCTGTTGCAAATATTTTTGAGAGTAATATTAAATAAGTGAGGAGTATGCAGAGCTCAAACGAACCTACATATTATTTGTTCCTCTTGCTTTCGAAACGTTGGGTTCTTGGGGCAGACATGCGAAGCATTTTATCGCGGAGATTGGGCGGAGGTTGCGTGACAAAGGGCACGACCCTCGCTCTGGATACTTCCTGGTTCAAAGGTTATCCATAGCCATCCAGCGAGGCAACGCAGCCAGCATTATGGGTACCTTTGCACCGGGAATGGTCAGAGGCGGTCTATTTGGGGACTAAGTTGACATTGTTTATAGTTTTATGTTTCGACCTTATTTATACTGCTATTTATAATTATTATGTTGTATGTGTTAGTTAAGCGTTTTAAAATTTAACATGACGTGTAAATAGACCCGGTCCGACGATGGGCTCACCACCTATCACGTTTAGGGGTCCAAGATATCTCGTGAAATGTAGGTATATCCAGTAATGGAATACCTCTGCCTACCCTCTCGGGGATAAAAGGTGTGAGATTTCTTTTATTTTTTTTATTTATTAAATAGGTTTTATATTAAACTACTTCCTACGTAACTTATAGTTATAGGTACCTACCGAACCGCCGTCGCTTATGTTGTGGAATTGCCAAAAAACTTTCATACAACCGGGTCCTGACATTGAACACAACTAAAAACACATATACTTATACTAAAGCGCGAAAACTGAGGCCAACAAATGTAGATAATTAGAATAGAATAGAATAGAATAGAATAAGATTTTATTGCCAAACTGTGTACATAAAGTTGTTACATATGTTTCATTTAGCGGGTATCAACAGTTTTGTCCATCTCGGACGTACAATATTTTTCTAATTGGTCAAAGGTCGGCAACGCAGTTGTGACTCTTGAGTTGCAGGTGTCCATGGGCGACGGACGTCACTTACCATCACGTGACCCGTCTGCTCGTTTGCCCCCTTTTTTATCATAAAAAAAAATATATATTTAGTCGCATTGTATCAGCAAATGTTTGCATTTTTCACCTAGTCGTATTTCAAGCGCAACTTGACAGATAGCTGTACCTATCTATCTTTATCATTCGTTACGTATCATCTTTCAACGTCATTGTTGTATCCTATAAATACGCTAAGAGGTAAGTATGTACATGTTGTAGCCACTCGTAGCGGAACAGTATCCAAACGCGTGCAGTGTGAATAATTAAGTAAGGCATTTTTACTTTAATATTCTGGAATTAAATCTTAACAGTTCACACTAGTCGGCGTGGCGTAAGACCAATATAACTTTTTTTTTAATAAGAGAAAAGGAGGCAAACGAGCAGACGAATCAGCTTGGTAAGATGGTAAGTGACTACCGTCGCTCATGGACACCTGCAACTAAAGAGTCACAACTGCGTTGCCGGCCTTTGAGGTGGGAGTAGAGGGAGGGGGGAGGGGAGGGTGTTTGGGGCCACCGGTTACCTCACTCACTCAACGAAATGCAATGCAAGAATTGCTTTACGCTGGTTTTCTGTGAGGCCATGGTATCACTCCGGTCGAGTCGGCCCAAGCGTGCCGAAGCATGGCTCTCCCACGTTTAACTGCAGTTCTTTTGGTCTTACGCCTAGATTTTATATGATGTTGGAGCCCGTCCGTGTATTTGTCGGTTTGTCCCCCACCCTTGTAATCCTATAAACACGGTAAGTGACAACTTGTTCCACATTGTTGCAGTCCGACACGTGCACCTCTACAACACCAAACCGCATCGAGGTGTTCACTAAATGGGACACTTTGGACTACTGCGGTAACGGTGTTTTGTCCATCGTTCCAGCTAATCAATTAGGTAAGTATTTCGGGTGACACCTATACATAGTCGTTAGATAGAGTTGTACCTATGGAGGGTAGAGTAAAAAGAGAGATATCTTATATGGGGGACTAGTTAAAAAAGTGTCCAATACAGCAGTAAATAAATAAATAACAAAAGTTACGTTGAGATACAGAAAAAAAGCAGTAAATAACTGTTCAAAAATTGGCACTAGTATAGGCAAAAGGGTATGGTATGAATGTAGCAGTTGTTATAACGAACTGTGGGTCTAAAATGGCCACTTTGAGCAATTCCTCTGAGCAATTCTTCTTTTCTGAATTCCCAGCAAATCCTAAGCAATTCCTCTAAATTTCGTAAAATGGTCCCATAATTTAGTGATTCACTGACTATTCAATTCATTAGCAGATTCGTATTTGGTGAAAATTTCGAATATGAATCGAAATAGAATTCTATTATGATTCACCCGAAACGGCCTTTTTAGACCCGCTGAAGTGTGTTCGAAACGAGTTAGAAAATTTAATACTTTTAGAGATTTTTGGTGACTAGAGTATAGTTAATGACAGTCCAGTGTATAAAACCTCAACTATTTACTATTATTTACGTAGTTTGAAATAATTCAGTAAATAAATCCTACGAGTAATCTAATAACTTTTGGCGCTTTCTTTGAAATTTTCCCTATTGCAACTTTTGCCACTATATTTTTCTGCTCTACCCCCCCTAGTTGTACTTAATGAGCACTGTATTTTATACCTTTCCTATTACACGGGGGGACATCTTCCTAAATACCTATTGTTGGCTCTTGCTGGTTCTTCTCGGGGTACTGCATTTGGAACCAGCAACTTGTCAGTGGAAATGGGCTTCTGATTACATTTAGCCAATCTTCATAACCCAGGCTACTGACGCAGGCTATAGCAAACTAGTGTAAATTCCAAACATTTGTCATATATTCGACTAATCTCTTTGGATAGGTGTTCGGCTTTCCATTTAAATTTCTTCCAATTTTAAAAAAATTACTAAGTAGACTGCTTCCAAAGACGTTTAAAGAAAAAGTTTCTCTCTCCTAGAATGATTTTCTTCCAACCTCTTTGACTGCTTCCTTTGTGACGTTTTTTTGTTTTTACACCTGTACCCTAAGCACGAACATCTATCGAATTCGAATAGTAAACGTTATCGTATCGTCATCGAGAAATTTTGTATGGGAAATTGTACAGCGCCACGACGGGCGTAAAGAGAACTAAAAAGTTAAAGCACGAATAATTATCGTTATGCGTTCGAATCGACTTCGAGCGGTAATCGAATAGTAAGTGAACAGTTTTAAGGAAAACGGCAGCACGAACTCTATTTTGACGTACGGTTTCGTCTGATGCGATAGCTGGCTATCGAGATCTTACTCACTGACAAAAACATGGTGAGAAGCAAATTCGAGTAACAAGTTGTGGTCATATTTTGTTGATAAATCTTATTTTGACAATGGAAAAAGGTTAGGGGGAGGGCCTTAAGTTGTTTATTAGTAGATAGAATTGACCGAACTCATTGAAATGTTTTGTTTTTTATTATTATTTTAACTTTATTTATAATACCTAAATGTATTTTTAATTTAGATTTTTTTAAACATCTTTTTATTACTCTACATTGACTGTAAAAGTTATTGTTGGTTGCTTTATTTATTTATATCCAATCCTACTAATATTATAAACGCGAAAGTTTGTAGGTATGTAAGGAATGTTTGTTACTATTTCACGCAAAACATATTAAGTGGATTTTATTGTAGGTTACTTTACAATAATATAGCTTATACATCAGCCAATAACACATAGGCTATATTTTATCCCCATATTGCGACGGGAAGGGGAACTACGCGGGTGAAACCGCGAAGCACTAGTAGCAATAATTAATTATTTTAGGAAACTAAATTGACTGATTGTGCCATGAGGCTGAACATAAAGTAGGTAGTTACTCTAAACAACAAAGATTTATTTAAGATAGATATATTTTTATTAGTCAATATTAATAACAATTTTAAATATCCACCTTTTACGTCTATTCACTCGGAATATAATAAAGTACCTAAGCACTAATCACAACCACAACACACATTTTACACGACTATAACCACTTTAAAAGATTTTAACACTCAAAGGGTCCAAATCCAAACACTTAAAATAACTTACCTAATCATTTTTGTTCATAAACAAGCTCCAAATAGTAAACGTTCGAATACTCCAACACGGCAGTCGAATCATGATCAAAACTTTAATTTTGAATCATGAATTAAAATGTAATAACTGAAGTAGATGCTATTAAGTATTATAATAATAATAACTGAAAGGTCTAGATTGTGAAACAATATAATTTTCACTTTTTATTAACTTTTGCTATCAGTAATATAAATGAACACAAATCGTCATAGTGTTTTAGAACGCACCATTCGTTCCTTATCATTCAAATCTTGCGTTTAGGTATCGAGTTACTATCGAATAGACGATAGTAAATACTTTAGGTTTCGTGCTGCTATATTAAAAAGTAATCGAATCGAACTGGTTTTCGAATAGTAAAGTTTTACGTTTACTATTCGAATTCGATAGATGTTCGTGCTTAGGGTACTGAGATTATACCAAGGGATTATACGCACGCTCTTTTCATCTGTTTTTGGTTTCTCTCGTGTGCCTGATGCATTTTCTTTATATCCAATTCAATTTTGTCCTACCAATTTACTCTAATTTACTTAGGTATGTACCGTGTATATTAAAAATCTAGTATTAAATTAAACCGATGAGGTTTACCGTTTCATGACGTACATATTAAATGAATGACGAACATAGTAAATTTTTGAACAAAAACACAAACTAAAATGCAGCTGGTATTTTCTGTTAATATCTTTTTAATTTTTCTTATTGTTTACACAGATTACAGAACCTCGCCAGTTGGGGAGGGGGGAATCCTGAGTTGCAGTGTCTCTTAGGCCAAATAATTTTAAGACGTCATGCAACGCCTAACTTGCTCGAGCACTTCGGCGGTTTATGGAATAAAATAATCATGTATCTAAATATCTTTTATTGTAACAGCCTGGTGTCCATGGGCGTATAAGAGTTTTTTTAATTAATTTATTTTTTATAAGAGAAGGGGGCAAACGAGCAGACGGGTCACCTGATGGTAAGTGCTGAGTTGCTGACTATCGTCGCCCATGTACACCTGCAACTCAAGAGTCACAACTGCGTTGCCGGCCTTTGCGCTGGGAGTAGGGGGAGAGGGGAGAGGAAGAGTTCCTTAGTATACACGAAACCGTCAAGTTTTGCTCAATATCTTTTGCAACCGTGGTTGATCAGCCCGGATGCTTGCTGCGGATGCGGAGGCTTTCAGGGGACGCCGAAGTTATAACTTAATATAGTTGAAAACAAAAACCTTACTTCACAAAGCGCCTAGCATGCAATTCAAGTTGATCTATCAATTTGTTAATTTGATTTTAAACGCCCAGTTTGTTTATGAACGGGTCAGGGCCCGTATTCACGGAGATTCGATATCGGAAAATCTGTCAAATCCTTATGGCAATTATGACTTTGTGAATAGCCCATCTCGAAACCTTTAGACAGATTTTCCGATTCTGAGTCGAATATCGAATGTCGAATCTCCGTGAATACGGGCCCTGATAATATGTTACTTCGAATGCCCTCGTTGCGACGCACGCTGCACGCTGTTGCGGATTTTTTTTCGAGTGGTACTCCCTCACGAAAAGCTGTATCGAAAGTCGCTAAATCGAATGACGGACTCACGAACACATACGCTGTCACGAAAT
The DNA here is from genome assembly GCA_963855545.1 of Ethmia dodecea. Classification (NCBI taxonomy): domain Eukaryota; kingdom Metazoa; phylum Arthropoda; class Insecta; order Lepidoptera; family Depressariidae; genus Ethmia; species Ethmia dodecea. The sequence continues at coordinate 9,582,335 of OY979458.1, read as the reverse complement.
CCCTATTATATGTGGTACGCTAGATCGATAGTCACGGTATCGAAATCCATTTTTGCGAACACATCGGGTTCATTCTGAAATGCGCAACGATCAGATGCCGCTTATTATGAAGTGGATGAGCGAGGAGGCTTGATAAAAAATATAGGTCAATGTGTAAAACGTTTTATTTGTAAACTATTATACTGGGTTCTGAATTATTTTGGTATTGTTGGCCCGGTAACGACACAGAACATCTTCCCACCGCTGCTGAGTTTTGATGATACGAACACTGTAAGAATAAAAACAAAATTTAAATCTAGCACTAAGAGCTTCTTCAGAGATTGCTGCGAACCAACAAAAGCTGGAGCAGGAGCAATGATATTTCCTCGTTTAAATCTAAACAAATATTATAAAGAGGAAAGATTTGTATGTTTGTGTGTTTGTATCTTTGTTACGAATATACTCAAAAACTACTAGACCGATTTAACAAATTCTTTTTTGAATGGAAAGCTAGAATATCCCTGAGTAACATAGGCTACATTTTATTCCCGTATTCCCACAGGAACGGGAACTACGCGGGTGAAACCGCGCAGAACCGCTAGTCCATTATAAGAATGAAGTGCGCCACCCTATAATCTAAAGAAGTCGAAGTCGCAAGGCTGTAAGAAGGCATATTTTACTGCTGTCGCGCTGCTGCTGCACTGCTAGCTTCAGTGAGCCATCGAGTTCGCTACTATTTACGAATTACTTGCAGGAAAGAGATAATTTCAACCTATTAGGGGGCGGCGTAAACTGAAGACAAATCCGACATTGGAAATAGGGATTTCCTTTAATAGTGACATCTATCGACTCTACAAAGCTTCATCGACGGCAAGTTCTAAAACCGCGCTATCCATATTTTCTCATGATACAAGTGTCCAAAATAAATCGTCGGACGGTCCCCAGGCACGATCAATTCGCCTGGCGGAAGCCCATTTCACGCATGAAGAGCATTCCACCTCCTCTCCTCCACATCTTTGAGAATAATAATAATATAATATAATCTCACGCCTTTTATCCCCGAGGGGGTAGGCAGAGGTATTCCATTACTGGATATACCCACATTTCACGAGATCTATTGGACCCCTAAACGTGAACGTGGTGAGCCCATCGCCGGACCGGGATCGCGATTTTTGAATCTCACTTGTGATATCAAAATCACCGGTGACTAAAATTATCACCGATGACTTTTATGTCACCATTTTCCAAAAGCCTTTTTTTTTAAAGTCACACGCTGTTTTCAATAAATCGTCGCAATCACAAAATATCACAATCGAGCCCCGCTGCAAATTCTTCCGAAAAACATACTTTGGCACTTTTGGCAGATTTCACATACGTCAACTGTCAAAAACAATCGCATGGTGATTTCAATTACGAGTGGGTGGGGGCACTCGTAAATCGATATCATAGGTATGACAAATTTAAGTCACCGATGAGTTTCAAAAATACGAACTTTCGGAAATCACTCACATCGGTGAGAATTAGTCACTTGGTGAGATTCAAAAATCGACCCCCGGGTCTGTTTACACATGTCTCAGAATTAATTCTGAGACCTGTGGGTTTCCTCACGATGTTTTCCTTCACCGTCGAGCTAGTGATAAATATGTACGTAAATTTTTGAAAAACTCATTGGTACATGCCAGGATTCGAACCCGAGCCTCACTGATTTTCGGCCGGCTCTTTAACCGTTCGGGCTATCACTGCTCTATCGACTATCTTTGAGAATGTACGTTAATATTAATAAGTGGAAATTTGAATTGAGACAAGACTTACCTAACCTACTAGCCGATTGAACGGCTAGTTGTCCTGACCCGCAATAGTACCAGACGACCCCGTTCGCGGTCACTTCAATGTGGTCTGGAGTAGTTTCATCGCAGTAATTGTACTGGAATCAGATAGAGTTATATAAAAACTCACGACTATTGTATTACGTTCAGAGGGTATGCATAGGTATAAAATTTTTGGAATACACACATTTCATCAGTTTCTTTGGACCTCGAAACGTGAAAGGTGCATAGTACTTTCACTCGTGACTTGAAAAGATTCCGGAAGTATGAACTCGGGAATACATTTCTAGCAACTCAAACCAAAAAAATACTTTTTGTGCATGGATAATTTTACCAATATACTCAACTCACCAGACTACCCGCAACTTATAGCAATGACTTATAGAAATTTATTTATTTTTATTTAGGGAGCTCACAGCTACGTTTACAAATTAGTCCTTCTGGACTAGTACATGCTAATTAAAGCTTCATAAAATTAAGAATGTTTTTTTTCTTAATTTTAGTTTTCGTAAAAGTTACATAGGTTTTTGTTCTTTTCAACCGTTGAAGTCGGAAAAGAAGGAGTTTATCAATTCGACTGATTTTCTTTTATGTTGGTTACCTCAGAACTTTTAACTGGGTGAACCGATTTATGATGATTTGATGATACTTTTTTTATTTGAAAGCTAGTGCTTCCCGTGTTCTCCCATTTGGTCCAGTTCTGACAATAGCATCCATGGGAAAACCATATAAGTCTTTGCATAGGTACCATTAAAACACGTTAGGTCCAAGCTGATTTATCACAATAAAGAAATTGTATTAAGTACATATTAAAATGTTTAAAGTAATTGGGTCAGGAGATTTGATAATCGACTCGGAATTGGAAAATCTGTCAAATTCTTATGTCAAATATGACATGTGTGAATAGCCCATTTCCAAAACTTCCGGCAGATTTTCCGATTCCGAGTCGAATATCGAATCTCTGTGAATACGCCCGCAGGTCTGTTGTCATACCTAACTAATTTTAAGCATGTTTGTATACGACTGTATGAGTTCTAAATAAATAAAATAAAAATAAATACGTTGAAGTAGTTTTTTGTTCCACGGGACATTGTTAGCCATATTCGGGACCTCTTCATCGTTATCTCTACATACGAGAAAACAAAGTCGCTTTCTCTGTACCTATATCCCTATTTCCCTTTGTATGCTTAAATCTTTAAAACTACACAACGGATTTTACTGCGGTTTTTTTAATGGGTAGAATGATTCAAGAGGAAGGTTTTAGTGTTATCATTGCACCCGTGCGAAACCGGGGCGGGTCGCTAGTAAATTATATATTGTCAAAGAATGGCTAGTAACCTTGGCCAAAGGAGTCATTGAGTATCTTTACCTCTGGCAAAGAGTAGGAACATCTGAGATGTAGCGGCTGGTCGCTGGAGTCAGCTCGCCACCAGCAGTAGTATCCAGCAGGGCAGTTTTGCGGGTAGTTGGGCGTGGGAATGGTCTCTATCTGCCCGAGTATCATGTCCTGGAGGGAAGTAGGGTTAACAGTTGCTTAAAAATCATAAACTAAACTTTCGCTGAGATTTCTTAAAAGAAAGATTTCAGAAAAAAATAAATTGCCTTTTATGCCAGAAAGGGTATAGGCAAAGGTATTCCATTTCTGTATATACCCACTTTTCACGAGAATATTTGACCCCTAAACGGGACTGGTGGTGAGCCCATCGCGGGCTGGGTCTGTAACACATGTCTCAGAATTAATTCTGAGACCAGCTGGTTTCCTCGAGATGTTTTCCTTCACCGTCGAGCTAGTGATGAATAGTAAGTTTTGAAAAACTCATTGTTACAGCGAGGATTTGAACCCGTGCGTCACTGATTATCATCTTATTTCTTTCGAGTTTGAAAAAAAAAAAAATGTCTCAGTCTTCGTTTCTCCGGCAAACCACTATCATCAAACCGTGATAACCTACTTCTAGGATAACAAAATATTTATGCTTAATTATTTATGCTTGCGAAATACAGAGCGATCGTGATTAATGTCACTAGGCCTATGCAAAATGTCCGGCAATCGAAAACATACACTGGTCCTGCATTTGGTTTATGTAAAGATAAATAAATAAATACACTCACGCCTTATCTCCGAGGTTTTCCATTTCTGGAAATACCCACTTTTCATTAGTTTACCTATATTTACAGAATTTAATATAGGTACTTACTGCATTTGATTCTGGTTCTACCTGCGAGATGCGGCAGAGGCTAGAATTAAGAAGATGTATGTAAGCATAACATTGTTAGGTTTTTTAATGGTGACAAAATTAATAAAACTTTTAGTAACATTTGTTTTTGATTGTCACTTACTATGCCTGGTCACATTGCACTGAAAGAATCTTCAGCATAAATGATAATACCACAGCATTGAACAGCTCTGAAATTAAATTTAAAAATAGAATTGAATTAAAAAAAATAACTAATTAAACATTTTAATAAAACCTGTAACTTACTCGTCATATTAAATACAGAAGCTTATTAAAAATAATTCAGTCTGTCAGTCCAATACTCCGCTTATATATAGATCTATCAGACAACAATCAATAAATATAATAGCACAAATTATTTGTTTTTCACACATACAATATACATTGTACTGTACAGACTCAGGTATGTAACCAGGGGCTAATTTCAAAAGGGCATGTATAAACATACATTGAACTATGCTAAAACATCACTATCATCACTATCAATACATCACTACATAGTATAAAACAAAGTCGCTTTCTCTGTCCCTATATCCCTGTCCCTATGTATGCTTAAATCTTTAAAACTACGCAACGGATTTTGATGCGTGTTTTTTTAATAGATAGAGTGATTCAAGAGGAAGGTTTTAGTATTAGCATTTCACCCGTGCAAAGCGTGGGTCGCTAGTAAATAATAAAAAACATGGTATTGACTCACGTATTATTATTGTCAAACAATGTATTATTATTTATAGGACAATATGTGTAAAACAATAAAGAAAGCACTTGCGAACAAAACAATACAGTTTATTATATAAACAATATTATTTATTAAAGTTGTTTCAATAGATAATAAATCACGAAAGCGAAAACAAGTTCTATTCACTTATTTATTGAGAAAATTTCCTGTAGGTCACATTGAGGTTGAAGTGATCAGCCGACAGGAATAGTAGTACATAACAACAAGCGGTTGCCTTTGTCTTTGTCTGCTTCTCAGATAAAAAAAAAGTAAGTTTGGTTCAGCCGTGGACGTCTTTCGGCTGATAATGTGATGTAATGTGATCTCTGTCCCATTGCCACTTCAGCTAGCTGAAAAGATTTAGCTTTTTGGCGGATCACCTCGTTAAGGATTAGATGCTTCAGCGAATTTCCGAGCACAAAACACGGTTTGATAAAATCAAAATATGGATTTCTAATCTAAGGCTTTTACTGCATTCGTCCCTGCATATTTGTGAATGTATTAAATGGTTTGTTCAAGTGTGTAATACACAAATAAAAAAAGAGATACATGTGTGCTATTAGATTCTCTACTTGCGATCTATAAAAGCGCAGAATTGTTATTTATTTAATTGAATTTATATTTTAGCGAAGATGGCAAGTAAGTTACAGTACTAATTTAATTAATTATTATATAATTTTTTTTTTTACTATTTAAACGACTGAACCTTTTGAGGAAGGTATTTTGAATTTCGAACGCGAACGAAGTCGCGAGTGATAGCTAACTTTGTATCTATACTTCTATATCTTTACTTCTACTCGTATACTAGTATACTTATACTTATATAAGTAATATCTACTACTCGTATAATAAAGAGGAAAGATTTTATTTTTGTATGTTTGTTACGAATTAACTCAAAAACTAGTAGACCGATTTTAAAAATTATTTTAATAACGAAAAGCTATAGAATATCCCTAAGTAACATAGACTATATTTTATTCCCGTATTCCCACGGGAACGGGAACTACGTGGGTTAAACCGCGCAGAACCGCTATTAAACTATATAGGTAGGCACCTAGCTTTCCAGTCATACAAATCTTAAAAAATCTTTCGCTTCACAATACAGAACACAGGAACTTGTCAACATATAATTCACATGTAAATTCAAATCAATTCTATTCTATAAATATTTATTGTGGTAGATACAAAAAAATATTGGGAATTTTATTTCAGAACGGCTAATTGCAGTGACCTTGTCGATCCTTTTGAGTATTATATCAGTGCAATGTGATCAGTCATAGTAAGTTTTTGTCATTTATTCTTCTAATTATCTTTAATGATGTTAGGTATCTATATGGGTATTAATTAAATAAAGTAATATATAAATAATTACCAGCAGTCGTACCTAGCATGGCTACCCTGATAGCTTATATCGACATTTTACTGTTTTGTAAATTTTAGTGATAAATATATCATTTACAATAAATAATAATAATATAATATCACGCCTTTTATTCCCGAGGGGGTAGGCAGAGGTATTCCATTACTGGATATACCCACATTTCATGAGATATATTGGACCCCTAAACGTGATAGGTGGTGAGCCCATCGCCGGACCGGGTCTGTTTACACATGTCTCAAAATTAATTCTGAGACCTGCGGGTTTCCTCACCATGTTTTCCTTCGCCGTCGAGCTAGTGATAAATATGTACGTAAGTTTTTGAAAACTCATTGGTACATGCCAGGATTCGAACCCGAGCCTCACTGATTTTCGGCCGGCTCTTTAACCGTTCGGGCTATCACTGCTCTATATATCATTTACCTGGCACATAAATTGTAATATAATGTATATCCATTAGTATTGATTGTCTATAAGTGTCGCTTTAAACAATGCAGGGTTATTTAGAGTAATTTGACGGTTTGTTACAAATAAATTTTAACGCAATGTGCCAATTATTATTCAATTCGATGCTATGCTATGCTATATAAAAACATTAGAAAACATCTAGTTTAAACTATAAACCACGTTAGAAAACATAGATTTTTGTCATTTGTTCATTCTAGCTGATCGTCAGTTAGCAGCTTAATAAAATATCTAGACATTTTCCAATGAGTCTTCTTTAAACTTCCTTTCTTTTTATCTATAGCGTCTGCAGTTCCACAACTCGGACAGAGCCACAGCCATTTGGAGTGAGTACCTAAAATTTATTTACAACCTTCGTTGACAGACTAGACTCGATAGACAGAGCCAAGAACTTCAGTGGTGACGAGAATCTGGTGAATGAAAACCAAAATTCATAACCGTGCCTACCGCCGTAAGTTGCGAGCCTGTCGGTCTTTTACAAATACATTAGTGAGTGTATCCAAAATCTTATTCCCAATCCTACTTATCCATCGGGAGTCTAGACACAGGATAGGATATAGGCTAGAGGCAGGATATTATCTATACTTGAATGATGACTCCACACATACGTACTAAGCGCTTTATTTTATTTTGATAGGAAAACAAACAGCCGTCTTAATTAACATAAATACAGATGATTAACTAAAGGTCAATTATATGTTTTCACATATAATTACGAAAATGGTAACAAACAGGTTGATTAAAGGTCACAGCACACTTATCAACTCGGAAAGGGATCGTCACCGTATCGCCTCGAGCCGTTCAGTATTGTTTCTATGAAACTCCCTACTGCAACGCACACTAATTGGAAACGTAACGTAATCGCCTCGCCTCGGAACAGGCTCCGAACCGCGATGCGGTGAGTGGTCAACTTGCAGTTCCCGCGCTTACGGCTCGCTGTCCCCTCTCTCCGTACGCGAGCTCACGGCTCTTCGTCGATTTGGTGCCAACCCGGTCAGCCAGCGGTCGGCGAGGCGTAAGCGCGGTGACGCCTAGCCGTAGCCGAGTTGACGTACAGGAGCCGCTGCTACGCTTTGGTTACATGCATACGTTATGTGTGCTGTGACCCTAAATAGTAAATACCTATGTTACAGTACCTATCAACATGTTGGTAGAGAAGAACCATGATCCAAGAACAAAAATACAAGTGATATAAAAGAAAGAAAAAGAAACTAGTAATAATATATTAGACACTGAGAAAAATTATAACAACTGCTTTTTGCTAGCCAGTAGGATATGCTTTTTTTTTCTATGCTGCTTTTTGCAGCATCTTCCATTATAATAGGTAATAATAGTGGGACACAGTCGCACACGGTTATTTAGTCGCAAACTAGGCAGGCCCTGTACATTGGGTAGGTAGGTACTAAACAACTAATAAACATACTTACTCGCCATCAAAGTAAAAGTTTGGCTAGGTTATTATTAAGAAACACCACTGCATATTATAAATTTATTTAAATAAATAAATAAAAAAAAACTTAAATAAATATTAATTATAATATTCGCGCTAACGAAGCCAGCAGACATGTTCATGCACACAAATGTTGACCTAGAGTGGGGATCGAATCCGCGAGCTCCGACTCTGAAAGCAGGGTCACTACCAACTGAGCCAACAGGCCCGTCAGTGCACACAGCTAAGGAATGAAATTCCCTGCCTGCATCTTTATTCCCGAGTAGACTTGAATAGATTCGGGTTATATGAACTCGAATAGGCTTCATCTATGTGGGATCGCTCCATCGTTAAACGTTTACTGAAAAGTGTAATTTCTTTTTCCATAGTACACAATTCAAGGAGATCTGAAGCAATTCGAGACACCAGACTATCCTAACTGCACTCTCCCTGGCCTCAGTTGCTGGTGGCGAAGCGACAACGTAGAGCCGTTAAATTTGTCCTGTTCTTACTCTTTGTCTGGTTTTATTGTAAGTATTTAATCAAAACTGGTTTGATCATGTAGAACGCATGGATGAAAGAAGAGTAACGAAAGATATTTATGGTGCGAATGTTGAAGGACGCAAGGAAAGAGGACGCCCCAGAAGGACGTTCACAGATCAAATAAGTGACGTCCTTCAAAAAGCTGGGGTCCGAAGTGCAAAGAATAAAAGAGCGTGCATGAAAAGGCTTATGGATGTGAAGGAAGCGAAAGAAGTATGCAGAGATCGAGCAAAGTGGCGATCCATCGGCTCTGCCTACCCCTGTGGGACAATGGCGTGAGCTTTATGTATGTATGTAATCAAAGATTCGTGAGAAAATCGTATCAAGGACTTAATATGCTAATAATAATAAATAAAAAATAAAATAAATAATCTCACGCCTTATATCCCCGAGGGGATCGGCAGAGGTATTCCATTTCTGGATATACCTACCCATTTTTCACGAGATATTATTTGGATCCCTAATCGTGGTAGGTGGTGAGCCCATCGCCGGACCCGCAGGCGTATTCACGGAGACTCGATACCGTTTCCGTTCGATTCAGATCGAGTGAAAATTTTTCCTTTAATTTAACGTTTCCTTTAATTTAAATTTTCCTTTATAAACTTTATTCTAGGCGTTTCTGACAGCCACGGAAAATTTTCCGAATCCTTATGTCACATATGACATTAGTTTTCGATACCATCATCAGCCCATCTCAAAAGCTTACGATACCACCATCAGCCCATCTCGAAAGTGTTCGACAGATTTTCCGATATCGAATATCGAAGCTCCCTGAATACGCCTGCGGGTCTGTTTTACACATGTCTCAGAATTAATTCTGGGACCTGCGGGTTTCCTCACTATGTTTTCCTTCACCGTCGAGCTAGTGATAGATATGTACGTAAGTTATAAAACACTCATTGGTACATGCCAGGATTCGAACCCGAGTCTCACTGATTTTTATCATGTGAAACATTCTCTTTAACCGTAATGCGCTGCTCTTAATAATAAATCGTATTGTATTTACGTATGCATAGTACGAATGAATATGAAGAAAATATGTTGAGGAAACCTACAGGTCCCACAATTGATTCCGAGGCCTGAAGCAGCCACCCCAGTCCGGCGATAGGCTCACCACCTGTCATGTTCAGATTGTTCAGGTGTCCATAAGAATATGCTAAAAAGGTTCTATTTCCAATAATGGAATAATCTCTGCCTGCGCCCTCGGGGATAAAAGGGGCAGTCTGTATAATGGGTACTAAACCAATGGTAAACATACTTAGTTTACATAAATTTTAAACACCCAGACACGAAACCAACAAACAGGTTTATGCACACAAATATTGGCCCCGATCGGAAATCGAACTGCGACCTGATGCGACTCAGGAGACAGTGTGATTCTGATGACCAACTGAGCCAATTTTAATTAATTAATACTTACTATTTATTCTTTTAATCGAATGCAACAATTCTAGTTGAATATAAGACTGCGGTCATCGCTAATCACCGGATTTATCATAACACTAGCGGTTTTACCCCCGTAGTTCCCTTTTCCATGGGAATACGGGAATAAAATATAGCCTATGTTACTCTGTGATAATGTAGCTTTCCATTGTTAAAAGAATTTTTAAAATCGGTATAGTACTTTTTGAGGTTATTCGTTACAAAAATACAAATCTTTCCTTTTTATAATATTAGTGTAGATTAATTAATAATAAGAGTGTAGATGACATCTATGGTGATGATCAATGGTATACCACGAAGGTATGACTACCCCCTCTACCCCCTTGGCGATAAATGGCGTGAGATTATTTATTTTTAACTAGCTGATTCCCGCGACTTCGTCCGCGTGGAATTTGTTATTCCTTTGCGTTTAGAAAATATATCAAGAAGGATAATCTACACTATTTATCTACAATAATATTATAAAGAGGAAGGATTTGTATTTTCTTATGTTAATAACGAATAGACCGATTTAAAAAATTCTTTTACCATTAGAATGTTACATTATCCCTGAGTAATATAGGCTATATTTATGACGAAAAAAAATTAAGGATCCCTACTAAAACTTGACTGTACATGCCGGGATTGGAACCCGAGCCTCGCGAATGAGAAGCGGGTTTTTTAGCGACGGTTATCATTGCTATTTATATTTTTGTTATTAAAAACACCCTATATACAACGCTTCACAGAATAAGCGCAATTCCTGATACGTACCCCGATTAGTATACTAACATAAAAAGTTGGTAATGCATTCGTACTTTAGTTTTGTCTAACCAAATTGCTTTAAATAAAGAGCGATAACAGTACGGTTTCCATGGGCTAAATTTAGTTATGCTAATGAATTTTTCGGAAAAACTTTACACGTATTGAAAATAGCTGAAATCAATTAAGTAGTCGATACTAATTTCAGGAATTGCGCTTATTCTCTTACGTGTGGTAAAGCCTAGGACACTCTCTGGATTATGATTTTTGAATTAGTTCTTGATATCAATGGCTACGCATGTGGTCATAATAACAAATAATTTTCCATAAGGAACCCATAGTAAATTCTCAAAAAAAGAAGTGGACTTTGTATGGAGACTATTGAAGAATATTTGTGCCAAGTTTCAAGTTGAAGATAAGGAAATCTTGTTGTTTGTTTTGAGGAGTATTTTTACAATATTTCGAATTTATACACCCAAAAATGAATGTTTTCCGTGCATACCAAACTCAACCCCTACTTTCACCCTTTTAGGGGAGAACTTTCGAAAAATCCAAAAATACGTATCTCATCATTTATTTCTAAGAGTAGTTGTGCCAAGTTTCAACTTGATAGACGTAAAAAACAGCACGTCTCCATACAAACTCCAACCCCCTGTTTCACTCCCTTAGGGGTTTTTTGGAAAAACCCGAAATACGTATCTTGTTGTTTGTTTTGAGGAGTATTTCTAAAAAGTTTTGAATTGATACACCCAAAAATGAAGGTATTCCATACACACCAAACTCAACCCCTGCTTTCACTCTTTTAGGAGAAGATTTTCGAAAAATTCAAAAACACGTATCTCATCATTTATTTCGAAGAGTATTTGTGAGAAGTTTTACGTTGATAAAATAAAAAAAACAACACGTCTCCATACAAACTCCATCCCCTGTTTCACCCCCTTCGGGGGGGTTTTTAGGAAATCCGGAAATACGTTTCTTGTTGTTTGTTTTGAGGAGTATTTTTACAAAGTTTGGAATTGATACACCCAAAAATTAAGGGTTTCCATACACATGAAATGAAATGAAAATGAAAAAAATGAAAAAAATGAAAAAATGCTTTAATTTTTCTCCCAAAAACAAAAATGTAACAAAGATAAGGCTAAGAAACTAGAGGATAGGTGGGAGACAGGAGCCCAAACTAGGATAACCTGTGCTATGGCACTCCTGGCTCCACCTCTTAGAAAGTACCAATACAATAAGTTTTTTTTAATTAGGGAAAATTTTACTAAATATAAATGCAATTATGGTATGTGACAGTTTGGTGGATGTGAGAGTGTCGGGAGTGTGAGTGTGTGTGGATGATTAGTGTGGGTGATTGTATGAAGGGTGTGTGCATATGGTATGGGGGTGTGTTTGTATATGTGTGGGGGAAAGGAAAAAGAGGGGGGAGAACATGGGGGTAAGTATTGAGGCATTACGACGGAGCCAATAATAGTTCTTCAGTTTTGTCATAGTCAAGCTTTTGAAGCCAATTAGAGACGACAAGCTTGGTATCCCTTCGTGATTTAGGGTAAATATTAGAAATTTTGTTAGCTATGTTATAGAGTCTGGCGCCTTGGTAGTCGAAAAATCTTTGGGCAAAAGATGAAGTAATAGGTCTAGCGACACAGACCTGATACTCACGTCTGGTTTGGGCACGAATATGATCAGGGGTATATATAATTTTTCCATGTTTACGGAGGATGGAGGAAAGAATAAATAACTGTCTGACTGTTAGGACTCCAGTCTCCTTGTAAAGGATAGAAGTAGGATACAGCCGAGGTTTCCTTAGGCAGACCTTCAAAATAAGCCTTTGGGATCTTTCCACGTGTAGGAAGTGAGACTTGGAGGAGCCACCCCAGACAGAAACACCATAGGACAGTATAGATTGGCACAAGGACAAATAAATTGATTTCATCAGTTGAGGTTCAGCAGCATACCTGAGACTCTTGAATATGTAAGTTAGTTTGCGAACTTTAGATGAGAGAGAATCAATGTGTTCCTTAAAAACTAAATTTTGATCGATAGTGATACCCAAGTATTTAATGCTAGATGCAGATTGTAGAGGAGGACAACCACACTGGGAATCACTTTGAATGGAACAAGAATGAACAATTAACTTATGAGGTAAATTACTTATGGAGGAATCGCTACGGATCGAGAAGTTTAGATATTTAGTTTTAGATGCATTTAGAGTCAACGAATTCGAAGTTAACCATTTAACAACCCTGTTTAGGCCAAGCTGTGCGTAATTATACACTGAATCCCAATTATCTCCATGGAAAGTCAAGGATGTGTCATCAGCATATGAAACAATCTTACAGTTTTGTAGCTTAAGATCACAGAGGTTGTTAATATAGCAAAGAAATAGTGTTGGCCCCAAAATACTGCCCTGAGGCACACCGTAAGTAACGAAGCTATCATCGCTCTCATAGTCAGAAACTTTGACGCGCTGGGTACGATTTGACAAATAGTCATTGAAAAGTTTGAGCTGGGTGCCCCTGATACCCAAGGATTCAAGTCTTCGAAGAAGGATGGGAGAAGAAACCGTGTCAAATGCCTTTGCGAGATCCAAGAAGATGGTCAGGCATTTGCACTTACCATCAAGCTTCTCTACAAGGTGGTCGACTAAAGAATGGACAGCATCATCTGTGGATTTAGATTTACGGAAACCAAATTGGCTATCAGACAGTATTTGCTTTGATTCAAGGTAATTAGTGAGTCTAATGTTAATGATTTTTTCCAGGATTTTTGACAAGGATGGGAGTAAAGAAATTGGCCTATAATTGGACACATCGTCTCGCTTTCCCGCTTTAAGTATTGGAATAACAATAGATTTTTTGAGAGCGTCTGGGAAAATACCCTGATGGAGACAACGATTGAAAAGATCTGTGAGCGGAGAAACTATGAAATTTTTAGCGGCCTTTAGTACGTTGGAGGAAATACCATCCCAGCCAGAACTACAGTTTGATTTTAGACTTTTAATTAAGCTATCCACTTCAGCTTCGTTTGTGTCAAGGATCACAAAAGAGTCTAAATTGTTCCTTAGGGACAAATCATGGTCTAATGTCATAGAAAAAGAGAAAGGAAGGTGCTTTGCCATATTTGAGCCTATGTTAGAGAAGTAGTTATTTATAATACCAACTGAGTTTTCAGGCGAAGGAGCAAGTTTCAGTAGGTCAAGTGAGTTATCCCTGGACTTTTTGCGGTAAGTAATGTTATTAATAGCCTTCCACAGTTTCTTGCTGTCTCCAGCAGCAGATTTAAGCTCTTCTTTTTCATAATTAGATTTACACTTTTTTAATAAATTGTTGCAGAAGTTTCTGTAGCGTTTGTAGGTTAGTGCAAGAATGACATTTAATTCGTCTTTTTTCGATCGAGCGTGCATTCTGTCTCTATTTCTTATGCATCTTAGCAGTCCGATAGTAATCCAGGGTTTGATTGTAAGTTTGCTTCTCGGTAATGTAGTAGTAATCGTGTTTTTCAGAATTAGGTTTTGGGTATATTGAATAAATAGATTTGTAGCTAAATTTAAATCTTTGGTATTGTAAATGGTTGAAAAGTCAACATTTAGAAGGTCGTCATATAATTTAGGATAATGTACTTTAGTTTTTAATTTAGTGTTAGTGAATGAATTTGGAACTTTATTAAGAAGGGCAAATAGAACGGCGTTATGGTCGGTTATTGTAGTTTTTAAAATAAATGCATATGAGGGTAGTTTAGTTTTAATAATAGTATGGTCGAGACAGTTATTACCTCTAGTTTTAGAGAAATAAGCAGGTATCATTCCCGAGAAAGCAAGTGTATCAAGATAGAACGAAGTGATTGTATTTGAGTTAGTAATATTAATGTTTAGGTCACCTACAATAATTATGTTTTTAAAAGAGGATAGGCTTGCTAAAAGATTATTAAGAGAGATTATAAAATTTTCAATATCAGTAAAGCAGGGCGGACGATATATAGCAATAATGACTGTGCTCGGATTTAACTTGATTAACAAGCAATTTGCATTAAAAAGTGTGGGTTCTTCCATACTAAATTTAAGCTGATCCTTAATCAAAATCACTACACCATCATTTTGATTAAAATTCAACGTAGTGCTTAGTGTGCAATAGCCATCAAGGATAGGTAAGCGAGTGACATAGGACAGCCAGCATTCAGATAAAACGATTATATCACAGGTAATATGACGTAACCGTGATAGGAGAATACATAGCTCGTTAAAGTTTTTATTTATGCTACGGATATTTTGTTGCAGTATTGTTAGGTATGACGAGGGGCACGGTAGCAGGTCGCAACACTGCTCGGGATCAGTAACAAAAAGTTCAGTTTTACCAAAATTATCTAAATTATTTAAGGTATTATTTATGTCCGGGAATGTTAACTCGATTGGAATAACAGGTACTAGTGCATCGTTCGGTAATACTTAAAATTAGTGCAGAGTGCGGGTGGTAATAGCGAGCAGAATAATGTGTTGTTTGAGTAAACTGTGATGTAAAATAAAAGTCAATTAATGTGATATGAGAAAACAATTTATGATATGTGACCTCGTGTATTATGAGTGTTGATTTGATATGGTGATGCGAGTGTCGGTGTAGAAAAAACATTAAATGTGAGTAAGAAGAGATGGAAGGTAAAGCGGTACGTAGGTTAATTATTTTTACTAGGTTATGTGAGTATAAGGTGAGTTGTAAGTGGTGATTAATTGAACAGTGTGTTATGTTACAAAAAGTGTGAAATTGCATTTTAGTTAAAATGAAGGTATACAAACATGCAAAAATAGTTATCATAAAATTTAACAATAAAAACATGAAAAACAGTAGGAGTCATTTTTGTTTCTTAAAATTTAGGAAGTCTTCTTCATCTTTGATACGAATGTATTTTTCGCCTTCTTTCAAACGTAGGTAGATAGCTCCAGGGATAGGCCAACAGTACTTGTATCCGTTGGTTGAGGCAAAGTCTCTCACTAAAAAGTGTAGACGTTTCATTTTGGGTGTGAGATATTCAGAAAGATAGATGGGCTGGGTAACATTTATACGATCGATCTTGAGATGGGAAGTATTCAGTTTCTGGTCTTTGTTTTTCCTGTTAAACGATTTGTATGCAGTGATAAGATTTTCCTTCGTTCTTGCCGAGACAAAATCAATTAAGATAGGTTTAATAGTATCGGGTTTAGAGTAACTGCGGTGAATATTTCGAATGCACGATGTGTCGACTGGGTTGCCGAGCATACTTCCCAGATTTGAAGCTATCTCACACAGAGAATCCCAATTTTCATCCTTTGTTTGCGGAATATTTCGAAGCTCAACAGTAGTGGAGAAAACGTTCCTTTCAAGGGATTCAATTTTGCGCTCTAGTTGTTGGATATAAAATTTATCGGCTGTTCTCTCTTTCTCCATTTTTTTCATGTTCAAAATCATTTCATCATATTGTCTGGAGATCATTTCAACCGATGCGGAAATATCTTTATTTTGGGATTTTAGATCATCCACTGATTCGATCAGAAGTTTATGCCTTTGGTTGTGTTTTAGTTCCTGCTCGTGAGACCAATCAGTGAACATTCGCTCCATTCTTTCCATGATTAAGTTGAGATCACCAGTTAGGACCTTTTTTGGAGGCCTGTAAGTTACATGATTGGGTGTAAAGTCACTCATATTTTGTGAGGACTCAGATAGGGTTGTTGGAGTTTGTGAGCCTTGTTGTAGTGGTGATTTAGTCGGAGAATGTTGGAGCGGCATTTTGCGATTTGTATAGTAAGGCAATCGAAAGCAAACAAAGGATATATGAATTGTTCCGTCAAACTCAGAGCAATTATAGGCCTAAATGTAAGACAAATTAGTGTTACCGTCGGCAGCGGAGGATCGACGTGTGAGCAACATCAAACTCAACCCCTACTTTTACACCTTTAGGAGTCGATTTTAGAAAAATACAAAAATACGTGTCTCATCATTTATTTCTAAGAGTAGTTGTGCCAAGTTTCAACTTGATAGACGTAAAAAACAACACGTTTCCATACAAACTCCATCCCCCTGTTTCAACCCTTTAGGGGGGTTTTTTTGGAAAACCCAGAAATACGTGTCGTGTTTTTTGTTTTGAGAAGTATTTTTACAAAGTTTCGAATTGATATACCCAAAAATGAAGGTTTTCCATACAATATACCAAACTCAACCCCCACTTTCACACCTTTATGGGACGATTTTCGAAAAATCCGAAAACATGTATCTCATCATTTATTTCTAAAAGTATCTGTGTCAAGTTTCAACATGATAGACGTAAAAAACAACACGTCTCCATACAAACTCCATCCCCCTGTTTCAACCCCTTAGAGGGGGTTGTTATGAAAATCCAGAAATACATATATTGTTGTTTGTTATGAGAAGTATTCCTACAAAGTTTCGAATTGATAGACCCAAAAATGAAGGTTTTCCATACATACCAAACTCAACCCCTACTTTCACACCTTTAGGGGACGATTTTAGAAAAATCCAAAAACACGTATCTCATCATTTATTTCTAAGAGTATTTGTGTCAAGTTTCAACTTGATAGACGTAAAAAACAACCCGTCTCTATACAAACTCCATCCCCCTGTTTCAACCCCTTAGGGGAGGTTTTTTGGAAAATATAGGATCACGTGTCTTGTTGTTTGCTTTGAAGAGTATTTTTACAAAGTTTCGAATTGATAGACCCAAAAATGAAGGTTTTCCATACAAACGTTCAACCCCTTTTTCACCCCCTTAAGGGTTGAATTTCTATAAATCCTTTCTTATTCCTACTTTACGTCTTAAAAACAATATCCGTGAAAAAAATCAGCTTTCTAGGTCTAAGGGTTTAGGCTGGGCGTTGATGAGTCAGTGAGTCAGGACTTCTCTCTTTATATATATAGATTATTTACTGCCTAGACACCCTGCGTATTCCTCAGTCAACGGTTGTACTTTTATTTCAGAACACTGGAATTTGCAATGAAACTGTTGCGGACTACATTGCAGTGACCACGGCAGACGGGAATGTCGCCTACTATTGTAATGAAGGAACGTTCACAGCCGACCAAGCAACCAGATTGGGTAAGCATCACAATACACAAAATATTGGCAATCAAGTCCCCGTCAAGTTCAATGAACCACGGGCGGATGGGGACATTAGAGTATCCTAGGAGTAGAACTCCTTGCCTGCGTCTGTACTCCCGTCTGTATTCATATAACTAGAATCTATTGGGTGAATAGACTTCTTCAGTTTGCAGGTCACCTTGTTCCATCGTTGACCTTTCTGTGTCCTCTAGGCTAGATTAAGGTCAGCCGCAAACACATTAATAATAATAAAAAGAGTCTGAATTTTCTGGTTTAACGGAGAATGAAGCTGTAAAGGTATACGAGGTCAGAACACGTCAAAAGTAGGTTGGTTGTCGCCTTAAAAGAGGGTTTACGTAAGTTGTACTAGATACGGAACTAAGTAAGTACTTATATTTTATGAACCACTAGCGACCCGCCCCAACTTCACACGGGTGCAATGCTTATACTAAAACCTTCCTCTTTAATCACTCTATCGATTTAAAAAAACCGCATCAAAATCCGTTGCATAGTTTTAAAGATTTAAGCATACATAGGGACATAGGGATATACGGACAGAGAAAGCGACTTTGTTTTATACTATGTAGTGATAGTGATGATGGTCTTATGACGCCCGGGTCAGTGCCCAAACTTATGGCTCAAACTGCTACACTCCTGCTTTGTTATTATATAAATAAATACATATGCTTACGCCTTTTATACCCGAAGGGGTAGGCAAAGGTAATGGTCCCTGAAAATACCCACTTTTCACCAGCCATTTTCTTTTAACCCCTAAACGCGATAGGTGGTGAGCCCATCTTCGGATTTTTGTAAAAGCAAAAAAAATACGCTTAGGTATTATAAAGAAATCTAATAAAAAGTGAGGATAATACAAACCTTCGAACTGAGATATTACAGGTTAACTGCATTCTAATATGTTTTGTTTTAATTTTTACAGAATATAGAACATCCCAGGAGAACCAGGGAGGAAAAATGTTTTGCAATGTTATCAAATCTCAGCTACTAGTTCGACGCATGCGAGCCATAACGCAACCTTACAGCACTTACTACGGTTAAATTATGTTAAAATATACATGCACCTAAATATCTGTTACATAGAAGGGTAAAAGTACTGAATAAACCTAGCTTTATGGTTTTAAATTTTATTTTTAATTTTCACAAAGAAACCTATCGTACATGGTGTGTTCCGCTATTCCATTCCTATTTTTTTCCTCAGCGGTCTTCATTATTTCATTGTTTTAAACTTCATTTATAAAAAAAAAATATGTTTGAAAACATTAAAATTGTAAAATTTTATATCATGTAATAGAATAAAGATTTTGATCTTTTTTATATTATTTTATTAAATATTTATTTGGAAGACCAACTAAACATTACAGGATACGTAGAATTAATACAAAAAACAAAGCCAATTATAGGCCTTCACAGGTAAGAAATAATATATAAATGATATCATGTACACGTTAAGGTCATCATTAACCAAAAAAAAATCCCTGAGTAAGAAGCCTCCTTGCTGCCGCAACACTAGTGATAAACAAAATAATCTAAATTAACCGTTTTAGATAGCGTGTTAATTTTACTACTCGCTCTAGGAAGAAAGATCACAGGGTTAAAACGTAGGGGTTTATTTGGTACATTGAGGTATGAGAAGAGAAAGCAGATCTGGACTGTCAATTGACAGTCCAGACAGCTTAATTAAGCTGGAACATATTTATAAAAGGAAGATAGTGTCTGCGATGTCGCGTCGACTATGAAGAGGAAGAAGATGATGTTTTTTGCTTACACATTTTACCAATCCTACTTTATTGTTACAACATGGCTATCATTGGTCTCAGTTAACAAATAAATAGTAAAAAACAAGTAACTACTGGCTCACCTACTATTCTCAAACAATTTATTATTGTTCATAGGACAAGTTATGTAAAATAATGTAAAAAAAAAGCACTTTCTTACATAAATTTATAACAATAATTTGTTAATATTAAAAAGTATGGTTTATTTCAGGTGTATAAATAATTCAAGAAAGCGAAAAACAGCAACAAAAATTAATTTATTTATTGAGAAAATGACCTGTAGGTTACGTTAAGGTTAAAGTGATCAGCAGACAAAAATGTACTACAGCAGATGGATTGTCTTTGTCTACTTATAATCACTATCACTATCACTACATAGTATAAAACAAAGTCGCTTTCTCTGTCCCCATATCCCTATATCCCTATGTCCCTTTGTATGCTTAAATCTTTAAAACTACGCAACGGATTTTGATGGGGTTTTTTTAATAGATAGAGTGATTCAAGAGGACGGGTATAGTATTAGCATTGCACCCGTGCGAAGCCGGGGCGGGTCGCTAGTTTTTTTTATAAATAAGCTACCCTCGTTTTTCGCCCGTTCCGATAGAAATTACACTCGACTAGAGCATGTTTTGTTCATATTACTGTATCAATATTTTTATTAAATTACTGACATGTAATATAGTTCTGTGACTGTGATTAGTTGGCGTTGAGCATTGATGTTAAATTTCTACACCCCCTATACTAAAACATTAGGATCTGAACGATGCTCAAACATGGAACTCCGCTTGAGGACAGTGAGGAGATGCCACTATATGAGTTTCAAAAAAGCTGTCCCCTTTTGAGATCAAGAGAAATTCTGTTTAAATTATTCTGTAACAAATGCCTTAGTAGGTATAGCAATTGGGCAAAGAGAATTGAATTTTGTAATCAAAAAAATAACTCAATGTGAGCACACATCAATCGTCTTGTGGCAAAATATATTATATGATAAAGGTACCTACCTAATGATGATCACGCCGAAAGTACTTCCCGAATACGTCACAGTGTGCACTTTAATATAGACAAATTAAGCATCAGTGGTTCACAGGCGGTAAAGGACAGCAGACAATCACATGGCATCGAGTCATAAGTTTTCAAATCATCATCATCAACTCAAATCAGTCCACTGCTTGCGTTGCGATGATCGTCGCACCGCACGACCAGGGGGCCAGTTTCACTAAATGTCAACAGTTATAGTTGGATGACAATGACATATCTATGGTCACTCAATGGTGTTGTTTTGACACTTTTCAGAGCAAATAAAACCATTGACTGACCATGGACATGTCATTGTCATCCAACTGTAACCGTTGACATTTAGTGGAATTGGCCCCCAGGCCCCTCTTTCCCACTGGGCACTCTGGGCACTCAATACAAACACTTTTTTGTTGTTTTGGTAAAATTGAACGTCATGTCATCAGTGTCATCACGTCAACCATGTCATTCACTAGGGATGGCCAAGTGAAAAAATAAATTGATATTTATCCTATCGACATTTCTAAATACTATAGATAAAAATTGAGTGAAAAATATCGATATATCGTCAGTTTTTACATTATTATTTATACATATTCTCAAATTCGTAAAAAAGGACGATGAAAATAGTATTTTTTTATAAATGCTTGAGTCTAAACAAGTATCTAGTACCTAACATGAAATGAAACAAGAAACCAGAATTGCGTTAAAAATATATTAAAATTGATACGAATTCGATACTGTAAAATAAATGTCGATATAATATCGCCATTAAAAATATCAACGATATATATAATATGCTAATTATGTATTTGGAAAACTATCGATATTTTTTGCCCAAGCCATCATTTACTGCCACTATGAGGCATAGAGTAACTTATATGGCATTTGGTAGGCAGTGCTATTTTCTAACAAAGAGGTTGGAAGAAAATCATTTTCTTTCCTAGAGAAACTTTTTCTTTACACGTCTTTGGTACCTAAAATCTCATAATAACCTACAAAATACACTAGGTAACGAATAACTTTTAAACCTCAACTTATAAAAATGTGGTATGATTACATATTATCTTAGTCTGTCCAAGAACTATCGATTTTACACGGTTTCGTCTTCCGTGGGCAGGCGTAAGTGGGGTACCGAAAACACATGGACTTTTGCCATTGTTCTTTTATATCATGTAATAGAATAAAGATTTTGATCTTTCTTATATTTTTTATTTTATTTTATTAAATATTTTTTTGGAAGACCAACAACTAAACATTACAGGATACGTAGAATTAATACAAAAAACAAAGCCAATTATAGGCCTTCACAGGTAAGAAATAATATATAAATGATATCATGTACACGTTAAGGTCATCATTAACCAAAAAAAAATCCCTGAGTAAGAAGCCTCCTTGCTGCCGCAACACTAGTAATAAACAAAATAATCTAAATTAACCGTTTTACATAGCGTGTTAATTTTACTACTCGCTCTAGGAAGAGAGATCACAGGGTTAAAACGTAGGGGTTTATTTGGTACATTGAGGTATGAGAAGAGAAAGCAGATCTGGACTGTCAATTGACAGTCCAGACAGCTTAATTAAGCTGGAACATTATAAAAGGAAGATAGTGTCTGCGATGTCGCGTCGACTATGAAGAGGAAGAAGATGATGTTTTTTGCTTACACATTTTACCAATCCTACTTTATTGTTACAACATGGCTATCATTGGTCTCAGTTAACAAATAAATAGTGAAAAACAAGTACTGGCTCACCTACAATTCTCAAACAATTTATTATTATTCATAGGACAAGTTATGTAAAATAATGTAAAAAAAAGCACTTTCTTACATAAATTTATAACAATAATTTGTTAATATTAAAAAGTATGGTTTATTTCAGGTGTATAAATAATTCAAGAAAGCGAAAAACAGCAACAAAAATTAATTTATTTATTGAGAAAATGACCTGTAGGTTACGTTAAGGTTAAAGTGATCAGCAGACAAAAATGTACTACAGCAGATGGATTGTCTTTGTCTACTTATAATCACTATCACTATCACTACATAGTATAAAACAAAGTCGCTTTCTCTGTCCCCATATCCCTATATCCCTATGTCCCTTTGTATGCTTAAATCTTTAAAACTACGCAACGGATTTTGATGGGGTTTTTTTAATAGATAGAGTGATTCAAGAGGACGGGTATAGTATTAGCATTGCACCCGTGCGAAGCCGGGGCGGGTCGCTAGTTTTTTTTATAAATAAGCTACCCTCGTTTTTCGCCCGTTCCGATAGAAATTACACTCGACTAGAGCATGTTTTGTTCATATTACTGTATCAATATTTTTATTAAATTACTGACATGTAATATAGTTCTGTGACTGTGATTAGTTGGCGTTGAGCATTGATGTTAAATTTCTACACCCCCTATACTAAAACATTAGGATCTGAACGATGCTCAAACATGGAACTCCGCTTGAGGACAGTGAGGAGATGCCACTATATGAGATTCAAAAAAGCTGTCCCCTTTTGAGATCAAGAGAAATTCCGTTTAAATTATTCTGTAACAAATGCCTTAGTAGGTATAGCAATTGGGCAAAGAGAATTGAATTTTGTAATCAAAAAAATAACTCAATGTGAGCACACATCAATCGTCTTGTGGCAAAATATATATGATAAAGGTATACCTACCTAATAATGATCACGCCAAAAGTACTTCCCGAATACGTCACAGTGTGCACTTTAATATAGACAAATTAAGCGTCAGTGGTTCACAGGCGGTAAAGGACAGCAGACAATCACATGGCATCGAGTCATAAGTTTTCAAATCATCATCATCAACTCAAATCAGTCCACTGCTTGCGTTGCGATGATCGTCGCACCGCACGACCAGGCCCCTCTTTCCCACTGGGCACTCTGGGCACTTGCCTGGGGACCCGCGATCGATAGGGCCCCCCTTGTCCTTTCCAGATCACCAAAAACAACCGATACTTATTACATCCTTTCTTCCTCTTTGACATACCTACCCCATACTTCAATTGTCACTTCCATAAAATTATTTTTGAAACACTTCTAATGCACATTTATTAGTCATTGAATTTTTCAGCTAATGTTCAAATTACCAAACCTCTCTATAAGCTGTCAAACATTGTAATTTCTTAGTTTTCTTACAGCATTCAATATTTTTTATACAACTTGCTTTTCCGCGCGGTTTCACCCGCGTAGTTCCCATTACCGTGGGAATAATAATAAAATAGCCTATGTTTCTCAGGGTTGCAGCTTTCCATTGGTGAAAAAATTTTTAAGATTGATCCAGTAGTTTTTGAGTTTATTCGTAAAAACATACAAAAATACAAATCTGTCCTCTTTATAATATGAGTGTAGATTTGGTTATAGTTGCCCTAATATCCTAATGTGCCCAGGGCCTCCAATAGGTTAAACACGGGCCTGCGCACGACCTTATCTGAAGGCAGTGGCGTAGCGTGGCGGAGGCAGGGGGGGCGGTCCGCCCCGGGCGGCACTTTTTAAGGGGCGGCAAAATTTGACAATAAAGAATAAAAATATTTAAACTATAAATATATTTTTATAAATATAAACTGAATCCGCGAGGGCAGCGCCCGCTGGGCACCCGCTAGTTGTTAATAAACGTGATTGTAAAACTTCGATAAACTTTTTTATTTAAAATCTAATAACCTGTATTAAGAAGAATTATGACTGTTTATTGCAGAAAAAATCTCTAGAATTAATGCATGTACTCGTAATGTATAATATACATTTGAAACACATAAATAAGAGGGCGGCAAAATTTTCTTTCGCCCCGGGCGGCCGACACCCACGCTACGCCACTGTCTGAAGGTCTCCTACACTACGCTCTCCAGTGGTCTTCTGTTATTGATTTTGTAGTTTATTTGGCTGGCCCACTGCTACTTTGCTAAGAAGATGGGCTATGCTAATGACTTTGGCTCTTTGGCGGATTAGAAAGAGTCGGAAGGATTACATCCTTCAACGAAACTCCAAGCACAAGACACAGGCGGATAGAAATTAAAATATATTTTTTTAAGACTTCTCTGCATTCGTCCCTACACATTTGTAAAGATCTAGACACGCGGTAGCGTGTCAAGCCAAGTTCTAGTAGCAGAACGGCGAGTAGCACCGTGTTTTTACTTACAAGGTTTCTTGAAATGTGTAATATACAAATAAATGTCACGTATGTGTGTAGGTACGTATATTCGTTTATTCTATAATGCACATGTATCTATAAAAGCGCGGTATTTATCCATTTTAATTGAATTTATATATCAGCGAAGATGGCAAGTATGTTCAATACTAATTGAATTAATTATTCAATAATTTATCTCTACTTTTTTTTTACTATTTGGACGGCTGAACGCCTGCTTTTTGTGGAAGGTCTTCTGTATGATACTTTTTATTTCCGAAAGCGACCGAAGTCACGGGTGAAAGCTAACTTCCTATAAACTACACACACCGGCACAATTAGCGGAACAGAAAAAAAAAGGAGAAAAAAGAGGGAATTTAGAACAATGAATGTAATTTTTAAACAATATATTATTTAAAATGAAACAACAATTAAATTAACATGTTTTGACATTCATTTGTAACACCATACTTAAAATTTTATAAAAATAAAAATTAAATTAAACAAAATGCATTTTTCTTCGATTTTTAATTATAGAGAAACAGCATGTGCATCTGGATTGAGGGCCCACTTTTTAAATTATTGCGAAACGAAATGATACTTACAGGGCATTTACTTAAAATTTTGTAAAACCTAAAGCAAAGATTCTTAAATTTCTTAAACGTGAATCAAAAGAGTTATGGTCAAATAGCTTGGGCCCTCAATCCTGACGCCTGCATAAAACGGCATAGTCGAATCTCAGAAAGTACTATCCCTGGGATAATAATTTTTATTCGAGTATTTAGTTAGGAATTTGTTAAATACATTAAGAAATTTTCAAGTCTTAAGAATGCGACAATACAGATTTATGGCGGTTTAGCTTGGGCCCTCAATTCATCAATTTTGATATTGTAGAATCAGCAAAAAATATGAGTTTTTCTAAGGAAAGATATTAATACGACTTTAATATATTTGAGTTCCATATCTCGGAAAATTTGTTAAAAAGAAATAACGACACAAAAGTTAATTGTTAAAAAGTTATTGAAATTCGTATTTTTTCAAAACGTCTGAACTGAGGGCCCAAGGTTTGTGTCAGTATTGACTAGACTAAGCTTTCTACACTACCGCACTTTGGGCTAAGTATTTTAACAAATTCTTAACTAAAAGGCTACAAAGCGTCCATTCTTCTAAATGCCGTACTTTAGGAGAAAATTGATTTTCGATGTTTTATATGAGAAAATTCAGTAGGGTGACCATAATGTTTATCGTAAGTATAAACAAGTATTCGTTGTGATCATGTAAGTAGTATTTTGTAAAGCGCAGATACAATATATATAATTATACAACGCGTAACAGAAAAAGCGCAATTCCTCATACACCCCGGTTAGTAAATTAATATAAAAAAAGATGCAATCGAACTTTAGTTGTGTCCAATTTTCTTAAATATCGTTCTATAATAGTACGATTTCAATAGATAGCAATAAATTCAGCTATGCTAATTCATTTTTCGGAAAAATTTAACACATATTAAAAATAGATGAAATCGAATATGTAGTCGATACTGAACAAACTAATTTCAGGAATTGCACTTATTCTGTTACATATTGTATATAATATATAAAGCTCGATATAATTATATACGATTAGCTGTGCTGTGCCTTCACCTACGTATGCGTGGAAAAATAAAATAAGAAAGTGCCAATAATCAATGAAATTATGTACCTATTGGACGTATTAAAATTATAACCCTGTATATTAACAACTAGCATTGCCTTGCGGTTTTATCCGCGTAGTTCCCGTTCCCGTGAAAATACGGGAATAAAATATAGCCTTTGTTACTCCCTGGTAATGTATCTTTCAATTTTTAGGGTTCCGTACCTCAAAAGGAAAAAACGGAACCCTTATAGGATCACTTTGTTGTCCGTCTGTCCGTCCGTCCGTCCGTCTGTCAAGACCCTTTTTCTCAGGAACGCGTGGAGGTATGAAGCTGAAATTTATATCAATTACTCAGGTCTACTGTCCCTTGAAGCTGTGAAAAAATCAAACTTCTAAGCCAACGCAATCAAAAGATACAGCCGTTTATGCCGCAAATTTTCGACACTTGCAAGGGAATCAAAACCTACAGGGTGCTTCTCGTGAACTCAGAATCTTGAAATTTGGTACGAAGCAACGTCTTATAGCATAGATAAAGGAAAAATTACGAAAACCATAAATTTGCAAGGTTGTACGGAACCCTCGGTGCGCGAGTCCGACTCGCACTTGGCGGGTTTTTAAAAGAACTTTTTAAATCGGTAACGTGGTTTAGGCCTGTTCCCGTGGGAAAATTATAGCACATGTTACTCCCAGAAAAGTACGCTTTCCACTGGCAAAACATTTTTTTTAAATCGGTAAAACCGGTAGTATTGGAGCCTTTTCAATACAAAAAATCAAAAAATTCAAAGCAGAGCCATTTTACTAAGATTAATAATAATAGGAAAGTAATAAGGCTATTAGGACTAGAATCCAAAGGCCGCTAAACAATAAAAAAAAACCATACAAGTATGGAGCGATTGTGGGTCTTTTTTTTTAACAAACTTTTTTCAACAGTAAAATAATAGCACTTTTACTGATGACTTCATTAAGACTTCTTGAGGCAATCCAAAAATGTTTATCCCTGGCATTTTATCGAATTTCCCATTCACTGCACACTGTCACGGACCCTTGCTACCACAGAGCTAGATTAATGATCTGTGCTTGCCACATAGGTATAATATACTATCACTAATATGAGTCAAAACCCGAAATACACAGCAAAATGAAAATTAAACAAAAAACATGACGGGGACGCGCGTACGTCAGGCGTCAAAAATACGAATACTATGATAACCATTTAAATAACACCTTTTATTAATTTTGGATCACACAAAACGTAATCGCTTCCGACAACAACTTATGAAATATCTTCTAAGAGGGTACATGCTGATTTGTCTCAAAAAAGTAATAAAATCATATACACCCTACTGAATTTTCTCATATAAAACATCGAAAATCAATTTTCTCCTAAAGTACGGCATTTAGAAGAATGGACGCTTTGTAGCCTTTTAGTTAAGAATTTGTTAAAATACTTAGCCCAAAGTGCGGTAGTGTAGAAAGCTTAGTCTAGTCAATACTGACAAAATCCTTGGGCCCTCAGTTCAGACGTTTTGAAAAAATACGAATTTCAATAACTTTTTAACAATTAACTTTTGTGTCGTTATTTCTTTTTAACAAATTTTCCGAGATATGGAACTCAAATATATTAAAGTCGTATTAATATCTTTCCTTAGAAAAACTCATATTTTTTGCTGATTCTACAATATCAAAATTGATGAATTGAGGGCCCAAGCTAAACCGCCATAAATCTGTATTGTCGCATTCTTAAGACTTGACAATTTCTTAATGTATTTAACAAATTCCTAACTAAATACTCGAATAAAAATTATTATCCCAGGGATAGTACTTTCTGAGATTCGACTATGCCGTTTTATGCAGGCGTCAGGATTGAGGGCCCAAGCTATTTGACCATAACTCTTTTGATTCACGTTTAAGAAATTTAAGAATCTTTGCTTTAGGTTTTACAAAATTTTAAGTAAATGCCCTGTAAGTATCATTTCGTTTCGCAATAATTTAAAAAGTGGGCCCTCAATCCAGATGCACACAGAAACAGCAGAAAATTCAAGATTTTCCAAAGTTTAACAACAATTTCAATGACTGTTCAATATCGAGTGTTTCCTCCTCGTGCTCTGATGAGGGTTTCCATCCGTCTGGGCATGCTGCGGATGATGTTATCAATGGTTTCTTGGGGCAACCTCTGCCATTCTTCAAGTAATGCGTTTCGCAACTCGTTGAGATTATTGGGAGGGGGCATTCTTGACTTTACACTCCTCTTTAGCAAGTCCCAGACGTGTTCTATAGGGTTCATATCGGGGGACCGTGCTGGCCACTCCATCACCGTTATACCAACATGGTTTAGGTATGTCTGTACTGTGCGAGCACTGTGAGCCCGAGCATTATCCTGCATTAGAATGAAGTTGTTACCAATAAAGGGGGCAAATGGCACAACATGTTCTTCTAAAATCTCCCTGATATACCGATCAGCATTCAGATTCCCGCCATCGACCACTACTAACTCCGTACGAGCTCCTAAACATATTCCTCCCCAGACCATAATTGAACCGCCGCCATATGCAACTGTATTTTCAAAATTAGACTGGATATACCGTTCTCCTTTGCGTCTCCATACTCGCTGCCTTCCATCAATTTGATTTAACATAACTCTGCATTCATCAGTAAAAAGAACCTGTCCCCAGTCGTCGAAGTCCCAATCACGATGTTCACGACCAAAGTGTAGACGGTTTGTGCGATGATGTCTCTCAAGTTTTGGGGCTTTGGCGGGCACATACGAGCCTATACCCACTTCTTCGAATCTTCTACGAACTGTCCGCTCACTCATCCTTACTGCTCGTACCTCTTCCAGTAAATTTCGAGCCTGCACCGCCGTTAGTCTCGTGTTCCGTCGGACTTGAAGTTGGAGAAAACGGTCATCCCTCCTTGAAGTACACCTTTTCCGGCCTTGTCCTCTCCTTCTCACTAGAGCATTCGTCAATCTGTATCGTTGGATGCTACGATAAATCGTTGATAACGATCGACGAAGGCTTCTGGCAATCGATCTGTAGGTTTGACCATTTCTCCTCATTTGATCTGCCCTAATGATTTCTGATGGCGTTAAATCAGGCATAATTAGATGCTCGTAAATTATCAATATGCGAAAAAACTCAAAAGCCTCAAAAACTGCAATTCAAAGCTTTTCAAATGGAATTCACGAACCTTCTAAAAACGGACAAGCGGTGGAAAAAATGAATCAATGAAAATTAAAACAAAAGAATGAAAAAAAGGGCAGTCGCTTAGTATTCCATTTTTAAATTAAAACCCAAATTTAAAAAAAGCTTGTTTAGCCGGCCAGTAACACGCAAAAATGCGTAAATACTCCCTTTTTTTTCTGTTCCGCTAATTGTGCCGGTGTGTGTATATATGTTATATATAAAAAATATATACATTTATATATATATAACTTTTCAAGTCATTTAAATCTTAAAAATTCCTTCGCGCCGCACTGCAGAACAGAAACGCGACGACTATTATATTAATTGCCGTTGATATTAAAATTCTTTGGGCATTTTATAATTTTCAGAACGACTTATTGCAGTGACCTTGTCGATCTTTTTGAGAACTATCTCAGTGCAATGTGAATCAGCGTAAGTTTTTGTTATGTACTTACATACAAAGTTGAAATATGGTATGTAGGCGTCTTACATGTAGTAGGCAACCGCTATGGAGGGATTTTTTTTAAATTCCCACGGGATCGAAATACACTGGATCAGCGTCTGAAAATAATTATATACGTCTTGTTTGTTTGTTTGTTTGTTAACGCGGGCTTATTTCCGCAGCTCGACGTCTTTTCTGGTGGGAATGAATGGCTCTACTCTTGCCATCCCGCTCCTTCAGAAAGCCCAGCACCGACTTGAGGTCCGTGAGAGCAAGGTGCTTCGCCGATTATTGAATTCGAAGGCTATAAATATCATTATAAGTGATAACATGATAAAATAAAATAATATACTTATTCCATATTTACACGAATTCATCTCTTCCTACGTAATGAATAATGTGAAGTAGGAATTAAATATCAATATGATAATAACAGAAAAAAGGAATGTTATCCTTATCGAATACTTTATATTATCATGTTTATATCCCACAGAGAGCTATCTATATAAAATAATTTTGATTAATTGTCAGCTCCATCTAGTATCGAATAGAATTACTAGATCAGTAGCTACACCACCCAATAGATGGCACTACTGTAGGAATGAAAATGTTTTTCAAGATGGCCGTGAACTCATGTACTCGTAGGTAACTAATTTTGTATTGATTTTCTTGTCTGGGACGTTCATTCTGTCTCTAACTTCATACCTTCTCACTTCACCATCAGTCTCCTTCACATTTTATTAGGAATAATTTAGTGAGAGAGGGAAATTTCTGTCACCTTTCCCTTAGCTTTTTAAATGTAGTTTTAAATAAACTATTTTGTCGGAAAGATGTAGTTGATAAACGGTCAAAAATAAGATAAGTAATTTTATCTTTGAGCAATGATTTGACAAAAAATGAATGTTTATTTCTGTTTTCGGTGTTTAGCGTGTTTAGATGTCTCGTTTTCTATGTTATTTCTATAGAAATTAGTCATTATGGAAGTGAATATAAATTTTAAGTTAAAAATAGAGAGGTAGAGCAGAGAATATGCCGAAGAGGATTCCATTTCACATCGTTTATGCGACAAGTAAGTAATCTTTAAACTTTTTCAACAATTGGGTAGTTGACAGCATCGAAATTAAATAGCGAGTAGTCATACATTAAAAAGATTATCCCAAAACACCTCAAAATATGTATTTCGATTTTCAATTTACAATTATAGCAAATTTAAAAATAATAAATCAAACAAAAAAAGTGCTGCAATTGAGTACTACAAACTATGACGTCACGGTTTGCTATTTCAGTACATTCTCCATAGTAAAATTTCGTTTTGACAGATCGTAAAAAGTAACTGATTTGACTAGGTAGGACACAACCCTTCTATTCATAGTAGGTGGTTATAAGCTTTATTGTCTAAAATAAATTATCTTTTGCGCCTGCCAAAAACATCTGCAATGCTGACAAGACATTTTTCACAAAAGTCTCAATGCGGAAGTTTGGACCAAAGAGTAGTAAGTACTACCTATTGCAATTAATCAATCCCGCCTAATGGCTTACACCAGTTTTTGATGAAACTTGGTCAATATAATGACTTATAGTCTTATGTTCTGGATAATTATGTACATAGACTTAGGATTTGTCCTAGAATGTTGACTAATTAGTAGGTATCTAAACGCCATCGTCATAACGATTGTTATCTATTCCTTATCATTTTATCCCTAATTATTGTCATCTGTCTTCGAAAATGGCATTTGTCTTAAAAAAAAAAAATTGTTTAAGATTTTTAAGCCAACAAATACTTACATAAGATAAATAAACATAATACTTTGTATGTAGGTAATTTTTAAAATTGAATCTTTTTGGATAGTCTACATTGTATGGGTATTTACCTAATAAGTAGGTAGGTATATCGAATAAACAAGGCAAACATTTTATTAAGAATACTTAATTTTTTATTAATCGTTAATGTAAGTATTTGGCTAAAATCCTAAAATGAGTAGTGTATTTTAATATGATATATCTACTACGCCACTTTATATGGTATATAAAAACCTTCCTCTTGAATCAATCTATCTATTAAAAAAACCGCATCAAAATCCGTTGCGTACTTTTAATATTAGGGACAGACAGACGGGAAACGACTTAGTTTTATACTAAGTACGCAGTGATAGTGATTTTCATAATTTATAGGTAAACTAGCGACTCGCCCCGGCTTCGCACTGGTGCAATGCTTATAAGATTTTCCCGCTTTTCTATTGAAATTTTTCCTGAATTTTCTTTGCTATAAGCCTCACGGAGCCCGAGACCTGGAGTTATAGCGTCAGGAAGGAAAACCCGACTTATTTTTATATAGTAGATATATATGAAAACTAGGTAGGTACCCACTTTGTGAAAAGATTCAATGAATCCAATTAAGTACTTAAGTAAATCTACACTTATAGGTATTTAAACAAGGGATTTTTTGTATGTTTGTTTGTAATGAATAAGACACAACAACGACATTTAGAAATATAAAAATTTAGGCCTAGGTCAGAAAGTCATAATTAGTCTGGTACCTAGATACCATCAATTAAGTAATATGTCACCGTAGGAGCAGTGATAGCCCGGACGGTTAAAGAGCCGGCCGAAATTCAGTGAGGCTCGGGTTCAAATCCTGGCATGTACCAATGAGGTTTTCAAAAACTTACGTACATATTTATCACTAGCTCGACGGTGAAGGAAAACATCGTGAGGAAACCCGCAGGTCTCAGAATTAATTCTGAGACATGTGTAAACAGACCCGGTCCGGCGATGGGCTCATCACCTATCACGTTTAGGGGTCCAATATACCTATCTCGTGAAATGTGGGTATATCCAGTAATGGAATACCTCTGCCTACCCCCTCGGGGATGAAAGGCGTGAGATTATGTATGTATGTATGTATGTCACCGTAAATATTAGAAATCAACGAATACAACGGTGGTCGATAGCCGAGCAGGCTGTGCTGGCTGGTAATAATAAAAATTAAATTGATATTGATTGAATTGAGGCCTCGGTGTAGGCTGCGTATTTATGATGTTTCTAGCGCTTGGTAGCATTCATGAGCTATTTATTGGTTACGTTGTAATCGGGTATTGACGTTTGAGAAAATAAATTATTCACTTTCTCTTTATTCTCCGAGAAGTTTATCAGTGGTATCACATTTCTGGAAAAACTTTTACGGAGCCCTAACACGTTTAGGGCAAGTTTTTGGTGAACCCATTACCGCGCCAACAGATGAAATGTGAGTTTTTCTATGAATTTGCCGAACCCCTCCGAGTTAAGACGTAAGAGTTTTTTATACCATATTGGACTCCATAGTTTATGAAGAACACAACTGCTTTTCAGACCCTGTCCTAATTTAAAATGATTCTAAATAACAGTTTTTGTTTACTGTCTTATGCCACACTTTTTTTTTCATGAGTTTTCATGAGTGAAAAATAAGTTTGTTGCACCATATCAGCTCGTAAATAAAGCACCCTCAACTCAATCCCTTTAATATTCTTTGACACCCATACTTATAATCATACTGGCATTGCCTAGCCCAGGGACAAGCTTGAGCAAGCTAGGCGAGGCGGTAACGATTTGTTTTCGAGTTGATGTGTGTGCTATACCTTGAAGTTCAACGCACACAGGGCCGGGAAAGTCGGAAAAGTGACTGCCATCCGTGGCGGGATTTTTGTGATCTATGTGAAGCGCCCGCTTTCGGTAGTCCCTTCTGTCAACGCCTTGTCAATGGTACGCCCATATCGCACGTCAAATATCGTAATTTCATAAAATGAAAAGAAATTATACCTAAATGTCATTCAAGCCCCGCCCACCGTCCGATTGTCAATTGTTTGCGGCAAAAGCGAATCGAGCGCGATTTTCTCACGGTTTTTTGGTATTTGTGTTAATTTTTGTATGACATTACGTCAAAAACACGCGAATCACGCGGGATCCGATTTTTTTCCACACTGCCGCGATGTTTGACATGATATATTTGACATGACAAAACGGCGCGATATAAAATCGCGGCAGTGTGTTCTAGGCTTTACTCGTCTCTATGTGCGTTGACCTGAATCCAGCAGCGAACGGGATATTCCAGGTGAAGACAGCTCATATCCAGCATGCGAGCTAAATGCGCAGGGGCCAGCAGCGCGTGGCTGGCGCAGCGCAGGTGCACCGCCACACGAGCTACTTTTGCGCCTCACCAGCGTCACCAGCGTGCACAAGCTGCAGCTTCTCGCTCACCACCAGCTTATACGTAAGTCACACAGCTTGATCCGACCTGTCAAACTGCTGAAGGGATATCCTTCAGCAGTTATCCTTGAGATGCCTTAACGATCAACACCACGAAAACCGAGACCACAGTTTACTGTTCTTTCCGAAATTTGGAGGGACTTATGATATATTGCCAGTTAGGTATAGCTATTGACACCAGCCACTGACTGTACAATATTACTTATGCGGTGTGATCGTTACAAAATCGGTGTTGCAGGGCTTAGAGTGCCTAGTATAGTCTAGTATACTTTAAAGGGCTGCTGACCATAAACTAAAAGTTGCTCAGGGAGCTATAGAGAAAGCTATGTTCAGAGTTGATCCGAAACAAGGTTATCCGATTTAGGAGGTTTAGCAATCTGAAATTGTTGCGAGTACTGGAGGCCATTCCATGAGCCATTCCACTGAGACAATCCACTAAGCCAATCCAAACTGCATACAAAAAAAACTTGAGGACAATCCAATGCAGTGGACTGTCTCTATTACACGAGGCCATTAGTGGATTGGCTTAGTGGAATGGCTCACTGGAATGGCCTCGTGTAAATGATGGGGCGACGATCTGTGAAATGTGCCTGGGAAAGACTGGAGAAGAGCCGAGGACTCATTGGCCCAACTTGAGATGAACTACATATGAACTACTTTATAGGTTGATGATGAGGATACTTTATTGGTTTGTAATCAATTTGCAGCATCATGCGTGGAAGTCCTTGTGTCAGGAGGGTTGGTGTCGGAAGGTGCCGCCACTCCCTGCGGCGCTACCTACACCAGCGTCGGCCGCGTCGCATTGGCCAAGCCATTATCGCAAGCTAGAACCCGGGAACTCAGGTAATACTCAATTTAATATTGAAACTGTTGCCTGTACAAAAGTACCTGTATGTGATTCATTGAGTGAACTAGCGAGCGAACCTAAATACGGACTACGGAGAAAAATTAAGATTATCCATATATTTTTTGCCTTTTTCTCATTACCATCCATACCAATATTAAGCACTCTTCTTACAACATTACCTACTCTCGTTCCTTCACTTCATATTATGTCCTCCACACTCCAGTCACAACGACTTCTCCATCACGATTGCTGAGTACTGTCATACTTTCTCTTATTTAAAATCAGAACATAAGTCTTCTATACATTCTTCCAGATCTGCTGCCCTCTCAGAACCAACAGTTGCCCGCTTTGTGAAACTCAGATTATCGGGTCCCCATCCACCAGCCAACGAGAGTGATCAGGTAAGAATACCAAACCAATGACTACGTCTGTTTCAAACTTCATGTCATATACCACAAGATGAAATAAGAAGACTATAGTTTTATTCTCCTTTCTCATCCTCAGGTAGCTCTAATGGCAGTGAACGTCCTGGGTGAAGAAGTGGAGGAGACAGAGTCTACACCAGTGTCTAATAAAGAACTTACGTATTCACCGTATGATGATCTGGCGTTCGTCATGTATGTGGACATCGAGATAGCTGATCTGGTCAGGAGTCTGGATGAGAAGAAGAAGGTTGCTGTGGCAGGTACATAGAGTAGACAAAACAACGAATTGTAATAGCGTTTTAATAAGATTTCACTTGGAATATAATAGCATACAATTTAAAAAAAACAAACACGAACAAAAGCAAAGCAACAGAAACTTCTCGGATATTTGACCAAAGTTGATGACGTTGTTTTCGTCTGTCTAGGTTACGCAGTGCACATATAATGTAGTCGACATAAAGGGCCGCGAGCGGGTCGAAGCTGGCCGGGTTCCGTCCGGAGCACGTCAAAAATATCTGCGTGTTCCTGCATCTAGTATGATATCGTCCACACATGTTAGTGGCGTAACGGCGGGTTTTTTTTCTCGTTGTTACGAGACAACGCGTGTGTTGTGTGTGCGTTCTGTTGAACACGCGCTTGTAGAGATCGTCTAATGCCTTGCCCTGTGCCTGATATGTGCTGATAGTCCTTTAATGTTATGATTTGTATTTGGCCAATACATTTTTCTAGAGGAGCGTTTCGAGTTCGCCAGACGTCTGAAATCAGCTGGCTCAGCGTTAGCAGCAGCAGGCATCCGTATCGGTCGGTGGAGGCTCCGTAAGAGAACAGCAGCGGCGAGGGATGACTTTGAACTGGCCAGGAGAATGCGGGACCGGATCGCTGATGCTCTAGCAGGAGTTAAGGAGGATCCGCAATTGAGCAGGCTGTTTGAGGAGGAAGGGGTATGATCAGTTGATTTTGCACTATATAGATTAGGTTTTGTAAGCGGTAGAGCTAGTGATACATATTGATGTAAGTTATAATTATATAAAGTCGTTGATTCCTAGAACTTTACTATTTAGATTCACTGCATATTGTAGTTGGAGCCAGTGGCGTAGCTAGGGGGGCAAGGGCCCTGGTGCATAGGGAGAGAATCGGGCCCTCCTCCCCTCTTTCCGCGTAGTTTGAACTTATTGATATAAAATTTTTCCCTCCAAAATTTGGCTCTTTGGGAAGTTTCTATATTTTAAATGTCTAGGTATATTGACCTGACTAATAGGGTTGTGTCCTACCTAGTCAAATTAGTTACTTTTTACGATCTGTCAAAACGGAATTTTACTATGGAAAATGTACTGAAATAGCAAACCGTGACGTCATAGTTTGTAGTACTCAATTGCAGCACTTTTTTTGATTATTTTATTATTTTTAAATTTGCTATAATTGTAAATTGAAATACATATTTTGAGGTGCTTTGGGATAATCTTTTTAATGTATGACTACTCGCAATTTAATTTCGATGCTGTCAACTACCCAATTGATAAAATAGATTACATAATGTCGGTATTTAAAAATCGAATACATTTTCTTACAGTATACATAATTTAATTTTGTATAATAAGTCCATAATACTTCATTTGTTCATATCGATATCTTTTTATCAATAACGGCAATCACTAATAGTCCCCGGAGGACAAAGTCCTCCGAATCGTAAAAAAACTTGCAGCGGACTCAACGCACCCGGTGTTCGATCATTTGTCCCCCGAAAATTTAGAGAGGCGCACGCTATGGAAGCGAATATTCTGAGATTACGTTGTGTTGTAATTTACATGAAGTTTAAGAAAAAGAGAAGTAGTTTTAAAAGAGAATACTGAGTCCATCCCTTTATATCAGATCGATTAATGAATGGATATTTCCATGCGAAGCATGCTCAGTTGAAACCATAAATTTAGAATTTTTTGCTATGGTTGAAACAATATCCAAAAAGATTCTTCAAATAATATAAAACGTCGGTTGGAACTTTGAAGGGTTGTTCTCAATTGTGAAACCCTCTAAAAGTTATTCTGATAATGATGAGGATGTTCCAGAAGAAAGAATTGTTGTTATTAATTGGTTAATAATAATAAATAAGCAAAAAATACCATATTTAGTTTTTTCCTAATTCAACATTAAATCCCTAAATGATAATTTTTCATATCAATTGGTATTTATTTTTCGTATAGGTAATCGATTTTTAAATATCGATTATTTTTAAGAAAAATAATCATTTTTCAAAAATCCATTAATTATCAAAAAGAATAATCGTAATTTTTTTGGATCAATGTCACATCCCTATCGAGCGCGCAGCGAAGACTAAAGTGTGCCGTGTGCGTTGCAGCGCCTAGTCACGTTAGTTCTATTTTTTCAGGGACTGTCGCGTAATTTTTTTCCTGTCCTGCCCCTCGGTGTCCGCGATTATTCGGTGGACTTTTTGTACGCTATACTTTTAATCCCTCGTGTGCGTTACTCGATGCAGTTGTAAGCGATCTATTTTGGCGGACAAAAAAATACGGGGACAAAAGTGTTTCGTCTGCGCAGGCTATAATTGATGTGAAATGTAATGAACGAATGAAACATTGACCGGTATAATCCGACTAGTTCCAAGAAAACAGATTTTTCACTACAGTGCATTCTTTAATGAGTATTTTTAAATTTATCGTTTTATTTGGCAATTTTATAATGAATTTTAATGATTTTAGCAAAAAATAATCACTAAAATAAAACAAAATTGTACAACATAATAAAATAAAACAACATTAGGTGTTCGATTGCTGTAGTTTTTGCAGAACAATACACCGCATTTAGTCATTTTAACAAGCTGTTGTTATTACGGACGCTCAAATCATACTGAGTACACTGACGTTACAATTTCACCTGCCAAGGTAAAAAGTTCCTGGTTCGTGAAAAAAGTAGGTACTGTAGGCGAGAACGACGACGTTTTGTGTCCCGTGTGTTAATAGGTCTATGGTCCCGCCGTGCTATCATAGATTATACGGTTAGCGTTGTTCTGTAAGTTGCAGCACAACGCTAACCGTATACCTACTACTGCTACTGCTACTGCTACGGGCGTAATCATCCAACCAAACTACTATACCTATAACTGAAATAACGATAACAAACAAACAGCTCATGCTTATCGAGGACCCTTGGCGCATGTGTTGAATTTAAGGAGTTTTATCATTGGTGATGTTGATTTAAATAAAAAAAAATAGAAATTGAAACAAAAACCTTGTGAGCAGGCCTCGAGACTCGAGCGAGCCTCGAGTCTCGAGGCCTGCTCACAAGAATTTTTTTTTCAATTTTTTAAATTTTTCTTTTTTTTTTCAAAGCTGAGGCTAGAGGGCCCCCTGAGCTCGAGGGCCCCGGTGCACTGCACCACCTTGCCCTATGATAGCTACGCCACTGGTTGGAGCTTTAGATCTTACAAATATTAAAAATACGAAAGTCTGTTATTTGGTGTCAACGGTTGGGAGCAACAGAACTAGGTGACATAGGAACTTTTTATCCCAGACCGCCAAAAATGTCGAGGGCTGGAAATCACTATTTTAGAAAGACATGAATACTTGCCTAAATAAAGTAAATTTCAGTGAAAATGATAACTGCCAGCAACAGGTCTAGGCCTCGCTCGACCTACCTATGGTATGGTATGGTAACGCGGGCTTGTTTCCGCAACTCGACGTCATTTCTGCGCCTATTTTGCGTGATGGTGGGAATGGCTCTACTCTTGCCATCCCAGCTCCTCCAGGAAGCCCAGCAGCGACTTGATGTCCTTGAGGGCTTCGGGGAGCGACCTCGGGGATCCAAGGTGCTTCGCCCGGTATTGAGCCACGCCGACCTACCTAATCGTTTTGTCTTCAATTCAGCCCGACCCCCGGAACGACTCATCGATGCATCAAGAATATGACTTCTCCCACCACCTGTCCCCTTCAGTGGTAGCCGGCTCCCTCAGCCTGGACATTCCTTCCCCGGTGCCTCCCGACCAGGGCTTGGAGCAAGGCCAAGAGTATGGCGAAGAGGATGACGAAGTGGATAATGCACCAGAGGTATAGCTGTTATACTATAGTTTTGCAATACTATAATTTCTTAATAGACGCATAATGGACTTAGATTGTTGGTTGCCAAAGTGTTCGTGACAAGGGACCACAGTCCAAGTTATATAATATTTAGTATTTAAGCAGATCCAGCGATGGGCTCACCACCTATCACCTTTGGGGGTCCAAAGAATATCTGGTGAAAAGTGGGTATATCTAGAAATGGAATACCTCTACCTACCCCCTCGGGGATATAAGGCGTGAGAGATTTTATTATTATTTAAGCAGACTCTTTTGACGACTTTGTTATCGTGGTTAAGGATGATTGCAAAGATCCTATTTGTTACCACTATCTGGCATGCGTTCTTCTGATGCTGTAAAACCGACCGCTACATACTTTGCTATTTCACAGTCACCCGTCCAAACTCTTCAAGAAGACGTCCAGACATACCTTCCAGAACAAATTCAAGAAATACATTTCCAACAAAAAATAATAGAAGAAAAAATAGAAGCACAGAAGAGAGAAGAACAGAGGTTATTAGAAGAACAAAGAATAGAAGAGAAAAGGAGGATGGAAGAAGCACAGAGAAAGATGGATGATGAGCAGAAGAAATTGGAAGAACAAAGAAAGGTTAGTGAGCAGAGGAAGCAAGAGGAAGAAGAGATGAGGAAAGAGACTGATAGTCCTCGTAGAAGTATTACGCCTAATGCTGCCAATGGTAAGTACTTTAATGGTCTATTCTGCTAATATAACTATTTCCAGTAATATAAACATTTTGATACTACCCAAATAAACTGCAACTATGTGTAGTCGGTTGAGAAAAAGGTACACCTTTTGTTGTTGTTGGTTGTTACTGACAGAAAACTTCACCTATGACGCCACAGCTTCTAAAACGGACATCAATGTTGGTATTCTACCAAAATTATCGAAACTCAGTTTTAGAAGTTTTCTGCCGAACAAATGACAATCTATAATAAACGCCATAATAAGAATGCAATAAAAAAAACGCATGCCTACCGCAGTTACCTATTACTTTAGTTAATGTTGGTATTGTGCTGTTTTTGGTGTACAATAAAGAGTTATTGTATTGTATTGTACCTACACCAAGTGACTGTAATGTCGGAATAATAAAACTAATTTCAAATTGCAGGGACCTTAGTTCGACGGAGAAACAAGAGCGCTGGACCAAGATCTACCTTCGAAGCTTATGAAGAACGGTTGCTGCCAGCGTTGAGACAGTGAGTTCTCGTACTTGATTAGAAGAATGTCATTTTCACGAAGTAAAGTTTATTGACATGCTTTAAAATTAAAAAGCATAGGTCCAATGCATTATAGTCTATAATAATATTAAATGCCCCGCCCCGCCCACTGCAATAAATTTTAAAGCCTATCAGTGAAGTTTATTTAGCAAATTACAATTCGGATCAGTCCCTCTAGCCAAGTGGCATTGCACAATCTAATCGAATGTTCTTTTAGATTGGCATGTATGGGATTGACATAAGCACTTGCCAACGAGCGCTAACGCTAATGTTAATTTAATCCCATACATGTCAATACATGTCATGTCAATACATGTTTAGGTGTTGAAGGGTGCCGGCGAATGAAACGCGGGTATATCTCAACACCTTATATTGTTAATGTAAGGTACAAGGGTTGATACACTGTTGTGAACCACTTAGAATATAGTTTAATTGAGGATACAATAATAAGCGAATCGTTGCGCGCGAGAGCAAATTGCAGAGAGAGAATACAATGTTGCCAACTTAACTAAAACAGTTTATATTTTTACCGGAGCCATTTCATGGCCCGGGGTTATTACATTAAGTGGCATTCCGCCACACATGTAAAGAGCAGTGATAGCCTTACGGTTAAAGAGCCGGCCGAAAATCAACCAACTCTTTAACCGTCCGGGCTATCACTGCTCTTTCGGGTCCACGGGTCCAATATATCTCGTGAAATGTGGGTATATCCAGTAATGAAATACCTCTGCCTACATCTTTTATACATGTCAATCTAAAAGAACATTCGATTAGATTTTACAATGCCACTTGGCTAGGGGCTGTGCTTGTTTTGCAAGTCAAGTCTACTTATTAGAAGAACTTGCCCTGAGGCATTACCTTACAAACTGCAACCAACTGTCGCCAGCTTATTATAAATGTAATTCTTATACCTACAGAATAAAATACATTTTCATTTTATTGTGTGTCCTTGCTGTACATATTTTTTTTGCTATCAGATTTATTTTATGAATATTTCTTTCCCCAGCGTATCTTTCCAGAGGTAATTACCAATAAGTAGTGTACCTATAAATATCGTTAGTCTTTGGAATTTTATACGTAGCAACTTTAGCAAGTTGTGGAACAATTGTAGGTTTTTTAATTTCAAAGACTTGATATCTAATGGTGTGGAGCTTGACACGTTCTGTCTGTTCTACGCCTGTATAGTATTATTAGTTCTGTGTTTAATTAGAATTAAGTGTTACTGTTGCTAGAATCAACGAAAAATTTAAAGTTAGTTGCTAGAAACTAATTTATATTTATCTAAATATTTTCGTAATCTATTTTAGTAATAAATCTTGTAGTAAATCTTGACTTACACAGCATGATTTTCTTACCTACTCAAAAACTTGGGTCCATACTACAGAAAGATCCTGAAATACGGAACTCTGCTTGAGGACAGAAAGAAATGCCGCTATATGAGTCGCATAGAAGTGTCCCCTTCTATCTAACAGGGCTCAAGTGGAGTTCCAAGCTTGAAAATCATCCGGGCTTAGTAATCTAACATATATAAATCTTTTTCTTCTGTCATAATTCAGTTCACACACCAACGAGTACCTTCGTGAAGCTCGCGAGGAGGAGTGTAGCGGTGGTAGTGCAGCCTCTCACCCACGCCCGGCGCACAAGCTTAATGAAAGAGAGAGAAAGCAAGCTGCCTTGCCTATACTCATATTTGGATATCCGCTGGTGAGAGATGCTGCCATGGCCAAGTAACAGTAACTGGTCACATTGTCGATTGTATCTGGTTGCTCAATGGTGGGTGGGAAAGCTATTGGTTGCAGATTGATTATTGATCGAATGACAAATTTAGTTTATTGATGACCAAGTATCATTTATTGATGACAAAGTATCATTTATTGATGACCAAGTATCATTTATTGATGACCAAGTATCATTTAGTGATGACCAAGTTACTTGTTGAAGACCAAGTTATTTGTTTGTGACCAGTTACTGGTTAGGTTAGTGGTTACTGGCCAGATATTATGTTGGTAACAAAGTTATTGAGTTGTGACTAAGTACACTGGTAGATAAACAAGTAATATCTCAGTGACTATAGGGACCTGTTCCTTCGTCTAATAAAGCATGTAAAATTTTATTTCTCGAAAACCTTTTACAGGTGGAAAAATTCTATTCCAAGAACTACCTGGACAAAGAAGAAGGCCTTGCCCGTCTCAGAGCAGAGCTGACCACTCCGTCCAATGGCAGCAGCAAGACGTCTCCAAACAAGACGGCAAGAGCTGCAGCTCTACTCCTGCAGAGAGCGTTGCGGGACAAGGTCTTCTCTGTATACAGCCAGGCCAACGAAGGAGTCAAGGTCCTCTTCCAGCAATTCGTGCCTGACAGGTACTTGAAGATGAGTTTCTTCAGTTCGGTATGTGACAGGCTACATATTCTTCCTGCAGACGATGCTCAGAATAAAGTTGTTTGTTATGTCAGTGTAGAAAATGTTGTGGTGCTGGTCTAGCAGTTTTTGCTTGGGAAGTGCTAGAAGATGAGTTGGATCCATTAAAAGCATGCCATAGGTTACAAAGCCTTATTTCAGGCGACGACGATTTGCTGCGAACCTGACGATTCTTTCGTGCTTCTTCAACATCCCTCAAACAGCTCATATATGCTCGGTTTCCGCTCAGAGATGACTGAGTCAGATAATCATCTGTATTTTTCTGAACGTCACCAATGTGGTCGACGTGGAACAGTAAACCTAGTAGAAGTAATAGTAACTTGTAAGTGGAATTTGAACTTACAGCTATTACATCCAACTGCTAAAAGATTTCGTGATTCTTTAATGTTTATTCCAGGGTATGCGCAGCAGAAGTGGGCCGGTGTCTAGAGAAACTGCTTCCAGAACTTCTTCGCGCGTGCGGCGACCCTGCCCCAAGAGTACACTCCACCGCCCAGCACACCGTGCTCACCGTAGCTGATTGTCCTCAAGTCAGGTTAGATCTTGGTTAGATTAAAGCTGCCCTTGAGTTTCTTGCTGGCTCTTCTCGGGGTACTGCATTTGGAACCAGCAACTCGTCGGTGGAGATGGGCTGCTGTTTACATTTAGCCAATCTTCATGGACGAGTTTAGGTGCGTTGTTATTATACTATTGACATTTTTAAGTAGGTATATTTTCTATGCCTACAGAAAATAAATGATTTTGACTTTGATTTTGATCTTGAAATCATGCCCAAAGCCTAGGATGGACCGAGGTATGTAGCACCAGACACGAGAGTGTGGAAAAAACTGTGTTACTGCTGTATTGGGGCATGAGTAGAATTGGCGAGCATGAACTGGCTTGCGCTCCGCACTGTAGGTATACACTTAGGTACTACGTTGCATTCCACAATCAGTTGGATGTCACTGACTATGGGAGCGCTTAATTTTGAGTTGTCATACTTTTGTTCCTCCACAGATTAATTGAATAGTTATTTAGTACACTTCAGGGAGGCCCGGGTACAAATAATGGCATGTACCAACCAACGAGTTTTTCAAAATTTAACGTAAAATTAAAATGTATTTATTTCCGTAGGTAATTGATAATTACACTTACTACATTTTTATCACTCGCTCAACGGTAGACATAGAAAAGATCGTGGGGAAACCCGCAGGTCCCAGAATTAATTCTGAGGCATGTGTAACAGACCCGGTCTGGCGATGGGCTCACCACCTATCGTTAACGGGTCAAATATCATTGAAAAGTGGGTATTTCCAGAACTGGAATACCTCTGCCTACTCCTTTAAGAATAAAAGGCGTGAGATATTTTATTTTATTGGTACTTTACTTTTCAATCCATTTTCATTTATTCAGTTCAATTAATGTACTACCTCTTGTTGCGCAGGAGTCTCCACTACATACCGCAGCAGCTTGTAAGGCCCGTGCAGGCCTCTATGCACCCGCGATTGGCCTTATCCAGGTTGCAGATGTTGGAGCAGTTGATCCTCAGCCACGGCATCTCCACCGACAAG
Source organism: Ethmia dodecea (assembly GCA_963855545.1). Classification (NCBI taxonomy): domain Eukaryota; kingdom Metazoa; phylum Arthropoda; class Insecta; order Lepidoptera; family Depressariidae; genus Ethmia; species Ethmia dodecea. The sequence goes on along the minus strand of OY979458.1, from coordinate 9,537,503 downwards.
AACAGGTCAGCGCATGTCCACGTATCGGCACCTGAACTTCATTTCAACTCCTCCTACATTTTTAAACGGATGCTCGGGAAATTTTTCCGGTTTTTAGTATTTAAATATTAATTTGAAACATCCAGGAATCCTACAGAAAATCCTTAATTTCGGTACGATTCAAAACGCGCTTCCCGGATTCAGTCCATTCAGTCATAGCCTTTTTTTTTGTTACCCTGGGAAAATGTATTACTGCTTACGCACCCGACCCCGGGGGGGCCGTTGGTTATGTGGGGCTCTGCAGCCTAGTGCTGCCATACCCACTAAACACCCAGGGATGTTCCTCCTTGCCGCTTCGGACCCAGCCATGGCACCGCGGTTGTGCATCCGCGGCTGGGTATTCAGTCAGCTTTTATCGGTTTAACTGCATCAAAAATGTAAGCAATTAAATACAAAAAAAATATTCCCTTTTCTAGTTATCTAGCTCCTATTGTAGATGTTATATATGCAATCGAATAAAAAACCATATTTTCAGGGGACACCCGGATTTGAACCGGGGGCCTATCGATCTGCAGTCGATTGCTCTACCACTGAGCTATATCCCCGTTGAAATATATGTTCGAAATTAGGAATTGGCTATAGATATCATCGTCATTTGTTTCATCACTTCGAAATTTAGTGACTCATTGAATAGAATGTCTCTAAGTTAAAACTTTTTTACGTCTGTCTCCTTATTCGCTTATGATACGAATACTATTATATTGTCAGAGGTTGAAAGAAAAAACCTGTTTCCTAGAAACTTTTACTTTAAACATCTTTGAAGAGCAGTGATAGCCCGGACGGTTAAAGAGCCGGCCGAAAATCATTGAGGCTCGGGTTCGAACCTTGGCAAGTTGGCATTTACCAATGAGTTTTTCAAAATCTTACGTACATATTTATCACTAGCTCGACGGTGAAGGAAAACATCGTGAGGAAACCCGCAGGTCTCAGAATTAATTCTGAGACATGTGTAAACAGACCCGGTCCGGCGATGGGCTCACCAGTCACCACCTATCACGTTTAGGGGTCCAAAATATCTCGTGAAATGTGGCTATTTCCAGTAATGGAATACCTCTGCCTACCCCCTCGGGGATAAAAAAAAAAGGCGTGAGATTATATATATATAATATATATATATATATATCTTTGACTAATGGACAGATTTTGATGTTGGAAGTTGTTGCAAGGGGTAGGTACTGAACCAGTTTTCAATATCGACCTAGTGATAAGGTAAACCCATGGGACGTCTTCGTCAAGAATAAAGTTGCTTAAACCTGCCCCTTATAAAGGCAAGAGAGATTAAAATATAATACGACTTAGAGGGGACAAAACGAGGAAAATCTGAAGACAACAATTATTTCCTAAGGTCATAAGTCTAGTAGGTTCTGATTCGACCGAATGACAGCTCGCGTTCATACGAACTGACATGACGCTTGAGTTTTTGTATGAAAATATTCCCAATGCCCCCTCTTTGCCCTATTATATTTAAATCTCTTTGCATTTAGGTATACACGGCTGACCTGCGTAGGTATTCACGAAGACTCGATACCATTTCCGTTCGATTCAGATCGAGTGAAAAATTTTCCGATGTCGAATCTATCGACTTCGGAAACTTGATTCTAGGCGTTTCTGACAGCCACGGAAACTTTTCCGAATCCTTATGTCACATATGACATTAGTTTTCAATACCAACATCAGCCCATCTCGAAAGTTTTCGACACCAACATCTCGAAAGTGTTCGACAGATTTTCCGATATCGAATATCGAAGCTCCCTGAATACGCCTGCTGCACTTCTACACTAATATTTATATGAATAGACTCGGAAACTATTCGACCAATTTTATAAGTTCATTCTCCAGTGGAAAGCTAGCTTTTCTGGAAATAAAATGGGCTATAATTTTCTGATGAAATCGTGAAGAACAGCTAATTAGTAAAAATCACGAAATCATACTTTATGTTATCATATCACCACGTCATAATTTGTTTAAGTATTTCCTTTCATTACGTCATGATAGTAGGTAGTTTTGCCTGTCATGCAATCCTATTTCTGTACTGAGTAAGTGCCTACCTACCTACGAAGCTGTGACATCATCATTTTTAGTGCTCAATTGCTCCACTTTTTTCCTTGTTTCATTATTTTGAAATTTACCATTGTTTAAGCTATTGCATAGTTTCTATCGAGGGCCTTGAGCGCGGGGACCGAATCCAGAAATTCCGTAACGAAAAAAAACCTCACGCTCCCCACTCCGACGGGCACGGAGGTGTGGCTTGAAGGCCGTGCATTGTCTAACGTCGTTTCTTTTCGGCAGTGTTGTTCATACAAAATGCTATGCAATAGCTTTACCGCGGCAGTCCCCGAGTGCCACACGTCTTTTTTTTTATTATATTTTTTTATTTTACCATAAATACAATTTGTTCTTAACTTAAATGACCACAACACGAAAACCTCACAGGGTTTATCTGTGCGAGTGAGCCGTTCTAGTATCTACCTACCTACATAAGATAATAATCATAAGATAAATAGAAGCAAAGACGTTTAAAGAAAAAGTTTCTCTCCTAGATAATGATTTTCTTCCAACCTCTTTGAATATAACTACTTATGTAGGTAAGGACTTGACACTAGGCCCTGCTTATTTACTACGTAGGTACATTGTTATATGGTTAGCTTAATTTTACGTCTATTACTCAGTTACATAAAATTGTAAAATGAAAAACCAATTGTATTTGTAGAGGTATTTTAGGATAATCTTTTTGATGAATGATTATTCGCAATTTAACTTTGATACAGTCATATAGGTACCCAATTTAAGAATACCCAACCACTTTTATTGTTCAGCCGATAAACACCATTAAATAATATGCATGCCTGTTACTAAGACAATCTTTGAATATCAGACAGCGTCAAAGGCATTTGGTTACCATATAAGGTTCAATTTATATTAGATTAAGAAGTAGAAATTAAGTTATATTTTATTGCCATAAATTAGGCAGCCTTACTAATAATTTTGTATGCTAAGAACTATTTTATATTTTCATGTTCTGTGAAGGACTATCCCTTGTCCTTAGTAACCTAGTTTTATAAATATATTTTTTTTGTTTGTGGTCATCTGGCCTCATATAACGGCTACAGCTGAAAATCAGCGCCTCAGCCCAGGCTGTGGCATTATGCTGAGATGTGGCCCTTTCGGCATAAAATTATTTTATTATGTGCTACTGTAATTTTTGTTATTTTGTCTATGCCGAATAAATAAAGTTTCTTTCTTTCTTTCTTTCAAAATTTGACGTTTTCAATTTCAATTTGGACCCAAAATGGCGCCGTCCGCGCATATAAAAAGAGATCAACATTAATTTTATTTGACGGGCCTGTTGTCTCAGTTGGTAGTGACCCTGCCTTCTGAGTTGGAGGTCGCGGGTTCGATCCCCCTACGTGGCCAACATTAGTGTGTGCCAACACAAGTCAACATGAACATGTCTGTTGGCTGCGTGTCTGGTCGTTTAATATTTATTTATGTATCTTTATCAGTTGTTTAGTACCCATAGTACAGATCCTGCCCAGTTTAGGACTAAATAACCTTGAGTGAATTGTGTCCAATTATTAATAATGATTAATAAATTAAGCATCCACATCTACTCTGTTGTTCGAATTGGATAGGCTCTGAAACTACTACACCGATTTTAAAAATTCTCTCAGCTACATTTTCAGGGAGTAACATAGGCTATTTATTCCAGTATTCCCACGGGAACGGGAAATACGCGGGTGAAACCGCCAGTTGTTAAATAAAAGGGCGTCCAATAAGACCCCGTAATGAAAAGGTGGTACGGGCCGGGCCGTACCAGCACCACGGCTGCTGAGATAGTATCGAAAACTCAGTTAGACCATTTGAACACAACAATTTAATATAAGCCTTAACAACTTGGACATACGGTCAATAATTGCATGAAAGGGATAACTACGGGGCGCTATGATATAGTTGAGTCAAAGTCGTTAAGACTTAGGTACCTATATTAAATTGTTGTCTTCACATTGCGCTCCGCCGTGCTTCTAGCGGTGTGGCTGGGCCTAAAACAGCTAGTTCTAATGGGCCATTTACACGAGGCCAATCCACTAAGCCAATCCAAACTGCATACAAAAAAACTTGAGGAAAATCCATTGCAGTGGACTGTCTCTATTTACACGAGGCCATCAGTGGAATGGCTCATGGAATGCCCTCGTGTAATTGACCCATTATTGTGACAGCGGGCTAACGGTCCGCCGGCTAGCTGAATGCGGCGCGGCGGGTGCGCAGCACGCGGCGGGGTCGGTGCGCGCGGCGGCAGAGCGCATCTTACTCTCCGCTTACGCCCGCTCGCCACGCGTCGTACGCGCACAACTCCCGCCCGACGACGCCGTCACTCGCCGCAACCTCATCTACCGCCATCTGTTCCAGCAGTTCGACAGGATTGATATGCAGGTAGGTAACTAGGTACCGTGAACTTTGGCCGATTGCCGATGCGGTGGAAATTCAAAAGGTTCTTGGTGACCTGGTACTGGACAACGCAGCGTCGGTCCACCTGCCGACCGACTGGTGATGGAAGGATCGTGAGGATCAAGAGTTATAGGGATCCCTGGTTCAATGACAGTTATTGTGATGATGAATGTCAGTATGGACATATGCTGCTCACTCTGGGATGTTTTAGCTGATGATATCTGATACTCGTACGAGCTTGTCTCCACTAATTCCAAATCATTAAGCCTCTCCATCTTACAGAAAATGCTGAACAAAGCACCAACAGAAGAACAACTCTTCAATGGTGACCAGTTAACAGACTCCATTGAGACCACCAGCATCAGCCAGTCCACTCGCAGCGGGAGCGGTATGACGTCTTCACTAATGACGTCACTTGGAGCCACTTCGTCTTACAGTCTCAAATCCATGGCATCAAGCGTCAGTGGTACCCTCGCACCTTCCAGCCTTGGCAGCTATAGCACGACCACGTCCAAGAGCAAGAGCAGTATGAAAAAGTCACCTACGAAGAGATATACACCGAGCAGGGTAAAAGACCTGTCAAATTATCCTGGTTATAATAAGCTGAGGTTGGATAGTGCAGTCAGTCCGAAGCATTCGCCCAGATCCAGTGGAGCAGCCGAGAAGGTGAGGATATGAAACATTAATTTTACAGGTTTTCTCGGGTCTTTCACAAAATATGTGTACTTAGTTGACTGTAAGGCAGCAAGATATGCTGCTTAAACAGTTCAATGCCATCTTATAATAACAAGTGATTCTGCCAGTCCATATCTGACCCCTTAAGCTATCTACATATAGAATGCACAAGCAAAGTCCAGTAAAACATGAAATTCCATCCATTTACCCAGGTCCATTTCGAAGAAAACCAAACCGAAGAAGTGGTCTTCCGCCGCACGAACCGCAACTCCGAGCACCGCCACTCCATGATCCACTACGACCATGAAACGTCCAAACCAGCACTAAAAGAACGACCTGTGACCGTCTACGAGCCCCTCCACATAGACTACAGAGATTCCCCGACTTTAGGTTCACCGAAAACCTCCAAGAACGACCTAAGAAGCATGGACTCCTTGCCAATGGACTCGCCGAGAAATGACCTGAGATGTGATTCGGATAGAAGTTTGGACTCGCCCAAAGTGAAGGATTACTTCAGGGACGTCGCCTTAGAGTCTCCGAAGTTGGTAGCTGGGTTGAGGAATCTGCATCTGGATGAGAATAGTCAGATGGATGAGAGCGGGTATTACAGTCCAGGTATGTTTTACACCTAAACAATGACACACTTTCTGTAGATGGATGAGGGCAACACAATGTGACAAATAGATGTCACATCACATAGGAGTCTTGCGACACGTACCTATGATGGTTTCATAGGTACTAATAGTATAAAGAGGAAAGATTTGTATTTCTGTATTTTTGTTACGAATAAACTCAAAAACTACTGAACCGATTTAGAAAATTCCTTCACCAATGGAAAGCTAAAAGATCCCTGAGTAACATAGGCTATATTTTATTTCCGTATTCCCACGGGAACGGGAACTACGCGGGTGAAACTGCGCAGAATCGCTAGTTTAATGTAAGACAGTTGATATTAATAAATTATCAATGATGAAATAAAACCATCACACCGTGCCGCATACTTATTGATACAAACAATGAAAAAGAATAACATGGAAAGGGATTCCTCTCCACTTACAGGTAAAGCGAACTCTTTCACAGGGAGGAGGCAGCATCAGCCCAATGCAGAACACCAGTTGTATGAGAGCTACGAGGCAGGAGGGGCGGACGCCAGCTGTGATTCAACCCCGGAGCCTATTTGCAAGTATGTCCGTGCGTTTAAGTAAATCTAAAAAAATACTTTAATAAAATTAAAAATTAGGGGGTAGGAAGCTTAGAGGTAGGTATTGCATTTTAGGAAATACCCACATTTTACCAGACACCACTTTAATCTTTGGACCCCTTAACGTGATAGGTGGTAAGCCGATAGCCCGCCGGACCGGCGGGCGTATTCACGGATATTCGATACTCGATATCTGAAAATCTGTCGAATCCTTATGTCAAATATGACATCTGTGTATAGCCCATCTCGAAACCTTTCGACAGATTTTTCGATTCCGATTCGAATATCGAGTACCTATCGAATCTCCGTGAATACGCCCGCGAGTCTGTTGCACAGTCAAAATTAATTCTGCCACCTGCAGGTTTCCTCACGATGTTTGCCGTCGTTGTCGAGCTAGTCATAAATACTAACAGTACCTACTTAGATTTTATTCTAACCATTGTGTACCTATGTTAATGTTATAATAAATAATAATATAATCTCACGCCTTTTTTTTTATCCCCAAGGGGGTAGGCAGAGGTATTCCATTACTGGATATACCCACATTTCACGAGATATATTGGACCCCTAAACGTTATAGGTGGTGAGCCCCCGGACCGGGTCTGTTTACACATGTCTCAGTTAAAGTTATACATACATACATACAGCTCACGCCTTCTTCCCACAGGGGTAGGCAGAGACGATGGATCGCCACTTTGCCCGATCTTTGCACACTTCCCTCGCTTCCTTCACATCCATAAGCCTTTTCATGCACGCTCTTTTATTCTTTGCACTCTTGACACCAGATTTTTGAAGGACGTCACTAATTTGATCCGTGAACGTCCTTCTGGGGCGTCCTCTTGCCTTGTATCCTTCAACATTTGCACCATAAATCTCTTTCGTTACTCTTCTTTCATCCATACGTTCTAAATGACCAAACCAGCTTAACATCTTGTACGCTGACGACCAAGTCATCCTTGCATCGTCGGCGTCCGAGTTGCAAAAGATGGTGGATATAATGAATGCAGCTTTTGAAAAGAAGGGCATGAAAGTGAATGTTGCAAAAACTAAAGTGATGATTTTTGAAAGAGAAACTAAAGTGATGATTTATGACAGAGTGTGTTATAAAGATTGATGGTAAGAAAGTTGAGCAAGTGAAAGAGTTCGTGTATTTAGGTAGCGTGTTTACAAGGGATGGCAAGTATGAGAAAGATATTGAAAGAAGAGTATTGAAAGGAAATGCAGTGAATGGGGCCCTGAATAGCCTTGTGAGTAGCCAGGTCATGTCTAACAAGGCAAGGATGCCTTGCATAACGCTGTTCTGGTCCCGACGCTGATGTATGCGAGTGAATGTTGGGTGTGGCAGAAAAAGCATGAAAGCAAGGTGAACGCAGTGGAAATGAGGTCTTTGAGGAAATTGTGTGAAGTAAAATTGTGTGATAGAGTGAGGAATGCGGATATACGAGAGAAGTGTGGTTTGAAAGAAGATGTAGTGACAAGGATAGAAAAGGGTATGTTAATGTTATAATAATAAATAAACTGTACTTAGATTAGAAGATGGACGTTTTACCTGTCTACGGGGAATTTTAATTACCCGAAGTTCCACCAATGGCACTAGGGATAACAATTAGCCGAATATTTCGACTTCTGATTATAGACAAGTTGGCAATGGCAAGCTAATTATCAATTCCAACTTCTGTAGATGACTGATTACTTAAAGTGGTTTTTATCATTTCCTGGGCGATAAACAATATCTGTGTAAAAATCACGTCCGTTGCGACGCTATAGGAACCATATAATCACTAGAACAAGTTGAAAGTAAGTATATTATTATGACGTTGTTGAAGGGTATTGAAAATGTTTGTATATCACATAGCTATAAGTACTAATACTTTGTTACTTTGTGGTGATTCTATTATACGTAGGTAACTTAAAAAAAGTATTGGTAGGTACCTACCTAGTTACTTTTACAGTTTCGGAAATATCGTCAGTCAAATGACTACCTACTCATTTCTGCTGGTGGTGAAGAACACACAGACATTCGCGTTTATAATATTAGTTAACATCTTGTCTCGCCTCTCCCGTGTGCCTGCAGCACGTCATGCGCGTGGTGCGGGCGGCGCGTGCGATCGTCAGCAATGGAGGCGCACTATTGGCGGCGATGCGTGGTGCTGGCGCGATGTGCCCACTGCCGCCTAGCGCTTGAAGCGCGTCTGCTGCACAAGCATCTGCTAGGTTAGTAGCACAGCTGGCAAGGGCGTAGACACGGTTAGTCAGAAAGGTAGGGAAGCTTATCGTATTCTGGAAAGCATAAATACCATAAATTACCTATATAAAATAGCAACGAGCATAAATTACCTATACCCGAGCATAAAGCAAGCTGCGCGAGAGCCCCAACATCCTGCAAGCGCTGGCCGATAGATTTTAGATTTGATACCTAGTCCACTCCTGACACTAATCTGTCATACCAAATTCCTTTTAGCTAGCTTTTAGCTATAAATTATTAATATGTGGGTTAAATCCTCGAACACCGCGCGGTTCCAATAGGCACCGTAACAATTAAAAATCATTGTGTTTTATTTTATTTTCTTGAGAGGTTCTTTTGTAAACTAACGTATTTACTCGTATGTTTTTGTTTTATCTGTTTTAATTTGTACCTAACATACTTAATCTGTGATCACGTTGTAAAATAAAAACGCCATATTTAACAATATGACTGACGTCATACGCCGTTTAATAAAATGACTGATATGTTTTGTTTATTCCAGAAGAATGCTCTATGAGTGAGGGTAGTTGGAAGCAATGCCAAAAGTGCGGTGCAGCCCTCCGCGTCGACGACAGCGAGTACCACAATTGCATACGTGAGTTTATTTAATTCAGAGTATGTCCGTTTTTGATACGACTTTACGTGTCACCCTGTTTGACAGAATAATAAAGAATAGTAAAACAGTCCTAATCTGAAGAATAAAATTGATTTTGGAATTCGTAAAAATAAAATCTATTAGTTACTCACCAACTATAGTCATATTCAACACTCGATCAATAAAGTATATTATACTTAACATTAAATTACAATTACATTACCCCCGACACAATAAATATTTAATATCCTAAACACAAACGGATGAACAGATTTTCATGAAACGGGATAAAATTATCTATGACACAAAAAAAACTAAACGAAAATCGGTTCATCCGTTTGGAAGCTACGATACCACAGAGATACACAGACAGACACGTTAAACTTATAACACCCCTCTCTTTTTGGGTCGGTTGTTAAAAATAGTTTGAATTATGAAACCAGCGACCTTTTAACAACGTACCTAACTCATGTACATTTACAGCATTAGGCATGGACGAGTGGAAGTGTCCATACTGCCTGACCAACGTGCTGGCACGTGACCTGCCCTGGCAGCGGCACCTGATGCAGTGCCCACGGAACCCTCGGCTCACCCAGGGCACCTAGGCTCGTATTTATGTCACAGCCAAATAGTAAAATATGTCGAATTTTGAGCATTAAACAACGGTATATATAAAACGCTTAGTCGCTTTACAAAACGTCTAGTCATTACATAAAACAGCGGTGTCCAAACACCTTGCATTCCACAAAGTAAGTTATCGACGTATACAATTCGCATGCCACATTTATTCCGGGTAATCTGATATGATATGACACAGACGCAACTCATATTCTCTATATGCATTTTTATCATTGAATAGAACAGTTCGCAACATAAGGATAACTATAAACAATTATGTCTTTACCATTTTGTCAAATTCTTGAATAATACCTACGCTGTTTACTGTATTTCTTTAGTATACGAGTAAAGCTCAAGATGAAAAAAAACTCTATGAGTATAGTTTATTTTATAATTTTAAAGTAGATAGTATTTTGTTACAGAGTACTTGTTTTAAGATATCTACAAGTTAACGTAGACTGTTGTTTTAAATTATTTGTGGAGATAGTAGCAATGAGTTTTATTATATTTTTATTTATTTAGTATTCCTTTAAGAGCTGTTAGAAATTAGAATTGTTGGAATTCGTAGATTTCTACAAGTTAGAAGTAAATACACAATTTTGAGTAAAGATTTTTTATGATCTTGCAAATTGTGTAAATTTAGCATGTAAAGTTCTCAAACAAAAAACTATATTGGAAATGGACGAACCACCACTTCCATATATACCTACCGTAATATATAACACAAAACTACTATGTAGGTACATATGACATAGCGTCCAAGAAACATCAAATCGTAACAATATTTGCAAATCGTGTAGATACAATAATGAATGATAAATAAAATTATTATAGTAATATTGTATAATCTGTCAATTTGTCAAAATTAGAGTACCTATCTCGTAAGAAAGCACAGCTTTTTAGTCCATTTCGACCGTCCAGAGTATGTTGAACCGTCTTAGACAAAGCTCATGATTGGCTGCTTATTTTTCGTTATTTATATATTTATTGACGTGATAACGTCTTATAATTCGATGGAGCCGGCTGCATGCACGAAAAAGTGTGACGTATGCGGCGTTCCAGTGCAAGCGAGAGCGCGCAACGAGCGACAAAGAGACACAATCCATTCCATCAGTATTTTCTTACGACGTTGTCACGTTCAACTATCGTCAGTAAACCGACTTTACAGACAACCGCTTTTTTCAATCAATTTTATTTCTAAGTTTATAGTGACATAATAATAACCATACTTACAAAGAAGTTAAATTCAATAAAAATGTTAAAATCACTGCAATTAAACTTACATATGGTCACGCTTAGGCAAAGTGATTATTTATTTAAAAAAGAAAGTCGCAAAATAATAGTAAGTCTATGAATTGACATTTAAAAAAGATAAATGGTACAAATAACGTCTCCGGCCTTTAATAAAATACTAATAAAACTAAACCGTAAAAAAATTGGGAAGATGAGCAACTATTAACTAAAATTATTAGCTTATTACTTACTAAAATAATACTTAATTAATTGCTGCAGAAATATATTGTTGAAATATTAGAAAATGTTATTTATCCCTATGGTTCTTCTAGTAGTTCACGCACCTAGTCTATTTTAGTATACTGACCAGTCGTACAATGTACAATATTATCTTTAGTTACTGTAGTGTTGTGTTAGTCAAATGGATTTGCAAAATTCGTAGCATGTTATATTTTAAAAGGTTTTTAATTCTTACTTATTAATTTTAGGAAGTATGATACATAGGTTTAGTAAAGTAGGTAGGTACTTATTTAAAAATAATTTTAGGGAGCGTAACAATTATGAAAAATAGTAGTGCATTTTATTTTACTCATTTGTAAGCCATCATTAGATAATTTTCTATTTTTACTTTTGTTTGTAGCTTCGGTCACACAGCGGGCGAGTCAGGATGGATTTGAGATTCTTTTTTTGCGAAAAATCTCTTAACACCACTATATTTTTTTACAACATACATACATACATATGCTCACGCCTTTTTCTCGAAGATGAGGCAGAGACGTTTATTAATTATATTTTTTTACAAATAAAAATATAATTAATAATCGATGAATCGTTTGTTGCAACTCATAACTTAATAGTCGTATGATTTGATCGGCATCTCTGGTATAACCTATCCATTCTTTGACGCTGAGCTATGACATCACTAAACACAAATGACATTCCACCGGCAAACATGTGTAGCATAAGTTGAACATGTGAATTCTGATTATTATAACTCTATCTGTAGCCAAATAATCTGACTAGAATATAAATAAAACTTGGATCTTTCTAAGTTCCAATAAAAATCTCATTCCTAAATTTTCTTTAATTCCTACTCTGCAGATCAGTAAACTAGAAAGTATTGACAAGTTAGCAGGGAATGTTTATTTCTTCTAAATCCGGCTTTCTACTTTTCCCAATACGAGTGCTCAAATCGAGTCTGCTCGGACGATAATCGTTCATGTAGATAGGTACGTTATCCAAGTGTACTAAACGCCGACATCCGATCAAAGCAGATCGGACGGTGTTCTATTTCTAAGAGCACAGTCCGTCCGATCCGAGCACAGTGCGCTCGTACAAGTTTTTACACCTGGCATAAGTGGCAAAAGATGTGCTATCTTAGCTTTTCAAGGAAATTGATGTTATTTTTACTTTAATGTATAAATAAATAAATAAATAATAAATTATGGGACACAATTCACACGTGTTTATTTAGTCCCAAACTAGGCAGGGCCTGTACTATGGGTACTAAACAACTGATAAACATACTTATATAAATACTAAACACCCAGACACGAAGCCAACAGACATGTTCATGCACACAAATGTTGGCCCCGAGCGGGGATCGAACCCGCGACCTCCGACTCAGAAGGCAGGGTCACTACCAACTGAGCCAACAGGCCTGTCAGCATACATGCGAACTGAGTTTTTTTCTCATTTCTTAGATAATTCGATGCTGAGCTGAGTATGTTTATCTGTTTCCGAGGTAAAGTAAGTATAAAGCGCTATCTCTTTTTGATCAGGCTAGCACCAAATGTGTATTCTGACTGAACTGTAAATTTATTTCTCAAAATAATGGATTCATGTGTGATCTATTTACCTAGTGCTAAGTTGTCTGTGACACAATACGCTATGCTTCTGCACTGGATCTGCACGAGTGCGCTAGTTCTAATAGTATTCAATCACAAACATTCTCTACTAGCTTGTCAACATATTATTATGAATAGGTAGAATAAAATAGCATAAGATAGTTTCGTGTATTAATACACCACATCACCCCCTGTGATATTGGGTCGCGGTTTATTTGAAACAGGTTTTAATGCGTGGTCTTCAGTTGTCGGTTTAGCGTAAGGTAGTTTTAAGATTAGGATAAATTAATAGATATTGTGTTATGTTATTGTAACTAATATTATATTTATTTATTTTGGACTGCAACTTCCTTCGCTGGACTATACATATACATACACATACAGGGTTTTTGTTACGAATTACAAAAAGAAGCAGATAAATACTCTCGAAAATAGGAATACTGCTGCCGCCATTATTGGGTATAATGTGCTCTATTTTTTCGTGAGAATAGATGTTTGTTTACAAAGACAAATACTTCTTTTTACAAAGAACCTATATAAAATATTGAATATAAAATTGGTTGCAATAACTTAGTAGGTAGGTATGTAACTTACATGAATAACGATAGTTTTATTTCCTTGTGACTGTCACAGCATCTATTTTTAATGTTTGAAATTACCTCAGTTTTTAGATTTCTATTAAATTAGGTACTTTACCTACTTACCTATAAAATATAAATATTTAAGTAAAAATAATAGTTTGATAAATGTAAAGAAATCCTACGGGTTCGACCAACAAAGAATGTCGCTTATTCCAAGATTAAATTTAAACTCGGTACGAAACTTTTTCTGCTTTGGTCAAATCCACTTTCATAAAAAGTTCAACATAATTAAATAAGAATTATTAATTTTAGAGGAGACGAAGTAATTTTATTTTAAATATGAATAATTATATTTTGTACAAGCTTTACAAATCCATTTGACTGATTCTAGAAGGACCTACTATAAATGCCTACCTATAAGGTGACTCTGCCAAAGTTGAAAAAAAAAATTCCTAAAACATTTTCTTCAAACGCCAAAGCTTCTACTATGGATTAATGAAGTTAAAAGTAACTTGTTTGACCATTACCATAGATATTACAATACTAGCCATTACCACCAGCTGACTTGTGGTAAGTTGCTTTATCATAATCATCTTTACACTTTTCCTATTATTTGGGGTCAAACGTTGATTTCTCTTCATCCATTTATTATTCTTGTATATAGGTACCTATCATCTAGCCTTTGTCAGTGGGCCCACCGTTTCCTGCCCCCCTAGCCAAGTGGCATTGCACAATCTAATCGAATGTTCTTTTAGATTGACATGTATCTATGGGATTGACATTAGCGTTAGCGCTAGTTGTCAAGTGCTTATGTCAATCCCATACTTGTCAATCTAAAAGAACATTCGATTAGATTGTACAGTACGACCGTTTTAACTTGGCTTCTCTGAACATAGGATTCGCCTGCGCAAATCCCCCTCCTACCGCCTATGCGCATATGGTCGCTAAAAATGTTACTGCGCAGCCATTTGCGCAACTTCAGAGCTGTCAAGTTAAAACGGCCGTGCTGTACAATGCCACTTGGCTAGGGGGGCAGGAGGGTCAATAATATGCGCTACTACTAACATGCAACAGGTGCTGCACGGACAGAATCCAATCCCACACAATTACTTCTTCTTACCAATAGACAATAGTTAACAAATTGCAGTCTAGTGTGATCCATTCGCAGTTGTACAAAGTTGTAGCACACGAATGCGTGACTTATACATGCAAAAATACATAATCTCACACCTATTTCCCATTGGGGTAGGCAGAGACAATAGACCGCCACTTGCTAAGAAACTAGCAGATCTCTCGTGCTTCATCAACATCCATCTAAACAACTCATGCATGCTCGTCGGTTTCGGGTATTCCTTAACTGGCTTTTCTTCAATAATTAGGTATATCGCCGATCTGGTCGATGTAAGTAGGCCTAGGTCATCCTCTACCGACTTATAGGTACTTTGACTTGTAGACGGGTTTTTGATATCCATAGATATTGTTAACGTGACTGCGCTTGAGATGGTACCTCAGTATATTAATTTGTCAGCATTTTGCACAAATATTTAATAATATTACAAGTATACCTACTGTATAAATAAATTATTTGGCCAACATAAACGAATTAAAAACTGAAATAAGTATTATCGTAAATCGGACTGATTGTAAAAAATAAAAACGTGTAACTAGTTACTTACTTAAATTTTATGATGAACTCTTATTTTGTGCAATATCTACTTATTTAATTACTATAGATATTAGTTTGGTTGAGTTCTTTAGCTTTCAATCTGTCAGTATTTTCAATATTTTGAAGCTTTAAATAAAATTTAGTTATTATTAAGATTTATTAAGTTAATTCTAATTTGAATATTGTAACTGACTCAAAAATGGAGAATACACTGTTTTATTTATGTAGCACTATTGCGGTGTCGTTATTGCAATGATCTGTACTACAAGTTATTAGGGTCGGATCCCTCATTATCTCATAATAGAAGGGATCACTTTGATTTCGTATTTTTTCTATTCCGATCGCATCCCCTAGTTATTCCAATACTATTTTGCCACGCTGAAAAATTGTGTTTTGCAGCTTACTGTGTTTCTGTACATACTAAGTTTTAACGACTTCTTTTCTTTTGACTGGATCTTCAATGTTATACCTACCTTTCAAAGAGTATTGAGGGATCCGATGGGAATGGCAAAATTGACAGTGGATCAGAGAGGAATTCAAAAAGAATAATATACATGAATAGCGAAGGGTCCGATTAGGGGATCGGACCGGAATAAAGTCACTGAAAGTAACTACTATGAATATTTTATTTAACCATTTTTATCGTAAAAAACCCTATCTGGCGAGAGTAATACAGGTCTATTCTATGACTTAATTTAATCGAAAGGTTTTAGGCTGTATAGAGTGAACTGATGGTTGTTATCGCGGGTTTTGCGAATGATCGACGCATTAGTAATAAAGGGTTTCAATTGAAAAATTGTTTTATTTTTATCATTATCGGACTGACTAGTTATGTGTAGTGATTTTTAAAAGCTGTTATTGAACTTGCAATGTATATTTGTTCGGAGCGAATCTTTTGGATGACAATGCACGGTAAGCTGTGTGACGTCCACTGAGCATATAAGTACCCATGTCATTCTAAATCCAACATGGCGGACTAGTTATGCATTCCTACAATATGGGTATCAAAATGAAAAGGCTTGCTGATAATAAAATAATATTGTTTAAACATATTTTTTTTTACTTTTCATGTATTAAATCGGAGAATATTCGACCCCTCAACGTAATAGGTGGTGAGCCCATCGTCGGACCGGGTCTGTTGCACATGCCTCCAAATTAATTCTGGGACCGCTCACGATGTTTTCCTTCACCGTCCAGCTAGTGATGATTACGTAGGTAATCATCACTAGCTGTAAGTTTTGAAAAATTCATTGGTACATGCCAGGATTTAAACCCGAGCCTCACTGATTATCATCATAAAAAGCGAACTCTTTAATCGCAAGGATATCACTGCTCTATGTATGATAGTTTTTGAAAATCTCATTGGTGCATGCTCAAGATATGTATTCGTAGGTTTTTATACTGTTAGCTAATTATTTACAGGTAAACCTAAAACACCTGCAATAAAGAAATCCAAAAAAACTTTGTAAGCACGTCAATTTATTCTTATATATTTTAATAATTATATAACAATAATATCTAATACACATTATTTGTTAAGTATTGCTTGTGGATTGAACTTCTTCATTCTTCGTACTGTTCTCGTTCGTTCCTGTAGGAGTTTCTGAACTCTCTCCTGTCATTTCTGTGTCTCCGGAATCCTCTTTCCCTTCGACTTCGGGCTTTTTGAACTTATTTACATCTGAAAATAAGGAAATTATTATAATCTGTATTTTAATTTCATTATAATAGAATAGGCCGAAAATCAGTGAGGCTCGGGTTCGAATCATGGCATGTACCAATGAGTTTTTCAAAAAACTTAAGTACATATTTATCACTAGCTCGACGGTGAAGGAAAACATCGTGAGGAAACCCGCAGGTCTCAGAATTAATTCTGAGACATGTGTAAATAGACCCGGTCCGGCGATGGGCTCACCACCTATCACGTTTAGGGGTCCAATGTATCTCGTGAAATGTGGGTATATCCAGTAATGGAATACCTCTGCCTACCCCCTCGGGAATGAAAGGCGTGAGATTATATTATTATTATATTATTATTATATTATAATAGAGCAGTGATACTCCTATGGGGTCTAATTTGGGTCAGGTGGTGAGGCCAAGGAGCATATTTATTTAATTTTTATTTAACAATCTGTCTGCTTGTTCACGGGTGAACGGCTGAATCGATATTGATGAAATTTAGTAACTCTATCCCTTGCACCTTGAGGAAGGACATATACTACTTTTCATTCCTGACACAAGTTAGTTGTAAGGATAATCCTACTAATATTATAAACGCGAAAGTTTGTGAGTATGGATGTTTGTTGCTCTTTCACACAAAAACTACTGAACGGATTTTGATGAAACTTTACAGTTATATAGTGTAATACATCAGAATAACAGTTAGGCTATTTTTTATCCCCGTATTCCCACGGGAACGGGAACTACGCGGGTGAAACCGTAGTAGCGGGTAGTTTACCATATTTGCTGAAGTCCGCTCCCAACAGCCTCAGGTAGTGCACTGTGTCGGAGGTGGCGGTGTACGCTCTCAGCGAGTTCACTCCCCTCCAGCCCACTAGTGTTAGCTCCAGGGTTGACTCGGGGTCTTTGAACTCGAGAACACAGCTGCCGGTAGCTGGGAATACATAAGATTCTCACGTGAATAGGTTGTTTAACTACCTAGGTTATAGAGTTATATTTTATGATTTGTCAAAACAACATTTACTGTGGAAAATATATGGAGTTGTGACGTTATAACTCATAGTGCTCAATTGCATTACTGTTTCTATTGTTTAATTTTTTCAAATTTTGTTATATGTAATTGTAAAATTTTAAATGCAATTTTGTAGGTATTATATTTAAATTTTTATTTTAGTTATTATAATGCACATAAAATGAGTTTGATTTGTACTGGATTTGTGTTTTTCAGCTGTCCGATGAAGCGGACCATAGCAAACATATAATAAAATTAATAAAAAAATCCTTATTAACAGACTTTTAAAAAACGAAGAGGTTTTTAATCTCATCATTCAAAAATTAACCATCAAACACAAAAGAAACCAGTATCTATCCTTAAGTAGTCACCTGAGGATGCCATTCATTGCGTTAAATGCACGGAACAGAACCCAAACACAAAAAAAAAGACGTGTGGCACTCGGGGACTGCCGCGGTAAAGCTATTGCATAGCATTTTGTATCAACAAGACTGCCCGAAAAGAAACGACGTTAGACAATGCACGGCCTTCAAGCCACACCTCCGTGCCCGTCGGAGTGGGGAGCGTGAGGTTCTTTTTCGTTACGGAATTTCTGGATTCGGTCCCCGCGCTCAAGGCCCTCGATAGAAGCTATGCAATAGCTTAAAAATTTTTCTTTTTCTCTCTCACCCATCTCTTGCGTAGGCAAAGGATCAAACTCACCGAAATCCTTGACCAAGGCCTGCGTGTGCTCAGAGAAGAGCTTCACGTCGGGTGGATCGCTCGGGTTGTCGTTCTGCAGCACCCGCACTAAGTCCTCCTTGAGGATGCGCAGGCGCCGCGCCGCGCCGATGAACGGCAGTACGCTTTGGAGGCCCTCTTGAGATAATCTGGCATCAACAATAGTTTCATAAGAAAACAAAAAACACGCATTATATACTTAGCTAGCGGTTCTGCGCGGTTTCATCCGCGTAGTTACCGTTCCCGTGGGAATACGGGAATAAAATATAGCCTATGTTACTCAGGGATATTCTAGCTTTCCATTGGTGAAAGAATTTTTAAAATCGGTCCAGTAGTTTTTGAGTTTATTCGTAACAAACATACAAAAATTTCCTAATTATAATATTAGTATAGATATACTAATTTTATATTACTTTTAATTACATACATGTAAGTACAATTTAGAATAAAATTGGAGTGTTATCGCCCTTTCTGTGGATTTCCTTTGCGACACCCTTACAGGGTGCCATCACTACATAGTATAAAACAAAGTCGCTTTCTCTGTCCCTATATCCCTATGTATGCTTAAATCTTTAAAACTACGCAACGGATTTTAATGCGGTTTTTTTAATAGATAGAGTGATTCAAGAGGAAGGTTTTAGTGTAAGCAATGCACCCGTGCGAAGCCGGGGCGGGTCGCTAGTAGAATATGTATCTACCATGTACAGTCAAGAGCAAGTCAAGCTTGACACTACCAGTTTAAGCTGAGCTCTGATTTATACTGCGCGCTATAGAATACAGGGCCCGGTCAAAGTCCACAGTGTCAACCTTAGCGTGCTCTTGACTGTACCCTACTGCTAACTTATGAATAAATCACTAACTCACCTAAACGGACACGTCATGTTCTTATTATCGCACCGTACAAAAGTCTTGACACCGGTGTTGATAATCTTTATGCTGTCCTCGTTCCTCGTCACGACGTCTCTCACGATTGGAGAAACCAGGTATATATTCTTCTTCTTTCCCACGTGGCATCTCGTTAGCAGACACTTTGAGTCAAACTCCGGTTTTAAATCGTAATACTCTTTTATGGACGGCAACACGTCTTCTTGATCGGAGAAGAAGACGAATGGGTCTTCTCTGTAGCCCCCCATTCTTCTCTTCTTCTTGGGAGGCTCCTTCTTCTCCTGGGAGTCTTTCTTGGGATTCTCTGGGAGGTCCTTCTCCCAGGGTAGGGGGGATGTCTTCTCGAGGACTGCTACGAAGAAGCCGCCGGTGTCTTGGTGGTGCGGGAGGATTCTTATGCTGGAGAAACAAAATTTTAATAATACGAGACGAAAAATTATGTGAATGAATATAGTAAGTACATACACTATACATATACATCGGTGGGCCTAAATTGTAATCTCGGAATAAAAATAAATTAGGGAACCTTAATCTGGATTAAATTGTATTAATAATTTACATGTAAGAAGCCCTATGCTTATATTTATTGAATGAAAACCTGATTAAACTACGCTAAGTAAACCTACTTACTCAGCAAAATAGAGTAAGGGTGATAGCCCGGAAGGTTAAAGAGCCTGCCTAAAATCAGTGAGGCTCGGGTTCGAATCCTGGCATGTACCAATACATATTACAACTACCATATGTTGATATGCATTATAATAATGCTTGGTAATAATTTAAATCTATCTAGCAACATTACCTATTTTTCAAGATATCTTTCTTTTTTTTTTCAAGACATCACAATTTTTTTTTTGTTTAGAAATTATATTTTGCTAACTTTTGAAATAAATCATACGTGTAACGAAACATTATTGTTTCGAATGAGGCTGATAAACATTGGTTTTCCACTGACCACCTATCCAAATGGAATTTGGGTATATCTTCCGGCGCCGGCGGGAACATCTGTGGGCGGACCACGGTCTTCCAACGCTCTGGTACATCCTCGTACTTGTCATAGAACACCATGTCTTTTGACGCTGGTCGCCAGTGAGTCATACCTGGACACACGGCCGTAGTAAGTAACTAGTAAGTAGTTATTTAATTACGAAACCCTAAATTAAATCACTTGACCGTTATTCGAAGCTTAATTAAATTGAGATAGGCACTTCCGTTTCCGTCGTATTTTCCCTCTCTTTCTACCCACTTTCCGGTTCCCCCGCTCTCTAGCCCCACCTCCACCACCTACAGCGACCGCTGTGGAGCGGTCGCCCTAGCTCATTGGCGTTTTGTTTCCCGTCGAGAACGGTTGGGTCTAAATAACCGTTAATAAAATAATTCAAATAAAATCAACACGTGGATTATTCGTGTTGCTAATTACTTGCTGTTGAAATTGAAAGAACACGTGGGTCGTGTTTTTAAAAACTTTACTAGGTAAAATATAAAGTTACTAACGGTAAGTATGTTTATGATCCCTTATTACTTTATATGCAATAAAAATTGCTGATTAATGTGTAACGGCGTTGCCGTTCGATTTGTTCTTTGATTTTTTTATTTGGAATACTTAAATAACCCGCTTCTGGTTTTTAGATATTGGATAATGGATAATATTGAAAATGAAAACGATGCGCCACGCAGTTCTTCGACGCCTGTTTCACGCGCTAAGCCACGACGAAGTACATCAAGTGATAGCACTGCTAGTAGCAGTAGTACATCATCGTCATCGAGCTCGTCACCTGACGAAGCTATGCAAAAAAGGAAGCGCTCACACCGTCGCCGGAACAAAAAAAGGGGGAGCAAACGTAGTCGTCACGCAGACCACAGGTTGGACAAAATATCAAAACAAGTAAGTGATCTTCGTAAACAACTTGCTTGTAATATTTCTCCATCTATCGATCATAATCCAAATGATTTTGAGGACTTGACAGTTGATCACAATGTGAGCCGTGAACTTTATGAGGTTCACGATTTGTCAAGTGCTGAATGTAATCCCGAATTTGTTTTCGACATTGAAACGAAGCTTAAGGAACCCACAGTCCCGAAAGCACCAGAACAGTACCTCTCCATTTTGCAGGACATTCAATATTTTGAAAAAAGCGAATGGTGTGAGGTTCGTTATGCCGACACACAAAAAAACTATAATCTTTCACCTGGCTTTGTTGATATGTGGGCCCGAGACTCTGATCAACTTAATTTCGATGGTCTTAACGAAAAAGTTAACGAACTATTTCAAAAAGGCGATTTTCATAAGGTTTCTTCCGATTTACTGCAACTAATTTGTGGCCACAGGGCCGAGACTATACAGATGCGTCGAGATGGCATAACGAAGTTTGTTCGCCATCCACTTGTCAAGTCGACTCTACGGAAGATACCACCATCTTGCCAACACCTGTTCAAGTCTGACCTTCTTACTGCTGCTCTTGAAAAGACTGGTGGGGTCCGAAGAGCCTTTATGCCTCTGACTAAGCCTGCAAATGCTTCCGCTTCGCAAGCGGGTCCAAGCAAGGCGAACAGTCACCCCTCGCAGGGTTCGACGTCCCGTAATGCCCCCTCGCAGGGTGGTAATTGTGAAAACCATGCACATCCAAATAATTGCAATCAGCAATATACTCATGCACCCCCGCAGGGTTGTTGTCATAACCGTCCTTCGCAAGGACCTAAATATAATAATCAACAGTACGGAGGTAATCAAAAGAGCTCCTTTCGATTCCGAAATGGCCGGCAGGGCCAGAAAGGTAACGATCAGGTTAAAGGAAACCGAAAGCGTGGAGGATCCCCGACACCCGCATCAGGTAATAAAAGAAGGCGATATTGACTCACATCAGTTCAAAGCCGGCCAGTTAACACATTATTATCACCGATGGAGAAGTCTGGGAGCCCCAAATTTCCTTCTACGCATCCTAAACGGGTATCGCATACCTTTTTTAGAGAAGCCCCCTCTGATCTTACCACATCTAAATGCAAATGCCTTACAAACCCCGGTGTCAGAGGAAATGACTGCGGCAATAAGAAAAATGGAAAAACAGGGAGTTCTCAGGCCAGCCAGACTCTCACCGAGTTTTCTGTCAAAAATGTTTCTAGTACCCAAAAGCGACGGCTCCCTTCGTCCTATCTTCAATTTAAAAACATTGAACAATTTCGTAATAACAGATCGATTCAGACTAATAAATGTGCAACGTGTCCCGGATTTCCTACAATCCCAGGACTGGCTGTGCAAAGTCGACCTCTCCCAGGCCTATTTCCATCTTCCAATAGCGAAACCCCACAGACGTTTCCTGCGTCTCTTGTACAAAGGAAAGTTATTGGAAATGACATGTTTGCCATTCGGCCTCAGCACGGCACCGAAGGTTTTTGCATCCGTCACAAACTGGATTGCTCAAACTCTCCGGGAACAAGGAGTTCGGATCATTGTTTTTCTGGACGACTTTTTAATAGCACATCAACACGAAAACATCCTTCGCTCCCATGTAGATTTGCTAATAAGCACTCTTCAATATCTGGGCTGGCAAATAAATTTCGAAAAGTCACAGCTGATTCCACAAAAGAGTCTTATTTACCTCGGTGTACTTTGGAACCCGTGGCTCAATCAAAAAGCCTTACCACCCGAAAAAGCTCAGAGCTTAGCATTTCAAACATTAGCCATGTTAAGGAAGGGCAAAACAAATCTGGTAGAACTACAGAAATTGGTCGGTTCTCTGAATTTTGCGAGTTTTGTGGTCTTCAGGGGCCCACTGCATCATCGAGCTCTATTAAAATTTCTAATTTCAATAATAAATGCCCCACGTACGAAAATGTTCAATCTACCAGAAAATGCTCTAACCAATCTAAATTGGTGGACCCAGAATTGTGTCACCCCGTCAGCAGTTCATATTTCTCCACCAACCAATTTTCTCACAACCGATGCCTCGGATCTTGCTTGGGGTGCTCAATTAAACAACCTTCAGCTGTCTGGAACTTGGATCAAATCAGAGCAAGTGTTGCACTGCAACCAAAAAGAATTACTGGCCGTTCTAAAAGTGTTGGAAGCTTGCTACTCGATTCTTCGTCAGTCTACAACACTGATACAGTGCGACAATAGAACTGTCGTTGCATACATTCGCAACGAAGGTGGGACCAGATCACCACCTCTCATGGACATAACACAAAACATTTTTCATTTACTGGACATGCATCAAATTCAACTGACTGTGTACCACCTACCAGGCAAATACAATTGTCACGCGGACCATTTATCGCGACATCGAGCACTCCCAGAATGGCATATTGTACCCCATTGCACCGAGATTGTGTTCAAGAAATTTGGAATTCCAGTGATAGATCTGTTTTGCGTCAGAGAGAGCGCATGTAGTAATCAATTACGTTTCGCTAGACATGAACGACAAACAGGCAATGTACCACGATGCATTCTCAAAAACCTGGAATTACAGCCTCGCGTGGATCTTTCCTCCACCACATCTCATTCCGAAGGTACTTCATCATCTAAATCAGGCGATAGGGCAATATCTACTCATAGTGCCTCGCTGGGAAAAAGTATTTTGGAGGGCCGATCTCAAAACCCGGGCCCAAGCACCGCCGTTCACCCTGAAGAACCTCGAATATTGCCTGATAGACACGACAACGGATCAGCCACCTCCAAAAGTCCACGAAATGACTCTAGAGGTTTGGCTCTGTGGGGGTGGTCTGAAAACATAAATGACTGGAATGAACAGCAGGTGCAACTACTTGAATCTTCATGGCGTTCTTCTACTCTGAGGACATATAAAGTAGCCTGGCAGCGATGGCTTAAATGGGCTACGACAAATAATGTCAATTATGTTCATCCCAGTGGCTCTAATGTAGCCAGATTTTTAGCCGACTTGTACCTGAAAGAACATCTGTCTTATAATACCATATTACTTCATAAGTCTGTAATCTCGACTTTATGCAATGCTGATGTTTCTGGACAACTTAGTGCTCACGCTTTGGTGAAGCACGTTCTTAAATCAATAGCTTTAAAGAAACCGGTATCTCATAAATCAACGATCTGGAATATTGATGATCTTGTTTCATACTTAGAGAAATACTCTGTAAACAATAACAATCTGTTTGCGACATGTAGACACACTGCAATGTTACTTGTACTCTGTTCTGGCAGACGCCTACATGATTTAACTCTTCTTCACGTAGATTCAAATCATTTTGAGAAACATGATGATTTCGTAATTTTTCGACCTACCTTTGGTTCAAAGACTGACTCCGCAGATTATCGACAAACTGCTTGGAAATTTATTTCTAACAGTAATAACGAAAAGCTTAATCCAGTATATTGGGTTAATCAAACTATTAGTCTTTTAGATAGTAGACGTAAATTGGCTAGTTGCGATAACTTATTTGTTAACATTAGAGGCCAAGCGAAGCCGGCTTCCCGCGCTGTTATAGCTGGCTGGATTAAAACGCTTCTAGTCGAGGCTGGCATAACTGCGTCCCCCGGCAGTATTCGTTCCGCTGTAGCCTCAAAAAATTGGACTGACAATCTACCTATTGAAGACATACTTGCCAGAGGAAATTGGAGGTCAGGAAATACTTTCAGCCGTTTTTATAGGCGTGAAGTTATACCCGCCACTAGTAATAGAAGCATTACTACTTTATTTAATCCTGTATAATTGTATTAATATGTTATGATTATGCTAAATTTATAGTACTACGATAAAGTATTATTATGATTGATTCATATACCTTTACTAGTTTTGTATCAACTGCAGAAAATAATTGTTTTTAGTTAATATATTATGTATTATGTAAAGATTACTTTTTATTACATACAACTCTATCCCCAGAAATATAGCACAAGCTTGTCTTTATCTAAAACTACTGAAAATTCACATTGGCGTCCTCCACCACCAGGCGATAACAAACAAGTCTCAATTTAATTAAGCTTCGAATAACGGTCAAGTGATTTAATAGGAGCGTTTTACCTTTCAATAAAACGTTTATTAAAATACTTACCTTATTCGAAGCTTAACAGTAATTCCTGCCTGGTGTTCACCAAAACGCAATGAGCTAGGGCGACCGCTCCACAGCGGTCGCTGTAGGTGGTGGAGGTGGGGCTAGAGAGCGGGGGAACCGGAAAGTGGGTAGAAAGAGAGGGAAAATACGACGGAAACGGAAGTGCCTATCTCAATTTAATTAAGCTTCGAATAAGGTAAGTATTTTAATAAGCGTTTTATTGTAAGGTAAAACGCTCCTATTTAAGTAACACTAGCAGCGCCTTGCGGTTTCACCCGCGTAGTTCCCGATCACGTGGGAATACGGGGATAAAATATAGCCTATGGGTTATTCTGATGTATAAGCTATATAACTGTAAAGTTTCATCTAAATCCGTTCAGTAGTTTTTGCGTGAAAATTTCAACTATCACTTTTCATGAGATACAGCCTGGTGACAGACGGACAGGCGGACAGCCTAAAAAAGTGAGGAATGAAGTACCTCCTTCTTTTTGAAAGTCGTTTAAAAATTGCATGTCTAGTGCACTGTCTCGGCAGATAAAAGTTGCATAGTACAATACGGCCGTTTTAACTTGGCTGCTCTGAACATAGCCTCCGCCTGCGCAAACCGCCTCGTACCGCCAAATAGTCGCTAAAACATGTTATTGCGCAGCCATTTGCGCAACTTCAGAGCTGCCAAGTTAAAACGGCCGTACTGTTTAATAATTAATATTTAAGATTTAAGTAGATTAGAAGGTTTCATTATGTAAAAAAAAATAATTTCACACCTTTCATCCCCGAAGGGGTAGGCAGAGGTATTCCATTACTGGATATACCCACATTTCACGAGATAAATTGGACCCCTAAACGTGATAGGTGGTGAGCCCATCGCTGGACCGGGTTATTTTAGATTTCATTATGTTAGTTTTTAAATTATCATAAATTCGAAATATACAGTAATATTTTTTTTGTAGATACCTTTGTGGAACTTGAGCCCAGGCAGCATGTCGGCTACGTCGACGAGCTGCAGACTGCTCCCAGTCTCGGCCAGTAGTCTATGGATCACAGCCTCGTTCTCCACTGGGTTGAAGGAGCACGTCGAGTACACCAGCCGACCCCCCACTGCCAACAGCTCGCAGCCGCGCTTCAGCACGCGGTATTGGATGCTGTAAAAAAAAAAAAAACTTACGCCTTTTATCCCCGAGGGGGTAGGCAGAGGTATTCCATTACTGGATATACCCACGTTTCACGAGATATATTGGACCCCTAAACGTGATAGGTGGTGAGCCCATCGCCGGACCGGGTCTGTTTACACATGTTTCAGAATTTATTCTGAGACTTGCGGGTTTCCTCACGATGTTTTCCTTCACCGTCGAGCTAGTGATAAATATGCACGTAAGTTATTGAAAAACTCAGTGGTACATGCCAGGATTTGAACCCGAGCCTCACTGATTTTCGGCTGGCTCTTTAACGTAAGGCTATCACTGTAATGATGCTGTAACAAGACGAGTAATAATAATAATAAATTGTGGGACACAACTCGCACACTGTTTTTTAGTCCCAAACTAGGTAGAGCCTGTACTATGGTTACTACACAACTGATAGATATACTTAAATACCGGTCAACACCGACTCCCACTTAGCTTAGCTGTTTTTTAACAATCTCTGTTTCAAGAAATTGTAAATCATATTTATTAGCAAGACATGAGATTAAAAAGAGCTCCCTTGAGTTTCTTGCTGGCTCTTCTCGGGGTACTGCATTTGGAACCAGCAACTCGTCGGTGGAGACTAGCTGCTGTTTACATTTAGCCAATCTTCATGGACGAGTTTAGAGTGGCCTGTTATTACACTATTGACTTTTCTAAGTGTATATTCTATACCTAAAGATAATAAATGAGTTGTGAGTTTTTTAAGTTCAAGTCCAACTCACCCGTGCAAGTTGTTCCCGTTGCCCGGAGACCATTTTAGCCAGATGTCGGGGTTCTTCCTTAGCGTCGCGTCTCCTGAACACGGCACGTCGCAGAGGACGCGATCGAACTTCAGCGGCTTGTTGCTGCCCGGGTTCTGTACAAAAAAAGAAAATAAAAAAATTGGTTGTCTGTAAAGTGGCTAGTCTGTTTACGGATGATAATTTTACGTCATTTTAAATTTTTCCCTACTTACCTTTCTGGGGGTCGTTACCTGCTCATCCGTCATTTGCAAGGCGAAGTTGTTCACTAAGTTACCACAGTCACTTTTGAACCCATGTAACTATATTTCCCTACTTTCCTTTCTGGGGGTCGTTACCTGGTCTTCGGCCTTTTGCACGGCGGGCAGTACGGCGGAGTTTTTCACTAAGTTACCACAGTCACTTTGTAACCCATGTAACTGTTTTTCCCTACTTTCCTTTCTGGGGGTCATTACCTGGTCGTTGGCGATTTGCACGGCGGGCAGTACGGCGGAGTCTTCCACTAAGTTACCACAGTCACTTTTGAACTGATGTAACTGTTTTTCCCTACTTTCCTTTCTGGGGGTCGTTCCCTGGTCGTCGGCCATTTGCACGGCGGGCAGTAGGTACGGCGGAGTCTTTCAGTTACCAGTCACTTTTGAACCCATGTAACAGTTTTCCCTACTTTCCCTCCTAGGGGTCGTTAGCTGGTCGTCGGCCATTTGCACGACGGGCAGTTCGAGTCTTCCACTAAGTTACCACAGTCACTTTTGAACCGATGTAACTGTTTTTCCCTACTTTCCCTTCTGGGGGTCGTTACCTGGTCGTCGGCCATTTGCACGGCGGGCAGCACGGCGGAGTCGTGGTTGGTGATGAGGATGCAGGGCGAGTTGAGCCGCTTGGCCTGGTGCACCAGCATGTAGCAGCGGCTGTTGTCCACGTCGTTGGCCATCACGAACCCTGCGCATTGCAGGGTTAATAAGTGAAAAAAACTGCCAAGTGCGAGCCAGAGTGCCATTATCTATAAAAACGGCAAAAAAATCACGATTGTTCTACGGGAGGCCCCTAAATATTTATTTTATTCTGTTTTTTAGTATTTTTTGTTGTAGCGGCAAAAGAAATACATCATCTGTGAAAATTTCAAGTCTGTCTAACTATCATGGCTTATGAGATACAAGCTGGTGACAGACTAACAGCGGAGCTTAGTAATAGGGTACCGTTTTACCCTTTGGGTACGGAACCCTAAATAGCAGTCTTTATTAAGCAGCAGGTCTTCTGACACCGGTATTATTATACTTAACCCTCTACAACTAAACGTTATAACCTGTAATATACTGAAATCAATTATTTTGTATTTGTATCCCTTCCCAAACTTCGAAATATCTAGTGGATCCGTTCCTCTGTCGATTGATGAAAGGAAACACAAAACACTTAGCAGAATGTTTGTAATCAATTGAAGCCCTACAAAATATCTGTTAGTGTACTTACAACTCGAAAATATTTTAGAGAATTTGTTTTAGGTGATCATTGTTATTCATTGATATAATTAATATAAAAATAAGTCGGGTTTTCCTTCCTGACGATTTAACTCCAGAACTGACGAACCGATTTCCATGGTTTTGCATTCGTTGGAAAGGTCTCGGGCTCCGCAAGGTTTATAGCAAAGAAAATTCAGCATTGCACCCGTGCGAAGCCGGGGCGGGTCACTAGTAATTAATAGACATATAACTTCATTGTCAAACATTTAGATCGTTAGATCCTTACACTATCACCAACACAATATTTTTAACTCTTTTTCCTACATTAATTCAGATAAGCACTAATTTCGTGCATTCACGTGGAGTATAACAATTTACATCTTAACTAGCGGTTCTGCGCGGTTTCACCCGCGTATTTCCCGTTCCCGTGGGAATACGGGAATAAAATATAGCCTATGTTACTCAGGGATATTCTAGCTTTCCATTGGTAAAAGTATTTTTAAAATCTTTCCAGTAGTTTTTTTTTAATTTATATTTATCTAAAAAACTGGTGTACATGGTGCAGGCCCAAGATGAAATGTCTCCTTTATCACATTCATAACGTTGTATTTACTAGCTTACCTGTGGGCGTTTGGTCTTCCTCGGCATGCAAAAACTCGATCAGCTGTGCTGTCTTTGAGCCAGGGGCTGCACACATGTCTAGGACCTGTAACAAATGACTAAGGTATAGGAAACCTGATAAATAATTAATCTTACGCCTTTAATGCCCGAGAAGGTAGGCAGAGGTATTCCTTTTCTGGATACTATACTAACTTTTCACGACACATTCTTTGGACCCCTAAACGTGATAGGTGGTGACCCCATCACCGCACCGGGTCTGTTACACATGCCTCAGAATTCGTTCTGGGACCTGCTGGTTTACTCACGATGTTTTCCTTCGACATCGAGCTAGTGATGAATATGTACGTAAGTTTTAAAAAACTCATTGGTACATGCCAGGATTCGAACCCAAACCTCACTGATTGTCATCATGTGAAACAGACTCTTTAACCGTAAGGCTATCACTGCTACTAGGAAACCTGCGCGGTATAATTTACTCCATTATTTATGAAGAAAGGCTAGATACAGGTAATATAAACCGCCGAGCATGCATGAGTCCTCTCCTCCTTCCTTCAAAAGGGACGTGGATGAAGCCTGAGAGATCTGCCATGTTCGTAGGAAATGACGGTCTATTGTCTGTGCTTACGGCGATGGGAAATAGGCGTGAGATTATGTATGTATTTATGGTGTACAAGTAAAGGCCTGTTTTTAATTCAATGGGTAAAAATATTATTAAATCGCAAACAGAAACTAAAATTATATGATATTTTTTATTTATGTAGGTATATTATGCTCATAACTTACTTTATGGTGTGGACGAACGTCAAGCACAACCGGTGGAATCATAGAGACGGTTTCCTGGCGCGAGACTCCACCAGCTGCGGTCTCTGCTACGAGGAAATTGTGAAGTCTGTACAGCGTTTCATTTCGACGGATGTCTGTACGGGACAGACGGAGTTGCCATGCCAGGCCTCCTGGGTACCTGATGAGAAAAATTGTTTTTGGTGTAATAGAATATGGTAAATTATGACCATAGAGGAACATCTGAAAGTATATTATACTAGCGGTACTGCGCGGTTCCACCTGCGTAGTTCCCTTTCCCGTGGGAATACAGGGATAAAATATAGCCTATGTTACTCAGGAATATTGTAGGTTTCTATTGCTGAAAGAATTTTTAAAATCGGTCCAGTCGTTTTTAAATTTATTCGTAACAAACATTCAAAAATACAAATCTTTCCTGTTTATAATATTAGTAATATTACTAGTGGGTGCCCAGTGGTATTTTCCGAGATCCTCTTTTCCGTACAGTTCCTGTGAAATTTCAAAAATCGGTTCTTAGTGGATACCTACACTCCCTAGGGTACACACATTATGCAATAATATTATATAAAATGTCTAGGTCCTAGACCTAGCTGTTTTCCCAGTCAGTCATGTTTAATTTTGACTTTGACTGATCTCGTTCAAATAATTTAAGCTCCCCATACTTACCATGGCAAATTAATTGGCTTAATTTCCTCTCCCTCTTCTCCATCTGCCTCCAACTTGGCGTTCAGGATCTCAGAGAAGTATTGGCTCTTCACAATCTCCATCAGAGCATTTGCTTCACACTTTGAGCCAGTGATACGGAACGCTGTTGGCAGATTCTGCTTGAGTGATGTCATGAAGGTCGACCATTCTTCCTCAGGGCATACTTTCTGGGTCTAAAAAGAATAATTTACATAATAAAATATACTTAACATGTTCGATGATAAACTACGAGTATACTCATAGTACCTGATTGTTATTTTAATTGTTATATTTTTTATGTGTCTCAAACATCAAAGCTTTATGAAATTCCAGACTTTTATGAAATTGCTGATATTCTCATGATCCCACAGAATCATTGCCAAAACTGTGGAAGCAATAACCCCTAAAGAAGAAACATGTGAGTCTGCCCTAACCAAGAGCAAATGAATGAAGTTATTTTAAAGATCCAAAGTTTTATTTATAGAAATAAATAAGAATATTTCAATTTATAAATAAATAAATAAGAATATTTTAACAACCTGCTGCTGCTGAACTTTAAAGAATGACAGATCTCGTCATGGGCTGAAAATCGTATTTCACCACACTAGATAGAAATAAAGTAAGCATGAGAGGTATTACCTTGTAGTATTGTTCGAAAGTAGCATTTTCTCTCACGATATCTTCGTAATTCTTACGTATGTCACCGGCTGGCTTTTCTTGAGGGTTTTTCTCCTACAATCATTGAAAAGACTAGTTTTAAATCGGAACTCTTAAAAATAGAGCATTTTGTTTATATCCAAATTATTAATTTACCTGTTCTTTCCGATCTCGCTTCCGTTGAGCGAATTTATTGACATTGCGGTTTTTTCGACCCATTCTTTGTATGTAATCACCGAGAATAACTAATCTTTTCTGTGTAAAAAATGTAAAATATATCATCAACAACAAACTCACTGTTTGCCGCGTTGACAGATTGACAGGACAGAACAAATTGAGGTTATGTTTACAAATGCGTTCAGAGAAATGGTTTAAAAAACATCCAAAGTATTGAAAAGATATCGAAGTACCTATATTTTAAATATATGTGTAGTAATAGTGAATAAGCTACATTTTACATTCCATGCCTTTTCCAGGTTACGTAACCCTTTAAAAAAACAAAGCAAACAAGCATAACGGCATAAAGGTATTAAATGTCATTGCCAAATTAATACTGACAAAAGCGAAAGTCAGTAAGCTCCGCCCCACTCCGCCCTCGTTGTTTTATCCCTCCTTCCTTTCTTTCTCTCCTATCATTTCGCTCGCACACCACTCGCCTGTTATCCAGTCAGCTGATTGAGCATCGATCAAAATATAAAATCTGAAAAATGTAAGTGGCAAATTTGCTAAATATTCGAAGAAAGTTAGAGAAATTTCTTGTAAATTCGCACCCACTGCATCATTATCGTCACAAAAAATAGGTACTTAGGTACAACCTATATAAAAAATTAAGATACCTACTTCCCTGTTCCGATGTTTGCTACAGAATAATGACCATTATTTCTTTCTAGATAGAGTCCATTTAGTATTTATGAGTGAAAGACGAATTTGTTAACTAATAATTTAGCTAAACAATGTTCAATTCATGTTTTATCAGCAAGTAGAGTTGAGATAAAGATAACATAAGACAATCGGTGTATACCTACCTATTTGTGAGTTCTTGTAAGGGTATTTTAATCTTGTGAGAACTTTTAATTATTTATAAACATGTAAACTGGTGTCTTAATAGGGATATTTTTAATAGAGCCTATTTAAATAAATTGTCCTATTTATGAAAGGTGTTAGACTCATCCTCAGCACATAGTGCTCCTAACCTTAGAGCTACCTACATTGATAAAAAATTTTTTCATTTCTTTTTCAATTTTGCATGTTAAGTTATTCAATCAATGGAGACTTCACTGATTCCAAAACTAGGTTTCCTCTACCACCTACCAAACTTTGTGACGATACCTGTGTCCAGTCACTGGGCTAAATATCTGTCTTTCTTCAGATTTCGTGATCAAGGGATGACTTCTCACAAAGGATTCCAGTTTGCGATCGATCGTGGAGGCACCTTCACTGATGTCTTTGCTCGCTGCCCTAATGGGAGGGTGAGGGTTATGAAGCTCCTCTCCGTAGACCCCCAGAACTATGATGATGCACCAAGAGAAGCTATTCGAAGGATTCTACAGGAGGTATGGGACTCGTTTTGATTTAACATGTTCGCTGCCAAACTATGAGTATACTCGTGCCTCCACAAACGGGGGGCCCCCACAATAGAGACTTCGGAAAAAAAAATCTTTCACATTCCGACTAATAAACACTAGTAAACATCTTTTCCTTAGATATACATATATTTTTTTGCTGTTTCACTGTTACCTACAGTAACTTTGTTTGTACGCATATCAAATATGTTTATGAATCTACTTGGATCCACAATAAATTATTTATTGTATAAAAACAATAAATTATTTACTGAAAAAAATTGTTCATTATCAAATTTATTTCACAATTAATATATAACTTCTATCAAAGTATGGGCTATATATTTAAAATTCATTGTTGAATAATGTTGATGATTTGAAACTAAAGGTTATATTATAGGTAATATTATGGTACAGTCAAGAGCAAGTCAAGCTTTACACTACCAGTTTAAGCTGAGCTCTGATTTATACTGCGCACCATAGAATACAGGGCCGGGTCAAAGTCCAAAGCTTGACACTTTAGCGTGCTCTTGACTGTACCTTGTAGTTTTCCTGTACATACCAGTTTTTGCTATAATAGCCTACTAATTAATACAATATGTATATGTGGAATACGACACTGGAATGTTGACATTTGATTATGCAAAAGATGTCATGTTAAACAACCTACGTTTCAACCAATATGTACCATATATTTATGATATCCTAGTCTATTTATGTACAGTTTATTAATATAGTTTTTATGTGACTGTATGATTCCCTTAAAAAAGTTTAAAAAAAATTTTTTTATGCATAAAACAATGGTATACTTGTGTTAACCTACTCGCCACTTTCGGATGGATTAGGCGCAAAATGCCACCTTCGCAAAATGCCACATTGACGCAAAATGCCACATTCTCAAAATGCCACATTTAAAACATGTCTGTGTATTGTATGACAGAATATACCTACTCGTACAATTATACACAGTTAGCCTTCGTTCCTCGTTGGAGATAACTTTTTATCCAAAAATGTTTTTTTTTTTCGCAGGAAACAGGCCAAGCCTTAGACAAGGAGGGCAAAGTGAATTCCTCCCTCATTGAATCCATCCGTATGGGTACTACCGTGGCCACTAACGCGCTGCTCGAGCGAAAGGGCGCTAAAATGGCGCTCGTCATAAACAAGGGCTTCAAAGACCTGTTGTACATTGGGAATCAAGCACGACCGAATATATTTCAACTGGTAAGTAGAGGTAATTTTCATCTGTTGCATGGAATCTTGTAGCAGTAATATTAATATTATTACTAGCTTGTGCCAGCGTCTTTCGAGATAAAAAGTAACATATTGTGTTAAGATTCCTCAAAATCAATATTATGAAATTGTTAATGTCTATAATTTTGTTTCTTTCAACAGTCTTCATACATAGGCTATCGGCAGAGACAACTTCTAGTCCTAACCTTTTTCAAGAAAAAGCTGCTGAACCGATCTCGATGACATGTGGCAGAGACAACATTTGCATCTTGATAAAGGACATATTATTATGGTACTTTTCATCTCGGAATGCGAAAAAAGTTGCAGGCAAAAGCTACTTACATTAAAAAAAAATTGTCACACTCCCTATTAACTTGCTTATCTCTAAACAGGACATAAAACGACCAAGCGTCCTATACACTGACGTCATCGAAGTGGACTGCAGAGTCATACCAGCATTGGAAGACAGATGCCAGATGGACAAGTCCAAAGCCAACTGGAAACAGGTCATTGGTACCACCAATGAGAAGATGCTGATTATCAAAGAACTCGATGAAAAAGCAGTGCGGAAAGATCTGAAGGGACTAAGAGAGAAAGGGATAGATAGCATTGCAGTTGTTCTCGCTCATAGCTATACGTTTCATGATCATGAGGTGCGGATTGGGAAGATTGCTACTGAATTGGGTATGTGTTTAAGTATGTTAAGTGGTATCATTGAATAGGTATTTAAAATCATGTTTGGGTTAGGTTTCTTCTACCATTTTTTATTTTGAATCTTATGACTTATAAGGGTTTAAAGTTGGTTACTAAGTAAAAAACTCTAAAACCCGACTGTCTAAAAAGCTGGAAACAAGACCTATTAGTGAAGTAGGAAGTAAATACCATCTGCTGCACAATCTTACAACAATCTCATGCAATCGGGCGGCATCTTCTCAATTCAAGAATAAAGACATATTGCTTCCGACTGCATGATATTGTTGTAAGATTGTGCAGCAAATGGTCTTTACATTAAACTTTTTTTAAAATTAACTTTTTCTATTAATCTCATGTCTTATTATTACTATTATTTCAGGTTTCAAACAAGTATCGCTGTCCCATGCGGTGACCTCAATGGTCCGTATGGCTCCTCGCGGCTACACGGCTTGTGCTGATGCCTACCTCACTCCTCACATCAGGGAATACGTGAGGAGTTTTGCTGACGGATTCTCCAATGGACTGAAAGGAGCCAACGTTCTGTTTATGCAATCCGATGGGGGATTGACGCCTATGAATTTGTGAGTATTTTATACCTACTTCCATACTTACTTTACTAATAATTTTTTTATAAATCTTTTTTTAATTTTGCGATTAATCCGAACATATTATATTAGGCCAAAGCTTGACTAAATTGATAAAATTGTAGGTAAGTAATTTTTTTTTCATTTAGTGCTCGATGCCTGAATGCACAATATTTACCTAAAAACCCAATGTGGCCAATTAAATTTAATAATTTTCTCTACCTTACAGACCAAATTTATTTCACAAAACTCTGTTTATCTATTTCCCTTTTCACGTCTAAACCGATGGACCGATCTAGATGAAAGTTGGCACGACGATAATATCGATACTTTACATCTTGAGGAACAAAAAAGAGGCAGATTTTTACCTTGGAACGTGGCCGAAGTCGCAAGAAAAAACTCCTTTATATGTGATTATTATTATTCTTTCTTCCTTTCTTATTATAGATTTAATGGGTCGCGAGCCATCCTCTCTGGTCCGGCGGGCGGTGTGGTCGGGTATGCTCTGACTTCGTACGAGAAGGAAGTTGGGTTACCTGTTATTGGTAAGTCTTAAATCTCTGTTTTCATAAGCTTACATATAAGGTAAACAACCCAATTATTGACACCCTAGTTCACCCTGCCAATTAATGGACACCCCAAAATTATAATATAATATAATAATAAATATTATGAACACCCCAAAATTTTTATTCAAAATTAACGAAATTACTATACACCATTATATTTCAAATAATTAGATAAAACCGCCATGTTTATTTGATTACAACTTTGCATAACCAGTGTGATCGTTAAAAACACTGGTACCGCACGGCTACGAGCGCTTCTCACATTTCTGTCACATTGAGCGGTCCCAAAATTATAGGTACAGTTAAAAAATGGGTTTTTCTAGGAACAGAATAGGTATCTCAACCTACCCCTTCGAGGATAAGGGCGTAAGCATATCTTCCCGTTAGGACACTGAATTATATCCTATTGTATTTTAGTCTTAAGAATTCAAGGTGTTCTAATAAAATATTTTCTTTCTTTATTTATTATTATTTGAAGCTGTGTATGTTTAATTGGTAGGGTTCGATATGGGCGGCACTTCGACGGATGTGTCGCGTTATGCAGGGGCGCTAGAGCACGTACACGAAGCTACTACCGCCGGCGTTACCATACAAGCGCCACAGCTAGGTAAGACAAACGAAATCACCGAGCGTTCAGTATCACTACAAAGGGGTTTTGGCGGATAGACCAAAGATACTAAAGTAAAGATGAGTCATATTGGTGATATCTAGAGCCCTATCACTCACAAGGGTTGTCTAGACTTCGAATGAAAGAGTGGACTGTATTAAATCTATATAT
This sequence comes from Ethmia dodecea, assembly GCA_963855545.1. Lineage (NCBI taxonomy): Eukaryota > Metazoa > Arthropoda > Insecta > Lepidoptera > Depressariidae > Ethmia > Ethmia dodecea. The sequence goes on along the minus strand of OY979458.1, from coordinate 9,500,479 downwards.
ATAAAGAGAGAAGTCCTGACTGACTGACTCATCAACGCCCAGCCTAAACCCTTAGACCTAGAAAGCTGTTTTTTTTTACACCTATTGTTTTTAAGACGTAAGCTAGCACTAAGAAAGGATTTTTCGAAATTCAACCCTTAAGGGGGTGAAAAAGGGGTTGAACGTTTGTATGGAAAACCTTCATTTTTGAGTGTATCAATTCAAAACTTTGTAAAAATACTCTATAAAACAAACGACAAGAAACGTATTTCTTAATTTTTAAAAAAACACCCCATAAGGGGGTGAAAGAGGGGGGTGGAGTTTTTATGGAGACGTGTTGTTTTTTACGTCTATCAACTTGAAACTTGGCACAAATACTTTTAGAAATAAATGAGTAGATACGTGTTTTTGGATTTTCCGAAAGTCGTCCCCTAACGGGGTAAAAGTAGGGGTTGAGTTTGGAATGTATGGAAAACCTTCATTTTTAGGTGTATCAATTCAAATCTTTCTAAAAATACTCCTCAAAACAAACAACAAGACACGTATTTCTGGGTTTTGTAAAAAGCACCCCCTAGGGGGGCGAAACAGGGGGTGGGATTTTGTATGGAGACGTGTTGTTTTTTACGCCTATCAACTTGAAACTTGGCACAAATACTTTTAGAAATAAATGAGTAGATACGTGTTTTTGGATATTCCGAAAGTCGTCCCCTAACGGGGTGAAAGTAGGGGTTGAGTTTAGAATGTATGGAAAACCTTCATACTTGGGTGTATCAATTCGAATCTTTCTAGAAATACTCCTCAAAACAAACCACAAGACACGTACTTCGGGATTTGCAAAAAACACCCCCTAAAGTCGTGAAACAGGGGGTTGGAGTTTGTATGGAGACGTGTTGTTTTTTACGTCTATCAACTTGAAACTTGGTACAAATACTTTTGAAAATAAGTGAGTCGACACGTGTTTTTGGATTTTTCGAAAATCGTACCCAAAAGGGGTGAAAGTAGGAGGTTAAAGTTGGTATTTTTTTTATGATATAAAAGGGGGCAAACGGGCAAACGATTCACCTGATGGTAAGGGACGTCCGTCGCCCATGGACACCTGCAACTCAAGAGTCACAACTGCGTTGCCGACCTTTGAGTTGGGAGTAGGGGGAGGGGAGGGGAAAGGAGAGGAGGGGAGGGGGGATTGGGGCCTCCGGTTACCTCACTCACTCAACAAAACGCAATGCATTGCTTTACGCTGGTTTTCTGTGAGGCCGTGGTATCACTCCGGTCGAAGCATGGCTCTCCCACGTTCATGTATGTATGGAAAACCCAAATTTTTTGGTGTATCAATTCGAAACTTTGTAAAAATACTCCTCAAAACCAATAACAAGACACGTATTTCTGGTTATTTTCAATAATTACATTTTTAATTAATTATAATTTTTATATTTATAACAAAAATATAAATAAATAGCAATGATAGCCCACTGGCTAAAGAGCCCGCCTCTCATTTGTGAGGCTCGGGTTCCAATCCTGGCATGTACAGTCAAGTTTTAGTAAGGATCCCTAATTCTTTATCGTCATAGATATAGCCTATGTTACTCAGGAATAATGTAGCATTCTAATGGTGAAAGAGTTTTTTAATCGGTCCAGTAGTTTTTGAATTTATTCGTTATTAATAGGTACAAAACTACAAATCTTTCCTCTTTATAATAATAGTGTAGATAGATAGATAGTGTAGATTATCCTTCTTGATATATTTTTGAAACGCAAAGGAATAACAAATTCTACGCGGACGAAGTCGCGGGCATCAGCTAGTGTTAAAATATAATCAGAAAATAACGGTTTTACAACGAACGGTTCGCGCGCGTACAAGTTCGTGCGGCGATCGATGACGAAGAGAGCGTGTCGGAGCGCGGGCGCCGGTTGAGCCCGGTGCATTCCCCCGCGCGTTTTGCCTCCCCTCCGTGGCTTGAGCGAGTAGTGTTTGGCGTAACCACATATTCATACTGCGCGCGTTTGAAAATTGATCCGCTCCGAGTGGCTACAACATGTAACATACTTTCTTCTTAGCGTATTTATAGGACACAACAATGACGGCGAAAGATGATACGGAACGAATAATAAAGAAAGAGACAGTTATCTGTCAAGAGTTGCGCTTGAAATGCAACTTGAAATACAATGCGACTAAATAAAATGTGGTTAATTAACTACATTTGTCGGCCTCTTTTTGCGCGCTCTAGTAACATATAAATAGACAAACAACGAAGTAATCCTATAATTAGAAGAACTTTTTGAGGTACAGAACTTTTTGACGGGCCTGTTGGCTCAGTTGGTAGTGTCCTGATTTATGAGTCGGAGGTTGCGGGTCCGATCCCCGTTCGGGGTCAACATTTGTGTGCATGAACATGTCTGTAGGCTTCTTGTCTGGTCGTTTAATATTTATTTAAGTATGTTTAATTGTTTATCAGTTATTTAGTAGCCATAGTACAAGCCCTGCCTAGTTTGGGACTAAATAACCGTGTGTGACTTGTAAGCTACAATTATTATTATTATTTTAGTTTACTTACTAGGAAAATTTCATCTGGACCGCAGATATAAACACAGTGGCGGCTGGCGGCGGGTCTATGTTGATGTTCCGCTCAGGCCTTTTCGTGGCGGGCCCTGAGTCCGCAGGCGCAGACCCCGGCCCGGCCTGCTACAGGAAAGGCGGCCCGCTCACTGTCACTGACGCCAACTTGCTGCTGGGTACGTGTTGTTTATGAGTACCATTTGATTTGAACTTGTTGGGTACGAGTTGTTTATGTGTACCTTTTGATTTGAACTTGTTGGGTACGAGTTGTTTATGAGTACCTTTTGATTTGAAGATGTTGGGTACGTGTTGTTTATGAGTACCATTTGATTTCAACTTGTTGGGTACGAGTTGTTTACGTGTACCATTTGATTTGAACTTGTTGGGTACGAGTTGTTTAAGAGTACCTTTTGATTTGAAGTTGTTGGGTACGAGTTGTTTATGTGTACCATTTGATTTGAACTCGTTAGGTACGAGTTGTTTATGTGTACTATTTGAGTTATTTCTGTGTACTAATTGATTCTAAACTGTTCAGTAGCTACTAATTGTTTATTTGTACCTTCCAGGAAGATTATTACCAGAGTATTTCCCAAAGATATTCGGACCGAACGAAAATGAACCTTTAGAGCGAGAAGCAACGGTCACAGCGTTCCAGAAAATCACTGACGAAATTAACGAGTTCCTTAAGGAAGACGGTAGCAAACAGGTAAATATAATTATAGTATATAAGACAGAAGTATAACTTATTCACGTTATACGATGTGGACATCCAGTATGAAAGGGTTTTTTGAAATTCTCACAGGATCTTAAAAAAGGATGGTTATTTAAGGAACCTTTTTACAAAAAATCATACTTCTAGGCCCTTTTGGCTGTGGGTTGATCGATTAGTCAGCCAGTCAATTTCTTTTTATATCGATTTGCAAATATTGTTTCAGATGACCATGGAAGAAGTAGCTATGGGTTTCATTAACGTAGCAAATGAGGCTATGTGCAGACCGATCAGGTATGTACAACAGTACAAATATAAAGTTACATGGAAAACAACTTAACACCTAACCATAATACCTTATAAAATAGAAAGTGTATCACACTTTATTTTTTCGCAAAAGTACCTTTTTTTTTTTTATGATATAAAAGGGGGCAAACGAGCAGACGGGTCACCTGATGGTAAGTGACGTCCGTCGCCCATGGACACCTGCAAGTCAAGAGTCACAACTGCGTTGCCGACCTTTGAGTCGGGAGTAGAGGGAGGGGAGGGGAAGGGGGGATTGGGGCCTCAAAAAAATATAATGTCTCACAGTCTGGGCTGAGGTGCTGATTTTCAGCTGAAGCCGTTATTTATTCCAAGTAAAATATTCCTCTGTTATGTGTAGAGCATTGACAACTGCGCGTGGGCACGACTCGTCTAGGCATGCGCTGGCTTGCTTCGGAGGCGCGGGTGGGCAGCATGCCTGCGCCGTGGCCCGGCAACTGGGGATCTCCACCGTGCTCATACATAAATACGCAGGTGAGTTTCACATCTTATATCTTACTAGCATCGCCCCGCGGTTTCACCTGCGAATACGGGGATAAAATATAGCCTATGTGTTATTCTGATGTAAAGTTTCATCAAAATCCGTTCAGTAGTTTTTGCGTGAAAGAGGAACAAACGTCCATACATCTATACATCCACACATACAAACTTTCGCGTTTATAATATTAGTAGGATATATCTCTATTTTTCTAAACTTTCTTTTCTATTTCTAAGAATCTCTATTTCCCTTGGTCACGGCATCACGCGTGAACGGCTTCACTAATTCTTTTTTTGTTGTGTTTGTTATGTTTGTTATTGTCAGGTTAGGAAATTTAAAAAAACATAACGACCCTGACAATTGTACAGGACAACGTCTGTCGGGTCAGCTAGTATTGATATAAGTACCTGGGAGACCGAGTCGCCGTAGAAATTTTTAAATACAACTTCGCAGTTGAACTTAAAATGCAGAACTATCTGTGAGAAAAGTAGCTTATGTGTTATTCTGATGTATAAGGTATATAGTTGTAATTATAATCTTGTTATTTATATTTACCGTCACGTTTAGTTTATATTTACTGTAACGCGCATTCATCTTCACAATCTTTCGCTTTTAAAGTACTCCTAGGATATATGAATATAATTTAACCCGACGGCTGACCCTATTGTGCAATCGATTAATTTGACATTAAATTGTAACAGCTTGGAATTTGTTCCAAATAATAATTTAAATTAGAAATAGAGACAACAGAGATTAACTCTGGCTATACGTCATGTCCTATTAATAAAAATGTTACTAGTAAAAGTAAAAAATTAAATTGCATTACCCTAAATAAAATAAACCTGGTGCATCAAAATATTCAAGGTATGTTAAGTAAAGAGCTAGAAATTGAACTATTTATGAACTGTCATAATACTGATATAATGTGCATTACAGAACACTGGCTAAAAAAATACCAGTTCATTTTTGGTTTTAACCACCACCAGGTTGGCAGTTCGTTCAGCAGGGAGGTCTCGATACGCGGTGGCTCTCTAATACTTGTACGTAACGGTATGAAGTGTAAAGAGCGCGCGGACATTGTTGGGCTCTCTGTTGAGCGAACTGTGGAGATAGCCTGCACAGAGCTCGAGCGGCTTATTGTAATGAGCGTGTACAGACCCCCCAGTTCTTGTTATGAACACTTTGAGAAAATCATGGATGAAGCCATATGTAAAATTAGCAATAAAAATAAATACATTGTTGTGTGTGGAGATTTTAACATTAACCTTTTAGATACTTCATCCAGTATTGGTAGTAGGCTTGTATCATTTTTCAAATGTCATAATCTTGTAAATCTTTTTTCAGTGCCTACCAGAATTACTGCGACCACAGCAACATGCATCGATAATGTTTTTACAAACCTCGTGCCTGATGATATAGCCGTAATTAATAAATTATCCTCAGATCATTGTGGCCTGATGGTAACTTATCAGATGTGTACTGAAAAGGCACTAAAGAAAGATATTAAATGCAGACCAGTAACGTGTACTCGCCTTCAGCAATTTAGAAATAACATAGAAAATAAACTTTTAGATTTTTCATACTGTGATGACCCTAATGATTTGTACAAGTCAGTATTAACACTAGCTAAGAACGAATGTAATAATGTTTTTAAAACAAAAAGTGTAAAAATCAATAACAATCTAATGTTCAGTGATTGGGCGACGGTGGGAATTCATAAAAGCAGACAAAGATTATATGAACTATACGAGGAAAGGACGTATAACACTAGTGATACCTTTTGCAATTATGTTCGTCAATATTCAAAAGTCTTTAAACGTATTTGTACCGCGGCTAAAGCTAACCATGTAAGTAATAAAATCAAAAATAGCACAGACATTGTAAAAACTACATGGAAAATTATAAATAGCGAGACTGGAAAATTTAAATCTCAACATCTTGACTTTCAGTTGAAAGTTAACAATAGAATTTTAAGAAATGACAAAGATATATCTGAAGTGTTTGTAAATTTTTTCTCTGATATTCCAGTCTCGACGACCAAGTCACTAAACTCGTCACCCGCACTCGCTGAATCGCTACTACAAGAACATACCGCTGCATGTAATACACGCAATTTCGTATTCGATCATGTAAATCCTTGGGACATCCTAAAAGCATTCAAATCAATACAAATGAAAAATACTGCCGATCTCGACGGCTTATCTGTAAAAATCATATCATCCATAATAGACTTAATTGCCTCACCTCTAGCTTGTTTATTTAATAAATGCGTTGATGATGGCGTGTTTCCTGATCTGATGAAACATAGTAAAATTATTCCATTATTCAAAGCCGGTAGTAGATTAGACCCTTCTAACTTCAGACCAATATCAATTCTACCGACTCTTAGTAAAATTTTTGAGAAAATTATTCTATATCAGTTGAGTGCACATTTTTCTATCAACAGTATAATGTCTGTAAAGCAATTTGGATTTACTAGGGGTCGCTCGACAACCGATGCCGGTGTTGAGCTAGTAAATCATGTTTTTGATGCCTGGGAGGAGTCGCAGGATGCTGTTGGGGTTTTCTGTGATTTATCTAAGGCATTCGATTGTGTCCATCATGAAATTCTCATCAGAAAACTACGTCATTACGGAGTACAAGGCCGCGCTCTTGATTTAATAAAGTCCTACTTGAGAAGCCGGATACAATGTGTTGATGTAAACGGTTCAAGATCGTCTGGATCGGCGGTTTGTATTGGTGTACCGCAGGGCTCCATTTTAGGCCCCTTTCTATTTCTGGTCTATATAAATGACCTACCCAACCGAGTGCAACATGATATTGTACTGTTCGCAGATGATACATCTCTACTTTTTAAAATTAAACGACCTATTAAGTCTTATGACGAAGTGAACAGTGCAATTAATGATGTTGTCAGTTGGTTTAACGTTAATAATTTACTTCTCAATGAGAAAAAAACTAAATGTGTACATTTTTCTTTATCAAATGTTAAACGAACTTTAAACTCAGTTACAGTTAAAAACGAAAAATTAGAATGTGTAAACACTACAGTATTTCTAGGAATAACTCTAGACTCTAAGTTACAGTGGGGACCGCACATTGATACGTTGGCGAAAAGGCTCAGTTCTGCTGCATATGCCGTAAAAAAAATACGTAATATGTCAAGCGTAGAAACAGCTAGACTTGTCTATTTCAGCTACTTCCACAGCTTGATGTCATATGGCATTCTACTGTGGGGGAATGCTGCTGATGTCCAGAGAATATTTATTTTGCAGAAACGAGCCATTCGTGCAATTTATAAAATGGGGTCCAGGATGTCTCTAAAGGAAAAATTCAAGGAAATTAATATACTGACACTGGCGTCACAGTATATTTACGAAAACGTATTGTATGTTAAAAAGAATATATCACTTTACAAAAAAAATAGTGACAGACATTGTATAAACACTAGAAATAAGAATGAACTGGCTGCTTGTGTTAGTCGATTATCTAAAGTTACCAAATCCTTTAAGGGTCAATGTATACGTTTTTACAATAAGATTCCCATTGAATTACAAAATTTGCCTCTTGACAAATTTAAAATAATAGTTAAGCAAAAATTACATAAAAAAGGCTACTATAAAATTACAGACTACTTAGTAGACCAACATGCATGGGATTAACCGACTCGACGCTATGTAAGGCTATTAATTATAATTATTATTGTAAACGATATTTATTAGTAAGACATGAGATTAAAAAGAGCTGCCCTTGAGTTTCTTGCTGGCTCTTCTCGGGGTACTGCATTCGGAACCAGCAACTCGTCGGTGGAGATGGGCTGCTGTTTGCATTTAGCCAATCTTCATGGACGAGTTTAGAGTGCCTTGTTACTATAAAATATTGACGTTTCTAAGTGTATATCTTATACCAATAGAAAATAAACGATTTTTGAATTTTTTTTGAATTTTTTGAATTTTGAATTTTTGGGTATATTGATGTAAGAATTCTTACACTCTGATTATCTACAGGTATCCTATCGGCATACGGCATGGCCCTCGCCCATATAGTGCAAGAGGCGCAAGAACCAAGTGCCGCCGTCTACTGCCCCGAGCGGTTCGCCGAGCTCGACGCGCAGCTCGACTTGCTCGGTGCCGTGTGTAGGGACAAGCTACGAGCACAGGTGGGCTGTTACCATGCTACTATAGCATGCCGTTTACCACTGCAAGATGACATCTTAACCGACAGAATCTCGTCATATTTTAGAGGTCCGTAGTTCACAACGAAACATTTTAGTTTCGCCTTTTCTGTCTGTAGCTTAGCTTCGAGAATAAAACTGTACGCGTGGATACACGCTTTCAAAGAGGTAAAATGAAAACATGAAAAAACCCTTATACGTAGAGGGGTTCCTTTTTTTTTATATCCAGTGCGTGAGGTATCGTTGGATAGATCCTTTGAAAAATATTTCGATTGAAGGATCCGTTGGCAAAATATTAAGTTTTAAAATGTAAATTTTTTGTAACATCAAGTGTCGCACTTTGCCAACGAAATGGTTGTTTTTGGATATGTTAAAAAATTTACAGATCTAGTTTATATATCGAAGTGAAACTGAAAACAGGACAATCTGACAGGCATAAATCATGTATGAGTATGAATATTACCAAAATACAGTTAAATTGATTAAGTTGGTGATGATAATTTTACAATTCCATAAATATGCCTTAATATTTGCAGGGAATTCCCGACTCGCAAATTGTGCTAGAACCATACCTACACTTGCGCTATGCGGGCACGGACTGCGCGTTGATGGTGGCTCCAGTGCCCAATGGTCCCCATTCCACTCGCCACGGGGACTTCTACACCGCCTTCGTTGATCGGTATGTCTCGAATATTCTGTTGGAGACAAGTTGCTATATTATACTACTCTATTTGCGCTGTAGCTTGGTGCGGGTGACAGTTTCAGTAACTTTTCGTTTCACTCTTGAAAGTTGCTGCGATTTACAAATTATGACTTTACTAAGAAATACTTTTCAGTTGTACAGTCAAGATCACTTGGAGCTTGTTACATTGGACTTTGTAACGTTCTTATTACAATCGCCTTAGAGGTCAGACTCTCACTGCAAGTGTAGAGCTTCATGTGCTCTTGACTGTACTACATTCGTAATACTTATTTGAAATCATTAACTATAGTAGATTAAATTAAACCCAACCAGAATGTTCTCGCAGACATCAACGTCATACACAGCGGCAACTGTCACCCGCACCATGCTACAGCAATAGTGTAGATCTCCATGAATTTATTCTGGTATACATCTTCTTCCATCGGGAGACCAGAGGCGCCGTAGGATATCGTCCATACTTCTGTGATACCGTGATACTTTACACATTTTAGTTCTGCAGAGCGTTAATTAACAAGTGAAATAGGCGCTGGAGTAGCAGTGATAGCCCGGACGGTTAAAGAGCCGGCCGAAAATCAGTGAGGCTCGGGTTCGAACCTGGCATGTACCAATGAGTTTTTCAAAAACTTATGTACATATTTATCACTAGCTCGACGGTGAAGGAAAACATCGTGAGGAAACCCGCAGGTCTCAGAATTAATTCTGAGACATGTGTAAATAGACCCGGTCCGGCGATGGGCTCACCACCTATCACGTTTAGGGGTCCAATATATCTCGTGAAATGTGGGTATATCCAGTAATGGAATACCTCTGCCTACCCCCTCGGGGATAAAAAAGGCGTGAGATTATATTATTATTATTATTAGCAAAAAAGTAATTTATCAAAAAACAGACTAAGAGAAAGTAGTAATAACTTCAGAAAAGGCGGAAACGGTCTCGAATAAAAAAAATACAATTCCAACATTAAATTCCACTAGAGTACAATAGAAAGCGACTTGTTAAAGCAGTTAACTTCACTTCGTAAGATCACGCCAGTAAAAAGCCTTTATTCCGACAGGTACAAGAACGAATTTGGCTTCACGCTAGCAGATCGCGATGTGCTTGTAGACGACATTCGTGTTCGCGGAGTTGGCCATAGCCAAGTCCCGCAGGAAGTGGCAGTGCCCAGTGGAAAAGGAATTGTACCAGTCGTTGAAAAGGTGAGTTTTTTTTATCAAAATAATAACTGTTCTTTTTAGGGTTTCGTAACCAAAGGGTAAAAACAGAATTTACTACTAAGAATTTGCTGTCTGTCCGTCCATCTGTCCGTCCGCCTGTCTGTCACCAGGCTGTATCTCAAGAACCGCGATAGCTAGACAGTTAAAATTTTCACAAATTATATATTTCTGTTGGGGCTATAACAACAAATATTAAAAATTAAATATTTAAGGTCCCCTTTCCCATACAACAAACGTACGAACCCTTCGTGCGCGAGTCCGACTCGCGCTTGTCCGTTTTTTTTAAGTTTGCAAGCAATTGCTGCAGCACGAAAAAAGTGATGCGCTTATTGAGTGCGGCGAAAAATTATTCAAATCATTCTACTAAATCCAAATTATATTCCAAAAAGTCAACATTGCTATAAGTAGGTACATATAATATACAATTACGCCTTATACCCAAGGAAGTTGGCAGATGTATTCCAATTATAGAAGTGTCAATTTTGTATAATAATTTTATGTTTCATGCATTTATTTATTGTATGACATATTTAAAAAAGTATCTACTTTTTTATTATTTTATATCCAGACAGTAAAAGTATACTTCGAAGGCGGCTACCAAGACACACAGATCTACTTACTGGAGAAACTGAAGCCAGAGCAAGTGGTTTCCGGCCCTGCTATCATCATGGACAGCCTTTCCACTGTATTGGTTGAACCAGGTATTTTTTTATTTCAATTGAAAACTCAATCAAACGTCAGTTTCAAAAAATGATTTTTTTACTCAAGTGACCAAGTTCTTAGGGTTCTGAGACTAATTGACGGAACCACGGGACACTAATACTATCCTAGTCCTACCTATACGGGGCTGAGCAGAACAAAACGTAGAAATTTTAGGTCCCCATGAAATGTTCTTGCACTTATTTTGTTTTTGTCATATTATCGTATAAACGGTAATAAATGAAAGCGTCAACGTTCTACTATATTACAACCAACAAATAATAAATACCTACCAAGAGTGAGTTGGCATTGAGCTTGGAAATAAGAATCCTTAACCGAATCACATTTTTCGGTAAATACATAATGCCTTAAATAAGCAAAAAAATCGGTATACATTTTACTTACTCTATATCCTGATGCCCTGATGATATTTTTAATAGATTGCCGCGCAGAGATTACCAAATACGGCGATATTCGTATAGTGATTGGTTCTGGGCAGCCGAAGAAGGTGACCACCGATCTTGACTCAATCCAGCTGAGCATCTTCTCGCACCGGTTCATGTCTATAGCTGAGCAGATGGGCAGGTAATTTCATTATACTTGTATTTATACTAGCCGTAAGCTTGATTTGACTTGGAAAAAAACAGACTAGTGCAAGTCGGACCCCCTAAGGGTTCGTGCTAGCGTACAATAAAAACACACTTTTCTTGTATGACCCTTACTTTTATTGTTGTTAGTGGCATAGTAAAACACACTGTGAAAACTTCAAGTGTCTACCTATTACGGCAGACTTAGTAATAGGGTCCCTTTTGGCACCCTTTCAGTGCGGAACCCTAAAAATAACGAACTTATACAATATTTTCATCCCCTGTGTAATATAAAGGACGAATTTTACAAAAGCTTGGCTTATTGATCACCGACGTACTCCTGCTCAAATTTACGAGTTTATAGGAGGGTAATCTGTCATTCGGTGTTCTATGCTATGAATTATAAATTAGAGCTTGCTACATAATAGCCTTGTCGATATAAACCTAACCACAAAGACCTCTATCACTATTGCCCATAGACATATTAATATGTCTATGCTATTGCCACAACAATCGACTCGGATTCCACTCGGAATCTTTAATTCCGAGTGGAATCCGAGTCGATTAGTGATTACCCTCCTATAAGCTTGTAAATTTGAGCAGGAGTACGTAGGTGATCAATAAGCCAGGCTTTTGGAAAATTCGTCCTTTATTATGCACAGGGTTGAAAGTATTGAACTTCGTTATTTTTCCGACACAAAATGTGTTGTTAAAAAATCTTTAAGCTGCGTTCTTTGTGTAGGGTGTTGCAGCGTACTTCGATCTCTGTAAACATTAAAGAGCGATTGGACTTCTCGTGTGCGTTATTTGGCCCCGATGGAGGTTTGGTTTCCAATGCGCCTCACATACCGGTGCATCTCGGAGCCATGCAGGAGACCGTGCAGTACCAGGTTTGTGGGCTCTTTTTCACTATATTTAGCATTTGTAGTACTCTCCAGGTAATACCCGCTATCAAAGCAAGTTAGTACACATAAACCATAGATAGTACACATAAAAAGAAAGCATCTGATGGTACGCTTAAACAAATCTATTCAAGGCACGAGTGAACAGGGTTCTCTTCAGTGAGGTCGTTCGAGCTATGACCCCATCTATGTCTCGGCTAGATTGAAGATCAAACTCATAGATAACGAAAAAAAGTACTTTAAAAGTTTAGATCAAAATGGTACACATGAACAACACTGCTAGATAGAAGAGCAAAATCATTGATAACGAAAAAAAGTACTTTAAAAGTTTAGATCAAAATGGTACACATGGACAACACTTACCCAAGCAGTGATTCTCAGATGGTACATAAGAACAACACGTACCTAAGTAGTCAACATCCGATGGTACACATAAACAACACGTACCCAACAAGTCAACATCCGATGGTACACATAAACAACACGTACCCAATAAATTTGCAACAGATGGTACACAAAAACAAACTCGAAACATTTCAGATGAAAGTACGAGGTGACTCTCTGAAGCCAGGCGACGTGCTCCTAGCCAACCACCCCAAAGCAGGGGGGTCACATCTGCCTGACTTAACAGTCATCACACCAGTCTTCCACAAGTAAGTTGACACTTCACATGTAATAGATTTGATATCTTGCGTCGACTTTCTACAAAGATTGTTTCCGAAAACGACTACAGTACGCTCGTTTAACTTGGCAGCCCTGTTGCGGAAATTTTTCACCCCCGATCCAAAAAGAGAGGGGTGTTAGAAGTTTAACGTGTGCGTCTGTTGATCGATCTGTGGTATCGTAGCTCCCAAACGAATGAACCGATTTTCGTATTTTTTTTTGTGTCATAGATAATTTTATCCCGAATGTTCTTAATCATGTTTCATGAAAATCTGTTCAACCGTTTCTGTTTATATGTATTTATTTGTCGGGGGTTGTATATTTTTTTAATTTAATGTCATTTAGCTACCATTTGGTGGTATGAGGGGGTTCGCGCAGGCGGAGCCTATGTTCAGAAAAGCTGCTTTTTATTATTTTAGATTTTATACAAAGCGTAACAGAAAAGCGCAATTCCTCATACACCCCAATTAGTATATTAATATAAAAAAAAATGATGCAATCGAACTTTAGTTGTGTCTAACCAATTTTCTTAAATATCGATTAATAATAGCACGATTTCCATAGAAAGCACAAAATTCAGCTAAGCTAATTCATTTTTTTTAAGAATTTAACACATATTAAAAATAGCTGAAATCGATTAAGTAGTCCATACTGAACAAACTAATTTCAGGAATTACGCTTGTTCTGTTACATGTTGTATATGTTATTAAAATTCAGAGGTGTTTTGAGCCGATACGAGAGGCGCAGATACGATTCATGTAACACTTTATCGTATAGGTCCGAATCAAGGCCGATATTCTTCGTGGCGTCCCGCGGGCACCACGCTGACATCGGTGGTCTAACGCCTGGCTCCATGCCCCCCCAGTCCACGACACTGCGGCAGGAAGGAGCCGCCTTCCGCTCTTTGCTGCTCGTCGACGGCGGCACGTTTAAGGAACAAGATCTGGTTGACGGTCAGTGAGTCCGTTTATAGCAGAAAACCGGTTTTAAATTATAAATAATCTAGCGATTCTGCTCGGTTTCCCGTTCCCGCGGAAATACGGGATTTTTTTTTTTTTTTTTTTTACTAAAAAATGGGCTTGCTCTTGACCCCAGACTAGCCCGAGAGCAAAGACGGGGCCTACGTTGGGACGAGCTTGCCCAGAAGATGCCTGTTCACTCGATCCTTAAAGGCTTGTGGGTTATATGAACTCGGAAATACAGACGCTGGCAGGTAGTTCCACTCCTTGGCGGTGCGCATAATAAAAGAACTTGAAAAGCGCTTTGTGCGTATAGATGGGATATCCACCAAGTAGGGATGAAGCCCAGCCGTGCGTCTGGAAGTCCGATTGTAAAAAGGGGAAGGTGGGATGAGCTCGTGCAGCTCTTGGGCACACTCCCCGAAATGCAATCTATAGAATACCGACAGACTGGCAACTTTGCGCCGATGATGAACTTTGATCGATGGTATTTAGCTGAGCCATCCCAAAGGTGGCTGCAATACTCCATACATGATCGGACTTGAGCTTTGTAGAGTGTTAGAAGCTGTCCAGGTGTGAAGTATCGCTTAACCTTATTAAGTAAATATAAAATAAAATATAGCCTATGTTACTCAGGGATATTTTAGCTTTCCATTGGTGAGAGAATTTTTTAAACAGGTCCAGTAGTTGTTGAGTTTATTCGCAACAAAGATACAAAATACAAATCTTTCCTCTTTACAATATTAGTATTAGAAAAATTGTGGGACACAATGCACTCATGGTTATTTAGTCCAAAACTAGGTAGGGCCTGTACTATGGGTATTAAACAACTGATAAACATACTTAAGTAAATATTGAACGATTAATTAACCTTAGACTGTAACTATACAGGGTGTTTGGGAAACGCTTCCAAAAACGAAGACTATGCTGATTCTTGACAAATTCAAAAAAAAAAATACAAAATAATATTTTTTTCATTTACGAGTACCTACCTATCATCGTGTTAAATCGTATACAAGCAATGTGCTATTGAAACCGTTTTAATTAGTTTGGAACTCAATAACATACATACATACATACAAACAGCTCACGCCTTCTTCCCACAGGGGTAGGCAGAGACGATGGATCGCCACTTTGTTCGCTCTCTGCATATTTCTTCTCTACTCAATAACTGTGTGTGAATTGTGTCCCACAATGTTATCATTAGTTTTGACATTGGAATTATCGTTTTATTACACATTACACACACATTACATTTTGCATGATAAATGTAAAACTAAAAAAATATCGTTATTTTGTCATTTTTACAAAATGATAATTTCGTTCCAGGATTAATGGCACCAGGGAAGGAGCCAGGATGCTCAGGCACCAGGAACCTAGCTGACAACTTGTCGGATCTGAAGGCTCAAATTGCTGCTAATCAGAGAGTAAGTAGACAAAAAGAGAATCGGATTGACTAGGCAGTCGACTAGACAAGTTACAAAAGGTGCCAACGGGTCCCTGTTACTAAGGTTCCGCCATAGATTTAGTATACTTAGATTGGCAATGCGAAAGTGAAAGAAAATAGGTACCCGTGTGTTAGAGCGAGATAGCGAGCGGTAGATAGACGAGACCATTTTCGTAAACGTTACGGGGCTATACCGGGCCGACGTCAGTTGTGAACGAAACAAATCTCGCTTATTTTAATTAATCTCGCGTATTAAAAGAGTAAGTTTGATGTTTAATAGACGTAAACAGCTATGGTTACGTGTGCAGTACCGGTTGTAATTCATCTAGGAAAGAAAATCCACAGAATTAGTCATTTTACATGTGAGTGCGATTGAAAGATTTAATTCTCTAAATTCAATGATTATAGAAAACTGAAAAACAAATCGTGCACAAATAGATAGGTAATAACATTGCTTTTTATTATATAAATGTTCTGAATGTAAAAGAATTGATTTAAGCGAAAAATAAAATACGTGAATTTCTTGTATTTCTAACCTCAATTTTATAGTGATTGTCGTAATATCGATTAACCACATTTCGATAACGTGACTGGCAAAGGTATTAACTACACAATATACCACACGCCCATTTGTTATCGAGAGCTACAAGTTTAGGGAGAGCACTATTTGTCTTGCACACATCCACGTTACACGCACAGAAGTGTCAATTTTCTAGGTCTCGCCGTACTGGCTCAATTGCCAATCTTTAACGTTAGTAGGTATACTAAATCTATGGGTTCCGCTATCTGTGTGTCCGTCTATCTGTCACAGAACTTAATCTTTTGAACATTTATAGAGAAATTATCACTGTGTATTACTATGGCAACTTCAAAAAAAAGGAAATACAAGAAACGTATTTTTTTACCTGACTGCCTGAGTTTTATTGTACGGTGGTATGCACCTCTTGCGCAAGTCCAATTCGCACGTTGACGGTTTTTTATAATCTGACAAAATCCAAATTGTCTATAGAAAATGTACTTTGGTATCTATAAATTTAACTGCCGCACACTTGTTTATTTTATTATTTTAAAACTTGCCTAGCCAACTACCGCATTGCAGCCAAAAGTACATAAACACACGCAGTCGGGCAAAAGGCATTCCAAAGATTTAAAACATTCATTCTTCTGGTGTAGTGTCGTGTCAATTATTATGCTTTTACCCGCGGCTTTGCTAGCGTACGTGTATTTCACCCTCTTAGGGGTTGAATTTTGCAAAATCCTTTCTTGGTAGATGCCTACACTGTATAAGCTATCTATGTGCAAAATTTCAAGTTTCTAGTCCCCGTGGTTTAGGCTGTGCGTTGATACATCACCAATCAGTCAGTCAGTTAAACTGAAAATGATAAATCATTTTATATAATACCTATATAGATTGGTAATTTCTCCAGGGTATCCAGCTAGTGGGCGAGCTGATCGAGCAGTACAGCCTACAGGTGGTGCAGGCTTATATGGCCCATATACAGCGAAACGCCGAACTAGCCGTGAGGGATATGCTCAAGGTACCTGCATTTTATTCATTTGTAGAGACATCTAGCATCATGTGGTACCATAGAACTAACTAGACGGCGAGTTCTAAACCGCGCTATTGAAGTGTTCTCATGAGTTTGTATAAATACAACTGTCCGATATCAACCGTCGGACCGCGGTCCCCAGATCACATCACTACGCTCATAAAAAGATATCGTGCAAAGGAAAAGTATACAGCGGAACGCCGAACTAGCCGTGAGGGATATGCTCAAGGTACCTGCATTTTATTCATTTGTAGAGACATCTAGCATCATGTGGTACCATAGAACTAACTAGACGGCAAGTTCTAAACCGCGCTATCGAAGTGTTCTCATGAGTTTGTATAAATACAACTGTCCGATATCAACCGTCGGACCGCGGTTCCCAGGCACAATCACCTCGCCCAAAAGAAGATCTTCCCTTTTCACGATGGAGAAGCATTCATATATTAACTTCATGTACCAAGAAGCTGTACACATGGCGAACTTAATGCGGATTTGGCCGAAAATTATACAAATAATGATACTCAACTTACAGTAAATCCTCATATTCATAATAATGTATTCGTTTTAATATGGCGGAGCGGAGGTGGAACGGTCCTCTATCGTGCAAAGGAAAGATCTTCCTAATGATCGTGCCGTTACATACTTATTTCTTAAGTTATATCAACTATGAATAATGGCATGCACACAATGCTTAATTACCTGAGGGGGTGTGTGCGTAAGTGTGTTGTTGTGTTTGTGTGCGTGAGTGACCGTGTAGGTGAGTGACTGAGAAAATGGGGGGGGGGGGGGGAGGTGCGTGCGTTCATAATTGTCGACGGAGTCATTTGTTTCTTTCTAATCCGAAAACTGCGAACAATTTCTCATGATTATCAGGAAATAGCGAACAATACTCTGGCGAGCACTGGGTCGACGGTGCTCACAGCCACGGAGTACATGGACAACGGCACGCCCATCGTACTCACCGTCACACTGGACAAGGACCAGGGTTCAGCCGTCTGCGACTTCACGTAAGTATTGCCATGAAGGTCATATGCCCGTCCAGTAACACCCCTTACTGTCACAATGAGCCTATTCAACATTTAGTGGTGATTATTGTCATTTGAATAATATGGGATTTAAAGTTGATTTGCATAAAAATCGAAAGAGTAAAAAACCGACTTCAACTTATATGGTTTTGTCATGGATGCCATTGTCAGAACTAGACCAGATTGAAATTGAATTAGACCACACGGGAACCACCAGCTTTCATATAAAAAACTAATCATCAAAATCGGTTCACCCAGTCGAAAGTTCTGAGGTAACAAACATAAAAAAACATACAGTCGAATTGATGACCTCCTCATTGTTGAAGTCGGTTGATAAGCGATTATAGCCCTGTGGTTATTGAGCCCGCCTCATACATAAGGCTCGGGTGGTCGAGTCCGATCCTGGTGAGGGCATGTGTCAATGAGTTTTTTTAAAAGTTACGTAGGATAAAACACCCAATTATTGACACCCTACCAATTAATTGACAATCCACTAGTTTTATTCGAAATTAACGCAATTACAATACACAAATTATATTTCAAATAATGAAATAAACACGGTGGTCTTATCTAATCATTCTAAATATAATTGTGTGTCGTAATTTCATTTTGATTTGATTTGAATAAATCTATTGGGGTGTAAATTAATTGGTAGGGTGAACTAGGGTGTCAATAATTAGGTGTTTTACTCTACATATTTATCACTGGTTCGACGGTGGAGGATAACATCGTGAAGAAACTCGCAGGTCCCAGAATTGATTCTGAGACATGTGTAACATAATCCCGGTCTGGCGCTATCGCCAGAGTCTATACTCACCACCCGTAAAACGCACTTGGCCTTTTTTTTACCTACAGAAATAAATGATTTGAATTGAATTGCAGTGGCACCGGTGTAGAGGTCTGGGGCAATCTGAACGCGCCCCGTGCCATCACGCTCTCAGCGCTGATATACTGCCTGAGGTGCATGGTCGGACACGACGTGCCTCTTAACCAGGTACTATACCACAGTTTAACAATCATGCAGTTGGTTATCGCCTTTGTGGGCGCGCGATGCCGCCGCCGGCGTAGGTATTGACGCTGTCCTACGTATTTATGCAAAGGTTGTTACAAAAATGTAAACAAAATATTTTTTAGTTACAATCACAAAATCACCTTAATGAAATAGGTACATATTAAGTGATGAAAATAAAAACATTTAGAATGCACACGAGCAATTATTATTTTTATTAAAAATGTATGTTATTATAAATAAATCATTTAAAGATGTTGCACTGCCAGATATTTCCGCGACACTTTATTTTTGGAGTATTTTAGTTGGGTCAAATAAAAAGTGTAACATTCTGTGACCGTGTTACTATCAAAAATTACTAAAGATCATAATAAATAAGTGTTCACTGACCCGCGATTTATTACGCGCACTGCGAGAATATCAACTTGAATATGGCCCAAAAACAGTTATTATTATTTAATATCTATTATGGGTATGTCGAATAGATCTTTGGAAAGTGTTGTAATGACGGTAAAACCATAATGAGGGTTTTGTTTTCGTCACAACTCGGATTCACATCAGCCCTTGACGATTAATCTGACAAACTACGCGAGTTTGTATGAAGCGGTCCGCGTCGCTCGCTTCCCCGCAAGGCCCCCTCCGTTGCTCTGCACAAGTACATTCGTGAGCCAACTGTATGATTGTTAAACTGTGACTATACTGTGAATTTTCAGACCTTGGGGTCTACCACCGATTTAGGATATGTTGGTACTCCCACAAACGGTACTTCATGTCACTCCTAAAAAAGTAAGGTTTCCCTTAGTGAGAGAATTTAAAAAATCGGTCCAGTAGATTTTGAGTTTATTCGTTTAAAAACAACAAATCCTTCCTCTTTATAATATTAATGAAAATTCCCAAAGAGGGTTGCATCTTCAAGCTAGTGGCTGTAAAAAAATTCAATGGCCAGAGAGGATGATGAAATGTTAATTGTTGTATGCCTAATATGGCGCATATCATGCCTACCTACTTATTTTAATTAATTTGTATAACTGTGTATGCATATAAGATATTCATTCATTCATTAACTTGATGAGTTCATGCATCGGTGATAAGGGCAGGGTGATGCTGATGATGATGAGTTTGATCTGTTCCAGGGCTGCCTGAACCCGGTGAAAGTTATCATCCCGCCGGGCAGTATACTGGACCCGTCTGAGGATGCGGCCGTGGTCGGTGGGAATGTTCTTACCTCCCAGAGAATCGTCGATGTGGTGCTCAAGGCTTTCCAGGTACTATTGTTTTTTGTGAATACTATATAGGGTAAAATACCCAATTATTGACACCCCAATAGATTTCTTCAAAATTAATTTTAATTAATTAATTAAGATTTCTACGAAATTACGATACACAACTATATTTAGAATACTTAGATAAAACCACCGTGTTTATTTCATTATTATTATTATAGACATGTGTAAAAAGACCCGGTCATGGGCTCACACACAACTTAACACGTTTAGGGGTCCAAAGAATATCTCGTGAAAAGTGGGTACTTATATCCAGAAATGGAATACCTGTGCCTACCACCTCGGGGATATAAGGCTTGAGAATTCATTTTTTTAATTTATCGTAATTTAGTAAATTTCGAGTAAAGTTGGTGGGGTGTCATTTTGTGTTTTACCCTATTATGTTTATTTAACTCCATGTAAAAAGCAAATTGTGCACAAGGCGAACTTAATGCCTAAAGGCATGTCTACCAGTCATCAGGCTTAGCAAGCTAAGCAGAGAAAATTTATTTATTATTTATTTATTTATTTACCTATTATAAGAAACCTAAGTGCATTACTAAAAAATGCAAGACATATTAGAAAAAAAAAAACAATTACTCTCACAATCACAGCTTTTGAGAAATCAACAAAAATCTTTTAAAACAACATGCATAAAAAACACTATTGCGTATAAGTGCTAACACCTAGAATCTAGATATTCATAGAAAAGTTACATACGGAACTCGCAGTGCACATGTACTACTCGGTTTTGACGTAATAACGTCTTATAAATCGTCGAACGCCGGCTGCACGCACGAAAAAGCATAACTCAGTGTCACATTTCGCCTGAGCCGAGCGTGCAAGCGAGAGCGCGAAACAAGCGATAGAGACGCACGATCGGCCTAAGCGTCCGGTTTGTGTCGCATGATTTATTTCTTTTAACGGTATCATGTAAAATTATCGTCCGTAAACCGACTTTACAGACAACCAATTTTGTTTAATTTACATACATACATAATCTCACGCCTATTTCCCATTGGGGTAGGCAGATACAACAGACCGCCACTTGCTACGAACCTGGCAGATCACTCGAGCTTCCTCCACATCCATAAAACGACTGCATGCATGCTCGTCGGTTTCGGGTACTCTTAAGGCTGATTCATGTTACACGACGAGGCACGCCCGGGCGGTCCGGGGTACGGTCAAATACTTTTTGTATGAAGCGCTGGCCCGGACGTGCCCCGTCCGGTCCAAATGTCGAAGCGTATTGTAGGATGGTTCACCCCGGACGGGGCACGCCCGGGCCCGGATGGGGCCCGTCCCGTTGTAACATGAATCAGCCTTTAATTTAAATTTAGTATCTGTGCTACCAGGAATACATGAGAGCCATGGCGCTATTTCAGGTTTGCGCTGCGTCGCAGGGCTGTATGAACAACCTGACTCTTGGCGAGGCCAGCTGGGGCTACTACGAGACCGTCGCGGGAGGCAGCGGCGCCGTAAACATATATTTTATTTATTTATTAAATTCAAATCATTTATTTTCTATAGGTATTGAATATACACTTAGAAACGTCAATATTTTATAATAACAATGCACTCTAAACTCGTCCATGAAGATTGGCTAAATACAAACAGCAGCCCATCTCCACCGAAGAGTTACTGGTTCCGAATGCAGTAGGTACCCCGAGAAGAGCCAGCAAGAAACTCAAGGGCAGCTCTTTTTAATCTCATGTCTTACTAATAAATATCTTTTACAATAATAATTATAATTAATAGCCTTACATAGCGTCGAGTCGGTTAATCCCATGCATGTTGGTCTACTAAGTAGTCTGTAATTTTATAGTAGCCTTTTTTATGTAATTTTTTTAAATAAATAATAAATGACGCCTTTTATCCCCGAGGGGGTAGGCAGAGGTATTCCATTTCTGGATATATCCACTTTTCAAGAGATGTTCTTTGGACCCCTAAACGTGATAGGTTGTGAGCCCATCGCCGGACCGGATCTGTTACACACATCTCAGAATTAATTCTGGGATCTGAGGGTTTCTTGACGATGTTTTCCTTCACCGTTGAGCTAGTGATAAATATGTACGTAAGTTTTGAAAAACTCATTGGTACATGCCAGGAGTCGAACCCGAGATTATCGTCATGTGAAGCAGGCTCTTTAACCGTAAGGCTATCACTGCTATTAATAATTCACTATAATTTATTAAACTACCGGGTGTTGCTAGTACTAACCGCAATTGTTGAATAAAAATGTGATTTTGCTACAGGGCCCGGGATGGGCGGGTTCCGGCGGCGTTCATACACACATGACGAACACCCGAATCACAGACGTGGAGATCGTAGAAAGGCGATACCCTATGCTCGTCACGCGGTTCTGCCTGCGGACCGCCTCAGGGGGCAGAGGTACATACTTTTTATATTACGCTTAGAGCCGAAGATACCAACTTAGTAACACTAGCTGTTTCCGTAGGAATACGGGAATACAATAAAAAAAACTCAGCTTTTTATACTCGAGGGGGTAGGCAGAGGTATTAAACTTCTGGAAATGCCCACCTTCCAAGAGCAATATTCTTTGGACCCCGTGATAGGTGGTGAGCCCATCACCGAACCGGGTCTGTTACACATGCCTCAGAATTAATTCTGGGACCTGCTGTTTTCCTCGCGATGTTTTCCTTCACTCTAATTGTTACTGGGATTCAGTAACAATCAATGAGATTTTTAGAGTGAAGAAAAACACTTTTTCATACCATCTATTCGAAAAGTGACGTTTTGGTCCTCAATAACAGGGATCAAAGTAAGTCTTTTCCGATAGGATTTTAATAAGTGCGAATAAAAGTGTTTTGAATTTGGAATTAAAAATATCCCGCAACATTCTTAGCCAAAGAGATTAACAAAATAAGTTTGCATCTAAGGTTGGCGCCACTGTATCTTAAGTACTATAACAAAATATTAGTTCCATTTTTCGCCGCATTAGGCTTACAAGCATAGAGTAACTTATATGCTGACAAGGCTGAATGGGGTTCGATGGTTGTGCCACACTGTCAGAAAAATTGCTGTGGCAATGCGCGCGCTTTCATACTTATTTTTCAGAATTTACATTTTATTTTACGCAAAATTTTCGAATTCCGACATCGAATTGTTTGTGTATTTTATATTTTAAAATGTATTTAAGTAGCAGTGACTGCAGTGATAGTTAAACACCGGATAATATAAAAAAAAAGAAGCAAACAATGTCCTTAACAATTTTTCTCAAAGAGAGGTATGAAAAGCAGAGTGTATCTTTCGGTCGCAAAATTATTTTTACCTTGGGCTACGCTACCCCTCACATCGTTCATGATTCTACATTAGAATCCCTCACTACATTCGGGATTCTATCCTAGAATCATTCACTATGTTCGTGATTTAAAAAAACGCCCTCGCCGTAAAAATATGGTTTTGCTCCCTCATGACACAATCTACTATTTCATATCTGCGGGCGGAAAGCGACAAATTTCGACCCGCTGCGCTAAACGAAGTTGCCGCTTTCCGCCTCCGTCGAAAAAAAAAAAGTATACACACCTCGGGAAGTAAATAAGAAAGCCTCAAATCACATGTGATAATATGAGACATTTCTTATTTTACTTCCCTAGGTGTGTAATATACTATTTCTGTTATCAGGTCGTTGGAACGGCGGCGACGGCGTAACCCGTGAGCTAGTATTTCGACGCACCGTGCAGCTCTCCGTGCTGACTGAACGACGTGCATTCCAGCCTTACGGCATGAACGGTAAACTACCACATTCTGTAAATACAGGCTTTTTTTAACCGTCTTTATGCTTTGCTAATGGCTTGCATGCACCGGACTAGGGATGAATGTAGTATACATGGTATGGTGTCAGTAAAAATAGTCATACATTCAGATTTGTTTATAAATTATGCAAAATGTCTCGAGCCAGTTGAATTTATCAGATTTAAAAGAAACGACTGGCTTAGAGCTCTGCCTCATTAAGATGGCAACGTCTGACGAAATTGCGCACAGCTAAATGCCTGAAAACGAGTGTGTCTCCAGTAGGGGTACCACGAAGCCGGTAGACAAGAGATTTGTCTACCTTCAACTGTCACATATGTGTATGAAAATTACGTCACCAACCGGCAACGAGAAAATGATTTTCATCTCCGCTGACGCCTTTCATCAATCCGCTCGATATGTCCAAACCACCTGAGCATAAAGAGTAACAAAACATCCATCCTCACAAACTTTCGCGTTTATAATATTAGTAGGTCTTCATTATTGTATTATTTGTATGCTAATTAATATTAGGTGGGGAAGCCGGGGCGAGGGGACTCAACTTGCTCGAGAGGACTGACGGCCGGTTGATCAACTTGGGAGGAAAAGCGTCTATAGAAGCTTACCCAGGTGTAAGTATACCGAAACTAGATGTAATGATAAATACGTTTTATGATATTCACGCGAGACGATGATATTCTCAATTCAAAATTGGGCACAAATTCTAATAGTAGGGCCAATTCCAACGTCAAAAATAATTTATTTTCTGTAGGTATAAAAAGTGCACTTAGAAAGGCGAATAGTCAAACAAGGCACTCTAAACTCGTCCATGAAGATTGGCTAAATGTAAACAGCAGTCCATATCCATCGACGAGTTGCTGGTTCTAAATGCAGTACCCCGAGAAGAACCAGCAAGACACTCGAGGGCAAATTGCAAAAGTTACTCACAATTGCTGATAGTTAAGTAACAATTCTGATAGTTGGGCACTAATTCTGATGGTTGGGCACATATCGTAAAAGTTGGGCACAAATGGGTTCATACAATGGGAAAAGATTCGAAGCATTTTACAATAATATTTGAAGCTCTGCAAAGTAGGTAATGTTTCTACTGTGGTGACTCTTTCACCTACTTTTATTTAGGTTTACCTTTTAAAGTGCTAACTCAAATTCTATTTCCAGGACAAATACATAATGAATTCACCCGGAGGCGGTGGCTATGGTCGTCCCGAAGATGTTACCGAAGAAGACAGACGAACAAACAAACAGTACAGCGAGTTCCTCGAAAGGGGTAGCGTTTACGAGTACAGGAGTGCGCAGGAGTCGGTTTAATAATGTTATTTTTATAATGGTACTGATTCTGCTTTACAGCGACTAAACTTATTTTAGTTTACTCCTGTCATTTTCTTTCTCCTAGAAAAGAAAAGAGACGAGAGATATTTAGTCCTGCCATTAGCCTTACTTACTAAGGCATTTCATAACTTGTTTAATGCATAAGTAAAGTCACGACTAAAATACAGCCTCTGACAGGACTAAATTCGGTAGGTTATCTTTTATCCCTTTTCTTTCTTTGAGGTAAGACAAAGACAGGGCTAAACCAAAATAAGTTTAGTCAGTGTAAAACAGAATCGGCCCCAATATCAGAATAAAAAGTATATATTTTTATACATAATATGTTATAATATTATAATCAAAGATGTACATTGATAGATATGCCCTCATCGTGACAGCGACAAAAAGTTTCGATCATGAAATAAGTGACCTCTCTCAGTTAGAATCTGTAGTCATCTGAATTACTGCACGAGAAAGAGATTCGATATACGTGATACTGGTATACGCGACAACACCACAGATTTTCTTCATTTTGGGGCCTACCGCGTTCTCAGATTTACAATATTTCCGCTGTTACTTCGGACCGATGGGTGTCATACATACACATTCTCACGCCTTTTTCCCAAAGTGGTAGCCAGAGACCACCGCCTGCTACGATCCCGGCACACCTCCCACACCCGATCGGTGTCAAAAAGTGACAAACGCCATAGTAACAACACAGGTTCAAGGCATATCTAATTATCATAACCCTTTGCCATAACAATGTAAAGAATTAAAATAATTCATAAATGTACCATAATAATGTATAAGAAAACACTTTTTAATTAAATGATTCTACCAGACGCTATGGTCATCGGGTTTGACGGGTTTATAACATATTTATATATTATTATTAAGTTAATATTATTATTATATATTTTTGTTTAGGGGTCCAATGTATCTCGTGAAATGTGGGTATATCCAGTAATGGAATACCTCTGCCTACCCCCGCGGGGATGAAAGGCGTGAGATTATATATATATATATATTTTCCCATTTATATTCAGAATTAAAACTTGTCAAATTAATACAATTAATAAAACATCGTCCGTGCTCATGGTCATTTTGTCCTTTTAAACTTGTATGAAAAAGTACATTTTGTATAATAATTAATATTTTTTTTATTCGATTGCAATCAGATTATGTTTAAGATTATATTACTTCAAGTTGTGTTATTATTATTGATATGATTGATAGATCTTATATTTAAAAGGATCACTATAATCTGTACAATGGTATTCTTTTACTACACATAAAATAACGCTTCATACACGTTAAATGAGTTGAAGAGATAAATAAAAGAAATATGTTAACATGTAAAGTTTATTGTCATAATATAGTTTCATAGACAACTGAACACTGTACAGACTCCGCACGTAGACGACGTTAAGTTGTCTGTGTATAGTTTTAAACAGATGTAAGTACAGCTATCTTTTAATATTTTATAGATGTGCAATATTTTAAGAAAATATTGTTTTTTTTTGCCATTTATTGTTGTGTTTTTTATTACATATTATTTAAATAATTATTTTAATATACTTAAATACAAATCTGAGTTTTTAATTTTTTTTCATTACAATAATAAAATTTTGTATGAACTAAATAAGCACCTTAATGTAAAGGCAGTATTTACTATTTTAACATGTTTTATATTAACAAGCCAACACACAATTTTTATGTGGTCCTAATACTTTTATATCTGCTTTACCTAAAATATGAGTTGGTCAGGTAAACTCGCCACCAAGACTTTTCGTGATTCGTGAGGCCCTAGTACTTTACGCGGAAACAAATCATTCTTTTAAATGACGAGCGCCACGCAGTTCTCATGTGCCTAAAACCCTTGGAATACCAGTATAAGGTTACGAGACCTTTAGAATATCACAGAAAACTACATCATTCTAGGAGTTTTCGCAGAGAAAATATCTCAGAATTTTCACAATCTCCCATATTTTTCGAGAACACCACGCCATGATCACACTCATGATGTCCTAGTAAATGCGTAAAGACGCAGAATGCAGCAAATTTAAGAAAACGTTCGAATGTTCCAGTACCTTCGAGAAAGTTCCAGAAAGTTCTACATAAAAGAGAATCTGTCCTTGTCGAACTGAAAGAGCATCTGTCAGGCAGCATGGTCTCCTGCAGATAATATATTGTTTGAATTGTCACAATATTGTTGCATATTATTATATCACAAGGAACCACTCCTTCAAAACACTTTTAAGGCGCTCATAGGGTCCTAGTACTTTACGCGGTAACAAACCATTCTTCCTAAAATGTTAAAATGCCCCGGTACCTCCAACCGGAACGTTTCAGAAAGTTCCAGTGACTTCGAGAAATTTCTACATAAAAGAGAACCTGTCCTTGTCGAACTGGAAGACCGTCTGTCAGGCAGAATGGTCTCCTGCAGCTGCCCGCGCTTCGCGGTTCTCGTGTGCCCAAAACCCGTGAAGTTCCAGAAGGATAGACACGGCAGTGTGCCCGTGCCCACTGCGGATCAGATCTTGGAGGGTCATCCTGGATGGGTGCTCTGGTCTGATCATGTCACCAGACGTTTTCACCGTCTTCCATATTTTTCGAGAACATCACGCCATCATCACACTCCTGATGTCCTAGTACTTTACGCAGAACTCAGCAAAATTTAAGAAAACGGTTGAATTTTCCAGTACCTTCGAGAAAGTTCTAAAGAGTTTTACATGAAAGAGAACCTGTCCTTGTCGAACTGGAAGAGCGTCTGTCAGGCAGAATGGTCTCCTGCAGCTGCCAGCGCTTCGCGGTTCTCGTGTGCCCAAAACCCGTGGAGTTGAAGGATAGACACGGCAGTGTGCCCGTGCCCACTGCGGATCAGATCTTGGAGGATCATCCTGGATGGGTGCTCTGGTCTGATAATGACATAACAGACCTTTTTACCATCTTCCATATTTTTCGAGAACATCACGCCATCATCACACTTCTGATGTCCTAGTACTTTACGCAGAACTCAGCAAAATTTAAGAAAACGTTCGAATTTTCCAGTACCTTCGAGAAAGTTCTAGAGAGTTTTACATGAAAGAGAACCTGTCCTTGTCGAACTGGAAGACCGTCTGTCAGGCAGAATGGTCTCCTGCAGCTGCCAGCGCTTCACGGTTCTCGTGTGCCCAAAACCCGTGAAGTTCCAGAAGTATGGACACGGCAGTGTGCCCGTGCCCACTGCGGATCAGATCTTGGAGGGTCATCCTGGATGGGTGCTCTGGTCTGATCATGTCACCAGACGTTTTCACCGTCTTCCATATTTTTCGAGAACATCACGCCATCATCACACTCCTGATGTCCTAGTACTTTACGCAGAACTCAGCAAAATTTAAGAAAACGGTTGAATTTTCCAGTACCTTCGAGAAAGTTCTAAAGAGTTTTACATGAAAGAGAACCTGTCCTTGTCGAACTGGAAGAGCGTCTGTCAGGCAGAATGGTCTCCTGCAGCTGCCAGCGCTTCGCGGTTCTCGTGTGCCCAAAACCCGTGGAGTTGAAGGATAGACACGGCAGTGTGCCCGTGCCCACTGCGGATCAGATCTTGGAGGATCATCCTGGATGGGTGCTCTGGTCTGATAATGACATAACAGACCTTTTTACCATCTTCCATATTTTTCGAGAACATCACGCCATCATCACACTTCTGATGTCCTAGTACTTTACGCAGAACTCAGCAAAATTTAAGAAAACGTTCGAATTTTCCAGTACCTTCGAGAAAGTTCTAGAGAGTTTTACATGAAAGAGAACCTGTCCTTGTCGAACTGGAAGACCGTCTGTCAGGCAGAATGGTCTCCTGCAGCTGCCAGCGCTTCACGGTTCTCGTGTGCCCAAAACCCGTGAAGTTCCAGAAGTATGGACACGGCAGTGTGCCCGTGCCCACTGCGGATCAGATCTTGGAGGGTGATCCTAGATGGGTGCTCTGGTCTGATCATGTCAAAGATCTCGTCTTTCACGTCTTCGAAGTTGACTGGCTCTGCGCCGTGAGCGATCATTTGCTCTTGGATGGCCTGGAAAAAGTTAATTCAATAAGGTATTTTACTGCCAAGTCAAATGAGTAACTTTTTTTTACTGAGTAAATGTACCGAGTACTGACTTTTTGATCATTTTTAGTAATAAATTGCTAGACTTTTTTTGATTGTTTTATTGATTTATAATTTGCTATAATTGTAGAATGAAGATCGAAATGCATATTTTTGTAAATTGTTTAGCAATTTAATTTCGATGCAGTTAACCCTATTATGGGACAGTTGACATATATGGCAGTCATTAATTAAAAAGATTATCCCAAAACACCTTTAAACATGTATTTCGGTTTTCACTTTAAAATTATAGCCAAATTTAAAAATAATTAAACAATCAAAAAATTATTCAAATTGAGTACTAGAAACTATGACCTTGCTATTTCAGTAAATTTTACATAATAAAATTTCGTTTTGACAGATCATAAAAAAAAAGTAACTGATTTGACTGGTAGGGCACTATTGTATTAGTGTTGCTTTGCTAAGGATATATTTTGCCAAACGTAAATTAAGCGTAAAATCTTTGTTGGAATTGATCCCGTCATTGCAAAATATGCAAAATTGCAAAATATGAGTGCTTTTAGTAAAATAAAAACTGCATGATCTCGAATATAAGGTATTAGCTTACATTATATGGGCATAGCAAAACTACCAACCTTAAAGAAATAATTCAACGTGAAAGCGTCAAGGTATCCCTGCGAGTTGATATCCAGTATCCTGAACAGGTAGGCCAGGGCGGCAGGCTGTTTCCTGTTCTCCAGAGCAAGAACCAGATCCAGGTAAGTTTTGTAGTCCATCTCACCGTCGTAGGTGAGACACTGTTGGAATACGCGCTGAAGGAACGCGCGGGTGAGCGTGCCCGACCCGTACCTGGTGAAAGAAAACTTTGGTCAGGCTTTTGGCGCGAATAAAAAAAAGTTCAAATAAAAATTTCCAAATTTTCTTGCTTGTAAGTCATTTTGGTCATGAATAACTCTTGTCTCAGTAAGCTTGGTCATTCGAGTATACTTACCCAGCCAGCTCGTTGATGCTGAGCATGCCATTGTGATCCCTATCAAGGTTGAGGTACTGCCCGTACACCCGCAGTGCAGACGCAGCGCTAAACCAGTTCTGCTCTTGCAGTTCCATTGGCAAGTCTTCTTCTCGAAGCTGGAAGTGATTTGAGAATAATAAAAGATGTTTATTTATTTTTTCATCAACATTGAATCGATTAGTGAAGTGAATTAGGGGTTCAACCTATTTATTATAAATAAAAGTAGCGGATCTCGAATGTCGAAAAACTCTTTTTTAGCTAAAGCCTACGCACCAAATTTCATCATGTTTAGTTTATCAGAAAAGGTAACAGACAGTATTACTTTCCTATTCACATTTATAACAGTAGTTATTGGCATTCCGGTTTCAATGAATAACATTTAAAATTTGTAGCAGGCATATAACTTTAAAATATAACGGCTCTTCTTGTTGCGATTATAGCAACATTAAAATTTAAATATTAAAAAAAATGTTTTATATCGACGACTTTGTCTTCTATTCTATTTTACAAAGATCTATTCCTATAAAACTATTCTTCATATGAAAGTATCCAATCTTTATATAGAATGCCCAAAAAACCTACCAAATACAGTTTATAACATTTCTAGCGTCTCTTACTAACCTCCAGCAAATCGTCCAAGAAAGAGCAAGACAGCACATCCCTAATCCGGACGCGACCAACCCGCAACGGATCCAGAAAGAATAGGAACTTCCTCGCACAAGTGCACACATAGAACGATGTGAAGGATGAGTCCAGGCCGTCTAGGGCCGCCAGAGACGGTACCAATTCAGCTATGTAGCTCTCTAGATCCTGTGAAGAAAATAATGTAATGAATGGGATACTGTAAATAGTTTCTTATACCCGAAGAGGTAGGCTAGGTTAGGTTAGTCACCAGTATATTTTTGGACCCTAAAAAATGACATAGACATTTAGTTTATGTTAATTATTGACAAATATGTGCTTGAAAAGGCTATGGGCCATGGCTACGGGAGCAGGTTTCAGAGTGCACTCGCTCACTTTGGTGAATTGCCAAGTTCGTTTGCAATTCAAAACAAATAATAATAAATAACTTGCACTTGTTCAAACAAGTCACTTCCACATGAATAAAGTAAATCTACAAACATAAAAAAATATGCTTTTAAGTTTAAGTCAAGTTTATCATATGATTATAATTGTGTATTATTGCATGCATTCTTTATATCATAGAACCACTGTTAGCTTTAAGTAGTCTTTGAAATATCCAATCAGTGACATATTAGCTAATATTATATTATGATGATTTTTTACAATTTCATGTTCATACAAAATTGATTAATAGTGTGTTCTGCGACATCCTCTATGTGCTCTTTAAGTATCTTAATGTCATAACTACTAAAACATACCAACATAATATTCTACAGATCCTCTTTCCTACTACCACGTTGAAACAAAAATAGATACACACATGCTCAGTCAGATACCCCTGCCCGGTGACATCGTACAGGGACAGTCCGATCCTGGTCTGCTGCAGCCAGACTCGCCTCATCACGTAGTTGAAGAGAGACACGCCACGGACGCGTCCGATCCCTCCCTCCGCCGCTTGAAGACGGCCAAACACTTCTGCCGTGAAGTACGGTCTGGGAAATATTTCTGTATTTAGTAATGTGTCCGTACATTGTTTTACCATAATTTAATTTTAAACTATCTTGTCTTCCAAGCTCGATTCAAGAACACACATTCACAAATTTATTTTATTAAAGTTGGTTAGATGGTTTTGGAGATGCATGTATAAACACAATGACATGTATGTGTGAACACAATGACATGTGGTTTTTATATATTGAGATTAGCGGACTTGTCAACTGAATTACCTCCAAAGATTCCCATTTTTTTTTTATAAAAACTCTTTACTCACAAGTTTTACTCTAATTTGATGATTTTTTTTTTTTAAATATTTTTCAATATTTAAAGTTGATGAATAGTATACGAATGCATAGAAGACAAACAAGTGATTGGTCCCACTAACTCATTGACATCATATAGTCAGTCAATCAGAAGTTAAAAGGTTGTAACTTTTTAACTTATGTATTTCTTTTTGAAGTAAGATTTTTTTTGTTACATAAATTATAATTTTCAAAAAGTTTAGTGATTTAGCCAGAGGAAAGATTTCTTATTTTTCCATTAATGAGGATCAGTACAGTTATAGCAAATCCATTAGAAATATTATCCACGTTATTCTTTATGATATAAGAATGATATCTCTTTTTGAATTATCCAAATACGACCATTACTTACTAAGATATTAAATAATAAACATACTCGATGATCGCGAGAGCGTGTACGTCACTGTGAGGGAACCAAGTACGGCCGGCCGGCCGGCACTCAATGATCGCGGGAGCGTGATGACGTCATAATGAGGGCGACGCTACCGCGGCGGCTACTCGGTGAACTTCGCTAGGAATTCGGTCATAACTTTGTCAATTTTTGTCGTAGAACAAAACTTTTTGTACTGTATGTTAAGGATTTCTTAGCTCTATAAATCTGCATTCTCAACTAAAAACGTTACGGATCCTCATTGTCATCCTCACCTATATTTAGGGCCAGCATCATCCCGTATCTTCCTGAACTGTAAATAGTCGATTGTCAACTCATCGTTATTGGCCATACTATAACTCCCGTTAGACTTCTCTAGCAAACTCCAAAGATGTTTAAGTTCACTATTATCCAGCAATTCTTTGCTCTTCTTCTGCAGGAACTGTGCCCGTGTTTCTTCTCTCAACTTCTGTGCTAGAACTTCATCAGGGCGTGGCAGTTTGTAGTAGAATTTTGGTATTTTCTGATACGATTCTTCATTATCATCGAATTTGGGCTTGTAAAGCTGCTTAAAAGTTTCTGCTTCGATTTTTTCGCTTTCTTCTTTCGTGATGCTTGTGCAAGTCTCTGGAAATTAATAGAGAAATGAAAAGGTATATTCTAAATATTATGAATGCATCGCTTTTGCATTTCGCATTTGTTTGTTTGTAACGCTTGAACCACTGAACCGATTATAAAATATATTTCATTAATGGAAAGATATTTTAAATCTCGAGCTATAAACTTGTTTAATAATTAATAGAAAAATAGGCTCATGTCTTGAATATTTTCTACTCGAATATTGGAAGTACCTACTACCCAAAGAGATTAAAATATAATAGGACATAGAGGGGGCATTCGGAATATTTTCATGCAAAACTTTGAAGCATGTTTGAAGCTCAAGCGTCTTGTCAGTTAGTATGAACGCAAGCTGTCATTCGGTCGTAATTATACTCGACTTATTCCACTTGGAATAACTTTTGGCTTCAAATTTTCCCCGCGTTGTCCCCTCTATGCCCTATTATATTTTAATCTCTTTGCTAAACCTGTCAGGTGGGCCAAAGCTTGACCTTTCTTTTACTTTTATCATGCCTCTGCTTCTGGGGGGTGCGTACGGGCTTTCTCACAATATTTACACAACAAGATAGCTAAAAAAAACAATAATACTATACCATCTAACTTCTTGATGTATCGTCTCAGGCGGTTTTTCAGATCATTATTTATTTTCATTTCCTGGTCATCTAAAGATGTGTGACCACCTGAACTGTTGTTGTTGACATTGTCTTCTTTGGATATTTGGTCTTTAATTGTTACCGACATGATTTTATGTGAGAAATTCCAATATACTTATTTACGTAAACATCACAGGTAAACATCTAAAGTAGGTAAACCCACAGATATCTCCTCAGGAAGAATGACGTTTCTGATAACACATCAATCTCAATTTGATGGAATACTGTGATTGATTATTTATTTGTTGTCCACACAAAAGCTTTATACCTACTCAAAGCAACGAAGAGTCAATAAAACTGATTAACAGATAGGTAATTATTATGTTTTGTAAGAAGATTGTAAGCGGTGTTTTTATTTATTGAGTTTTATATTTTAATTTTTAAAAAATACTAAGAATCATCGTAAAATGGAATGTTAGTATAATACTTCTACCATACGCAAGATGGCGTTGGTTGATAAAGTTTTAGCTACTCGACACTAGAGGCGCTTAGTTCAATATTTGTCTCGACACAAAAAAACTTCTGAAAAATTCATCATAAATTTGATCATTCTAATTTGTTCCTAAATTGAGCCTTGGGTATACTAGATTAATTAGAGTTTACCCATTTCCGTGCTACAATATCTATGTAATTCCAAAGTTATTTAATTATGTAGGTACTTACCTAAGAAGTAGGTAGTACGACAAAAGTAGACATTGCAACCGCTTTCGATATTTTATGAAACAATAATCTCGTACAATTTAATCATTGTTGTCACAGCAACCGCAGATTGCGGTTAATTTTCCAATTTACGGGGTAATATTACACCTTCGACGTGACGCAGTTGCGTTGAGCCAGTGAAACTTATCCATAGGCCGGAGCACAGATGTAGAGTAGACGTGGAAAAGACAACAATTATATCGTAGAAAGTATTGATACAATTAATTATATAGCACATAAAATTACAACAGACCACATAACGCATTTTTAAAATATCTCGATAAGATAAATTTGACGAGTCCCTCGATCGGTAGAGTCGACGTCAGTTAGTCATAACAGGTCATAAGTTACTTTAATTTTTATAAATAAGACGATTTTTGTCGCCTATTTCACGTAACACGATATGATTGGCAATTGAATTCGGTGTAAACTAACATAATTGGGTGTAAATTGTGTGTTATATCAAACAGGCTGTAGGTACATATACGATGCTCAATGGCATCAAATCTACTACTGCCTACACAGCGATTATTCGTTGTATGTGAACACCAAAAACAAAAATAACAAACCAACTTCAACGAAAGGCATTAAAAAGACTATTATTTACATATTCAACATCCATTACCCACTGTTAATAAACCTACCTATTAGCACCATTGGGTACGCTGATGATAGCGAGTGATTTGCTGATGTCCGTTGAGGAGTTCCGTTCACGGCCTGAAGTTCTTCATCAGATTTTAACAACGCTTAAGGTGGTAACTATACCTTAAGCGTAATCCCATATACTTAAGTTCAAATAAAAAAAAATGGACTCCGCGGCAATTAACAATCGTTAGGTATCCATATCGCACAATTTATTTTTCCCAATTTTGAATTGGGTAGATTAAATCTTTTAGATTATCTCCAATTTTAGATTAATCGAGAACTGCTTTCTAAGTAGACCAATTTGATTGACAATTCAAGTATATTGCTAAGCAAATCGTGTCGTGTAGACACAACGGCGATGAAGAGAATTTTTGCGACTCTATATTATATTTCTCATGATATTTTTGATTGTCATTTCCAGCAAGATTATACGCGCTTGGCGGTGCCATACCGTTTGACAGGAGCCGCGGTTTAATATCAGATGCTTTCTTCAAAACCCTGTATTTTGCATCGGTTAAAATTTTCTCTGCACTTGGGTTTTTATTATTATTTTACACTGATGTTCCTTGTTAATATAATAATGAGTGGAGTAATAGACAGTAAAGTGAGATTGAGAAATCACACGCCTGCTATTGGAATTTTAGCCTGTTCTGACTGAACTATCAGGCGGATCCAGTCCTCAAAAAAGGTTGTGGTCACAGCCGCCAGAAAATCGGCCAAGTGCAAGTTGGAGTATGAATCCGCTCATGATCGATGCACTATGCATTTCCTTTGTAGGGATATTTACAAAGTGGGTATATGACGCCCTGACCAAAATTTTGTATAGTGTACGGAGTGTACCTACCAGTTCCATCCAACTGTTCCAAGTTGCCCATTACAACCGGTAAAATGTTAGTCTGAAAATGACAAAACAAAAGTAAACATTAAAGTGTGACGTCACAAAGTCTATTAGGGTTGTGGACATGCCCATCGTGCCCAGTGACACCCCCTAAGTAGAAAGCTGCATTCGTCCTTGCTTACGACATTCTTGAATAGAGAGAGGATCTATACATACTTTGTAATAATTATAAATACAGTAAGTATTACTTGAGTAGGTAGTTACTCAAGTCTTTCATTTTCCCATCGCATTTTCAACCACATATTTTTTACCTAAACGTAACAAGAAAATAACGAATACACACTCACGTCACAACTTACACAACACGTGATGTACGGAGATATGTATTGAATAATGCAGGTGTTTTGCTTATAGTGCAGTTTTTAATTAGCCGAAGAAATTATCCGCATTACACAATAATAATACGGCGCTGCCTTTCTTTATTAGGGACGATACTCGTAAATTTTGATGTTTAACGTGTAAACGTTTTAGTGGTAGCTGTATTTTAGTGGTTTAAGATTTGTGGTTAATTAGATAGCGTTTTTATTGTTTAATTAGAGTTAGATACCTGCAGAGTCTATATAAATTGTAAGTGTAAGTTTCTTTGTTTATATTTTGAGTCAGTCACGTCTTGGAGCTGTTCATGCCTTACTAGTAGAAATGTTAGTATCTTTTCAATTCAATTAAAATTAAATATAAATCAGTGGTAGCCCTGTGATGAGGCTAAGGTTCAAATTATTGTACTACTGAGTAATTAAAAAAACTTAGTTAATTATATTTGTCACTAGCTCAAAGCTGGAAAACATCGTGAAAAAAAACCATCCAAGTACGAGTCGGACTCGGGTACGAACTGTTCCGTACTATTTCTGAGGTATGTGTAACTGACCCTCTCCGGATGGCGATGGGCTCACCACGTTTAGGGGTCGAATATTCTCGTGAAAAGTGGGTATTTCCGGATATGGAATCTGCCCACCCCCTCGGGGATAAAAGGCGTGAGATTATGATAATAATAATTAATGCCCTTACCGGAAACCAAACCCGGGTCTCATGTACGGAATCGGGCACTGTTCCAACTGGGCTATCACTGCTTTTAACTTGACTTTTGAGTATAAGTAATCTCTCACGCCTTTCAACCCCGAAGGGGTAGGCAGAGGTATTCCATTGCTGGATATACCCACATTTCACGAGATACATTGGACCCCTAAACGTGATAGGTGGTGAGCCCATCGCCGGACCGGGTCTATTTACACATGTCTCAGAATTATTTCTGAGACCTGCGGGTTTCCTCACGATGTTTTCCTTCACCGACGAGCTAGTGATAAATAGTTTAGAGTATACCACTCGGTATTAGAAGGGAAACAAATAAATTGCACTGATTGATATAATTGCTAGAAAGATGACTGGTTGAAAACTTTTACGGCACGAGGCGCTGATCTCGGGCAATTAATTTCGTAATCCACTTTTCAAAGGTGCCGCGTTTTGATTAAAAGTTATATATGTTATGTGTTGTATAATATGTATCTAGGTAATATAATAATAATAACAATAAATTGTGGGACACAATTCACACACGGTTATTTAGTCCCAAACTAGGCAGAGCTTGTACTATGGGTACTTACTAAACAACTGATAGACATACTTAAATAAATATTAAACACCCAGACACGAAGCCAGCCGGGGATCGAACCCGCGACCTCCGACTCAGAAGGCAGGGTCACTACCAACTGAGCCAACAGGCCCGTAAATATGAACATAGTAAAGTTAGACATTATACAAGTAGTCGATCGATACTGAACAAACTAATTCCTGAAATTAGTTTGTTCAGTATCGACTCTACATCATCGATGACAGCTATTTTTATTTTAATACGTGTTAAATTTATAAAAAAAAAATTAGCATAGCTAATAGTCCTATCGTAGCGTATCGGAAATCGCACTATTGGTTAGACACAACTAAAGTATGAAGGCATCATAATTTTCTTATATTAATATACCTACTAACTGGGGTGTATGAGGAATTGCGCTTATTCTGTTACGCGTTGTAGGTATAATGTAGGAAACGGTTTATGTCTGTAAGTATGTACCTTAATCCATTGTTAACTTCAGTGCACCACCTATCTTCATCTGTTTATCTCAGTTACCTACATCCATCATAAGGTTGCCTGGAAGAAATCACTTAAAGCGATAAGACCGCCCATTGTAGGTACTTTTTTTGTATCACTGTGTCACTTGTTGCATATTTTTATTGGTGTACAATAAAGAGTTGTTACTTACTTAATGTGAAAAAATTTGCTCACGCCGTTATCTCCGAGGGGGTAGGCAGTTTTCACAAGTAGGTATACTTACTTATTTTTATAGACCTCTTAACGTGACAGGTCGTGAGCCCATCGCCGGGCCTACGTGCTTACAGTTGTCACAGAACATAATCAATGTTGGGACTGCAATTTTACACTACCTCGACGGTGAAGGATAACACCGATAAGAAACCGGGATCCAAAAAATATACCTACTGGCGTAGGTATAAGTGGGTAGGGACTTATTTCCTAGAATTAAATACTTACCTCTGAGTATCCCCTTAGGGATAAAAGGGGAGAATAAATATTTTACGCAAATCGTCATTTCTTTGCGGCACACGCGTTGAAGTCATTTCTATAAAGTGACACTATTTTAAAGAAAACCTATTTCAAAAGGTACCTATAATCTATTCGCTTTGATTATTTACTCTATTCGATGTGATTATTAGTTATTATTAGTAAATATTATTTATAAGTAAATACACGGTCACGGGTTATCCCCGAGGAGGTGGAGGTATTCTATCCTTGAAAGTGCCTACTGTATTATTCGGACCCCTAAAACTGACGAGCGGTGAATCAGAACCAATTCTAGAGCCTTCGAATATCTTTACAATGCTTCTTCACTTTCGTATGATTTTGAAAAACTAATGGGTAACTACGTATATGCACTTAGCCGATACAACTCTGTCAATGTAGTTAAGTGAGTAGGTACAATGCAAATTATGACATCAATTACTAGCCCTAAATATTTTCCTATTTCCCTGGCTATTACATAATTTTCGTAAGAGGCAAAACCTCTTTATTCGTACGTATGACAAAAGGCCAGGTAACGAAACGCAAGCGCAAACCGGACCATCCGTTGGGTGCGCGAGCGCAACCCACCGAACGAGTTTCCGAGCTTAGTTGCTCAGTTATGCGCGAGACGTCGTGGGGAGCGGACGTGCCGCCGAACTTTTTTAAGTGTCAAAATTAAACGTGCGTTCGAAAAGTGTAACTCCTGTGTTTGACGTTGCTGTGTTGTAATAAAAATTAAAATCAACAGTTTTTTATGAACTTAGTGTATTGTTTATGGATAGAACGGATACAATACAACAGACACTAAAGGTAAGACTACGCTGCTAAGTTAAGAAGAGCCCTATTTCTACAAGCTGCTCTAGTCAGCCAAGTCTTTTCTCAAGGGTTGAGTATGCTCGCATTGCTCAGAAATTTGTCAACAATTGTGCAATTTAATTTTCTATACAAAAATGCGGCGAATTTTGCAACATCTAATTTGGTTTCGTAGTTTTTTTTACATAATTCATTCATCTCGCGGCCTTGTGTCTCTGGAATGTCAACATTGAAGAAAATGTGAATGTCCCAACAGGGACCAGCCTAAACTTAGCTCACGGAACCTGTTTCGCCTGCCTCTAGACAATGGATCTCGTATTTTCAAAGCTAGACAACCCCATTCTGTCAAAGCGCTATTACTGTCGGCGAATTGAAGTTTTCGATCTGGATTGGAGGTGCAGCGGCGCATTCCAATTATCCCAAGGTGTTTTACATTAGTTTTGTCAACCTAATGGTCTTTGGGGGAAGTGTGAGGTCTCAAAGCCCATTAAGGAATCCGGGTCTCAAAGTCGGGAATAAGAAGTCCGGGTTGAATTAAAGAGAGTACCTAATTAGACCCTGTAGTTGAATTTTAGAATTCTATTCATGAAAAATAAAAATATAGTTAGGCACTTCCTCATCACACTTTTATGTTCTTTAGCGAAATCATTTTGAAGAAGTTTGATTGACACTTTCGGAGACCTAGTCTTTATGACATTTATTTTATTTTTATTTTAAATTAACTGTGATTATTTAATCACGTTAATTATTGTTCATGCAGTGGTTTGTAAGTAAGACAGCATAGGTATATTCATTGTATTGTAGAATGAATAATATTTCCAAAATGTGTCATGCAGACAAAGAGATTAAAATATAATAGGACATAGAGGGGGGAATATTTTCATACAAAACTTTGAAGCATGTTTGAAGCTCAAGCGTCACGGGCCATTTACACGAGGGCAATCCACTAAGACTGCATACAAAAAAACGTGAGGACAATTGAATGGATTGTCCTCAAGTTTTTTTTGTATGCAGTCTTAGTGGATTGCCCTCGTGTAAATGGCCCGTCATGTCAGTTAGTATGAACGGGAGCTGTCATTCGGTCGAAATTGTACCTACTAGACTTATTCCACTTGGAATAACTTTTGGCTTCAAATTTTCCTCGCTTTGTCCCCTCTATGCCCTATTATATTTTAATATCTTTGCATGCAGCGGAATTATGTAGGTTTTATTGATTACCTTAATAAATAAATACAACCTAACTAGTCCATGTAATATTTTACGATGTCACTATGATTAATATCTTGACGAATTTTTAAGCCATCATAACTACAAATGAAATGCTTCAATTTCATTAAAATAGAGGACTTGTAAGTTTCTATGTTGATGTTTAACATTCACTTGCAGTATCCATAACTAGATGCAATGCAAATTGGGGTCACTTGTATTAACGTTTCTTCCAAGCTCTTAATTTTGCGCTACTACAAGCCGACATACCTAATCGAATGGTAGTAGAATTTATTAATAATTACTCAAAATAAAAATGAAATCATCTTCCTCGTCATTTTTCACTATCATCAAAGCGTTTGTGAGTTTGTAGAGTTGAATCCTTTACCTATATGTCTATACATGTTTTGCAAGGACATTTGGCAAAGGAGATATTCTGCGTCGGAGAAATTCTGCGAAAAGGACATTCTCAAAGGTCGACAAGGCGTCGGTGACTGCTCTGGTGTTGCAGTTGTCCATGTGTGACGATGACTTTTACCAGCAGTTGTCTTGTCTTCTCGTTTGAACTTCCTTATTAGGTTAGATACCTAACATGACTTTTGGGTCATTTTGCAAAAGAGATATTCATCGAAAGCATTACGTAGCGATATATACAATCTACTAAAGGGATACCTACTTTGCAAAAGGGATATTCTGTGAAAGGGTGGATTTGAAAAAGGGATATTCTACTACTGTATGAATCGCCATAAGACGCAGTACCCTCAAAGTACTAAACGTTCTTCTCAATATGTTACCTCTAAGCATTATAGCGTGCTCGAAGGACATACCATTCTTAACCCACTTAACTACACCGCGGAACGATGTTTTCAATCGATTTACCACTGATTGGTTTCGTGGTACATTCGTAATTTTAATTCTGTATTTTTTAGGTCACAAATAAATCAACTTGAGATTGAAAACATCAATTGGAGACTTGTATGCTAACATTTTTGCATTTGAGGTTAAAGTACCTACGATATTAAATATTATACGAGTATTAAATAATGAATTATGTTCTATTTTGTAATTAGTTATTCGAAATCAAAGTAATACTTAAGTAGGTATATTGCTGCTTTCCAATTTGAAAAAAAATATATCTAATTGGTATGTTGAAACCCAGTTTTTTAACTAGTTCGAAGGCAGATTTTCTGCAAACATATTGTTTACCCTTTTTTTACCCTTACCTTTAAATTAGCTAAAATAGGAACACAAATTTGTAAACATTTATTATAATACAGATTATTATTATAAAAGGGATGTCAACGATTGGTAGGATTACCCTTTGTACTGAGTAAGAGATATATTGAAGAGATGCAGCTTATAGCTCATCCCCTAGTAGGTATTTTATATTTACCACTTCTCAAAGTCATAATTCTTGATGTTCCTAATCTAACTTCCTGCTTTACAGTGTGTTTCGTAAATGTATGATCCAGATATACTATTATTCTGATAATAATGTATGCTGTATGTAGGATTATCACCGTTGTGAAGATCTGTGTGTGTTAGGGCCTCTAAAAGTAGTGCTCTCCTTATATAGAAGCTGGATAAGTCTTCTTTAAGGTGGTAGTACTGGACTACGTCCTAGTTTTTATAGTACGGAATCTTTGTCCTTTTTGAGTATGCACGACAAATAGATAAATAACATACGTATGTTGTGTGATATTTGCGCTTGTGCAGCCATAATTATTCTTGGCTGAACCATGCATATTGTCTCACCAAAAATGGAATCTACGCGCATCAGTACATGCATTTACACTTACTCAGTTTTTTAAATGTAAGCTTGAGTGAAAAATCTGGTTCGTAATGTTATATCAAAGTTTCCTCAAACCCGTGACAAATTGCATACAATAAAATATGTGCAAATAGTAGACAATGAGTCATTTGCAAAGTGTTGTGTGGTTTATTAGGCGGTGTACACACTAAGACGCTTATTAGAGAGATAGATCTAAGTAGATTGTTTAAAAGAAAGCGGAGCTGTGGAGTCGCAATGAATTTCAATTTGACTTTTGATAGCGCACAGATACTTTGTCGATTTTTTTCAAACTTGAAGATGTGGCAATCGTGCCTTGAAGGCCTGCAGTATGTCCTCTCTGGCTAACCAGGCTACAGACATGACGCTGTTCAGAGTCCCACTGTCCTAAGGGCACTGCCTCAAGGGCAACAATCATGAACCCCAGATTTAGTTTGGTGTATGGTCACTGATTTGGGAGCTGCCCAATCATTAATTATTGCTTTCGACGAAAATCCCGCCCGGCACTGTATACGTGCGATGTCTAAAGGAAGATTAGAAACGGGGCGGACCGTGTGAGAGACGTGGCCAGGCCGGGTCCGTCTTGGTCGCAAAAAATATCGGCATAATATATTTTGTATGAAACTAGCTTTTACCCGCGGCTTCGCTCGCCCACGTTTATTTCACCCCGTTAGGAGTTGAATTTTGAAAAATCATTTCTTAGTGGATGCCTACACTGTATAAGCTATCTATGTGCAAAATTTCAAGTCTCTGGACCCAGCGGTATAGGCTGTGCGTTGATATATCACCAACCAGTCAGTTTAGCATCACTACATAGTATAAAACAAAGTCGCTTTTTCTGTCCCTATATCCCTATGTCCCTATATATGTATGCTTATATCTTTAAAACTACGCAACGGATTTTGATGCGTTTTTTTTAATAGATAGTGATTCAAGAGAAAGGTTTTAGTATAAGCATTGCACCCGTGCGAAGTCGGGGCGGGTCGCTAGTTATATGTATATATAGGTATATATATTATGTTTAGCGTTTGTGGACTATGAAAAAGCCTTTGATTCCATCGAAACCTGGGCAGTGTTACAGTCCCTTCAGCGATGCCGTATCGACTATAGGTATATAGAAGTGTTGAAGTGTTTGTATAGAAACGCCACTATGTCTATCCGATTGCAGGACGAGAGCACGGAACCAATCCAATTGCAAAGAGGCGTGAGACAGGGAGACATCATCTCTCCTAAACTGTTCGCGAACGCATTGGAGGACGTTTTCAAGCTCTTGGATTGGGACGGATTTGGCATCAACATCAATGGCGAATACATCACCCACCTTCGTTTCGCCGATGATATAGTCATCATGGCTGAATCGCTGGAGGATATGAACACTATGCTTGGAGACCTCAACAACGTTTCTCAACAGGTGGGTCTTAAAATGAATATGGACAAGACGAAAATTATGTCGAATGTACATGTTCCACCCATGCCGGTATTTGTTGGAAACGTTGCTATCGAAGTTGTCGACCAGTACGTTTACCTTGGACAAACTGTTCAACTAGGTAAGTCCAACTTCGACAAAGAGGTCGCCCGAAGAATCCAACTCGGATGGGCAGCGTTCGGGAAACTACGCGATATATTTTCGTCCAAAATTCCACAGTGCCTGAAGTCGAGGGTTTATAACCAATGTGTGTTGCCAGTGATGACCTATGGCACAGAAACGTGGTCCCTAACTGCTGGCCTCCTAGATAAGCTCAGAGTCACCCAACGAGCCATGGAGAGAGCTATGCTCGGAGTTTCTTTGCGCGATAGAATCCGGAACGAGGAAATCCGCCGAAGAACTAAGGTCACCGACATAGCTCTCAGAATCTGCAAGCTTAAGTGGCAATGGGCAGGCCACATCGCTCGAAGAACCGATAACCGATGGGGAAGAAAGGTTCTCGAGTGGCGACCACGAACCGGAAGACGCAGCGTTGGTAGGCCTCCCACCAGGTGGACCGACGACATCGTCAAGGTCGCGGGTAACCGGTGGATGCAAGCGGCAAGTTGCCGTTCGTTATGGCGTTCTATGGGGGAGGCCTTTGTTCAACAGTGGACGTCTTCCGGCTGATGATGAGGTATATATAGATATGGGCATATGTTC
The DNA here is from genome assembly GCA_963855545.1 of Ethmia dodecea. NCBI lineage: Eukaryota > Metazoa > Arthropoda > Insecta > Lepidoptera > Depressariidae > Ethmia > Ethmia dodecea. The sequence goes on along the minus strand of OY979458.1, from coordinate 9,455,755 downwards.
TATATGAATTTCTAAATTAAAACTCGTCGGTGTCAATGACGGCGGCGTCTGGTCAATTTTTTCCAGTGCTAGTCAAACACTGCCTGGTATGGTCTGTCCATAGCCCTGCTATATCCCTTAATAGTCCTATAATGGTTGTATAGTGCCTTGCAAAAGTGGTTCCCTGTGCCAATAAGGCAGTGTTTGTCCCTATCCATCAAACGCCGCCACTTTCGCCTAATTACCGCAATGGAATAACATTACGTGGAGGATGCGATTGCGTTTCCTGCGTTTAAATTCATAATTGCGACCTTAGAGCGTCCTGCCAGTTTTAGGTTAACTTCTAGGCCGATTTAGCTCAGATTTCGTAGTTTTTATTTATTACAGAACAAGTTCAACGAGACGAGTATGAAAAAGACCACCAGAGACCCCAAAAAGTATGCGCGTGAAATATGTAGATGAAAAGGTGCGTAGTACCGATTCATTATGCCCTGCCTTCTGAGTCGGAGGTTGCGGGTTTGATCCCCGCTCGGGGCCAAAATTTGTGGGCATGAACATCTCTGTTGGCTTCGTGTCTAGGTGTTTCATATTTATTTACGTATGTTTATCAGTGGTTTAGTACCCATAGTAAGGGCTCTGCCTAGTTTGGGACTGAATAACCGTGTGTGAATTGTGTCATACAATTTATTATTATTGTTGACTCGTCTAATGTCGCATCGTCGTTGTGTCTGATGGGAAACCTCCCTTTCACGGCACTCGCTTGTGGAATATTAAAAACCGGCCAAGTGCGAGTCGGACTCCCGCACCAAGGGTTCCGAACCATTATCTATAAAAACGTAAAAAAAAAACACGTTTGTTGTATAGGAGCCCCCCTTAAATATTTATTTTATTTTGTTTTTAGTATTTGTTGTTTTAGCGGCAATAGAAATACATCATCTATGGAATTTTCAACTGTTTAGCTATCGCGGTTCTTGAGATACAGTCTGGTGACAGACAGATGGACGCATAGACAGCGAAGTCTTGGTAATAGGGTCCCGTTTTTACCCTGTGGGTACGGAGCCCTAAAAAATCCCCTTGGGGTCGCTATATCGTCCTAGAGTTGTAAATTAGGATTACCAACATTTTACTCAATCTCCTTTCAATGAAGTAGATTATAGATGTCAAATGATTATGAAAATTTGCATACATAAATAGTGGGGGCCACGGTCAATGTACGTAATTCGAGACGGAAAAATGCTACTAAATATGTATTTGCATAAGTTGATTGAATATATAAATATTCATGAAATTGCTTTGGATTCAATGTGGTAACATCTGCTCATACTATATGGAGACCTCTTGTTAATATTTCTTGAACAGATGCAGCTATCTTTTTATTTAGATATTACTATTTCTTCTGATTTAACTTGCGTCTATATTTACTAGTATACAAGGTTTTTCAAGGTTTTTAAGAGCAGTGATAGCCTGGACGGTTAAAGAGCCGGCTGAAAATCAGTGAGGCTCGGGTTCGAATCCTGGCATGTACCAATGAGTTTTTCAAAAAACTTACGTAGGTACATATTTATCACTAGCTCGACGGTGAAGGAAAACATAGTGAGGAAAGCCGCAGGTCTCAGAATTAGTTCTGAGACACTCACCACTTATCACGTTTAGGGGTCCAATATATCTCGTGAAATGTGGGTATATCCAGTAATGGAATACCTCTGCCTACCCCCTCGGGGATAAAAAAGGCGTGAGATTATATATATATATATATATATATATATATATTATATAAGGTTTTTCAAGTGATAGGTTAAATCAGAAACTATGAGGAATAGCGAAAAGTACTCAAAAGAGACTCGGGCTCGATTTTGATGAAAACTGAAACTGCATCTTTGGATTTTTTTAAAATCAATATTCCTATCCAAGAATCGAACACGTTGATTTTGGAAAAAAAACTCACCCTGTATTATTACACCATTCGATAGAGTCGCTAATCGAATATATCGATATCGAATTCTGGGAAGAAATGACATACGGCAAACTTAAGGAAAAGTGAGATAATGACAAAGAAGTACAATGGGCAGCCATTTCTGCCAAACAACAAATATGAGAGAATGTGCCTAAAGTAGGCTGCGTAATAAAGTTAGCCGTTTAGATAGGTACTTTTCAACCGACTTCAAAAAAGGAGGAGGTTCTCAATTCGACTGCATGTTTTTTTTATGTTTGTTACCTGAGAACTTTCGACGGGGTGAACCGATTTTGATGATTCTTTTTCTATTTGAAAGCTTCCTGTGTGGTCCCATTTCAATTTGGTCTAGTTCTGTTATTGGCATCCATGACAGAAACATAATAGTTGAATTCGGTTTTTTACTGTTTAGAGTACTATATTATATAGGTAATTATATAATAAATAATAAGACAGGGTAGAGATATAAGTTATACATAATGTAGATTTATATAGTTAGAGAATTTTCATAATCGGTTCAGTAGTTCTAGAAATTACATCCGAGGAACATATGTAAACAACTTTATTTCTTTATAGTACCTATTAGTATAAGCCAGCGGCTGCATCATCGAATTACGACAAGTCATATTTCATCAAAATTGGTGTATTAATTTCCACTTAAAGCGAACGGAAGTGGGCGCAACTTCTGTTAACTAATCTCTGCATGTTACTAAGTGACGTCATTTGTCGTTTTGTGGACTCGTTTGGAGAATACAGTTTATACATACAAGTAAAATCATTTCTATAGCAAAAGTGGCTTCTATTTTTGAACTACGCTATTTAAAAAAAAACACGCACACGCCTTTAATCCCCGAGGGGTTAGGCAGAAGTATTCCATTTCTGGATATACCCACTTTTCACGAGGTATTCTTTGGACTCTTAAACGTGATAGGTGGTGAGCCCATCGCAAGTCGGAGTCTTTTACACGTGTCTCAGAATTAATTATATTTCCATTGGACTCGAATAATACTCCGGAGTAGATATCTAATATTATAATATAAAGATTTTTTTCTAATGAATAGGCTACGAAACTATTGGAAAAAATTGAACGAAACTATTGGAAAAAATTGAAAAAAAAAGTGGATCTATTACTTTGCGAGTTACAAGGTAGACTGTCAATTAAGATCTTTAGATTGAGGAGCCACTTTTACATTGGGAAAACTTTTGTATATTTTGCTAAAAATTCCAGAATATATCCTACACTCTTAACTGATTTGTTACGTGTGTGATCTTCAATTTAAACATTATTTGACATAAAGGAATATATTTATTGTAAATGAACAAACCTGCGTGTTCACGGAGATTCGAACTTGCGACACCTTGGCATGCTCCTTTCTTCCTATAGCCGAATGCACTGCTTCGGCTCTGACTTATAGGAATATACCTCAAGGGCGTACCCAGGTAGGGGCAGGGGGGGGGGGGGCTGGTGCTCCCCCCCCCCTAGAAGATAAAAAAAACGTAAATTTTCCTGGCAAGTGGGAATTAAAAACGTAATATTTTGTTTTGTGTCATAATCAAACTAATTAATAAAAGTCAATTTTCATGATTTTTTTGTTTCAATATACCTGACCGACCATCTTCTCGAAACAGGTATGAGCTGCCCCCCCCCCCCCCTAGCTGAAATCCTGGGTACGCCCTTGATATACCTTAGTTAACTAATGTTTAAAAAAATACATTAATATTTTTTTCATTCAATAAAAGTTTTATACAATGCGTAACAGAAAAAGCGCAATTCCTCATACACCCCAATTAGTATATTAATATAAAAAAATATGATGCAATCGAACTTTAGTTGTGTCTAAATATCGATTAATAATAGCACGATTTTCATAGAAAGCACTAAATTCAGCTACGATAATTCATTTTTGGGAAAAATTTAACACATATTAAAAATAACTGAAATCGAACAAGTAGTCGATACTGAACAAACTAATTTCAGGAATTGCGCTTATTCTGTTACATTTTGTATACTTTTTACTCTCAGTACAATATAGAATACAAATAGAGTAAGTACTGAAACCATGATAATAACCAACATGCAATAGAAGGAGAATAGAACCTGACCAAACCACTAATACTGAATGGAAATGTAAGTAGGTACTCAGCTAAAGACACGGGGAGCTTCTAAGAAAAACTTTTCTGAAATTCCCATGGGAACGGGAAAACGAGGTGAACGAGTTCGACGATTGGAACCTGCTACTTAACCAATATATGTCAATTGACATGACGGTGACAAAATAAAGCAAGTACAGTCCGCGCCATAAAATACATTGTTTATTTTTGTAGTCGATAAATATCTTAGTCCGGTTTTTAGAAGCGCTGCCTCGAGCGTTGACCTCGGTGACAAGATACTTGCATTGTCGTGATGATATTTTTAGGGTTCCGTCAAGAATAACTTTGGATTATGGATTAATAATCCAATCTAGTCAGGCACTTTATAGAGAACAAAAGAATTTCTAAGAGAGTAATGAGTGTTCTGTTGTGAGTTACAAACATGTAACAAACCCTGTCTTTCAATTGGATGTGTGTGTTTGAAAGAGAAAGGGTGAGTAAGTGTGTTAGGGATAATTTATTGAATGTATTTATTTTTTGGGCGTGATCTTATTTATTGATATCTTCTGGGCGTTTATCAATGCTTATGTTACCTTTGTTTATTTTTAAAGTGTATTTGTGTTACAGGATACCAATGTTTAATATCTATTTTAAAGATCATACTTTTATCTATGACGTTGCTGAACTTTATCACATCTCAGAAACTTAGAGATAACGATTGTATCATTTCCATCCTAAACTTCGATTAGTTTATAAATAGAGATAAGATGCGTTGAAGAAGTGACATAAAAAAGTCGTTCACAAAATAAATACTTCACTATCTGTGGCCTTATTGTATGTTTATAATTGTAATCGCAATCGTCTTCATTTTGACGTACGTTGCTTCTTCCGTACATGTGTCAATACAGCCAGTGAAAGAAGAGTAAGCGCTGATCGCGTAACAAATGTCAAATAAAGACGATTACAATTGCAATTATAAAAATAAAAATAAATAAATAAATAATCTCCCGCCTTTTATCCCCGAGGGGAGGCAGAGGTATTCCATTACTGGATATACCCACATTTCACGAGATATATTGGACCCCTAAACATGATAGATGGTGAGCCCATCGCCGGACCGGGTCTATTTACACATGTCTCAGAATTAATCCTGAGACCTGCGGGTTTCCTCACGATGTTTTCCTTCACCAATTATAAATAGACAATAAAACACCCTATCGTAGTATTTATATGAGTATTTCCATTTCACTTTGTTTAGTTGTTAAATGTACGGAACCCCAATTAAAAAAGACCTAGTCATATTTATTCCCACTTTTCTTTTAGTACCTCGCGATATTTTTATGACTTAACTGTACAGAACTCTTAAATAATGTTTAATGTTTATAAATTAATGTGCTTAATAAAGACATCAACTTCAATTAATTATATAATAAAAAAATATTTACGCTTAAAACGAAGGAAATCCATCAAAATAATAAGTAGGTATACAATATGTCCTGTTGACTCCGAATATGGTATAGTGAGTGACCCTGATTTCTGAGTCAGAGAAGAGAATAAGCTATGACTTCTTTTAATATGTGTTAAATATTTCCGAAAACTGAATTAGCTCAACTGAATTTAGGGCTTTCTATGGAAATCGTACTATTAATACTCTTTAGTCTTTATTAAGAAATTTGGTTAGGTTGTATATATACCATTGTGTAATGCTATATAAACCGAAACCAGTTCGTAAAGGCCTCCTATAACTGCATAATATATTCACACAAAACATTACAATTTCTCTGCCAAACCAGAATAAAAAAGCCGAGTCATTTATAATGCACGCCCACAGACAAACTACGTATCATATTTAATACAGTACTTGTGCAAGATAAATGCAGCTCTCAGTACAAATATAAATTAAACATGTATCAAAAGCGCTATTTTTGAATCGCTCGCCTTGATGGTAGAGCGCTCTATCTGTATCTAAACTAATCTGCACCAATATTATTAAAAGGAAAGATTTGTATTTTTGTATGTTAGTTACGAATAAAGTCAAAAACTACTTCTCCAATTTTAAAAATTCTTTCCCCAAGGAAAAGCTAGAAGATCCCCGAGTAACATATATTTTTTCCCCTATTATTTTATTTATTTATTTATTATGGCTCACAAAATAAGTTATAATCAATGAAAAGTACATAAAATTGTAACGATAATTAGATTAGATTATAAGTTAGGTATAACTCTAAATATGTGTGCACAGAATGATTCAGGTAGCGAACAGTTTAGACAAGAAATTAGAACTGTTCTGACTTCTGAATATTCTTTTGTGTTCCGACGGGTGCAAATAATTTTCGTTCGCGCTCGCCTTTCAATACGAGTGTGTACTGTATCTACTTGTCGAATGGCGAGCGCGAGAATCGAGCGTAAGGAGCGTAAGCCGTAGAATAAACGTCAAATATATGTCATTGAAAGATCTCAAATTGCAACATTAATTTATATATTAATAAATTTTCTTAAAAAGGAAAAACGTGTTTTCATACGTGGGAATTGACCAATGAGAGTGCTTAAGAGATTGCCTTGTTTTCGGAACGAGTGTTCTTCCTATGTTTTTTTTATAATGGCGGATGTTACAAGGATTTTCTGTGTGTTCTCGAAATCATAAAAGATCTTTTCTTTTATTTGATACAATCCCAGTATAACTCTTTTAATAAATTTGCGTAAAGAGCGACGTACTTTGAGTATTAAACCAACAGGAGACGTCACGCGTACTAGTTTCTTTGCAAAAAAGTTTGCCAATTTCTGCGCGGGGACGAGGAAACGGATTAGGCGCAAAATGCCACATTCGCAAAATGACACATTCGATTTTCGCAGGATTGAGGCAACGCAGACAAATAATGTTCAAACAAACGCATTTTTTGACAAAACAATTAAACACTAGCTTGAACTAGATTCACACAAGTACATCAAGTACAACACACAGAAACAACCAATTTGAGCACTCCGTGAACTCAAAAAAACTAGTTGAATTTATCAGGTAGATATGACCGTTGACCGAACTTTTTTGGCAGAGAGGAACGCCTGTTAGTGGCGTCTCCGGTTGGTTTAATGCTCAAAGGTGACGTATTCTAACTTCAATCCGGGAACTTGGATGAAAAGGCAGGCTAGCTAGTACATCATCGTAATAGAACTAACCTGAGAGTACTTTGCACTTGACGTTTGGCTTGAGGCGGTGCGACATTCTTGCGCCTGCGCACGTTATAAATCAGACTAGTGATTGCCTGCGGGATAATTCGCATAATTCTTTTGTATATATATGTGCCTTAAAGTACAATGCGTAATGTGTTTAGGGAAATAACAATGTTCTCTTGTTTCTTTGTCACAGTAGGGTATTTGACTGCTTAGTCAAATGAGGTACTTTTTATGACCTGTCAAAACATGGAAATTGTACTGAGTATTGAGTTGTGACTTCATAATTTTTAGAACTCAGTTGCGACACTTTTTTAGTTTTACTATTATATAAATTGCTTAACAGTAAAATTAAAATCAAAATAATATGTCTTTAGAGGTCTTATGGAATAATCTAGTTAGTAAATGATCACTCAATAATTAGAATTAATGCAGGTCCCAGAAATAATTCTGAGATATTATGTGTAACAGACCCGGTCCGGCGATGGGCTCACCACCTATCAAGTTTAGGGGTCCAAAGAACATCTCCTGAAAAGTGGGTATATAAAGAAATGTAATACCTTTGCCTACCCCCTCGGGGTTAAAATGGCGTGGGATTATAAATGATCACTCGATACAGTCAAATATGCAATTCTGAGTTAGAATCCTTTCCTTTGTTGTGATACACTATCATATTATGTAGAATAGGGGAGTTGTAATTTTGGGAGATGTAGGTATTGTATGTTTTACTAAGAAGATATATAAACTAAAGATTTGCTTAAAAAGTAATAAAAAAATGTTAGTATCTGATTTTTGTAAATGGTCTGCATTTTGTTATTGCTCTCTTTTGAAAAGAGAGCAATAACAAAATGATAAAAGTCAGCAGTGAATAAATTAGAAAAAAAAAGGTAAAAGTAATCTTTACTATAAAACTGTCATCTACTATAGTAGGAGATGTTTATTAATAGCAATAGGGTAAGTAGTTACTAAAAGAAGTTAAATTTCGAGTATATATAATTAATTTAATGGTTTATTTTTAAAAGTCCCCTTATCTCCTAGGGGGTCTGTAGAGGTATTCTTATCCTGGAAATACCCACTTTACACTTTACAGTACCTATATATTTTATGCACAGCTAAACGTGACAGGCCTATCTAAAATGATCAATTTCCGATTTTATATTAAAATAAGACAGTCTACAAAAAGTAGGACATGTAGGACCTTAAGCATGAGAAGTCTGGCCGGGGAGTTCATACAAAATGAGGCTCGTTTTAAATAAAATGTTAATCCTCTCAATGCAGTGAGGCTGCATCGATAGGGATCACAATAAACCATAGACTGCGAGTTATCAGCGACTCGTGCTCGCACGCGATTTCACGGAGTGAAACAAAACTTATCTTTTTGTTGGCCTTTTATTACAATTATTTTTTCTATTATTGTTATGTAAAAGAGTCTAGTTGGTTATTCTATATTTAGGTATGATAGATTTAAGGTATATGTAATATGGGCCTCTGTTTACTAATGTAAATATTGCCTGAAATATGTAAAGATTTTTTCAAGCCATCCAATGGTATCTGAAATGGAACCAATGAAGTAAGTATTTTAATTTTATTAATGAAAACATAAATAGGCCCTACGAAGTTTATAATATTAACTAGCAGATCTCCGCGGTTTTAGCTTCGGGGTTACTAGTTTAGTCGTTTATTCGTGAAAGCGTAACAAACAAACAAACTTACAAACTCACTTTTGCATACATACATATGCTCACGTCTTTTTCCCAAAGGGGTAGGCAGAGACAACAGCCCGCCACCTGCTACGATCCTGGCATACCTCACGCGCCTCATCCACATCCATCAATCGGTTCATACAAGCTCGTCGGTATCGGGTACTCACTTTTGCATTTACGATATAACTAGCGACCCGCCCTGGCTTCGCACGGGTGCAATGCCGATACTAAAACCTGCCTCTTGAATCACTTTATCTATTAAAAAAAATACGCATCAAAATGCTTTGCGTAGTTTTAAAGATACATAGGGGCAGACAGACGGAAAGCGACTTTGTTTTATACTATACTAGCAGCGCCCCGCAGTTTCACCCGCGTTAGTTCCCGTTCCCGTGGGAATACGGAGATAAAATATAGCCTATGTGTTATTCTGATGTGTAAGCTTTATAACTGTTAAGTTTCATCAAAATCCGTTCGGTAGTTTTTGCGTGAAAGAGGAACAAACATCCATCCAGACATCCATACAAAGTTTCGCGTTTATAATACCTATTAGTAGGAAGTAGGATGTAGGATAAGCAATAATTAGGCTCTCAGATCAAAAGTCAAAACTGACCATTCACGTTACCCCGAGTCTGCAGTGTCTTCTTATTAAGATTGAGATCTGCGCGTGCGCACTTTCTCCGGCGGACACACAATATTGTAGGTGATATAACATAGTGAGCTATTACAGGCTGGTCGGTGACCATTTGCGATTACACTTCTTCATTAGCGGAATGTTACGTCTGAAAAGCTTTTAGAGAAGACATTAACTAAAGATGATTTTTGCTTATTACTTTTTAATGTTTTTTTTTTAAATATAGGCCCGTAACAGCCCATTGCTGAGCTAAGGGTCTTTCCTCACACCTAGGGAAGTATAATAATAAGTATAATAGTGTAATCTCACGCCTTTTTTATCCCCGAGGGGGTAGGCAGAGGTATTCCATTACTGGAAATGCTCACATTTCACGAGATATATTGGACCCCTAAATGTGATAGGTGGTGAGCCTATCGCCGGACCTGGTCTATTTACACATGTCTCAGAATTAATTCTGAGACTTGCGGGTTTCCTCACGATGTTTTCCTTCACCGTCGAGCTAGTGATAAATATGTACGTAAGTTTTTGAAAAACTCATTGGTACATGCCAGGATTCGAACCCGAGCCTCACTGATTTTAGGCAGGCTCTTTAACCGTCCGGGCTATCACCGCTAGGGAAGTATGAGCTACAATCTGCCACCGTGGATTGGGAGATGATTTTAGGCCAGTACCTAACTAGGCAAAGCTATGGGTAGACAATCCAGACACGAAGCCAACAGACATATTCATGCAGACAAAAGGTGAGAAGTAGTGTCTGGAAATATAAAATATCTTATAAAAAATTTTAAAATAATTTTCCAAATCGATTTAAAACTGAGGGAGAATTTATAAGGTGACAAATATTTAAAATAATACAGTCAAATTCGAGAACCTCCTTGTTTTGAAGTGAAAATTTAGATATGGGGCGTGAGAGTATTTTTATTCTTACAACTACCAAGAAGTAGATGTAGTAACGACAGTTATTCAAATTGAAACAGTCTTGTTATAACTTCGTTTGCGGAAATTGTAGAATATGTCAGATTGTTTTTATGTTGGTAAAATATACAGTCTGTATTGACGCTTAATTTCCGGACGAAGACGGATGTTTCCCAAACTAATTAACTAAAATTTAATTAATCAACGTAACGGATCCAATATGGCGCTGAGAAGACGCCGTCTTTAATTTCCGACGTATAGTGGTCATACCGGCACTTGTATTTACTCGACTCCACCAAAAGGAGTAGTATTATTTTTGGAATGCATAATTATATTATGTCAGTAGACTTCTTTGGCAGAGCAGTGATAGCCTTACGGTTAAAGAGCCTGCTTCACATGATGAAAATCAGTGAGGCTCGGGTTCGAATTCTTCCATATACCAATGAGTTTTCCAAAACTTACATAATATATATTTATCACTAGCTTGACGGTGAAGGAAAACATCGTTAGGAAACCCGCAGGTCTCAGAATTAATTCTGAGACATGTGTAAATAGACCCAGTCCGGCGATGGGCTCACCACCTATCACGTTTAGGGGTCCAATATATCTAGTGAAAAGTGGGTATATCCAGTAATGGAATACCTCTGCCTCCCCCCTCGGGGATAAAAGGCGTGAGATATTTTTTTTATTTTTTTTTACTTTTTTGGCAGTGGCTGTAGCCTAAATAATTTGACGGATTTTTAAGTGCTAGATATCGTTAAAGTCGCCTTCATCTCCGGAGTATAATGTGCATTATATAATGTGCAGTATAGTGCACTTTTTCCCACAACGCTTGCTTTGTACCTACAGTCGGTGTTTCAGTGTTGTAGCAACTAATAAATTTATTCATACTGACACACGAACGTACGTCTGACATCTAATGTTAGGACTACATTACGTCCGCATGGTGTGTCGCAGCGCCACCCGAGCCAATTGTTTTCATACATTAAGGGCTGATTGTTCAATAGTCAGTTATACGTTATCAGAAGAATAAAACATTCATCTCTCACTTTTTCTTCCTTTTATGTCAGACAGTGATCAGTGATAGCATCAATATATTCTCCAGATAAGGTTTATCTGACGATTGAACCATCAGCCCTTAGAATGATAAATTATATCAGACATCTGGCGAATTTTTCTAAAACGGCTCCATACCCCATGTGCTCAAGGGCCCCGTCAAGACTAAACGGCCTTGATCATATGAACTTTACGAATATAATTAACTTTATTGGATACTATAAAACAATTAACCATTTTATACAACGAAGGTAGGAAGCAACTTGTTTCCTTATATAGAATAAGGCCATCTGGTCTTTGTAGCCCTAAGCGATTTTCGGATCGTAGCAACCGTTGATGAGCTTTAGACCCACAATGTACTATCAGCAAACGCTAAGCCTGATACATTTGGAAGAATTGTCGCTTGTAAGCTCCAATTTTATTACCCCGACCCTAATTAGAGTTACACAATGAGAAGCCAGTAAAACCGTCTTTTTGTCTATTCCGATCCATTCATCGACACTAAATGGTCATAAACATGAAAGAAACACTTTTTTGTAATTGTCATTGTTACTATAAGTGAGGTTTCTCGCCACGGGGTGGGAAAAGATAGCTGCTCGCTAAAATGACTCTTAGGTGTATCAGGCAGAACTTTTTTCGATAGTACAGTACGGCTGTTTTAACTTGGCTTCTCTGAACATAGGCCTCGCCTGCGCAGACCCCCTCGCCTCGTACTGCAAAATAATCTCTATTTTTTTTTATTGAGCAGTCATTTGCGCAACTTCAGAGCTGCCAAGTGCGACTGCTTTAAACATAGGAGATAACTCTTCATCCACATGTAATTACACCCAGTGGCTTAGAAACTGACCAAGGGACTTGGATACTAGGTGTTAAAGTATGAAATTTCCAGTCACTCGTATATTCTTAGGATCCCTAAATGTGATAAGTGGTGAGTCTATACCCGAATTGGGTCTGTTACGCATGTCTGATCAATTCTGGGAGCTACAAGTTTCCTTGCGATGTTTTCCTTCTACGTCAAGCTTATCACTATAAATATGAATGTTCAATATTTTTATCAAAACTTACGACTTTATCGATTTATTATTATAATAAAGTTTTAACCGTATCATCGAGGAACCCAAATAAGTGTACTTCCGTTATTTTGGCGAGTATCGGTACTGGTACAGTTAGTACAGTAATTAAATTAAGAATTACTGCGTCCTGTCGGTAAGGTCGACGGTCAGCCTTAACCGACTCATTGTGGGAACTACTTTTTATACATCCTTTGCATACTTACCAACAATTGTATATTATTTATAACTGTTTGGTAACTGTAGATTATTTATTCTGTGTCTTTCCATTCTATTGTTTTTGCGAACAGTACAAAGGGTTGGATAATCTAGACAATTGCATATAAGTTAGTTAAGACAGACAAGTTTTGAATGGGATATTTAGGAAATATATATTTTCACATTTATAAATCAATTTACAACATTATCAATCAGTAAAATCCCACTGCTGAGCTGTGGGCCTTTCCTCACTATGAGGAAGCTTAATAAGGGCTATAATTGTGTTGGGAGCTGGTTGTAGGCTATCAGAATATTTCAAACCACCCAGTGTATAGTTGTAGCACTGGTAGCACCTCAAGACATCAAGGAACAGCAAATAACTACTAAATAACAAATTAGATTCATGAATAAATAGCGGGATACATTTTTATTTATCATGGTAAATTTATTTATCAGTTTTTCATGCACACAAATGTTGGCCTCAGACGGGAATCAAACTCGAAACTTCCGATTCAAAATCTAGGTTCACTACTAAGTAAGCCAAAAGGCCCATCAAAGTGCTTCCAGCCTTGTCGTCTATGTTACACTCAAATTAAATCGCTCTTGAAACCCATAATCTATACGAATAAAAATAATTAGTACCTACTTTATTTTTCAGTGTCAAATCACTACATAGTCTAAAACAATGTCGCTTTCCCTGTCCCTATATCCCTATGTATGCTTAAATCTTTAAAACTAAGCAACGGTTTTGGATGCAGTTTTTTTTAATAGATAGAGTGATTCAAGAGGAAGGTTTTAGCATCAGCATTGCATCCGTGCGAAGCCGGGGCGGGTCGCTAGTAGTCTATAAAGCATGCTATGCACACTTAACTTACACTTCCACCGCTTCTGCTAGCACCTAGAATAGACCACGACATCCTCAGCACAGTTAGGCAATTTTAATTAAAAGTTACTGCGTCCTGTCTGATGTCAACGGCCATACTTTGCCGATAAATCGTGGGAACTAAGCTTTATGTGTCCTTATTAAGTTAATTAGTAAACTGTAAATGTAGTAGCGCGTGATAGACCTGTTCTATGTGAGCTTGCATCTCATACAAGTAGCGATGGGTATTATTGCTACGTTTAAATCATTTTCATTTTTTGAAAATTGAAATTACAATTTTTTTTCATAGATGACTTTTCATAGCAGCAGCTAAATTTCAAACTACAATGAAAAATTCTTCTGGAAATTTGAAATTTGAAAAGCGAAATGAAATTTACATGAAATGCTAGCAGGCTAGGTCAAGGAGAATAGGAAATATGACGTATGAAAATTTATTTAATAATATGATTTTTTACATCTCTAAATACAGGCCATAATAATAATAAATAAATAATAAATTGTGAGACACAAATTACACACGGTCATTCAGTCCCAAACCAGGCAGAGCCCGTACTATTTCTACTAAACAACTGATAAACATACTTAAATGATTATTAAACACCTAGACACGAAGCCAACAAACATGTTCATGCACACAAATATTGGTCCCGAACGGGAATCGAACACGCGACCTCCGACTCAGAAGGCAGGGTCACTACCAACAGTGAGAACATACGAGTACAATCAAGAGCACGCTAAGCTTGACACTTTGGACTTTGACCCGGCCCTGTATTCTATGGCGCGCAGTATAAATCAGAGCTCAGCTTAAACTGGTAATGTCAAGCTGACTTGCTCTTGACTGTACCTACATAATGTAATTACTTTCGCATATTTCAGATTAGTAGTGACGCAAAGTATCATTTCCTTACAATAAAAATATACAGGATGTAGCACGAAGAAATCTTCTAAGAGTATAAGTACTAAAAACTTATTTTCTCTTACTTTCATCGCGCATAATGAAAGGTGTTATATCGATCAATCATTGGCGACAAATCGACGCGTGCGCAACCGCTGCCATTGGAAGATTGTTTTATTTACATTTAAACACTTTGTGTATCATTCGTTTATTAAATACACAGTATTGTTTATAATATTAATAATAGCCTGTTGGCTCAGTTGGTAGTGACCCTACCTTCTGAGTCGGAGGTCGCGGGTTCGATCCCCGCTCGGGGCCAACATTTGTGTGCATGAACATGTCTGTTGGCTTCGTGTCTGAGTGTAATATTTATTTAAGTACGTACCTATATCAGTTGTTTAGTACCATATTACAGGCTCTGCCTAGTTTGGGACTGAATATCCGTGTGTAAATTGTGTCCCACAATAAAAAAAATAAAAAAAACATTATAATCAAAATCTAAATAATTTTATTCCCGAAGGGGTAGGCAGAGGTATTCCATTACAAGAAATACCCACATTTCACCAGTAAAATAACGTGATAGGTGGTGAGCCCATCGCCCGCCGGTCCGAGTCTGTATACATGCCTCAGAACTAATTCTGAGACCTACGGGTTTCCTCACGATGTTTTCCTTTGCCGTCGAGCTAGTGATAAATAAGTACCTACGTAAGTTTTTAAAAAACTCATTGGTACAAGCCAGGATTCGAACCTGAGACCTCATGCATGCGAGGCAAGCTCTTTAACCGCTGGGCTAACACTGCTCTTTTTTTCACAAATGTACTCGTATATGGAGAATATTATTTTCATCTCTCCGCTGAGCAGAAAAAAAGTATACATACTTCGGGAAGTAAATAAGAAAGCCACAGATCACATGCTTATAGACCTCGGCTTCGCCTCGGTCGGTCGGTACATGTGATCTGAGACATTTCTTATTTTACTTCCCTAGGTATGTAATCTACTATTCTTCCTCTTGTGTATAAATATTACTGTATAGAAGTATACTAGCGATGAAAGGAAATATCTTTAGTACAACCGTTACCCGAATCAAATCGTCCAAAGACTTTGCATAAAATAAAAATTGTTGACAACGCAACAGTTAGTTTTTTGTAAGATTTCCTCAAAAGGGCAATAGTCTATTGTCGTATCTTTTGTTTTTTTTTCTATACGGGCACGTGCTCCACGTGACATCTGCTTCTATTCAATTGCATACAATTCTAAACTTTATTGTTTAGAGAATTGAGGTCGGTATAGTATAAATGGTTTCGACAGATGATCACCAAGTGTTGACTCAGTTGCAGTTTAGTAAATATAATTTGATCCTTATGTGCTTCAAATAAAGTTGATTTGTATAGTGAATGTCAGATGATGGTATGGCACATTTTTATTTCTGGTGTACATTTTGTAATTGTATGGGGTATCCTAACATCTGGCCGAAAGGTGTGACCTCTAACATATGGTCATGTAACAATTGATTTTCTACATGCTTAATATGGCCTAAAAGTAATGCAGCTTTTGTGCAAAAAGGGGTAATTAATGTTTTTGAATTATTTCTCCGCTCAGGCGCCAGAGGTCTACTTCTCAAATAGCCTATTTCTCTCGTAATCTACTAAACATTAAATTAAATGAAGAAAAGAAAAAAAAAACTCGTTTCACCTCCATTTTTTCCAGCGCTTCACGTGATTCAGTTTCCTAGGCTTTACGGGCCGGGCCTATTATCTCTGTAGGTTGACTCTTAGAGCGATGAGTTTCATCTAACTATCGTTTTAACGGTCGGTGAGTGTTGGTAAACACGACCTTAGTGTGTGAGTCGGCTTCACGACTCGCAGAACACGAGTAGCCATAGCTAGATAATAGATCAAAAAAACCCTTCTATTGTGATTGAAACGCATTTTTTGCAGCGTGAGGCAAGGCAAGAGTGCGTGCGTGCGGAATTGATGGCTTAATCAATCGGGCATGGGAGTCCGTTGTAAGACTTGTAAGGGACTGAAGTTTAATAACCACTCTAAACAGTAAAATTATCGACTTCAATCTTCAACTTATATGGTTTTCTCATGGATGCTGTTGTCAGAACTGGACGAAATTAAAATGGGACCAATCTGGAAGCACCAGCTTTCAAATAAAAAAAAATCATCCAAATCGGTCCACCCAGTCAAAAGTTCTGAGGTAACAAACATTAAAAAAAATACAGACGAATTGATAATCTCCTCCTTTTTGAAGTCGGTTAAAAATAACTTAACTGTTCGACACAATTGTAACACGTTTTGTAGTCCCAAACTTAGCAGAACCTGTAATATGAGACTTGAAACCAATAATTATGGCCCCGAAAGGGAATCAAACCCACAACTCAGAAAGTAAATTGATGACCTACTTGAGATAGAAAACTATAAAAAAATTACAGATGATATTTCCATCTTCAAAATAGCTATCCTCATAGAGGCCAAATAGGTAAGACGAGGAAGCAATGTTTTCAAAAATACACCGTGTTGTGCGTCTCTATCATTATCTCAATACCTAGGAGGAGTACATACATTTGAATCAATTAAAAATTAAAATTGCACTAAAGACGGTACATATACAATTAAATATTATAGCAAAATGTCTACGGAACACTACGAAACCATTCGGTCAATCGATCAAATTGGTCAATTTCAAGTTCGAGATCAGAGGCCGTCATGGTCCAGAGATTGTAATGAAAATGTTGACAGTCGTAAGTCGTAATATCACCTTGAAATAGGGAGAACTATCATAACTTTGTATGATTGGAACACATAAAAACATAACTTCATTGAACGGAATAAATTATACTATCAATTACGAAAATGGTTTTTAAAAGTTTTGAGGTAACTTAGGAAAACTGCTAGGTACTTATTGGGCAATTTAACGACCTACTTAATAAAACGCCTCTGGTACAAAAAATCACAACTGCAGAAAATATCCACTGCACCACTAGGATATGGATATGGAAAAGGGAAGTAGGTTAGTAGAGGGAATAAGAAAATAAACAAGTCACAATCAGCATACCTAAATAGAGTTTATTTGTTAGTTATTATCGAGATATATTCCCATACAAGGGTTGTGTTGTGGATGGGCCATTCAGTAGTAGACGACCTAGGTTTATTTTACGATTGAGTCGTTTGATGAATGTAAACAAAACACGAGAGAACTGCTAAGTGCCAGTGGCTGTCTATTGTCTCTGCCTCCGGAAAAGAAACGTTTAATTATTTTATGGCAACTTGTATATAATGAATACTCGTGATAATTATAACACCGACGTTTATTTGTAACTGCTTTAAATTTAACCCTACGAACGGTTGATGTCGAGGCAGACTTCGGATATGATTGATAAACTTGATGGGTTCTTGACAATATGATCAGCAAAGCAGTTGTTCAATAGTAGGACAAAGTGTAAGATATTAAAAAAGACAAAACTTACTGAAATCTCCCAAAATGAGTGATATTAAGTGTAGTCAAACGTTCTAAACAGATTATGTCACAAAACTCATGGAGGAGAATGGTGCTAAATAAGATTTCAAACGCAACCTTACACAACTCGGGAGCCGATTGTCAAGCTATTTTAGTTTTTGTGAATGAACAATGAGAGAAGCCATTCATCAAATCGTCACGTCCCTGTGTAAATTTGAGTAATGTGAAATAGAATTACCAAGTTAAATGTGCATTCCCGTTCAACGCAAGACAAACTATCTGTGAAGCTAAAAGTACCACAGATGAACGCCATGAAAACGCTTTAGTGAAAACCGACAGCAAACTTAAATTTGTCAAAGGCAAACTTGACACATTATAAATGCATTTAGCATAGTTTTTCTGGTGAAGCAGTAGAGTCCAAATTGAAATCGAATAGCTGTAAAGTAAAAAGCAGCAAGGTCAGTGAACCTGGTAACTAAGTAAATAAATAGGTGCGAGTCTCGGATGGAAGCGTGAAAAAAATCGGTAGGCACCTAGTTACGGTACTCGGAGCGTTAGATAATTTGCCTCTAAACTGTTACATTAGACTAGAAGTACAGTTTGCTATTAGAGGACTGGTTTACGAAATACTACCAACTAGTTTATGCCCGCAGCTTCGTTCGCGTTACTGGATGTAAAGAAGACTATGCAAGCTATCTCCTCTATATTTCAGATGGAGTAAATGTTTAGCACGTATTGTATACTAACGTAGTGTAAAAAAACATAGATAGGAATGACGATAAAAATTTAGTCAGACAAAGAAATAAAAAAGAAATTATCCGAAAATAGACCAAAGAAAAATTACGAAAGGAAGCAGATAATTATCATTAGACCAAGATTCGAAAAAAACAATACCAGTTTCTGAAAGTTTTGCTCAACTCGTACCGTTAAAAGGAAATGGATAATCATATAACAGTAGATGGCCATAGACCATACGTGACACCGAAAAAGCGGCACCGTAACTTGACGGTCAGTTGAGAACTCGATGACTTGGGAATTTGTTGTTATTTGTTTATTAACTGCTACTGTTTTCTGTTACAGGTATATTTGATTTGGCGAGCAAATAGCAGATGTGGATTATTAGGTGAATTAGTAAGTGGTTAGAAACTTAGGTTCCAGAAAGGAGGAGACTAGAAAGAAAGACAGAAAATAAATTTATTAACCACGAATAAAAATATAGAATAATAATAAAAGTGTAAAACAACATTAAACAAATTGTTTAGGGCCCGTACCGAACGATCCTTAATCAACGCAACTCTGCTTGAGGATGAAATAAAGAGATGCTGCTATATGTATGAGTGATATAAAGCTGTCCTTTTCTAATTGTGCGTAAGCATATTTCAATGCGTGAAAGTACCCCACTCAGCTTGTGCTGCACGCTGCACTGCATAACCAGTAATAGCTAGAGCGCTGGAAGTACGATACCCACGAAGTAGTACATCAAAATATCTGTATCGCCTTGAAAAGTCACACATTCTTGAGTCATAATGTGTAATCAAAAGACACTGACTTGTGTCATAATGTGTGAACCGCCTAAAGCTACGCCTGGATTATTCTTAAACTGCTTTATTTTAAGTGCATTACTAGAATGCTTTTTACAACGATGCTAGAGAGATATGAGATAATCATCTGTGAGGTTCTATATTTAGTTTGCAGTGCATAATCTAAACATTCTTATGAGTAAGATTAAAAACCAAAGGAATATCAGTTCCAGTCTTAAAAACTTCGGGCTTCTTTTCCGACACTTTATGGATATTGCGTCGACCCTTTTCGGGTTTTGCAACGACGAAAATCAGCTCAATATATTGCGTGGGATTTAGAAATAACCCTGACTCATGGCGGTGAACTTTTTCACAAACATCTGGTCGATATTACTGGATGAAATTTGAATTTTACTTTGTTATGTTGTAATCGAAACACGAGTAAAGTTTTCAATTCTCTTGCATGAGTGACTCTTTGTCCATAGATGCATTTAAATGTGTTTAACTGAGTTTAATTCCTATTTACTAAGATTAAAAGTTCAAATCTTCAAAATTTAAAACCATACATACTGTAAACTATCACATAATCTTGGAGATTTCGTCAAATATTGGCGAAAGAATTACTAATCAACTTAAATATCTAATCTATAAATTTCGTAATCGAATGTTTTCTGTTCACCTTCAAAGGATTCTGTGAATTTAAACATACTCACTCCGTTGGTAATCCAAGGAACTCTTCACCAGTGTGGGTTTCGACACCCTAAACGCGACAACCGACCTGCGGGCGTATTCACGGAGATTCGATACTCGATATTCGAATCGGAAAATCTGTCGAAAGGTTTCGAGATGGGTTATACACAGATGTCATATTTGACAAAAGGATTCGACAGATTTTCCGATATCGAGTATCGAATCTCCGTGAAGTAGGTACCTGACCATCGCCGGACCGAGGGCTAAACATGCTTGAGAATCAATTCACAGATTTACTTACAGAATAGATTCAATGTTTCCATTCAACCCAATTCCAAGAATGTCTCTCAGTCCATGTTTCAAAACACTAGCCTGCCTTCATATAAAGCGCGATTAAACATCTACAATTCGCCGTCCGCAATGGAAAACAATCCACTTTCTTCACCCATTGTGTGCGTTTGCGCAATGTCGTGGAAACTGTGACATCTGCTGACACTAGCTGACACACTATCTGATCTAGTGAGATTTATGGAAATTGTTGCACATGTGTTAATTTTCTTAAATACGGGTTTGTAGTAACGTAAATACTTAATCTAAGTTTCTCCGCAGCTGCCAAGGTTGTTAAAAAGATTTCTTTGAGTGATAAGCCTGTCATTGTTTACCTTTTGTTTTTGCTCCATAGCTAGAACATGCAGTGGTTGATACCATTGATCCATTTCAGTTACATTCATCTTAAGTTAATCTGGCAGAAGACGCTTAAAATGATAACCTTATCTACTAAATGTTCGATTATGTACCATCAAAATAGTAGGTACATTAGTCGCCTAAATCCTTAGTTTTCGGGACCACAACTATCCTCAAAAACAAAGATTAATGTTTTTTGTGTCAGCTGAATAACCACAATCTCTCCATAATTAAAGTTGGTGCGATGTTATGGATTAGGCGCAAAATGCCACATTCGCAAAATGACACATTGGAATTTCGCAAAATGTCACATTCTAAAATTGTCACATTCCCAAAACGCCACATCGCAAAATATCATTTTCGAAATCGTATAATGAATGCGAAACAATCTTTGGAAACAATATATTAGGCTGTTAATTTTCTTTTTAAGGTTCCCTACCAACAAGGATGCCAGCGGGGCATCCTTTCTGTCTGTCTATCTGTCTTTCTGTGGGTTCTTGAACATAGGTAGACAGTTGACACGTATTCCTATTGCCCTTATTAAACGGGTTCCTTCTTAAAAAAAATGATTTTATTATACGTTAGTACAGAATCTTGCATGTACGAATCTTTTTAAACTTAACAACACATCGCTAGATAAGACAAGTTGACAAACCAACCCAAATGGGTCAAAAGTGAAGAAACGCCCTAGTATTCTTATGCACGAGCTAAATAACTATATCCAAATCACAATGTTAATTCTCATAATATTACACTGTAACTGTGACACAAAAACCCTAAATTGGGTTGACGAGACAATACTCATCGGAACGTGGGATCCGAGTATCAGTAGCGTAACAGTTACATAATAGTTACGTCACATCACTATTGGTGAAGATATGCTTTTGTTTTTAGTTTGCATATTATAAAAGTTAAGTAGGCAAATAGGTTAGGTCTCCAAATTATAATAGGTAGGCCTATTATAATTTGGAGATTGGCAATGGGTCGAAAGCTATTGCTGGACGTTTTTAAAAACCGGCCAAGTCCGAGTTGGTCACACACGAAGGGTTCAGTACCACCGTACAATTTAAAAACTGTTCTTTGTATGCGAATTCCCTTTAATTTTGCTGTGATAGCGGCTATAATACACACTCCGTGAAAACTTCAAGTGTTTATTTATACAGTTCAAAAGATAGTCTTGTGACCGACGCGACGGACGGACAAACAGCCTTAGTTATAGGGTCTCGTAGTAGTAGTAGTAGGTACTAACGCCTAAAGGGAGCCACCCTTTAGGCGTTAGTACCTACTACTACATTCGGTGTTTTGGGTCCGTAACCATAACAGTATCAAGAGGTAAATTGTGTTAAAGACCTCAAGTTTTTGATCGTCTATGAGCCTCTCTGGGTCTTAACGCCGCTTTTTCACGGTGAAACGCCTCTATGTTAAATTTGTCATTGGTTTTGAATTATCCTTTTAATATTATAAACGAGAAAGTTTGTGAGTATGTATGTATGGATGTTTGTTGCTCTTTCACGCAAAAACTACTAAACGGATTTTGATGAAACTTTAAACTTTACTAATATATTAGTAGAATGTGTTATTCTGATGTATAAGCTATAATAATAAACGCGAAAGTTTTTGAGTATGGATGTGGATGTTGCTCTTTCACTCGAAAACTACTGAACGGATTTTGTTGCAACTTTACAATTATATAGGTTATACATCAGAATAGCACATAGGCCATATTTTATCCCGTATTCCCACGGGATAGGGAACTACGGTGAAATTATTATAATTACATAGAGTTCAATTGATGGTGGGAACTATTTTCCCCTTGCTCCTGATATGGCTTGGCATCGAAAATTTAAGTTCATCAGTCGTCAAGATTCAATTTAACAGACGATCAGTGCCACATGTAAATATGGAATACATATATTCAATATGTTTAATGCGCGCAAGACGATCAGTGCCACAATGACATGTAAATATGGAATACATATTGAATATGTTTATTGCGCGCAAAATCGCGCCGTTTATGGTCAAAAAGCGGCTTACTGACCTAAATGGTAAGGTCGCAGGTGACTCGGTAGTTTCGACACTGGAACCAGTTGTGACCGATTCTCGTTTGTACGATACGTTTTCAGTTATTGTTTCCAAAACAGGATTCGCTTGCTTGGAATCGCTTGTTCTAAATATATTGGCTGCGATTAATCAGTTATCCAAAGAGGTTGGAAGAAAAACAGTCTCTTTCCACTGCCCTACTGGTGAAATACCTATGGGTATCTGTGAGGCTCGGGTTCAAATCCTGGCATGTACCAATGAGTTTTTCAAAACTTACGTCATGTTCATCACTAGCTTGACGGTGAAAGACAACATCGTAAGGAAACCCGCAGGTCTCAGGGCTCACCACCTATCACGTTGCCTTAGGTTGCTTAGGGGTCGTATATTTTTATTGGAAAAATAAGAAAGAAAATTGGTTATTTCCAAAAATGGAATACCTCTGTCTACCCCCTTGGTGATAAATGGCGTGAGATTATTCAGTATCTATTATTTATTTTGAATGGAATTTCCTCGTTTTTCCAAGTCGCACGGATTACTGCCTACTATAAAATTGATTTATTTGAAGAAATCAGTATCGAGTCAAGATCATAGTAATCATGTCTAGTAAGTGGCTACTGGCCATACTTCCATAAGGAAGCAATGCGCGGCGCGTGCGCACCTATACTCCGCACGGATTACGAGGTGACCTCGACGACTACACACGTAAGCAGCTCACATGCTTGTACTATTTATCAGCTGATTTAAATTTTTGTTCTGTTTGTTTTCATTTCGCTCTGACTCATCGTAAGTTACAACTGTTTCTTGGACACCTATTAAATAAATGTGATAAGTTATAGTATGACAAAAAGAGTAGAATGGGTGGTTTTATTGCCTTAAGAGATTTCTTCACAACCTTACGGTAGATGTAATTGTGATAAACAGAAACAAGTGGTTTTCATATAGGTAGGTAGGTACCTCAGAAATAAGTGTAAAATATAATGACAATAATTTAAAAAAAACACCAAATGATTATTCCAAATTTTAAATAATGTTCATTCAAAAGTCTCCAATTTTTTTGTGAATTTAGCTAGTAATATAGGCGTTGTACAAATCGACCCTTATTCCAATAACGAAACATTGAATTAATACTAGACATAATAGTGACGCAAAACCAATACTTCCCTCTTACTTTCGTACGCAGAGTAGCAAAAACCAATTAAACAAAACCATCATACCTACGCAACCTTAGATTGGTATCAATAGTTTGAAATGCAAGTAAAAACCAAGGATTTTCATACAATTACAATGTGTGGGAACAGCCGTGTAATTGTTTATTGTTCAACAACAATCACGGGTTGCGTGGTAGGAAACTTATGTGACCCGAAAAGATGACTCGATTTTGTGTGAATCTAAGCTTTTTCGTTTCTAAATGGGTCTGGTTTGCAATGTTTTCCTTGCCTTCGGAGGCCATTTTGATTATTCCGATTCGCTAGCTAAGAAGATGATTATCTATTAAAAATGGTTGCTTTAATACTATGCTCGAATTTTTTGACGTGATAACGTCTTATAAATCGATGAACGCCGGCCGCACGCACGAAAAGTGTCACGTTCCGCCTCGAGCGTGCAAGCGAGAACGCGGAACAAGCGATAGAGAGGCACGATCGGCTTGTGACGCATCTATCTCTCTTCCACTCCAGTATGCAATTTTTTATCAATGTTTTCTTATGACGTTATCACGTAAAATTATCGCCCGTAAACCAGGATGGATTGTCTGTAAAGTCACAAATAAAACAATTGTTTTTTTTTTCCTTATACAATAGGCAGAGACTAATAGACTGCTAGAACAGTATGTTAGTATACTAAATCTATGGCTAGAACGAATCTGGGGGCCGTACTTTTGAGTACTTTGGGGTAAAACGGACCCTTTTACTAAGACTCCGCTGGTCTGTCTGTCCATCTATAACCAGGCTGTATCTCATGAGCCGTGATAGTTAGACAGTTGTTGCCGCTATACTATAACAACAAATACTAAAAAACAGAATAAAATAAATATTTAGGCTTCTATACAACAAACGTGATTTTTTTGCCGTTTTAAAGATAATGGTACGGAACCCTTCGTGCGCGAGTCCTACTCGCACTTGGCAGTTTTGCTATTTACGATCTTTTGGCCATTTCTTCGGACCGATCGGTGTCAAATAGTGACACTCGACGTAGTAAAAGTGACACCGCTGTAGTTGGTTATCAAAAACGTAAATTCGAGAAGCGCGGTAGCCCTTGCCGCACCTCTCGCAATTCGTCCACGTCTAATAAGTGGACAAAATTCTAGAAATAATAATATCCCATCAATAAAACTCTCAGTTCTTTTCCGCAAATTCTTAAATCATCGATTAGTATGACGAACGTGTTAATGCGTTTTGGTTGAGGTGGCTTTTGCAGAAATTTATAAAATCATACTTCCCTAAGATGACGCTAACACTCACATAATGTCAAGGGAAAAACTTATTTCAGATTTTAAAATCCGAACTATAAATTACTTAACCTAACATTTTATAGTCCCAATGCTTCTTAAAGCACATTTAAGCTCCATGGCTCTTATTTCTAAAACACTTCCTTTATATCGATCATAGTTTTACAACTTCGCAGGAAAACTGCGGGCAGACGCGACAAACCAGTTATGAGAAGTAGTAAATCTTCTCGGTAAGGACGCGGGAATCAATACATGTATTAACAGCCCTTTGGGCTAACAGCGCGCCTTGTACGCCTCAGACGCGACTCGGAATGAGCGGTTGACCTCAGGCGACGGAGTGGTGCAAGGGACAGGCGGACAGGGTTAAAAAAATAACAAACAAGTGAAAAACCGACTTCCAAGTATGATAGATGTTTAAATTTTTAGACTTGTTGATTAAAAACAGCTGGACATATTTCGATTTCATCCAATTAAATTGGAACACCTCTGAAGTCTGCAGACGTATTCACAGAGACTCGATAAGGTTTCCGTTCGATTCGAGTCGAATCTATCGACATCGGAAACGAATCTATCGAGATGGGCTGATGTTGATATGACAGTTGGTGTCACATATGACATTAGTTTTCGATACCAACATCAGCCCATCTCGATAGATTCGTTTCCGATGTCGATAGATTCGACTCGAATCGAACGGAAACGGTATCGAGTCTCTGTGAATACGTCTGCAGATCTACCAAACAAAAATATAATCATCAAAATAGGTTCATAATTTTCGCAATAACCGCGTAAAAAAAACTGTCGAATTGAGAACTTCCTCCTTTTTTGAAGACGGTTAAAAAAAAATTATATCGCCTTTTAACCCCGAGAGGGCAGGGGCATCCATTTGCAAATACCTACCCACATTTTACCAGTATATACTTTAGACCCCAAAACGTGATAGCCTATCGCCGGAACGGGTCTGTCCATCGAGCGATCATAAATATGTACGTAAGCTTTTTGCAAAACTCATTGATTACATGCCAGGATTCAAACCCGAGCCTTGTTGGCATTTTGCGAAAATCGAATTTGTCATTTTGCGAATGTGGCATTATGCGCCTCATCCTCACGAATGAGAAGCGTTATCTGTAACAACTTGGCTGTCACTGGGATAAAAATAAAAAAGGTAAGTATAAAATTGTGGTACCGCTTTTTGGAGAGATAGGTCTCACTCCATTGAACCTTTTTAGAATTTTGGTATCGAAATACATCGAGTGTCGAGAGTGAGATCACGAAATTATTGAAGCTCGTTACAACAAAGTGTTAATAAAAGTAAAATCCGCTTTATTTTGTACATTTTCATCAGCAGTCAATTCCAGCAGGCAAAAGTTATTCAATTTAGGCCCTTATAAGTCCTCCTATTAAAAGTCATTGCGACTCCACCGCTTCGTTACCAATGTAAGTACAGTTGAGGAGAAGAAGCGGGGCAAGAAACTCCTAAACACATTATTATTTTAACAATCAATATAATACAAAGTACAAGTCACAAATAGTTTATAGTTATACGGTTTCCGAGTCCATTAGGAATGTCTCATAAGTCGACGTCGCTTCCGCTCGTGTCGTGTACCTACCGCACAGCAAGTCTTGCCGACCTCAGGCTGCCTTATTCGACAACGATGACACTTGTCCGTAGGTTGTTCACTTCATACGACAGATATGAATACAAATGCACAGTGAAACATGTCTATATGATTTGCATGAGAATAATGACAGGTCGTTAAAAATATAATAAAGTTGTAGTACATATAACTTGCATGCAGTCATCAACTCTTCGTCAACCTGCAATGGCCGACTGATGAACTATGGGTCTTTCCCATGTCTTTCCTCATCTAAATCATCATCTCCCAAACCGCAGTGGGCTACGTAAGAGATTATTACCCATATTACCCCATGTTATCTGATAAAAGTTGACTTTAATTAAAAGTTAGTGTATTAGTTGTTGAGATGCATGAGGCCTTGTTTGATTCCTAGTAAGTTAAAAATTAGTTTAAAAACAATGACGGACATATTTACAACTAGCTCGACGGTGAAGAAAAACAAGGCATTAAATCAGCTATAAGGAGAATTGATTCAGAATAGCCATTTGTATCAACAGCCCAGTCTGGCAATGGGCTCCTCACTTGCCACGTTAGTGAAAAGCACAGACCATTAATGTGGTGCAAAAGTGTGTATTTCCAGTAGTGGAATACCTCTGCTGACCCTCAATATAAGGTGTGAGCGAATTTTTTATTCGCTATTGTAATAATTTGGTTAAACAAGCACTTGGACAAATTATGATATAATTTACCTTCGGAGTTTTCCTTATGCTAGTAGCTCATTTTTTGTTTAATGCTCGATTCTCCCACGTAGCGCTTTGTCTCGTCCGACCCTGGCCAGCGACCATGTTTTTTGACCAGAGCTCCAAGGCCGAAAACGGTCGATCTTTCTGTTGTATGTCGCCTTAGTAGGGTTGGCAAGAAAATCTAAGTAGATAACTTTATTTTATACTAATATAGGACGAAAGGGAAAATTTCGTTATATACAAACACAAAGTGACATAAGTCATGTCAGACACCCTTGGGTGGCTTAAAAATTCTGACAGTTACGTGGTTACTAGCCTAAGACCATTTCCCAATCCGCGGTGTGCTCGCGTGGGAGATATATTTTCAGTATGAGGAAAGACCCTTAGCTCAGCGGTGGGCTGTTACAGGTTGACGATGGAGGAAATAGGTGAAAACTAAAACCGGCTACGGGAAAATGTGGCGTGTCACCCAGACCACAAGAGCGATTCTACTGACATTTCATTAATCAAAACCGGATGAGTAGTTTAGGCTATATAGCTCGCTAAAAACATAACTCTTCCTTTTAGCTTCGCTGTAGTGGGTTAAAATGACTTATTTATTACTATTTTATAATTAGTCAGAAAAAAACTGCCATTCGTAATCACACCTGGCCAAACATCGTACGATTTAAACTAATCAAATAAGGAAGGAAAAAATATACAAAAAAGTAATAAGTATTCCAATCTGAACGTCGATCGGTCCCTCTGTGAGTCATCGTGCTCTATTTTATTACAAGTTAATAACAAGCGGTTATTAATAACAATAACTTGTACAGACATCAACCAAAGGCCGGTAGTGATTCCAAACTTTTGCCCTCGTCGCATGGGGACTATCGCGGTTCTCTGATTGACGTAACTAACAACACTACGGCGTTGTCACTTTTTACTACAGCGGTGTCACTTGTTGACACCGCACAGTGATTCGTCCCATACAAGCATGGTTGACAATATTATTTAGACCTTAAAATTAAGTTTATACGTTGCGTCTTTACGTGGATTATTGGAATAAATAAGAAAAATAACAATATATGTAATAACTACTTCATAAACAGAAACCAACATAACTTGAACTCTCCTTACCTACTTGTACTATGTAAACTGAGGCCAGCTTATAGTGGGTTTTTCAATAACCATTCTTTGTTGATTTTTAAGCATAAATCACTAACTTTTAGCTATTTTGCCTTTTTCCTTAATTGCCTATGTCCACTCGTACTAGGAGAAGCTGGTTTCTTTTTCAGCTCTGTAGCTTTACCTGGAGTTTCAGTCATGCTTTTTATGACATGTGCTGCATCATAGTCACCTGATCTCCTGGACGATATATGTGCTGCCACCATTAACTCACTCGCACTTCGCGATTGAATCAAGTCATCAACACGTCTCCTTTTCGTTTTAAACGATGAAATATCGAAGTCGACCATTGGGCGGCCCGGACTTGTAGCAATCGTATCCGCTGACGACGATGACGTAGATGGTCGTAGGTAACATTTAACATTGCATTTTATGGCTTCACTATTCAACCAGCTAGTACCTACTGATGAGTTTATGAATCGCTCGCAAGTCTTCCCACTAAGAACCCATTTTTCATTTAATTTGCTGGAATTCTTAGATATCACCATCTTCAAATATCTGATGGACTCTTCAGTGGCATCATTCAAATCAAATTTTGAAAGTAGAAACTTTAATAAACGTTCATTTTTATCTTATTTAGAAGGTTTTATCCATTCTTCAAAAAATTCTTTTTTTGAAAGGTAAATATTATGTCCAGAAAAAAAAAATATTATGAACACCTTCCGCTTGAGTCCGCTGCTTGTAAGTAATCATTATTTTTATAAAGTACGTTAATGTAGCTACCGTGTTTAAAAAATGCAGCCTGGGTACAAGAGGGTACATGTAAGTTCTAGTCTAACAAACATTAAAAATGTAGGAAAAACCTAGTATCTGTGGAGTTCGACTGACATATCTCAATAACAAAACACGTATTTGCTTTGGTGTTTTATAGTAAAATTACTACTTACCTACTACTTCACGACTCATAACTAATAATTTAACTTTCGCTTTTAATTTGACGTTGAGATGTTGACAGAGTGACGACCAGAAATCAACTAATTTTGTAATTATTTACCCAACTTCTGACACTTAAATATTTATATTTTAAAACTTGAGGGTATTTGAACAAAACTTTTATTTGATCCATGTTAGCTAGGATGTTAACTATCGATATAGCTAGTGCAACCGAAGGAACTCGATAACCCTTTTTGTCAACCATGATCGGGAAAACGAATCACTGTGCACCGATGGGTTCAAAGTAAAAATAAAAAATAATCTCACGCCTTTTATCTCCGAGGGGGTAGGCAGAGGTATTCCATTACTGGATATACCCGATGTATATAACAGTCAGTTGAGGTCGTGCCTATTTTGTTGTTTTTATGCTTCCTCAGGATATACGCTGGCGAATGGCCCCGTTATGGCGGTTTATAAATTCACCAATTAAAAATATGGGCACTAAGCGAATTTCCTGCCTATGCCTATCAGTTAATTAGATGCCTTTTAACGGAAATGAACGCCATTTAATGGTCAAGAGACGACCTACAGTGGCGGTCGGGAAGTGCAGGCGTTAAAATGTATAAATAGATATTTTGCTTCGAAAATTAAGTCATACGGTATTTTTTACAAGTTTTTATTTAACTTGCAATGTTTGGGTGGAATCTTGCAAGTTCAAGGGATGAGTTTGGATGACAATGCATGATTAGTTGTGTGACGTCATTCTAAATCCAACATGGTGGAACACTCAAGATGGCGGATTTAATGCACTCCTATGAAAAAAAGGGGGGCTCGCTAAAAATAGGTAACTCGAAAAAAAATACTTGTTCATAAAAAAGTTTTTTTTTACTTTTAAAATATCTTAAGAGCAAGCGCTGGTTGCACGATAAATGTCAAATAAAGACGATTCCAATTTTAAAAGCGCTGGTTGCACGATGAATGTCAAATAAAGACGATTCCAATTTTAAAAGCGCTGGTTGCACGATAAATGTCAAATAAAGACGATTCCAATTTTAAATATACAATTCTGGTATTTGGATACGTAATATACGCTGCATCTTTCACATTGAAATTAGAGTCTCCTACGTGACTACTGACTAGTGAATACTATTATTTTATCTGTGCACGTGTTTAGACAGAGGCAGTTTTTGTCGAGACGGCTTCCTATTACAAAATGAATTATGATAAAGTAACCTGATAGGTTCACGACCTTTTTCCTTGACATTCCAATGGACGCTTTGTACCTGAACTCTTTTTAGAGAAAATGTCAATCAATTGTGAATAGAAGACGTGATCTATGAATTTATTGCTTATTTATAAGTATTGTTAAGTCTATTTCTATTAAAGTTTATATTCAAAGGATTCGTAATGACTTCCTTTTGCTTTGTGCTCGGTGGGTTCTAAGTTCTAAACTATTGTATTTGCGTGGTTCTTCGGGATGACGTACTCCTTGATTTTTTAAAATGAGTTTTATTATATTTGTAGCGCAGAGGAAGATTTGAGGAGTATGTTAAGTTGAGTTAGTTTGATCTAGTGTTTCAATACAGTGCCCTTGGATTACACATTACACTGCTGGATTGTATCGTAAAGTTTCTAAACCAATAATATCCTAAAAAATAGGTTTCCTTTTTATATGACTTAGCACCATGTTTTAATTTTGTGTGCTTAACTCCCAGCAGCCTGCAGGCTGTGGGAAGTCAAAAAACCTGAGAATTTGAACCCCCCGCCTGAGGGTTGCGTCCCCCTGAGGATTGCGCCCCCTGAGGGATACGTTGCACTGAGGGTTTCGCCCCTGGTAGCCGCCCGTCTGGCTAACCCCTTAGCTACTACGCTGATAATATCCACAACATCTCAGTGATTTTAAGTTTACCTATTTATTTTAGATATAGGTACTATTCCCCTTGAGGATCGCGCCCCCTGAGGGATGCGTTGCCCTGAGGGTTGGGCCCCTGGCACACGCCCGTCTGGCCAGCCAATACGCTAAAAGTATCCATAACATCGCAGAGCTTTTAAATGTACCTATTTATGTTAGTTACAATGAACTCACCGTTGTCACTATAATAAAAGACAAATCCGTATTGGTATTCAAAGGACCCGCTTTGGCTACAAGTAAGGCAAAGCATTTTATTAAATACTTCTCATTTGCATTGTAATTTAAAACATGTGGGATAATCATCTGATAATTGTCGGTACCTTAGGCTCTGTACACACTGAAACTGAGCTCCGGAGTGTGCTAATGCGATTCCATTTTGTAAATTTTTTTTACGAATTTGCCACGGATATGTTCTACCTTTACGGGCATAAGCAGTTAAAATTTTTCATTGGTTTTGAATCTTTTTTCAATTATACCGAGTTCAATATTTGGTGGTACTATTTGCCCTTGAATTTATCTGCAAATAATAAAATAATAATAATAAATTGTGGGACACAATTCACATGGTTATTCAATCCCAAACTAGGTAGAGCCTGTACTAGGGTACTGAACAACTGTTAAACATACTTAAAATAAAAACCCAGACACAAAGAAATAAAGCATAATAAGAGTGTAAATTTGGAATTTGGAATGATGCTCAATATACAATTTTTAAGATTAGATAAGTCTCATTATTATGTTATGTAAAATATCCTAAATTCGAATTATACCGTTATTTTTTTTTAAAGCCTACAGACATGTTTATGCACAAAAATGTTGGTCCCGAGCGGGGATCGAACCCGCAGCTTCCAGTGCAGAAGGCAGGGTCACTACCAACTGAGAAAATAGGCCTGTCAATATATCAAATAGATCCTTGTAAGAAAATTTTTATTAAAATGTAACATATACTTGTATCCAAGACATAGACTATGGTAGATATCAAGCTTTATAGTAATCTGAAGAGCTATTAATAAGTAGTTGAGTTTCATCTCCAAACAGGCAAAAACCTCGTACGCACTCACATCTCCGCACCAGCTGTGTGTATAGACCTTTTCATGCGTAGGCGCAAGATTTGGCTTCAAATGCAATAAGAACAAACCAGCTTGTCTTATTAAACTGTCTACAAAGGTCACGTGACCGAATTTGGGCACGGCATTTTAGGCAGGTCATTTTTTTTTGTTTATGTGAGTGCGATAACCTTCATGCTTGCCATTATAAAAAAAATACGTAAGAAAGAGCCTTTTCTACTAGACATATAATTTTATGTATCAATAAATAAATAAATAATGTAACGCCTTTTATCCCCTAGGGGGTATTACAGTTATGGAAATATCCACTTTTCACTACTATATCCGACCCCTAAACGCAATAGGCATCGCCGGACCGGGTCTATTAAACATGCCTCAGAATTAAATCTGGGACCTGCTGGTTTCCTCACGATATTTTCCTTCACCGTCGAGCTAGTGATGAACTTGTAATCACTATCACTACATAGTATAAAACAAAGTCGCTTTCTCTGTCCCTATATCCCTATGTCCCTATGTATGCTTTAATCTTTAAAACTACACAACGGATTTTAATGCGATTTTTTAAATTCAAGTGATTGAATTGAGTGATTCAAGAGGTTTTCGTGTTAGCATTGCGTGCGAAGCCGGGGGTCGCTAGTTTTAAATAAAGTGCAAATATTGACAGGGTAGATCAAAAAATTAACAAGGAACTATTTTCTAAATTGATTTATTTTTATACGCTACTTTACTAGATAACATTATTATAATAATTAAAAAAACAAACTAACACGCTGTACATTACCAATACACGCACTCTACATAACAAAAAATTGGACGAAAATAACAAAACAGAAAAAGTCTACAAATCTGCTCACTAATCACATGGCTATTACTGCTCACTGCTAATTGTGTATGCTTTTATATTAGTAATCGAAGGTTGTAAGGTTTATTTCGTTACGAATGATGCTCCATTATTAACTCATATTTATGGCACTGTGCAGGAAACAGTTGAGTAACTGTATAGGCTATAACCGCGCCCTTCAAGGTGGCTATGCGAGTTTCCGAAGAAAAAGGTTTTTGCTAGACAGATAGACAACGAAGTAAACCTTTCCTTTTCCCTTATTTGAGGCCTTATTCCAGTAGGACGAGTAGTTATAGCCTTAGAGCCTGCTTCACACGATGATTCAGTGAGGTTCGGGTTAGAATCCTGGCATGTACCATGAGTTTTTCAATAAACTTACCTGCATATGTCACTAGTTAGACGGTAAAGGAACACAGCGTGAGGAAACCCGCAGGTCCCAGAATTAATTCTGAGGCATGTGTAACAGACCCGGTCCGGCGATTGGGGCGACCACCTACCACGTTTAGGGGTCGAATATTCTCGTGAAAAGTGGGTATATCCAGAAATCGAATACCTCTGCCTACCCCCTCGGGGATAATGGGCGTGAAATTATTATGTATTAACGTTCCCGTTACCGTGGGAATACCGGAATAAAATATAGCCTATGTTACTCAGGGATCTTCTAGTTTTCTATTGGTGAAAGAATGTTTAAAATCGGTCGAGTAGTTTTTGAGTTTACTCGTAACAAACATACAAAAAGACAAATCTTTCCTCTTTATAATATTAGTATAGATAAGAAATATTAGTTATTATTTTAGAAGTATAGATGAGGCAGACGCTAAAAATCGTGGGAAATAACGACCGTGGAAAATAATAATATATACGGGACTATAAAAAAGACAGCTCATCAGACCTGTTGGAACTTGGATTCCAGCAAACCAGACCCAAGGAGATGGTATCGGGTCGTGAATTAATTGCTAATCAAAACACACGTACAGGAGGCAACACAGCTCTGTTGGAGCTGCCGATGTGGAGCGGACTTGGCTGTCTCACTTCTGTGCAGATTTTGTAAATTCTTTGGAGAAAACTTTTAGTAGATTGGATAAATACTTACATATTTTTGCTCAACAGTGACTGAAAACATTGTAAATAAACTTGTTTCTGCACCATTGTGCTAGTGATGCACATAATGTACATAAGTTCTTTAAAAACTCATATAAATCAGTATAAGTCGCAGATCACAGAATTAATTTTTAGGCATGCAACCCGGTCTGGCGATGGGCTCACCACCCACCTATCACGTTTAGGCGTCCTGAAATATACTGGAGAAAAGAGGATGTTTCCATGAGCGGAATCCTTCTGTCGACCCCTATCGGATGAAAGACGTGAGCTTAAATCTGACTTTGTGCTTATAACGTTTTCACAGCTGAAACGCTAAATTGGGCAGAGATAACTTGCATTTTGGAAAAAGAACATCAGCTAATTTTGAAACATCAGTAAGTATACGAATCTTCGGGCAAAAGCTGGTTTTGTCATACTTTTTCGTCTTCTTATACCCATTGAGGTGCACTGTACTAAACACGATTCAGTACTGTACTATAAACTATTACATCAACATTTATAATTTATTAACAAAAAAAATGGAGCAACCGGTCCAAAAACCATCTTACGTCATTCGTAGTACTGCCCTGCAAACTTACAAATGCGGTCTTGAAAATACGATCTCTCTTATCACCAGAAGGAAAACATTCGACTTGATTGGAATTATCAATTAGTATACCTGAAAATGTAACTTTGTTTTTACCAATCTTTGAACTTGTCTGTCAAGTTTATGTTATTCGATTTTCGACTCTAATAAATTGGAATAGAGGTCTATTTTCCTTGTTTTTGTGGGCTTGGCTTTGGATTAGCTACGGTTGTATCTATCGAAGGTTGATCATTGAGGACATCGACATTCAATCGCTCGTTTTTTTGTGGCCACTTGCTCTGCCTCTGCCTCTGTTCATCGCTTCGTTCCGTATTGTTTTAAGATTGGATTCTGCCACAGATATAGAGTTCTATATGAAGGCACCCAGCGGCAATGCAAGAGCAGATCCCGTTTTTCCCCTGTTCTCAAGGGATTTTTTAAAAATGCCTCCTTAGTGCTCATATACGTCATATAAGGAACCTTTGAAACATTTGACGGGCCTGTTGGCTCAGTTGGTAGTAACCATGCCTTCTGAGTCGGAGTTCGCGGGTTCAATCCCCGCTCGGGGCCAACATTTGTGTGCATGAACATGTCTGTTGGCTTCGTGTCTGGTCGTTTAATATTTGTATAAGTATGTTTATCAGTTGTTTAGTACCCATAGTACAGGGCCTGCCTAGTTTGGGACTAAATAACAGTGTGTGAATTGTGTTCTACAATTTATTATTATTATTTTACATGTTTGTGACGTCACGAGTGACTTCGATTTACGCATGGTAGGCTAACTTGCGTCATCTATCAAACTCTACATCTGTGGATTCTGCAGTTTTTATAATGTAATTTGCTATTAAAAGAGTCTGAATTAAGAAATTTGAGGTCAACATCCCAACTTGGCGTCTTTCAAGGTCAGAGTTAATTGGTGTCTTATAGAAAAGCGTGATCCGTTGTCGCTTGTAGCCTAACACTAGGCTATATTGTAGCCTAACGTGCCTATCAGAATTTATACAGGTTTTTCCCGTTCCCCTGGGAATTACGAAAAAAAATTTTCTTTTCGTGAATCCATCTGTCATAGGCTACATTTTACTGGATTGCACTACAAGGAACGTAACGTTTTTAATTTCTTTCAGTGCCTTTTACTCCGCCTTTTATTTATTTACTTAATTTTAGGGAGACCTACAGCTATAGTAATAATAATAATGAGCAACGAAATTTTATGTTTTTATATTAAGCACTAGCTTTTTCCTGCGACAGCGTTCGTATTTTGGGACAATCATATCATTTATTTAGATTCAAGCTATCTTTCTGCCAAATTTTCTCAAGATCGGTCCAGAGGTTTATCCGTGATGAGGCAACTAGCAGACCGAATAGATTTACTTTCATTATAATACTACTGTCAATGGACATGTTAATAAAAAATTATAAGGCTCACCTATCCAAACAAAATTTTTAGACTTTATTCGGAATATTTAGCAGATGGTTTCTGTGAACTTTGCTTAAAATCTGTCGAGTGGTTCTTCGTTTATCACGTTGCGAAGCACGTACCGGACCGCTAGTAAGTATATTATAGAAGATCTTTTTTAAACATTAACCTACTTTTGCTCAGATTTGGGCAAGTACCCAATTCTCAATCCAATCACAATCTTATACCTTTTAGATCTTTATTTAACACTAGCAGTTTCACCCGCGTAGTTCCCGTTCCCGTGGAAATACCGAAATAAAATATAGCCTATGTGTTATTTTGATGTTTAAGCTATATAACTGTAAGGTTTCATCAAAATCCGTTCAGTAGTTTTTGCGTGAAAGAGGAACTAACATCCATACATACAAACTTTCGCGTTTATAATATTAGTAGAATTCACCTACTTTTGCTCAGAATTGGGCAAGTACCCAATTCTCACGCCAATTACAATCTAATACTTACCTTATTCTCATTTGTAAGTCACCGTCATTAAATTAGACAATAGTGGAGTGTGGTTGTGCCGATTATGTCATATTGGTATGGTACCCTAACATTATGAAGTTCATATAACCATTTGTTAGATAATGAAAAAGTCATCTTTACCTACATTCTGGACGCCTGGTCACCCGGTATTTGCAATGTTTCTTTCAGTAGACTGAAAATGAATGAAAATGTATTTATTTCCTTAGGTAATTGCTAATTACACTTACAAAAGTCAATAGTCTAATAATAAGGCACTTTGAACTTGTCCATGAAGATTGGCTAAATGTAAACAGCAGCCCATCTCCATCGACGAGTTGCTGGTTCCAAATGCAGTACCCCGAGAAGAACCAGCAAGAAACTCAAGGGCAGCTCTTTTTAATCTCATGTCTTACTAGTAAATATGGTTTACAATAATAATTATAATGAATGGCCTTACATAGCGTCGAGTCGGTTAATCCCATGCATTTTGGTCTACTAAGTAGTCTGTAATGTAGTAGCCTTTTTATGTATTTTTTGCTGTACAATGAGCTTCCCTTCTGCCTCCTTAGTCACGTATCGAACGAAAATTTTATTCACTTTTAGATGTCGTTCGCTTAATTGTAATACTAACTATTATGAACTACGTGCCAGTGACTATACTTCTTCATAGCGTTGTGTAAATTTTAATTGGTCGCGCTATAATGGCGGCCGCGTGACAAGTCAATCGCTTATGTCAAAACCATGCATTTGTCATTATATTTTAGCGACGTTTACTTTTTACAAAGCTAGGCTCTCTGAGGTATTCCGTTTGCATTATCACATTAAGTTCTTCGAAAGGCGTGTAAATGGATGTGTTAAAGTCATCAACACATTAGTTACTCCTGTGGTGATGCGGAAGATGTGGAATTTGTTACGTGTTAGAAGCCTTATATTCGTATCTTGCAATTCATACTCTGGTCTAGTGGCTATAGGGTTGATTTTTTCACGGAGATGTCGATGATGTATTTTTTTTTATGTGTTAGAAGCCTTATATTCATATCTTGCAATACCTACTCTTGTCTAGGGGTTATAGGTTATTATTATAATCTTATGACCGAACCTGGAATCCACTCAAGTCTTATGGATCAACTAATATAGAGTTTTGCAAAATGAAGATTCATAATAAATGTACCTACCTGTTTCAGAATTATTACGGTACAAATAATACCGTATACGTAATTGTCTGGCTAATAACTTTCTATGAGAGTAACGCCGCGGGCAAGACCTAGCACCATATAATTTTTAAAGTTCAGATGGCCACTTATCGATAAATGCGAATAATAAACATAAAAGTCATAAATTAGCTTTAAGTATATTTTTTTGTAGTGGCTACAAATATTTGTGTCGCGCAATTTTCAACTTTGTGTTTAAATAATAAGGTTGTAATTATTCAACGTTTTGTTTATGTTTAAAACTGCAAATAATGTTAGCATGTGAGGTTGTTGACCTCAAACAGAAGTGTAGCTTATATGCTGCAATATTATGCTAGTCATTTTTTCGTACATTTTCTTAAGCTGCTAGTGCCCATCAAGTATCAATATGCAGACACAATTACTTATAGCCATACCAGCCCCCCTAGGTAAGTGGCATTATACAATCTAATCGAATGTTCTTTTAGATTGACATGTATGGGATTGACATACGCACTTGCCAACGAGCGCTAACGCTAATGTCTATCCCATACATGACAA
This sequence comes from Ethmia dodecea, assembly GCA_963855545.1. Classification (NCBI taxonomy): domain Eukaryota; kingdom Metazoa; phylum Arthropoda; class Insecta; order Lepidoptera; family Depressariidae; genus Ethmia; species Ethmia dodecea. The sequence continues at coordinate 9,416,882 of OY979458.1, read as the reverse complement.
TCTAAAAGAACATTCGATTAGACTGTGAAATGCCACTTGGCTAGGGGAGCTGGTATTACAAACTCACATATACTACTGCAATAAACGCTAGCGGTTGCATCTCAACAGCTAACCACTTTAAAAAAACTTACTAACCACACCATCCTTTGTTGCAGGCGGCAGGAGCACACTCCAATAAGGAGCAAATGGCCTGACGTGATGTTCCGGACGGCGTCAGTCGAGGGCTCTGGGCCGAGGACGCCCCCCGCGTACGCTCCCCACCCACCCTACGTCCCACCCCGCTTCTTCCCCCCTCGGATCCGACCCCCACCTCCACAGTACTGCTTCGACGCCGCCCGCTTCGCCTGCGACGCCTCCAAACCCCGGTACCTGGACGTCGAACGAGAAAGGCTGGTGACACGATGGCTAGCCGAAGCCAACGAAGCGTTAGTCCGAAGGGACCGACCACCCCGATACAAGCCCCGAAGTAGCGAACGAAGACCTGACTTCGAGAGGCGACCCAACGCTCCGGAATGGGCCGACAACTTCTTGCTGGGCAGAAGAAACGGGTCGGTGGAACCGGAGGATGACAGCAGTGAAGTGATGACGTTGAAAGAGTTTGTGGACAAGTTCTCCCTCCCCCGAGTGGTGAAGTTTGAGGGGGAGGAGCGGTCAGTGTTGTTGTACAGGGTGTTAGAGGCGCATAGGAGAGTGGAGGCGGTACCGCTATCTGGGAAGAAGGGGAAGCTGGTTGGGAAGCCGCTGTATATACCGGAATCTTATGATGGTGAGTGTTTTTTAAATGGACTCTTAGTTTGTAGCCGTCTTTTATTTTGTTTTATTTAACTAACGACAGACATCTTACTATAGATGCAGGTAGGTTGTAGATCATTATTATGAAGGTAGCCGTAAGTAATAAATTCAGTCTAGCTGTAGTTCAGATGACTTTTAAGACTTCATTCAGCCTTCAGGAGTATAGCAGATGAACTAAAGCTTTAACGACTAAAGATTATTTGTGTGGCATAGCTAGTCATGGAAGAGTCGCATAAGTTAAAGAAAATTATGAAAAGTTTGATTTATGTGTTTTGAAAAGAACTGCCGGTTTGTAACATTGTAAAGTGAGATATTTCATTGCCTTTTGCTTCTCTTGCCTTTAAATTTCCCTTGAATATATATATATATATATATATATAATATATATAATCTCACGCCTTTTTTATCCCCAAGGGGGTAGGCAGAGGTATTCCATTACTGGATATACCCACATTTCACGAGATACATTGGACCCCTAAACGTGATAGGTGGTGAGCCCATCGCCGGACCGGGTCTGTTTACACATGTCTCAGAATTAATTCTGAGACCTGCGGGTTTCCTCACGATGTTTTCCTTCACCGTCAAGCCAGTGATAAATATGTACGTAAGTTTTTTGAAAAACTCATTGGTACATGCCAGGATTCGAACCCGAGCCTCACTGATTTTCGGCCGGCTCTTTAACCGTCCGGGCTATCACTGCTCTATATTTCCCTTGAAGAATGATGAATTATCCTGTTCGGAGCCAAACATCGAGTACATATTACTCCGTTAGTTTATTTTCTTGCCGAAAACTTCTTTACCACCCGGCTAGAATAAATCTTACAAGTCCTTTCTCCCTAAAATTCATTATTCTTTTGTTTTAGTGTATGTGTTGCTTCTCCCTATAGAACTACGTTATGAAAAATTGCTGCTTTCTCTCTAAAGATGTATTCACTTCCAAGTCACTCAAAAACCTAAATCAAAACAACACGCAAATCAATTTGAGCAAAAAAATTATGAACCTTGATGCCTGTCATCACATTGTCGCTCATTGAATAGAGTTTACACAATCTCCCACGGTGTGAAGACTACAGACAGTGACAGTAGACTTTCTCTCATCAGAGATCCCTTTGAAATGGCTCCCGTAGTTCATGAGAGACATGAGCATTCCGAGTTTAGGAACACGCAATGCTTAGGTAGGTATAAGATATATTAATTTCCGAAGGGAGGGAAGGGATCAGTTTGCAGAATTTTAAGTGTTAAATGACAATTTCGTGTTAAAAACATCCCATCATTTGTTAATTAAATTTTTTTTGACCTATCGATAAAAGGACATTCGATGAAATAAAAGTTCTGGCTTTTCGTTTAATCGTTGTCAATCATTTGAAATTCATTGAACTGGTATTCAATATAGTGTAGTGTCCACAGACCATTAATCTATAGTGGATTCGTTTTCATATCAGGGCGTGTTAAATGCATATTTTACACCGTCGGAATTTTGGTGCTTGTAATGTAAATAATGTTCTTGTTTTGCGGTTTTGCGTTGCGTCTTGATAATACATATGTCTATGTTCTTGATTGACTGGCGCTGATCCGAAGCAGACCTCCAGAATCAAAACAAAACCACTTGGAGAGCAGTATGTAGTGTTTTGTTTTGTCTCTCATATCACAAATTCGGTTCGGATGCATCAGCGCTCTAACTTTGTAACCAAAAAGGTGACCATTCGATCTCCATAACAAGAGCATGAACAATGTTGCCTAACAGTCGAAGACCATAAATACCACCTTTGCTGTGTAATCAATGGGCAGTAAACGAGGCGCGATGGACTACAATGGCCTCATGCCTCAATAGTCGAAAACAATTACTTGAGCGTGACGTAAGATGATGTCTCAATTACAAATTTATTAGTGGATCTGACTTTTTACTCAAAGGAGGTTAATCTTATTCGGGTATATGGCTGATTTCATAAAAAAAAAACTTTTCTTCAAACGTCTTTGAAATTCAGTCTCAGAATACAAAAGAAGTCGCCGACAAAATCTAGTCCGAAATAAATGCAACCATATGCAGTGTAGATGATTCGTCTTCACCCCTTCCCCCTAGTCATCCTGGTTTTAATCAAACGGGATATATTATGTAACCTCATCTGTTATTTTTTTGCTATCTATTATTTATACTTTTCGAAAATAAATCGCTCCGAAAAAAGATAGGCCGTAACTGAACATAAATAACCATTACAATATTATGATTAATGGTATTATGCGTGATGCTTTAAATTCAAATTACAATGTAATATTTCCGTAACATGCCGCGTTGGTTCGTAACAGAATTCGTAACCTGTTACGTTTAACAAAAACGCATCGCTGATTAATTCACAAACGCATTGTTTCTGCGGTTATGCGTGTAGAAAACATGATCTACAGGATCAGTGCGCATGCGTGAAAGTGTAACACTGCCGGTTAATGGGCCGTTACCATGGAGCTGTTAGTATTATACATACATACTGTATAATCTTACACCCATTTCCCATTGCGGTAGGCAGAGACAATAGACTGCCACTTGCCACGAATCTGGCAGATCTCTCGTGCTTCGTCAATATCCATCAAACGACTCATGCATGCTCGTCGGTTTCGGGTAGTCTTTATCTGGCTTTTCTTCAATACATCAGTGATACTTGAAAGATTTTTAATTGCAAGTTATTAAGATCTACAAAGCCATTCTTTTTGGTTTCTTGAGTCCTATATTGGGAACACATTTCCAGAAATAAAAAAAAATCTGCCGATCCCCTTGATTATCTTTCACTGTCGAGCTATTGATAAATATGTACCTACGTAAATTATTGAAAAATCATTGGTGTAAGTGCCGTCGATAGAATTCGTCACACATGCAAAGCTCACTAACCACATATCACTGCTCTTTATAATAATATCACTACCTACAATACAAGAGTCCGCTTTCTACGGAGGTTTTAAAATAATATGAGACGAGCCCAAGATGTTTTAGAAACATACTCCCAGTTTCCATAAATATATCGAAACATGATAAAGGCAATCCCGTGTACAACGACAGAAGCCGCAGGCGTTTACTAGCTATTTCAGTATGGGTTGTTTGGGAACGGTAGCGCCAATATAGATTCCTTGTAAGACTAATAACTATTCGCAGTTTCCAACGCCCAGGCTATGTTTTAGTATTCTAGTAAAATTTTGATTGGCCTGGGAGCATTCTATATTGTTCAGTGGCTCACGCGATTGTTATAGCAACTGTAACGGTACTGATAAATGTTTTGATATCGTGTGTGTTATCTTTTTCTTATTACCGCACACTTGACATAGCGTAAAATGCTCCTCAACTCATCCCCTTTCGGTTTAGGTGCATAGCGAACATTTTGGTCCTTTAAGCCGGATTAAATTTAGAGGATTGTGAATTGGCAATGGGGGGCAAACGAGCAGACGGGTCACCTGATGGTAAGTGACTACCGTCGCCCATGGACACTTGCAACTCGAGAGTCACAAGTGCATTGCCGCCCTTTGAGTTTGGAGTACGCTCTCCTCTTGCAGTTTGAAGGTCGTATCGGTCCAGAAATACCGCCGGAGACAATCTGTTCCACAGATTGGTTGTGCGAGGCAAAAAGTTTCGTGAAAATCTCACAGTGGCGGATTGCTAACCATCCAGGTGGTGTGTTCCCTCAGATTACGTAGAAACTAACATATTTTGCAGTGGACGTCTTTCGGCTGATATAATTTCCCTACAATGAAATAAAGTTAAGTAAGAAAGTAAGTAACAACTCTTTATTGTACACCAACAAAAATATGCACAAAAAGTGACACAGTGATACAAAAAAAGTACAATGGGCGGTCTTATCGCTTTAAGCGATTTCTTGCGATTTCGATTTAAAGTGAATAACCATTAACAAAAATTTAGTTTATATAGATTACTAATTAATATAATTGAGTAGATAGAAAAAACGTAGCTAACACGAAAATAATAATCGTTATAAATCCAAATTGCATTGACCTTGCGCAGTAATTGCATGAACCCGTCCAGTTTCGTAGCATTTTATTATCCCTGTGTAAAGATGGACTTTTGTTTTATTTACTTTCTTACTGAATTTTTACTTGAAATGTTCGGACAGAAAAAGAAGGAAACCAGCAGCTGCGATCAGACTAACAGTAGACTAGTATTCATTGATTAATTAAACAATTGAGATAAAAAAGTATTGCTTGAACACATTAAGTAAAAAAAGTTTGATGAACACCATAATAATATGTAAGAACATCGCTTTACACGAAGTTATTTTATGAACATAAGGTTAGCCGGCAAAAGATTAAAAGTTACTTTCGCATTCATATGATTAGTTAGGTAGCTTATATGTGATTTTTCAAGACAGTATTTCAGTGATTTGATATATGATATTACTGACATTCCTACTACTAATATTATAAATGCGAAAGTTTTAAGGATAGATGCATGTTTGTTCCTCTTTCACGCAAAAACTAGATAAAGGATTTTGATGAAACTTTACAGTAATATAGCTTATACGTCAAAATAACACATAGGTTACTTTTTATTCAAGAATGCAAAGAAAGTCGCGGGAAAAAGCTAGAATATACTTATAATATTATAAAGAGGAAAGGTTTGAATTTTTGTATGTTTCTTACGAATAAACTCAAAAACTACTGGAGCGATTTTAATAAAATGATCACCAATAGAAAGCTACAACATTCCTGAGTAACATAGGTTTTATTTTATTCCCGTATTCCCACGGGAACGAGAACTACGCGGGTGAAACTAAAAAACTAGTATTATATATTATGATCATTACATCGTATAAATTATAGCATGACGAGAAGGTTCCCGGGAGCCCTTTCCCGACGTGCCCTGCGGTCTCGACCTCGCCCTTTGCTACTAGCCTGTGGCTAGTTGGATGCCATGTACGCTTGGAATTTGAACGGGGAATTTATTACATCTCTGTAGACCCCTGGAGTCCTTTTGCAGATTAAAAGAGAATCGTGAATTTTATGGGTTAAAAAAACTATGTTGGTAATGTTTTGCAAAAAATACATTTATTTAATCTCTGTAGATAACTGGTCTCCCTGAACACCCTTAATACAGGCTCTGCTTAGTTTGGGTCTAAATAAGAATTGTATTTTTTTTGGCGTCGCACGGCTAGTGCATTTGCCACTTTTATAAAACGAGGAAACGTTTTGTATTATGTGTATTTTATAATAATTATTGTCACATTTAAATAACGTAACGTCTAATCTTTTTCAATTGAGGCATGTCATTTTGATGATATGATAAATTATGATAAATTAGTTATTGTCATCTTTCCATCTGCCAGAAGATTTTATATTCAGGACGTTACCATTTGAAATCTGAGGTCATTTTTGGACCTTTCGGTCGCACTCAGGGGATTTACATAATTTCGTGTAATTCCATAAAAACTTGTGTTGGTGCGAGCGAGTAGTAAGACTCTAGCAAAAAAAAAAACTAAATTTATGGTAAGACTCCTCCTGCCTCCCTAGCCAAGTGGCATTGCACAATCTAATCGAATGTTCTTATAGATTGACATGTATGGGATTGACATTAGGGTTAGCGTTCGTTGGCAAGTGCTTATGTCAATCCCATACTAGTCAATCTAAAAGGACATTCTATTAGATTGTGCAATGCCACTTGGCTAGGGGGCTGGAGCATTGATCAAAGTCGTCAACTGTCAAAATTATTTACAAATTATTCTATGTTATCAGCTCAAAAGGTCTATGCCTTAAACCAAATGTCTGAACAACCTTAAATGCAGCACCATCTGCATACAAACGTAACATAAACTCATCAGGGCACTGACCACTTATAACTTGACTAAAACTATACACGGCTAAGTATATGCAAGTTAAGGCTACGACCTCGGCTCCCGGGTCCATGTATGGTCTACCGTAATGGAACCAGACTCCTACGCCGCCAGGAAGGTTAAACCAAGGCCCGGGCCTCAATAGGCGCGCTATTAATTGCTTGCATATAATTGATTAACTTTTGTGGCATTATAAAGCGCCTCTGTTCGTTGGCATGTTAAACCGTTAGTCGCGGTTGTTGTTTATTTCAAGATGTCAAGGGTATAGAGGGATACTTAGAGATGTATGTTTTTTTAATTGTTTTTAAATTGTGGGACACCATTCAGGTAATAAACATACAGTCCAATAGATAACCTCTTCCTTTTTCAACCGACTTCAAAAAGGGACTGAATTCGACTGTATGTTTTTTTTATGTTTGTTACCTTCAGAACTTTAGACTGAGTGAACCGATTTTGATGACTTTTTTTTTATTTGAAAGCTGGTGCTTCCCGTGTGGGCCCATTTCAATTCGGTCCAGTTCTGACAATGGTATCCATGAAAAAATCATATAAGTTGAAGTCAGTTTTTTACTCTTGAGAGTTCTCAATTACGTCTCCTTAATAAGCCAAAATCGATTTAATTGTACATATTTTTAGAAAATAACATCAAAATATCTGATAAAACACAGAATCTCAAAGTAGCTACCGGTTAGATAAAGATTATTTAATAAATATTTCCATCGTACAATGTACCTAACGGTCGCACCGTACTGTTAGCGGAGTCCGCAGTTCGTGGGTTCAGTTCCCAGGCCAAAACATCTCAATGTCTTTATGAATAACGAGATTCTGTTTAACGTTGCGATTTGTATCAACATCCGCGTGAATATTGAGTTTTATGGCCGATATGAATGCCGTTGTTGGGTATATCTGATGCATCTTTGGTTTGTAGGCCAAGGATTAGAATTGTTTGTAAATTTAATAGATTTTGTTAGATTCGTGTGTCTAAGCGGTGTTTATTTAAATTGAATGTGTATCTTGATCTGTAAATCTCATCACTTCATCTTTCCAATATTATACTTACATGCAAAAGTGTTTGTTTGTCTTTCTTTCACGTAGCTATAACATAGCATAACATAGCATAGAAAAATATAGCATAACTTTGATTGATTGACTGAAACCAACAGACATGTTTACAGACTCAAATGTTGAAATCGAAGACACACACACATCTCAGAATTATATTTATCACTAGTTCGAAGGTGAAGGAAAACATTGCTAGGAAACCCAGAAATTGGTTCTGGGTATGTAGGTGAAATAGCACCCTGGTCTGGACTCATCACCTTTCACTTTAAGGGGTCCAAAAAATATACTGGTGAAAAGTGGATATTTCCAGGAATGGAATACCTACCCCTCGGTTTAGGCTGTGCGTTGATATATCACCAATCAGTCAGTCAGTTTATCATTTTATATTTAACTAGCGACCCGCCCCGGCTTTGCACGGGTGCAATGCTAACACTAAAACCTTCCTCTTGAATCACTCTATCTATTTAAAAAAACTGCATCAAAATCCGTTGCGTAGTTTTAAAGATTTAAGCATACAAAGGGACATAGGGACAGAGAAAGCGACTTAGTTTTATACTATGTAGTGAAGATGTAAGATAATAAGCGCAGTGCCTAAAGATAGTTTATTCAGCTATCTCTGTCAAATGATCAGCCTAGCCATCCAGAGAGGGAATGCGGCCAGTCTTCTGGGCACTGTCCCACATGGTTCCTGGACATTTTTTGTCTGTAATTATTGTACCTAAATGAATGTTCATTTTCTTTGTAAATAAATGTTATGTAAAAAAAAAGTTTATTCAGTATCGACTACTTCATCAACTTAAGTTATTTTTAAAATTATGTGTAAAAATTTACCGAAAAATTAATTGGCATAACTGAATTTAGGGCTACCTATGGAAACCGTACAATTTTGCTATTTATTTAGGAAATTTGATTAGAGAAAATGAAACGTACGTACGAACATTTTTATTATATTAGTAAACTAATTGGGGTGTATGAGGAATTCTGTGACGCGTGGCATAAGTAAATCTCTACATAGTATAAAACAAAGTCGCTTTCTCTGTCCCTATATCCCTATGTCCTTATGTCCCTATGTCCCTTTGTATGCTTAAATCTTTAAAACTACGCAACGGATTTTGATGCGGTTTTTTTTAATGAATAGAGTGATTCAAGAGGAAGGTTTTAGTAAGCATTGCACGCGTGCGAAGTCGGGGCGGGTCGCTAGTAGTAATATAAATCTCTGTTTGTAACTATAAACATATACCTAACAATGTCTGCAATCAACACAAGTTCACACCAATAAACAAAATGATTTATAGCCCACGATATGTTTATTGTTTATAATAATAAAACGAAGTGTAATCGCTTGTGTTGGCGTGCGTGTAATTTTATAGAAACAATCGATTCCGTGATCGATTCATGAATCGCGTGAATCACTTGAATCTCCTTGTCATTTTGGATAGTTGCAGACGTACGTCTATGCGATTTATGTGTTGCGACCTCCGACTCAGAAGGCAGGGTTACTCCTAACTAAGCCACCAGGCCCGTCAAAATATTGAATACCTATATTTTTTTTATATTTCTTTAAATAGCTTATTTACCTACCTTTTATTCAATTTATGGGTTCGATTCTGCTTTGAAGCGACTAAATTTATTTTGGTTTACTCCTGTAATTTTTTTTCTCCTAGAAAAGAAAAGATACAAGAGATATTTAGTTCTGTCAAATAAAAATTAGTCCTGTCAATTAAGGCATTTGATAACGTGTTTAGTGCATAAGCAAATAAGGCACGACTCAAATACAGCCTCTGAGAGGACTAAATTCGGTAGGTTATCTTCTATCCCTTTTCTTTTTTGAGGTAAGACAAAACAGGACTAAGCTAAAAAAAAGTTTAAAAAGCAGAATCGAACCCATTCATTAAAATAACATTTGCACAGAATTTCTCGATGATAATATTCAAAACTTTTCTCTTCCAGTGTCGACTCAGATAATAAAATAAATAAATAATAAATGAATAAAGACCCCCCTTTCCATTATTTTTCTTTTTTGGTCCCTTAAACATAAAAGTATGTTAAATTTAATATTGGACTAATTCCGTTTTGGCAATTTCAGTCGCGACCCGGTCGCACGTCTGTGCTAACCGGAATGCATTCTAAGCACGTGTCAATGGTCTCACTATACTGTGGGTGTTTGCATTCTACACGTTGTACGGCATTGTTGTGTGCTGTTCGTACCTATTTTGCAGATGAATCATTTGGTATGACTTCTGATTCTAAAATATATTTTGAAAAATATTTGCACTGCAAAAATGCGACCAATCGCTACCGGTTAGATGGTTATGCAAATATGTAACGACTCTTTAATAAATACATACTAGCGACCCGCCCTGGCTTCGCTTCGGTTTAACTGCACAAAAACATGTTTTTTACGACATCACATAAGAAATCTTTAAAATTCTAGAAAATGCAACAAAAAACGCTATAATATGCATGTATTATACATATAAACCTTCCTCCCTACCCCCTCGGGGATACAAGTGGTGAGATTTTTTTTAAACTTTTTTTTAAACCTTCCTCTTGAATCACTGTCTGTTGAGAGACCGCCATTAAAATCCGTTTCGTAGTTTCAAAGATCTAAGCGCACAGAAGGCGGGAAACCACCTTGTTTTATTCTATGTAGAGACTATGTGATAAGTGGTATGACGACAAAAAGAGTTAATGGTCTCATCACTTTCGATTTCATGCAGCCTTAGATAACTGAAATAACAAAGCTAGTTATGTTAAATAAGGTATACGTTTCATGTAGGTACCGAATGATTATTTAATTATTAGCCAATTTAATTTAATTATTTAATTAAATTTAAATAGTTATTATCATTTTAATTAGTTTAATTATTTACACTACTATCTGTAGGTACCAAACGGGTATAGTAAATTACTCGGCTGTATTTAAACAAGTTTTAGTTATTTTAATAAGAGTCACTGAAAATATATTATGTAGAATGTAGAGCACTGGCTGTTACTCTCGATTTTCGTTCCCGTTAGAAAATTATAATCCATGTTACTGCCAGAAAAGTAAGCTTTCCATTGGTGAAAGAGTTTTTTAAATCGGTCCAGTAGTTTCAGAGCCTTTTGAATACAAACAAACAAACAGAAAATCTAATCTTTCCTCTTTAGTGGATTAGCGTAGATGTGCAGATGGGTAAAATTTAGCCTTCTGAGTGCCAAATTTTGTGTGCATCAGTTGCTTACTAGCGATATTACAGGCTCCACCTGGTTTGGAACTAAGTAGTCATGTGTGATTTTTTTTTGCAGTCAGGTAAAATAACTTTGATTACCGAGATTATTTCAATAAGAGTTCTATTGACATCATTCTCAATTTTTTTTTATGTTGCCCACTTACTCGTATCTGCATGCCAGCACATTCCTATTTCCAATGAAACCAAAAACAAATAAAACTAAGCCCGGTCACAGTCGTAAAAAAAATCAGATACTTACACTAGCAAGGGAGCCCAAACTTCGTCTGTCAACGGCCACCTTTCAAAATGACGATACCTAATGCCGTTGGCAATAGAGTCTACATTAGCCATTGAAAAAGCAGGGGATCTATCGGATACAGGTTCGGATTCAGATGTAAGATTTGGGCGAATTACGAAATTCTTATTATTAACCATCATAAAATTGACTAGGCTGTTGCCTTCTAAGTCGGAGGTCTCGGGTTGATTTTTGCATGTCTGTTGGCTTCGTGACTGGGTGATAATATAATTTTCTTTGCGGCCTGGGCAGACGTTGTCCTACCACAAACAGCGCCAGCTATCGGGTTTAATCATCACTATCACTACATATTATAAAACAAAGTCGCTTTCTCTGTCCCTATATCCCTATGTCCCTTTGTATGCTTAAATCTTTAAAACTACGCAACGGATTTTGATGCGGTTTTTTTTAATAGATAAAGTGATTCAAGAGGAAGGTTTTAGTGTTAGCATTGCACCCGTGCTAAGCCGGGGCGTCGCTAGTTGTAAATATAAACCATCCAGCCACTCAAACACAAAAAAAATCTTCAAAATCGGTCAAGCTATTTTCGAGTTTTTGAGACACTAACGAACGGCTATTGACTATACCAAGAATTTGACGAAATTCTGGAGCACAGCTTATTATTTCAAATGTCATTCCCCTGGCTCCGTGCTGTTCACACGTGTTTAAGATCGTTTACAGATAGCCAGGGGAATGTCATTGTTCTACGCCGAAGAGCGGGTGTTTAGCATACTTCTCACGCGTGCTAACTAGAAGGGCCTGTGATGTGTTGATAGGGCCTGCAGGACCTTACGCGTACGCTTAGCAACAGGTAGATGATAGGTGAGATGAAAATGAGGGAGAGAGGGTATATCGGTGGTATTATAGTGAAGCCAGCCCTGGATTTCTCAATATTTAATAATGAATTTCACATTACAATCTGGGTTTCAGAGTGTGCTCGCTCGCTTTGGTAATCCGCCAAGTTCATTTCGATTTTCGTTCGATTATAAAGCTAATTGCTCAAAAAAGTCACTTGGGACTAAATAATTTTCTACCTCTTCCTTATAAACTGAAGTGGAATTATTAAAATAGGTATATAGGTATCAAAACTATAAGGTCAAATCAAACACATTAACAGATTTTGTTTTATACTATTTAAAGAAGAAATAGAGAAGATACAGATATATATATCAATAATAGAACCAATAGAACTACTAGCATAGTGAAAACATAAAAACACGTTTAGGGGTCCAAAGAATATCTCGTGAAAAGTAGGTATATCCAGAAATGGAATACCTCTGCCTACCCCCTAGGGGATAAAAGGCGTGAGATTATTATTATTATTATAAAAACTTGAAATGGAAATAGGTAGAACGCTATAAATGCAAAATGATATCAAGGCTCGTTCTAAGCCCATTGTTCAAAAACAAATGTGTAACGCCTATCAACATAAGGTTGCGGGTTTTGCAGAACTAATCCGTGGTTCCCCTGTTTCCTCAATAGTTTTCTTTTGTTTGTTAAATATTGTTACCCGACTGCTCCAAAAAGTGGGTAATGTTTTAGAAACTTTTCAGTGACTTAGATAAAGTCGGGTTTTTGGTGTTTAACATTTTGATATAGCTACCAATTTATTTATTTATTAGCTATCTATTCATTTAACACTTATTTTCATTTGATACTCATTCCCTGTTCATCTCCTATTTTTGTCACTTATCTCTCGTATATCTAAATCTCCTACAAAATCGTTCTTTAAGCAAGTAGAAACAAAAAAATCGGAAATTCATACATTGATTCATGATAAAGGTGATCTGTTTCCCTGATTTAGTCTTGTGCAAAACCGAAAGGCACAGAAGAGAATCGGTCCTACATAAAGCAGAACGTATGAACCTTTACACTAATTTTGTATAGAACTAAATTGTATAAATGTCTTACAAACACCATATGGTTGCAGTATGTATAACGATTAATAACGCTGTCAAAAGTCACATCGAAACGCGTCTGTGAATCCTTAGGCATGGAAGTATGCTTAAACCTTTCTAGCTTCTCAATAGCATTAGCAAAAGACCCACGCAAATTCTATTAAGCTCCCATTGATATTCAGATATTGAATCTAAATTATAAAGCGCCTCTTCAACTTGACCGCTGAACCCAGTAAAAGCACAGAGGAATCAAATGTTTATGACCGGACGGACTCTTAACCTACGTTTCCTCATTGCCAGGGGATTCACTGAGTTAAATTACCCAGAAGAGTCTTTGAGACTCTTGTAAACTAATTATAATCTTATCCTTACTAGTCCCTACTAATAAATGTAAGTCTATCTGTAACTTTTCACACCTAAACTTGCAGACCGATCTTCATGAAATTTGGAACTTTGAGAACACAAGCTACTTTTCATCTCGAAAAAGCCTAAAGTTTATGTGGACAGAGTCGCGGGCAACAGCTAGTATATAAATGGGCAATGCCAGGGGACGATCCTGTTAAAGATTTTACGAAAATGTTGAGATAAGAGTATGTTTTTGTACAGTCAACAAAGTTGTTAGTGTTACATTTCCAAAAATTAGGATTCACTTTTCTCTTAAAGCCTTAAATGTATTTATAGTATTTTTTTGGTAAATTATAGGGATCAAAGATACCTTTTGAAATAAACATTAATCAATAAGATTTATTTATGACTTCCCCAGAAAAATGAATTCTTAGTTACTGGCCATGTAACCCTAACAACTTGTACCAGAGGAATAATTTGTAAAAATGTGTCGTTTTTCATACAATGTATAAAGTGTTTGCTGTCATTATCACAATGTCAATTGTTTAGTACTCATAGTGAAGGCTCAGTCTAGCTGGACTGAATATGTATCCCACAGTTCATTTATTTATCTGTAAAAACATTATAATATTGTTTGTTTTAGACTCAGAGAATACTATAGGTACATAGAATTAGATTTTTCGTGTAGGGATTCGGCCATTCGGAACTCAATTGAGGGCACGTCAAAATAATCAAATGGCTATTCTACAATTATATAACTCTGTGGGCTACTAAACATCGAATTGAATCCGCTGAATGTCCCCATATAAAGCCTTTTCATGTGAGATCGAAGCGTAAATTAAATTAAATTTGTTAAATTATTTGCAACTGGGAATAAATTTATAATATTAAGTTTTAGACGTTCTGTGTATGAAATCTGTACATACCTAATAAAAGTGTAACTAGCCAATATCACATAAGAAATATTTATGAAAACTCAATATGAAGGGTCCTTTTAATATCAATAGAAGCCAAAAAGTATATTTTTAGAATGTTTGTCTGCCTTTCTGTCTGTCTCTCCCTATATTATGCATAAGCTACAGCAATAAATTGGATGCGGTTTCACAGTTGTACACACTCGAAGTAGGTGGCTTATAAAAATTCTTACACTTGGGTGGCTCTAGTAACACCATCTTTTGAACCGCGGTCGGCTCTCTTGTGAGAAGTATATGCTTTGGGTACTTCAAGTACTAAGTACCTCGCCGACAGCCATTGTGCCGGTGTCGCAACGCTGTCCCATGCCTCGCCATTGTCTAAAGTACTGTCGTAATAATGATCGCCAAACCGCAATCAAGTTACTTCGCGAGGTTTTGCTAGAGTACAGTCTAGAGCACGTGGAGCTTGACACATTGGACTTTGTAACGTTCTTACAATGGTTGCATACCCGATACATTGTAGTGTATCTAGGTTTAGTTTGTCTATTAATGTCATGTGTTTGATATTCTGTGATTGTGTTATGTTTTTGTTGTGTCAACTCTGTTGAAAGAAAAGACTGCGTACATATATTTTATTAATAAATTTTCAATCTTTACAAATCTACTGACTAGCTTTATTTGGCGCATATATTTTCAACAAGACTCGCACTACAAGTGTAAAGCTTCATATGCTCATGACTGTACAAACGCGGAGTAATGTTTTGTAAGTGCTTTCGAAGTGACAGGTAAAGGCAAAATATTATAGTTATATTATTCAGCTAATGTCAACCACTTCTATTAATGTCATAAGTACGCAAATAATTATATACCCATACCCGATACATTGTAGTATATCTAGGTTTAGTTTGTCTATTAATGTCATGTGTTTGATATTCAGTGATTGTGTTATGTTTTTGTTGTGTCAACTCTGTTGAAAGAAAAGACTGCGTAATATATTTTATTAATAAATTTTCAATCTTTACAAATCTACTGACTAGCTTTATTTGGCGCATATATTTCCAACAAGACTCGCACTACAAGTGTAAAACTTCATATGCTGATGACTGTACAAACGCGGAGTAATGTTTTGTAAGTGCTTTCGAAGTGACAGGTAAAGGTCCATTCTGGAGAAGCTGTAAATTATGTAAATAAACATTTAGGTGTACAACTTTTTATATTGTCACTACAAAGCAACAGCATTAAAATGATAGACCCAATGTTTACAATCCGGGTCCCTGTACCACAAAACATTGAATGACAGCGCTTCATATAGCTCATATTATTACATAACCCGACTAATTAAAATCGCTTTTTAGTTTCATATTGGGGGCAATTCTGCTTTACACCGACTAAACATAATAACCTACCGAATTTAGTCCTGTCAGAGGCTGTATTTTAGTCGTGACTTCTCTACTTATGCACTAAACACGTTATGAAATGCCTTAGTTGACAGAACTAATTTTAATGTGACAGTACTAAATATCTCTCGTCTCTTTTCTTTTCTAGGAGAAAGAAAATGACAGAAGTAAATTAAAATAAGTTTAGTCGCTGTAAAGCAGAATCAGCACCATTACACTTATATAAATTTAAGTTGAATGGATTTATTTAACTCATAGCTGTCGCTACGTGACTCAGTAGAAGTTGTTGATATACTAACTGAATTTATAAGTCAACAATAAGTTTCTATCTTTCTATTTAAAATAAGCTCACATCACTTTTGTTTTCGTTAAAAAATGGCGCTTGTTTCAACGGTGAGTGACTTAAGGAATTTACACTTCGTCGAAGTCGCTACAAAGGTACACTTACCCACTAATCGTCGGTTAACTCGTCAATTAGCGAAGATAACAATCGGAAGGCCAGTGAAATCGCAACTGAGGTCGTCACGGTCTCGCGGCTCGACTATCGTTAACATACTGACTTATCGTGGGCATTTACTAAGTGAAAATCTGATATAGCATCATCCGATGCTTCAGTTAAAGTACTTTAATAGCGAGAGGGGTGCCAATCCTGCCATTTTGCAACAGTAATAATAATATATTGGTAGTAATATAGGTACCTAATGTGTAGGTATAGTGCTGATCTGTACAACGCCATAGGTGCACATAATCCTACTTTCTGGGATTAGATTTTGATTTGTCATCATGACTGTGTTCGTTAGTTTTTAAATAGACAGATTAAATTTATTTTGTTTAGTTGGTCGCACGGAAAAAAATTAAAAAATATATTCTAGAACTTTCTATAACAACCTAGAAGGAATGTGACGGTAATATTACTTCCTATTGTGACATGGATTAAGGCTAGGTTTTAACACAAATCGTCGAATTCCAAAACAATGACACCCATGCACCGACGGAATGAACATTTCCAACCAATGTGTCTTTGTCGCCCTTTGTCGTGCGAATACGAGACAAATGCACGAGATAAGCGTCTACAAAATGACGGGCCTGTTGGCTCAGTTGGTAGTGACCCTGCCTTCTGAGCAAGAGGTCGCGGGTTCGATCCCCGCTCGGGGCCAACATTTGTGTGCGTGAACATATCTGTTGGCTTCGTGTCTGGTCGTTTAATATTTATTTAAGCATGTTTTTCAGTTGTTTAGTACCCATATTACAGGCCCTGCCTTGTTTGGGACTAAATAACCATGTGTGAATTGTGTCCCACAATTTACTTATTTATTTAAATTTTGTCACGTCGCTTACGTTAGTTACACTGGAATGAAAAATTAAAGTCTCTACTTGGAACTTGAATTCTGCAATTTGAAGATGGATTTAACCAATGATGAATTTGATGTAAGTAATTGAACATAATTTTTGTGCAGATGACCGCATTGCGGGTCTGTGTTTAGATAAATATTGAGCATAATTTCGGACAAGGTACTGGTAATGCAGGTATGAATGAAAGCCATAATACTATAATCTCACGCCTTTTTTATCCCCGAGGGGGTAGGCAAAGGTATTCCATTACTGGATATACCCACATTTCACGAGATATATTGGACCCCTAAACGTGATAGGTGGTGAGCCCATAAAATCCAACATTTTCCGTAAGTTTGCCATCTGTCATTTCTTCCCAAAATTCGATCCTTATTAACGACACTTTTATTTTTTCCAAAATCAACGTGTTTGATTCCTGGCTAGGAATATTGGTTTTTCAAAAATCCAAAGATGCAGTTTTCATCAAAATGCTTTTTTTTTTCGCTTTTCCTCATAAGTAGTTCCTGATTTAGCCATCCACGCTCACTTGAAAAATTCACCCTGTATATGCCACAGGACCAATTCCGGGCTTGTATCCTCACGATGTTTTACTTCGCCCTCGAGCTATATAGATATTTATAGATAGCGTCACTGAAACGGCAGCGCCACGAATCGGAACTAAAACCTGTCAAAGAGGCGGCTAATGTTTCGCTGTATTACATTATGGCTAGCCGTGTTGAATAACGTATGGCGGCGAATACATTCCGGCGGGTTTTTATTTAGCTGCATTCAATCCAGCTAATCGTTGAACCGCCGCATTTCAAAACGGCCCTGTTTTTATAACGGCTAGCCGTAATGTAATATGGCGGATTATACAATCTGATTGCGACATAGACACAAGCAAATCAGTTTCACTAAATGGTACCTAATTTTCTATTCGACTTTCCTTCAACATAATCAATCACCTAAGCAGCCATTGTTAGCTATACTTCAACTTAAGTGCTTCCGTAACAATGAATCAAATGCGTAAATGCTAATGCAGATAGCGGCAATAAATAGCACTTTCCATTTCGTCACGCACCCGACCGGGACGAACCTTATGCGAAATCGCATTAGCTTTTTAAGTATACCTTATTTTGACACCTTTTTGGACAAAACTTTTTAATGGTAGCATTTTAATAGTAACATAAATAAACTACGGAACAATTAATAGCACTTTCCATTTCGTTACGCACCCGACCGGGACGAATCTTATGCGGTATTCAATATTTTGAATTTTTAATTACAAAGATTATTTATTTACAAAGAAAATATACATTCATTTACAATAATTACACATAAAAAATGTCCTCCAAAGAGGAACCATGTGGGACATGCACTGCCCAGAAGATTGGCCGCATTCCCTCTCTGGATAGCTAGGCTGATCCTTTGACAGAGATATCTGAGAGCCCTCTGGTCACCCGAAGCCTCGACTTTGTAAAGGTAGCATTTTTAATAGGTAACATACTACGGAACAATTAATAGTGCGTATTGCCTCTTTTTGGGATACAATACGTCGCTCTAATAATTGCATACTACGAGCAATCTCTGAGGAGTACTCCAGCCCTATTTTTAGACACTGGCCACTAAAACACTTGGGTCCAAACAGAAAATAAGTGTTAAGAAACTAAAGTCTATAATTCATGTAATTTTGAATTATTATTATTTTTGTTTTAATTTTGTATTTTTTTGTACAATTGTAGTATTATAATTCAATTTGTTTTTAAATTTTGTGAACTATGGGTGCTTAATGCCTGAAATAAAAAACATTATTATTATTATTATATTATTATACATACACATTATTATTATTATTATATTATTATTATTATATGCAGTGATAGCCCGGACGGTTAAAGAGCCGGCCGAAAATAAGTGAGGCTCGGGTTCGAATCCTGGCATGTACCAATGAGTTTTTCAAAAACTTATGTACATATTTATCACTAGCTCGACGGTGAAGGAAAACATCGTGAGGAAACCCGCAGGTCTCAGAATTAATTCTAAGACATGTGTAAACAGACCCGGTCCGGCGATGGGCTCACCACCTATCACGTTTAGGGGTCCAATATATCTCGTGAAATGTGGGTATATCCAGTAATGGAATACCTCTGCCTACCCCCTCGGGGATAAAAAAGGCGTGAGATTATATTATATATAATAGCACTTTCCATTTCGTTATGCAGCCAACCAAGACATATAGGTATCCTTTGCGGTGTTGCGCTACTTTGCGACTTTTTAAGTGTTCTTTTTATTGGTAGGTACTATTATTTACTTGGAGGTATGTCAAATTTAAACGAGAGTTTGTATTGTATTTATTTTTGAAGTCATCACATCATCATCATCATTGGCATGTATGAATTATGACTGATGATAGAATCAGCTTCCAGGATGACTGTGGCTAGATTTAAAGCAGACAATACATAAAACATTTGATTCATAGATGGTTTTTCTTTGAGTGAAATACCTCTGAAGATCCCTTCGGGGATAAATAATGAAGATGTGGAATTTTTATTCACAGGCTGTAATTTAGTAAAAACAACTACACAGAGCCTATCCAGGTATCCACCAAACAACTGCTAAAGAGATCAGACCAAAAGATCTGAACACAAAAACTAGCTGTGAACAAATGGTGATCCAGGAATAGAACTCGAAATTCAGGAGATAGGATCACCGATTTATCAAATAGACTCCTTATATAAAAGTGCTAGCCACCTCGGGAATATGTCGTGAGTATATATTCAAGCCTACCGTTACCACAAACATACAATTTTCTACGTAAACTAGGTAATTATTCTAAGCGATTGGGAATCCCAACCGAGCGATCGAAAACCATAACGATGACTCAACCGTTCGATTACAACCGTAATCGCTGTTCATTACAGCTGTAATAAAGGTCTCTCGGGTCAGACCCAGAGGGTTTTGTCGTGTGTTGAGCAATCGTGGGCCATGCGACGATGATATTATCAAGGTATTCCTAATAACTTCTAATGTCATTTTCATACACTAAATTTCTATCATTCGTGGGCTTATCTCAAATACATTCTTGTTATATACTGTAAATTTTGAAGGTATGATTTTGGAGACCAACTGAAAATAATGCTTCGATGCACAAACTCATCCATGGTCCCCTCGGCATATTGAACGTTGAGTCTTATTTCTTTCGATCTCGTAGAGAAATAACTAGCATATCCCTGAAAGCAAGACTAAAACAATACTATTTTAAATAAATAAAAAAACTCAAGCCTTTTATCCCCGAGGGGGTAGGCAAAGGTATTCCCTTTCTGGATATACCCACTTTTCACGAGATATTCTTTGGACTCCTAAACATGATAGGTGGTGCGCCCATCGCCGGATCGGGTCTGTTACACAAGCCTCAGAATTAATTCTGGGACCTGCGGGTATCACGAGGTTTTCTTTCACCGTCTGTATGTACGTAAGTTTTGAAAAACTCATTGGTACAGTCAAGAGCACGCTAAGCTTGACACTTTGGACTTTGACCCGGCCCTGTATTCTATGGCGCGCAGTATAAACCAGAGCTCAGCTTAAACTGGTAGTGTCAAGCTTGACTTGCTCTTGACTGTACATGCCAGGATTCATCACGTAAAGCAGGCTCTTTAACCGTAAGGCTATCACTCCTTTACTATTTTAAAAGCATGTTTTAAGAGATGATGGTGTCTGTGTATTGATTTCTAGAAGCGACTTTCATATGACAGGCTTTAAATATGGTTTCATTTACAGTACAGTAAGTGGTACCACAGTAGCCTACTTGCCTTATCGTTATCGCCTAGTGTACCGTTACTCGAAACTTGCAACTTGACAACAGAAGTGGGGCATGGAGCGATATGACAGTGGATAGGGCAATTGAATAGCCCCGTAATGACTGGTGTGATGTTAGACAGGGATACGGCGAAGAGATTGTTGTCCTTAATGTGCCCATTATAGGAGATCGTGATAATTTGTAGTTATTAAGCGAAACGCCCTTCGCTTCGGCTTATGAAAATTTAATAGATGTCTTCTGAACCGTACACTATATCGAAAAGAAATATACAGAAAAATTATAGTAAAAAAATCCAAATTTTTTACCGTAGATAAAATCAAAAAAGGAAAGTTAAATTAGGTTCAAGGAACCTAATTCGTTGCAATCTCAATCACACTGGGTGTATCGATAGTACCTACGTGATAATCGACGAGAAGGAAACACATAACTGAATGGTTAAACCGCTTTACAATGCCTTCATGTGCTTTTATGAAGTGTACAAATAGCAATAAAATAAAAAATAAGACCCACATGCTCGTGTTGTTATATGTACTCCAAATATCCATGTTTTCTGTGAATGTACCATAAGTATCTTCCTTTTTGCTTTTATCTATGTTTTTTACCTCTAATAGTCGTTGAAATCCATTAATTCGTTACGGACATTTCTTATTTGTAAATATTGTAAATAAATTAAGGTTTTCTGCATTTAGTACTGAATTAGTTAATGTAATGAAATTAATGAAATGCCGCATCCATTGTGCGCGTTCCCATTTGTTATTCAAAGTCTCCGTCGCACATCCAGCAAACTCGATCGTAAACTGGTTCCGTGAATTCATTATATTCATTATCGATTGTTTTCGTAACGTTATAAAAACTTTGTGGTAACGCAGTGGACACGGTTACGTTTGCACATGTAACATCGCAACATTGGAAAATGTGCAGTCGGACGATGAAATTATGTATTATTATGGAAATTAAACTAGTTGAACTTGTTTACGTTTTTTAGAAACAGGTCCATGATTGTTACTTTATTGGTGCTGTTAATTAAAACAACATTTTTTTATAATTTAATTTGTACGTAGCACATTGTAGAGTTAATTATTTTGTATATTTATTCAGAATTCAGTTTTTTCCGTTTTGTCTTTTGTTTCTAGGTTTTTATTCGGTATTGTAAATTAAGTAAATTTTACATGGATAGCTATGGGTTTTTTGAGATTCGTACCGATTGTTTTCCGTTTGCTTTACCTTTCTACCGTTACCATAACTCAATTCGTCTCCGATAAATCCATGATTTTCTAAACTATCTTCTTCGTAACATTTGTGTATTGACGTGTAACGAAAAGGAAAACAGTTTGTAATAGATACTTATCTATTCTCAGATTTGCTTTCTCCTAATCCTTCAATTGCGAGTATTTGTCTAGTTTTTTCTAGGTCACCGATCAAGCTTAGTTATTCTTGTTACTAAATGTCGCAATAGCATAGGTATTCGCTGTTGGTAATAGAAAGCTGTCACCATTCTATGCTAATTGCTAATTGTTGGTTTGTCTACCGTCATAGCTGCTAACAGGGACACTTGATGCTTTTTAGCATAATAGTCCTTATTACTATTATTGTATGCAGTATTTACTATGCAATGGTTTGAAGTACCTACTCTAATTCATACCGTTTGATGAGAAGTGACAGACCTGTTGGTAGCGTCAGGCTAATGTTCGAATATATATTACCGTAATTCCCGTTCCCGTGAGAATACGGGAATAAAATATAGCCTATGTTACTCATTGATAATGTAGCTTTCATTTGGTTAAAGAATTTTTGAAATCGGTCCAGTAGTTTTTGAGTTAGTTCTTTACAAGATACAAAATCTTTCCTCTTTATAATATTAGTGAATATGTGTCAATGAGTTTTAAAAAAAGTTACGTAAATGTTTATAACTAGATCGACGGTGAAGGAAAACATCGTGAGAAAACCAGAAGGTCCCAGAAGTGATTCTGAGACACCGCGGTGAGCCTGTTTGTTCCGAAAAAAAGAAAATAAAACTAATGTAAACTGTGTATTTCTAGGAATTGAATTCCTCTGCTCACCTCTTCGGGGTTATCCTTGTGAGGATTTTTATTTTATTCGGTAGGTACCGTTTCGTGCACGGTTCATAATATTACCTTCTGATCACTAAATACATTTTGTAGGTATTTAGTGAACTTGCCATATTATCTTTTAATTAAAAATGTGAAAGTAACTTTGTTTTTAACTGCTTATAATTAGGTACCTAAAACCATATTCTTATGATAATCGTGACACTTTGCGAGTGTTGTGTTTGTTTTAAAGATAGAGATTGCATTTTCACAAAATAACACTTTCGTTTTTGTTTTAAGAATATATTTTCCGAAATATCTTTTTTATCGCTTCGCTTTACCTATTTATATGTATACGTGTATACTAAACATTTTCATTAACTTTCAGTAATTAAAATGTTGGTTGATTGATACTCCTGTTGTAATCTAAAAAAGTTTCATCGAAATTATTATTATTATTATTATTATTATATTATTATATTTCATCGAAATCCATTGAGTCGTTTCGGAGAAAAAGAAGCAAATTAACAAATAATACTTTTTGTTACAGGTAAGTACGTGATAATTCTTCAGTAGTTTCCGAGTAAGGTCACAAAACTTCACTTCCACTAAGATAGATTTAACCTAAATAATCGCCCACCACATCTCCTTTCCGGCTGTCTATAATAATACTGGTAAGTGTGAAACGTCATGGCTTTAGTGTTCCGCAGACGTCTTTAACGCACTTACATTTTATGATTATAATAGTGCTACGAGTTTTTGGATTTTTAGGACAAGCTTTCATCTATAATGTCATTAACATTATTATACAACAGGCTTCCTTGAAATCTTAAAATTATAACAGTCAATTATCCTCACCAGACTTCGTCAAATACATCAGTGAATTCGCACACACTTCTTCAAAAATCTGTGAAACTATTTTTTTTAATTGTATATATTTTGTTATATTTAGGATATAGACATGCATTTACTGTACAAATTATACAATTTCCGAAGTAACATTTTCACCTTTGAAACTCGACTCCGGAAGTTCTTTGAATGTTAATTAAGTGCATACTACCCAAGCAAACCATTTAGTATTCACATGTTCAATTTATTTGATTGAAAATGTAGATTTTTTTTGTAAAACGTTTTTGGTAGGTACTGATACACTGTTATTTTGCTTTGTGTAATAAATTACATTCGTCGTCAAGTAAATCAATTCTTTGGGTATGAGTAGATATTAATGGACTCTTAGTATTTTGTTGTTGTTGTTTTTACTAATAAAAGTGCTAGAAATAAACTATTTCACATCTATTTACAATAAAAAATATGTTTTTTTAAAACAACAAATAAATATAAAATGTCCTCCAAAAGAAACCAAGAAACCATGCACCACCATGCCTATTAGAAGACTCGCCGCATTCCCTCTGGATAGATAGGCACAATGGTTTGTATATCAACTTGTAAAAGGTGTTAACTCTTGATCACTGAACCCTAAAAATTGTTACGAAATTAGGAAATCAGTAAATAGTCGGTCAATTACAGTATACGCATCTGTTTCCTTCGGTTTCTATAATTACGGGTGAAGTAGCCGGTCGCTTCTGTTCGTGGTTTTTGCCAAAGATTGTAAGTGCGGAAAAGGTGATAGCACAGTTTAACAATCATAAGTGTTGTAATTATTACCGGTTAACGAGATCTTAGAGCGGTGATAGCCCGGACGGTTAAAGAGCCTGCCTAAAATCAGTGAGGCTTGGGTTCGAATCCTGGCATGTACCAATGAGTTTTTCAAAAACTTACGTACATATTTATCACTAGCTCGACGGTGAAGGAAAACATCGTGAGGAAACCCGCAGGTCTCAGAATTAATTCTGAGACATGTGTAAACAGACCCGGTCCGGCGATGGGCTCACCACCTATCACGTTTAGGGGTCCAATATATCTCGTGAAATGTGGGTATATCCAGTAATGGAATACCTCTGCCTACCCCCTCGGGGATGAAAGGCGTGAGATTATGTATGTATGTATGTAACGTGATCTTTTGGACTCATTTTACACGGTTATTTACTCCCTAGGTACTTAATCACATATAAATAACCCATACACGAATCCAAAACAAACAACATGTCTGTTGGTACAAAAAGGTAGTGGAAAGTAACCCGCGATCGTCGCAGAAGGCAGGTTCACTACCCAACTGGGCCAAAATGCCCGTATTTTACATTTATTTTTTTATAAGTAGCTAAATAAATAACGTTTTTCGGAAGTATGTATGTTGTAAAGTAGGAATCTAATTATTTTGACCAGACTGTGACTTATATGAGTGTATGGATTTTGAAGGACGAGGAGTCATGTAGAGTCGTATTCATGTTATGAGTGTCATAGACATTTTTTTTATAATTTCTTTTTCAATATAAAAGTTATGGAGTTCCATGTCCATAATAAAAGTGAATACCTTGTCTTTTATAGAGTTTACATGTAGGCGTCTTCGAGCAAATATAATAAACTAAAAATGACTTATATTCATACTGCGTTTGGATATTGTCCCGCTACTAGTGGCCTACAACATCATACTCACCTCTTAGCGCATTTATAGGATACCACAATGACGGCGAAAGATGATACGAAACGAATGATAAAGAAAAAGACAGCGGTCTGTCAAGAGTTGCGCTTGAAATACGAAAAAATTAATAATCTCACGCCTTTTATTCCCGAGGGGGTAAGCAGGGTATTTCATTGAGTTTGAGTGATTGAGTTTCAGCACTATAGTAAGACATCCACCTCTATACAAAGCTTAACAGAAAAAGCGCAATTCCTCATACACCCCAATTAGTATATTAGTATAAAAAAATTATGATGCAATCGCACTTTAGTTGTGTCTAACCAATTTTCTTAAATATCGATTAATAATAGCACGATTTCCATAGAAAGCACTAAATTCAGCTACGATAATTAATTTTTTTTTTTAATTTACAAATAGTTGAAATCGAATAAGTAGTCGATACTGAACAAACTAATTCCAGGAATTGCGCTTATTCTGTTACATGTTGTATATGTATATCTTTGACTCCGAGGTACACAAAAGTTTGTTGTGACAGTGACACTGAAGTCATGACAATCAGGCCGCGACCGTCACAGGTCGCGCCCGGATCTTACTGGAGCTTTTATGCGGTATTTCTCCGCATGCCTAAACACCAAAGATATTAAAGTAAGGATGAGTTATATTCATACTGCTTGCGTTTGAAAATTGATGCCCTACGAGTGTGCTATAACATGTACATACTTACTTCTTAGCGTATTTATAGGATACAACAATGACGGGGAAAGATGATACGGAACGAATAATAAAGAAAAAGAGAGCTATCTGTTAAGAGTTACGCTTAGAATACGACTTGAAATACAATGCGACTAAATAAAATGTGGTTAATTAACTACATTTGTCGGCCTCATTTTCCGTGCTCTAGTAACATATCTACGTCTTTCTATATATAATATCTTTGCTAAACACCGACTTAGTTTTAAACGTTATACACTGTGCCAAGAGTGTATCTAGCTAGACTTAATTGAAAGGGATAGTTCCTATTTACTTCCTCGTGTTTATGTTACAGTAAAAACTCAACCGGTCAAAACCACTTTTGACTGTTTTTTGCAGTCAATAGTGATTTTGCCTGATTTGAAATTCAGACTTTATCGGTCAAAATTCATAGGACAGCAAGCAAACAAAACTTGTCAGCATGCAACCTCCGCTCGCTTCTCCGCAGGCTACTGACAGATTTTTGCAGTCAAAAGTGGTGTTGGCAACGATATGATGATAAACATTTATGTTTTTGCGAATCTTACATTCGTATCGAGCGAGAGGCGAGCTCACTACCAATCGTGCTACCACTTCTCTAATAATTCTCAATTTATTATATTTTTTCACTCTTTGTTTTGGAGGAAATTACTCATTAAAAATCGCTGGTACATCTGCCCATAGATTTCCGATAGACCGGCCGGGCATCGAACCTGGACCGCTACATCTCCATCGAGATAACAACGAGAATTGAATCAAAAGCCGGAGATATAATCAACCGCGGATACGCCAATCGTGGAAGTGGCCTGCGCCCACGCACGGTCGAATAGTTATAAGACCCACGAGCCACAGATTCTTTAGGCTCACCACCTGTCCTGTCTCATTGGGTCAACTTAATACCTACATTAAAAAATTTTTGTTTTGTTGGTTGTCTGTATATTCGGTAATCGGTTTACGGACGATAATGTTACGTGATACCGTCATCAGAAAACATTGATGAAAAATTGCATACTGCACTGAAAAAACAGAATTGTTAAATGAACAAAGTCCATCTCGGTTAACATTTTTTACAATTAATTCGTTTAATTCTACCAAGCGCTTGTTACTTTAACAAAACCTAGTTTGTATAAATAACAAAGTCGTATTTGTTAAATATGATAAAATGAATCACTAAATTTTAATGAAATTTTCTTAAAATATACCGTTTTTTGTTTGTTCATATAAACATTTTATTTTCGTAGGACGAACAATAAAAGTATCAGATGTAACAAAGATAATAGTAATAGAAACAAATTAAATTTATGACATATTTTCTGTAAAAATAAAAATGTAATGTAGTTAAATCAACAAAAATAATATTAAAAGAAACAAATAAACTTCGGTTGATTTTATTGAAGAATTTCTGCAAGAAAATGACAAAATTCTAGTAATATGTAAGAAAATTATTGTTTGTAGTTACAAAATAGGAAGGGTTATTTTAAACAAATAATAATAATTGAAACAACAAAAGAATTGTCAAAACTTACAATTGGTTTCACATTTTTGACGGTTAATTTGTTTCGTTTTGATTCCAAGTCCTTGTTAATATTACAAAACCTAGTTTATATAAAGCACAAAGTCGTCTCTGTTGAATACAAAGTGATTTTTGTAAATTCTAATGAATTTTTTAACAAATAATACTAGTTGAAACAACAAAAGAAGTGTCAAAACTAACAATTGCTTTCACAAATTTTTGACAAGTTTTTCGTTTAATTCTATCAAGTCCTTCTTAAAACAACAATACCTAGTTAGTATGAATAACGAAGTCGTCTTTGTTGAATATAATTAAGTGAATTTCGTAAATTTAAATGCAATTTTCTTAATAAATACCGTTTTTGTTTGTTCATATAAACATTTTATTTTCATAAGATCAACAATAAAAGTATAAAATGTAACTAAGATAATATTAAAAGAAACGAATTAAATTTGTGACATAATTTTAGCAAAAAGTAAAAATGTAATGTACCTAAACTAACAAAAATAAAATTATACGAAACAAATAAAGTGGTCAATTTTATTGAATTATTTCTGTAAGAAAATAAAAAAATTCTAGTAATACGTAAAGCAATTATTGGTTGTAGCTACTGAATAAGAAATGTCAGTTTAAACAAATAATACTGTTTGAAACATCAAAAGAAGTGTCAAAACTAACAATTGCTTTCATAAATTTTTGACAAGTTATTCGTTTAATTCTACCAAGCGCTTGTTACTATAACAAAACCTAGTTTGTATAAATAACAAAGTCATCTTTGTTGTATATAATGGAGTAAATTTCGAAATTTTCTTAAAATATACAGTTTTTTGGTTATTCATATAAACATTTTATTTTCGTAAAACCAACAATAAAAGTATCAAATCTAACGTAGATAATACTAAAAGAAACAAATTAAATTCATCACATAATTTTTGTAAAAAATATGACATGTAATTAAATGAACAAAATTAAAATTAAAAGAAACAAATAAACTTTGGTTAATTTTATTGAATAAAAATTCTAGTTATATGTAAGGCACATATTGTTTGTAGTTACAATATAATAAGTGTTATTTTAAACAAATAATTATAATTGAAACAACAAAAGAAGTGTCAAAACTTACAATTGCTTTCACATTTTTGACGGTTAATTTGTTTCGTTTTGATTCCAAGTCCTTGTTAATATTACAAAACCTAGTTTATATAAAGCACAAAGTCGTTTCTGTTGAATACAAAGTGAATTTTGTAAATTCTTATGAATTTTTAAACAAATAATACTACTTGAAACAACAAAAGAAGTGTCAAAACTAACAATTGCTTTCATAAATTTTTGACAAGTTATTCGTTTAATTCTATCAAGTCCTTGTTACTATAACAAAACCTAGTTTGTATAAATAACAAAGTCGTCTTTGTTGAAAATAATGAAGTAAATTTCGTAAATTTTAATGAAATTTTCTTAAAATATACCGTTTTTTGTTTGTACATATAAACATTTTATTTTCTTAAAACCAACAATAAAAGTATCAAATGTAACTTAGTTAATTTTAAAAGAAACAAATTAACGTCGGCAACGCATACGCATTGAAGAGTCCTTCTCTGCGTGGTACAATACTTCCGCCGGTGTCCCACAAGGTGACGTATTATCTCCTCTACTATTTGCAATTTTTACCAATTTAATTTCTTCAAATCTCTCTTCTTCCTACCACCTGTATGCAGATGATCTCCAAATTTATACACACGCTTCGCTTGAAGATCTGGATGAGGTCATATACGACACTAATTTAGATTTAGCTCGCATATTGGAATGGAGTAATCGTTATGGTCTAAAAGTAAATCCTACTAAGACACAGTCTATCATCCTTGGTAGCTCAAGACTAATAGCCAGAGTAGATTGGAACTCCTTACCGCATGTCAGTTTCGATGGCGTCCACATTCCTTTCTGTGCTCAAGTAAAAAATCTAGGACTGATTATGGACAGGAGAATGTCTTGGGGCCCTTAGCTAGCGGAAGTTATCAGAAAAATGTTTGCTGCATCAGCATCCCATAGACAACTTCGCAATTTTCTACACACTGCCACTAAAATTTCGCTTGCATAATCCCTTCTGTTGCCCATACTTGATTACGCCGACGCCTCTTATCCTGATTTAACTGAAGCCCAACTTGATAAGCTTGAACGTCTCCAAAACATCTGCATAAGGTTCATATTTGGTCTTCGCAAATATGACCACATCTCTGAATTTCGGAAGCAGCTCAAGTGGCTTCCTATTTGCCGCCGCCGGGATCTCCATCTTCTCGCCCTTCTTTACTCAGTGCTATTCATTCCATCAACATAAGACAGCCTATTGTACTTTTTTTGTATAACTGTCATTTGTTGCATATTTTTATTGGTGTACAATAAAGAGTTGTTACTTACTTACTTGAATGTGTGTTATAATATAATTTGTGATAAAAATTATAGTGCTATGTACCTTAACTAACAAAAATAAAATTAAAGGAAACAAATAAACTTTGGTTGATTTTATTGAATGATTTCTGCAAGAAAATTCTGGTAATATGTAAGGAAATTTTTGGTTGTAGCTACAAAATGTTATTTTAGTCAAATAATACTAATTGAAACAACAAAAGAAGTGTCAAAACTAACAATTGCTTTCACATTTTTGATAGTTAATTTGTTTCGTTAATTCTTTTTCATATTACAAAACCTATTTTGTATAAAGTACAAAGTCGTCTCTGTTGAATATACAGTGAAATTCGTGAATTTTAATGAATTTGTAAACAAATAAAAGTAGTACTGTATAAGGATTCTAGAGCCTGTGTTAGAAATAATGGCGCCTACACGGACTGGTTTGACACCTCTGTAGGTCTCAGATAGGGTTGTGTAGCATCGCCATGGCTTTTCAACCTTTTCATGGATTGCTGTTTGACAGATTTGAAAGAGCGAGATTGTGGAGTACGAATGGGAGAGTACCTACGTGTCAAATGCCTATTGTACGCCGATGATCAAGTGATACTTGAACCATCGGCGTATAAGTTGCAGGACACTGTAACTCTCATGAATGAAGCGATCAAGAAAAAAGGAATGAAAGTGAATGCAAACAAGACAAAGGTAACGGTAATGGAGAAAAATAGGGATATTTCTGAATGTAATATTATGATTGGATGTGAGAAAGTAGAACAAGTGTCAGAGTTTGTGTACTTGGGAAGTAAGTTTACAAGAGACGGAAAGTGTGACAGTCATATTGAAAGGAGAGTGAATGCAGGAAACATGGTTAACAGGGCATTTGCAATTTTTTATGAAGAGCCAGAATGTGTCCAAAAAAGCACACAAGCAAATAAACTGGTTAATTTAATTGATTATTAAGAAAATTCTAGTAATATGTAAGGCAATTATTGGTTGTAGTGTAGCTACAGAAAAAGAAGTGTTATTTTAAGAGATCTTATGACGTTTATATTTTTGTCACATTTGTTTGCTATATAATTTAAATGATGAATCCTAGTTAACTTAGAATCGAATATGACTCCTAAAAATTTTGCTTTGTCTTTAACAACTATTGATTCTCCATCAATAGAAAGGTTGATGTCAGAGATAGAGCGTTTTCACAACAGAAAGGGAAAGTCTGTGTTCAACAAGTCATTGATTTTAATAATAAAGCTCAGATTTAAGCCGAGAAGATGCATTCCTTAAATAATAAAATAAAATATTTTGAGACTGACAGAGCTCGTCTTGTAGCAATCGACTATAGTAGGTTGAAAGTAATCCTGACAATACCTCAGTTTTTAGCGAGAACTATTTTGTTTGGTATCCACAGTAGTAATTATTTACATTGGAATGTATTAGAATGTATCTCGTGATATGTGGGTATATCCAGTAATGGAATACCTCTGCCTACCCCCTCGGGGATGAAAGGCGTGAGATTATTTATTTTTATTTTTTTATTTTTTATTATTTTAAATTATTACAATTGCTTTCACATTTTTGACAGTTAATTAGTTTCGTTTTGATTCCAAGTCCTTGTTATACCTAGTCTATTTTACGTAACAGGGGTTCGGTGACAGTTCAAATTATTCCGTTCCACGCCTTCTACTTTTGACTAATAAAAATATTTTATGAAAAAATAATTAATGTGTTATGATTTGAAATACAATATTGTTTACTAGTCGAAAGTAGCATGGGTAAAAGAAAAAAATGTGATGTGAACTATCACCGAACCCATGCTACGTGAAATAGACTATAATATTACGAGACATAGTATGTTTAAAGAACAAAGTCGTATCTGTGGAATATAAAGTGTATTTCGTAAATTTAAATGAATGTTTAAACAAATAATACCAATTAAAACAACAAAAGAAGTGTCTAAGGTACATATCGATTGCTTTTACATATTTTTGACAAGTAATTCGTTTAATTCTACCAAGTCCTTGTTAATGTAACAAATTCTAGTTTGTATAAATAACAAAATCACCTTTGTTGAATATAATGAAGTGAATTTCGTAAATTTTAATGATTTTTTTTCGTAAGACCAACAATAAAACTATCAAATTTAATTTAGATAAGTAATATTAAAAGAAACAAAAAAGCGTTGGTTGTTTTTATTAAAAAAAATCTGCAAAAAAATAAGAAAATTGTAGTAATATTGGTTGTAACTACTAAAGAAGTGTTATTCTAAACAAATAGTACTAGTTGAAATAACAAAAAACAAGTGTCAAAAGTCAAAACTAACAATTGCTTTCACATCGAGACACCCCATAGAGACTTAGCATTATATTACGCAGATGCTAAGTCTATGCGAGACCCCTAGAAAATGGTAAAAATGTCACATTTGTGCCGTTGATGATATTTCCCTACTTTTTTTTACATCCTTTTTGTAAAATTTTCATTTTGCTGTGTGTTTTGGGTTATGGCTCATAATAATGATAGTGCATTAAGTGGCAAATGTCCTTGATAGTGTACAGTGAATAGGAAACTGGATTAAATGCTTAGGACTGGCGGACTAAGGTAGGGGCCCGGGGCCTCTGGTCCTGGGGGGCCTCAAAATTTATCAAAAAGTTCTCTTGATCAAATCCTAAACAACAACAAGACTGCGAAAGCTGAGTGTTGGTTGGAGGCACAATAGATACCTACAAATATACGATTAAAACTATACTAAATTTGGATGCCCCCCAAGACTAGAGGCCCGGCCCAGGCCTGGGGAGGTTTCCACATTTAGCGAAAATTTATATGAATCAAATACTAAGGATAAGAGGCAGTTGGGTGTTGGTTTGATACCCGAAAGTTACAAATACGATTAAAGCGGATCAGTGGCGGACTAAGCCTGTCGGAGGCCAAGAAAAACTGAATGAGGCCCGGCCCACCCGTTCTTAGAACTTTTGGATTTTGGAAGCCTCCCAGGCCCAGGGCGGGCTTCTGGTCCTGGGGGGCCTCCAAATTTTGAATAGCTTTAATCGTATTTGTATGTATGAAGTCTCCTACCAACACCCAACTGCCTTTTATCCTAGTTTAGGATTTTATTAAGGGAACTTTTCGCTTAATTTGGAGGCCCCCAGGACCAGAGGCCCGAGGCGGACCGCCCTTTTCGCTCCTACCTTGGTCCGCCAGTGAAGTGGATAACCTATTATTTAAAATTAAAAAAGAAAACGATTAAAAAAGTAACAATGATAGCCTTACGGTTAAATAGCCTGCTTCTCATGATGATAATCAGTGAAGCTCGGGTTCGGTTCCTGCCATGTACCAATGAGTCTTCAAAATTTACTTACATATTTATCACTAGCTCGACGGTGAAGGAAAACATCGTGAGGAAACCCGTAGGTCCCAGAATTAATTCTGAGACATGTGAAAAAGACCCGGTCGCGCGGTCCGACTATGGGCTCACCACCTAGCACGTTTAGGGGTCCAAAGAATATCTCGTAAAAAGTGGGTATATCCAGAAATGGAATACCTCTCCCTCCCCACTCGGGGATAAAAGGCGTGAGATTATTTACCTACCTTTTATTTTGTACCTATTAAAATTTTTTTTTGCTTTCAAATACACAATCTATAAAAATACACCAAGTTCTAAGACCGGTGAGGCCTCATTCAGTTTTTCCGCGTCGGGCCTCCAACATGCTTAGTCCGCCACTGGATGGACGTTTTCGAGTTACCTCAAGAAGCCGCTTCAATCTTCAGTAAAATGGTCCAAGATATTGTATGTACCTGCAATATCTTTGAAAATTACGCTGTCGTTTTACTGTTGTATACCAAGTGACATTTCAATAAGTTTTAATCAAAACTTATAGTATTTTTGTGCATAGACTGTAGCAGAGATGAAAATCTTGAATTTCGTATCGTGTTTAGTGCTGATGGCTAAATAGCCAGTGCCTTAAAATAAGTTTAAAAAAAAGAACAGACGGTGTTCGTTCCATAGATTTAGAATTTTATTCTATATCTAATTTAGTGCTGGGACTCGAATCGAAAATTTCGATTTAATTAAATTATTCGAATCATTTCGAACAACCCGGCGAAAATTCAAACTATGATTCGAATAAACCCTTGATTCGAATCAATAAAATTGTTTAATAAATAAAAATATACATAATATTACGTTTTCGAACACTTAATAGACCTAATCGCTGGCTGTGCCCCACGGTTTCACCCGCGTAAATACCATACCGATGGGAATATAGCAATATAAAGTATCAGATTATGTATTAATCCTAGTTATAATCTACCTCGCCTGAAAAACAGGGTTCCCTAGTTCAGGCACATGTGATATTTTTGTACTGTAGTAAGTAAGTAAGTATTGGTGCAGGCTATTGTATTTATATTGTAACAATGTTCCAGAATAAAGTTATTATTATTACCTATGTTCCTTTCAGCCACATCAAGAGTTACAAACGTACATTCTTGCGTACATTCTTACAAACTTTCACGTTTATAATTATATTAGATTTAACCTGAGAGAGTTCAAGAATCATAAATATTAATTCGAATCATCGATGTGATTCGAATTGTAATGTAAAGAAAATTCGAATTAACTCGACAGCTCGAATCAATATTGGATCTCATTCGAATTAAGTTTTCACCGTCATGTCATCATTCGAATAGAATGTGATTCGAGTCCCATCACTAATTAGGTATCTATATTCTATGGTTCGTTCTGTTGAAAATTGAAATCCGTCCGTCCGTTATTAATCGACCATTCGACTGACCGGTCGGTCCCAATCCGAACCGACGCCTGCGACGCGCGATTAGTGAGTGATTATTTTATTGAGGACAGGCTGCACCTGCAGTGGCATCATGGACGATCTTTTAGCATCCTGGGACATTTCGCAAGAGACTATAGAAGTCTTTCGCAGTAAGTACCTACTCTATTCTACAACTTCAAACAAACCACTGTAGGTCAACTGTAGGTATGTACTACATACTTTGTTAATTGTTTCTGTGTCACTGTGTTTTTCTGTGTAATTGTGTAAATATTCTAAACGCTGCGAGGCCACACATAAAATTTGACAAATTTGTGCGTTTTTACGGATTGAGTTCAATAAAATCATATATTTTTATTAAGTACCTACAGATTTGAGTCAACTAAAATTTTCGTTAAATTTAACCGAGAAAAATTGTCATTTAGAAAATGTAATTTCAGCGTCATTCAACATGGCTACGCCTTTTTTTGGAATGGTTAAAGTGTCCTACGAATAGGTATGGGGTATGATTTTAAACACCGGTACAGTTCAGTTCGCTGCACCGCAACCAATATTTTGTTTTCACACGGTTTATAGGCCTTTACCCGCAGCGCGGGATCCGTCCCGCGAATCAGATCTGACGATGCGATCTGACTGCATGCGTTCTCTGTAACCAACGGCTGCCCGCTTGTATGCTTTTTCACTGCCTGCGGCAGAACGCAACGGGTTCAATCATCAGACAGTCATCGCGTGATCGCCGTGGCATCGATCTTGCAAATCTTCAACCAACCAACTCATTGGTACATGCCAGGATTCGAACCCGAGCCTCACTGATTTTCATCTGGCTCTTTAACCGTAGGGGCTATCACTGCTCATAAGATAATAGGAATATTTCTTCTACCTACTCTTCGCTCTTTATCTGAACATGTTTCACTTTGCTCATCGGTACTCATGTTGCTTTCTTTTCGAAGACCTCTGTTGTGTATTTTGTCACGCAACCATCTCAAAGGCAATCTTGAAGTAGAATGGTTATGTATCATAGACCGGATCCGAGCTAGTGTAAAGATCCTTGCGATCCGATCTAACAATCTGTTCTCAAGGATCGTATTTTTAGCACAGATCGGGCACTGTGGGTGAAGGCCATATGAAAGGAATGCTTACTTTGTACCTACTCTACCATATATCAATTGTTTTGACTTTTCAGATCAAAATATCGACATTTCCTGCATAGACGAATTGGGCGATGATGAATTGAAGATTTTGATACCCGACAATAAGCTCCGAGACAGAATTAAGTTTAAATCTGGATATAAAACTTATAAGGAGGAACTGCAGGCATTACACTCTGTAAGTGGCTCCTTAATTTCAACTCAGGTTACCATTGATGGATGTTGTGTCATATCATCTTGGAATTTGAGCAACGCCTCTTGACGTTGTGTCCTTGAATGTGTTAATCTGGCTTGTAGGTCACCACACTACTTGGGTGTGCTATAATTTCTTGTAAGCGGCCTAGCAATATATAGGTATTAATGTTTTGTAAGAAAGTTTAGAATTTCAGTTTAAATTAATTACAAAAAGGCAGATTTTCGGAAGAACTGTACAAGTGACGTGGAATTTAGGGGTGGGGGTGGGGGAGTTTACACATTATGCTGTTTTTAATAAAACTTTAACACCTTAGTAATACTAAGTATACTGTTATTTCCAGAACACTAACTCCATTGATACTGTTTCATGCGATTCTATTGAATCTCTCATCTTTTCTGATGATACTGATACTGCAGCAATTCAGAAGAACCTGGAGGTATGTTATGGTGTATCTATTTTGCTGACAGTTAAAGGGGCTTCAGTAAGTTAAATTAGCAGCTTGATGTATGAGGCTGTCATTAAGGTTTTCAGGTTTAAAAAAAATCACAATTCAGGGATCAAATATTTTTTTTTGTTTAAAGTGATTTAAAATGTCTCTAAACATTCTTCAGCTTCTGAAGCCCCTTAATACTTATATCCTCCTTATAGGTAGTCAAGAATCAAGTTAAGCAGTTTGCCTTAATTTTTAATCCCTTTTTTTATTTAAAATTGGATTTTTTTTTTTTATTTGGATTGTCAATTTGAAATTGAAATTATCAAGATAAAATATATGCCACTTAATAATTATCGTGATAATTATCAAACCGACTTTAAAACAGGTTCTCAATCCATTTGTATTTAATAAACCAGGTCTCGCTCAGTTCTTCTACCATAAAAAGTTTGAGATCCATGTAATACCAAGTCGGTTAATTTATTCAGTCACTACTAAGGGACCTACTGTCTTAAGTAATTATGTAATTAGCTAACCTAAAAACATCTTATAGTGACCATATCCATATTAAAAATCTTTTATGTTCTAAATAAATAGATTGACTTGGCATCACACTAAATAATCTAATTTAATATAATAAATATGTATCACTTGTGAGATACCTACATTGGGTTTTCATGCGATGGCCAAGTCAATCTTCTTGACAAGTTTTGTTTTTAATGGACAGTGCATTTACAATAATAATACAAATACAATAAATACAAAATAATTTATTTCAGTAAATTACAGGTTATAACATCAAGATGTAGAGGCCTTCTTTTAAGTATAATAATATCTGTGTCAGAAGACCTCACTCTTTCATAGCCATCTTTATTTAATTACCAAAATATAAAAGAAAAAGGTAAAATGATCAAAAACTAAGCAGAATGCTGAAACTAGTAGGTACATAATATTGTGCATGAATGTGTTTGTGTCTTGGAGTGAGGGTGAGATGTGCGGGTGTCGGGGTGTGGGTGAGGGTAGGTGTGTAAGTGTATAAATGTGTATCGAAAGCCATTTTCAAATCGAGGAAAACTGTAAGGCATTTTTTATTTTGATCAATTTATTTTATTTATTAAGATATCTAACAGCTTGTTAACATAATATAAGACTTAATCTAATACATGTTTTATAGATCCACGCCAATAACAGGATATTATATATCATACTTATAACTATAGAAGATTCGAACAAAACGGTATCAGGGTGCGTGCGAGGATGCATGTCTATGTTGTGTGTGTGTTGGGGTGTGTGTGTGATTTGTTTAGTAATTAGTGAGGTTAAAGCAGTTACAGCATCTTCGGTTGATTTACGCTGTCTAAATCCGTATTGTTGATCTGATAATATTTTATATTTGTGCAAATAGCTTACAAGTCGTTTATTTAAAAGTTTTTCTATTATTTTTGATATGGATTGTAAAACCGATATTGGTCTGTGATTACCGACATCCTTTCTATCTATGAACTGGTGTTATAACGGATTTCTTTAGAATTGTGGGAAAGATACCTAACCTATACCGATAGATATAATAAGAAGTAGTCATATTTCACAATTTAACCCATTAACACAAAAAAATATGAAATAAAATGAACTTTAAGCAAAAAAATTAACCAACTTCAGATGTAACAGTAGTAATTCACTAAAAAGTTAAAAAAAAAATTATACTGCAGATCGATGGTACCGAAATAACACTTTTGCAGACTTTCTTCCTGGAATATGTTTTTTAGAAGTCAACACCCTCATATTCGTTATTATATCGTAAGACTTCTAGATAACATATGTTTTAGGAAGAAAAAGTCTGCACACATGGTATTTTGGTACTAATTATTTTAAACATTTTAGTGAATTACTGATGTTACGTTTGTAGTCGGTAATTTTTTTTTGTTAAAAGTTTATTTTAATTTAGTGAATGATTATACTTATCAAAGATATTATCACTTGGAACCCTGATTTAAAGTTAAATCAAGAACACATACATTTCTCAGTCTCAGTATCACATTTCAAAATTCTTTATAAAATTTAATAAAGAGTTACTTATAGTTTTTCTATAGAAACAGTAATATTTTTATATCTATATAATAATATTGTTTCCAAATAGTATTTTAATAATTAATATTAGTTTAATAACTGAGATCCTTAACTATCTTTGAAATATTGTAAAATATAAACAAATTTTCTTAATAATTTTACTAATATAGTTTTATTTTGATTTTTTTTAGTTGAATTTGTTAGAAATCTTGTCTGATAATATTCATGGTCGTCAGGCTATGTCAGCTGTAAAAGCTAAAAAACTAGACAACAAATCACGAAATAACTTAGTTAAAGGTGTAATTGAATACTATTTAAAAAAAAATATAAAGCTCTCAAGAGTTAACTTTGAGACTATTGCCGATGAAATTGTTCGACAATGCCCAAAAGAATGCAAGGTTTTCTTTTTAATTTAATTTTGTATTCTAGATTGCATGTTTTGTAGGTATTTGAAAATTAGAAGAGTCAAAGATATTAGAACAAGCGAAAGTGCTGACCTTTATAAAAAAAATCTTGGTTGCTAGAACATTTGCACACTTGCTTGTTGCTATCAAAAAGTGTCTACTCAAGTAAATGTCTATAAATAGCACTAAACTATTTTTACATAGCTGTTTCAGAAACAATATATTTTAAGCTAGAATTTCAACTTGTACCAAAAGCAGTGGTTTTTGCCAAAAGTATAAGTTTTAGCTCATCGAAGACAGTGTTTATGAAAACTATGCCATTG
The DNA here is from genome assembly GCA_963855545.1 of Ethmia dodecea. Taxonomy (NCBI): domain Eukaryota; kingdom Metazoa; phylum Arthropoda; class Insecta; order Lepidoptera; family Depressariidae; genus Ethmia; species Ethmia dodecea. Next base: position 9,377,421 of record OY979458.1, on the reverse strand, counting down.
AAAAAGAAGTGGTAGCACTTTCACGTGTTATTATAACGCCTATAACTATATTTAGGGCTGATTTTTCAATAGGTGATGTTTATTCTTCAGATAACTTTTAACTGACTATTTTAAAATCAGCCCTAAATTAACTATACTTTAGGTGGTCCTGGGTAAAAGTTTTATTTGTAGTTATGTTGAATTAAAGATCAGTAGGTAGTAAGAAATGTAGCTCTGTAAACGTAAACAATGAATTAATTTGATAAATATTTTCTAGGAAACTTACTATGTCCCGAGCAGAACCTATGGACTGAAACAAAACTTGCCTGCAAAAGGCAAGTTAGTCGACAGATATTACAACCAATTACGGATTCTTAGAGGATCGGGAGTGCTGCCAAGAAAAAGACAATTTGAACACTTATCAGAAACTAGTGAAACTGAAACTGGTAAGCTTAGTTAAATTGGATCTGTTACAAAATATTAAGAAATAATTATGATGTCCAATATACAACTTTTAGCTATGATATTACAATACCTCTAAAACAGTTCGCTTTCTCATAGTTGTGATACTAGCTGTAAATTCCTAAAATATACTAAAATCACCCTTATAGATAATATATATTTTTATGCTAACATAATATCATTAGAATTTTTTAGAATACTAATCATTAAAAATACTTTTATGCATACAGTGAACTATTGGTATACATTGCTCATAAAAGTTTGATTTAAACCGTCATAATTATTTCTTAAAATTTGGTTTTAAATCCGGAGAATCGCTGCATAAGTAAGCCCCTTTTCACACGTTCTGGTTTCCGCCGGTCCGGCGGGCGGCGAAGTATATGGCCATGTACGTTCGCTTTCATACGTTCCGGCGGGCAACCGGGCAATCGGCCATACATTTCGCCGCCGGACCGGCGGAAACCGGTACGTGTGAAAAGGGGCTTAGTCTTAGTACAATTTTAATATTTCGCTTTCACTTTTTTTTTATTTGTCTGTCTGATCAGATGTTAATGTTACATCTCTCTATACATTAAGCTAATATAACGTTCTAAACAACTATAATTTTTACCTAATGTCCCTACATATTTCTAGAAAATAACGAAGAGACCCAAACCTGGCTCAAATATAACCGCGATCCCTGGCCAGTGGTAGAGGAGAAATGGCTGGAAACTTGCGCTTATAGAAAAAAAACATACATTGACACTGAAAAAAAATTATTGGATGTCTTAAATGAATGGCCATGCCTAAGATGCACAAACGGACATAGATTGGTATGTTTCATCGTGTTTTTTAAGGGATGTCAGATAACTGTCTAATTTATCTATTTGTACAATAATTCATACAGAAAACTTCCTGAAAGACGCTTATCTGAGTATGTTTAAAGCTAGGATATCTGTTTAAATATTTATTTTGTGTAATTTTTAGGTTGAAATTGACTTCCGCTTCATACACATTGAAAAACAATCGAAATTGTTTGAGAAATGGGATACTTTTATTGATAAAATAATAAACATCATAAAGCCAGAAATTCATGGAAATAATTTAGAAGTTTACTTGGAAAAAGATAATGCAAGTAAGTGTTTTATTGTTTTTTTATATCTGCACGACGAGTCTTCTAGGAAGCCCCTTTTTTACATGATGATAAAAATCTGTTCTGTTTTTCTCAAGTAATTAATAAATTTCTTTCTTTCTTTCGGCTAATCACTTATTATTTTTTTATTTCCATTTTCTTTGCAGACACTGATACACAAAATTTTGCCGTGCTTTCATTACTACCACATAAAATAAAACCAACCTCCAAAATTGTAGATGCCAAAAAGCACTACAAAGTATCAATTGCCGAGTCGCAACAAGCTTTTATAATGCTTGTCCAGGTAAGTGGATAATCTTGTAGTAATACAGGTCCATATTTGGATGACAGAATAAGTACATGATGTTTTTTCTTTTGTAAGCCTAAAAGCTCGTTATTGTTCTCTTGCTTCCCCGTATATTACAGATACCGTAAGTCAGTTCTCATCAGTGGGCTGCAACGTGTTGCTGCATGGTGTTGACCGTTCAAATGACATTATGTATAAACTTACTAAATTCACATTTGTTTCAGAACAATGCCGATATCGAAGAACATTTAAATAATAAGCGTCAAACCTCTAAAAGGAAGGGTTTAACTTGCCAACCATTTATCATGTGCGTTGGGACGCCGGCCAAGCTTGAGGCTTCGTATGTGGTTATTGAAGATATAAGGTACCGGTTCGATAGTGTTATTAAAGCCTTAGACGTGTGCTTTAAAAGTTTTATAGTACTGAACCTGGAATACCCTAAAGAGTGTGAGCAAATTTGGTTGTTCATTCAACACTATTTTTATGACATCCATCTTAAATCTGACAAAAAGTTTAGCCAGGTGGTGAGTTTGCTTAAGGAATTAAATTAATGTAAGATATAAGATAAATAATAATGTGGATTTGTTATATTTGTAACGATAGGTTTTGTACAACTAAAGGACTTTTCCTACATTTAAGGGTAATACACAGCTTAACATTGGGGTCCACATATTGTTGCAAACAAAGTAATTGTGACAGGAAATATGATAATATCAATAGTTTTCGTAAACATTTACACACACACTCAAGTAACTTGTCTCCTCTTTTTCTGCAAGATAATACAGCTATTTGCTTATCTTCAAATGATAGCCAGCATTATTCTGCCCCTACCACTTTAACGTCTGAGAATATTAAAACAATAGAAAGTGTCCCGGAGCCAACAGACTCTATAGGTAATCAGAGCTGTAAAGAAACTTTAAACCATTCATTAGAATCCTTAAGTATGTGGTTATATGGACATAGTGAGCTTAATAGGAAAACTGCCAATGATATACTTGCACGCGTAAGTCAACATGTTACTCAACCTATTGGAAAGATTTTGTCTGAAAATGTTTTGCCTATTTTAAGTGAATCAGCGGTAATGCCGGTTCTTGAAGATTTATCTAACTTATGTCTGGACCCTTTCGGTGGTACGTTATCAGAACATAACTTACTTAAAAATTGGACAGAAAAAGGGTTTTTTATTTCCCCACGAGATTTTGTTATTGACGATCATGTAAATACTTCAAATAAAACATTAACTGGAACAATTGTACCTCTGACAAAATTAATCAAAAACTTTTTTGAAAAGCCGAATGTTTTTGATACTGTTCAAAAATATATGCAAGTTTTACTTTCCGATAAAAGTTCTTCTATCTCCAATATCATACAATCAACTTATTGGAAAGATAAAATTAAGCACGATTTTGAATCGAAAGACAAGATAATTCCATTGTTTATTTATTTTGATGACTTTGAATGTGGTAACCCATTAGGTAGTCACAGTGGAAGCCAGTCAATAGCTGCAACATACTGTCAAATAGGTTGTTTACCACCGCAATACTCTTCTTTGCTGGAAACTATATTTGTTTTAATGCTGCACTATTCGTCAGAAAAATCGTTTGGGAATGGTGTTATTTTTCGTGAACTAGTCAAGGATTTAAAGACTTTAGAAGAGAACGGCGTACAGGTTAACACTACACATGGAACAGTTAATTTACATTTTAAACTTGCATTAATTGTAGGTGATAACCTTGGACTCAATACAGTTCTAGGTTTTACCAAATCGTTTTCTAGCAATTATTATTGCAGAATTTGCAAAGAGCATAAAAATGCAACTATAACGCAAAACAAACAGAATGATCAGTTACTGCGCACTCGAGAAAATTATGAGATCGATGTAAATACAAACAACTTTCGTATTACGGGAATTCGCGAGGAATGTTATTTCAATACATTAAAATCGTTTCATGTTGTGGAAAACTTAAGTGTTGATATTATGCATGACATCTTTGAAGGTATTTGTCATTATGACCTTTGCCATGCATTATTATATTTTATCAACGACATACATATATTTGATTTACACACTTTAAATAACCGAATTCAGCTATTTAATTTCTCTTCATGTCGAAATACTCCAGGAATTATCAAAATGGAACATATATTAAGTAGAAAGTTACGTACAAGTGCTTCAGAAATGATGTCATTAATTCATTATTTACCCCTTATAATTGGAGACTTGGTGCCAATTGATGATTCTGTTTGGAATTTTCTTTTAATTCTTGTTCAAATTACCGAAGCCGTTTTAGAAAGATTTATTAACGAAAAAGCAATAAGTCATTAAGAACATTTAATAACAGAACACAATGTGGAGTACGTAAGGTTATTTAAAGATCATTTAAAACCGAAGCACCATTTCATGATCCACTATCCATATATCATGCGAAAGTTGGGTCCACTAAGAAATTTGTGGTGTATGAGATTTGAAGCAAAGCATAAATCACTTAAAAGTATTGCTAATAACACTTCTTCGAGGAAAAATTTACCTCACACCTTGTTGATAAAAGAACAGTTGATTGCTGCTAGTAAAAATAAATTTGTTCAAAAATTGAAAAATGAAACAATATTTGGTAAAACTGTTCCATTCTCTTCTGAGGACCAAAATTGTGTACATCCTAATATTTGTTTAGAAAAAATGGTAGCATGGGTTGAATATAACAGTATTAAATTTGAAATTAGTAAAATTATAACATTGACGTCATCAAGTGGCTACCAGTTTTATATTCTTAAACATATTGTTCCCACGGAATCTGCTGCAAAACTGATTTGTTTAAGCGTTACTTGTTTGGGGTTCAATGAACATTTAAGATCTCACCATATAAATATTAATGAATTGGGGGAAGATTGCAGAGCGGTTGATATTAGTGAAGTACAAATTTTTCCCTGTACGCCACACACTATATCCAATGGTGATACTTACTGCAGGATAAGGTTTATTTAGTGAACACCTTTCTGAATAATAAAAGAACACTAATTGCTGCTAAGAACAGAAAAACAAATATATACAGGGTGGATTTTTGAAACGGGTCATTAAGTGCAGTTACCTTAATCGTTATAGTTACAGGAAAACGTTCCTAGGAGACCATCCCTAACTTTTAAGATATTGTGAACCGCATTCACAGATTTTGGAAAAAATGTATAGTCAGGGAAAAAAATGCTAAAAAAAAAAAAAATTGTATGCCAATCGATCCTATTTCGTGTGGGGATCAAAAGACTCATTGGGGACCATTTAAGGTATGAGTACTAGAAATGACAGGACCTTAAATTGCCCCTCTCTGGGACAATTTAAGGTCTTTTGATCCCCACGCGGAATAGGATCGATTGGCATGACAATATTTTTTTGTATTTTAGCATTCTTTTCGCTGACTGTATATTTTCTCCAAAATATTTGAATGCAGTTCATAATATCTTAAAAAGTTAGAGATGGTCCCCTAAGAACGTTTTCCTGTAACTATAACAATTAAGGTACCTGCCCTTACTGACCCGTCTCAAAAATTCACCCTGTATAGATAGTATATAGGGTGATTTTTTCAAGTGGGCGTGGTAGGCCAAATCAGAAACTATCAGGAATAGCGAAAAGTACTCAAAGGAGTCTCGGGCCCGATTTCGATGAAAACTAAATCTGCATCTTTGGATTTTTGAAAAATCAATAGTCCTAGCCAGGAATCTAACCCGTTGATTTTGTAAAAAAAATCTCACCCTGTATTATTACACCATTCGATAGTGTCGCTAATAAGGATCGAATTCTGGGAAGAAATGACATACGAAAAACTTAAGGAAAATGTTGGAATATAATAAACTGATTCATATTTTAAACTACTGCTTTAATTCATACCTGCATTACCTGTACCTTATCCGAAATGATACTCAATATTTGTTTCAACACAGACCCGCAGAAAAATATTGAGCATCGTTTTGGACAAGTTACAGGTAATGCAGGTATAAATTAAATCATTATTTTAAAATATGAATCTGTTTATTAAAATACTACATTTTACTTAAGTTTGCCGTATGTCATTTCTTCCTAGAACTCGATCCTTATCAGCGACACTATCAAAAGGTGTAATTAATACAGGTGTGTTTTTTTTAATCAACGAGTTTGATTCCTGGCTAGTAATATTGATTTTTCAAAAATCCAAAGATGCAGTTTTAGTTTTCATCAAAATCGGGCCCGAGACTGCACTTGAATACTTTTCGCTATTCCTCATAGTTTCTGATTTAGCCATCCAGGCCCACTTGAAAATTCAGCCTGTATATTAAAAAAAAAATTACAAAAAGCGTATAAAACCTAAAAAAAAAACATAAGAAATACTATCCATATATCATGCGAAAGTTAGGTCCACTAAGAAATTTGTGGTGTATGAGATTTGAAGCAATAATAAATCACTGTATTGCAAAGAGATTTAAATATAATAGGGCATAGAGGGGACAAAGCGAGGAAAATTTGAAGTCAAAAGTTATTCCAAGTGGAATAAGTCTAGTACAATTTCGACCGAATGACAGCTCGCGTTCATACTAACTGACATGACAAGGACATGACACTTAGGCTTCAAAGTTTTGTATGAAAATATTCCCAATGCTCCCTCTATGCCCTATTATATTTAAATCTCTTTGCTGTATTGCCAATAACACTTCTTCGAGAAGAAATTTACCTCACACCTTATTGATTAAAGAATAATGGATTGCTGCTAGTAAAAATAAATTTGCTTAAGAATTGAAAAATGAAACTTCAATATAGGTACTGCACTCTTTACTGTTTGTCAGTCACTAGTTGAGTTCAGAGCATAATTTTGTTTAATTTACGTATTAGTGAGATAAAATTGTGTTTAACTGTCTTTCTAACATTCTTATTTTGTTTTAAGTTGACATAAGCGATTTGTTTCTTTATTATAATAGTTATAATTTATTTTAGACTAAGTCATATTATAAGTTCTTATTGTCAAGATCTGAAAGGCCACTAAAATTACGGAAAAGTCAATTGGCGTGAGTTTGATCCGGCTGTTTACTGATCTTAAGAAGCAAATTAATTAATATTTTTTTGTAATATTAGTGATCTATCAGATTTTTGTCATTATTGAGATGATGTGTTAAATGTGAATTAAAGCATCAGGCTACGATGACATTAAACCATGTATGACAAATTATATTCGTAAATTATAAGAATAATTTTAAGAGCAGTGATAGCCCGGACGGTTAAAGAGCCGGCCGAAAATCAGTGAGGCTCGGGTTCGAATCCTGGCATGTACCAATGAGTTTTTCAAAACTTACGTACATATTTATCACTAGCTCAACGGTGAAGGAAAACATCGTGAGGAAACCCCCGCAGGTCTCAGAATTAAATGTGTAAATAGACCCGGTCCGGCGATGGGCTCACCACCTATCACGTTTAGGGGTCCAATGTATCTCGTGAAATGTGGGTATATCCAGTAATGGAATACCTCTGCCTACCCCCTCGGGGATGAAAGGCGTGAGTTTTTTTTTTTTTTTTTATTATTTTAAGAATAATTTTGGTAGGGTACACTTGAAAATATGCTGTGAAACTTACTGTAGACGTTTTGTTGAACGAGTTAAAACTACAAGTATTCATAATTAATTTCTCATGTATTGGAATCCTCGGTGGATTTTTCAAACGCATGTTAGTGAAATAAATTGAATTTATTTGTAATTAGTAATTTAAATAGAACTCTTAAGAGTCTTTTATTCGTCCGAACTCCCCATTTTCGCTATTGAATAACGATATACTTATTCACCAACCAATATTTTTCAAATCTTTTAATTTTATAACATATCCCGTACATTAATCAATGTTTTGGTTGTAAAACATTGTCTAAAATTAAATGCACAAAAAATACAAGCGATTAAAAGTAAATAATGGAAATTACACACCCGAACTTTTAAAAACTTGTAACTTGTGTGTTTATTTGATTTTGGTAAATGTTTTACAACTAAAACATGGGTTATTGTACGGTATATAGGTAATATTACAAAATTTATAAATTTTAAAAATATTGGTAAATGAGTATATCATGATTTAATAGCGAAAATGGGGAGTTCAAGCGAATAGAGGGCTCTTAATTGGTAAATACTGCTGTAATTTAGTCATGTCTAAATGTTAAACTAAATTATGTTTATAGTTTAACTATATAAGTAGAATTCGCTACTAATTACAAATAGATTCATTTAATTTAACTAAAATGCGTCAGCAAAATCAACTAAGTATTCCAATACACCTTAATGAGAAATTTATTATTTATACTAGTAGTTTCGATTCGTTTAACTAACAGTGACAGCATATTTCAGTATGCGCTACCAAAATTATTATAAAATTTAACGAATATAATTTGTCATATTAACAGGTTCAACTGTCAAAGGTGCCCATGACACTCACACAAATAAATGAATAATAGTAAGAAAATCATTACTGTCAACAAATATTTATATTACTTCAACTAACATTTATAGTAAATACTACTATAATTATATTTCAGTATAACTACCAAAATTTGTCATAATATTTAATAATATAATTTGTCATATTAACAGGCTTAATTATTATCCTAACCTGATGATTTTATTGTATCCAATTGTTAAATCAATGAATAATAATAATAAAATTATTAGTATCAACATATGGTTTTATTCTTTCAACTAACATTTACAGTAAATTCTACAACATATTTCAGTAAACCTCTATAAAACTATCATTTAAATTTACAAATATAATTGGTCTTATTAAACAAGGTTACATGTCACTGTAACCTGTTGCTTTTATTAGATCTAATTGAAAAATCAATTAGTAATACTATTAAACATATTAGTATTAACAAATAGTTGTATTCATTCAACCAGCATTTATCGTAAACTTCACAACGTATTCTGTAAACCCTACCAAAACGATTATTGAAATTTACAAATATAATTTGTCATATTAACAAGGTTGACTGTCATTGTAACCTGATGCTTGTATTCAATTCAATTATTAAATTAATAAATAATAGTGGTAAAATTATTAATATCAACAAATACTTTTATTATTTCAACCTAATTTACAGTAAATTCTATAACATATTTCAGTAAACCTTACCAATACTATTCTTAAAATTTACAATATTATCTGTCGTATTAAACAGGGTACATATCACTGTAACCTAGTGCTTTTATTAGATCTAATTGAGAAAACAATTAGTAATACTAATAAAACATGTTAATATTAACAAATAGGTTTTTCCGTTCAAATAGATTAAGTCGTAAATTTTACAACTTATTTCAGTAAACCTTATCAAAACCATTATTAAAATTTACAAACATAGTTTGTTATATTAACAAGGTTTACTATCCTTGTAACCTGATGCTTTTATTCGATCCAATTGTTAAATCAATAAATAATACTAGTAAAATTATTAATATAAACGAATCGTTTTATGTTTTCAACTAACATTTGCAGTAAATTCTACAACAAATTTCAGTAAACCCTACCAAGATAATTCTTAAAATTTACCAACATAATTTTCTCATATTAGACAAGGTTACCTGTAATTATAACATGTTGCCTTTATTAGATCTAACCCGGAAATCAATTATTAATACTAATAAAGTATTAGTAATAACAAATAATTTTATTCGATCAATTAGCATTTACAGAAAATACACAACGTATTTCAGTGTGCCCTACCAATACCATTCTTGAAATTTACAATTATAATTTGTTATACTAAACAGGGTTACCTGTCATTGTAACCAGCTTCTTTTATTAGATCTAATTGAGAAATTACTTAGTGATACTGATAAAAAATATTAATATGAACATATAATTTTCATTCGTTCAACAAACATTTACAGTAAAATCCAACACAAATTCCAGTACATCGTAGTCAAAATATTCTTAAAATTGACCAATTGAAATGGAAAATGTTACCTTTTTATTGGTAAAATAACACAATGATTTATTTCTGTCAATAATCAATTAAATTTGTATAATTTACAAAGGTGCCATTAACCGAACCCAAAACAGTAGATATAACAAATATGAAATTGTTAGATAAGTAACTAAAAATGGTTTCTTTTACAAAAAAGGAAGGAAACTGAATCATTTTCTTGTTCGTTTTATCATTATAATCCGTAAAGTTAAACAAGTCAAATCTGTTGTATATACTGTTTTCTCGTTTGTCCCTATAATGAAAGTAAATATTTGTCTGGACAACAAAAAAATTGTTAGGTTAACAAGAATTTTTTTTCAGTGTGGAGTGGAAGAGAGATAGATGCGTCAGTAGGCCGATCGTGCCTCTCTATCGCTTGTTCCACGTTCTCGCTTGCACGCTCGGCTCATGCTGAACGTGATACTTTTTAACAGACATCAAAAAGGAGGAGGTTATCAATTCGTCTGGTTTTTTTTTATTTTATTTTTTTTATTTTATTTTTTTGTTTGTTACCTTAGAACTTTTGACTGGGTGAACCGATTTGGATGATTCTTTTTTATTTGAAAGCTGGTGCTTCCAGATTGGTCCCATTTTAATTTCGTCCAGTTCTGACTACGGCATCCAGGAGAAAACCATATAAGTTAAAGGTTGAAGTCGGTTTTTTTACTCTTTAGAGTGGTTATTCGTGCGTGCAGCCGGGATCATCGATCTATAAGACGTTATCACGTCAAAATACAAAAACCTTCAAAAACATTAATGAAAGAAAAAAGTTCACAGTTTATTGAATACGGAATAGCTATCATATGATTAGCTGCACCTCATTTGAATTTGATTACGGCACTTGGCGGTAATAATATCATTAAGTTTTTCAACACCATACTCTATAATCATCTTGGATTGAGAAATTGACGACCTGTTATCTCCAATAATCACCTTCAAACCACTTTGAAGTATGGAATATGAAACTTTTAGACTTAATAATAGATTGTGGGACACAATAATTCCCACTTGGTTATTTACGAACCACTCAGATCTCTCATGGTTCCTCCACATCCATCAAACGACTCATGCATGCTCGACGGTTTCGGGTACTCTATCTGGCTTTTCTTCAATACATCACCGATCTGGTCGATGTAGGTACGCCTACATCGTCCTCTACCGACTCGCCCATTCAAGACACCCTTGTATCTTTGGTACTTTGCCGGTACTACATGGCTAATAAAATAAATACAACTACTAATACATACAACTGATAAACATACTCATTATTTTTACAATAATAAGTAGTATTTCTATTATAGTTAGAATTCCAATAGCGTTTACGTTGTACAAACCCATTTGTCAAGGCCCTCAGGCTACCTATATGACTGTTACAAACAATCGCCATCTCAGCACCGAGTGCAAAAAAAAAATACATAGGTATATAATCTCACCCCTTTTTCCCGAGAGGTAGGCACCCTTGCACACCTCACGCACTTCATCTACTTACATCCATCAATCTGTTCATACATGGTCGTCGATAAATACTTTTAAACATGGGTTAACAGTGGTATTCTATTTATGGGCGTACCCACTTTTTCACCAAAGTGTTTTAGGACTCATAAATTTGACCGGTGAACGGACCATCACCGGCCCGGTGCGTGTCTCGGAACCAATTTCAGCCAGGTTCATATGAAGGTTTTCATACCATCGAGCTATTATAAATGTGTACAGTCAAGAGCACTTGAAGCTTTACACTTGTTGGGCGAGTCTGACCTCTAAGATTGTAAAAGAACGTTACAAAGTCCAATTTGTCAAGCTCCACGTGCTCTTGACTGTACATAAGTTTTTGAGCGTCGTCTTACTATAAAATTCTCAATTTGAAGCCGCTTCCATACATCGTTATACCACTTCCTGTACTACCCGTATCAGCGATCTTTAAGAGCAGAGCAGATTAAAGAAAATCCATTGTGTTCTTATTGAGGTGACTGACGTGTGCCCACAAAAGGCACTGTTTGACTAACGGTCGGTCGATTAATGAGTAATTTAACGCAATTGTAATAATCGTGAAGAAACCCGCAGGTCTCAGAATTAATTCTGAGACATGTGTAAACAAACCCGGTCCGGCGATGGGCTCACCACCTATCACGTTTAGGGGTCCAATGTATCTCGTGAAATGTGGGTATATCCAGTAATGGAATACCTCTGCCTACCCCCTCGGGGATAAAAAAGGCGTGAGATTTTATTATATATTATTTATTATATTAACGCAATTCGACGTCAATGGAACGCGTTAGTCGCTCTTTGAGATAGTTTAATCAGTTTCTTTGGGGTGTAACTAACCGGAGATTAAGCAATTGACTGTTTAATTGGGTCAAGGGCCCCAATGTTATTATATAGAACTGGCTTCGCCGGTTCGTCCGCGTATCGCGTCTGTTTTAGACATGTAGATTTCCGGGATTAAAGGTATCGCAATTTTTAAAACTGCGTCAAAATCTGCTTTATATTCGCATGTATTTGTAATAATTTGTTACTTCGGACGGGCCTGTTGGCTCAGTTGGTAGTGACCCTGCCTTCTGAGTCAGGGGTCGCGGGTTCGATCCCCGCTCGGGGCCACCATTTGTGTGAACATGACTGTTGGCTTCGTGTCTGGGTGTTTAATATATATTTAACAATGTCTATCAGTTGTTTAGTACCCATAGTACAGGCTCTGCCTTGTTTGGGACTAAGTAACCGTGTGTAAATTGTGTAACACAATTTATTATTATTACTTATTATTATTTCGGCGACTGCATATACTATCCAGTTTTTTTTAACAATAATTTCTGATGTGTTATAAATAGACTCGATGATGAAAATTTCTCAAGCATCAGTATATTCTACGGAAACGGATCACGATGTGTTCGCAATGGTTAAACTGGTTCAAACTTGTGGCATTGATCATCATGCTTCTCCCCTTCTGACTGACTGACGGACAGACTTTAGCCGGTTGGTCTAGAAGCATTACAGCGTAGGTTCGCAACACCCATTCTGACAAAGTCAGATAAAAATAACCTAATCAATTGTTAGCAAGTGAAAGTTAACTAGAGCACTGAGCTGCCGATTACCAGGCTGACATAAAAACATGGTAGATAAGCACCGCATCCGGGTGTTTTCACCGGGAAGGAACAATCGCAATCGCCCGTGTGAACGTCACATTATCACATGCTCTATGTTTTCCTGGTACTTGTTTTAACACTTTCTATGGTGGCGCTTTGCAATTGAATGTTGCAACGGTTGGTTAATTATTAATTGAGTCTGTAGAGTCTGGGTCATTTAGGTATTTTTACCGAAATAGCCTTTCTGTTGTCTTTGAATGAAACCATAGCGCTTCTGTTTCTGAAATTCTGGTCGTAATTACCCATAAGATACTCTTACCTCGTTCGTACAATAGATTTGTTTAAGGTGTTTTAGTTTATATTTTTTATATTAAGATCGATTCTTCGGCTTAGCTGCGCTACGCTTTTGTTCATACAAAGTATTTTAACTCATTAGGAAATAGTAGTACTCTTACTTTTATATCAGTGAATTTTTGTTTGAATAAAGTTAATATATTTTCAGAGATTACCCCTAACATACAAATCACCAAACACGGCTGTAACTCTTTATATTTAACTAGCGACCCGCCCTGGCTTCGCACGGGTGCAATGCTAACACTAAAACCTTCCTCTTGAATCACTATATATATTAAAAAAACCGCATCAAAATCCGTGTGTACCTATATCATAGGGACATAGGGATAAGGGACAGAGAAAGCAACTTTGTTTTATACTATGTAGTGATAAGTATTAGTGGCGGTTTAGCTGCGACGAAAATGATACATGGCATAAAAATGCCGTTTTTCTTATTTCCTACATCTTTTTATATTTTAGAGTTTAAGGAAATCTGTAAACAAGTTGACTAACTCAAAACGCCATGTTCGTATTTTATTTCCATCAATCTGCAATCAAAATTAATACGTCCACGGTTTTCCTTAACAATTCTGAGTTCTTAGTACCCATTAGAACTGGGAATTCGTATTCCCTACGTAGCTATACTCGTCCGGGCTTGCGTAAGTTGCTTTGCGGTACCTAATTTGGACTGGCAACATTGTAAGTGCCGGCTCCAGTCATTCCAGTGTTGCTAGCTTTATAGGTTTCCTTAAACGCTGGGTTACCGTTTGTGTATTGAATTGAACCGTTTCCTTCGACGTAATCATTTAAGCCATGACATTTAGATTTGGGTGGGTTAAAAAATTCTGAAAGTTAGATAGGGCCTTCTCCCAATCTGTGGTGTGCTTACGTTGAGTTTTCATTTAATGTAGAGGCTAGATTAATGATCTGTGGTAGAGGCCTATAGTAAGTGCAACTGCACTGCTTTGGCGTGTGCTATAGTTGAAAAGAAGCACTGAAAGTTCCAAAGTCCAGCAGTTCGCTGCTACGGCTTGATGATGATGATGATGATAGACAAAAAATGACAAAAATAGTCCAGTACTTTTTAAAGCACTGATAAAGCAGCAATATAAAGTAGTAAATACTTCAATTCGATGTCATACTGTTACTACTACTAATAGCTAAACGGTTTTAGATAAAACTTGGTAGAGATATACACTTGAGAGCACAAATATAGCACATCAGTCATATTTTTGAAATAAATGTTTTTTTCTAATTTACAGTTATTTTTACACATAACATTTTTATGTCTTTAGAAAGCTTGTTTTATACCAAACATTATGATGTAACCAAACAATAGAAAAACATGAGTTTTCAGTAAATTTTCTTGCCCTGAATGAATTGTAATTTTTTTAATAATGCATTTTCAATTTACAAAAAATAAAATAAATTAGCCAAATAAAAATAAGTGTTTATTAATAACTCGTATTACCCCCTCTTGCCCTTATAACAGCACGCATACGATTTTTCATTGATCTTATCAGCTTAAGAATGAAATGTTGAGGTATGTTTTCCCATTCATCTTTTATGGCGTGTTGGAGCTCTCGGAGATTTGTTGGAGCAGTGGATCTTGAACGAATCCTTCTTTTCAATTCGTCCCATAGGTGTTCTATAGGGTTAAGGTCGGGACTTCTGGCAGGCCAGTCCATAACCGGTATATTAACCTCCTCCAGGTACTGAGTCACAATGGCAGCAACGTGGGGTCTGGCATTATCGTGCATCAGTATGAAGTTTTCACCAATAAAAGCAGCATATGCTAACACATGTTCTTGCAGCACATCTTCAATGTATCGATGAGCAGTCAATCCACGTTGCCCTGGCCTCTGATCCGCCCCCACAATAAACTGAAAATCTGTCTTGCCGTCTACGGAAATACCTCCCCAAACCATACACGATCCACCACCGTAGACGACACGTTCACTTATGCAGCACTGTGCAAACCTTTCGCCAGGCCTTCTATACACCCGTCCACGTCCATCGTTGCCATGTAGACAGATCCTGCACTCGTCCGAGAATAAAAAACGTCTCCACTGATCGAATGTCCAATTTAGGTGCTCTCGAGCGAAACGTAGTCGAGCTTGCCTGTGTGCTGGGGTCAATTTCGGACCAGTTGCAGGTCTGTGTGCAGTTAGGCCACCTGCTGCTAGTCTTCTCCGAACTGTCCAGCGACTTACACTGACGTTACGTGCTCTTTGGAGTTGTTGGCCCAGTTGAACTGCATTCAGATGTCGATTTCTCAGTGACGTCATGACGAGAAATCGGTCATCCTGCTGAGATGTCACACGATGACGTCCACCTCCATGACGTCGGACGTATCCTCCAGTCTCCACGTATCGCTGGTATACGCGTCTCACCGAAAATCTGCTCAAATTGAGTTGTCGAGCAACATCACTTTGATTGTATCCTGCTTGAATCAAAGCTACTACCTGAGCAGCTTCTGCGGGTGTAGTATCCATTTTAAGCAAGACTTTTTACTTGTAATGGAATGCTATTGTGTTGTAATGTATCGTTTAATAACAATAATGCACAATCAGTAATGATAAACACAATAAATTTCTCTCTGAATGTCCGCTACAGTTAACTCGTGAAAAAAGCTTCAGAGGGTAGTTTCGAAAAAAGTGTCAAAAACGGGCGAGTGTCCGACTTCACACTCCCGTTATTGTGTATACCTATCAATAACATGTCGTACTTTAAAAATGCATGCAGTATTTTTTAATTATAAACTTTATTTTCGCTTATTTGCGATTTAAATTCTAAAAAAGATAACTGTGCGATAATTATGCTCTCAAGTGTAGATCTATATTATTGTTCAAATTATAACATTTAAGCTAATTTTCATCCTGAGATTTACGAACGAAGTCACAGGTAGAAGCTGGTATGTATATACAGAAGTCATAGAATTTACTAGCGCTTAGGTAAGTACCAGGTTAACATAACATCGAATGAGCATTCGGATTTCGACCAGAATGTAGATGGTGAAAGGCGGTTCAAGGTGGATAAGTCAAGTTTGCACTATCACTTATATATGGCATACGTAGTTGCGTCGATAGTTTTTAGAGTTCCGTCATTATTAGTCATTGTGTATGAAAATATTAACGAATCTTTCTTCTAAAGAAAGATAGGTACTATAATCATTTTACAGTTTTTATAATTGCTTTGTATAAGGCATCGTCTGTCGTAGTGTTAAGTATGAGGGCTTCATCATTTAAAACTACCATCTTCAGTAAAAAAATCAGGCTTACAACTACGGTACAAAAGATACGATTTTAAAGTTAAAGGTAGGACAGACAGACAGACACATAGAGTAGACTTAGTCATCAGATCCAGTGTTTTGAGTACAGAACCCTAAAAACCGGCCAAGTGCAAGTCCGCACACGGGCTCCGTAACACTGTAGAATAAAAAAAACGCGTTCCCTTATATGTGTTGGTTTGTTTAGTTTCAATTTTTTGTTATTTGTTGTTATAAAGGCAATAGAAATACACATTCTGTGAAAAATATTAGCTTAGCAATATAGTCCCTTTGGCACTCTTTGGGTATGGAACTCAAAAAAGTACTACGTCCTTTTTAGAATCCTGGCATTAGTCCAGATTCGGAAATAAACACCTATAAGAAAGTGTCGGATAGCTATGAATGTTCCTAATCGCTCAAGTCTACCTAAGCATGCGTAACATCATCAATGTTGTCATAGTTATGCAGTTACGAATGTTATACGAGTAGCACGAACGATTAAGTGTCTTGCTGCATCGTTAACATTTGATTATGGTCTTCAGAATTTTATAGCAAGTCCTTTAAGGTGTGATACGGCCATAATGCTAAGAGTGCCATTTCAAATATTTTTTCTGTATTATAGTAGATTCTGTACTATATATAGTATGTATACGCACAGTATTTTGGCTCGCGCGGAGACCATTTTTTCCCATTCCGTGAGAATTTATGGACAGCATAAAAAGCTCCGCTATAATATAGGCTGATGTGACAACTTGTGGTCAAATAGTGTCGATGTTCATCAATCTAACAAAATATACCTAATATCTTTGAATTTAAATTTATAGGTACCACAGATCTGTAAGAGAGATTTAGTACTTACATTAAGATCTCTTTAAGTCACAACAGCATTGACATCGTTGTTAGACATCTATGTTAGGAGCCCAACTGTGTCACTGAATGTCAATGACAAACACCTCTTTTTGCAAACTCGGTAAGCTTTTAGTGCACTCTAGTACCAGGGCGACAGAAGTCCTCAGAGCTAAAGTTACACCACAACGCAATTAGCGATGTCTCAAGATAGCTGGGAACTGGTGGAATACTCGGCTAATTACCAGGGTGGCATAGGTTAGAGTGTGTAACAGACAGAAAGCACTCGAATAACACGTATTACTTTCTAAGTAAGGTAATTTTTCTTTCTGCTGCCTAACTAAAGCAAACATTTGTAATTGAACCCATCAAAATGGTTTACCTACCGTATGTCGAAACAAGATTCGTCGAAGTTAAACTCGAAAGGTTAGTAAGTCAATATTGAAAAACAATATAATGGACTTGTTACTAATGAAATCTATACAAATCTGTTACCTCGCGATTTCTTTTCAAATACAACTGCACAAAAAATAACAAAGTGAGAATTTAATTATCTTATCAAATTCTAAATTGTAGTTCTATAATGGTATTTATATTGTAGTTATATTGTAGTTCTAAAGACTTACTATGTCTCAATGATTTATCTCTTTCAAAATGATTTTCCTTAAAAGCACTTACTAAAATTTTAGTCAAACATTTCTATTTTGGCCTATCTCTGCTACATCCGTATTACCCACAGACTAGCAAGAGGATAGACGATAGAAGCGCACAGATGGTAGGTTCCCCAAATTTAGGCTCTGCAGCCACATAAAGGTATCGCTAGCCCCGAATTTTGTTTTACTGCATTGGCGTTAGAACATATATAGAGAGATTGAGGTCTTTGGGCATCAGTTTTTAAAATCACAGACTACTAAGTTTCAAATTTCTTCTTCGGACCCTTTAATAATGACATAAAACTCTAAAGAGTAAAAAACCGACTTTAACTTATATGGTTTTCTCATGGATGTCAGAACCAGACCAAATTGTGGACCACACGGAAAGCACCAGTTTTCAAATAAAAAAAAAACATCAAAATCGGTTTACCCAATCCAAAGTTCTGCTGAGGTAACAAACATAAAAAAAAAGTCGAATTGAGAACCTCCTCCTTTTTTGAAATCGGTTGAAAAAAAATGCAGGGGTTTTAGATTTTACCTGTTACCGTGTGAATTTTAAAATAAATAAATAAATTATACAATGTTATCAGCAATTTTTTAGCAGCAAATTGTTAGCAGCTTCCTTTGTACAGCACTCGAAGCTGTGCGTTGATCTCTCATATCTGTCTGTCAGTCAGTTTCTTGTTTTATAGATATTAGATCCTTATGCCCGCGACTTGTCCGCATTCCCATTTAAGAAATAGCTTACATGTCATTCCTGAAGATGCAAGCATCCTTGCCAATTATTTTTTTTTAGTTTCATTTGAGTGATTTAGCCATGGAGACGTAGCAGGGTTAATCTTAATATTATTAGGAATTTCATTGTTGCGACGTCTTTTTGTTAAGTTGTCCGTGGTATTACCTAACGCTTGAATATTAATATAACAGTCTGTTGCAAACCTGCGCCCACGCAGGGCAGATTACAACTATTGTTTTGTAGTTATCTGATGAAGAATTATACAGGTATGGATGTTGGGTGATACAACACCGTTTTGTTTTTCTGTTATTATAGTGGACTATGAATAAAATTGATTGTGAGATTGTTGTTATGATATAGCTTTCAGAAAGGATGTAAGATTGCTCAAAGTATGATGGAATTGACAGTGACTTTTGACAGTGTTATTCATATTTTGATTTTTGACCCTCGAATTTGCTACTATGTAAATACAATATGTAACAGAATAAGCGCAATTCCTGAAATCAGTTTGTTCAGTATCGACTACTTCATCGATTACAGCTATTTCTAATGTGTTAATTTTTTCCGAAAAATGAATTAGCATAGCTGAATTTTAGTGCTGCCTATGGAAATCTTACTATTATTGCTCTATAATTAAGATAATTGCTTAGACACAACTAAAGTACGAAGGCATCAAGTTTTTTTTAAATTAATATAAATACTAATTGGGGTGTATGATGAATTGCGCTTATTCTGTTACACGTTGTATAATGAGAAAAGTAATACGCTGCCAAAAAGAGTACGATTGGCGTTCTTATCATATAGGTAATCGATTTTTAAAACAAATTTAATAATGCTGTACAATAAAATCGTAAGTCCCCTGTCATGGCGACTTGAGTTCTAAAATTCCTCTATCTTTAACGATAGAGTCGTCAAACCCCAGTAATGGTAGAACTAGACGCGCGCCATATATTTACAATTTACAAACGATTTGCGAAGACAAACTGTTTGTGTTTAGTAGGGTGGCCATGCTTCATAAAGTGCAGGGGGTGACAGTCTCTTAATACAAAGGAGACGTTCCATTTTGGGCCTGCACATTGTACACCAGCGTGAAAGATAGAGAAAAATCTAGTGATTATCAGAAAAATATTTTAAAAAATCATTTCCATCTATTTAACTAGCACAAAAGTAATTAAACTTCAATGGATCCGCATGAAATCACAATTTCTAACTTCTTAAGCTCAATTTCCATGTTATTGTGAATTAGTCCGACAAACATCAAAATAATGTCAATTTTCATTTTACCGGTCAGGTCACCATTTTGTTTCGGTCGCCGCGATGCTAGTTTAATAAAAATTAAAGTTTATTGTAGAACGAAACTAGACAAATATGATCAAAATCATGAATAAAACTATAGCTATTTTATTTATATTTATCTAAAAAACTGATGTTGGTGGTTGAATGGTGCAGGCCCAGTTTCCATATATTCATGGAACGTCTCCTTTAATACTGTATTGTTCACGTCGTAATAATGTAGGCTTAGTTTAATATTGTTTTCTGTAAAATACAATAACTTGCTTTATTTAGTTATAATAATATAACTTGTTTTAGAACATGATGCGAAAGTGATGACCATGTGTGTGAATTGTGTACAACAATTTATTATTATTATTATTAACTTGTGCCTGCCGCTTGACCGGCTAAATTAATAAACCCGTTCCCTTGAAGAAAATATAGCCCTTTTTACTCTCAGAAAAATTAGCTTTCTATTGGTGAAAGAGTTTTTAATTTGGTCTTGTAACTACAGTTTTTGTTGTTTTTGTTTCGAATCATATTCATTACGAACCAACATAAAAAATACATATTTTCTCTTTAGCAAAGTCTAAAAAATGTATTGTTAAAATTTACATACTATATCCAAATACACACAAACCTTTGAGTATTAAACCAACCGTAGACGCCACTGACAGGCGTTCCCCTCTGCCAAAAAAAGTGTCAGTCAACGATCATACCTGTTATATACAACTAGTTTTTTTGAGTTCACGGAGTGCTTCGATTGGTGAATGTATTTGTGTGCATCTAGTTCAAGTTAGTGTTTAATTGTTTTGTCAAAAAATACGTTTGTTTTAACATTATTTGTGTGCGTTTCCTCGTCCCCCGCGCAGAAATTGGCAGACTTTTTTGCAAATAAACTAGTGCGCGTGACGTCTCCTGTTAGTTTAACACTCAAAGACACAAACACACAAATAAATACAAAAATATGTACTTAGATAATTTAATATGAAATGATTTTTCTTAATGACAAATAATAACTATCACAAAGAAATACTTAACTAAACAACTGGTATATGAATATTAGTGTAGAGAAAAATATTCTAACAAGAAAACCGCGGAGGCAATCAAAATATCGATGAGTCTCATAAAAACCCAACACGTGGTGATATTATTCCGCCATATTGGGTTGGCGTGTCAAATCGCGATGATCCGTCGCGTGATTGCGATATATTGCGTCTAACGTTAGTTACATTGGTTATGTTACAATTGTTGCTGTTATGTACAATGTTATGTAGCGGCTACTGTATAGAATGTTTATCGTTTAGGTACATTTATTTCGTGGTATGATGTTTGTAAGGCGGTTGTTACAAACGTCGTAGGCCGCGTCTGGCGTGACGCAGCTCTGGATTTTTCAACAGGCTGTATAGGCTGCGTCCTAGTGCAGGCAGTCGTCAATTTTGCAATACCTACGTATGGCATGGAAGTAAAATATTTGATTTGATTGGATTTTAGAGTGAGCTTGATTTGGTAAGCCTTCAAATTCGTTCGCGATTATAAACCTAAAATTGCGGATAGAAATTAAATATTATCTGGCTTTGGCGTGACTTTGTCTGTACGCCTGCTTGCCTTGACTGACGAATGCTTATTATGGAAAGGGTGTTATTTAAATGGTTAGCAGAGTATTCGTATTTTTGTAAGCAGAAAAATATAATCTGTAAGCAGAAATAGCTAATTGGTCAGCAACTCATGGCCAGCAAACATTACAAAACCTATCAGCAATTTATGTCATTCGGATGGCTGTAATTATTTTTGAGCTGCAATGAGCTGCTACTGTTTAATAAAATTTTGGTAAGCACTCAGAGGGGAAGCCAAAAAATATTTTTGGAGCTTCATATAAAAGTAGCAAAAATAATCTCAGCAAACTTGTCATGCGCAAAATGGGCGCATTTCTTACATAGATTAGGAAGGACTTTGGATTATGCAACATTTATGATTAATGATTATGATATTATTACGCTTACAAGTAGTGGTGGCGGTTGTGGTGGTGTTGGTGGTAGTGGTGTGAGCGTGGTAGAGTGGGGGTAGGAGTGGGGGGTAGGAGTGGGGGTAGGAGTGGTGGGTAGGAGTGGGGGTAGGAGTGGGGGTAGGAGTAGGGGTAGGACTGGGGGTAGGAGTGGGGGTAAGAGTGGGGATAGCAGTGGGGGTAGGAGTGGGAGTAAGGAGTGGGGGGTAGGAGTGGGGGGTAGGAGTGGTGGGTAGGAGGGGGGTAATAGTGAGGGGTAGGAGTGGGGGGTAGGAGTGGGGGGTAGGAGTGGCGGGTAGGAGTGGGGGTATGAGGGTGTGGGAGGTATGAGGGTGTGGGAGGGTCGCGCCACACGCTCCCAAGCGCTCCCACACGCTCCCATAAGCTCCTACACGCTCCCACAGGCTCCCACACGCTCCCACACGCTCACACACGCCCCAGCACGCTCCCACACGCCC
Organism: Ethmia dodecea; assembly: GCA_963855545.1. NCBI lineage: Eukaryota > Metazoa > Arthropoda > Insecta > Lepidoptera > Depressariidae > Ethmia > Ethmia dodecea. The sequence continues at coordinate 9,354,956 of OY979458.1, read as the reverse complement.
CCACACGCTCCCTAGCGCTCCCACACGCTCCCATAAGCTCCCACACGCCCCAGCACGCTCCCACACGCCCCCACACGCTTCCAAGCGCTCCCACAAGCTCCCACACGCCCCAGAACGCTCCCACACGCCCCCACACGCTCCCACACGCCCCCACACGCTCTTACACGCCCCAGCACGCTCCCAAACGCCCCAGCACGCTCCCACACGCCCCCACACGCTCCCAAGCGCTCCCACACGCTCCCACAAGCTCCCACACGCTCCCACACGCTCTCACACGCCCCGGCACGCTCCCACACGCCCCAGCACGCTCCCACATGCCCCGCACGCTCCCAAACGCGGTATGAGGGTGTGGGATCGTGTGGGTGTGTGTGGGAGGGTGTGGGAGAATGGGGGAGTGTGTGGGAGGATTTGGGGGGGTTTGGGAGGGTGTGGGAGCGTGTGGGAACGTGCTGGGGCGCGTGGGAGCGTGTGTGAGCGTGTGGGAGCGTGCTGGGGCATGTGGGAGCGTGTGGGAGCACTTGGGAGCGTGTGGGGGCGTGTGGGAGTGTGCTGGGGTGTGTGGGAGCGTTTGGGAGCGTGTGGGAGCTTGCTGGGGCGTGTGGGGGCGTGTGGGAGCGTGCTGGGGTGTGTGGGAGCGTTTGGGAGCGTGTGGGAGCGTACTGGGGCTTGTGAGAGCGTGTGGGAGCGTGTGGGAGCCTGTGGGAGCGTGTGGGAGCTTATGGGAGCGCTAGGGAGCGTGTGGGAGCGTGTGGGAGCGTGCTGGGGTGTGTGGGAGCGTTTGGGAGCGTGTGGGAGCGTGCTGGGGCGTGTGAGAGCGTGTGGGAGCCTGTGGGAGCGTGTGGGAGCTTATGGGAGCGTGTGGGAGCTTATGGGAGCGTATGGGGGCGTGTGGGAGCGTGCTGGGGTGTGTGGGAGCGTTTGGGAGCGTGTGTGAGCGTGTTGGGGCGTGTGGGAGCTTATGGGAGCGTGTGGGGGCGTGTGGGAGCGTGCTGGGGTGTGTGGGAGCGTTTGGGAGCGTGTGGGAGCGTGTTGGGGCGTGTGGGAGCGTGCTGGGGCGTGTGAGAGCGTGTGGGAGCGTGTGTGAGCGTGTGGGAGCGTGTGGGAGCGTGTGGAAGCGTGTGGGAGAGTGTGAGAGCTTGGGAGTGGGAGCGTGTGGGAGCTTGGGAGCGGGAGTGGGAGTGGGAGTGGTATAATTTTTACGACATGTTTTCTCTGCTGTTCAATCATGAAGTCTTGCTGACCAAGTAGTTATTTTGCGGACCAAGTAACTATTTTGCGGACTGAATGTTTATTATGCAAACCCATGTTATTGTAAGCTGCCTATTTCTGATTTAATTTTTGACCATTATCAAAATTATTTGCCGAACAAGGATTGCTGCCTGATTTTTTTATTTGCGAACAAAATCTTTGTATGCCGACCAAATGATTTAAATGCTGTTTTATTGTGGCTAACCAAATTTTTTAATTGCTGCCCATTTAATTACTTCTCTTATGGAAATGCATTATAGTGGTCTCTCTACGATCTAAGCTGTCCACGCCACTTCCAGCATACATAGCTTTTGTAGCAGCGATAAAGCACATTGTAAACAAAAGACGAGTGTTTACATAACAAAAACATGTTTACATAACAAAATCATAGTTACATAAACACAACAAATATCGAGATACACAATAACACCGATGGTCTTAATGATCTAAAGATCACAAACCACAGATGTAAGAAGCAGAGCACCGTGTCAGGCCAGTCGTGCGTGACTGGTATTGTCTATGATACGAGTATGTTATATCCAATGATTGATTAGAATTGATGAAGCGTAACACCCTCTTAGGAACCAAGGCAGAATTGTGTAATTTTTTATGTATGAAATATTATAAAATTAAAAGAATTACCTTTTCTCAAGACTGTATGTAAACACATGGTTTTCCCAAACTTTTTTTTATTTTTTTTAGGAACCCTAAGGGCCTGCGCAGATGAAGGACTTTTGTCCGCGGAGGACAAAAAGTAGTAGTCACCTTCTATTTTTTTCGGGGACGCAGGATACAGGCTATATATATATGACAGGTCGCCGACCGGGGATTCTGTTACACATGGCTCAGAACCAATTCGGGGTCCTGTGTGTGTGTTGATTATGTTTTTCTTCACCGTAGAGCAATAACTGATAAATACAAAAACATTCAACAAAAATCGAACGCAGTAGTACAATCCTACCAATGTAAAGCTGCCTCACTTCCACAAGCGCTAATAATGCTTTATTAATGTACTGAAATAAGTGCACACCTAAATAATTTAAAAAACCGGCCAAGTGCGAGTCGGACTCAAACACGTTTGTTGTGTGGGAGCCCCCTTAAATACTTATTTTATTTTGTTTTTAGTATTTTTCGTTATAGCGGCAACAGAAATACATAATTTATGAAAATTTCAACTGTCTAGCATATCGCGGTTTTTGAGATACAGCCTGGTGACAGACAGACAGCGAAGTCTTATTAATAGGGGTCCTGTTTTTACCCTTTGAGTACGGAACCCGAAAAACACATACAAAAATCTACTGAATATAATTTTTCTCATTCTACTATCATCCACGATAGCCTTGCCCAGGCGTCAGTAAAAACATGAAATAATAACTGAATTAATATTAATAGGATCAAAATTGCAAAGCAGGAAATAATTGCAAATTGCAATAGGTAAGTATTCGTGCAAAGCACAATAAAAGTAACTAGGTCGAGCTATTGAGAGCTGTTCATCTTTTCATAACGGTAATAAGAACTCAAAAATGTAATTTAGAACTGGTAATTTGTGTACCTCGGTCGGCAATCGGGCAGTAGTTGCCTGATTTACAATCTTGAAATAGAAAATAAATGTAAATATTTCAACGAATTCCGCTTCGGTTTTCTGCTGATAAGGTTAAGAATAGATTGTCGATAGATGGAAAGCATGTGTTTCTCAAACTTTGAGAATAGTTTTGTTTTTGTGGAAAAAGAGATCGAAATGAGGCTCGAAATTTTTAAGTAGCATTCTTATAAGTAAGGGTAAGAGATTTATGTATACAAAAAGATACAGAAAATGTTTCTGTCACAGTTTTCCAGAAATCAGAGTTTTTTAAACCAACTTAACATACTGCACACTAATACGTAATACCTTTCATCCGATTCACACTTGGCCGGTTTTTATTATATACTTACATATTTTTTCTTCAAATTTATTTAGGTAGGTACCTACCTATTTCATTCACTTGTAGATGGATTTTTAATTATAGCTTTTGTTTCATTTTATTTTATTTATTTAGGACAACAAACAATTACATAAATAGCTTACTTTATAATCTTAACTAGCTTTTACCCGCGGCTTCGCTTGCGCACGTTTATTTCACCCCCTTAGGAGTAGAATTTTGCAAAACCCTTTCTTAGTGGATGTCTACACTGTATAAGCTATCTATGTGCAAAATTTCAAATCTTTAGCTAGACGCAGCGGTTTAGGCTGTGCGTTGATACATCACCAATCAGTCAGTCAGTTTATCATTTTATATAGGTATATATATTATATATATATATAGATTTGTTAATGTTTATTTATATACGTATAGTTTGGGAGAATAGGGAACTCCAGCATTGGTTTTTGTAATCACTTTTCTGGCCCTAAAGTACGGGCAACATCCTAAACTCTTCTTGTGGCTCTGGTAAATATTAATTTTAGAAAGGGAGGATTACATTGTCAGTTTGGGAACCGCTACCAGAGAAAGCTGCCCTGATGTACGGGCACAGCGATAGTGCTTCCCGGTGTGGCGCATGCAAATTATCAGCTGACCCCGCATTGTGGGCGTTGGCCTGTTGTATAACACTGGCTTATTGAGATGAAGGTTGGTTTTCGATCGAGTTTTGAAATAGGACCCTTATAGGAGGTGAAGGAAAACATCGGCGATGGACTCACAACATGTCATGTTTTTTGGTGAGGAAAATACGCTGGTTAAACTGAAAAGTGGATGACTTTGCCAACACCGTTAGGCGATAAGTTGACAGTGAACCTGGATTCGAAACCGGAGATCGCGGGTTCGATTACCGCTTAGGGCCAGCATTTTTGAGCTTTTGCCTGTTGGCTTCGTTTGTTTCTAGTTTGTTTATCAGTTGCTTCATACCAATGATATTATACGTTAGGTACTATTTTGAACGCTCAAAGTTCGTACCTACTCTATTTTGTTTGGGACAAAAAAGAGTGTGTGAATTGGTCCCAATATTCCCAATGTTTGTTACATACACAATTTGTTATATCCAAACTGTAGCACAAATAAATCTAATACTAAGTAAATGCTCTATTTTTCCTCAATTACCTACTTCAAATTTACAGATTACTTATCTCTTTGTGGCGTATTTTCTGGTCATTTTGCAGTTTGCACATTACGTTCCAATAATTTCCGCTATCTCGTTAAGGGATCTTCGGAATTCCCTTGAACTGTCTTGTCACCTACTTAAGCTACAGGCTGTGAAAAAACCTTCTACAACTCAATATTATATATAAATGTGGAAAGGTCTTTGTTGCTCTCCGTCTTTCACGTAACAACGGAGCTACGGATAGACGTGAACTTAGCATAGAGATAGTTAAAGGAAGTGACATGACAAAGCTTAGATTGTTAAACTCTGCCAATTTTAAACTAATTCAGCAATTTCACGCGAAGTATACTTCACTTAACTTCTATACCATACAGAACCCACGTTACGGTATTTTTACTCTAAATTTTGGTTCTTCGGTTAATAAGTAATATTCGGTAGACTCGGGAGATTTTGATAAAAACAAATTCGGTGCAAAAATATGTATTTCTAAACGATTTATATACTCTTATCAGTAAAAGATGATAATTTTATAAAGAGCAGTTTTATTTCAGTTATAAGTACACATAGTTGTATGTCATGACTATAACTTTCAAAGCCTCTCTTAAAATGAATACTGATTTATGAATGGTTAAAGCGCTATCCTATTTTAGTAGTGGGAAGTATTTTTGATAATTTTGTTCAATTCCCGTTGTCCCCACTCAATGGGGATACCGTCAATGGGGACAACGGGAATACACCATTTCCTTGGACATACTGTTATTTTCCACACCCTGTATACGAAGTCTTGCCTAGATCAGCAGCGCGGGCGATAGCAGCGCGTGCGCAGTATCCGAGATCTTTTGTACGAAAGCGGGTCGTTAACCCCGCCTGCCGGATATCGCAGCCTGTCTCCAGCTCCTGGCCTAAAAGATATTTGTCTCGTAAATCTATATCTATACTAATCTATACTAATACTATAAAGAGGAAGGATTTGTATGTTTGTTACGAATAAACTCGAAGACTACTACAGATTTTAAAAAATCTTTTACCATTGGAAAGCTAGAAGATCCCTGAGTAAAATAGAATATATTTTATTCCCGTATTTCCCACGGGAACGGGAACTAAGCGAAAGCGAAACTTCAATTTATTATATTTTCTATAGAACTGTCATCCAATAATATTACGTTTTCGCATACCTGAAAAGGCGTCACTACCATTGCCACAGAATAATAATATATTTATTTGCTTACGCTATACTGAGGCACGTAACAAAAGTTAAGCTTAACCTAAGTTTAACGCTAAGTTTAACCTACATAAACAAACTTAAATGGCTCAAATGAAGCGATTATAATATACATTATGAACATTGCACCAGCTCAAACAATGGCGTCTGACATTCGCCAGTTGCATAACAGTGCAAGTGAATGCAGCATCTTGTATCACTTTTTGCGAGCTAGACTGTTGTGTAGCCAATGGGATTAATACGAACTGGTTTCGTCGATATTAACGTTCTTCTCTATATATATAACGTTCTTCTGAAATAGTCAAGTCACCATTTCTAGATTTTTGTTTAAAATAAACATGACAATTTGAGATAACATAATTCACATTTTGTAAAATTTTCCGAAACTAATGTAGGTCTCTAAAATGCATTTACCAAATAAATATCGAAAAACAGGCCAACAATAAACTGTCTTGCAGTTTGGAAAAAGAATTTTGTTTTAAAAAGACAGGGTACCATTCCACAGTACAATAAAAACAATGTTCATGTAACTTGTATGTTTTATTATTTGTTTTTATAGCGGCAATAGACATAAATGTTCTGTGAAAAAATCAACTGTCCAACGATTACCGTTCATGAGAAAATACTGACATTGACAGACAGATATGAATGTAATATTTATTTTTCTTTTTAGAAGGTTTTCCAACGAAGCGATTCAAGGAGGGCACTGAAAAACAGCATTGATGCTGAGGATGCTTTTTCCTACATTTATGTATAATGTAGTGTTAAATTAACTTTAAATTATCATAGATATGTATCATTTTGTACCTGCTGGCAGTTAAAGTGTTTTACTGTTATTATTAGATAGACAGACAGACGGACTGAAGGACCGACGAATAGCGAAGGCTAATAGGGTCCTATTGGCACCATTTGAGAATGGAACCCTAAAAACAATGGCATGCACTGTCATAGAATACAAACATTAAATTCAATGCATATTTTATAGTTCCCATTGAAACTGTAGCTTTGTAATACTATAAAACTTGCGGACTATTGCAAAATCCCATTTGATTTAAACCTAACCTCAACTCAAAACAACACCTTGCAATAAAATGCAAATTAGCCAATGGCGAATCAATTATAATCATTTATTTATGCGGCTCTATGTGCCACTATTGTGGTGCTTTCGACACACTACAAGCTATGCGATTGATGATACATTTTGAAGTCTATGGAGGAGCGGAGGTGTAATGCTTCTCCATCGTGAAGAGAAAAGATCTTCCTTTAGGCGAGGTGATCGTGCAACCGCGGTCCAACGATTAATGTTAGACAGGTGTATTTATATATACAAACTCATTAGACAACTTCGATAGCATGGTTTAGAACTCGGCCGTCTATTTGCGCGTTCTATGTAGTGTCGCTACAAAGTCTAACATGAATAGTCAGTTTTATTTTGTGTATGCTTGTTTCTAGCTCTGTGATTGGTTCTAAGTTCTAACAAGAGTCTTCTCTGCTCTGTACTATAAAAACATCTTTTAAAACTTCTTTCAAGTCTTTAATCCCCGAGGAAGTGAGCTAGGAGCACTTTTCGAAATAACCACGTTTCACCAGTATATTCTATGGACCCCTAAACGTGATAGGTGGTGAGCCCATCGCCAGACCAAGGTGATGGTACCTAGACATTTCTCAGAATTAATTCTGGGACCTACGACGATGTTTAACTTCCCCGTCGAGCTATTGATAATTATGTGCGTCATTGTACGTAAGTTTTTTATGAAAACCCATTGGTGTATGGTCTCGCCAGCATTTAAACCCAAGTCTCACGGTTGAGAAGCGGGTTCTTAAACCACAGACCTATCACAGCTCTTGATGATATAAAAAGATAAAATAAACGTAGCTCTGTCTGTTTGTCTGATGAACGGCGTATCGAATAATATCTTCGCTTCAACTAAGGCACAAACCTAAAAGTACGACTATCAATGCAATACAGTGCTGAGCTAATTCTGAGTGACGGCACAATACATTATTAACCCAATTTGACAGATTATTAAACTAGTATTTTAATAAAGTGTTAATAGCTGTTACACAAGTATTAATCGATTAATGTCATATATAATATAATAATATAATCTCACGCCTTTTATCCCCAAAGGGTATTCCATTACTGGATATATACCCACATTTCACGAGATATATTGGACCCCTAAACGTGATAGGTGGTGAGCCCATCGCCGGACCGGGTCTGTTTACACATGTCTCAGAATTAATTCTGAGACCTGCGGGTTTCCTCACGATGTTTTCCTTCACCGTCGAGCTAGTGATAAATATGTACGTAAGTTTTTGAAAAACTCATTGGTACATGGCAGGATTCGAACCCGAGCCTCACTGATTTTCGGCCGGCTCTTTAACCGTTCGGGCTATCACTGCTCCTTAATATGATTATTAATGTCATTGACTTACAAATTATTTGGTTGCTCAGTTAATTAATTCTTCTGATTGGACTTTGCACTCCGAGTCAAACATGAATTTGAATATAAAGAGATTTAAATAGAGAAGTAATTAAATGGGCAGCAATAATAAAATTTGGTTAGCCACAAAAAATCTGCATTTAAATCATTTGGTCGGCATACAAAGATTTTGTTCGCAAATTAAAAAAATCAGGCAGCAATCCTTGTTCGGCAAATAATTTTGATAATGGTCAAAAATTAAATTAGAAATAGGCAGCTTACAATAACATGGGTTTGCATAATAAACATTCAGTCCGCAAAATAGTTACTTGGTCCGAAAAATAACTACTTAGTCAGCAAGACTTCATGATTGAACAGCAGAGAAAACATGCCGTAAAAAATTATACTATAGCCACTCCCACTCTCATTCCCACCTACCCGCTCCTACCCTCTCATACCCCTCCTACAGTCTCCTACCCCCATACACGTTCCAGCACCCTCCTACACCAGGTGATAGGAGGAGGTAGGAGGATATAGTAGGAGGTAGTAGGATGCAGTAGGAGGTAGTAGGAGGTAGGAGAAGGTAGAAGGAGGTGGTAGGAGGTAGGAGGAGGTAGAAGGAGGTGGTAGGAGGATGTAGGAGCAAGTAGGAGGTGGTAGGAGGTAGGAGTAGGTAAGAGGTAGGGGGAGGTGGGAGGAGGTAGGAGGAGGTAGTAGGAGGTGGTAGGATCAGGTAGGAGGAGGTAGTAAGAGGTAGTAGGATGTAGGAGGAGGTAGAAGCTACTACCTCCTATTACCTTCTACTACATCCTCCTACCTCCTCCTACATCCTCCTACCTCCTCCTAGAGGTAGTAGGAGGTAGTAGGATCAGGTAGGAGGAGGTAAGAGGAGGTAGTATCTCGTACCTCCTCCCACATCCTACTACCTCCTCCTACCTGATCCTACCACCGCCTACCACCTCCTCCTACCTCCTCCTACCTCATCCTACCTCCTACCTACTCCTACCACCTACCTACTCCTACATCCTCCTACCACCTCCTTCTACCTCCTCCTACCTCCTACCACCTCCTACCACCTCCTTCTACCTCCTCCTACCTCCTCCTAGAGGTAGTAGGAGGTGGTAGGATCAGGTAGGAGGAGGTAGTAGCTCGTACCTCCTCCTACATCCTACTACCTCCTCCTACCTGATCCTATCACCGCCTACCACCTCCTACTACCTCCTCCTACCTCCTCCTTCCACCTCCTACTACATCCTACTACCTCATCCTACCTCCTCCTACATCCTCCTACCTCCTCCTACTACCTCCTACACCCTCCTACTACCTTCTACTACCTCCCACTACCTCCTACACCGAACTCCTACACCCCATTCCTACCCCCAACTCCCACGCCCACTTCCACTACCACAACCACCACCACTGCCACTGCCACTAACACCACCACCACCACCACCACTTGTAATCGTAATAATAATCATAATCATAAAAGTTGCATAATCCCAAGTCCTTCCTAATCTATGTAAGGAATGCGAACATTTTGCGCATGACAAGTTTGCTGAGATTATTTTTGCTACTTTTATATGAAGCTCAAAAAATATTTTTTGGCTTCCCCTCTGAGTGCTTACCAAAATTTTATTAAACAGTAGCAGCTCATTGCAGCTCAAAAATAATTACAGCCATCCAGAATGACATAAATTGCTGATAGGTTTTGTAATGTTTGCTGGCCATGAGTTGCTGACCAATTAGCTATTTCTGCTTACAGATTATATTTTTCTGCTTACAAAAATACGAATACTCTGCTAACCATTTAAATAACACCCATTTAAATATAATAGGGCATAGAGGGGAAGGGAAATTTGAAGTCAAAAGTTATTCCAAGTGGAATAAGTCTAGTACAATTTCGACCGAATGACAGCTCGCGTTCATACTAACTGACATGACAAGGACATGACGCTTAAGCTTCAATTAAGTTTTGTATGAAAATATTCCCAATGCCCCCTCTATGCCCTATTATATTTAAATCTCTTTGATTCCACCACTTGAAACCACCTTGAAACACTTTCTCCTTAGAAAACAAAATTTAATTGTTTTAATTCCATGTTTACAAGTCCGCTTCAGCTTGTGAGAAGAGGACAGAATAATCTACTTTAGGAGTGTTTTTACCGACTGCCCCAGAAGGAGAGTAATGTTTTTTGGGTATCCTTACTCTTACTGGTTAATCTGTCTAAAAAACTGATACATGTTGGTAGAAATGAATTGGGGTATTATTATTTAATTATCCTAATTCTTATAAATATTATAAATGCGAAAGTGACTTTGTTTGTTTGTTACGCTTTGAAACATAAACCACAAAACCGATTTTAAAACTTCTTTCACCAATGAGCTACATTATCACTTATCAGGAAGTAACATTTGTAAGGACCCTATTTTCTGAGTCGGTGGTCGCAGGTTCGATTCCCGTTCAGGTCCAACATTTGTGTGCATGAACGAACATGTCTGTTGGCTTTGTGCCTGGGTGTTTAATATTTATTTAAGTGTTGGTATACTTATAAGTTTTTCATTTAACGGCTCTGCCTAGTCCGGGACTAGATTACCATGTTCAAATTATGTCCCAGAATTTATAAATTGATCCCACAGTTTTAGTCATTTGAATAAACGTACGTAATTCCATGAAATTAGTACTTATGTAAATAAAGGCGACTGAAGGCGTGTCGACACCGCGCCTTGCTGATAGCCGTAGTGAAAACAAGCCACTTTCTGATGGTAGTCAGGATAAGATAGTGAGCTGACAAGTGCGAATGGCTTAATTATCAACTGGCATTATATAGTGGCTTGATGAAGAGACGAGATGAAAAATATTCTCACAATTTAAGTGCAGTGAAATAGTTGACAGTATCCGAATTTAATTAATTAAAAAACATTATCTTAAAACAAGTCTGCACTTATACTATAAAAAGGAAAGATTTCTTTTTTGTTTGTTTCTTCGAAACTATTGGACCGATTTCAATAATCACCTTTTGAATGCTAACTTAGTAATATTGCCTATAATTTTTCAAAGGGAATGGTACTTACGCGGGAACAATCTCTAAAAAACAACTAGGTAACTATGTAAGTAGTCTAAATAAAATATTACTTTTCATTTTATAATAATATAAAATTATTTTTTAAATAATAAGCAGATACCTACGCCTAGTTTTCCTTCTCCTGACTCCGGCAATCTTTTTAAACTTTCACCTCAGCATTCCTTTACCCACCTACCTACCTTTACCTACCTCTACTTTTACCTACATTTTCCTACCTTTACCTTTACACAACACAACGCTACTCTAGTACCTATTTCTCATTCTATCAATCAATCTTACTGCCCACCTTACTTTGTACAGCCTTTTCCCAAAATTGATTGAATCTATAACCAACCGCTCGAAATTCTCTTTCAACGTAGTTTCTTCATTAATCAACCTCTTTTGACGCTCAAAGAACAACAGACGGTTTTTTCTCCAAACTCCCTTTGTCTACCTGAAGCTAATAAGCAGTTACCTCAGTTTTTTCCACCCCAACCCGTCGTCCTTGGGAGAAGGTCGCATGCGCACTCGACACGCTGGTTTTTACCCATAAAAATACCCGTAAACGTTGAGCGATCCCTTTTACAGAGTAATGTTGGGTTAAGATAGTTATATTATTTAAAAAAAATTGCCAAGTCAACGTAGGGCTCGCGTGAAGAGGGTTTCGTACCATGGAACTTGATTCTTAGTATTTCTTGTATTGTATGGTATAAGTACTTGGTATAAGTAATTTATATTTATTTATTTCTGACAACAAACAATTACATAAAGAGCTTATTTTATAATCTTGACTGAATAATTATGGGATAGAGCTGTGGCTAGTGAGACCGCTTTTCAAGCCTAAGGCTCGGTTTCTTATCTAGGTAAGAGCTTGTAGGTACCAATGAGTTTTCCAAAAACTTAGATAGGTAGGTACATATTTATCACTAGCTCGACGGTGAAGGAAAACATCGTCAGGAAACCTGCAGGCTAAAGAGTTGATTCTGAGACATCATCGGCGATGGGCTCATCAGCTATCACGATAAGGGATTGAAATATTTTTTGAAGAATTAGTATTTCTATAAGGTACTTGAACCCCTAGGCAGATCTGTTACACATTTTTTTTTATGTCCAATACGTCTTATGTAAATAATTTCACACACTTTTTGATTACTAATCGCAACTTTACAACATAACACATTATGTTGTGTAACACTAGAATCACCAAACTTTTTAGCATTCCCCAGTGTCGTACCAATTTAGGTTTACATCATCCACTTTCCAGAATTTCATCGCTTTACAACTTCTTGTCTGCAAAACAACCAGAGCTGGACATCTTCAATGATCCATTAAATAAATTTAAAACAAAACTGCTACCGCTCTTATAGTTCTCTAAATTTAAATAGGTTTTAATTTTAAGTAATATCCATAAGTCCATGTTTTATTTGTATATTTTATTTTATTTCTCGTTGTTAAATGTTAAATATTTAAAATAAACTTTGTTTTAAATGTTGTGTATACCTGTAATAGGCTTATATATAGGAATTATTGTCAAAACTGCTCTTTTATAACAATGTTATATATATTATGCTGTAGGTGTACCTTATAAATAAATAAATAAATAAATAAATTATGGAATCCATAAAACTTGTTTGAATTAATGTGGAAAGTGTTATTCATTGTCTTTAATTAGTATTCACAAAAATGTATTATATACGATGATTATACAAAGAAACCGTGACAGTGAAAATATAAGTTGTTAAAAAAGTGCTTTCGCTTTTTTTGAAAGTAATTTTACTCGAAGGATCCCTATTTACGGAACATTTACTGTCGTTTATGGTTATTCATTCATTTTAACAAATTATCATATCATAGCCATAACATTTATTAAAAACAACATGAATCTAGTTACCCACGAGGCTCGATATAGTTTTCAAATATTGACTTATATTATTTAAAATAGAATGAAGTAACAAAATATAGATTACCAATAACAACAATTTAAGACTTGTTCTCTATGCCGTTACTTAGTGATCACTTAACAAAATATGGTCCCTTTAGGTACTTACTAGGATCCACACTGTAGGTACTACGATAGCATAATTATGTAGGTAAATACCTACATGAATTCGTAGAATTTTAAAACGAGATTAACGCGAAAGTTTGTGAGGATGGGGTCTAAAACTACTGAAAGAATTTTATATAGTGATATAGCTTAGGTATAAGTATATCAGAATACACGTAGGCTACTTGAAATCCCAGAACGCGGGCAACATCGCAGGCAAAAGCCAGTATTATAATAATCATGTTAGTCTCTGACATTGCAGCTTACTCTGTGTGAGTGAGAGTGGTCGCGATCGATGGCTGAACTTTTTACGTACGCGAGCGCAGTCGCTAAGGGCACGCAGGGTAACAACCGCGTTATGCGCACGCACACAGGGTACGCGCATTTGATGACTTCTAGACTCGAGTGACAGTTTTAAGGAATAGTGCTAAAACAGTTTAGTCACTAATTTTAATTGAAGCTTCTATAATACTCATTATATTCTTTTTAAAGCCACTTATAGAGTACCCGAATCCGCGCATGAGTCGGTTTTTGGACGTCAATGAAACGCGAGAGGTGTGCCAATGTCTTACTTATTGTGTAAATGCCGTAAGTTGTCTTCCCGTGGGCTGACAAATGAAAACTTTTAAGCATGAATAAAAAAGAATGAAAAAAGAAGCGCTGAATACTGTATTTTTGTGCATGGACACTTTAACTAAGAAAAAACTTAACTAAAGACAGTATTATAGTCTATGGTCCTACCGACTGTACTAAAAAATAAATAACACAGGTACGGAACACACTGTCATGTCGTAGTCCCGACTCATATTTACCAATTAATTAAAAACAAGTTTAGTAAAATATTTTAACAATCAATTAATCTCCTAATCGGGCCTCACATCGTAGCCGTTATCGCAAAAAAACGCGCATCTAAAATTGGTTCCCTGGAATGCAAAAAACCGCGGTCGTGGGGTTAACCTGCAGTAATTACATCAGTGGAGGGTTAATAGTTTACATTCGTGGAGGCCATTAACTGCGGTCGATACTCTTTAACATTTAATCTCTTCGTAATGCGTGTAAAAACTTTATTACATACAGGTTGTCCTAAAAAACAAATCAGTCTTTTAAGTAAATCTATTTATTTATTTACTACCGACTCTCGCTTCGCTTCGGTTTATATGATACTAGCTTTTACCCGCAACTTCGCTCGCGCACGTTTATTTTACGCCCTTTGGGGTTGAATTTTGCAAAATCCTTTCTTATTGGATGCCTACACTGTCTCTAAACCCAGCGGTTTAGGATGTGCGTTGATACATCACCAATCAGTCAGTCAGTTTTTAATTTTTTATATATAGATTATCAGTATTTCTTTACTGTATTATGCATGTATTATAAACATTACTCTTAAATCACTCTATCTTTAAAAAAAAACCGCATCAAAATCCGTTGCGTAGTTTTAAAGATCTGAGCATACATAGGGACAGACCACAGATTTAAGAAACTAAAGGGAAGGGAAGATCTCTATGGGACAGACAAACGGGAAGCGACTTTGTTTTATAGGTACTATGTAGTGATGGTGATGATAGTAATTTTTTATTTACTGGCTGTTTGCGCGAATTCAACTGTTTCCGATAAACAATAAAAGTCCATTTTATTTTCAGAAAAGTAAGCTTTCCATGCGTAAAAGAATTTTTTAAATCGGTCCTATCGTTTCTGAGGCTATTTAAAAGAAAGAAACAAAAAATCGAATGCCTCTTTATAATATTAGTCAGACTAGAAAAGCGCCTAGCGACGACGTGGGCACGTTGATGTGTGTGGATGGAAGTGGATCCCGTTTTTCTCGCTCTCGTGGGAATTTCGCAAAATCAATTTTATCCGACGCCTAGGTCATGACAGTTAGTTGCTGTGCGTTGATGAGTCAGTCAGTCAATCAGGTTTTCTCTCTTCTTATCCTAAACGCGAAAGTTTGTGAGTATGTATGCATGGATGTTTGTTGCTTTCACGCAAAAACCACTGAACGGATTTCGATGAAACTTTACATGCAGTTATATAGCTTATACATCATAAAATACATAGGCTATATTTTATCCCCCCGTATTCTCACGGGATTGGGAACTACGCGGGTGAAACCGTGGGTCGCTGCTAGTAATATTATGCAAGATACACATAGAAGAGCAGTGACAGCCCTGTAGCTAGTGAGCTCGCCTCTCATGCGTGAAGCTGGGATTGGAATCCTTGTGAAGGCATGTACCAATGGGGTTTTGTAAAAACTTACCTTCATATTTTATCATTAGTGGTTCAGCGCGGTTTCACCCGCATAGTTCCCGTTCCCGTAGGAATACGGGAATAAAATATAGCCTATGTTACTCATGGATATTTTAGCTTTCCATTGTAGAAAGAATTTTTAAAATCGGCCCAGCAGTTTTTGAGTTCATTCGTAACAAAGATACAAACATACAAATCTTTGCTCTTAATAATATTAGTATAGACTAACACGATGGTGAAAGAAAATATCGTCCAACCAAAATATGGTCTCAGAATTGATGTTGCGGCATATTGTCTAACAACACTCCAATCCGGCGATAGGCTCACCAGAAGTCTCGTCTAAAAAATATACTGGTTCTGAATGAAATAGCTCTGTCGCCCCCTCAGGAATAAAGGACACACCTCAATAAATTACTCAATTGTTTTGGCCATAATTTTTTCTCCATAATTGTGTATATGGTGTCATATTAGTGATTAAAGTTTTTTTTTTCTCAGGTTGGTTTTCTGCGTGCGGATGCCGTGGCGGTGCGCAAGCGACCGCGCGCGGGTCGGTGGCTGGGTTGCTGCGCTCTCGCGCCTTCGCACTCGTCTCGCCGCGCGCCATATCAGCGTATCGAGCGAGGCCTACTTCGGGTAAGTGTTATAATTCTACACTAGAACATAGTGGGTTAAAGAACCCGCTTTTCATGATGATAATAATCAGTGAGGCTCTGGTTCGAATCATGGCATGTACCAATGATTTTTTCTAAACTTACGTACATATTCATCACTATAGCGCGACGGTGAAGGAAAACATCGTGAGGAAACCCGCTGGTCCTAGAATTATATCTGTGTAACAGACCCGGTCCGGCGCTGGGTTCACCATCTATCACGTTTAGGGGTCGAATATTTTCGTAAAATGTGGTTATTTCCAGAAATGGAATACCCTACATGACCCTACCCCTTCGGGATAAAAGGCGCGAGATTTTTTTAACTACATTGCGACGGAAAGAGCTGGTGGGTAGCAGAGTTTTTTTTGGTGTCAAGACGTCGACAAAACGTCCGCTGCTGAATGAATGTATATGTTTTACAGCTCCACCCTGTATCAGAAACAGTTGCTGAGGTAGATGTGCGGGGCAGGAGAGCTCACGTTCGTCAAGGATGACATCACAGCGGTGTCGCGCTGTATACGAATTTATTGAAATTGACAGAGCACGACACCCGATCGGAACGGCGGCGGCGGTAGACCAGCCGTAAGGCGCGATTTTAGGTCTGTGGGTATCATGAGCGCCGTGTCAAAATTTGGTCTACCTTTTTGTCTCGCTCTTTCTGGTGCGAATACCAGACAATTGCACGAGAAAATCGTCGAGATCTTGTTATGCAGGAGTGGATGTGGAATGATCCTCCATCGTGAAAATAGAAGATCTCTCGCCAGGCGACCGCGGTCGAACGATTGTGATGTGGGACAGTTGTATTATACTCGTGTGAACACTTAGATAGCGCGGCTTAGAACTATAGTAGATAATTTTGTGCGCTTTGCTTGCCGTCTGTTTCGCTATAAAAATAAATATATAAATAATCTCACGCCTCTGATCCCCGAGATGGTAGGCAGTGGTATTCCATTTCTGGAAATACCTACTTTTCACGAGAATATACGACCCCTCCACGTGATAGGGGGTGAGCCAATCACCGGACCGGGTCAGTTACACGTGCCTCAGAATTAATTCTGAGACCTGTGGGTTTCCTCATGTTTTCCTCCACCGTCGAGCTAGTGATAAATATGTACGTAAGTTTCGCTTTAGTTAGTTTTATGAAGCGATATATGTCGCTGCATTCTCGGTGCTATCATGAGCGCCTATTATAGGCTGGAGATTAAAATTGGTGTCGTTTGTCCTAGAGAGCGGTCGGGTGGGGGCTCAGTATGAGCGGGCGGCGGCGCGGCCCGGCACCCCGTTGCGGCTGGCCGGCGTATTCGCGGATGGCAGCAAGGCGAAGGCGCCCAAGTACGCGCAGCTCATCGACCCGCAGGGGAACGTGAGTGTTGCCATCTTGTAACTTAATTTTCTTAGATCTTAGAGTTGCCAGCGCAGGGCTGAACTGCGTGCGGTAACACAAAAACACACAGAAAGATATTTTGATTTGCAATTTTTATTCCTAAATCCAAAGTTATATTGCAACCTATGAAATTGACGTAGGTATTGTATAGTAATTTATAAGAAAACTGAATTTTCAAAGTATTATTTCAGGATTGACGATTTTGTCTACCTAAGTCCCGCAAAATTGTGTACCTATGTATGTTATAAAATATCAGTAACTTTAATTAGCATAATGATTTTTTTTAATTGAAAAAGATTTGTAAGTAATAAATTAATCTGAGAATGGAATCGGGCAAAAAATCGGGAACTTTTCTAGTTTTTTTTAAGTAGCATTAAACTCAAATAAAGAACACTTTTTTGCTATGACAATTTCACAAATAGAGTCAACCTATATAACAATCTTCTGGTTGAACACATGAATAAAATTACAGAAATTGGAAACAAAAACATCAGTCAAAATTTTTCGGAAATTTCTTATACAATTTATTAACACTATGCCGATATGATTGTATGTTTCAATTGAATAAAAATAGTGCTGTACATGAAGATTGGACCCATAGCTCCACAGTGGGCTGTTCCTCCCACTACTAGTTACAAAACATGGATATGAAATGAAGGCCAGAACTACACAGTTCCTTGACACTCCCAGTCTTAAACCTACGCTCCCTTCAGCGCCAAATCCAAAGATACATAAAACCGAAAAATTTTAGATCACTATTGGCTAAAATATATCCCTAATGATCAATTTACGATCCGCACAGCACCTAACAGCTTTATCCGAACTAGAATATCGATTACAAGATTTTACTGACTATAAAATTGTATTTACGAGTATAGGTGCCTTAAATAAAGCTGAAGTATGGACCTGTATTATGCTGTACTTATTTAAACCCTTTATCGCGCACCGACCCTTAAATAGTTCTTTTAATGCGACGGACAGACAGAAGTTTGCATTGATTTTATGGTCTAGTAGAGTAATGAATCTTTTAAGGGTGGTGTGTAAGTTGACAGAGACGAGCGGGATTTAAAGATTGAGTTAAAATTGCCATGGAAGACCATTACAACTAAGTACTTTAAATAGTTAAACGTATATATACATATGTTTTTAGTTTGTATTTTTTTCTACCGGCAAACATATAAAAATCGCTTATTCTCATATTAAATAGTGAATATCCAGATATATAGAGTTAGTAGCCAGATAATGGAAGCAACATTTGACCAATAGGACACTTAACCAAAAAGACAAATACACCGAATAGACAGATACACCGAAACAACTAATAGGTAAATCAAAACAGCAGTAAAACAAAAAAATTATCAATCAGTAGGTATAATTTATTTTTTTGTAAGAAAGGTTAACCAATTTAAAAATCATTGTTGAATGTGTTTAAAGTACCTAGTAAAATGTTTTAGATTATTTCGGATATTGATTATTATAATGACTCTCATGGGACAAAAGAGATTTGAAAAACAGAGATATCCGAGCAAGGTTTCCCGCTAAATCCTACGCTTTGGACCTTCTGCTATCGTGTCTAGTAGTACACAATCCGCTGGTACTTTATTACAGAACTAATATCGATTAATCAACTCCATCACAGACTGGCTCGTCCACAGACAATACAAAATGAAAAAGTTGCGATGACTACTCTTGTTACTCGAACTGTACTCGATCGAAATTTATCAGACTCGAATGAAGCGTGACAAGCACAACCGTAATAGCGACGGAGGTGTCGTCGACTAGATTGCCCAAAGTCATAATTTTAGAAAATTAGTTCGAAATCTATTTTATTTTATGATCAAAAGACAGCTGAAAATAATACTGAGAGAACTGACAAGAAACAGAAATATTGTGTCCTATACTCTTACATAGTACTCGTAAATACTGAAAACACACGATCGTGTATTTTGAAATGTAAAGGGCTGTCATCTTTCAATCTATTAAAAGTTCAGAAGACTCTTCATGCCATCTCCTCCCGTAATTTCGTTAAACATGATTTTAAAACCGATACATCAAGATACCCATAAGCTTGAGGCTATCTAAGCGCCTTTTAAAAAATAATTTTCTTCAACGCTAAAAAGGACCAAAAGTATTAACCTTTCGACTTCCGACGATATATACCATAAAATTAAATTCCAATCACGAACCATAGGCTATTATAAAGAACCTAAAAAAAAGAAAATTTACACTCAAAAGAACATTACTTTCTTTGTCTATTTTCCTTCGAGAACCCGTAGTAACGCAGCAGGACTGCAGTAAAGATCCTACAAACTTACTTCAACACATAAATTTGCTAAAACCACCCCTATGGACCTGGTCTCAAAGTCTTTGTAAGACGCAAAACGAATAAAAAGTTCTTAAGTGCATAACAAAACTCACTCGACAGAATTTACTGGCAAATTCGATCTTAAGTCAGCGCAATAAGGTTGAAAGGGATTGAAAAGGACTTGCAAATGTATTTCTGCGAAGGGCAGTGTCCTCTATGAACCGTGTTGCTAGGACGTCCAATAGGGTTGTCACGATTTTGAAATAAAGTTTTTTTATTTTCCCTCGCTAGAGGAAAATGTTGTGAGGTTTTAGAATAGGGACGGTGTTGATTTAATATTTATGTTTATTTGAAATTGTTGTGTACGTTGGTACACTACACTATGAAATTACGCTGCGTGAAATAGAGAAGTATTGGCTTTGCCTATAATATAGAAGGTATGTAGCTTGACAGTGTACTGTGTAGTACTTGAGTAATTGAGTAGATATATATATATATCTTATTTAGAATATTAGATAAAATAATGCCAACGTCTTATCCCTGAGGGGGTTGGCAGATTGGGTTGTGTATTTTGGGACCTTTAAGACCGAACTTTTACGTTTTACCACCTGTCACTTTTAGGGTTCCTATACTTATATAAATATATAAACTAAATTTTCACAGGAATGGGCTGCCTACTACTTGAGGATAAAAGTGAATATTAACTTAAACTGTATTTTTTAAGATTCTCTTATAAATGTGGGTTCAAAAATGTTGTCTCTTGAAGAAAAAAATTCGAGTTTTTTTTTATCGGCACCCCTATTTTAGGCGCAGGCGAAAAATGACGTGTTCTGTCTTTTGTTTATACTATAGTGGTCCTTAATTATGTAAGCTGAAGGTTTGAGTACCGACAGCTCCTACCTTTCTCGGCACTGTAGCTATTATCTAATAATCGGCATTCATGAACGAAAACGGCGAAAATTTTTTTTTTTTTTATATTTTTTATTGCAAATGAAGTTTTATTTTAATTTGAGGCAAACGTGCGACGTGCGTATAACTCAACTCTATCTCTACTACTCAATCTCGAATAGCAAAGTAACTTCCTATTATTGAAAGTTTTTTTAAATCAGTAACAGCGATTACCTTCCCCACATCTACAAGCAAACACACAAATTTGACCTCTTTATAATATATTAATATAGATTTTTAATTAAGAAGGGAGGATAAAATTACCTTGCTACTTTAAAATGAAAAATGGAGCAGTGATAGCCCGGACGGTTAAAGAGCCGGCCGAAAATCAGTGAGGCTCGGGTTCAAATCCTGGCATGTACCAATGAGTTTTTCAAAAACTTACGTACATATTTATCACTAGCTCGACGGTGAAGGAAAACATCGTGAGGAAACCCACAGGTCTCAGAATTAATTCTGAGACATGTGTAAACAGACCCGGTCCGGCGATGGGCTCACCACCTATCACGCTTAGGGGTCCAATGTATCTCGTGAAATGTGGGTATATCCAGTAATGGAATACCTCTGCCTACCCCCTCGGGGATGAAAGGCGTGAGATTATATTATTATTATTTAAAATGAAATATGAAAAAATTAAGTCCCACAAATTTCGTAACTGGCAGGCTAGGCGATAGAGAGTAGCAGTTTATTTTTCCTTTCATTTTTATAATATTCCCTTCCTTTTCTAATGGGTTTCATCTTACTATTATTTTTTTTGGTTTTAAAAATTATCGACCCTGGTCTACAGGTGCAACGTATGAACATTTCATTCATATGATTTATACATACTACTCATGGAATGACCCATCTCTTCGACTAATAGACAAAGCAGCAAAACTGACATTACTCCGCTGTTGTCGGCAGAACGCGGAAAAGCAGTAACTGTCAAAATGACATGACATTTCGGAATGGACGCCTTTGCTCGGTTCCGCAGAGAACACAAAACGAACCCATGCAAAAGAATAATTTGCAGTAAATATGTTGGTTGTCTCGGGAAGATTTAAATGCGGCTTGTCATTCTTTAGTTTTAGATGTCAGGAATTTTGAGTAGAAGCACGGAACCCTTTGAGATGATAGCAGTCCGGTCATTTTGTTTACAGAAGGGTGTGTTTGACGTATATGTTTCTGTGTATCTGTATGTCTGTCTGTTCGCTCGTTGCTCCGAAACAGCTGAACTGATTTAGATTCAGAGTTATTTTGTTTGAAAGGTGTCTTGATCGTGTTCTTAGTTATGTGTAGTTCAAGAAAATCTGCTGTTTTTTATCGGTCTATTAAAATCAACTTTATATATGTAAGGCTAACTTTAATCTTTTATAATCGATCAAAGATTTTTTTCTGTCAAAGCAATCTTAATAAATCTACCAGGAAATATTGCGTCATCGTATTGAGATAAATTGAATAGATATTGTAAAAATCTATTTTCGTGATGTCCATCTCTGTGACTGCATTCTTTAACGCTTCTGTGGATTTGCAATATTGGAGGTTAAAAACTTTTAAGAAAAAAGAACCGACTGCAGCACATACCCAATTAATGAAAAAAATACTTACTCCAAAGAGATTTAAATGTGATAGGGCATAGAGGGGGCATTGGGAATATTTTCATACAAAACTTTGAAGCCTAAGCGTCATGTCATTGTCGTGTCAGTTATTATGAACGCGAGCTGTCATTCGGTCGAAATTGTACTAGACTTATTCCACTTGGAATAACTTTTGACTTCAAATTTTCCTCGCTTTGTCCCCTTTATGCCTTATTATATTTTAATCTCTTTGCTACCTATCTACTTAGAGATCATTTTAAAATGTATGCAGCTAAGTGGTAGTATTTTTAGCCTTGCAATCCATAATCTGCCCGGTGCTTCGTTTGTCTGTTTCACATTAGTTATAATGAACTCAAACACAGGCTAACTAACCTATTGATATTCTGCTGCAGTTTCTGTAAAGTCACGTTCTGACCAGTCCGACACAGAATACTTCGCATGCATTGCACGAACTGACAAAACCAACTCTGTTAGTGCTTACGAAAACACATCTTACAACCAGTTTGTAAGAATACACCAGTTTCGCAGCCGCAAAAACAAGATGGTAGGTCGCAATATAGACAGAAATGTTTTTGCGATTCCAAAAAACAACTCTTGGCTATTTTGAACTGTATTGTTTGGAATAAGCGCACGTTTTCAGTTTTGAAAGTGCAAATTAAGTGTGGCCAGTGTCATTGCTGCGGTCAACATTTGGACCACTTTGGGCCATATTAGGCGAGTAGAGGGCGCTCACTTTTCCGTGGTCCGTTATAAGTGTTACCATTACGTGGTTTCACTTGTCAAAATAAGCCGTGGATTTATGGGTGTGGTATATTACTCGCTATCTTTTGCCCGCGTCTTTGCACGCGTTCCGGGTTAAAAACTTGCCTAGATGTTTTACTGATGTACTTACTTACAACTGCGTTTAATCAAAATACGTTCAGTAATTTTTGAAAGAGCATCAAATCCATCCTTTCGAACCTCACAAACGGTCACAAACTTTCGGGTTTATAGTATTAGTATAGAATGTAGAGGTTAGTAGTTTGTCGTGCTTGCTTTACAATGCGGAGGGATGAAAGCAGTGTTGTACAAGAAGAGTATGTAGAAGGTTATAGTTAAAGAAGATGAACGCTAAGTAAGGGCGGGAGCAGATTAAAGAAGAAGATTTAATTGATTGAAAATAATTGACATTATGGAATCCCACACAGAAAACTCTTGATCAAACTCCGAATAAACAAAACACAACTACTTACCTAGGTCATAGCAAAACATTAATCTCCTTCTGCAGAATTCTGAGTCATGATTCATGTTCATGATCATTGTCAAAAGAATCTAACAAATTCTACGTGTGTAGCTTCGGAATGTGCAATTTCGCAGACGACGTGAATGTCAAAGAGGAATAGTTTGACAGTTATGTACTGGAAACAAATTATTAAGAGTCATAAACGTAGCGGTAATCTATTTGTGAGTTTACGGAGGTACCTATTCTTCGTTCATACAGAATGACTGTTTTAATTTGACACGAGTAGGTATAAAAAAGTAAAGGCAGAATTACAAATCTATAACAACCAATAAAAATTAATTGTCTGAATGGTATACTTATCTTTTTAGACTCGGAAAATTTAGCCAATCCTACTAAATAATAATAATAAATGCGAAAGTTTGTTTGAATGGATGTCTGGATGTACGGATGTATGTTTGTTCCTCTTCCACGTAAAAACAACTGAACGGATTTTGATGAAATTTTACAGTTAGTATATAGCTTATACATCGGAATAACACATAGGCTATATTTTATCCCCGTATTCCCACGGAAACGGGAACTATGCGGGTGAAACCGCGGGTAGCTGCTAGTTTTTCATATTTGTGGTCAGACCCCCAATAAACCTTCTTTGGATATTTATCTGGTCAGTTGTTTACCGAAAACCCGACTGTGTGTTAAATGCGCTGACAAGATTTTTAAAAACTGGTGCAGTTTAGAAAATTACCTGCCTTTTGGTGCAGTGGAGTACTTAAAGTACCTATAAAACTACTCGGTCATGACCATAATATTGCAAAACTATTTTGTGAAATTTCTTTTCGTATTTTTCGGAATGTCACATGAAACGTTTAGTGGTTGTATTCTCTTTGGTCACATGATTGCCATTTGGAAATATAAAAGTGTTCTGTGATATAACTTCATTACACATTCATAATCTCTTGAGTATCCGAGATAATTTATTCCAAAAGTAATTTATTAATTTAGAATTTCCATTTCCACATAATCATGGCCAAAGAAATAACATTTAAGGCGTATAATTGGATAGCCGAAGCGAAGATATTCAATAAGAGATTCTACCCAGTCGACCCAAAGTGGCTTTCAGAAAACGCGGACGCGGTTGTGCTTCTTTTCACAGCGAATGGCGTCGACAGAAACGGTGTAATCGAGAAATTCTACGACATATACGAGAATGTTAAATACAAGAACATGCCAATTGAAGTCATATACATTCCTTTTGAGGACGATGAAGCTAGTATGTTAGAGAGCTACAAGAATCAAGCCAACTGGTTCACGTTACAATTTGGTGATCCCATGATTGTTGTTCTCATGTATTTGTTTGAAGTAACATGTATACCACACGTCATTGTACTCGGAGTAGACGGGTCGACCATATCAAGGAATGGTATAGCGGATATAGAAGAATATGGCGGGAACTGCGTCATATCTTGGCTAGGGACAGCTGCCTCTACCAAAAATCATAGGCAGTTTAAGAGGGAGTCTTGGGTTTATGGGGACGATTGGAACTTTCTCAAAGTCGAAGGGTATGGTAAAAAAGAGCATCCGAGAAGGTTCATTCCGGACGCTAGTAAATTGGAAATGGTCCCGGCAACGGCAATACAGCGTGATACGGAACGCGGAGGCAGTAACGAAGTTCACGAAGATACAAGTGTAAAAGAAAATGCTAAAGGCGCTGAAGGAAATGATGCTCAAGAAAAGAATGAAGAAGAGCAACGTAAGGACAAAAAAGAAGACATTCTAAAGCAGCATATGTATTCATAAAGCGTTGTTATTTTTACTGAGGAATATATAAATAAATAAATATATATATATCGGTGGAAGGTACGAAAAACCACCAAAATATACGTACCCTATCAAAATACCAATCTTTATTGTATAATAATATGGCATAATGATTTGTAAGAATTTTAAATAATTTAGATAAAGTAAATCTACTTACACTGATTTAGTTCATTCTGTATCCTTGGTCAGATCGCTTTTTCAGATCAATCAAACCATGAACCTTGTCAGTGTCCTTGATTAGCTTTTATAAATTTTTTAGTACTTATGTGGTCGATTTTATGAATGTTGAAGGAAGAGATAAACCAAAGAAAAGAGTTTTTGTTAAATGATATGTGCAAGAACGAAGTGAATGTAAAAACCGGCCAAGTGAGAGTCGGACTCGCTCATGAAGGGAAGGGAAGGGGGGCAGAAATAATTCATCTTTAAAAATTTCAACTGTAAGTATAACAAACTATAATAAAGTTTCATGAGATACAGCCTGTTGACAGACGGATGGACACCGGAGTCTTAATAATAGGGCCCCGTTTTACCCTTTGGGTACAGAACAATAAAACGACGTAGAAGACATACCTACAGCGCCGACCCCAAATAATGAGAAAAGGACAAGAAAATTATAATGATGAATCTGTCTACATTGATTTAGTTGTTTCAAATGTAGATTGTAAAGGTCGCCAGTGTTAGTTAGAGGTTAGGAGTAGCATGCGCACAGATTAATAAAAAAAGTTTTTTTTTATAGATTATTAGCGCACCAAAAAAACGTTGGTCGAAGTGTGCCTCGACCAATTTGTGTGTTCCATCCTTGTCAAGGGGAGTGCTAACCGTCTCTCCTTTCAATAGACACAATTGTAATGGACGGATACTTTTGGTTATATACTGACGAGCGAGAAAACTCTGATAGTGCGTTGTAGAATTCCTTACTTAAAACCATGATAAAAGTAGATTCTAAACAATTTTCTTAGATTTATATAAAAACAATAACTTTTTCATTGCGTATTGTGTATTTATTTATAACTATAAAACAAAATTCTAGTATATTAATGCTGTAATTTATAAAACAGTATTATGGTTGAATCAGCGACACCTATCGAAATTTTGTAGCAAAGATCGTGGTTGATCTAGAAGCTAGGGTTCGAATCCTGGCGATGACCAATAAGTTTTTAAAAACTTACGCACACACATAATATTTATTACTTAGTATCTCGATAGTGGATGAAAACTATGTAAGGAATGTCGCAGGTGCCCGAATTGGGTTTGAGATGTGGTTTTAGGGTTCCTACAAATACACTGTGTTATTTCCATGAGTGGAGTAGGTACTAGGTACCCCTACAGACCCCTCAAGTGTATTTTTATAATTTGTTTTTGTAATTGAATTCCACCGTATCCACTCTTACCAGCGTTCGGATTTTAGGTGTTCTAATAATGTTCTTGATGCAATAATTATTTTATGAATTTAGTTTAGTTGGACAATAAATGATACAAAAAGCTTGCATTCGTTAATCAAACAAAGCGACAAACATGTAACACGACAGGCGTACAAACCTTTTGCATATTCATAAGCGATACTTTTTCACAATGCAAGACATCGCCCGCGCTCATACCAAATTGATTGGGTAATAAACGTGTATTAGAACTTGTTACGAGTATAATAATTTTCCCGTTACATTGTGAAGCTATGTTTCATAAAGTGAGTTGACTTGACTCTGTTCTGTCTACCAACATCTATGCAGGTTTATAATTGTGATAGCCTTCTTGAAAGTGACCCTGTCTCTTTCATGAGGCCTAGGTTCATTTCTTGATCAGGGCATGTGTGTAAGTCTCCAGAATTGGTTCTCAGGCACCAGATCAGAACTTTCTGATCGGTCTTAGGGCTTGCTAACTGCCACGTTTAGGAATCGGCAAAATGTACTTTGAGTAGGTAGGTACATATTTATATTTATAATTTATATTTTTATGTACTTAAGTACCTAGTTACTAAAAACAATGATGTCGTCATCATTGTGATGAACAGATAAAGATGGTATAAGACAAATTATTATCGTGAGCCTGCCGTAGGCTAGCTAGTGGCTACCTAATTTTGAGCCACCCAAAAGTCTGACATGGCATAACGGCTTTAATTGGGCGTAAACAAAAACCCGGACGTAATAAGATTAACGTACCATCCGAAACACTGACAAAGACAAATGGTGTTACACTGGTGGTCACCCATTTGCGCCATTTAGTACCATGCACCATGTAGTAAATATCGCTAGCAGCGCCATCTTGCGGCGAGTAGCAATAAAAAATGACAGAAGTTCAATGTTTAAACTTTTAAAGATGGTTTTAAGTGCGTGGTGATGGGTTAATAATGTTTGCAGTACTATTGTACACGTTTCTATTAGGTACAAAATCCCTTGAGATAGTTTCCACGTTTATAGCCTCAGAGGTTTAACGCATGCACACTCACACAGCACTATTGTTTGTGCTCCTGTTAATCATGACATAAAGTTCTACTGGTAGCTACACCTTTAAAGCATCAGTCTACATTGGTATATGTACGTACATAACAGTTTACCACTTAAAGACATATAATAGGTACCTTTACCGCCGCTTGGATGTTTAGGAGAAACCGTAAAGTAAACCGTAACCGTTCGTAGTCTTCAATCTAAACAAAACGAAAATTAAAAAAATAAAAAAACCCTACAGAAGGCCAAGTTTTCAAGAAAGTTATACCTCTGCCAATCCCCTCGAGAAAGGCGTGAGCGTACTTTCAAGTCTACATTCTTCAAAATCAGATAAAAGTACCAGCTTTCATAAATTGCAGGAGCTCTTCGTGCCGATCAACACGAAGGGAGAGCTGTACGAAGTGTGCCCCGAAGAGTTGTCGCCGGCGGAGTGGGATCTTGCAGATGGGTCAGTCCCGTTGCCCCCTGAGGCCCCAGGTAGGGCCCACCGATTGCCCCACCTGCTGAGCCTCTGGAGACTACCGACCAGGGTCCGACTGCTGGCTGGGACGGTGCCCATTGAGATGGCGCATGATGTTGGAGGTAAGGAGAAAAATATATGCTAAGGAGCATGACAGAAAAGTCTAGCTTTAATAGGTATACATTTCATGGTTTGCTTGAAGTTGTACAAATTCCAGCACAATATTAAATACTTTAGTTAACTCAAATAATTAAAGTTAGAAATACATAACAAAAAAAGTTTAAAGACCACGGCAAAAAAAAATTGGGAAAGTCTTGAGCCTGCCTCAAAATTTTTACGTCAGATGGTGTAGAATCCATTTTGGATCCAAATCCAAATATCTCATTGTAGGAAAGTCGGCAAAAAGGGCAGCACCCGTTGAAATCGGTTCAGTAGTTTTGGTTTTACGAGGTTTGGGCTGGGCTGTGAGATTCATAACCCATCTTGTTGACTTTGGCGTTTACGTATAATTAATATAATAACGCCTAAAACTTGTACCTACACCTACCAAAATTTATGCAAAATCTGCAGAATTAAAAGTTACAAATAAATTTAAAAAAAAACAGATAACAATAATCCATAGATGTTAGTTTAAACTTATGAATATTATGGCCTGCCTACCTTACTTATTGTCACATTATCTAAATTCCAGATGACCTACTGCTGCGGGCGGCAGTGACAGAACCAGTCCTGGTCATGTGCACCCTCCCGGAGTACGGCTCCATGCCGGCCAGCCCCAAGCAGGTCGACCCTCGATACCACGCGAAGGAGACCCTCCAGCTTCTCTCCCTCAACAGCAGCGTCAAGATCCGCCGCACCCAGCTCGGCTTCGAAAGCGAAAAGCGAATGTTCCTCTCCGCACGCCTCCAGAAAGCTCTAACCTTCTGTCAACTGAACGTTGACAACTGGATCAGGCAGATCTCCTACGCCGGCCCAACAGTCAACTTCAAAGCGAAGACAGCCGAAGACCTAATCAGAGAAGATCACGAACCAGTTAAATTTGAAAAAGAACGCAAATTCACCCTTCAAGGCTTAAAGATTGATACTTCAAGGTTGTTCGGCAAAAGCGAGAAGGTACTCAAAGATATACCAGACGAAACTGAGGGGTCTATAATATTTTTAAGTAAAAACGAACTCGAACACATGAATTATGACGTCTACAGCGATGATGAAGCAAAAGATGATAAAAGCGAAGATAAAGTGGAACAAGAGCAATTCTCTAGCGAAAAAATGCAAGTTTTTCGAGAAGATTCTGGACAAAAGAAGAATAAATGGTTCAAAAACTTAAAGCTGCTGAAGAGCACCGAGAAGTTGACAGACGAAAAGATAAGTGCAATTGAGAACAGTGAGAAATACAGAGATATAAAAGACCCATTCGATCCTTCGGGAGAGAAACATAGTTCTATAGAACGATACCAAGATATGTCTAAGCTTATAGAAGACCGATTTGGTGGTATAAGGAAGAATGATGGAACCACAGAGAAGAGTCATTCTTACAAATCTCTAACCACATCCTCCTCTGATATGGGAACTAGTCAATGTAGTTCCAACAAGAAACCAGTGTTAACAAAATCAGTGTCAGTTCAAACAGGGATGCCTGATAGTCCGTACACTGAGGACAGTGGCATAAATATGAAGCATGGTAGAAAAAATCTAAGCGTCGATCAGATCAACTACTGTGGTTCTATGGAGAGTGATACAAGTTCTGGGCGGAAATTGAAATCACTAGATGAAAATATGCTAAAGAAATCTTCAGCTACTAAGTCTTCTTCAAATCTTGAGAGAAGACAGAGGATACAACCTGACCTGATACCAGAAAAGGCTATGGTGAAGTCAGAATCGTACAATCAGATACAGAGTTGCGAAGAAATCAACATGTTTGGAGCGGGTTCATTATACAATGACAGCGACTTTGAAATCAATTATAAACAGCATTCGTACATAACCGAAAAGTTGTGTTCCGAATTCCATGTCAAAACAAAAAGAGTCCTCAGCAAGTCTACTTCAAACCTACTTCATCCTAAAAAATGCACTGAAAAGAAAGAAGGCAGCAACAGTAACAGTATGCCTACAAAAACGGAACGCTCAGACGACAATGACAAATTTAACTTCAGGAAGAAAATAGACAAGCCAAGAGCTCCAACGCCAAAATCCGAAATAGAGGAAGACCTAGTTCCAATTGACATATCTGAAGAGGAACCCCAAAATCAAGTGAAAGTAAGACGATCGATCTCCTCGATACAGAAAAGGAAACTACCAGTTATAGAAGACCTGCCTTACGGGCAAGTGGCGGACGCAGTTGAAATGGCAGAGGAGAAAGTGGACTCTGATTCAAGCTCGGACAACATCTACGCAGAAATATGTGCTCCTGGCAATAAAGCGAGTGACGAAGAAACTTACGACAGCAGCGTAGACGTTCTAGCCAACGACCCAGTGATATGCAACGTTAAAAAAGAAGTAATTATACGAAACGACGAAAGAGCCCGACAAATGATCGAAAATCAAGAAAACCCCTTCAGACACATCGAAGTTGTGGTGATAGAAAAAACTACGGACTTCGATTTAGATAACTCAAGTATTGCCTCCAGTGATTTCGACGATTTAGGAAGCAAAAACGACGTCTCTATAGCCATAGATTCATGGGAGAGGGACAAAGGTAATTCGGAACAGAAAAACCACGCGATAAGATTAGAAATAACTAGTAATATGGATGATTACCCGGTAGAAAGTAATAGTCAGAGCTTGGAGACAGAAGTCCAACTAAGCAAGGATAGCGATTTGAGCTTTAGTAACAGCATCCATTTGAATGGTACATATCCCAACGAGGCCATCTATGATACTTTGAAATAGGTTAGCTTAAGTCCTATATTCACAATACACTTGAGGTCACAAAATGTGTTGTACTTACTTAGTCATATTTTTGAAATATATTTTTCTCAAAGAATTTTCTCGTTAGCGAGATAACCGCCAGATTTTTGCAGACACAGCAGACGCAAACTATAGAAATGAGTACCTACTAATTCATTATTATTAGTAGAGAATTAGTATTACAAAATCTACCAAACAAGAAATAATTTTAATTTGGGTTGTTGCCATCTGTGAACATTATAAGGGTATTTGACTGCCTAGTCAAATGAGTTACTTTTATGATCTGGAAAATGTTGTATAGAAAATGTACTGAATACTGAGATGTGACATCATAAACAGTTAAACACATAGTATTCAATTGAAACACTTCTTTAATTTCTTTACTACATATTTTAAATTTGACTATAATTGTAAAAATAACAATCAAATGGTTTCTATACAGTCAAATACCCTATTATGTCTTAGCTTAGTGGCTTGGAACTCAACTACCTATTAAAAAAAAATTAGAACATACCTAGAAAATTTTGCTTCAGTTGTGTCATTGCAAAAATAACTTGATTACATCGCTCTTTGGTTGTCAATCATACATCTCATCTCACTAGAGCATGTTTTTTACTCTTGGTAGTTACCTATTTCTAACATTGTTGTTGAGATAATTGTCAAGTGAGTGCTAATAATATACATACACTTTGATTATTAAGTGGTGGGTAAAATTCTTTTATAGTGACAGGTGCAATGTCATAGTCAGTGTTGAATATAAATACAACATTAATTTTATGTGATTTAACATAACATTAGATATAAGATGGAAATAGAAATAATTTGTTTGCACAAATTTGCAAGTTTTTACTATATTATATGTGTATGTATATGTATTTTTAACATGATGTATATTTATTATTGACACGAAGTGTATATTCATGATTTTTTTAAATTCGTAACTTTGGAAAAGTAGTTTCGTTTCACCTTTCTATTAATAAATATAGGTAAATACATTTTAATTTAATATTACAGATTGTACCAATAGAACTTAAACAATAATAATTAAATCAGTTTTCGACTCATTTCAGCATTATCTAAAACATTTTAGGAAGAGTCATTTTGTCAATAAACGATAGAAAATTGGTAATACCCACGTACCTACATACCTAAGAAAAATGAAAGCGAAATCTGACATGCCACAATTATACTCATTGTAGTGGAATACGATCCTGCAATGTGTTAATATTCATAATTATTTTTGCCACGTTTGTGCCACCAAATAAATATTTACTACAACTTTTGTACTAGTAGACAGTTTTTAATTTTAACGACACTAGTAATCCATAAAAAATCCGGAAAATGTTGCCAGATTATGAAAATAAATATTACCAGACCAGTATAAAATATTAGGTACTTCAGTAAAAATACAATCGGTGCTATAAATCAGGTGCTCAATCAATTTAATTAAGGCGTTCTAAGTACCACATAATATGGTCACATATCACAAGACAATATTTGTAAATTTGTATTATATAGCTTTAGTATGTGTAAAAATATTTTTTTAAGTCTGATGCTCTCAATTATCATTGTACAGTCAAGAGCAAGTCAAGCTTGACACTACCAGTTTAAGCTGAGCTCTGATTTATACTGCGCGCCATAGAATACAGGGCCGGGTCAAAGTCCAAAGTGTCAAGCTTAGCGTGCTCTTGACTGTACCTACCTAAAAAATATTATTCTGAGGAATTTGTGAAAATAAATATACAAAGTATTGAAATCTGTACGTTTCATTGCTCCTATTTATATATCTATATATTGTATGCGTGAGGCATCTTTTTTTTGGTGGAAGGGTGATATCCCAACGGTGGTACAGTCAACAAAGTTGTTAGGGTTACATGGCCAGTAACTAAGAACTCATTTTTCTGGGGTAGTCATAACTAAATCTTATTCATTGTTGTTTATTTCAAAAGGTATCTTTGATCCCTATAATTTACAAAAAAAACTATAAATACATTTAAGGCTTTAAGAGAAAACTGAATCTTAGTTTCTGGTCATGTAACACTAACAACTTTGTTGACTGTACCACGATTATGAAACCAGGATCTGATGATGGTATCCCAGAGCAATCGAGAGGTACCATCGAAAGCTAGTGCTCTTAATTTTTTTTGTTTCCTGTTTGAAGTCTGTTTTTTGTTTAAAATTATATTATTCTTTTATAAAATTATGGAATTATATAAAACTATCTTTTGTTTAAAAAGACAAATAAAACATCCCGATAATATGACAAATATACTGTATTAAACCAAATAAATTACATTTAATTAGAAATAGAACCGACAAATAATTTCGTTACAGTGTGGCGCGAATAAAAATAATTCCTTTAATTCAATACAATTAAAATTGGACTTAAAATCAATAAAATATAATACACAATTCTGAATAACAAAACGATGTTTTGTGCGTCTTTCAACACTTGGTCTCAAATAAAAGTTTTAGGAATGGAAATAAAATTTCATCGAATAATGTAAATGCTTCGATTTTCCCCTTAAATATTAAATTTCAATTTTATTTTACAATATACAAGAATATAGTACGTACATTTATGTTGAGATTATGTTTTTAGAATCTGCGCTTAAAATTAAAATGATAGATTTAAAATGATGCAACTTTAACGATGCTACTATACAGAAACGCGCAGACAGGTTTATGCATACTAGATGTTCTAGATTTAGAAACTACTAGTATAAACAAACCTTATTAAATTTTACTATGAAAATGTGGCTTGAGAATATCCCAAACTGAATCAAAATATACAAAAAATAGCTTGAAATAGCAACTGAACTAACACTCTGTCTCTTGTGGTTTTTACTTTTAGCAGTTTTAGATATAATTGTATCATCTTTTAGCATAAACTCCTCAAGAATGAGACTATTCAAGTATTCTTGAACACCAAAAGTAAAACTCAAAGCAACTAAAATTGATAAAATAATCAAGTTTCAAGTCAAAAATGGTTTATTACTAAATTTTCTTATCATGATTTTAATAATAATCGTATTTATTGAAAATATATTAAGATCGCACTCTTGTTACGTGTCATTTAGTGCAATTAGTGTCATGATAGCTCAACAATGTCATACTGTCATACATACTCGACAGTAGACAAATAACTAATAAACCATTTCTGCCGTATCCATAATTCCTTAAAAGATGTTGGACATTGTTGCCAATCAAAATTGCAGTAATAATTCAGCGACTACATTTTTGAAAAGCAACGGACCAACTTTTAGCAAACTCAAGCCACATCGGTTTCACTGCAGGTCACTATCAGTCGGAAGATGGTTTTAAGCCAGTCGAATTGATTGGATTATCTGGAAGATTGCTGAGCCGCACACAACGAATATAAAGAGTGCTAGGAGCCATGGGGCTACGGGGTACTGGTCTTCTTTTTCCTGTAACCAACAACATATATGAGACTAGTGGTTCTGCGCGATTTCCCGTGCAAATACTGGTGTAAAATATAGGATATGTTACTCAGGGATATTCTGGGCTTTCCATTGGTGAAATAATTTTTATAATCGGTCATGTAGTTTTTAAGTTTATTCGTAACAAACATACAAAAATACAAATCTTTTATCTTTATATTGTTAATTTAGATAAAAGGAAAGGATGTTACAATTATTTGTAGTCTATACAGGATACAAGGTGAATTTCCTATAACGGACAGACAACATAATATCAGATAAAGGATGAAAAAAATATCGTGATAGGATGAATTTTTCAAGTGACCGTAGTTGCTCAAGTCTTAAATCAGTATAGAAATTAAAATAAAGCTCCTCAAAGAGGAGGAAATGTGTTATAGTGGCCATCTAACTCTTAGAACTTTAAAGTACTTTTTGTGTAGGTAAATGATAGGAAACAACGGAAATATTAATTATTAGAGGCCTTTGCCAAGAGCACACCCAACTCCGTGACATATTTTGTATAAGAAAACATATGTAAGGAGTAAGATTTATACAAAACAAGGAGAACGGGATATAAAGACTATGTTATTATTATTTTGTATAAATACAACGACAACCGAGACCAGCGGTTTACCGTGCCTTACGAAATAGTTAATATTTCTTTATATGGAGGCTCTTGTGATATAATGCCACTAGGGAGTCACCTATTCGCTGACTGTACACAACCAAGTTTGCAATTGATACTCTGTTATCACATAGTATTCAACAAGCTCAACAATTGTCATATTGTTTTGGATTGAAAGTAAACATTGGTGTTGTATTATAAGTACTATTAAATAAACATAACCTGATTGCCTGACTGACTTAAAACAGTTAAAACGCACATCCGAAACTACTGAAGCTAGTCTTTCATAAAGCTGATATGATATATTAAATGTTTCCTTTGCTCGAAAATAATCTCAAATAATAATAGTCGGCAATGGCATCTACGCATTAATTTAAACTACCATGAAGGAACTCGTTTCGATAAACGGTGTATGCTCAGTTGGCGGCAATATGCCGATGTTTTGTCATTTTATTTGCATATTTCGAAGTCTATAGACTAAAATATCTTTGTGAATTCACAGTGTGATTGTGGCATTGAATGCCACAGGTGTAATAATGTTTTGATAACATTCAAAGTTTTACTTCGCAGTTACTTATCAATAACACCAATAAAAATTCAATAATTATCTTTTAAGTCTCACAAGGTCATTTTGATTTAACAAAATGTCTATTTATTATTTTGTTTCATGCGCAACGAAAATGTTTATCATGCACTAGCGACCCGCCCCGGCTTCGCACGGGTGCAATGCTGAAACTAAACCTAAACCTTTCTCTTGAATCACTCTATCTATTAAAAAAAACGCATCAAAATCCGTTGCGTAGTTTCAAAGATCTAAGCATACATAGGGACAGACAGACAGCGGGAAGCGACTTTGTTTTATACTATGTAGTGATTAGCTTTTGTCCATGACTTAATCCACATTCAGAAATAAAAAGTACCCTAAATCACTTTATGGTCCTCCAACTATCTCTCTTTCTCTACTGGATGCAAAGAAGAATGTCAAGGGCTGTGAAAAGACAACCAACCAAAATACTTTTACATTTAAAATGGTTTGGAGGCTCCGTGTTTCGGAGGCACGTTAAACGTTTTGGTCCCGATTTTCGTTGTTACGCTATGTCAGGTCAGATACCCTTGGGTGGCTTGAGATTTATGTTAGTTTGTATTTTCATATAGTAATAATAATAGGTGAATAAAATGAAAAAAGCAGTGATAGCTTTACAGATGCTTGACGTGATGAAAATCTGTGAGGCTCGGGTTCGAATCCTGGCATGTAGCAATGAATTTTTTTAAACTTATGTACATATTTATCACTAGCGTGACGGTGAAGTAAACATCGCGAGCAAACCCGCAGGTTCGAGAATTAATTCTGAGACATGTATAGAAGACCCGGTCTGGTGATGGGCTCACCACCTATCACGTTTAGGGGTCCAAACAATATCTCGTGAAGATTGGGTATATCCCGAAATGGAATACCTCTGCCTATCCCCTCGGGGATAAAAGGCGTGATATTATTTATTTTAATTAAACGAAGTGAACATACCTTGGTAGTTTTGGGTACGTTGCCTCGCAAGGTGATGTTTTTGCTGGCGATTTCGTTGGCAATACGCATCCTCTGTTTTGGCGCCATTTTATCCGATTATCGCGTATATTTGTCCTGCAAAAAAGAAAACTCAATTTCAATTGCTCTGAAAGGAAATAAAAAAGCGACTGAACTTTCTAAAATGCTTTCGTAATTGAAATAAGATTATTACATAATCACCACAGTTTTTTATTGGTTCAATAAAATTTTATAAAACTCTATATTATTATTTAATAGCTTACTTATTTCAAATTATGACAATTTTATGAAATGTAGTCCCACATAAATATTACTAATCAGCTACGGAGTTTCACTGTCTTTTAACTATCCATAATATGTACGTTACCTCAAGAGATCAAAACACTGATTAACCAGCTAGTACAGTGCTTTGCTTTTTATATGTAAAATTAGTCATGAGTAATTATACAATTGGTGAAGTAAAATAATTATTGATAGTTATTGAATCACTCATGAGTATTAAGTTAAGGATAATTAGCAATTTGATTGCTTTGTGTCATTGGCAAAGAAGAAAACAATAAAGATTTTAAGAATTTAAGTTCGTGAGAGAGCTTTCTTATTTCAAGAGTTTGGAAAAGATTGGTAATTTTATTAGACAACTAGTTAATGTTGTAATGTATGCCGTAAAGAGCCCACAAACTCAGGTGCGTATAAAATGCCATTTAGTGAAAACACTTAAACCTAAAATCAATCAGGTACCTACTAAATTGGATTTCACTGTAAAAATAACAGCTGCTTGTACCGCTATTCAACTTCAGGTATCACTTTCAGAATTATTTAATACAAAGTTTATTTTATTTCGTCGTTAACAGTAAGTATGAATGCATAGTTATTTCAAGACAACAGCAAATCACCGTGAACTGCGTCGCGGCCGATTGAAATCTGTTTTTTGCAACGTGACATGTTTACGTGTTAAAAAGTTCACTTAATCTTGCCGATTGATAACGTTATAAACGATGATTATTTTTATCGACACCCACGTGTAGGACAACACGAATTCTAGCGAAATTACCCGAATAACGCTATAAAAGAGTTCTCAAACACGTAAAAATGATTAACCAGCTGGAAGTAGGACATAAAAAATTCGACAAAAACAAATCTCTCCCATGCGTTACTATCGGTATAATTACTTGTTTTGGACACTCTAATGAGTTCTCTACACGGAATTATTATAAATTTTCCACTAAATCAAGCGTTGTTATCAGAGAAATAATCAAAACCGTGGCAAACAAGGCAAAAGATCGCTGTCGCGTAAATTTTTGCCATGTTGATATATTATACTAACAATAAAATACAGTGGAACTTATAATATAGTGGAACATATAATACAGTAACAGAATTAACAATATACTCACAGTTAAATCCTAAAATTAAAGGCTG
The DNA here is from genome assembly GCA_963855545.1 of Ethmia dodecea. Lineage (NCBI taxonomy): Eukaryota > Metazoa > Arthropoda > Insecta > Lepidoptera > Depressariidae > Ethmia > Ethmia dodecea. The sequence continues at coordinate 9,316,899 of OY979458.1, read as the reverse complement.
TTAAGCCGACACGCACAAGTTTTCTTGACACGTATGTAAAAAGTGAAATGAAAATTTACAAACGTCAACACGTTGCGATTGGGGACGTCAATGTTGTGCTTGTTTGGTTCAGGATTCTAGAAATGCAAAGCCTCTATTACACTAACGTTATCAAACCATAATGGCATCAGTTTTACTTTGAAACTGCGGTGTTGTAGTAGCTACATTGACAAATTATCGCTCTTTGGGAATCTTAAAAACACAACGTTACGTCTGCGCATGCGTCACAGAAAACTGACACGCGTCAGTTCAGAGTTGCCGTATTAAAAAAAAATCGAATTTTCTACATTTTTCTACCGGCAGTTTATCACTTAGTGCCATCTAACATAAAAAGTATGTAACTTTTACCTTTGCTGTAAGGCACAGTCATAATGCTAGTTAGGCTATTAGGTGCCAGATGGCGCTTGTGTTTTACATAGTTTACATAGAAAAATGTTTAGCTCACTTTTGCAGATTCTGACATTCTGTTATATAATTTACCTACACCTACTTATATACTCACTAGCAGCGCCCCGCGGTTTCACCCGCGTAGTTCCCGTTCCCGTGGGAATACGGGAATAAAATATAGCCTATGTGTTATTCTGATGTATAAGCTATATAACTGTAAAGTTTCATCAAAATCCGTTCGGTAGTTTTTGCGTGAAAGAGGAACAAACATCCAGACATCCAGACATCCATACAAACTTTCGCGTTTTTATTATTAGTAGGATTACATATTCTAATAATAATTAGGTATCATCACTATCACTATCATCAATACATAGTATAAAACAAAGTCGCTTTCTCTGTCCCTATATCCCTATGTCCCTATGTATGGATAAATCTTTTAAACTACGAAACGGATTTTGATGCGGTTTTTTTAATACTTGATTGTGATTCAAGAGGAAGGTTTTATTATCAGCATTGCACCCGTGCGAAGCCGGGGCGGGTCGCTAGTCTACTACATACGAATAAATATGCTACTCAGTGCCTGGAAAAGTATCGGGTTGGGTCGGGCATTCATTAGGTACTCGTATTTACATCTACCTACTTAATTAGTGTTTTATCGTACGTAGACCCAAATTGGTACATACGTAAGAGTAAGTAGTTAATTTGTATAGTTATTTTACTTTTGATAAGCAATTTTACTTTTGATAAGCAATTTTACCTGTGTCTGCGTCTTGCGACTATATTGATAATGTAGGTACCCAGCTGCTAAAAGGTAGGTAGGTACATTTAGGTAACTAAGTATAGGTACTTACTTATTTTGAATTTGTGATCGATAGAATAGCCTATTGGCTCAGATAGTAGTGACCATGCCTTTTGGGTCGGAGGTCGCGAGGCCAACATTTGTGTGCATGGACATTGGACATGTCTTAGCAGGGCTGGATGTAGAGGTCTGGAGGCCTCGGGGCAACAAAGGAGCGGATGCCCCCTCGCCCCAAATTATTGTCTGAAAAATTTTTTTCAGTCGAGTTTTTCAATAAATAATTTATTGTGGATCCAAGTAGATTCTCTTAGTACCTATTCATAAACATATTTGATATGCGTACAAACAAATTACTGTAGGTAACAGTGAAACAGCAAAAAAAATATATCAAAGGAAAAGATGTTTACTAGTGTTTATTAGTCGGAATTTGAAAGTTTTTTTTTTCCGAAGTCTCTATTGTGGGGGCCCCCCGTTTGTGGAGGCTCGGGGATTTCGCCCCGGTTCGACGGGCTCTCCCCTGAATTCGGCTCTGTGTCTTAGTAAGTTCCTACCTATATTAACGGTTGTTTAGTATTAAGTTCTAGTTGGTACCTACCCATAGTACAGGTTCTGTCTAGTTTTGGACTAAGTAGGTAGGTAACTGTGTAAATTGTGCCACACAAATTATTTAAGTAAAGTATATCTTCAAAGAAATTTAATCAGAATATCAAATCGGTCAGGTATCTACCTATTTGTCTAAAATAACGTAGAGTTTAAAGATCAGTGAAATCCTTACGGTTAAAGATCCTGCTTCACATGATGATAATCAGTGAGGCTCGGGTTTGAATCCTGGCATGTACAGTCAAGAGCACGCTAAGCTTGACACTTTGGACTTTGACCCGGCCCTGTATTCTATGGCGCGCAGTACAAATCAGAGCTCAGCTTAAATTGGTAGTGTCAAGCTTGACTTGCTCTTGACTGTACCAATGAGTTTTTCAAAACTTACGTACCTACCTAGATATTCATCACTAGCTCGACCGTGAAGGAAAACATCGTGAGGAAACCCGCAGGTGCCAGAATTAATTCTGAGGCGTGTGTAATAGACCCAGTCCGGCGAGAAAATCTCGTGAGAAGTGGGTAGGTACAGTCAAGAGCAAGTCAAGCTTTACACTACCAGTTTAAGCTGAGCTGTGATTTATACTGCGCGCCATATAATACAGGGCCGGTTCAAAATCCAAAGTGTCAAGCTTAGCGTGCTCTTGACTGTAGGTACCTATACCCAGAAATGGAATACCTCTGCCTATCCCGTCGGGGATAAAGGCGTGAGATGATTTATTATTTTATTTATTTTATTTTAATGTAGAGTTTATTACCTAAGTAGGTAAGTATATAATTTCTTCTCGCTAGCCATAACACATTTCGAAGCTGGAAGATCTCCAACCAATGATAGAACTTGAAAGTAGGTAACAGCTACCTACCTACCTACCTATCTACCTATCTACATACCTACTATTGGTTGATTAATTTATAACGCGATAGCCCTATTATGCTTTATTAATATGTTACAGACTTTCATAGACTCTGGCAAACATTTATATCAATTAACTATACGCGCCACAGCCTAGCTCGTCAGACATAATGCGCGGGATTATAGACAGTTCCTCGTGACGTCACGCATAGAGACGTAGCTCCAATAGAGTTGCTCCAATCGATATGTATGGGCTAACAATACTTAGATCGACATAAATTACATAAAAGTCGGTCATGTGTGTGTCGGACGGCACACAAAGTGTTCGGTAGATCACTTTAAAATTAAAATAAAACACTTTTATTGTCTCGCCAGTAATTTTTAAGGTTTTTTATTTTTATTCCTTATTTGTGTTGTAGTTGCCATAGATACAGATAGATACCTACAGACAGACCGAAAAACAGCGCAGCCTTAGTAATAGGTTCCCGTTGGTACTCTAAAAAATCCAAATAAATTATTTTATAAATCTAGATAAGATTACGTAAGTCAAAGTTAAATTATGTGCCTACCTTTTGTTTTCGCCATTGTGCTTTAAATTATAAAACAATCAATGCTCTGGAAAGAGACAACACGTCTAGACAAAGACGAAACTATGAAATATCCCAACAAAGGACAGAGATGGGAATACTATCTCAAGGATCAGGATATCGCTATTAGGTGTCAGTGAATCCACCAATCACAACGCAGCATTATCCTTAGAGGATTATCCTCGAAAGTTGATTGGTGTACACAGATAACGCCTTTTGAGGGGCGCCGCCCATGAATAGAATCCATTTGAATTTGAATTTCGAAGAGAGAATGTCGATAGCAATTACCGGAAGTTGGAGAGAAATAGAATGGAGAGTTACAGTAACGGTTTTGACATAGTGTACCTATTGGTATTTATTTGAGTCTATTTAATATTTAGGACCAGACAGACGCACAAAAATTTTTTAATAATAAAATTGGTTTTGCTTCATACTTGTAAAAATAACTTTTACAAATAATTAATTACCTACTTAACTGAATCAGTGAACCTTACTTACCTTCCAAAATACCTACTATCTACTAAATGGGCACTACATATTATATTTAAATCTTGCCTATTACTTAAAGGTCAGTATGTAGGTATGTATGTACTTACTTATGGCATAAGTACCTAGGTATGGCATAACTAAAAAAAATGTTTTTGTTTATTCTATATAAATTAATCTAAACAAATAATACGCTCCTATTTCCAAAACTAAAAATAATATTCTTGTATCTCAGGAAAGAGTGATCTAAATCTCTAATCTAATCTAAATCTAAACCTAAATCTCTAATCTAAAATCTAAATGCAGTAGACGTCGTGTAATAATAGTAATAATAATCTAGATGGCCCATTGGTAATATTTTCAAATACTTTGACCTCAAGCCTCTGTTCAGTTAGTTGTACGAGCTGTCATTCGAACGTAGGTACCTACGTATTACCACAGAATAAGTAATAGTACTACGTACAAACTTATTATCTTTAGGTCATAACTTGTGGATTACGATTTGGTTCGATTTGTCGTAGAGGGGATAATAGGATATATTGAAAATCTTTGTAGGCCTTTGGAAATTACCAAATAGGTACTTAAGTAGGTAGGTACCTACCTACTGACTTGTAGCTCTTGAAAGAAACTAAAATTAATTTGATATTCCTATTTTGTAAATTTTGTTTAGAAACAATAAAATTAAGTAACAACATTGAAGCAACCTTTCATTTTTGGTAAGATACTTACCTAGGTACCTACCTACCAAAATTAATTAATTGGTAAGCTACAATATCAATTAAAGTAAGTGAGTCTAAACGCGGTTTGGCCAATTAGGGGCTGAAATTTGATAGCCCTGCTTCCTTTGTTACAGTAGATACTAACTAGATAACTTATATACCTATTGTTTATGAAAGTATTGTTTCAGATTGTACTAGCACTAATTAGTTGATAAGATATTAATCACTTGAGTGTAATATACAGGGTGACTTTTTTTACCGTCTGGAAAAAAATGTGGTGTTATAGGTAAGCTAAAAAAAATTTTTTTTTCTTAATAAAACTAATATACATTACTCAATTGTAGTCAATAATACACACTGAGATATTTGAAATAGTATTTTAAAAAGAAACAGGCTCGTAGCTTCCATTCATGCGCAATTTACCTACAACCGCCAGCTGCGCGTAGTACCTACTGTGCGTAGTTTTCTAGATTTTGTAAATTGCACTAAACATGACTATATTTAACAATTAATCTCGTGTATAACTTCGGCTCTAGGTACCTTATACGTCATTTTTTTTTCCAGACGGTAAAAAAAATCATCCAGTATACTTATGTACCTAACTACTTACGTTCCTAAGGAAGGTACTTGGAAGTTACGAACTAACGAATATTTCAAAGCTATATCCATATTACAAATATATTTATATAGTACACATAGTAATGTTACTACAGTTACTATGGCACAGTTAATAACAGTTTATTATGCGTTGGTTGAATCTCACCTGAGATACAGTATAAAATTTTGGGGATGTAGTTATGCTTTACAATATTAGAAAGGCTTTTATTTTGCAAAAAAGAGCAATCAGAACGATTGTACGTATTCCACAGTGGGAATCATGTAGAGAACATTTCCGAAAATTAAAAATTTCAACAGTAGGTACCCAGCTTATATATTTTAGTTTTGCTAACGGATGTAATAGAGAGACCAGATAAATATGAGTCAAAAGTAGAGACAGAATATATAGAATATATAATATATAGGCTTACTACTCGTAGAAAAAATATTCGAAACACTATGATTCCTAAATTAAGTGTTGCGAAACATAGTGTAAGGGTTTAGGCAGTTGTTATGTTTAATTGTCTACCTGCTGAGCTTAAGACAATCAATAATGTCAATCTGTTTAAAAAGAGACTAAGGCACTTTTTGTTACAAAAATGTTTAAAAAAAAAATAAATAAATAAATAATCTCACGCCTTTCATCCCCGAAGGGGTAGGCAGAGGTATTCCATTACTGGATATACCCACATTTCACGAGATACATTGGACCCCTAAACGTGATAGGTGGTGAGCCCATCGCCAACAAAAATGTTTATGTGATGTAAATAAAATTCTTGACATGTAATTAATTTTATTTAAGGTTTTTGTAATTGTATATTATTTATCATTGTGACTAATTTCCTACACAGTGTTTATTGTTATATAATTGAAATGGAATGATAAATAAATTAAAAAAAAAATCTCACGTCTTTCATCCCCGAAGGGGTAGGCAGAGGTATTCCATTACTGGATATACCCACATTTCACGAGATACATGCCGGGATTCGAACCCGAGCCTTACTGATTTTCGGCCGGATCTTTAACCGTAAAGGCTATCACTGCTATAGGAATGATATTATCTAAAAATAATTTTTTTAACAAGTCATGATTAGTTACTCGTAGGAATATCCCTCATCCGACGGAATTCTAGACATAGGCTGCATTCATCAAATGTAGAGTTTTCAGTTACAAGGAATTAAATAGAACAATTCCATGGAATTGAAAATAGGTACAGTAGGTACCTACGTATCGAAAAGTATTTCAAATAAAATACATTTTTTAAGTTACATACTGTTCCGCGTGATTACAACAGCGTAGGTACGTCCCTTTCCCGTTGGAAAATTATAGATCATATGCTACTCCCAGAAAAGCAAGCTTTCCATTGGTAAGATAATTTTTAAAATCCGTCCAGTAGTGTTTGAGTTTATTCGTTGCAAAAATACAAACATTTCCTCTTTGTTATACAAAGCTTTATATATTATAGATATGTAACAGAATAAGCGCAATTCCTGAAATTAGTTTGTTCAGTATCGACTACTTAATCGATTTCAGCTATTTTTAATATGTAGTAAATTTTTCCGAAAAATGAATTAGCATAGCTGAATTCAGTGCTATGTATGGAAATCGTGCTATTATTGATCGATATTTAAGAAAATTGGTTAGACACAACTAAAGCTCGATTGCATCATATTTTTAGGGTTCCGTACCTCAAAAGGAAAAAACGGAACCCTTATAGGATCACTTTGTTGTCCGTCCGTCCGTCCGTCTGTCAAGGCCCTTTTTCTCAGGAACGCGTGGAGGTATGAAGCTGAAATTTATATCAATTACTCAGGTCTACTGTCCCTTGAAGCTGTGAAAAAATCAAACTTCTAAGCCAACGCAATCAAAAGATACAGCCGTTTATGCCGCAAATTTTCGACACTTGCAAGGGAATCAAAACCTACAGGGTGCTTCCCGTGAACTCAGAATCTTGAAATTTGGTACGAAGCAACGTCTTATAGCATAGATAAAGGAAAAATTACGAAAACCATAAATTTGCAAGGTTGTACGGAACCCTCGGTGCGCGAGTCCGACTCGCACTTGGCCGGTTTTTTTATGTAAATATTACTTACTAATTGGGGTGTATGAGGAATTGTGCTTTTTCTGTTACGCGTTGTATGAATATGCCTATTTTGCATTTTACATCTAAATAAATGCAAAATAGGTATTTAGCATTTTTTATTTGCATTTTAAACACAAGTATTTCAAATAAGTCGAGAGAGTCGACCTAGAATCGGTAAGGAGAGTCTACCTATTACGGTTTACTACATGTAGCCCTCTGACAGACAGACAGAAGGACTGTGGGACAGAGGAGGCTTAGTTACTTACATAATACAATCACGTTGGTATACCTACCCCTTGGGTACTGTAATAATAATAATATTATAATCTATAGGTATATATAAAAATTAATCCCTTTTTCCCTTGGTCACGGCATCACGCGTGAATGGCTGAACCGATTTGGCTGAAAGTTGGTGGGGAGGTAGCTTAGAACCAGGAGACGGACATAGGATACTTTTTATTCCGATATTCCCACGGGAACGAGAACTGGAACTTTGCGGGAATGGGAACTACGCGGGTGAAACCGCGGGGCGCTGCTAGTAAATAATAAAATTTTATTCTCTTTATTTTTTTTTGGTCTTAGGCTAGGCTTTTTACAATATGTATATAAAAGAGCAGTGATAGCCGGGACGGTTAAAGAGCCGGTCGAAAATCAGTGAGGCTCGGGTTCGAATCCTGGCATGTACCAATGAGTTTTTCAAAAAACTTACGTACATACTTATTTATCACTAGCTCGACGGTGAAGGAAAACATCGTGAGGAAACCCGCAGGTCTCAGAATTAGTTCTGAGACATGTGTAAATAGACCCGGTCCGGCGATGGGCTCACCACCTATCACGTTTGGGGGTCCAATGTATCTCGTGAAATGTGGGTATATCCAGTAATGGAATACCTCTGCCTACCCCCTCGGGGATGAAAGGCGTGAGATTTTTTATTTTATTTTATTTTATTTTATTTTATTTTATTTTATTTTATTTTATTTTATTTTATTTTATTTTATTTTATTTTATTTTATTTTATTTTATTTTATTTTATTTTATTTTATTTTATTTTATTTTATTTTATTTTATTTTATTTTATTTTATTTTATTTTATTTTATTTTATTTTATTTTATTTTATTTTATTTTATTTTATTTTATTTTATTTTATTTTATTTTATTTTATTTTATTTTATTTTATTTTATTTTATTTTATTTTATTTTATTTTATTTTATTTTATTTTATTTTATTTTATTTTATTTTATTTTATTTTATTTTATTTTATTTTATTTTATTTTATTTTATTTTATTTTATTTTATTTTATTTTATTTTATTTTATTTTATTTTATTTTATTTTATTTTATTTTATTTTATTTTATTTTATTTTATTTTATTTTATTTTATTTTATTTTATTTTATTTTATTTTATTTTATTTTATTTTATTTTATTTTATTTTATTTTATTTTATTTTATTTTATTTTATTTTATTTTATTTTATTTTATTTTATTTTATTTTATTTTATTTTATTTTATTTTATTTTATTTTATTTTATTTTATTTTATTTTATTTTATTTTATTTTATTTTATTTTATTTTATTTTATTTTATTTTATTTTATTTTATTTTATTTTATTTTATTTTATTTTATTTTATTTTATTTTATTTTATTTTATTTTATTTTATTTTATTTTATTTTATTTTATTTTATTTTATTTTATTTTATTTTATTTTATTTTATTTTATTTTATTTTATTTTATTTTATTTTATTTTATTTTATTTTATTTTATTTTATTTTATTTTATTTTATTTTATTTTATTTTATTTTATTTTATTTTATTTTATTTTATTTTATTTTATTTTATTTTATTTTATTTTATTTTATTTTATTTTATTTTATTTTATTTTATTTTATTTTATTTTATTTTATTTTATTTTATTTTATTTTATTTTATTTTATTTTATTTTATTTTATTTTATTTTATTTTATTTATAAAAGCATTTACAAAACAAAATAAAAATTACACAATAATATTATTATTATAGCACCCAAGGGGTAGGTACCCTTGGTTACTGAATCCTAATAATACGTCCTACTCATAGTCATTCTATTCCTATAGTGTTGCGTACTTTACTCGTGTGGACTGATTGTAGGTTAATAATTAAGTAGGTACCTACCTACTTGCTGGATATTGACTAATGGAGCAGCAGATTATCAATAAAAGACAAGCAGTTGAGAACACGTGTGCTGAAGGAAATCCACGGAGCAAACATCCTAATAATATTATAAACGCGATAGTTTGTATGTTTGTTCCTCTTTCACGCAGAAACTACTGAACGGATTTTTATAAAACTTTACAGTTTACATCAGAATAACACATTGGCTATATTTTATCCCCGTATTCAAACGGGAACGGGAACTACGCGGGTGAAACCGCGGGGCGTTGCTAGTAGACAATAAAAAGTTAAAGTTCCATAGCCAGTATTGTTGGGGTTTCCAACATATAGGACAACTTCCACAGTATAGGTACTTACTATAGCTTCTACAGTTCCTATATGGAACACGGGATCAATCAAGATGACAAAATACCCAAAATCTGCTAAATATTGACTAGATTTATTCCTGTTTGCGAAGTTTTTACTTTCAATGCGACTTTCGCTCCATGTTGTTTTAGGATAGACAGACAGACTTGCAAAAAAAATGGTATTTGCAAAGACTGGCGCCGCTCCGCTATAGGCGCTCAATATAACAGAATTGTATTAGATGGAGACTATATTAAAGTATTTATAGTAATGTTAGCTACAGAAGGCTAGGTGAATAGGAATACTAGGTAACTAAGGTGACTATGGATTAGGTAATCCTTATTCATTACAGAAGCTTTTACATAAAGCCGTATTGGTAATAATATTTTGCTTCTGAAACGATATCATTGAGATATCATCAGGGGACAATATTATTTTATTATTGTCAAAAAGTACAATTAATTACTTTTAAAGTTAGGTAGTGATGATCCGATCTTGATGAAATTTGTCAGATTGCATCTTGAGCTTGGTGGAGGACATGATTATCATACTTAGGCTTCTTTTCATTCTGGAACAAACGAAGGCTCAAAAGCCAGTTGAGGTAAGTAATGCGTATTTGATTTCAGTAGGTAATCTGATTTTACTTTTAAACTACCAGGCAGGCAGCGGATTAACTGCGCGGATCGAGTTTTTTCCCGTTCCCGTGGGAAAAACCAATATCTTGGACCCTGTCTGCCAAATTTCAAGTTTGTGGCAATTATTCTTTCAGAGATTAATCAGTGAATGACTGTGTGGTACTTCGCTCTACTAACCTTAAATTCCTGATAGATAAATAATTTAAAAAAAGTGTAATTTTCTTTTTCCATAAACAATTTCGCAATATTGACGGTTCTGGTTTTTACCGTCTAGTCTAGTTGAGTCTAGTGAAGGCAAGTTAAAAGAAACCGAATAGCAGACTAAAAAGTTTGCCAGCAAAAAGTTTTTATGATCTCCGGCCGCCTTTAAAAAGATTTTCCGCTCCCCTACTCATATCCCTAAATCCTCTTTTTGGCGACAACAAACAAAACAAAGGGAGACAAAAGAACAAATTTTCGCTTTTATCCTCCATTAGTGACACGCGAGTGAGGGAGAAAGGAAAACATAAAGAGTGCAAGTAACTATTCTGTTTGTTGTTAATCTTTAGGATCTAAGATTTGAAGATTGATTTACTATTGTCTTTTATACAAGAAGTTTTAACAACTGAATTTTGTAGCATATAGAATCACCGACTTTTTATAAAAGTTATCTTGAGAATATTTAGAATACTACCAGTTAGCCTTGATATACAAGATTCACACATCGAAGAGTTAAAGACATTGATGTTGATATATGGGCGTTTTTCAAAAAAAATGACCACCCCAGAAATGTGTTGTCCACCAAATTCGACAGTAAATTTCTCAGCAACCTTAACACATTTCACTAGCAAGAGTAATTTTTCTACTACAGCAGTTTTTAAGAATTATGTTTAAATATAATAACTTACTGAAACACATTGTAAAAATTAAAATATTGTCAAAAATGTTATACAAAAACGCAAAATTTGATATGTCCACCATGCGACTTGTTAACTTTGCAGTCCATTAAAATACCCCCAAATTACATTTATTTAATGTAGTTGTTCGCAATCGAAGCATAAATGTTAGTATTTTAATCATAAGTTTAATATAATACTATAAAAAGGAATCTGAATAAACAATACTAGTTTAAAGTTTGTCCTCGAAAAACGAAGGTGGCGGAATTTCCGCCTAAGTAACGCCAAAAAATAGTATTACAAAACAAAAAATACTACCATTCTCTGGCATTTCTCAGTGATGGCAACAATTTAGTTCCATTCAGAATACCCCGTCCTCTTCTTCCCGCTTGTTTTTGACGCATTCCGTTACGTTGTGTTGTGTGGTAGCATAGTTCAAAAAAAATTATCCACTAAGAACGGCTTATTTACTGGTAAGTAATGAGTTTATTAATATGTAATTATTCTGTAGTTGCTTTTAAATTATCCGTGAATAATTCTTATAAAACAAATTAGGAATATTTAATAGGTTTCATATAAAATCATTGCCAACAGTAGATTGAGGCTATGATTCGTAACATCTATTAAGTAACGTTACGTATAAGCGGAAAGAATGCGTTACTTAATGGAATTATAAGGACTTGTGCATAATGCTTTTTTACTAGCTGTGCCCCGCGGTACCGCCCGCGTGGAAATTTATGTGTTAAATGGAGAACAATACGGATATATATTGTAAATTTTAAAATTTTCGATTGGTTTATTCTGATAGGATTATGTGGTGGGTAGGGCACGTTTTGGATACCGAAAATATTATACGGGATTTTGTATTTTAGACCCGGCGGGGAGCGGATGCGCGCTCTGTGATCTATCTGTGCGTGGCGATTTGTTTGTTTGAACACACACACACTCTTCTCTCTACGGCCACACAAATTACGCTCAAAACAGCTGTATTACAAGATTTTTAATTATTATTATGTATATTGTACACGTAGCCTAATTTAATCCTATTAGTAACATTATGTTCCACATAAGTAACTGTCCCATTAAAATGTGATTTAAATTTTAAGATTTCTTTAAATTGTATTAGCTCAGAGCTATATTAAGAATTACAATATTGCATTAATGTTCCAAATTTTATTTTGTGTTACCTTAAAACTTGGTTAACTTACTGGTTAGGTTAGATAAAAGATATTTTATATGGTGTAACCGGCACAAAAGTGACGTAATGGATGTTTTTCCGAAAAATACTCGCCAATTTATGATTAATTTTTAGTTCTTTGTTCTGTTTTTAAAATATTAATATGCTATTAGCTGAATTAAACAAATTAGTAATTATAAATAAATCGTTTTATTTGTATAAATGTTAAGTAAAAAAATTACTTAATGGAACGAGTTGTGGATGACTTTGAAACCAGATTGATATTTTAGTGTTTATTTTCATATGTATCTATACAAATTTTATTAAATTTAGTTAATTTATTTAATAATCTATAGGTTTACATCAATTTCATGCTGACTATCGTTCATTACAAATAAAGTTTCCACTTAAGTAACGGGCCACTTTTTTTGAAAAACGCCCATATACCTACCGGTAACCTTTATCGATACATAATATGTCGATGTTATCGATACACAAAATCGTAAGTAGATTTTATTTTATTATTATATTTATTTTTTTATTTTACAGACCTAAGTAAGTATATTAATTACCTACTTACTTATAACAACTTTACTATATAATCATTTAACTATACTTACACGTGAAAGTTTGTGAGGACGGATGTTTCTATGGATGGATGTTTGTTGCTTTTTTAAACCAAAAACTACTTAACCAATCTTGATAAAACTTTACAGTGATATAGTTTTACCTATATCAGAATAACACATGGGCTACTTTTAATCCAGGAACGTGGGTGAAGTCGCGGGCAAAATCAAAAGTAGGTATAAGAGAAAAATAACTCATTTTTTTTTCTGTAACTGTGTCAAAATTGTGCCCTAAATTGTTTCTTAATTCCGAATACTGGTAATTAACTCTTTGTTACTCGTGTTTTTTTTCTCATTATGTTATTTTATATATATAAATAAATAAATACGCTCAAGCCTTATCTCCGATGGAGTACGTCATAGCATTTGAATTCGGGCGTCCTATTGACAAATTATTCTACCTAAGTACTTATGTTTTGACAAAACCGAAATCTGCTACATCCTAGTATAATATGATATCTTAGATTAAGTTTGAAAGTATATTTTTCCCAAAGAGATTTAAATATAATAGGGCATAGAGGGGGCATTGGGAATATTTTCATACAAAACTTTGAAGCCTAAGCGTCATGTCCTTGTCATGTCAGTTAGTATGAACGCGAGCTGTCATTCGGTCGAAATTGTACTAGACTTATTCCACTTGGAATAACCTTTGACTTCAAATTTTCTTCGCTTTGTGTTCTATGCCCTATTATATTTAAATCTCTTTAAATCTAAATTATTTAATCAGTCTTTAAATTGCATAACATCTGCGCGTTATCTATCAATTCATCACACCAAAATCACAGTGTTATATTATACGAGATGTTTAATAAAGATCCCATACAAAATCTCACACTTGATTAGGCAACAATAAACCACCATAAAATTGGATTTTGGTGAGGTTATACCGTGGAGGTTGTGTGGTCGGGCAGCTCCTTGCTAACGTCATTCTCGGCGCTTGTCAGAACTCAAATCAGGCAGAAGGCGCGGTCGAAAAAAAAAATTAAAAAGTTGCGGCTTTTGCGCGGGGAAGATAGATGTGTTTTTAATTTTTTGCAAGATAGACATTGTTTCATTGTAATCATTTCCATTATTATTACAAAAAAAGTATGTATGTAATATTTGATATAGGTACCTACCTAATTAATTGTACCTAAGTATTTTTAAAATGTATGTAGAGCTATGAAAATTCATACGGGGTTATACAAACGGGGTATAAATTTAGATGTCGTTTTTTAACCGACCGCGCGAATGAGTTTATCAGCCTTTGTAGGTAGGTATGTAGTATTATTATTATCATGTATGTTGTTTCTTTTGTTATTGTCAAGAATGTCTGTTTTAGACAGTGTTTTAGATTTAACCTCGTTTTGTAATAAGGCCGACAGTGTTATCGGTTCGTTTAAAAAAATCTTCAAATACGCTGAAATGTTCAAAAACTTAAAAGTCCATTACTTTAAAACCTACCTACATACTCGTAGTTACTTAAACCTGCAAGATAATTTGGAAAAAAGAGTATGTGATTTATAAACAGCAAAAGGCTAACATTTACCGGACACTGGCATAAAGCACAAAATGTGCAAACGATACAAAAAAAAGGCTTACATATTAATGAACCACAAAATGTTTTAAATAAAAGTAAATTAATAAATTACAGACGTACAAAAATATTTCGCCAATCCGGCGGGCGTCACATCGCACCCGCGCCGGGCGGCGCCAACATTTGCAGGAGTGGATAATCATTGTTCTATTTGCTGTCGGGATTGAAGTAACTATTTGGTGAAATGCTTACAGTCTACTGCGCAAAGGAACGGTTGTTTAAAGATCCGGATTAATGTAACGTGACAGGTTTAAGATAAACATTGGTTATTGAAGGATTTTGGACTATTGCTGCTTAGGTATTTGTTTTTGGGTATCTGTAATGTTTAGCCTATTTTCAACAGTAGACGTTCTGTAGCTGAATTGATGATGATGAAGAACAGAAGTTCGCTTCCTCCTCCAAATTTCTATTTCGATTCATATGTTATCAGGTTACATTAGTTAGGTACCTTACTTAAGTTTTTGTACAAAATGCCAATTCCTACTAACTGCACATTCCGTTTCGCAGATCCTACCAAATGATAACGAGACAATTGCCATAGAAACAACCACCTATCCCATAAATGCACATCGAAAGCCAGAAAAACTACAATCGGTTATCACAAAAATCAACCTTGCTACGATGACACAAGAAATAAAATAGATTTGAATGAAGACGGGTGAGTACCCTCATGTAAAAAAGTCATTCACAATAGCATATTGCCCGGGTTATACGGAGGATGTTCATTTAATTCGGGGGTAATTCGATATTTTATTACGGGCATTGTTTAAACAATTGCGTAAGTGATTGTACGGGCGTACTCTGCACCTTGTCGAGGGCGTTATGCGGATGGTGAACCAAGATTTTGGCAGTAATGTATTTTTTTAAATTTTGAAATAATTGTGTGCATAAAATTTATTATGTCTCTTGCATCCCTAGTTTTATACTACAGGGTAGAAAAAAGACCATGGTTGGAGGGAGAGTGCCCTAAATGTTAACGATATTGTAAAGTGTACTGAAAGAAAGCATTCTTTTATTTTTAAAAATACATAAAACTATGTAAAAGTATCAAAGATTTTTGAATAATTAACTAGAATTTTGAAGAAGAACATGAACTTTACATAAAAGAAGTTTATGTTATTTGATTGATTATACAAAAGTATTTAATATTATCAACCCATATCAGTCCACTGTTCATCAATATATCTTTATCTACAACTCGCACTTCGTCGCTCAAAAAATAGACTTCATAATTTATTAAACTTTATTACTCCCTCCATGGTACTCTCTAGCTCACACCCATCCAGCCTATCCAGTATTGAGCGAGCATACGTTCCAAGGGGGTGCGGGGTGATATCGGGTTACCGCCTGCTCCCGCCGCTGCTCTCCTGGTGCCTTCTGCCAGTTTAGATAATTTTAGACGGCGCAAATCGAGGGTTGTATGGGATGAGAGGACGAAAGAATATGGAATAGTGAACTTTCCTTTACCTATTCCATTATATCTACCTATAGGTAAGGTTTTCCAACCTATCTCCAATCCTCGTATTTAGGAATTTTAATTGTCCTGTACTTACGAATTTAATGTTTCAGAAATAAAACCGGAAAAAAACGCAATTACATCGATCGTTCAGACGAGCGGAACTCAACGCGTTTCGGTGACGCAAATTTTGGCGCCAACTACAATGATTTCACCATTTTGTTTTTTCTGTCATTTTAACTTTTTTTTCGCCAATTATCGGATCGTCACGGCTGAGTGGGTTCGAGTAACTTGAGTATTGGACAGAATATCGAGTGTACTTCAGTTACACTTTCGTACTCTATAAAAGTGATACGGTCTAGTGGAGCCGAAGAGTGTCATTGTGGTATTGTCACTAAGTACCTATTCAAGCTTTTATCTGTCAAGAATTTGAGAATCAGTCAAGTGCTTTTGTAGGGTATTTATAAACTACTTATTCTGGTTTTACGAATCCCCTAGCGATGTTGATATAATTTAAATTACCAAGACATCATCATAGTCAACCGTAATTTTATGCAATACTTATATAAATATAAGTATTGCATAAATGATCTTCTGTTTACTTTTAAATTAAAAAATATAATTTATACTAAGGTAGTAATACATAAAGTATCTCAATGTGTTATACGAAATCGAATAAGACAATCTCATTTCGGTGGCAGTTTGTAGACGGAGATATCGAATCTTTACAATCATTCCTCTTGGAATGTTACGTAAACCTGTTACCTACCTGTTACGCGGAAAAGAGTTAAAAAGACAAAAAAAAAAGAAATTTAGTAGTCATTGTTTTGTTGTAAAAAAGAAATGCTTTCTAAAACAAACATGGACTTAATTTATGCGGCTTCCCAACCCTTTACGGAGGGTATCCGGGGGGTAAGTTAAAAAACAATGGGAAATGTACACCGCCATGGAAACCTTTTAGGAAGCACCTCCCCTTTCGGCGGGGCAAATAAAAAGTTGAGTTTGTTTTCCTTTTGCGCAACCAAATAAAATAAAGGAAAATCTCCTTTGTGAGTTTTGGGTTAAAAAAAAATACAGGCCACTTTTTATAATTTTTTCGAAGACAAAAAAAAAACAACCGCGCTAAAAGAATATATTAGAGGCCACAAAAAAAAAAGAATATATTACTTATAACAAACAATCTTTTTGTTGTCTACGCTTACAATACGGTACCACAAGTGTACCACATACGCGCTCTTCGCCACAAAATATATGTAAGTATTTATGATTAAAAAACACAACTCAATACTCTACACCTACCAAAATACAAAGACAAGTCTATAATCTACCTACAGACTTACAAAAAACAGTACTAGAAATACACGACATGGTCCAGACTCCATACCCTCTTTCTAATGAACAGCTCTATTAAAACTCCTTGAGACGGCAAACAATCTCTCCCAATGTTTAGTTTGATGCTTGCCCATTGTTCCATACGTTAATCTGTTTGTCTGTTTGTCCGTTTGAGTCCGGGCCGGGTCAATATTGTCACGTTGCCGTCTTTAATTTTGAGAGCCCCTTACCGGTTACTCTTGGGCAGCTAAAATGCTGTTGCGATCAATAAAGCAAAAGAAGGTTTATTTGATTAGCTTAAAATTTTAAAAATACACGATTGAGCCCTTTTATTGCACAGTTCAATTGTTTCAACCACACGATTACACTGTATCAAAATTAAATTACGAATTCAAATTGCAAATGTTAAATTAATAAAACTACTACAACATTAACCTTCTTCTGAGGGAGTGGGAAAAGCTATTGAGTAGGTACTAAGAAGACGTCTCAGTACCTAGGTACTCAATACATTTTCGATAATAAATTTTCGTTTTGACAGATCGTAAAAAAAAGTAACTCATTCAAACCATCCTTTTAAATTTAAGGGATAGTATGTGTTTTCAGTGTGTAATCTCAAATTTTATTGCCCAGTTTAAAGAAATAAAAAGTGTGTATTTACAGAAATAGTTTTTTGCAAGACACATTATTCGCCACATCCGCCAACAGCAAAGCAGTTTGTTGGCAGACGTAGGTCCTTTTATAAGCAAGGCACAAGGCGTATTACAGCAGGTAATATTAACATGTGTCATTTTTTCAGATACTTTTTCAAACTCGAAATTCATTTATTTATATTTTATAAAATTCTTATTTATAAAATACACTTTAACTCGTAATCGAATACACGATACGTTATTCAGGCAATATGTATTTATTTTAAAATAGAGCTTTATATATTAGAGAAATACGTTAAAATATAATATAACAGTAAAATAGAAAAAGCCGTATTTCACCATCTATCTACACTAATATTACAAAGAGGAAACATTTCTATTTTTGTAACGAATAAACTCTAAAACGACTGGACCGATTTTAAAAAATCTTTGATAAAGCTACAATATCCCTGAGCACCTAACATAGGCTATATTTTATATAAAACATTTTTTAGTCAAACGGTAAATTTTACCTGTTACTCTAAGCAGCATTTTAGTATCTATTCCACATTACTCTTAAGTGCGTGTCGATAATGTTTTGTTTGTCGGCTAGACCCAAAACGATGGTGTTTGCTTGATCAACCATTGTGTTATTTCAAGTGGCAGGCAATAGATCTTAGATAGAACACTAATACTTAGTTTTTTATAGGTATAGTCAAAAGATTTCAATAATAGGTCGGTAATCGTTTTCTAGTTATTGCAAATAGACTAGTTTTAGACTAAGCAGCTCTGATAAATTTACAGGTCTTGTCAGACAACCGACAATCCTCAGATATGCGCATGAAAGCAGGTAAGTAGTACTGAAATTTAATCATGAATCTGAGGGACTACTCCAATGTGAAAATCGCGAGAAAAGACTGCTGTTTACATTTGACAGTGTCAGTACTTATATTTAATTTTTTAACCAACTTGAAGAAGGAGATTCTTAATTCAACGCGTACAGTCAAGAGCACATAAAGCTTTACACTTGTAGTGCGAGTCTGACCTCTAAAGCGATTGTAATAAGAACGTTACAAAGTCCAATGTGTCAAGCTCCACGTGCTCTTGACTGTACCTATATTTTACAACGAAATATGTTTCAATACTTTGTCATCATATCAGTATGAACCGATTGATGGATGTAGATGAAGCACGAGAGGTGTGGCAGGATCCTATAGCAGGTCTATGCCTACCCCTTCGAAACGGCGTGAGCATATGTAAGTATGTATTGGTCTACCTTACTTACATTTCTTTCATACAGCCGAAACACATAACCCTCCTGATGCAGCCGGGTAAAAGATGCTCCAAAAAGTCAATGTGCCGTTGCTCTCAAAACAAGTGGTGTTGTCTAGGCGCGTAGTCACGATCCAAAACACACAACCTCTCACGTTACAATCGGTAAATGGACACCGCGTACGAGTGGCGGTATCAACACGAAATTTCTGTTTACATCAACCTGTACGTTTGTTTGTTGGTTAAAGATTGTTTTCGACTATATTTTTTTATGTCGTCCGGATGAAGGTGAGACATCTTCATAAGATATAGATTACTATGTGGTCTGTGTGTGGGTCAATTGTTGACAAGAATAGCTGCTTTTTTTTTAAAAAAAAGGAGGCAAACGAGCAGACGGGTCACCTGATGGTAAGTGACTACCGTCGCCCATGGACACCTGCAGCTCAAGAGTCACAAGTGCGTTGCCGGCCTTTGAGGTGGGAGTACGCTCTCTTCTTGAAGGTTTGAAGGTCGTATCGGTCCGGAAATACCGCCGGCGACAATTTGTTCCACAGATCGGTTGTGCGAGGCAAAAAGTTTCGTGAGAATCTTACAGTGGTGGACCGCCAACTATCCAGGTGGTGTGCATGATAGTTTTGTCGCGTTGAACGTTGGCGAAGCGCTTTTGCTGGTTTTTTATACACATGTAGATATTATTATTTTGTGAATATAGATGAATTTTAGTTTTCAGATACGTACTTTCAATACACAAATTGAAAGGTGTAACGAGAAGCTATAAATTATGAAGTACAAGAAATTTCTTCTTCATATAGAGACAGTTTCGAGTTAACCAAATCCAATCAAATATTACGGGTAATAAGAAACTTAAAATAAATTTTACGGTTCCGCAGACAGACAGACGGAAGAACAGCCGAGGATTAGTAATAGGGTCCCGTTGACGACCTTTGGAAACAGAACCCTAAAAAGAGTTTCGTAGCCCTTGATAGACATTGTCAATGGTCATGAAAACCGATTGTCACCTTTTATAGCTTGGAAAATAACCTTGTACATACAAGCGACCACAATTGTATTTTAAAACACTCCGTACTTTGTAAAGTTGACGTCAAATATTTGACAGCTCACCGGTAATTAGCAGTCAGCTTGAAATTATCTCGCATATTTGCCGAGAAACAGGTGGGCGGTCGGAGGATTGCTCACGTCTCCGAAAAAAAAGCGATATCGTTGTTTATTTCTGAACGTACTCTTACATACTTGTGCGGTATCATAGAATACCGCCTTGTTCTGTCCGTCTGTATGGCAGTGGGCACTATCTCATGAACCGTGATATGAGACAGTGAAAAGTCACCGCAACTTCAACCGATTTCAAATTTCGGGAAAACAGTATCTTTCATGGATGCTTTAACCAATGACTTAGTTATCGATTCGAACTTAAATTTATCAGTAGACAATTTATAGTAGGTGAATATTTTTAAAAGAAATATTAACATCCGTTAAGTTCATGCTCTGCATTAAAAGCATTTTCATTTTAATTTAGGGATACGCCACATAATGTCCGAAGTCACGTGTCTATCCACACGTTCCCTCTGTTTCCCCCAAGGCCCTAACAATGCAAAACCAAATTGCTTTACCGATATACAAACAAAATACATTGTAATTTCGACTTTAAGTTATTTGCAAATAGGGTTTAAGGGAACTGCGTAAAGGAACAAGAAGTTGTTTGTACAAAGTCGTCAAGCTGTGCTCTCTCTGTAAGTATAAAATCACCTATAAGGAGAGTTGGTAAGTACGACTAAAATGCGTGTTATTTTGCAATACTAAACTAAAATATATTAATAAGCAACAGATAGCAGGCTGAATCAACTTCAATAAATACTACTGAAGGCTTTTAATTTTTTTTGTATCCTTGGTTGATTATACTTATTTTGTAACATCACAATATAGTGGTGAAAAACTATTGTAATTCAATCAAAAAATTGTGTCTGGAATCCCAGTGGATTAACATTATTTGTAAGGTATCTGTTTGTTTGTCTGGTCTATCTAAAATTGTGAGAATATAGTCTGGACTCCTGTAATAAAATCAACACATTGTAGTCGGTTGCAAACGACTGCTTATATCGAGTGGGCGACATAAAATTCTCAATTTCACTGTTAGAGGATAGAGTTTTAACACCCATTATCCATGACTTATTTATTGAGTACTATATCCTACGTAGAACTTGATTATTTTGAAAATAATCACCTTTTATAAGAAGCTTGACCCTTGACAAAAAACACAGGTTAGGTACAATAGAGCAATTGACTGTAACGAAATTAATTTGCGAGTACCTAACCATCAAAAAGGTACCTGGCGAAAGATGACATATATCTATATACATGCCTAGTCAAGAGGCTTTGTATAACGTAAAGATATATCGAATAGAATGTCTAAAGATGTGTGCATCTGGATTGAGGGCCCACTTTTTAAATTATTGCGAAACGAAATGATACTTACAGGGCATTTACTTAAAATTATGTAAAACTTAAAGCAAATATTCTTAAATTTCTTAAACGTGAATCAAAAGAGTTATGGTCAAATAGCTTGGGCCCTCAATCCTGACGCCTGCATAAAACGGCATAGTCGAATTTCAGAAAGTACTATCCCTGGGATAATAATTTTTATTTGAGTATTTAGTTAGGAATTTGTTAAATACATTAAGAAATTGTCAAGTCTTAAGAATGCGACAATACAGATTTATGGCGGTTTAGCTTGGGCCCTCAATTCATCAATTTTGATATTGTAGAATCAGCAAAAAATAGTAGTTTTTCTAAGGAAAGATATTAATACGACTATAATATATTTGAGTTCCATATCTCGGAAAATTTGTTAAAAAGAAATAACGACACAAAAGTTAATTGTTAAAAAGTTATTGAAATTCGTATTTTTTCAAAACGTCTGAACTGAGGGCCCAAGGATTTTGTCAGTATTGACTAGGCTAAGCCTTCTACAATACCGCACTTTAGGCTAAGTATTTTAACAAATTCTTAACTAAAAGGCTACAAAGCGTCCATTCTTCTAAATGCCGTACTTTAGGAGAAAATTGATTTTCGATGTTTTATATGAGAAAATTCAGTAGGGTGACCATAATGTTTATCGTAAGTATAAACAAGTATTTGTTGTGATCATGTAAGTAGTATTTTGTAAAGCGCAGATACAATATATATAATTATACAACGCGTAACAGAAAAAGCGCAATTCCTCATACACCCCGGTTAGTAAATTAATATAAAAAAAGATGCAATCGAACTTTAGTTGTCCAATTTTCTTAAATATCGTTCTATAATAGTACGATTTCAATAGATAGCATTAAATTCAGCTATGCTAATTCATTTTTCGGAAAAATTTAACACATATTAAAAATAGATGAAATCGAATATGTAGTCGATACTGAACAAACTAATTTCAGGAATTGCACTTATTCTGTTACATATTGTATATAATATATAAAGCTCGATATAATTATATACGATTAGCTGTGCTGTGCCTTCACCTACGTATGCGTGGAAAAATAAAATGCCAAGAAAGTGCCAATAATCAATGAAATTATGTATTGGACGTATTAAAATTATGACCCTGTATATTAACAACTAGCAGTGCCTTGCGGTTTCATCCGCGTAGTTCCCGTTCCCGTGAAAATACGGGAATAAAATATAGCCTTTGTTACTCCCTGATAATGTATCTTTCCATTGGTAAAAGAACTTTTTAAATAGGTTACGTGGTCTAGGCCTGTTCCCGTGGGAAAATTATAGCACATGTTACTCCCAGAAAAGTACGCTTTCCACTGGCAAAAGATTTTTTTAAATCGGTAAAACCGATAGTATCGGAGCCTTTTTAATACAAAAAATCAAAACATTCCTCAATCCAGTATATTCCAGTTCCCTTGGGAATATCAAAAAAATCCTTCATAGCGGTTGTCTACGTACGACATAGAAGACGCCTACATAACATATTACGCCCATCGGCGTTGCCTGCGCGGATCTGGTTTATTCCCGTTCCCGTGGGAATTTCCAAAAATCTCTTCATAGCGGTCGACTACGATTTCTTTTTTCACCTGTTTTTATATTTTCCCGTGCGAATGAGATATTTTTCTGGAATAAAAAGTACCCTAGATGTTGACCCGGGTATTCAGTTATATCCATACCAAATTTTATCAAAATCCGTCTAGTAGTTTTTGCGTGATGCGTGCACAACCAGACAGACAGATATAGACAGACAGACACAAATTTAAAAAAATGTTGTTTTGGTATCTATATCGATAATTATATAGACTAGATAAAATAGACTCGTTAAAATTTTCAAAAAACATTTCATATACAGCCACGGCCCCGTTAGAGTTTTGTTTTATGTATAACATTTTTACATATTTAGCTTACAAATAAGGGTAACCTTAATTTGTTTTTAACAAGAAAATAAAAATAATATGAAACCCTGACAAAATCTTTATTCTTTTACATTATAATCTGCCAAAACATATGAAATAGTATGTATATAATTATATTATACTATCACTAATATGAGTCAAAACCCGAAATACACAGCAAAATGAAAATTAAACAAAAAACATGACGGGGACGCGCGTACGTCAGGCGTCAAAAATACGAATACTATGATAACCATTTAAATAACACCCTATAGTAATTATTGGATCACACAAAACGTAATCGCTTCCGACAACAACTTATGAAATATCTTATATGAGGGTACATGCTGATTTGTCTCAAAAAAGTAACAAAATCATATACACCCTACTGAATTTTCTCATATAAAACATCGAAAATCAATTTTCTCCTAAAGTACGGCATTTAGAAGAATGGACGCTTTGTAGCCTTTTAGTTAAAAATTTGTTAAAATACTTAGCCTAAAGTGCGGTATTGTAGAAGGCTTAGCCTAGTCAATACTGACAAAAACCTTGGGCCCTCAGTTCAGACGTTTTGAAAAAATACGAATTTCAATAACTTTTTAACAATTAACTTTTGTGTCGTTATTTCTTTTTAACAAATTTTCCGAGATATGGAACTCAAATATATTATAGTCGTATTAATATCTTTCCTTAGAAAAACTACTATTTTTTGCTGATTCTACAATATCAAAATTGATGAATTGAGGGCCCAAGCTAAACCGCCATAAATCTGTATTGTCGCATTCTTAAGACTTGACAATTTCTTAATGTATTTAACAAATTCCTAACTAAATACTCGAATAAAAATTATTATCCCAGGGATAGTACTTTCTGAGATTCGACTATGCCGTTTTATGCAGGCGTCAGGATTGAGGGCCCAAGCTATTTGACCATAACTCTTTTGATTCACGTTTAAGAAATTTAAGAATCTTTGCTTTAGGTTTTACAAAATTTTAAGTAAATGCCCTGTAAGTATCATTTCGTTTCGCAATAATTTAAAAAGTGGGCCCTCAATCCAGATGCACACCAAATGTTTAGCGCTCGACTTGTCATGTGCACGGCTTTAGAGCGCTACCAACTAAAATTGACTCAACACTCTATAGAAGTACCTATAGTCACTGCCACGTAGTTCTCAATAAATAGTATTATATCTATTTACGTTATCTGCATACCTATCTATCAATATCTATATCTATAGTGATATATAGATTTGTATTTTTTTATGTTTGTTACGAATAATTTAGGGGTCCAATGTATCTCGTGAAATGTGGGTATATCCAGTAATGGAATACCTCTGCCTACCCCCTCGGGGATGAAAGGCGTGAGATTATATTATTTATTATTATTACGAATAAACTATAAACTACTGGACCGATTATAAAAATTCTGTCCCCAATGGAAAGCTGGAAAATCCCTGAGTAAAATTATGCCGATAGGATTTTATTCCCGTATTCGCACGGGAACGGGAACTACGCGGGTGAAACCGCGCAGAACCGCTAGTCTTCGTATAAAATTACATTGAATTATTTTTCGAATTTACGGAATCGCAACAGCTTTCGATTTACATTGATTAATTGTCTTTAGAAGTACCAGGCATTCATAATCTGTAAGGATCGAACTCGGCGATATAGTGTTCGGTCTTGTGAGCGTTTTCACGAAAGCCAGATGCAAGTAACCTGATATACTGGCAGGTTTTTTATTTATTCTCGTTAGAAGCTTTCCGCTCCCGAAGTTGAGGCTTTTAAAGGAAGTTGTATTTTTTTTATCCTTGATAATCTATTTAAGACCAATAACGATTTTAGGTATTTTTTTATTTTGCTATGCAAGACTTTTTTTTCACGTAACTTGTTCAAAATAAGGAATAAGTGTACAGAATACATTATTTTCCGCAATTATTTCATTCCAATATTCACACACTGCTGATGAATAGAGTTTACTAATACACCGAAAAAAAATCGGTTGTCTGTAAAGTCGGTTTACTGACGATAGTTGAACGTGACAACGTCATAAGAAAATACTGATGGAATGAATTGTGCCTCTTTGTCGCTCGTTGCGCGCTCTCGCTTGCACTGGAACGCCGCATACGTCATACTTTTTCGTGCATGCAGCCGGCTCCACCGAATTATAAGACGTTGTCACGTCAAAAAAACAAATATAGTTCTCATGCCAATATTTTTATTAAAAACCTAAGTACATATTATTAGTACCTCGACGGTGAAGGAGAACATCGTGAGACATGTATAACAGCACCCTTGTCCTTTGATGGGCTCACCACCTGCAATGTCCTAAAAATGCAGGGGTCAAAATAGAGTACAAATATTGGTGTTTTGATATCTACGTCGATAACTATCTACACTTCCGCTGAAATTTTCAAAAAATATTTCATGTAGGAGACACGGTCTCGTTAGAGTTTTATTACTCGTAATTAATCACTACATAGTATAAAACAAAGTCGCTTTCTCTGTCCCTATATCCCTATGTCCCTTTGTATGCTTAAATCTTTAAAACTACGCAACGGATTTTGATGCGGTTTTTTTTAATGGATAGAGTGATTCAAGAGGAAGGTTTTTGTGTTAGCATTGCACCCGTGCGAAGCCGGGGCGGGTCGCTAGTAAAATAATAATTACGAATCTCACCATTCCCGCTATCTTTGGTGATGAAAACCCAGGAACCTCTCATAGTGTCATGTTCCCGTAAATCCAGGTCCGTGAAGCCCCTTTCCCGTTACCGTGACCAGCGTGACCATTTCATGCTCCAGCTGCCCCATCGCACAGTGGGTCGTAGTGGAGGTAGATTTTCTAATTTAATGTCGACTTTTATAATTTTTAGTCAGGTTTCTATATAGATGCTGTTGCTATCGTATGAAAATCTCTCTCTCTTTGTGGTTAGAAAATTGATCTATTAGTAGATTTTAAACAAATAAAACTCAATTTAAAAATGTTATTACTATCGTACTAGAGCGAAGAAGAGAAGTGGCAAGTATAGGTACAAATACGGCAATGAGAAAGAATGTAAAATCAAAATGAAAGTCGGCAGAGGTATTTTAATTCCTGGATTTACCCATTATGTAACCAAATTAAGTATTAAGTAAGAATTTATTAAAATAATAATGCGTTGAGGAGTTTCTTGCCCCGCTTCTTCTCCTCAACCATACATGCTAAAGTGGTGGAGTTGAAATGGCTCAATAAGTGGAATTATAAGACCCCTTCGAATAAAAACATTTTGATTTGATTTACAATATCTGAACATTTAATAGTACATTATGGTACAAGTGAGTAAAGTTGGTGATTACCGCTGAGGCGCCATTGAGACCCGAGCCGTAGGCGAGGGTCATAAGAGAGCCGAGGACGGTAATCATCAATACACACGTGTATCATACGACGTTTTTCAACACACTTGTGAATAAATAATACTAAAAAATCATTTTAAAATAATCATTCGCAATGGCGGGGAAAATTAATTGGTTTTCCAATTTTTTATTTATATAATTTGGAAAAGGCAAAAGGATCTAGGCCCATACAGCCTCGTTTTCCTATGCGCTCGCATCTTACAATGGCGATCGGCCATGGACTAAAAAAATTAGGTTTCTTTTTCTTTGGTTTGTCGTGGATAGCGTTTTAGCCACGTACAAAATGGGGTATTTAAAGTTTTTACAGAGAAAACCAAAGTTATATTTGAGTGAAAGTTTTGTTTATTAAACACGTACAAGTTGAAATGATCTATTTAAATACGAAGTTGCATGAAATGAGCAAGCCATATTTGTGTATTAATTTATTAGTACGATTGAATACGATCTTTTTTGTATCGAAACTTTTTTAAGAACAAAGCAACTCTAGCAACAAAATTGAAAAAAAAAATCTATAACTCACTAGTGAATAATAGCAAACAAAAAGTCTCAGTTTGATTATAGGTGTCATTATGTGCCTAATTGCAGTGAAATTAGAGCCACTTTATGAGCAAGTGTGTTGAAAATAATATTGTCCACGTTTCCCGCAACTCGGACCAAAGTGCGGGCAGCGTGTGACGACGGGCTGTGGTTTCCGCGCTCCGCGACACATTTGTGGTTAGCCTGCGTGAAACTTAGAACACACTGTACTTCAACTAGACCGCGATACGACTTTTATTCTTACGTGAAACTATATAGGGTTGTTATTCGAGCGACGTTTGGGGTTGGTTTAAAATTAGATCTAGTAGTAGTCCTATGAGTATGATTCATAAATTCATCTTTGTTATAAAGGGCTCATTAAAAGCATAATAGTGTGTTTCGAACAATTTTGTCTGATTAAGTAAGACAGGTGTGAAGCTAGCCAATATAACCATATTTTTTTTATTAAGAAATCGAAACAACAAAACGTACTTTTAGAAAACATTTTCACTTTGATAATTTTTTTTATATACAATGACACCGCATTTTGCATTTTGACAATGTCAAGTAATTAAATTTTCAAGTCTTTAGTTTACAAAAAAACTGTTTTTTTAACACTTTCACTCCCTTGCTTATCTACACTAAAATGATAGAACTTTTACTGAAGACTTCGTTGAGGCTTCTTGAATAAATGTCCATCCCTCACATTTTATCGAATTTGCCAATCACTGCAAACTTTCACGGACACTTGCCACATATTATACTATACTATCACTAATATGAGTCAAAACCCGCCAAAGGAAAATTATACAAAAAAACATGTCCCTCTTCGGATTCCCGCCAAAAATCCCTTTGATCATTTATATTGCAAAAAGTTTGTTATTGAAAAAATAAGACCGTATTCACTACTACGTATATAGCAAAAAATCCCAATTTGAAACTCTGGTGTTAAACTGTTTCTAAAAGGACGTTACTAACTCTATGTTATTTCCTTATAATTTTAAATTTATTTTATGTGTTGTGTCTTTATCGACAAAAAAATCCTTGTGACGATTTCCACAAATAGCTTGTTCTTTTACTATTCAAATTATTGTAAATTAATCAGTAGGTACTACAAGTAAGTAATGCTGCAAAACTATCATTAAAAATCACTGGATAACCTTTAATACGGGAGCGTGCCGCGAAACACGCTGTCATTATGGTAGCCCTGCCACGCGCAGTTTAATGGAATTAATTATTTGAAATTTGGCAGCCCTGTTACCCTAACAACATAATTTGACGTGTGCGCTACTTCTGATCTCCTGGTATAATAAATGATTGGTGTGATGGTCCATTGTATTTTTTGTTAATTGAATATGTTTTTAATACAATATGCGGGTGAAAATTGGATTTTGATTCCAAGGTCGTAAGTCCAATTTGGAAATTGATTTCGGAAATTGTTATCTTCCATTTCACTCAACGTAACCATTACACGTATTACGTAGCTACTTGTAAGTTGTGTTGTGACACAAGAGGTACAAGATTATCCAATAAAAATTTTTAATATACTTACAATAGAATAATCATCAAGGTTGGATAACTTTGTAAAAAATATACGTGGTCGTCCATAAAAAAGTATATAGGTAGTCATCGACTTGAGAACCACCTCTTTTTTTACTCAAAAAATAAGTAATACATCGATTACTAAAACACCAAAAAAACCTCTACGTCTAAAACTGCGTTCAAGTGCAGTCGGGTAAAAATGTAGCCCTATAAGACTCAGAAGATTAAGATGCGATAGGCACCCTGGTAGATAATAATATTCTCGTAATCGTAAATATGCGTAAAAATTTGGTTTGGTGCATATATTCGATCCCTACAGCCGGATCTCGTACTATTATAGCGATTGGTCTGTTATTTTTTTAACCCTCTTAGCACACACGTTGCAAAAATTTTGTATGCTTTTTATAATTGTCCCTTATTATAACGTTCATGAGTGATTATGAGTACTGATTACAATAAATGCAATACAAAAAATACTATGCTTAATTAATGTATAAATTTTTTCCTAGTACATACATAATATTTCTTCCATTATCATTATTTTGTAATGCGGTTCGCATCGGACGCGCGTCGAGGACTTTCCAAACAAATGGAGGGATCTTTTCGGAATGTTTGTTTCCATTGCCCCTTTTAATAGAACAAACAGTTTAATGGCTGCTTTTGTACTGCGGCCAGCCTCCATTTGAGGGATCGATCAATTCGCCGTTTGATTTGATCATCCATTATTAACGAATTTTTAAAAAAATATTTTGTTTTTGCCACCCTTATTTCAGCCTATTATTTTATTGAATGCTATTTGTAATTATTGCTTAAAATATATTTTTTTTAGGCAAAACGTATTTTGTTTAAAAGTTCTTTTCTAAAGTAGCACAATCTAGTAGAATAATAACATTAATAACAAAAAAAAATATATATTCGAAATGAATTATTATTATCTACCGCAAACAAAATATTTGACGAAGCATGTTGCATTTGTAATTATTAGACCTCACTAGTTCTTTGTGATCCGAAATGTGTTTAAGTTGTGCATTTTTTTTAGATCTAACTGAATACAAAATATATCTATTTCGTCACATACTTAAAAGTTTGTATGTCTCATAAATTTCTATTCTAAGATAGTCTAGTAGAGATGGAGAAACCGTATGCCCGTTGAGATTTGGGAAAATTACAAACTTTTATATGAACTTCCTCCATACTCTATTCAACCCCCTTAGGGGAGGAATTTTCGAAAATCCTCTCTTAGTGCTCATTTACATTATAAAGGGAACAACTAATGCAAAAATGTATGTATTTTGCAAGAACCCGCTCTGTCACGCACCGTGTTTGCCTAGAGCATCCCCGAAAGTGGCGGGGTGGTTCAGCAAATATGGTATTCCTGTTGGGCCACCTCCGCGCAAACAGCCGGCGCCGGACTGACGCGAACGACCACCTGCCCGTAACCATTACCGAGTAGTATTATAATCTAGACATTATATTTAAAAATTTGGATAGTATTATAACAAAGAGATTAAAATATAATAGACTTTAATATATTTGTATTATAATGAGGAAAATTCCAAATATGAAAAGAAACGGAAGATATTTTAACTCGGGCAATTTTGAATTAGGAATGAAACTCCGGCTTCGTCACATTTTATTTATTTATTAAACAAAAACATTTTTCAGTTCCCTGCAAAACTGTATAACACAGTTTGTCTGCAGGTATGAGTCTCTGGTATAATATTATCTTTTACATTTTAATTTATTATCAGCTGTCAAAATGCAAAGGAGTTGTGGCAGTGTGAAGTGGCACCATAAATTGTCATTTGAAAATATTCTCTGATGTTTTATTGACTATGTGCAATGAAGAGTATAATATGTTACAAGTAGGTCTGCATCTGAAGAGAATCCAAAAGGCCACCGGTGCTCAGACCTTGTTTGCGAACACTCGGCGATGTGTACTCCCTCGCGCGGTCGATATGGCCACTCGAAGTAGTCTACAGGATGAAGATTTTGCAGTTAATTCTGTAACGGCCAATGACGTTTAAAGAAAAAGGTTATCTAGGAACGAGAATGATTTTCTTCCAACCTCTTTGGTAACAACCTTTTTATTTAAAACGTTTCTGGTTGTTTAATACTCAAAGGTTCTGGTTGACCCAATGACATTTTAGATGTAAGTAAGTAAAAACTCTTTGTTGTACACCAATAAAAATATTCAATAAGTGACACAATGATAAAAAAAATACAATAGGCGGTCTTATCTTATGCAGACAAGTTAAACTATGTTATTTGTTGCCTGTCATTACCAAAAAACTATTTTTGGTTTCATTAATGGCAAAGATAGAGCAGTCAAGCATCAGCGTCCCACGGGCACTTAAGTAAGGACAATAGATTTTAGTTGATTTTTATTATTTCGTTACGTGACGGGACTCTCACAGTTGCCACTAAATAAGTGGCAATAGCATTTTGCCATGTATGAGAGACAATATTTGTATGATCGTTAATTTTAGATTACATTTCGTACTCCAAACAATAGAGAAAAAACACATTTCCCGATAACAGGTTCGTTAAGCGTCTAATCAATTTCTGCCAAAATTACCAGATTTTAATATCACAAAATTTTGAACGCTTGTAGGTACTGCATCTACCTCAGCCTATATAGAAAATCATTGGGCTTACGAGTTAATAATTTTATTAGGAACTAGCGGTTCTGTGCGGTTTCACCCGCGTAGTTCCCGTTACAGTGGGAATACGGACATAAGATACAGCCTATGTTACTCGGGGATATTCTAGCTTTCCATTGATGACAGAATTTTTAAAATCGGTCCAGCAGTTTTTGAGTTTATTCGTAAGAAAGATACAAATCAAATACTCAAAGGCAACCTAAATCCTATTTAGTAATTTTTGGAATTGTTTCTAAGACAAGCGTTTTTGGGTCTCTCTGACTACGAGGGTTTAAGTTAGGTACTATTTTTAATAATCAATTCCCCATGTTGTTTAGCAAAAACTCAAATCTCTTACATGTTGGATGATAATGTCAATAAGCCAAGGTCTTTAAACAACGGTCTGCAAGAGTCAAAGCGAGATATTCCCATTATTGCTCTAATACATTTTTTCTGCTCAATGAAGCTCTAATCACGTTTGTAGATACTGTTGGTTCAGAGTATGATACCGTAACCGATAGTAAGATAATTCTTCTTTCATATAGTATATCTAAATAAGATCTCAAACATCCGCATCCGCATCCGTATCCGCGGATGTGAGCCTTCAAAAATCCGCATCCGCATTCACATCCGCGGATGTGAAAAATCGGCATCCGCAACATCCCTGTTACAAACATATAAAAATACAAATCTTTCCTATTATTATCTATTAATATAAAATAGTAGGATAGGCAAAGTACCTATCAAATTTTATACCTCGAATGCTCAGGTGGTTACATTTGAAAACGTCAAGTTTCTATTCATTACTTTCCTGAGAATTCTACCCCAATGTGCTTAAACCAAGGGTTGAAACTCTATAGTAAAAAAACTTTTTCTAAAAAGGTTAAGTTTACATGACCATTAATTTTCCATGACCCTTACGTGTCTTAAAAAATAGCTTCTAATCTGAACAAAACATAAAAGGGTTGATTTTAAAAAGTTGCAAAATCTTAAGTAACCTTTGACTTTTGACCTTTACAGCAAAAGAACAATTTAAAATCACAAAAAGTCCCAGAAAATTGCAATTTTTAACCCTGCAGTAAGAATACACAAAAAATTTTGCACCTTTTTTTTATTTATTGTTATTTTTAGTACAAATCCCTTGTGTCATTTCTAAGGCGAGATTTAGAAAGTTTGATATTCGTGGGAGCAAACGAGTGTGGTGAACCGTGTCGTGTAATTTACTGGTACCTCTAGATGAAGCTAGGCAAAAATGTGGAGGGCCGTATTTTATAGTAATAGCATAAGTATGTAGATCTATTTTTAAGTTTTTAGGCAAATGGCAAGTAATATCTTATAAAATAATATGTAAGTTAGTATAATTGTTATTATTTTAATGCCTTTATAAGGAATGGTGGATTTGTCCAACGAAGGTTCGGATATTATATTTCAAAAATTAAATGTTATACAGTTATTGCGATTTAGCCATAGTATTATGCCCGTACTTCCTCATGTGTGAGGAAATACCCTTAGCTCAGCAGTGAGCTGTTACAGGTTCATCATAATGATAAGGATTAAGAACATTATAACGATACTAGATATTATTTACCAATATCCGATTTACTAGCATAAACAACTTTTAAAAAACAATCTTAAATTGTATATTGTAGGTATTGTAGGTACTTGTACTTGTACATTCAACTTTTTAACTTAATAATAAACAGACAGAGGAACATTTAGAACGTTTAGGGGTCCAATATATCTCGTGAAATGTGGGTATATCCAGTAATGGAATACCTCTGCCTACCCTCTCGGATTATACAGAGGAACATATTCATCAAGTTAAAAAACGCCTACAAATCCCAGTGCATTTTGAAAGTACCGGCCATGGTACGGGACGTTGCTGACAGCTGATTGACATCTTACTCGCTCAGCGTCAGCCATATTTATCTTATTGCTTTCTACCAAATTACTCTTGCGACCTCCTTCGCTTTCATGCTGCCCTGGTACTTACAGTTTAGGTTGATATTGGTTTGAAAGGCAACATATTCAGCACATAAACAAATTTGTTCAGAATTACTAATGTAATGAATGACTAACAGGACAGAACTAAACTAAATAGTGGCTAGAAACGGCCCAGCTGTCTCCGGTGGCGGATTGCTTTACTTTTAATTCTAAATGGGTTTTAATTAAAAATTGTGCCTGCCGTGAAGACGTGTTAAAAGATGTCATTTATAATAATATGTAGGTATGCGTCAAAAGTTACATAAACATATTTCGCTTTAAGTCTCAGACCATGAATCACAGACAAAATAGATTTTTAATTGTGTCTCGGTCCCAATTGGAACCGGCGGTTCTTAACTGATTAAATCAAAAAATGTGCAGCATTTTTTTCAAAAATATTTCCTAACTTTAAGTTTGTCAAGAAAATAAATATACATTTATTTACAAAGAAAATATACATTGATTTACAATAATTACAGATAAAAAATGTCCTCCAAAGAGGAACCATGTGGGACAGTGCCCAGAAGACTGGCAGCATTCCCTCTCTGGATAGCTAGGCTGATCCTTTGACAGAGATAGCTGCCAGCCCTCTGGTCACCTGAAGCCTCGACCAAACGCACTGACAGCTCTTTGAGGAGCTGCCGCGCCCCCGGACCCCACGGTCCCATGGTCTCCACCCCAAACGGCACAAATATGTAGCCCTCATTGAGGTCGGCATATTTGCGCCGCTTCAGGCGTTCAGCGGCCGCAGCCGCCGCGCCAGCGCCCACAGAGGTGGCATCGATGTGGGATGGGGCCAATGTGTCGGCACATGTGGCATCCCACACCATGGGTAATTCTAATTCAAATACTAAATAATAGTAAAGTAAAAAATAATTTTATTGTTCCCAAAGGCCAAGGGGTCAATCAATATTACTATTGCACTTCCAAAGGGTTAACAAACGCCGATAATTTTTGGCATTGAAAAATAACAAAAGTTGACCCTTTCTACGATTGCTTGTCCATATTTCACGAAAAGGTGACAGGTAATAAAAAATATATTTCTTTTTTTTCGTCGGTAACTCAAAACCGCAACGCACATGCGTGAACGATTTGTAAGAAAAATACACTTTTTACAATATTCCCTAATTTCGTGCAAAAATATCAAATTTCTTTTCTCTATGGTTTGTGAACAGTAAAACTTTAGTTTTCGGCCGCCGGTTCCTATTTTGAACATGTGTTTTTGATATAGGTTACTTATAGAAAATATTTTTAGAAACAAAGGAAGTGTCAGTCTTCGTTTTAATATTGTGAAAAAAAGCAACAAAGTAGGTATATGAACTTGGCTTTTATTATTTGCATTATTTAAGATTTAGTTATGATATTAAAAAAATATATTCATAGTAAGACATCAGGTAATATTATATTCGCAATAAATATTAAACAGTAAGAAATTGAAGATGATGACAGAATCAGTTTTCAATTGTCTTATTTTCACCGGAACAATTCTAAATTTAAAACTCCACTCAAAAATAACTGCGGCTTCCGAACGTCAATTTACAAAAGTAAACATTCTAAATTCGAACGCTCATTAAAAAGGATACGCAGAAGTGTCCTATCCCGGTCCTAACGTGTTTTTCGAACGCGGTCGTTACGACCGACATTAGGTGTCAGATAGCAAAAATATTTGTCATGTCACTAAAGGGGTTGGAATGGTTTTCATCAGCTGACAAACGGATAAACATGACGAAAATCTTTCTAATTTAGATAGGTAAGTAAATTAGAGTTATTAAAAAAAACTTTTATTACGTGCTAACTTGGGTTCTGTGCACTAGTCCGTCTCGGAATAAATCACTTGAGTTGACAAATCCATTCGCTTCACTGATTTTCCATCAATTCCATTCAAACTACCAAAACAATACGCTCATCAACCGTTCGGATCACACACGTAACAAAAAAACGCTAAAAAACAAAACAGGCTTGAAGACAAAAGTCCTTTGACTTTTTCTACACAAAAAAAAAAAGAAAAATTAAAAAGAAAAGTTGAGGCCGCGCCATACTGTCTGCTATCCGGTTTCGAAGATATTAAGTTACGGCTCAAACGAAGGTTTTACTTTATTTACGGGATATAAAAAATAATAATTTTCATTATTGAGATAGTTTGTGTTGAGGAAATTTTTACGGTTGTACGCTTTAAAGTGTTATGTTATCGGTGAATAAAATTTAAATGCCGAACCATTTTAGATTTCTGAAGGTTTTCAAAATGGGTGGGCCGAGGGAGCTGACTGTGCGGTGGACATAAGTCTTATTTCAAATATTATTTACCATCGCGGCGAGTTCACGATTTAAATATATTATTATTACTATTGCGTTCATGTGTTTCTTTTCTGTTTCGTTTCTTATTGTTTTGGAACGGTTTTAAGATTCTTTACTGAATTTGTCGGGTCTTATAAAACCGTGATTTGAAATCTTCATCGGTAAATATCGTAAAGATGTTGTTTGATATTAGGTATATAATAATTTAATCAAAATAAATATGTACATAATATAGGGAGTTGTGTTTTTGAAGTCGTAGGAAGCAACTCTTTTGCAGTTGGGTTTCAATCATTAATGAGAATAATATTAATAATTTAATAATAAAAGTCTCTAGTTTTGATTTCGTTGACCACAAAATGCCACGGGTGTGTATGCAGAATGTCGAATAAATGTTATTTCGGATAACATTTATTATAAAACTATTTGTTTTATTATTCAATTATAATAAACTAACTTTATTAATATTAATAACAGTACCAGGCGCCCACAACTCGGGCGTAGGTAAATAAAACAGTTCCAGTTAAACTGAGTCAGCACCGGCTGTGTTGACGCGAGTGGCGCCTGCAAGCCGCGATAGCGACCAGTCGTAAGCACTTATGGGGCCCTGGTACATAATTATTACAATTATTAATTAATTGTTATTAATTTAATTAATTATGTAATGTATTTTATTTAGTTCGTGGTAATTCGTTGTATATGACGTCTTATACATGTACGCCGAGCGAAAGGAGTCAGAAACCGATAGGTACAATTGACTCGACATTAGGAGGTCAGAGTCCGACATCTTTGAATCCATCGTTGATAACCATAAGAAGGGGTGGAACCGATGGCAGAAAGAATAGCCTCATCTACACAACTGTGGATGAATGTGGATTGAAAAAGATACAATTATGTACTAAAAAGGTACCTACCTACCCAATCTAAAGTAATAATCTAGACCAATCAGTAATCACAAAAATTCCTCATGCCGCTGTAATAGGACACTTGACAAATTCTTAGAACGACATTGTTTATCGGTGTAACGGTTTTGTAGATGCCGACAGATAACCCAGTTTTGCAATAGTTTACATTCATAAAAGTACATTTTATTGTAAAAGTCGTAACCTTGGCAATGGTGACGTGTGTTGCAAAGATAATGCAGTGTAGAGCGTAAAGGCGGTCAGCATGTAATGGCCTATTTAAATTGTTAGGTACATAAGTACATCTTTTTATATCATCGTATTTTCAGTCAAATGTCATACATGTCCACATAGTGGATGGACCTCCATCTCTGCACTGGCGTCTTGATGTAGATAACGTCTTGTCAATTATTTATTCAATAATATAATTATGTTCAGTTGACAAATGTAGGTCTACTTTATGTTATCAATTATCCAATGAGCGCGATATAGTCTATTTATAACAACGTTCTTATCTTCTCGTATACTTTGTGATATTGTAGCTTATTAATTCACGCTTTGTGATGTAAAGACAGCTACTTTTGACCATTACGTGTACTTATGTACAGCAGGCGTATTCACGGAGGCTCGACACCGTTTCCGTTCGATTCAGATCGCGTGAAAAATTTTCCGTAGTTGAATCTATCGACTTCGGAAACTGTATTCTAGGCCGACAACCAGGGAAAATTTTCCGAATCTTTATGTCAAATATGACATTCGTTTTCGATACCGACATCTGTGAATAGCCCATCTTCGACAGATTTTCCGATTACGAGTCGAATATCGAATATCGAAGCTCCGTGAATACGCCAGTTTATTTAAACTGGTCTGTCGTAATACGGTATTTTTAAGCTATTGCATAGCTTCTATCGAGGGCCTTGAGCGCGGGGACCGAATCCAGAAATTCCGTAACGAAAAAAAACCTCACGCTCCCCACTCCGACGGGCACGGAG
Organism: Ethmia dodecea; assembly: GCA_963855545.1. Classification (NCBI taxonomy): domain Eukaryota; kingdom Metazoa; phylum Arthropoda; class Insecta; order Lepidoptera; family Depressariidae; genus Ethmia; species Ethmia dodecea. Next base: position 9,279,019 of record OY979458.1, on the reverse strand, counting down.
GTGTGGCTTGAAGGCCGTGCATTGTCTTACGTCGTTTCTTTTCGGCAGTCTTGTTGATACAAAATGCTATGCAATAGCTTTACCGCGGCAGTCCCCGACTGCCACACGTCTTTTTTTTTCTTGTATTTATTTTATTTCTAAAAGGCAGATTTTTCAATCGTCACATAAATCTTTTCTGGAGAATATATTGATGTTGTCACTGTCTGACACAATAGAAAGGAAAAGTGACAGGCGATGTTTATTTTTCAGATAACTTTTAACTGACTATTGAAAAATCTGCCCTAAATTAACTATTTTTATAATTTAATCTCGTCAATGGATCGCATGCTGTGGTTCTCTGTTACTAGGACAGCATTTACCATTTATTATATTGTACAATAACTTTATCGAAATTTCAGTCTATGACCTGTTGATTAGTAGAGTACCTAACTCTAATAAATAAATGGTTGAGGAGGCAAATAAATCCCTTTTTCAATTCTACTCAACGTCAGTTATCGATGAGAAAAACCGTTCTGCAATTTCCAATTCTTTGCCAACAAAGTGCCCATTCAGCGTCCACTCGGAGTCCAAGTAGCGATTGAATACAATCAGCAGATTTACCGTGGGAATGCACATTTGAGTACGTCGCTACTTTTGTATAAATGCAAATTCTGGAAGAAATAATTATTGGAATGGAGATGAAATGGTAGTGAGCTAGCTAGTTAGAAATAAATCGTAAACAATCGATCGGGTTTCCGTTGCTATAAGGATTTTTAGAAGCTCTTGTTGGCTTCACAGGGTAATATCTGAGACCAACAGAGAATGCAATAAATCTTTGAATCCCTCGGTTTCCAAAAGGTTCTGCCTAATTTAAGAATAAATAAAAGTGTGTACCTATACGGGTATGTTGGCTCAGTTGATAGTGACTCTGCCTTCTGAGTCAGAGGCCATGGGTTCGATTAAAGCCTGAGTTCGAGAACATGGCTATTAATTTCAATGTTTTTATGTATTTAAGAATATTTATCTGTAGTTTAGTACCCATAGTATACACGGTCTGCCTAAGTTGGACTAAAGAACCCTGTGTTAATGTGTTCTACATTTTAATTTATTAAAAAGCCTTTAATAACCGCTTTTGATCTCGTGAAGTCTTATAAAAAACAGCTCCCATAACCTTTTTTTAATCCTAGAAAGTGTACCCCACTGTCGGGCTAGATCAAACCGCAATGGCTCAGTTACCCACCGGGTGTAAGCGCGGAACCCGTACAAGGTTCGACCCGGGTTGAGTCAACACGTTCTAATGAGCAAATAAACACACAGGATGTGGTAAGGATTTCCTTTCCTGACTTTAAATCTTTTTTTTAATATTCCTTTTGATTTGTCGTTCATTGTCAATAAAAAATACAGAGAAATATATGAGCAGTTTCCCTACTTAATATTATAAACGCAAAAGTTTGTTTAGATGGATGTCTGGATGTATGGATGTCTGGATGGATGTTTGTTCCTCTTTCACGCAAAAACTACCAAACGGATTTTGATGAAACTTTACAGTTATACAGCTTATACATCAGAATAACACATAGGCTATATTTTAGCCCCGTATTCAAACGGGAACGGGAACTACGCGGGTGAAACCGCAGGGTGCTGCTAGTAAAAAATATATGTATCAATGTCAAAGTGAAAGTCAAAAGTTTTTATTCAATTTAGGGGCTTATAAGTCCTATTATTGAAAGTCATTGTGACTCTACCGCTTCGGTATGTATAGTTGGGGAGAAGAAGCGGGGCAAGAAACTCCTCAACACATTATTATTTTAAACAATCAATAGAATACAAAGTACAAGTTACATGGTTTTAGTGCTTTGCTGAGCTGAAGATAATTTACTTAAAATAACTAGCTTTTACCCGCTTCTCCGCTCACGCACGTTTATTTCACCCCCATAAGGGATGAATTTTGCAAAATCCTTTCCTACACTGTATAAGCTATCTATGTGCATTTCAAGTATCTAGACCCAGCGGTTTAGGCTGTGCGTTGATATATCAGTCAGTCAGGTTATCATTTTATATATATAGATAATCAAACCGATATGAATCCGTATAAGCCCAAACGCATTTGATAACATCTTTTAAGCCAATTAAGGTCCCACACTGATAGTGTAAGGATAATAACATGGCTAATATATTCCCATACCGCGTGGTGTGCGGTTACAGGCGGGGTGGCATATGAATTAGGTAACTCACAAATCGGTGGGCCTATACCCATGGGTCGTAGAGGCGTATTATTGAAATTGAGAAGCGAGTATCTGACTGTGAATGTGTATTTTAAAAGGATGAAATGGTTACATAATGAAAGATCAATGAGTCAGACAGAAATTAAAACTTACTTACAGTAAAATGTTAATTTTCAAAAAATACATATTAATAATAATAATAGTAATAATATATTTGTTAACACTATGCAACACAACGCACAATGGTACGTAGGTTTTGGCAATCTGTACTAGAAGTGTAGGTAGTTACATATCAACCGTAATGTGTTAAAGGTTTTTATTTCTGCTATCATTCTTTAAATTAAAATATTACGTTTAACTTCAGTAACAAATAAGATAAGAGGCTTGTCAAACCAGACCCACATGTCACACACGTCAATTATTGGCCCTGTACCTACTTTCGCATAATGGTATACCTACATTACCATTTCGTGAAATAAACTAACCTAACCTAACCAAATCATGAAGTGATCATTTCTAAGATTTGGCCACGACATATTATACTCTTCCTACACGAGTATCCTCTCGACAGAGTATCCTCTCTTTCTAAAATTACATAAATAGTGTAAAGTATGTCTCTTTTTAATCTGGCTCATTCAGCTCGATTCAATTGCGATATTTTGTTCGCAGCTTACTATTTCACAATGGTTTGGAAGAATTAATTTAAGCAGACACGGCGACTTTTAAAAGCGTAATATCGTACCAAAGCTATTACAGATACGGTAGGTATCTGTAAATCAAAGCACATTTTGACTTTGTATTATCTAGCGTTATCTTAAAATATTTATGCCACCCTTGACTGCATGTAAATACTTTTCGTATTAGATTTTTTTTACTAAACGTAAAAGATTTATAGATAACTAAGCTTTTTTTCGTAATTTCATCTCGATTCTAGAATGAAAAGTAGACTACGTCATTCCTCAAGATAAAACTTTTCGTCATGCCTTTAATCAAAATCTTAGTTTTTTTCGCATTTTTAATTTTGCAAGGACTAGGGAAGCAGGTATCCTCAAAAGTACTCATAAAAATGACAGATACTCAGTTTTCCAGGCGACTCGATTAGCAAAGAGTGATAAAGAGGTGCGAATGACAAATAGCTGATATAGGGGGCGTGTTATCGCGAAATCGTGCTGAATGACAAGCGATTGTAATTGACTTAATTCTGCTTAGTACGGCCGAGGGAGGGACTTTAAAGAGTACCCAATAGCTTTTTATAAAAACTGGCCAAGTGTAAGTCTGTATCACACACAAGGCTCCCGTACCACTGTACAATTAAGAAAGTGCAGTTTTCACATGTGGACACCCTTTCATTTTTAGTTTTTTGTTAGAATGCGGCAATAGAACAAATTGAGATACAGCCCACTGACAGACAAACAGATAACGGATACGGAACTCGTTACCTGAACTCTCAAGACCAATTTGGGGGCAAAGCAATGTTTCCGATAAATGGAACAGGCAAGCCCATACATACGTTTGTAGAAGCATCTCAAGACACTATATTGTTACCGAAGAGAGTACTTGAAAATTAAGGATCTCAGGGCAATGTTTTTGAAGAGACATAGAGAGAAGCGTAAATAAATAATGTAGCAATAGTTCATTGTAGCTAAAACGTCCATATTGATAAAATCGTTCAGAAAATAGCAACCAAAAAGAAATGTTAGGTAATTTAAAAAAAAAAGGTAAAAATTTTAATTCAATAATAATTACAATAATAAAATAAAAAAAAAATTAAATAGGTGGTCTTGGCTGCTGTTTACATTTAGCCAATCTTCACAGACAAGTTCAAAGTGCCTTATTATTAGACTATTGACTTTTGTAAGTGTAATTATCAATCACATGTTCATAATCATTTCAAGTTTGTATACAAATAGTCGTTTCAGAATATTACAGATAGTATTCTCCATCCTACCGAAATCTATCCAGGAAAGCATTAGGGTCCCACTGGAGAGGATAATAGATAATCATATTGTGTCTGCATTCCGTTACTTGATGGATTAGTGAGAGATCTCAATTAATTTTACGAACCATTATTTGTGATTGTTACACCTTATTAAATTTAACTTTTATACCATAAAATAATCCAATAAAAACGTGGCGCGCTCTAATGAAATAAAGCAACCCTCAAGTGTTGGAAATCATTGGTCGTAATGAACTCGACTCGTCTCTTGGGAGGCTTTTATCTAGCCCTGAGCCCCCGGAGGGTTGAGCGTCAAAACCCTGCGGTGTCAGGATACTTGTTTATTGTTTACCGAGCGAAATCGTCGGGAGTGACGGCCGCTCATAATGATCGCAATTGGGTTGCGGATAATTTGCGTTTAAAATTAGAATTTGTTTTTCAGGAGTTCGTTTCTTTTTTTCAAATTAAAAATGTCCTGCAAAGAGAGGGGACTGGCTGCATTTCCTCTCTGAATAGCAAGGCTGATCCTTGGGCAGAGATAACTGTCAACCCTTTCGTCACCTGAAGCTAAGGACCACCATGTATTCAAAGTGTAGATGTCGTTTGATTAAGTGGTTTACCTAAGTAAATTTAAACACAATGTATTTTTTTTCCTTTTTGTTTAGGTATGTTATTTTTGTAGCATCATAATATAGGACAGTGTCATTTCCGATTTCTAACAAAATCTTCTTAACAATAATTTACTGAAAAAAAATTTACAGAGAAGTAGGTATGTATTTATTTAAAATAGACATTAAAAAAACAATTCGGTTTTTTCAAAAAAAATCATAAACACATAAGTCGGGTAAAAGGTAGTGGACGTCACATGTCAGAATGCTAACAAGCGCTCCATGCCTGTCGCGTTTTGTTACTGCATTCAGCGGTGCATTAGCAGTGGCAGAACCGAATGCGGTGCAAATTGCACGGAGGATGTCGCGGCTTTATTAATTTGATCAGTTTCCGATCTCCGCGGTGTGTTTCCTTATTAATCTTATGATATAGAAAGGGAGCGTAGCGTAGGACAGAATGCCAGAGATATCAATTACACCACAAACTACCTTATTGCTTTTGTTTCAAGTTGGAAAAACTAAACGTTATTACTCTTTATTAATTTGGTAATATTATATCTAGTAATAATATTAACTCCACAAAATACCTGCATAGTGTGATAGGCGATATCTATTAGTTATCACATTATGCAATTATTTTGTGGAGTTGAAAATTTACTGATGATAAATATACAACAATGTTAAATATGTATTTATTTTTAGATGTTATCTATCGAGTTTGCAGTGCCTAGCGCCTGCCTCCAAAGGTGAATAATTGTCTACCTACTATAGCAATATTTGTCGCGATCTTGAAAACGGCTGTAATAAAGATTTGGATTACCATGTCTGTGCAACAGGCTAGTTCTGATTTCTGGGAAAATTGGTTTGCTGTGAATTTTTACGCCTAGATAATTATAATAATACGATATCAATAAACAAACATTTCTAGTTCTAAGCACTGGCCATAAAACTCAAAACGAACATGATTCAAACATTCTAAATTCGAATGTCCGTTTCGAATGACAGCTGTCAAAACGGTGTCATGGCGGCCCAACATGGCGTCCGGTTACCGTCCGTCTGCGCGCACAACCGTGACCGGCGGAACGGTGCGGCGCAAAAACGCACAACAAAAATATCATTTCCGATTTAGAAATAGCAAAATAGAATTGCCGTGACATCTTCGAGTACGTATTAGAAATTAGTAATTTCTCGTATATAGATTATTAGTATTACCTACCTACATAGACGAGATGTAAAAGTAGCATACTATTTTATAAAAATAATAAATATAAAAACTGTCTACGCCCTCAGGATAAAAAGCCTGAAATTATTTATTTTAATTTTCATTTTATAAATAAGTATATTTTCAATACAGTATAAATCCCTAGAACGCAATCCCATCGGTTGGATATGTGCCATTTGGCAAAATTTGCTTATAGAAATCATGTTATTACTGAGAGACAGAGTTATAGGCTTTTAAAGAAAAAGTTTCTAGGAAAGAGATATTTTTCTTCCAAACTCTTTGGTTGCTTTAATAGTCAGTTATACATAGTTTTGGTCAAGGACTTGGTTTTGGTAATACAAACGTATCATCATCATCAACCCGTAGCAGCCCACTGCTGAGCTTGGGTCTTGATGAGAATGACGAATAATAATAATAATTTATTTCGAGAACAGAGATACAGGTCTATGATCAAGACTATTCTGTAACAATGGGTAGCATAATTATAGTAAACACTATGTTAGTAAACATAATACAACAATTTAAATAATACACATAAGAAGGACTTTGTTGATGATAAGACATTGAAGATTTAGACATAGGAAGGACTTTGTTGATTAGACTTTGAAGATTTTGACATAAGGATTATAATAAAATAAAATAAAAATCCTTTATTTCAGACAAATTTAGTCCATAGTTTGTTAGTTGGTTAGTAGCCTTACTTTAACTTAAAACTAGGTTAGTGTGTTAGTACATACACTAATACACAGTAATAGAGCGATGAGAAATAATTTTTTATAGAATCACCATTAAGAGAGCCAAAAACTAGGCAATGATTGTCAAGTTAAGACTAATCAAATAACACAATGCTCAATGAAACAGCATCATATATAATTTGACAATGCCAATTGCCATACGTGATAGAAAAAACTTGTAACGACCCACGTTGTGTACTAATAGGTACTTTACTCTCGACCGATCTTAGCTTATTGTGTCTAGCTCCGAAAATATCACCGATATCGAGTTGTTAGCGATAACAACACAATAATGTGAGGATTTTGTAGGGTTGTCGATCGTAAACATTTTTGCTATCTTTCCTTTTTTATTCTATTAGAATCTATCTTAAGTAACAACTAGCAATAGGATTTACATGGGCGATCAAACTCCGTTGCGTAGTTTAGAAGAATTATCTAAGCATGTAAACAGACAGACGCGCATTGCGACTTTGTTTGATGAAAAATACTTGCTATAGGTTTACATATATTTACAGTACAATGACCATAGGACATACAGACCCTTTTCCATATTAGTCATTATAATTATATCACTTAGCGGGATGATCAGTAATCACAACAATATTACAAACGCGTGATAGTAAGAAACATACGAAATCTGTAAGTTTGTATTTTTCTTACTTAAACGGATTTTGATAAAATTTGGCACAAAGAGAGACCATAATTATCTTCTATTAATGAGTCGTATCCATAGCAACGCTAACATCCGCATATTCTTATGAGAAACGTGTTTATCACTTGAAAACTTGCAACTGACAACCCTAGCTTACATTGTCGGCCAATTACCAGTTAAATCAACAAATTAGCTCAGCAAAGCTGAACACTTTGTTTGTCGTTTTGCCAGCGGCGATTATTTAGAGGAAAAGCGGCGATTGCTTCGTGCCGTCTAAATATAAACTCGTTGACTGATTGTTTACAATCAAGTCGTGATATCCACTTTCGTCCGTATTGGTTGAGCTACCACGCGTTCATAATCTGATGACAGTTCTATTGCAACAGATTAAATATTACAAATTCGAAAGTGTATGTGTGTTTTAGGGTACCGTACCTCAAAAGGAAAAATGGAACCACTATGATCACTCTATTTGTCCGTTGATCTGTGAAGACAAGACCCTTTTTCTTAGGAACGTGTGGTGTGGAGGTATCAATTTGAAGTGAATATAATATTCTGAGGTTATGGTTCCTTAAAAAAACAAATCACTAACTCAACGTCATGTAATATACGGCCATTTATTTCAATTATAACAGTCAGAAAAAGATAGTCATCACTACATACAACGCGTAACAGAAAAAGCGCAATTCCTCATACACCCCAATTAGTATATTAATATAAAAAAAATATGATGTAATCGAACTTTTAACTTTGAACTTTTTTTAGTTGTGTCTAACCAATTTTCTTAAATATCGATTAATAATAGCACGATTTCCATAGAAAGCACTAAATTCAACTACGATATATTTTTTTAATTTAACACATTTTAAAAAATAGCTGTAATCGAATAAGTATAGTTGTTACTGAACAAACTAATATCAGGAATTGCGCTTATTCTGTAACATGTTGTAGTATAAAACAAAGTCGCTTCCCGCTGTCTGTCTTTCCTACATAGGTTTAGATCTTTAAAACTACGCAACGCATTTTGATGCGGTTTTTTTAATAGACAGAGTTACTCAAGAGAAAGGTTTTATAGTATCAGCATTGCACCCGTATGAAGCCGGGGCGGGTCGCTAGTAGGTACGAGCAAGCAAATTTTATACCATCCGTGGGTGTTTGGGTGTTTATCGAATATACTGATTGGTGATATACGAGTATCAACGCACAGCCTAAGCGGCTGGGTCTAGAGACTTGAAATTTTGCACATAGATAGCATAAGAAAGGATTTCGCAAAATTCAACCCAAAGGGGTTAAATAAACGTGCGCTAGCTTAAAAGCTAGCTAGCTACATATGGATGACAGTTATACCTATATTCAGTAGGTTTAGAGCCTATCTCTACTTAGCGACTAAATAATGAATGTCAATTGTGTCCAACAATATTGTGTTATCTTATCACTATTTCTTATTACAAGAATTGTAATACAGGAAATGCCATGTCGTATATTATAAAACGTTTATGATATTTTAATATCATTTGACTTCTGCAGTCCGCATTGCAAATATTTTAATTAATTAATACGGTGACATCACAGTTGCATCAGTTGATTGCAATTAATCACGCAATTCTAGAGGACGCGCTGCGTGCCTCAAAATTAATTTATTGTACATTCTTGCCAAATGCTAAATTAGTAATAGCACATTGCAGCAGTAATAGCCTTGGATGTAAGGCTGCATCTCATGCAGAAGCTCGGCTTCAAACATTCTTCCCCGCATTCATGACAATGCCTTCAAAGATATTGACTGCTATGATCACGCAAAGCTACAGGCGGGTAATATAGAAATGGGGAGAGAAAGAGAGAGACGAGAAGAGTCAATATTTGAATAACACGATTCGAGGACATGACTCTGCTAGACCAGGATGGCAGACGCGGGAGGAAGCGTAAATAGGTGTGAGACTGAGACCATCCGGCCGACACGCGCTAATGGTTAGGCGTTGGTTTGGGGCAAGAGCGATTGGCGATTTATATCATTACTAGCGGGTGACGAGTTTCCGTGGGAATTTAAAAAAATATTTGAGGAACCTTTGTGAAAATTTCATGCTCTAGACCCAGCGGGTTTGGCTGTGCGTTGATCGATCCCTCACTCAGCCAGTCAGCCCGTCAGTTTCTATCACATAGACTAGGTAATCGATAGAAACATAACCTAAATACCTTATTCAGATTATTAGGAACATTTAAAAAAAATGGCTGTCAATAGTTGGATAAGAGAGGCCTAGCGTAGCGTAATATGGGCTAATGATTATGATATTATAGTACAGCAAAGACAAATATTAGCTTGGACATGCAAGGTATTCAAACACAAAACTTCGGAGTTACACAAATTCTTCTTTAGGGGGTTATGGGTTTATATGCCAAGGTCTGAGATATATAATGATATAGCTTCTAACATTAAAAATTTATAGTTTATGGAACAGCGACTCACAACCGGTTAAGGAATGACTGCAGAGTAAATCGTCATTGCTTAAGCTTTGTCCCACTCATTTAGACAAATTAATCAGCCCGTCCACGGCTTGATGAGACGACTAGACGGCGCAACAGACGGTCACGTGCGATGCAAATGGAAACGGCCTTTACTGTTTTAATTCAAATTGTTTAGAAGGTCTTAACTTAGGCATTGCACTAGCTGCACAGAAACTCAATATCATTTGCCCGAAATTTGATATCAACACATTATCTTAGGTACTAGGAGCACAGCACGCCGAGGTGATAGAACTCAGCAAAACAGCAGGAATTCCTTTATGTCAAACGTATCCAACTGATTGTAATAGATAGGTACCAGGAGAGACATCTACAATAGTTCAAAGCACCAGCCATGCATAAGATAGCTGAAGATCGTCATCGATCGTCAATTTTACTCCTGCACAGCTCTCATAAATCGAATCGAGTAGATTGAAGACACAGGACTCAAATAAAATCATGGCGGACCATCATTCCAGCAGCAATAAATTGGTTTCTCTCTTTCTGTTCAGATACGCAGACGATACAATGTACTTATGTACATTGTAGTGGTAGTCGATACATACCTACATAGAAATTGTGGTCATTTGGAGTTGCTTTCTTTAGAAGAAAATGAACTGAGAATTTTCAAAGTTGATCGAAGCTTGAAAGGAAGACTTTCTTCTCTTTTTCCGGAGTTTGACCCTCATTTGACTGCAGACTTTGATATCTAGCTACCAGGCGTACATACCGCGGCGGGAGATCGATACGACACCTGTGCGTTGCCACGGCGACGCTCCGGGGGCCATCCGACTCCAGCCGTAATTTGAAATTCGAGCCGCGGCGATAATGTCTGTTGCCGGTTGGCGCGTGCTATTTTGGACCAAATTACGCGTAATTTCGAATGGGGATTGATGTCTTTTTGGATAATTGAGGGGGTTTCGTTTAGGAGCTACACTAGAGGGTATAGTACCTTGTTTCCTTATTCTGCATTCTGCAGTAGCAGTGTGACCGATGAGATTTGGAAATTAAGAACTTCCATAACGACTTTCATCAGTCATTTAACCCTCTTTAGGCGTTGAATTTCAAACATACTTTCGTGCTGCTCACTTACGTCGTATAAGAAACTTTTGTGCAATATGTCATGCTTCCATATCACCTGGTTAGTTTCTTAGTCAGGCATTTTAGGGTAGAACATGTTCTGTCTTCCAAACATTCACTAATCATCGTTTTCATCGAGGTAAGAACTCCTGATACTGTGGATTCCCTTCCTATTTACTTCCTGATTCGCCCAAAGACCGAAATCTTAGTCTCGTTATTGATTCACTTGAAAATGTAATATACAAAGCCACTACCCGCAACCTTTCATAAATATACTATGTGACTAAATATCCGGTGATTGTCGTATTTTTAGATCTACGAGAGTCATTTATTTAATCTCAAAATAAATAAATGACCTAGTAACTTTGAAACAAATTTAACTTTCGATAACAATCGACCTTCAAAGAGGTACTGTGTGCCCAGAAGACTGTCGATATCAGTGCATCTGATCTGAAGCTGAATTTGACAGATATACCTGCCAGCATTAATGTAAGTAGATGAAGATATTGTTCTTTATTGGTCAAACCTGCACAAAGACTGTCAAAATTTTCAATTGCTTTGCTGTTTATTCTCAATTGGATCCGGCGTTTTTACGTTTCAATTAACATTTCAGCAATTGGAGCCCGCGAGGAATCCCATTGCGCAACAGTTCAAATGAACAGCTGTCTATTTTTACAGACCGTTTATCATTGTAAAGCTGTGTTTGTACTAATTTGGACGGATTATATATTTAACTTCATGTACTAAGAAATTGTACACATGGCGAACTCAATACCCAAACGTGATTTTTAGCTGTTTTTCTAAATAACTAAGTATAGCTGTTCTGCGCGGTTTCACGCTCGTAGTTCCCGTGCGTATGGGTGTACGGGAATAAAATATATCCTACTAGCGACCCGCCCCGGCTTAGCACGGGTGCAATGCTAATACTAAAACCTTCCTCTTGAATCACTCTATCTATTAAAAAAAACCGCATCAAAATCCGTTGCGTAGTTTTAAAGATTTAAGCATACAAAAAGATATAGGGATATAGGGACAGAGAAAGCGACTTTGTTTTATACTATGTAGTGATGTTACTCAGGGATATTCTAATAGCTTTCCAATGGTGAAAGAGTTTTTAAAATCGGTCCAGTAGTTTTTGAGTTTATTCGTAACAAAGACACAAACACGCAAACATACAAATCTTTCCTATTTAAAATATTAGTACCGCCCATTGTACTTTTGTTAATTTTGGCATCCATATTGTGTTGCTTTTTACAATAAAGAGTTACTGTATTGTATTAGTATAAAAGTATAGATGTTACGGAACCCTTAGTGTGCGAGTCGCCGGCCGCTTTTTTTCTAACATTCAGAATCTGATAAACCTCAGCTTCCAACAGAGCATGAGTTTCGTATAAAAATAGTTAGATGCTACAAGTAAAACGCAAGTGTAAACACCCCTTTAGGGAGTAGTGCGCTTTGCACCCGCGAGACCTAATTAATGCACCAATTAGCATCACGCTGCAGCAAATGGCACCAATGCACACAATTGCCGGTTGGCGAAGAGAACTTTTTTATTATTAAAACTATATGCTCACGCCTTTACCCCCTGGAATCGGCAGAGGTATTCCATTCCTGGATAAACTCACTTTTCTTAGGTTTAGTTTTTACAAGCTTTTATTTAACTTGTAATGTATGTTTGTTCGAGTAAAATCTTGCAGCTCAATGTAGCAGCAGATATGTTCAACCGATTGAGCTGAAATTTGGCATACAATAAGTAAATTCAGTGACAGCAATACTATGGTACCACCGAGCTGATCTGATGATTGAGCCAGGAGGTGGATATCGCAACTTTTCAATGGAACACCCCTCGAATTTAGGCTCTCTCGAATAACGCGTGCCATACACACAAAACCTTTTTTTTTTAGTTTTCATGAACCATAATTACAGATTTTTTTGGTTGGGTTCAATCCCCGCTCGCGGCCAACATACTCGTATGTGTGCATGATCTGTCTGTTGGCTTCGGTTCTGGGGGTCGATTTTTGAATCTCACCAAGTGACTAATTCTCACCGATGTGAGTGATTTCCGAAAGTTCGTATTTTTGAAACTCATCGGTGACTTACATTTGTCATACCTATGATATCGATTTACGAGTGCCCCTACCCACTCGTAATTGAAATCACCATGTGATTGTTTTTGACAGTTAACGTATGTGACATCTGCCAAAAGTGCCAAAGTATGTTTTTCGGAAGAATTAGCAGCGGGGCTCGATTGTGATATTTCGTGATTGCGACGATTTATTGAAAATATAAAAAACCTCTCAATTAAATAAAACAATATCCAAGTTATTAGTAAATACAATTATTAAGTTAAATATACTAGTAAAACATATGCCAATAACAAATGTACATACCTTTTCTTATAAATTGTAAAATCTGTGTTATGTTCTCTTTATTCGTCCTTTTCTAGTGAATTAAGTGAATTTTTCAATTCAAAACTTTAATTTTCGTTTACATGACACTGACAGATACGTTACGTTTTACGATTGACCAATTTGATGAATCTTTTTTAAGTTATAGTATGAGAAAATAAAAACCGATATCAAGGGCAACACTATAACATCTGCGTAAAAAGGAACGTAACGGGAAGATTGTCTCTGACTGACATTGTAAAATTTCTGCATGTTGGTAAACATCGTGTGACTTTCAAAAATACGGCTTTTGGAAAATGGTGACATAAAAGTCATCGGTGATAATTTTAGTCACCGGTGATTTTGATATCACCAGTGAGATTCAAAAATCGCACTCCTGGTCGTTTAATGTATGTTATCAGTTGTTTAGTACCCAGAGTACAGGCTCTGCCTAGTTTGGGACTAAATAACTGTGTGTGGATCTATTTATTCTTTATTTATTTAACTTCATGTACAGTAAAGAGCAAGTCAAGCTTTACACTACCAGTTTAAGCTGAGCTCTGGTTTATACGGCGCGCCATAGAAAGCAAGGCCGGTTCAAAGTCCAAAGTGTCAAGCTTAGCGTGCTCTTGACTGTACCAAGAAAATGTACACATGGCGAACTTAATACCTTAAGTCAACCATCAGTCAATCATCAATAAAAAAAAAATTGCTGATTAATGAAACATACATAACTCTACGGTAAACCCTAATACTTATATGGATTGTGTCTAATAATTTATTATACACTAGTGACCCGCCCCGGCTTCGCACGGGTGCAATGCTAATACTAAAACCTTCCTCTTGAATCACTCTATCTATTAAAAAAAACCGCATTAAAATCCGTTGCGTAGTTTTACAGTTTTAAGCATACATAGGGACATATGATAGGGATATAGGGACAGAGAAAGCCACTTTGTTTTATACTATGTAGTGATATCTAGTATATAAAAATAAGTCGGGTTTGACGATTTAACTCCAGAACTGACGAACCGATTTCCATAGTTTTGCATTCGTTGGAAAGGTCTCGGGCTCCGCAAGGTTTACAGCAAAGAAAATTCAGCATTGCACCCGTGCGAAGCCGGGGCGGGTCGCTAGTTTTAAATAAATACACCCTCACAAATAAATAAATATACCCCAGAATTTCTTTTGGCATGTGTAACAGGACTCCGGGCTCACACCCTCTCACGTATAGGAGTTAAAAATATAAACTTCTGAAAATTGGGTCTATCTAGAAATGGAAAACCTCTACCGACCGAAGATGATAAAGACCTAATCTATTATTAAATTTTATTTTCTAACTATTTTTGGTCGTACAAAAATCGCTCAGGTAAAATGCATTATTTGAAGGAACCCATCCGACCTGTGTGGCCGATGTTGATGACGACAGCCGCCGTGACGGCGATGGCCTTTAGGTACAGTCAAGAGCACGTGGAGCTTAACACATTGGACTCTGTACCGTTTTCGGCGTTGCGGCCCACTCCTTAGCCGCAACTGCCAGTACATAAGGATGATGAGGACACGTAGAGATGAGGACACGGAGTAAAGGTCGAGGGTTCGGTAGGGTTGGTAGATGACGAATATAAACGAGTGTTCAGCAGCCAAATACTTTATTATCACTGTTTTCAGTTTATTGTTACGGTTTATCAGGTTTTATCGGTTTATTTATTATAACACAATTGTAGAAATATACTCGTAGATATTATAATATTTAGAACATGAGAAGCTTTTCTACGTAGATCGAGCTTTGGGTAAGTACTGATTTGCTGGTAGAAGAAATAGAAGAGATCTGTAATTCTAATTTCAAAAATCAAAATTTAGAATGTCCAGATAATGAAGTTAGAAGGGCAGAAAGTTTATAAAAGGGAGAATAAAGGATGTCCGATAAAGAGTGCATCGATACACGTTCTTATTACAATTGCCTTAGAGGTCAGACTCGCACTACAAGTGTAAAGCTTCATGTGCTCTTGACTGTACGTACATGTCCGAATAACGTGGTGGATTATAGTCCCAGGGTTTTCTTATTTCTGTACGGGACCCTGTTTAGTAATATCACTGTAAGGTTTCGATTTCATTTTTTAAGATTATAGATATCATTTTAGGTACCTATTGAGAAGAAGGGTTAGAAGGTTTTTAAGGTATTTTAATAGTAATTAATATTTTTTTGAGGTTTTGTTACAATACCAATAATGACTGAACTCATAAAAAGTATCGTAAAATATTAAAACACAAAGCTACAATATTAAAGTGTTTAGATAGTGACGGTGATATAATTTTATCTGATTTGAAACCAAAACCATTCCACGATTCTCGTAAAAATCTGTTTTTCCGTTTATTTTCAATAATTACTCGGGAATATCGGGGTGAAATCTTTTTTAAATCCAGATTTTTCAAATATCACTCCTTTTACCCGGAGGAGGTGGGCAGACGATTGAAATTCTGGAAATTCACGTTTCATCATTATATTCTTTGGAACCCTAAACGTGATAGGTTAGCCTATTGCCATGCTGTTACATGTCTTAGAATTAATTCTTTGTCCTGCGGTTTCCTCACGATATCTTCTTTCATGAGGTAGTGATAAATATGTACTTAAGATTAAAAAAAAACCTTTTTGGTAGGTACGTATTATTGTTAGGATTCGAACCCAAGCATTACAAACGAGAAGCTGGGTCTTTAACCACAGGCTAACACTGTTTTTTTTTAAATCATCTTTATAATTAATTGTACCTTTACAAAACACAAATGTAGCTTTTAAATCTTGTAGAGTCGTCTAATAGTATCAGAGATGAGCAAGCAACGCTGTCAGGCGTTATGCTGACTTTTCTGGCCTCTTCTTGCAGGTGATTCTTTCTGTTTCTACCCGTCACAGCTGGAATTATGTGTCTTTGACCGTATCGAGTCATGTTCATTGTGGAGTTTGTGTGGTGAGTATTGATGTTTCTTTAGACGTATTTTTATAGCGCTTCGCGAGGTATTCTTCTTGAACTTTATCTGGCTGTAGTTTAGATTGAGAAGTAAAGCTTCTTCCTGGCATGTAGAGCTACCGTAAAGTAGATAATGATTATTTTTGGAAAATTTGTTGTTTATTGTCAAACTTTGCCTTTTTTTAGCAATTTTAGTAGATACTATTTTCGAGTTTACGGATTGGTTCCAAAACCAATTTTTGTATGTACCTACTTACGTGAATGAGGGATCTAATAAATGTTTATAATAATATGATAGGAATTTGACTCTATCACTTACCGCCTTGCAACCCAATCCCTGAATGGTGGTGGGATTGCCACCAAAAACAGCCATCCCAAAAAGGTAGCCTCTTGCAAGCGGCTTATAGAAAAAGTTTTAAATGTTGTATGCAGTAGGTATGGATTATTGCACAACACCGAACCCAAATATTGAGATAAGGGCAAGAGGATGATAATAATATTATTAATTTCTTATTGGAATTTTAGGAAACTCCGAATACAACAATAAGCAAATGCCTTATGCGCGCTCATGAATATTAGCGCTAATGCCGATAGATATAGAGCTCAAAACTAACATTAAACATTTCTCATTATAAGCTGCGGTGAAGATTACTCTTATTGGAATTAAAACAATACAATGAAAAGTATAAACCTACTTTCTTATAATTTCAGGTGATACAAATCTGCTAACACTTCGGCATTAATTGCTTTTCCGTGACAAAAAGAAGATCAACTATAGATAATGTTAGAACTTTCTTCGAGCAATATTACAATTAAGAAAAGTCGTAAAAGTCGGCGGCAAGGGAAAGTATACAAAAGGGTACAAAAGGCGATAAAATTTAATTAGACGGCATAACGGCAATAGAAGTATGACTTTACAAAAAAGTCGGCAAAATGGGAAAGTCGGCAAAAAGGGCATTACCCACTTTCATGGAATGTCTTTATTACGTCACATTAACATTTTTTTGTGAGGATTTTCTGATTTTTGAGGAAGTCTAGTATTATAGAATGGTTAAAGTGTAAAATTAAATCTGCTTTTACATCTACACTAATATTAGGTATAAAGGGGAAAGATTTGTATTTTTGTATGTATTTTACAAAGTGAAAATTATTAGTAGGTATATCAAAAACTTCTAGACCGATTTTAAAAATTGTTTCACCAATGGAAAGCTAGAAGATTCTTGAGTAACATAGATTATATTTTATTCCCGTGATCTTACGGGAACGGGCACTACGCGGGTGAAACCGCCCAGAACCGCTAGTATTTCATAAATTTGTATTCCTGCATTCAAAACTTTATAAGATTAGACTCTACTACACCAACCTGTCTCCCTAAACTATCCTGTTCAAAAACACCAGGTACAAGCAAACAGGCAAAAATATGACACCGCGACACAATCTAATTCACAAAATAATACGTAATTCAATATAGGATAGCAAAAAATGAGCAATCCAACATCGCTACGCGAAAAGCTGTGCAGCCTCCGACCCAAGAGAGAGTGAGACAGATATATTTATACAATCATTCTCACAACTCCGTCTTTAAATTATACGTTCTCATAGCCTTGTAGCACTCCGGGCGTTCTGTAGAATGTCTGATTTTATTGTACACGCTGTCGCATTTTCGACTGTATGCGCTTAAAGTTTGGGTTTGTTCTCGTTGGAATTTAATGTGGACTGAAGACGTTTTTGTTACGACTGGAAATTTAGTAATGGGGGGTGCGCGACATGGACACCGAAGTCGGGGTTTAGAATTTCAGTACAGCTTCGGATAGCTACGAAGCGCTGCTTTGTTAGTTGTCCAATTGTTTACCGATCAGATTTTTTTTTTAATTTCCTCCGCGCCTATTATAGTTCAAGAAAATTTTTAAACCGGATCTTTTGACAAAATACAACGCACCCGGGCTCCTCAAAGACGTTTACGAGACACGTTTTAAACCACAGTATTAAATTTCAAAATAAAACATCAAAAGTAAAGTGGACTTTTGGACGAAAAATTGTGTGTTTACAAAGTGTTTTGTGTAAGATAACCGCTCAAAAAGTATTTTCGCTAACGGTGACAAAAATTATGAAGACATAAATTTAAGTTTTTGGGTAAGTGTGGTGTTTGACAAAGAATGACATTTAACAGTAACATTATACTTTGTGGTGGTGTGGCAAATATAATTGGCATGATATAAACGCATGCGTTGGATGATTTTTCTTAAATTCATGGCGGGAAATGCAAAATAATGTCGGAAAAGGTGATTATATCGAAAAATCTGGGTTTCTACCAACAAAAATCGCTAACAAACTTTTAAAACATTCTTGCTCGTAAATCTATCAACCTTTATATTTTTTTTCTTTGTGATACCAATAGGTACTATATACCAAACTACTGCGTCTTTATTTATGCTGTTCAAATATGACACCATAGGTTTTATTGGGAAAACTTATTTTAAAGTATATTTTTTAAGTTACAGTGACGTCTTGAATCTAATTAATTTTGAAACATTTAAGTAATGTTAAGGTTGCGGTAACTTTTCAAATTGTAGAGTCTATAAAATATCTGCCGAAAACATCCTAACTTAGAAGTGAACAATGATATATTATTATTAAATGTTTATTTGCACCAATAAAAAAGATAATTAAAAAAAATACAGTCTTGTTTCCGTATAGTAGAGACAGTATTTAGGGTAAGTCATGATTAATTCGCATTAAGGGTACTTGATTGTCAAGATAGGTACCTATAACAGAAACAGTATAGCTGTTCCTTCTAACTTGATGACTATATATATTTTGTACCGCTGTACTACGTTTTTTATAGTTTCTCTAAAAGAAAATAAATAGGTACTGCTACAGACCAAAACTAGATAGGTACAGTAACGTGTCATTTTTCAACACAACCGCGGCTGCTTGCTTACCGCGGTTTTTGACCGGGACGAGACTATTTAATATATTGTGTACTTTACGGGCCATTTACACGAGGGCAATCCAGTAAGAAAAAAAACTTGAGGACAGTGGAATGGATTGTCCTCAAGTTTTTTTTGTATGCAGTTTTAGTGGATTGTCTTACTGGATTGCCCTCGTGTAAATGGCCCGTTATATGGTGTTCTGGCTTCCAGGCAGCCTAGTTCTTATTTGGAATCTGAACACACAGGATCAGAAATGAATTTTTCAATAGGCTGTATCGCGGCACATGTTAATTCCGACTAGGTAGAGTTTTCTACTTACTCAATTTTAAGTTTCTTTGACACTTTATAAGGCAGAGGGACAATACTTACCACCATAAATTGAACTTTAAGTACCTAATTTAAATAAGATTCAAAACCAATGAAAAATTTAAACTTTATATGCCCGTTAAAGGATTACAGGCGGCACAAACTAAAGTGTAGTATCAACTTTCTTTTAATGGAAATTCAATATTCCGAATGTCTAAAAACTAACTTAGTGCCGTGTGGTAGCGCTCGATAATACTGCAAAATCTCGTCACTAGGAGACTGCCATTTGACCCTGGCGCTTACCACTTCTCACTTCGGTCCTCGAATGGTGAAATTTGCGATTTTTGTAACCAACGACACTTGCGCGGTGCTCGGTGTCACTTTAACTGCGGCGCGCGTCACTTTATGACACTGATAGGTTCAGTGGTTGATTTGCCCGAAGGCACATTAGGCCTGGGCTAGGGCGGTCAATCGTAACCAAAAACGTCAGTGATGGTAACAAGAAATAACTCTACATAAATATTCTAAAGGCTCGAACACATTATAGGCCGCACTGCACTGCATCGAATAACAATAATCTTCCTAAATCCCTTTCTACATTTTATATAGAAAGAAATAAAAGTTGGAAATAAAATCTATGGAGGAGCGGAGGTGGAATGCTCCTCCATCGTGAAAAACGAAGATCTTCCGCCAGGCGAGGTGATCGTGCCTGGGGACCGCGGTCCAACGCGAACGGTTGGTATCGGACATTGTATTTATATACAAACTCATTAGAAAACTCCGATAGCGCGGTTTAGAACTCGGCCGTCTATTGGCGCGTTCTATGTAGTGTCGCTACAAATCAATTCATTATGTTATATGATGGGTACAGAGAAAAGGGCGGGTGGCTGGTACCACACGGCCTGGAGCCTAGGGCAGCCAAGACTGCAAATCAGCCACTGCAATGGATAGGTCCGAATTTAAGTAACGGCTCAAATAGCGTAAATCGGAGTAGCGATAGTCCCCTACACCCATCCTACGTCTTAATTGAAACTACAAATACCAAATGTCAAAAACTCTGTGCCGTATCATAGCGATCGATAATATCAATCTATCTACTCGTGGATGCAATAGGAGAGTCACATTGTGCTAACCACCTTGCGGTCCGCTATATGGTGGCCAGGGACTGGCAACACAGGTTTTTATGTCTAATCTGACAGTGCTTACCTCTACTTGGGAACGCATTAGCTATGTACATACATATAACGTATATATAAAATGATAAACTGACTAACTGGTGATATATATCAACGCACAGCCTAAACCGCTGGGTCTAGAGACTTGAAATTTTGCATGTAGATAGGTTATACAGTTATATAGTTATCCACTAAGAAAGGATTTTGCAAAATTCTATTCCTAACAGAGTGAAATAAACGTAAGTACGCAAGTAACGTATATGACGAACGTAGGAATCTAGAACTATGAAACAAATGTTTATCAAATACGACCGTATTTTGGAAACGATTATCGTAGACATGTAAAAAATATAACAAGAATCGCGATTGATAAACACGACCCGTCTGAATTTCAACTTTGAATAAGTTGGCAATGTTGGTGCTAATTTTACTATTAACCAGACTCCCAGTATTACCAGGATTATAAATTTTAAATTTAGTTTGCGTCTTAGGGAACATCTAGTAATGCAAACGGAATAGACCAGACTACAAGTATTACCAGGATTATAGATTTTAAATTTGGCTCGTGACTTAGGGAACACCTAGTAATGCAAACAGAATACCTACACGAAAACTTAAACAATAGAATAATGCAAACAAACAATAGAATTTTGAACTTATATTACACCGACTTTCTAACACAATATTGTTATCAATATTGTGTTAGAAAGCCGTCGCTCAGCCTTGTGTTACGGGTTGGTTACGGGTATATCAATACAAAACACAATAAAACAGATAAATAGCTATGTTGCTTCTGTAAAAGATATTTTGTTTCTGTAGTTCTATAAATGTACGTAATAAATAAGTGGTCTGCAAGTTCCTATACCGTATAAAAAACTATGAATAAGAAATATTTTAAAATTAGCTTCAAGACGAAGCAAAACTGAACGCACCATTTAGTAAAAATAGTGCAAAATTAATCCAAAAAACTAAAACAAAGGGCTAAGTTATTATCTGGCGATGCGTGGCACTCGCCGGAGATTCTGCGAATCTTTTAAATTTTAGTCTTACTGGCTGGCGTCGGGATTACTTAGCTTAGTCGAGCGTAACTCGGGACAGGGATGGGAAATGGACCTTCTCGGCTCCTGGTATATCGATAAAATGTTTTAAAAAATATAATGCGGGGGTGGGCTCAAGTTAATAAAAAGTATTGCTACACCTACATACTCTTCTTTTTCAAACAAGACTCGATCCCTGTCGTATTTTACACTCTAAATTCAAAAATAACAGACCTCCGGTATCAAATCACACAGTAAATAGATCCTACACCTATATCGATGGATATCATTACAGTAGCTTTTGTGCAGGACTTGTATTAAAAATGTCCTAAAATCTTTCTTCCGAACCCAAAGTTACCTTTATCATATCGGTTTTTCGGTTTCACCGTGAAATTGAGACAACAGGTAGAGTTACTTTCACATTTACGAGTACACATTTGAAATATTGGTAGAGTACCTATGTGCGTAATAAAATATAATCTGCTATGGTTAAAACGAAGATTCTTTACATTTAGTAATAACTAAATGTAAAGAATAGACAATAGTCTATACAACATGTAACAGAATAGAAGAGAAACTGAAATTAGTTTGTTCAGTATCGACTACTTAATCGATTTCAGCTAATCTTAATATTATGTGTTAATATTTTTCGAAAAATGAATAAGCATAAGTATCTGAATATAGTGCTACCTATAAAAATCTTACTATTATTGATCTTTATTTAAGAAAATTAATATAGTAATTGGGGTGGTTGATGAACTATTAAACCCTGATGATTATGTTTTGTAATAAGACCGTAAAATTGTTAGATTATTATTCGCGTAACCCCTATTTTTATCGACAACTTTTGCCCTTCACTAGTCAGCTCGTGCCCATAAAAAGAGGAGTTGGTTTGTTAATAAAAGGTTAAATAACTCGAGGACGTGGTTTTCACTGTCCCTCGGATAAAGTTACAGTCCTCAATGGACTGCCTGTCTAGCTTGAGGTGGACTTAGGTTCGATTCCTGTTTAAACATATTTTTAAATATTTACATATCGTGTGCTACTAGGTTTTATGTGTTTGTTTCCAACTACGATTCCTGAGAGTGTTTTTCGGGAGTATAGTAAATTTCAACACCAACTTTGATATATGGCGGCGTGAAGTTTTTATATAAAACCGGTACAATGTGTCATAAATGTCAAAAGTAATTACTAGCAAATGAAATATCGATCAATCAAACAATCGCTTAAAAAACTTTCGACAAAACGAACCATCGCAGTGTAGAGAATATTAAATGAACTTTCGCTTTAAAGAACTGTAGACAAAATTTCATCGACAAATCAACATTCGGGTAATAGGGTTTCGAAATCAAGTAGGGAACTCCTCATACCCACCCCCACACGCTTACACAAACACGCACTTACAACTACTAATTACTTCCATAGGCAGTGAGCACCCAGAATATAAATCCAGTTATATTACAACTCACGCAGTCCATCAACATAATGTTTGGGACTCAAAGATATAGGCCTAGTGTGGAGACCACAGGTACCATTACTTACTCCACGGACTAGATAAGCAATTAGTTTTAAACTGTTCCAATATTTATAATGTTTTTCCCGCGATTGTACCCACGTACGTCCCATTTCCGGCGAAAAATTATTGCTCTCAGAAAAATAGTCTTTCCATCGGTGAAACAATTTTTAAAATAGTACACAGTAGTTTCGGAGCCTATACGTCACAAAATAAAATTCTTCTCTTTTTCTTTATTACATCTGATAGTAGTCTTGGCAGACATTGTCTTGCCATAGACAAGCACTACCTATTGTGAAACTAAACCATTCATGGACCCATTAAAACCCACACAAAAAATCATAAAAATCAGGCTGGGCTGATTTTTATGTTTTTTTTAGATTTCGAGTTTTTGCGAGCCTAACGAACTGCTATTGACTTTTATAACTAAGAAAGATAAGATAAATAGATAAGTGTAGGTAATGTGAAGATGGTGTGATGATGTGACTGATAAGTTTTATTAGTGATCGAAGATCTTCGCATTATGAAAGTTGCTAAGCCATGCCAGATTAATTCGAATGGTGAGAGTCTGACAAAACGGTCTCCCAATCTTAATATTTGCTTTCGGCGTCTGTAATTCGCTAACTTCTGAAGTACGCAAAGAATTTTGATGCGGTTTTCAGAGCATAAACGAGGAAGGTTCTACGTCTACATTTACAAAAATATAAAAGGAAAGATTGGTATTTTTGTATGTTTGTAACGAATAAGCTCAATAACTACTGCACTGATTTCAAAAAATTCTTTCACCAATTGAAAGCTTAATTTTTGAGGAATAACATGGGCTATAATTTTTGCATTGGAACAGGGGGCCAATTCCACTAAATGACAGCGGTGATAGTTGTATGACAATTACATGATTGTGGTCACTCAATGGTGATATTATGTCAAATTTTGACATAACATCACCATTGAGTGTCAAATTTTTACATAATATCACCATTGAGTGACCACAATCATGTAATTGTCATACAACTATCACCGCTGTCATTTAGTAGAATTGACCCCCTGGACTTAAGAAGGTGAAATCCCACGAAACAGCTAGTTTATCATATATATAATCGGTTTATAAACCGAAGCGGAGCCAGGGCAAGCCGCTACTCTCTAGTGATTGATAAATCAACTTCCTCATAATAAGGTATTTATTACATTTGGCCTATTGTCTATTAACAACCTTTATCGCAATAGTCTTCGTTTTGACGTACGTTGCTTCTTCCCCCCATCTTTCATTACCGCCAGTGTATATAGAGCAAGCAATGATCGCGTAAGAAAATTTCTTACGCGATCATTATCTAATAAAATCATAAACTGACTGACTGATTAGTGATATATCAACGCACAGCCTAAAACAATTTTGCACATAGATTAGAGATAGAGAAAGAATTTTGCAAAATTCAACACCTAAGGGGATGAAATAAACGTGCGCTAGCGAAGCCGAGGGTAAAAGCTAGTGTCAAATAAAGACGATTGCTATTCCAAGCTCACCTGATTGGTTGATGAGTTTAAAGTCAACTTTTTAAATGAAATTGAAAACAACGTTGACCTAAAATTTAAGATGGATTTTGTTTAATTTATTAAAGATTGGAAGACAGATAATGACATCTAGCCATTTTTCTTACATTAATATTCATATAAAACAGTCTGGCCAAAACTAGTCGATATATTTAGTGGGCACACTCTAATCTGCAAATAAAACTACTGAGCAGTGACATCTGTTAGAGAGTCCGCTTCTAATTCGTATCCTGGTTCGAATCCTGGAAAGAGCATGTGATAATGAGTTTTTCAAAAACTTACGGCTCTCTAAATCAGTAAGGCTCGGGTTCGCATCCTGGCATGTACCAATGACTTTTTCAAAACTTACGTACTCACATATTTATCACTAGCTCGACGGTGAAGGAAAACATCGTGAGGAAACCCGCAGATCTCAGAATTAATTCTGAGGCATGTGTAAATAGACCCGGTCCGGCGATGGGCTCACCACCTATCACGTTTAGGGGTCCAATGTATCTCGTGAAATGTGGGTATATCCAGTAATGGAATACCTCTGCCTACCCCCTCGGGGATGAAAGGCGTGAGATTATATTATTATTATTATTTATTACGGCTCTCTCCCCCTACTACCACCTCAAAGGCCGGCAACGCAGTTGTGACTCTTGAGTTGCAGGTGTCCATGGGCGACGATAGTCACTTACCATCAGGTGACCCGTCTGCTAGTTTGTCCCCTTCTCTTTTTAAAAAAAACGTTCATATTTACCACTAGCTGTTGGGCGCGATTTCAACCGCATAAGTCCCGTTCCCGGGGGAAAATTATACCCCAGAGTTACTCTCAGAAAAGTAAGCTTTCCATAGGTGAAATTTTTTTAATCGCTCCATTAGTTTTTGAGTTTATCGTTACAAACATACATAAATACAAATTATATTCTTTATAATGTTAGTGTAAAAGTGTAGATTATTATACTTACATTATATATATTATATTTATGTAGATGCAGTAGATGTAGAAGTGTAGATTGAAAGGAAGATAATGTTCTATATATCTATCCATTAAACTTACATAAATATTCATTTAGAATAGTCTAGCAAAAACTGGTCAATATATTTTGTGGGCACATAAATTTACTGAGCAGTAATAGCCCTGAGCTTAAGTGGTCGCTCCTCATTCGTTGGGCCTGGGTTTGATCCTGGCGAGGTCATGTACCAATATTTTTTTAGAAACTTACGTATTTCCAGAAATGGAATACCTCGGCCTACCCCTGGATGAAACGGCGTTGTTTTTTTTTTAATCTGTCTTATCTTCCATCCGTTCTGTTTGCTTACTGGTTGTCTGGGATATGACAGTAACCTTTGGTTGGCATTTCTAATTATTTTTAGTAGGGAAATACTCGTACCGAGCTGCAAATATTGAGTCATCATAATTAATTTCCTCCCATGAGAAGCCTTCACATAAACAAAATAAAGATGCTCACTCCATATCCTCGAAGGGGCCGGCAACGGTTATTCATGAAAATACCCACTTTACTCCATTATACAACATGTAACAGAATAAGCGCAATTCCTGAAATTAGTTTGTTCAGTATCGACTACTTATTCGATTTCAGCTATTTTTAATATGTGTTAAATAAAAAAAAAATGAATTATCGTTGCTGAATTTAGTGCTTTCTATGGAAATCGTGCTATTATTAATCGATATATAAGAAAATTGGTTAGACATGACTAAAGTTCGATTGCATCATATTTTTTTATAGGAATTGCGCTCTTTCTGTTACGCGTTGTATTTTATTAAGGGACCGGAGTACAACATGCCTCAGAATCAATTCTGGGGCCTGCAAGTTTCCTCAGATGTTTTCTTTCACAGTTGTGTTACTGATAAATGTGTATGTATCACTAAGATTCGAAACCGAGTCCTACACATGAGATTCGGACTACCAACGTGGCTATCACTGAGCTTATAGGTAATGTCTAGCCATACAGTCCTAAAGGCCTACATCAGCAGTCAGTGTAAAACCTTATTGCAAACTCACACTTGGCTGCCTTTTTGTTTTTTTTCGAATTTGGAATTCGTGCGCACAACACCCGCATTGTACGATCGCGACGCGACGGCCCGACTTCCAAGAATGATTTCGTTAGAACGAGATACAAATACAGCTGTAACCCGAGTGAGGGCGAGACGGACAGTGGATTTGGTTTTGTTTTTCTTTGAGTTAATCTGTGGCCACATGTGGCGATTGTTCTCGGACCTTATGGTCATTCGTTGTGATGTTGTTTATTTTTTAAAGTGAGGTTATGAACTTCGGGGTGTTATTTTAATTAATACGTTGTCTCTGCTTGTTTATGGTGGCCGTTTGCGCATGGCCATCGGATCCGAGAATTTGTAAAGGATGGGTTATTACGGATTTTTATCGCAACGAAGGTGGTACTTGGATGTTTAGGATTGTTTATGAGGATGAGTCAATTGCTCGATGCTGTAGTGATAATTTAATCAAAAGATTACATGAAGATGAATTTAAAAAAGGACTAGAATCTTTTTTTAACCAGATTTAGGTAGGTATCTATTATAGTGCAATGATAATCATTTTTTTAATAAATATATTTAACTCATACAAATAACCGAAAAATACCAGAAGATTACCTACAACAAAATGTAAAAGAATTGTTTTATCCTTTTTAATAATCTGTGTTTACAAAAATGATTCTCCTTAAGTGAAATTGAAACAAATAACAGTAGCTATTAGCCAAAACGTTTTCTATACATATAATAAAACTCTAACGGGGCCGTGTCTGTACATGAAATATTTTTTGAAAATTTTAACGGTAGTGTATATAGTTATCGATATAGATACCGAAACACCAATTTTTGGAATTTTTGTCTGTCTGTCTGTCTGTCTGTCTGTCTGTCTGTCTGTCTGGTTGTGCACGCATCACTCAAAAACTACTGAACGGATTTTGATGAAATTTGGTATGGAGATAACTGATTACCCGGGTCAACATCTAGGGTACTTTTTATTCCAGGAAAATATCTCATTCCCACGGGAAAATATAAAAACTGGTTAAAAAGAGAAATACGTACTACTCCGAAACGATAACACTTACAAACTTGAAATATGGTTAGTAGGTGTCTTATAGACGTATACAGGCAACTACTATAAAATGATTTTTGTAAATTCCCCCGGGAACGGGAATAACGGGATCATTGGGAACCTAATAAATTGGGTCTGCTAATTGTTATATCCATACTCTTTTCTGCTTTACTGCTATTTTATTTTTCTTTGACACTGTCTTAGTGACGTTTTTGATATTTGTTCAATGCAAATGTGAATTGAGTTTTGTATTTATTTGTTACAAAATGAAGAAGCTGAGAAAAAATATTACCAGAAGATCATGTTGAAACTGAAATTACAAAGAAAACCTAATAAATACCAATACAGAACAATACAAATGTCATGCAAACAGAAGGAATGCACGTACCAAGGTCAGTCATCCTTTACACATTCTGTTACTCCAATTAAAAACTGGTTAAAAAGAGAAATACCTACTAGGTACTCCGAAACGAACACATCAACTTGAAAAATGGTATGTAGGTGTCATATGTCGTAGGCAATCGCTATGAAGGGGTTTTTGAAATTCCCACGGGAATGGGAATACACTAGATCCACGTCTGCGACGCCGCTTGGCACTCGCTATCTTAAATAAAGAGCAACAATACTACGGTTTCCATAGGTATCCCTAAATTCAGTTACGCTAATTCATTTTTCGGAAAAAAATCACACATATTAAAAACTAGCGGTTCTGCGCGGTTTCAGTCGCGTAGTTCCCGTTCTCGACGGAATACATGGACTATATACCCTATGTTACTCAGGGATATTGCAGCTTTCCATTGGTGAAATAATGTTTTAAATCGGTCCAGTAGCTTTTGAGTTTCTTTGTTACAAACATACAAAAATACAAGAATAAACCTTTCGTCTTTTTAATATTGGAAGATTTAGATTAGTGTAGATGTAGATAGCTAAAACCGATTAAATAGTCGAAACTGAACAAACTAATTTCAGGAATTGCACTTATCCTATCCTATCCTACCTATTATAAACGCGAAAGTTTGTATAGATGTGGATGTTTGTTCCTCTTTCACGCAAAAAATACTGAACGGATTTTGATGAAACTTTACATTTATATAGCTTATACATCAGAATAACACAAAGGCTATATTTTATTACCGTATTCCTACGGGAATGGGAAGTATTTTATCCCCGTATTGCTACGGGGACGGAAACAACGCGGGTGAAACCGCGGGGCGCTGCTAGTAATTAATAAATTAATAAGTGACTGGCACGTGGATCTGTTTCGGTTTGTCCAATTAGTTTACAATTTATAAATATTAATTTAATTAATATTAAATATTAACTTCGAGCGAATAAATTAGCCTGCCAGTTAGCTCGATCTAATCTAATAACACCATCACCCATCAACAATTTTCATTCCATTTGGTCCATCATTATGTCACCAAAAATAAAAAATCGGTAGATATCAAAATTAAAACTACAATACAGACTTTAGATTTGATTATTATGAAGCTAGTTCAACGTTGGAGGAAAGCAGGCCCCCCAATTGATTCTGAGGCATGTGTTACAGTTTTACTATTTGTCACTTTTATATGTCGAAAAGATTAAATAAGTATTAAGTATTACTAATAACAAATTTATAGTCTAAGTCTGTCAAAATAGGTCCCGTCTAACTACTAGTGTGTTTCTTCCTGCCTGTTTCTCTCTGTTTATCTCTGTGTCCGACTGTCGGAATACCTTGTCTTACTCAGATGGGATTCCTTTAAATATGTGCTAGTCAATGAATATCACGCCACTTTCACAAAAAAATATACTCCCCCCCTTATAACCCCTTAGACGACCTTGGGATAAAGGTGTGAGTTTATTTAGTTTTATAAATGGTCGTAGGTAGAGTCTTCATATGGTCAAAAATGAGGTCACGAGGGTTAGTTTTTAAATGAACAGTGGCCACTATGCCAGAGCGGATGTGTTTGTTTAAACTCAACAGTATTCAAGTGCAAACACGGTTACACGACAATATTTATGTGAGTAATGACTTAAAACAATTTATTTCGCCACTTCCTCTCCGAGAATCTTTTTGGAAGTATCGCAAAAATACAGGCTCTCGTCCTCTTGCCTGACTTCTGAAGAGCTAAAAAGATGAAAGCCATTGCTAAATCTAAAACTGTGCAGTCTAGATTTTAATAAAGATGTATCTAGACAATAGTTGGCTAGACAAAAATTTTTAGAAAAAACTCTACCAACCCGAAAGAAAAACTACGGATTATACTACTAAGTATGTAGTATATTCTGGACAGGTTCTGTCCAAAGCCACAAATTCTTACAACACTTCATTTTGTTGAAAATCAGGTCGACTTATGCTGTATAAGATAACAAACTATCTAATCCAAGAGGTTGGAAGAAAATCATTATAGACTAACTTTTTGTATGTAATGTTCACAAAATAGAACTTCATATTCATAACCATTCCATTTGGTTTCGGGTTGGATGAAATAATGTTTGAGTTGTTCAGATAGCGTAAATTCCATGACGAAACGAGAAAAAATGTGAAATAAAATAATTATAAATTCATACACTGTACCAGGCTCCCAAAAATGTGTAAGAGACGACTGCCCAACCGATAACCATCAGGGCTTTCAACATACATGCTTATCGTGGCATCGGTGCGTTGAGCCTCGAAATTTTTTGTACTTGCCTCTGCTAGTCTCCTAGTATCTTGATCTATTTATTTGTAAAGCGAGATTTAGTTTGGATTAAAATGAAATTAGGCAGATGAATTTGAAATGTTTTGTTGGTGATATATTGCTACTGCCTTTATCTTGCTTTGATAACATGTTAATGTCATCGTAAAACGAAATAAATGTGTGTCTATTGGAAATTATGATAAGTTTCCGTAAAACAGATCGTAGAGCCATGGAAGTATATAAATATTTACTTACAAGATGTTTATATCAAATCTATATAATCATCTATTAAATCTATCATAATCAGTCCTCCATAAACTTATCGTAAAATTAGCAATTGCCCGCGACCCCCTTCGCGTGAATTTGAGGTTTTAGCGTCCCTTAGGGACTATGAGTTTTTTCGGGATGACAATACCTATGTCCTTCTCGAAGGTTCAATCTATCTCTATAGCAAAAATCAGAAAAATAGCCAATAAACAAACGAACTTACTTCTGCATTTACAATATTAGTTAGGATTATATCTAAGGCGTGCATTTAGTTGCTATTGACTTGCCTTTTTACCGGTGCCTTCAATATTTTTGTGTTAGGCTTCCTTAAGCTATCACCTAATTCCCCATCCATAACAATAGTTATTGTATAGCTAAACATGTTCCTTGTTTTCCTGAGTGACAGGATAAGAAATAGTGAGATAAGGAAACGTTGTGGTCTGAAAGAAGATGTAGTGACAAAAATTGAGAAAGGTATTTTGAGATGGTTTGGCCATGTCGAGAGAATGAATGAAGAACGATTGACGAAAAAAGTGTATAAGGCGAGTGTGAATGAAAGTGTTGCAAGGGGTAGACCAAAGAGGTTGGAAGAAAATCATTCTCTTTCCTAGGAGAGAAACTTTTTCTTTAAACGTCTTTGGGGTAGACCTAGGCGGACGTTTCGCGACCAAATTGGGGACGTCTTAAAAAAAGGCCAGGTCAAGAGTACCCTAAACCGAAGAGCGTGTATGAAAGGAATAATGAAAGTAGACGAAGCGAAACAAGTATGTGAGGATCGTAGCAAGTGGAAAGAAGTGGTTTCTGCCTACCCCTACGGGAAAGAGGGGTGATTATATGTATGTATGGAAACATGTTAGCCAGATTATAGTGTAGGTGATATAAAAGCGTAGCAAAATATGAATCTTCTTGAAACATTTGTTATCATCAAAACGGCATTATACCATCCATTCCGAGTATTGTTCGAATCGCATACTACGCAGAACATGATAGTAAAAGTCGGCGTGTCTTTGTAATCGAGAATCGTACTTTATAATTATATTTAATAATAAATAGTGTAGTTTGTCTTTGTCATCGATATAGGTACTTAGGACAAAATATTCTTATTAGATGAGTTCATAGCTATTTGTTAAAAAATAGCTTGGCCAAGGGCGTAAAGCATGTAAAAAGCTAGCTTATAATCAAAGTAATTATGGTCTAAAATCCCATATTTGCAGAGACCGCCGAAACAAATTCGCATGCACTTCGAGTTCGGAGGCAATTGTTTTGTCATTTTTATGAAAACCGGTCAAATGCGGACGGAGTCAGACTCACGCATACGTAATTACAATTATAAAATGTAACAATTGATTAAAGACATTGGCACACAGTGTTAATTAACAAAAATATCGATAAAACCAGTCACGGTTTAAATAGAAGTAGGTAATTCTTTGGATTCGTTACCCAAAAAGGGTGCCTAGGCTCTATTACTAAGCCTCCGCTGTCCGTCCGTGTCATCTGTCTGTCTGTCAGTGTATATGATGAACCTTAATAGACTTAGGTACAGTTGAAATTTTCACATAATCTATCTTTCTTTTGCTGTTATAACATAAAGTTATAAAACTGCACGTGTCGTAGACGTACTTATTAGGCGCCATATAGAATGTTCTTTTTGTTTGGCATTGCTTGCAAAATGGTGACATCATCAAATTTGACCACCAGGAGTGCACCAACGATAGGTGTCCGCCTGATATGGGCGCTGTGTAAACACGGTGAAGGTGCATTTAGACTTCAGCATTTGGCTTTGACAAGTGCTGTCTTATCGACACTTGTTTTCGATGCAGCGTCGAATGTTTGGGATAGTTTCATTTACACCTACGTATATTTTGCAGGGTATATTCTACAGGGCGTCATTCATCGATAATGTCTAGCGACAGAAACATGAGATTATACAAGAGTAGTTTCAACTTGTTATTTTGATTGAAAGACGTTCAAGAAACTCAATTTGTCACCGAGACGTGCGTTAAATTATCCTATAGCATTATCAGAAAACGTTCTTACGTGCACAGTGTACCTAAGTACATATCTATAAAACGTATAATCAATTAATCACAAAAAAATACTTACTTACTATTTCATCGCTTCAAAAACCGGGTATAATTTTGTGTTGACTTGACATTAAAAGAAATTATATTAAGAGTCCAAAGTATCAAGTTTTTCTTGCTCATCATAGACACTAGGTTATAAAGTTAACCAACAAGTTGTGCTGGAATCGCGAGAGGTGAAAACAAATACTATCTCATCCACAGCACTAAAACGATAATATCGTCCACATGCGTAAATAATAAATTGGTAGGTAATTATTTGAACGCAGCATACAAATGTGGCTTAACATCAATAACACGCCTCGTAAATTCTGCAAGCCTGGTATTCAGCACCAGGAGTGAGTGGCATCGATTTGCATCGCAATCGCGAGGAATGTACAATAATTATTGAGTATCCAGCCCTTGCTAATGCCCTGGTAAATGAACAGGCACTGAATTCTAGTTCAATAAACTCTGTTTTCTGCGTATTTTCATTTGCATGATTGGTACTGCGTCGAAGCTGTAAAATGTAGTGATGTGTCATACTGTAGTACAGTGAGCATATAATATCATTGCTGTAGTAGCACCTACATAGTAAGTAGGATTTTAATAAAATTACGCTTTCCATGTAAGTGGAGGGACATAGTCCAGTAAACCTTTCTAATTGCCCGCATTGTTAATAAAAGTGGGCTGAGAACACACAGTCAGACATACATCTGAAGTAGGTAATCTCAAAAGGCCATTTGGTTCATTTTGTATCTTTTTGTAAGTGTTACCTACACTCGGTGAACCGTAAAAATAAAGGCGAATACAGGTCACAAAATACTCTCTACAAGTATTTATTTGTTGTTGGTGTATTTACCATAGAATTACATTTTGGTTTTTATTTCTTTTATTCCTATTATTTTATTATTAATTAATAATTTTTCATGTAATTTCATTCCAAAGAAACCTACTACTACTTTTTCCGTTCATGGTAGGCAGAGCAACTAGGGAAATATAGTTACAAAACTATACGAATGTGAATAAAATAAAATAAAAACAATCTGAATACATTTTATCCCTAGTAACCCTACATTAGTAGTATCCCTAGTAGGTAATCCTACTATTTTTATTCGGTAAATCTACGAATAAGGAATAATCCTTATTTGTAGCGGTAAATAGCTCTGTATGTTACCTTTCCACACCTAACCGGTGCAATAAAATTAACGAAATTTGACAGAATGATAGCTTACATTTTGAGGAAGGACATGGGCCACTTTTCATCCATGAAAAACACAGTTCCTAGGGGACAAAATAACTTAAAGTTCATGTAGAGTATTCGCAGTTCACAACTGGATCTTTATAAAGAGCTTTACATCACCATCATATCATTCGCTTTACAATAATACTAATAAAAATATGTTGGTACTAGAATTACACCTTACCTCTTTTGCCTCTACCTTTATCAAGTTGCAAGTACCTTGGATAGTATCAGAATAGGTGACCCACCTCCGATGACACAAAACAAACTTAAATACAACAGTAGGTAGGTATATTGCATACTTTATAAATATTAGGAAGTTATATTACTTAATAAGAAATCCAATAAACACAGTCATATTACGTAACATAGGTATAACGTTCGATCTACTGAACGGATCATACCTACCATATTTTAGGCTATTCACATTTGTAACGATAATCATAACTAGCTTTTACCCGCGGCTTCGCTTTACTGTCAAACAAAAACTTAAAAAACAGTCACATTTTTGCTCAACAATAATACTCAGTGATAAATAGCTTATAGGTAGGTAGGTACATAATATAGTCGTAAATAAAATAGTTTTTATAATGTAACAACTAATGTCTAATGTCTATCTATTTTGGAGATTCTGGTTCTAAATAGGTACCTATACTGCTACATCATAAAGTTGCATAATAATGTCATGCTCATTATCCGCGACAAGCTTCATCAAACATTCTCTCACAAATTGACATTGGCATCAACAAGACCAATGCTGTTATTACTGTTACTGTTTTCTAATCAGTTTAATAATTCAATAACTTCAGATTTAGTTTTCTATCTCTGACATCATATAACAATGCCTTCTACGAAATCCACTTTTGTTTATTCATCTGGCAGTCACTTGTTTACGATAATATTTAGTTCAACAATAAAGTTTCAATAAAGTACCAGTTCGATTGTTAGAATATTCGAAATTCAATTCGATTTGAACCGGGCGGAAGGGGCGTGGCGCTGTCTGGGCGGGGCGCGGGAGGGAGATAGGACATCGCGGATGCGCATTCGTAATTCAGAATTTTACATCTGCTCGCGGATGCTCCAGTTTTTGGCGCGCATTGAATAGGTACTTTTTTACCAACCAGTCCGTTTCTTTTTCAATCTATTGTGTTGTCAAAAATGGCCGCCAAATTTTATTTATGTTAATTTTGCTATGCGTTTTACTTAGGTACACATTAATACCTAATACTTCTAATAAGTTTTCATTTATATTTTAATAAATGTAGTACTTAAATTATCTAACTACTATACAAACCATATACCGAACATAAAAAACATGAGTAGGTAGGAAGGTAGGTACAATCTTTGTGTCAAATTCGTTAGCCTACTCTACCATCAACAAGTATATTATTATGATGGAAATCTAAGATAAAAACAACATAATTATAACGTCTAAAGAAAAGTTGAGATTTCATAGAAGATTAAATCGCAAAATGCTAAAGATTTTTGCGATTTTTTATATCCCACATTTAACGAATCCAGTCTAAATACATAACCATAAAAAGTGTCAGGCAAGCCAAAACGTCTTCACCAAGTACGTAAACATAATATCACATAAAATTACGAAACAATAACCTAAATATTTTTTCAACATCCGTTGCAACGATGAAGCGAATCGATACGATATCGATACTTCTGCCCCAGTCAAAACATACTTTTTGCCACCCATGCGACCTTGGTAACCGACATTGACATTGTATACTTATCGAGTCGAGTAATTTAATTTAAGTCACTCAAGTAGCCAACCCAATCCATTTGATTGGAAAATTGACCACAAATATTTGACCATATCGCAGTGGTGTTATGGGTTTGTTTGTTCTTTAATACGGTTAAAAAACCGGCCTCCACCGGTCAGACTCGCACAGAAAGGGTTCCATACCACCATACAATAAAAAATACTTGTTTCTTGTATGGTAATAGTAAAATATAAGTGTAATAGGTTATTTAATTAATTCGATTACAAAATAATGCCACGCAAGGAAGTGTGTCCGATTAATCGATTAATTTATATCAATCGTTGCAAGCTCTGGATTTTATCGATTTTATCTCGAGATCGTTTTGTCGATGCGACCGGTTCAACTCGTCGTATTCCTTAGGCCTCGTTTGGATAGGTACGCATTTTACTAAACTTTAACATTTCTTGTCTTCCTTTTTACCAATCGAATCGTTTAGTATTTTATAAAAGTAATAAGGTAGATAGGTACTTACATTAATTAAACACCAAAAGCGTGTAAAAGGAAGATTTTTTTAAAATCATTACTCTCGTGCAGTCGAATGAAAATGTAACCTATAACATTTCTGAGATGAAAACATGTTTAATGACATCTCATTAATTGTACAGCACGGCCGTTTTAACTTGATAGCTCTGAAGTTTGCGCAGGCAAAGCCTATGTTCAGAGAAGCCAAGTTAAAACGGCCGTACTGTAAACCTATTTTGGCTTCAGACAGCGCCAAAGAAATCAACTCCTAGACATAACTACCTACCTACATACCTACAAATATTTTCCTCCTTCTGTGTATTATCCTTCATCCTCATTCTAGTGCACTCGCTTAAAAAAAATTATTTACGATTAATACATTTTAGTATTAGAAATAATTAAGAAATCTTCAAAATTTTCTGTAAGCTGCGTTGAGAAGTCCTTACGTAGTAATGTCTACTTATACCTACTACAACTCAACGGCTCAACCCACTTAGATACTCCCTATATTAGTCAAAGTCCCAAATAAGAATTTAAAGCACAGAATTTATTTTTAATCTCGTATAGGAGTGTTATCTCACACATCGGAATTCGCAAAATAACACTTTTTAACAAGTCAAATGACTCCAGCATCGATTTTCATTAATTTTAAATCGACGACTCGTCATTACGATAAATCGATTAAAACGTCCTTATCTCAGTAAATCTGTCTAAACGGACCTCCATTCCTTACGGGCTGTACAAGCAATTGATTTTAATTCGGTCGTAAACACTGTCACATTATCGATTCACAAAGTCGATTTGACAACCCTCGGCTGGCTGCCAGTTTACCAACGTTGAATTGAATTATTTTCTGCTCTCTATTAAATAATAAATAATCTATAAAATAGGAGCAGAGACAGCCGCTTCTCATGATGATAACCAATGAGGCTCGTTTGCGAATCCTGGCAAAGTACCAATAAGTTTTTCAAAAACTTAGGTACGTATCTACATATTTATCTATCACTATTATAGCTTGACGGTGAAGGTAAACATTTATAGGCTCACCACCTACCACGTTTAGGGGTCGAATGTACTCGTGAAAAGTGGGTATTTCCCTATTACCCCGTCGGGGATAAAATGCATGAGATTATTTATTTATTTAATCTAGTAAAATATACTATGCCCTGAATATTATGCTTCTTTTTAAGGTTTTTACCCGTGTTTCGACTACACGACTTATTTTAATATTTGGAGGCAAAAAGAAAACGCATTTTTCGACTTATTTCTAGATTGCATTCTCAAAGTTTCCAAATAGTTTTATTGTTCAGTTTATCTATGTCTTTGTATAAAAAGAGTTTATTTTTATTGAGTTTCACAACTCATAAAGTCTTTAATAAGAACATCTACTTTATACCTACAGATTAGCACCTTGCATCTTGTGGTTTGACTAGAACTACTTACCACTGACTGTATGACCTGACAGAAATTAAGGCAAGTCTAGAAACATGAGATTTTGTACCAAAGTAGGTACCATAAATAACAAA
Source organism: Ethmia dodecea (assembly GCA_963855545.1). Classification (NCBI taxonomy): domain Eukaryota; kingdom Metazoa; phylum Arthropoda; class Insecta; order Lepidoptera; family Depressariidae; genus Ethmia; species Ethmia dodecea. Next base: position 9,241,164 of record OY979458.1, on the reverse strand, counting down.
GAAGAGCAATAAGATTTTTTTTTCATTCATTGTAAGAGCGTTTAATATTAAAACATCCAGACACGAAATCTTTAATCATGTACCTACGAATCAGGCACATAATATTTTAGGTACCTACTCCAAAAGCTACTCTACCAAGTCACTAATGTAGTTTTAATATCTAATTTATTTATTTGCCATAAATTGTATGTAAGTAGGTACATATTAATTTCATCGTCTACCTTTCTTCCGAAACGCTTCATGAAGCAAACCAGGAACTCATAAACTCAAGTACAATGCAAACATAAGTTTTACGGCACCAACGAATAAATTATGCAATAAAATTATCTACAAAATATGTTATAAATCTGTAAGACCATTGTGAATGTGGTGTCACTATAGCGTCTATAGCCCTTTTAATTGCCAATAAAATTGTATTGGTCTTACTATTAAACTTTTAATAATTTATTACTAACCTTCAAAATTGATGCAATTTTCTATTCTAAGCCTTTGAAATAAGTGTCTACAAGGCATTTTATCTTCGTTTGCCCCCTATTGTGAAGGGTCTGAATCGATGTGGTAGCAATATTACGTGTTGAACTTGGGACTATATTTTTTACCTAACTGTGGGACCATGTTGGATAATCAATCCTACTCCCTACTAATATTATAAACGTGAAAGTTTGTATCTATGGATGTATGGATGTTTGTTCCTCTTTCAGGCAAAAACTACTGAACGGATTTTGATGAAACTTTACAGTTATGTAGCATCAGAATAACACAGGCTATATCTTATCCCCGTATTCCTACGGGAACGGGAACTACGCGGGGAAAACAACCACACAGTGTTCAATAATACAAGGGATACAAAAATAAGAAAAATATCTTATCGCTTTTCAAGACCCCCCAGGGGGCCAATTCTACTAAGTGTCAACGGTCATAGTTGGATGACAATGAGATGTCAATGGTGTTATTTTGACACTTTTCAGAGCAAATAACACCATCGACTGACCATGTCATTGTCATTGTCATCCAACTGCAACCGTTGACATTTAGTAGAATTGGCACCCTGGTCTCTGCCTTGTTGTCTATTTATAAGTAATTGTAATCGCAATCGTCTTCATTTTGACGTACGTTCCTTCTTTCGTACATCTGTCAATACGGCCAGTGAAAGAAGAGCAAGCACTGATCGCGTAAAAAATGTCAAATAAAGACGATTACAATTATAAATAGACAATAAGCTTAAGGCACCTGTTCCAGACACATCTTTGACTGGGATGAAACTGAGAGATTATAACTAGGGTAGACAAAGTAGTGTAGAGTAAGTAGTGATTGATACTGTATAACCTATTTACATATTTGAGGGATTTTGACAAAATAAGTCGGTATATAGAAGATCAAATACATTTATTTACAAAGACGATTATCCTCAAAGAGGAACCATGTGAGATAATTCCTATAAGACTTGCTGCGTTCTCTCTCTGGTTAGATAGGCTGATAAATTTAACAGAAAAACTGCCAGGTCCTAAAAATACGTGAAGATATAGGTATACCACCTACATAGTTTTATTCATTTTTAAAGCAATTTATTTCGTGTTGATCCCAATTGCAACACTATTTAAAAATATTTTTAAATTAGCGACCAACTCTATGGTCACTCTAACATTTCATATCACGCAGCGATGCCAACGCTACTGTTTAACCCCCCGCTAGCTTAAAAACATACACACACTTGTTTACGTTTAGTATTTTATTTTTTTAACTCCGGTTTTAATGTGGCAGCGAGGAACGGAACGCAAGTCCGCAGAGACGTTCTAAGTTTGAATTTTTTATTTCCTTTTAATCGAGCCAGGTCTTTAATTGAAGCGGACTGGCTTCTTAGCTACAAAAAATATTTTTAACGGAAGCTCTTTTAATAATACTTTGATTTATAATGAACAAAGTAGGTAGGTAGTTCCTATAATCACATTGTTGGCGATGACACAATATTAACTATTAGATGTAAATTAATTCAATTCATGGGTTGGGTAAATTAGTGCTACTTTTAAATTTGTCTCATTTTTCCCTTAAAAGTCAAATAGACACGTGTTCCACAATGTGTTTGTATTACATATATTATACATTTTTTTTTATGCAGAAAGTATTTTTAGTAATTTTTACCCCCAGGCAATAAAAGTTAAGTATTTTAATAAGCTACAGACTTTATTAGTAAGTCAACAGAAGCGGCAAGATATAAGCCAGCTATTACGTAAGAAACGGCTCGTTCTCAATTATGTCAAAGTCGATTTGACAACTAGATGAACACGTTCTTGCTTCGACATTTGAATTTGACGGATCCATGTGGGTGGTCCGTCGGACGTGCGTGTAATTTTTTTCCTTTGTTTTTATGTATTTTTTCGTTGGCCACAGGGCGATGACTAACAAGCTTTCAATAACTAGCCACCAGCGTAGCGTAATAATCGTCTTTGACGAGTTTTGTCGGTTGATATTTAAAAATCTATACTTACTTAAACTTCTCCGAAATCTGTTTGTCGGTAATAGGTATATTCCCTCTGTCTTAAAAACAAAATGATGCAAGTATTCTAATATTTTTCCCAACCATTTAGGTCAAGCAAACTATGGATTGTGAACCAGAAAGCAACCAATTTCCAAATCGTAAATTATTCTGCCGCTCAAAAACCAAACGATAAGCGCAAAATGACAGCTCAAAAACTTTTTCCCGCTCAAAAAACTGTCAAAGTGACATTAGCCTGTGGAGTGTGAGTGCGTTCGAAATGCTCGGTTCAGGAACATGGTGACACTGATGCCGTGTAGCTACCTCGGCGGCGCCTCCCCGCGCTGCAACTTGGACCACGAGCCTAAGGTCAGAATAAAAAAAAGTTCGCTGCTTCAATCGCACTTAAATGCAAAAAAACATTTTGTAAAAGTGTTAAAAAGTGTAGTTTTGAGATCCACGACAGCACTGAGCACAACATTCCTACTAGAACCGCAATCACACCGAACATAGTAATTTTAAGAAAAACATTTTTAAAACCGTGTGATTAAGGTTAAGTAGAATAAAGGCACAATAACTCACTGCAGCTAAATAAAACCACACCGCACTCAAATGCATGAGTATTTTTGTTTTGCATGGTTTTCAGTTTGCACCCGTGTGTTGTAGAAAATACTAGAATGTTCCTTGTGTATAAATTGTATAATTATATTTTCAACACACTTGCTCATAAAGTGGCTCTAATTTCACTGCAATTAGGCACATAATGACACCTATAATCAAACTGAGACTTTTTGTTTGCTATTATTCACTAGTGAGTTATAGATTTTTTTTTTCAATTTTGTTGCTAGAGTTGCTTTGTTCTTAAAAAAGTTTCGATACAAAAAAGATCGTATTCAATCGTACTAATAAATTAATACACAAATATGGCTTGCTCATTTCATGCAACTTCGTATTTAAATAGATCATTTCAACTTGTACGTGTTTAATAAACAAAACTTTCACTCAAATATAACTTTGGTTTTCTCTGTAAAAACTTTAAATACCCCATTTTGTACGTGGCTAAAACGCTATCCACGACAAACCAAAGAAAAAGAAACCTAATTTTTTTAGTCCATGGCCGATCGCCATTGTAAGATGCGAGCGCATAGGAAAACGAGGCTGTATGGGCCTAGATCCTTTTGCCTTTTCCAAATTATATAAATAAAAAATTGGAAAACCAATTAATTTTCCCCGCCATTGCGAATGATTATTTTAAAATGATTTTTTAGTATTATTTATTCACAAGTGTGTTGAAAAACGTCGTATGATACACGTGTGTATTGATGATTACCGTCCTCGGCTCTCTTATGACCCTCGCCTACGGCTCGGGTCTCAATGGCGCCTCAGCGGTAATCACCAACTTTACTCACTTGTACCATAATGTACTATTATCAACCTATTTGAAATATCATTCAGAGTAAGTGACAGTTAAAATTTTGTGCCATCATAGATTACTAGCGTTATTAAATCGTGCGGAAGACCTCTACTAGGGTAAAAGGCATTTTGTTTAATTTTATGGAGTTTGTAAATACTATATAATCATATACATTTATGCATAATCAAAATAATACCTCATAATCATCATTCATCATCAGTCGGAAGACGTCCACTGTTGAACAAAGGCCTCCCCATAGAATGCCACAACGAACGGCAACTTGCCGCTTGCATCCACCGACCGGTTACCCGTGACCGTGTCGATGTCGTCGCTTCACCTGGTGGGAGGCCTAACAACGCTGCGTCTTTCGGTTTGTGGTTGTCAATCGAGAGCCTTGCTTCCCAATCGGCTATCGGTTTTTCGAGCGATGTGACCTGCCCATTGCCACTTCAAAATGCATATTCTGAGAGCTATGTCGGTGACTTAGTTCTTCAGCGGATCTCCTCGTTCAAGATTCTATCGCGCAAAGAAACTCCGAGGATAGCTCTCTCCATGACTGACAGGGTGACTCTGAGCTTCTCTAGGACCACGTTTCTGTGCCATAAGTCATCACAGGCAACAAACTACCAATTAATACCTTATAACAATAAAATAACCTTAAAAAGCATGGGCTAAATATTTTGATTCATAGGTATTAGAATCTACGACCATATTCTAATTAATTTACAATAAAAACAGATCGACCAAATCAAAAATATTACCTCTGTTTTGTGATTCTAATTAGTACGATTAGTCCCAATTTGCCAAAGCAACCCAATTATGTAATCTAATTCTCTTATCTCACAAGCCAAGGTGTCCGCCGTAACTAACACCGAATTTTATCGTCCGAACACGCAAACATACGGACGGACAAACTGTTTATGTTTTCCACTTGGAACGCCGTCAGATCTCACGTTACCCATTCATACGTTAATCTTTAGGGCCCATTAAAAAGTCGTAATCCTCGTCTTGGTGTCATGGCGTACCTACGGGACAGTGTGTCGTTAGCCACCTGATACCAGGCTATCATAACCGTGAGGAGTTGGTTTTCAGCCGTGGAACGTCGATCGTTTAAATTTGGAATGCGCCTTGAGAACGGACAATGGCGTCGGGAATTAAAGTGTTAATAGGGTTGGTAATTTAATCATAACTACGCGTTAATTAGGTAGGGTGGGGTAGGTACATTATGCCACGTTTTATTGAAAAAAAAAGTCAAGTATCTGAAAATAAAAAAACGTTTTAAAAACGAAAGAGCTAACCTAACCAAAGAGAAAGTCGAAAGAACAAATTAGAACAAAGAGTCTGTTTTAAAAAGAAAGTAAAAGAATTTAAAACACGAAGCCACCCAGAGATATCAGCAATAAAAACAAATTTGTTCAATCTGATGGCCGAACACGAAGCGCCCGATTTATCGGACAAGATGTCTTTGTTGATTTTACTTATTTAAGTAAATTTTGTAAGAGTAAGAACCCGTCACCGTTTTATTATAATTTGTTTATTTTTCATTTTTTTTCTCATTTTCTTCTATATCATGGTTCCTTACAAAAGTGGTAAAAAAGAACCCTGATGATGGTACTATATCTATCTGTTAGTGAAAGCTGTATTTTTTCAGCAACTACTAATGCTAACGACTTAAAAATTAGAGTACCTAGTTTGAAATAATGTTTGCAAACACTTTTCGATTGCTTTTTAAAACCATACGATGGTAGAGTGAAACACAGATAGGCTTGCCTGATTCAGTTAAAAATATTGTAACCAATTATCAAGATTTAGTTTTAGTTTTATTGAACTGAATGTACTCTACTCGTAGGTTATTTATGACGCCCTGGTAATTTGGATGATGCAAAGTTTTTTGTAAAAACTTAATTCCGGTTTTTGGAACTACCAAAGTATTTGATGCTAACACGACATTGTTTCCACATTAATTTTATAATTTGATTCACAATTTATGAAAATACTTGCTAAAATCGTAAAGCTCCGAAATAAATTACAATCGTTTTACCGCTGTAAAACAAAAGCAAAACACGGCGACACCAAAATAAATCAATATTAAAATTGTCATTTCACGCGATGACTCAAAAAACTAAAGAATCGAATTAATATCACACCAATACACAGTATCTTTGGTATTATCAGCGATAACCGAACAACCATAAATATGGCTACGATAAATTTTTAAATTTATATCGTGAAGGAGCGAGACAGGACGAGCCAGTCCCCGATCGTAAATATAAAGTAAGATAAAACAATAAACGAATTACGAATAAATAAAGAAGCGTTTTGTCTCGACGCTTGTTTAGGGCACAGGGTGTTCCAATGTCAGATAAGTATTTTTATAAAATTAATCGCTTACCAAACATTCATTATGTGCAATAGTAAAAGAATATTAAAGTATGCCTAGGTAAGTCCTACGTACACACACACACACACACACACACACACACACACACACACACACACACACACACATACCTATTATTCAATATATCAGAAACTAAAGTTAAGGACCCACTTAACTTTTTATTTTCGTGTTTTTGCAATCACAAGATGCAATTGCAAGATGTAGTGACAAGGATTGAAAAGGGTATGTTAGGCTGGTTTGGTCATTTCGAACGTATGGATGAAAGAAGAGTACCTAACGAAAGAGATTTATGGGGCGAATGTTGAAGGATGCAAGGCAAGAAGGCGCTCCAGAAGGACGTTCACGGATCAAATTAGTGACGTCCTTCAAAAAGCTGGGGTCCAGAGTACAAAGAATAAAAGAGCGTGCATGAAAAGGCTTATGAATGTGAAGGAAGCGAGGGAAGTGTGCGAAGATCGGGCAAAGTGGCGATCCTTCGTCTCTGCCTACCCCTGTGGAAAGAAGGCGTGAGCTGTCTGTACCTATGTAATCACACTTTGTGTGCCTTAGGTCAATGTCACGTAAATAATAAATTATTTGACAGCATTTAAAAGTAGGTACGTAAAAAATACACTGATGTCATTGGCATACATCAAATTCTGTACCTATCCAAAGAAATTAAGTATATCTATGTTTTTATTATTTACTAAATATCCAAAAGATAAGAAAATTATAGCAATTCAATATACCAAAATAGTAGATACTTACTACCAAATTGCCGATACTCTAAAAATTTGTATCAGCCGAAAATTCCATGATAGAGACAATACTAACACTTATTTTGTATAATTTGCTTAAATTTATGTTAAAAGACACTAATCACACCCTAAACCAAATAAGACAATGTAAACGAATCAGCCCGTATAAACGATACGAAAGCGTGCAGGCGCGTTGTCGCCGCTTAAAACGTATAAATTAACCCGCGCTATCGCGAGATCGGTCGGCCTCACACCTCGAATGGAATGCGCCTGGTGATTTACGCCCTTTCTCATACAGTTCAAGTAATACCTCTTTGTGACGCTTGTAGTCCTGGTACTCGGTACCGAATACTTGTTTTCAGTATTAAAATGACGTTTTTAAAACGATAGTTCCTTATCGCGCGTACTCTTACTTTACTTGGTCAAAGAGCTAGGCTAATAATAGTTAAAATTCGTCTTCGACCGTCACGACCCTTTTTATTTCGTGTAATTAATTACTTTCTAAAGTTGTTAATTTATTTATTTGTACTTAGTATTAATAATATGTCTCACCAAAAACATTAGGTATCATGTAAAATGTTGGGAAGACGATATCACATAGCTCGCACTGTCAAAAAGTTTTCAGATATCAAGTAGAGCCAAGCTTCTAACTCTAAAAGCCCTAACATCACAAACTCTACACCTTAAAATATGTAGCTCGGAAGTTTCGTTACTACAAGAACTATTGTATAAAAGAAAAGTAATGAACAGTAAATAAATTACGCTCTTTTGAAGGAGCGAAATGACCAATCCACATAAGTATTTTGACTATTACAACTCTTTGTTTATATCTACACTAATCTATACTCTATACTAATATTTTAAGGAGGAAAGATTTTTATTTTTGTATGTTTGTATCTTTGTTACGAATAAACTCAAAAACCACTATCCCTTTACAACCGAAGAAAATAATTTACTTAGACTTCCTTGAAATTTACATGACTTTTTCATAGGTGCCTAAGTATCATGTTAAAAATAAATTTAAAAATCCTGAAATCTCTGGTTTCCTGAAAACTTACCCTCACGAGCAGAGGGGTTAGGAGATAGCTCGAGAGTGAGTTTTGTCTACTTCGGAGATATTTTTGATAGTAAATGAAAATTTAACTAATTAAACAGTCTTTATAATCATCAGTCATTTATTCTCTCACTCCTCACTCAACCTTTTCCTCTTCTTCCACTAGCCTGTCCTCTTCCTCTAGCCTGTTCTCTTCCCGTAACCCGCCCTCTACCTCTTGCTCTTGACGTTTCCCTGCCTGATCTGCCTCTAGTGGATTTCCTGTTTCTGGATGGTGTTGGCTTAGGTGGTGGTGCCTCATCCACTTCGGAGAATTCATCGCCAGAGCCAGATCCACTATGTTCTAGGTGATTTAAGACTCTCGCAACAATATCTTCATCATCATCAGCAAATTCCTCAACTTCTGAGTCATTCTCATTTGCTTATATTTGTGCAACTTGGTCATCCTTGAGGGGTTTTCCTAAAAATAAAGATATTAAACGATTATACGAACAGGAAAATTATGTTTAGTTACAAAATATATGAATATATATTTAGTACGTATCACCTAACCTACACGATTGTGCGTCCTGGATTTTGAGTCACAATATACGCATAAGTAAGCATGGTAGTTTCAAATTACATACATATAGGTATAAAACAATACTTATTAAAGTAAATCACACAAAAAAAACAATAGAAATTGTATATAATTAATAAATAACTAAATACTTACCCGGGCGAGTTTTCGCGGCAAAAAATGCAGCCATCCTTCATAGTGGTTACGGGCTACTAACAGGTTCATACTCGTTCGTATGAGGCTAGCGCGTGTTTTTTTCAAGAACTAGATAGTCTCACAATAGATCGAAGCCAGTTGCGTCTCGAAAAGTCAATTTTTGTACCCGCCAGAATTTTTTAAAATCAAATCTTACTATCGTATCAAGTCGGTTGTAAAGGGGTATACCGATTTCAAAAATTCTCTCACCAATGGAAAGCTAGAATATGCCTCAGCACAGATATTAGAATACTATGCCTCAGTAACATAGGCTATATTTTATTCCCGCATTCCAACGGGAACGTGAAACCGCGCAGAACCGCTAGTTATAAATATAAAATAATAAAAATATGACATTAAAAAACTACAATTGGCGGTCTTATTGCTTTACTAAAGCGCAGAGTTTGAGAAGTTAGGGCATGTAGAGTTAGAACCTTGGCTCCGCTGGTGGCTGGCTAGTGATTTTAAAAATAAATTAAGTAGTCCTTAACGCCGTTTCCAGTAATTTTATAAGATGACAAAATATCACTGTCATGTTGTTGGAATGTGTTGCTCGTTTCCTTTGGAAGCGTTTATAAATTGCAAATTATAAATGCGTAGCCAATGCATAATTAGAGTCTTTGCATATATTATGTAAGCGATGTAAATAAATAAACCATAATTTTGTAATTATAACTTATGTATTGATAGTTACTATTACTAGACTAAGTAGATGATTTTAGCTTTTACCTTGCCAGAATTAGCAACGTTAAACTTTTGTTATAAATACAGATCAGTGACACAATAATTGATAATAAACCTAATTATGAAGAACCTTACAATCATCATTCATCATTTACTTGCCCTTTTCCCATTATTTGGGGTCGGCGCAGTATGTTTTTTCCTTCCATTTAGATCTATCATACGTCATATATACATTCACTTCCATCTTGCACATATCATCCTTCACACAATCCATGCATCTTTTCTTTGGTCTACCCCTCTTCCTATAACCGTCCATTTCATATTAAGCACTCTCCTTACAACATTACTCTCTTCCCTCCTCATTATCCATGTCCTCTCAACTTCTCCATCATGGGTGCTACTTTCAATATTGGTGGCTATATAATATAGGTTTGTTTGCTAGGGCCTATCTTTTAAAAATATAGTACTCAAACGAAATTCGTCGCTATAATTTATTAAACAGTTAAGTAGTCTTTACTTTTACATGTTTTTTATAAGGTGTTTTTTTGTTCTGGGGAAAAACGGGAACTTTTAATTATCGGATTTAGTTGGGTGGCAATTCATTGGTCAACTAAAGAATGGAAAACATCTTACTTTTAACATAATTATGCTTGTTGCCTTATTTCACATTAAATCAATTGAGTTCAACAACATTATATTGGAATAAATAATAAAAATAATAATCTTTATTTCAGGCAATATTTACATTAAAAAACAGAGGCCCATAATTATATATACCTTATATGTAACATACATATAAAATAACTAACTAAACTACTTTGTTACACGTGTATAAAGCTCTAATTAAAAAAAAATCATCAAGTAAATAACTTATCTGTCCGTACCTATATCAAACGGAGACGCACTGGCGCCTCCGGTTGTTAAATAAATAAAGCACCGATTTTATTAATGTCCCCCCTCTATCTTGATCGGTGAGACGGTTAGGAGTTTTATTATTTATACCCGGGTCCTTATCTGAAATCTTTTGTACGGTTGGTCACCGTTATTCGGAGATAGTTTGGGATTTTTGAGCTTCAATTTTGTAGACATTTTAGTGTATGCAGTCAGATTTTTGAGGCATTAGTTTTAGATATTTATCTGTGGAATTCGTAGTCCGTGAACTTTAGGGTAGGTGTTTTTCCGCATTAATAAATAACAATATAAAAAAATACGAGATAAAATTAGTCCATGTCTTTCCTCGAGTCATGCAAAATTTAATCAACATCGGCCCTGAAATGGTAACAAATAATTTACCCACAGCACCGGGATTTACGCGGGTAAAATCGCGCGGAACACATTGTATTACTAAAGAAGAAACTGGCTGACTAACTGACTGACGATCAACGCACACCCGAAACGACGTTTAAGGACGTACATTTTAACAGGAAGGGATTTTTGGAAATTTTGAAAAAAGTGTCCGCTCGGCACCCGCTAGTTTTTATATACCTACGTATTTTAGCTTTCTCAAAAAATCACACACTTGTCTTGTCGCAATATGCTTGAATAAAAAAATTAAATAAAAATGTTTATTTTCGGACAACAGGAGATCCATAATTTGTTAGTAAACTTGTATATGGGAGTCAAATGTTTTCTCTTCACGTGTTGTGCTAATTTTTGTAAGGAAATCGACTTGATAATTATGTAATAGCACTTAAAACAGTTGTCAGTTGGTACCTACTTAAGCAGAATTAATAACACATTAATTATGTTGACGTTCCATAAAATTTATTACCCATTTCGGAATTTAGTGCCTACGAGACAAGATGGGAGACAAGTGGCGATTTGAATTTTATTATAAGTAAATTAAGACATATATTTCGTTGTCAGATGTTTATTGATAAGAAAACAGGGTTAAGTAGTAACTTTTACTTAATTACAATAACTTTAACTTATTATAAAAAAAAGGAATGGAATACTCATTTATGGACCAATACCCACATACGAGTAATAAAGTCAAAAACATTAATAATTCAGTACTTAGTAAATTGTCTTCTCTACTAGAATGTCATATTATTATGCAACATTTTTACCCAACTACACTCGGCGTCAAAAAAATCGCACCTTCGGAAAATAGTACTTTAAACCACTTTTAATACAAAACTACTTTTTAAGCGTTTCAGTATTTGTTTCAAACGGTGGTTTCAAAGTTCTATGCGAAGGGCGATTTTGAACTTTTGTCGCTAATAGAAACGACACGTGTTGTTGCGTAGCATTGAGATCATCACTAATCATCAGTTAAGTATGTATTTAAGGTGTTTTATGTCGCTAAGCTATGTCGCGCTACAATGTGCAAATCTTATAATACTTATATATATTTTTAAGTATATTGCCGTGGGTAGATAATTAAAAAATTTTTTTTTCAAAGTTACATTAAAATTTACTTTTTTTCCGCCTTGCAACATCCAAATGTAACGATCAGCTTTTTTAGTCGTATTTAGATTTTTTAAGGTGGGCTGTAATGTAAGTAAGAAAACTCTAATTATCATGTATTGTTGATACAATTTAAAATCATTAAAATAAAATAAAAGGTTTAACAATTTAGTAAGCTTTTGATTAAAATTATACTTAATCTTCGGGTTCTTCGCAATCTGTACCTATCAAGCATATTAACCAACATATTTTCTGTGCATGTAGGTAGGTGTATAGTTTTACCAATATAGTATCGCAAAGTTACAGAAATTCAAAAGAAACATATTATTTAGAATTTTTCGGCAATTTCATACGTAAAGGATCTAATAATTCACAACTGCTAATATGACTGCGTGTATGGATTCTACAATAAATAAATAAAATAAAAAATAAAATAGTAAAATTGATTTAAGGACCGTCTCACCGATTCTCTTTGATAGTAGCGTCATTCCTTTCTGCTCTGCCGTAAAAGATCTAGGCTTATATATACACAGCTCCCTCAGTTGGGATAAGCATATTAAAGAGGTTAGCAGAAAAATTACTGGCTCCCTCCGGTCTCTATACCGTCTTAAAAATTTTGTTCCAATTTCCACTAAAATACTTCTGATCCAATCTCTCCTACTTCCTATCTTTGATTATGCTGATGTGTGTTGTTCCGATCTTACCCAGGCACAAATAAATAAACTGGATCGCCTCCAAAATAATTGTATCCGATTTATTTTCGGTTTACGCAAATATGACCACATCTCTACCTTCCGTCCTCAGCTTAACTGGCTATCCATCCCAAACCGAAGACAGCTTCGGATGCTTTGCATGCTTTATTCACTTCTCAACGATCCGTTTTCTCCTAACTACTTGAAATGTAGATTCCAGCTCTTGGGCTCCTCCCACAGTCGAAGTCATCGCAATCATCTGTTATTACATATGCCTTCTCACCGTACTGGTTTTGTGTCCAACTCCTTCACTGTGCATGCCATCAGGTTTTGGAATACCCTCCCCGTTTGCTTGAGGAAATCCCAATGCAAGTTTTCTTTTAAGAGGAAAATTCGCGTTTTATCAGGTCAGACATAAATTGTTCGAAAGAAAATCATCATCTTTAGATTATTTTATGTAAGTATTTTTGTTTTATGTTTGTTACGATATATATAGTTCTAATCTCTCAGTTTCATCCATCCTAAGGTTGTCTGGAAGAGATCGCTAAAAGCGATAAGACCGCCCACTGTACTTTAGTTAATGTTGGTATCCATATTGTGTTGTTTTTGGTGTACAATAAAGAGTTATTGTATTGTATTGTATAGTATGTATTAGTTTATTTTATCAACTTAATATATTATATGTATTAGGATTTACCGTAATGTTAGTTGTATATTTGATTTTTTTTATAATTTTTTGCGGCCAATTCCGCCAAATTATTTCTGCTTAGCCTGATGGTTGACTGGTAGATAATGCCTTTAGGCATTAAGTTCGCCATGTGTACATTTTCTTGGTACATGAAGTTAAATAAATAAATAAATAAAATAAAATTTAACTGCCACATCTATTAGGCAGGTACATATTAGAGTGAGTCATCATGAATCCTACATAAACTTCGGCCCACCTTTCTGTGTAAACACAAACAATGACTAACATCTACACCGAAGTTGCAATGTACCAATCGATTGAAATTACTTTCTCTCTAGGAGTACTATTTGCGATGTGACTGCCAGTAACGAAATTTATCAGGCCTACTCCAGAAGAGAATCTTTGAATATCGACATTGTCAAATGGCATTTGGTTTTAACGTTTGCGATTTAAATTGAGATCCAAAATGGTGCCTTCCGAGGATAGATAATGGAGATCAACAGTTTTTTTTTGTTTTATGATTTTTTTTTAACTTATGTAGTACGGTTGCAGGTATTAAATAAATGTAAATATTTTCTACTTACATAATTACGGTAAATTAGCTAGTTTTATAGTATTTCATTATTGGAACTTTGTTCCTACATGCAAAATATCCTTGAAAGTCTTTGTAACATCAAAAATACTTACTTTTTCAGAATCTGCAACAAGCTTCGTCTAGTTAAAAAAGACAAAAGCTTTTTCTACTATAATACTTATATGGGTCACAGTCTTAATACCATATTTTGTAGTCTTTTGCCGCACTGGAACCTAAATTATTTCGGCAGCACAGTGGTCTGTGTCTATAGGAATAAAACTTGTACGAGCAGTGATAGCCTTACGGTTAAAGAGCCTGCTTCACGTGATGAAAATCAGTGAGGCTCGGGTTCAAATCCTGGCATGTACCAGAGTTTTTCAAAACTTACGTACTTACATATTTATCACTAGCTCGACGGTAAAGGAAAACATCGTGAAGAAACCCGCAGGTCCCAGAATTAATTCTGAGACATGTGTAAACTGACCCGGTCCGGCGATGGGCTCACCACCTATCACGTTCAGGGGTCCAAAGAATATCTAAAAGTGGGTATATCCAGAAATGGAATACCTCTGCCTACCCCATCGGGGATATAAGGCCTGAGATTACTTTTACTTTTGTATAATCAGTCTTACTGTAACTCTACACGTAACTTTTATAGCATTAATTAAAAAGCTTTTACGTAAATGTGTGTATCTCAATACAGTTCTGTGCCGTTATAATTATGATCTGATTTGATACAGATCAAATTAGATCATATAACGGCACGGAACTGTATTAAATTGGAATATTATAGATTCATATAAAATATCAGACATAACTTCTACATATCACCGGACAAATAAATCATAAACGATAAAATCTTAATGAGTTTAAATCAGAACTTGTTAAGCGCATGATACAGAAATAAAAAACTAAATTATACTGAATCCTAACACTTTTTACTCTTACTCTCCTCTCTCTTTCTCCTGCCTTTCCTACATCACACTTACGAATAATTTTTATTGTTGTTGGACTCCGGTAACTCTTGACTAGACGATACTTAGACTAAGGGATACTGTATTATTGTACCTAGCTGTGTATTTCCGATAGTCTTGTACATAAATTTTATTATTATTTGCCTATATCCAAATGTCCGATTTACAGTACGCTCGAGACATTCACACGACAATACCAATTCTTCGCATACACAATGTGCTTCTTAGAAGGTCGAGAGATGTTTGGAAAAAACTGTCGCTAATTCTCGCGTTAGCGAACAATTTCAAATTTAGTTGTAGCGGAATCATTCCGTGTACCGAGACAATAGTGTAATAAGTATCTTAATAGACTACAGTAATTCAGATGAGAAATGATTCTAAATGAGTAAGCACAGCTATTACATGGTAGGTTTTTTTTGGTGCGGTCTAGATATTTTATATCATTTTTATTTTTCACCTTTGGCTAAGATATATTGTTTTACATATTACTTTAGCATTAGAATTTTATAAACAATTGCATGAGGCACTGAACCAATGTTTGCTTTAAAACGCAAGAATTTATTACTGGCATGTTATATGGTTTCTTACTAAGACTGAGTGAGTAAGTACCTAAGTACATGTTATATCAATATCAGCGGTTTCTGAATTTTCTAACTTTGTTGCAGGCGAAGCGGGCGAGACCGGACACAAACACCGATGTGTCAGATCGGTAAGTTATTTATATTATTTTTAAAAGCTAGTTTAGCCCACAAATTTAAAAGTTACACTCACCTGACTCACCTCACGAAAGAACTATTCCGTTGAAATTTTTTTCTTTGAATTTTAGGTATAATTAAATAAAATAAAATTAAGTCAAATCTATTTTTTTTTATTTCATGGAACTTAAAGGCGTACATGGAACGTAAATTTATTTCATTGGTAAAAAATATTTTTTCCGATTCTTAAGCCGTATACAGAAAGAAAGCTGAAAGCTTGTCGGCGCCGATCGGCGCCGGTCCATTCTACAGAAAGCAAGCAGATTGAAGCAGAGCGAGCAAAATGTCATACGATGATTGGCGGGCGGCACCAGCGCTGACCGGCGCGTGTCGGCGCCGATCGGCGCCGACAAGCGCCGGTCGGCGCTTGTTCATATAAATGCCTGCGCCGGATACCTGCGTAGACCGGCGCCGCGATAAGTTTTCGGCTTTCTTTCTGTATACGGCTTTTTTTTTTTTTTTTTTATCTTATTTTAAGGCATTGGCATTGTAGCCATCAGCACTAAACACGGCACGAAATCCAAGATTTTCAGCCCTGCTTCAGAGCCATGCACAAAAATATATAAGTTTCTTCAAAACTTATCGAAATGTCACTTGGTTATCAACAGTAAAGCAATAGTGCACTTTACTGAAGATTTTAGAGAGGCTTCTTGAGGTAATTCGAAAAAGTCCATCGCACGCATTTTATCGAATTTCCAATTGACTGCACACTATCACGGATATTTACCACATAATACACTATAATTATTATAAGCTAAACTCCAAAATATACGGCAAAATGAAAATTTTACAAAAAACATGACGTCCCTCTTCGGATTCCCGCCAAAAAGCCGTATACGGCTTTACACTTTTTGATTTCGCCAGCGAAATCCTTCATGTTGGCACTATTGTTTGTCAACATACCTAATGCTTACGGATGCGTTCTGAATTAGAAATTAAGTAGTACTAATTTGACTTCATGGTATTTAGACGTTCAATCTTCATCGTATTTTTTTCATCTTACTTACAGTATGAATAAAATTTTGTGTTATAATTTTTTACTTTTAGATAATACAGTATCAAATAGTTAACTATTTTAAATTTTTCTTTTCACCTACAACAATTCCAGTTTTGCCTACTTACTACGTTAACTGACGATATGAAAATAAGTATTGTTTCGCTACAAAAAAACTTTTACGTGTTATTGTAAACAAAATAAATTAAACACTACAAGGTTTCAAGCTTTCCACCTATCCGAATTTGAATTAAAGTTTACACCAAAATAGTGCTTGAGCACAGAGGCTACTTCAGAACACAATGAGAAGGGTCCTTAATCCTTAGTAATCCCTCATACTGTCGATACACAATTGCCGTGAAAAGAGCTACTTAATAAAATTCCCGAATGGGACACGCCCTACCCTATCGGGAGCTTCACAAATTATCACGCCCTGATCAAAGGAAGTGATTCGAATCCACAATAGGGTTTTATGTTACTGGCCGATTTGGGATTCCAATTTTGAATGTTTGGAGATTTGCGATTTTGTTAAATCCGATGAGATTTTGAGTCAAAAGGTTTTTTCATTTAATACCTTTCCATCGTGTTTTATTTCCTATATAAATTTAATATGTAAAACTTATCTAAATTAAACAAAATGTCTTTATTTTCCTAGAAAGAAGAAAGAAAACAAGTTCCAAATCTGATAGAGCTGTGTATTTATTATCTTTCCCGAGATCTTCGAATAAAAAAGCTTATGATGAATACTTATAATAGAAATTCTCGAAAAATAATAATATATTGTATGAGATAATGTTTTAAATTAAATAACAGACTGAACAGCAAAAAGTAATGATGAATAGTGTTTGGTATGCACCGTGCCACATTCCATTAGTAGAAACGTATTAGTTGGGTTAATTAGTGGTTAACGCAACGCTCCTTTGCATGATGGTCGTAAAACATTTTTCGACTTTCAAATATAAAGTGTTTTGAGAGATATAAATCAATTTTTGATGCAATTCCGTTTCGTTACACGCTACGATTTTTTTAAGCTTTGACAGGCAGGATTTAAAGTATCGGGTTGCGTGCAGTTACGATTGTAAAAATAGATGCTCTTTTTTTGTATTTTACGTTCAGTAGTGTAAAAGTGTAGATACATCTATTATATATGGTTTACTTTTATTATTATGTTATTTCATTAGGTTTAAAGTTGATGCTATTATCAGTCTTAGAGAGTCTACACGATTTCTTAAAAAACTAATTAATTAATCAGGGTCACCTATTATAAATAAATGTCAGAATAATGTTAAATTCAGCACGTCTAACACCTACTTTACATATAGATCATAAAGTATATTTTTAAAGTAAAAAGTGACTAATGGCGTTCTGAATTTTGCAAAGTTCAAAAATGTATATTAAAGGAAATTTCTAATAATCATCTTGTTATTTTAACCCTTCCATTTGTCATTTAGAGGAAAGAAACAACGGTGTTATTTGGTTAGAGAACTCCGATATCCATGTGATTTTTCGACACACTTTTGGCGGTTGACAAAAAACGTGCAATTAATAGAATCCACCCGAGCTCGTGACACGTGGAGGCCAAATGGCGGTATAAGGGCCTACTGGGGTTTTAGGATTCTCTGTTTTACATTTTAATATTTAAAACGATGTATATGTAAGTAATATGTAATTGTTTTAGACATCACTTACACACATATCGAACAATATATTATTTACTAGCTGGCTCTTTGATTTGGCTCATAATTTATGACGACGCCTATGGCTGAAAGTAAGACGTATGTTATACATATTGACGAAGCGTTATTTTTGTTGATGACGGTTGTTACTTAAATTTGTACTTTTTGATGAAGCTTGTGCAGACAGTTTTCTGTTTCATAATTTTTAATTAAAATTTTGCTTCATTACTAGCTGTTTCTCGCGACTCCGTCCCCGTGACTTAAGGTTATGGGGTTGGGGAAGAGTAGTCCTCCCTCAAGATGTACCTAAACAATCGTCCTTCTAAAAACAAGGTCGGTTTATCAGTTAAGCCGTGTATTCGTAGGGATAACTAGTAATTGTCTTTAGAAAATATGGCGTTTCTGCGCGGTATCACCCGCGTAGTAGTTCCCGTTCCCGTGGGAATAGGGGAATAAAATATAGCCTATGTGCCTTAGGGATATTTTAGCTTTCCACTGGTGAAAGAATTTTTTAAATCGGTCCAATAGTTTTTGAGTTTATTCGTAACAAACATTGAAAAATACAAATGTTTCCACTTTATCATATTAATTAAGTATAGAAGTATAATTTGATAAGGCATCCAATAATGCCAGATGTATTTAATGATGACACACACCGTCCTTAGTTAGGTAATAAGTAGGTATATTAAATGCATTAAAATCAAGCTACAGAACCCTCAAGTCGAGTTTGTCCTAAAAGACCTTATTATTTCTCTTTCCGCCCGAAGTGTGCCGGCCATTGTGCCCTTGTCAAGGGCTGTAAGAGCTTATTGTTTTCGTTTCAGCCCATAAGGAATTAGTTTAATGATTTTGAGTCGTCAGCCGTCGTCGTTGGTTCAATACACACGTGCTACAAAAGCAGCCTTAATTATCGAAGATTTTTGTGAAATTTAAATTTAAAAGCATTTTGACTTCTAGATCACTAAATCTTAGTTCCATTTGTTATTTATGACTACATTAAATAGATATACTAATTGATTACGCAAGCAATTAAAATCATATAACAAAAAATTCCATTTGGCATGTTAGATTATTAAAATAATATGTATTATTCTCAAGGTCACTTTTTTACCGACATTTTTATCTGTCACGCACAACATAAAACTAAAAATGTGACATGTAAAGTAAGTAAATCATTACACCATATGGATAGTCACTGGGATACAAGATGCACAACTCTATCAAAACCTTTGAAGTATTTGAAGTCTTTTGTTAGACATAGTTAATCCCGGTTTACGACAACTACTGAGGGTAAAAAAACTCAAAAAAAGCCGAAACATTAAAAAAGCTTTCAATTAAAAAGATAGTGACAATGCTGCCAACATTAACACCAGAATTCCGCTTCGTCGCTCTTTTGATATACGATAGTGTTGTTTGAACCGTTTGAACGCAACTCTCGAAGTGGCGGCAAAAAGCAGTGACACTTGAAAAAGGCGCGAACCAATATAAACAAGGGTTCTTTTTTATTCTTTTATACTATGGTATTTCAGTGTGTATAATGATTGTAAGCTTATAATCATTTATTGTAATACTTTTATCACAGCGCATTGACTTATTTTATTTTCAAACATTTACACAATAACCTCCTCCTTTTTTGAAGTCGGTTGAAAATTAATAAAAACTTAGAAATTACCTCTGGCTGATTTTTAATGCATGTAAATATTTTTGATATCCATTTATCCGATATTTTGTGTGTGTTGACTCGATATTGCCTGATGAATATTCCAAATCTATCAATAATCTGTTATATTTGCAATAAAACAAAATTATTTATCAGCTATTAAGACAGGTGTCATGGCAAAAAGTTGTCAGATCTAGCTATTACCATTTAAATTTATATAAAAAAAAACATTAATACTAATTTTATGAACCACTTAATGTTTTTAATGAATATTGGATTACATCTTTAGTTACTTTTTTTTCTGAAAATCAACACTCAAGCACAGAATATGTATTAGGGTTTGTTCTCACTAAAGTTCGATTCATTAATTCGATCGTCGAACTAGTGAGAATTTTTTGTCAAGCTAATCTCCGGTATTTTTTATGTTGAAGGAAAAATTCTCAAGGAAAACGTGTCATTGAAAATGTCTGTGAATTCCATTCTCAATATCATAACTACATAAACATATTTTTTTAACAAATTTTCTATGATTGAGACCACCACATGCCAATGACGTCATTTTTTGATCTGTCACATGCGACAGCTCGAGTTGATTGAATGGCGTGGACGCGTTCACAGGCGTTGATAACGAGCTAAATTAATAGGAGCACGTGTAACATTTAATTTTAAATTTTTGTTAGATAAATCCTCTAACGGCACAGATAGGAAGGGGGCATCTGTTATTTGATTTGGCTGATTCACTTTATTGGTCATAATTTAAAATAAACATGTGGTTAGAATTTTTTTAAACATCTATAAATCTAACCTGTTTTTGATATAATAGAAAGCGTGGTGGTAGTAAAAATTTTATTACTCCGTCTATCTAGACATACTTTTTATTTATTTATCAGATATACTAAACCGGAAGAAGTTTCAGTAGATTTTACGGATCTATTACAGATTTCTTCCTCTTTTCTCTACCGAAATTAAGACATTTCGTCTAAGTGACTGTTTATAAAAAGGCATCTACGTAAACGGTCGGCCTTCCGACTGCTTTTTAATGGATTTTTTACTCCCTGTTGTGTTAAGCCAAGAGTGTTTTGTTAAAACGCATTTTATTGAGCACTTGCTTAAAACAATAGAAGTTAGAGCCACTTGTAAGAATACGGAAACTTAAAATCGATTCAACCCGGCAGTTAAAGATACCATACCTAATTATATATATTATATTATTATATATTATTTTTATCTTACAGGCTATCTGGCGAAGTCAACACAAGTCCTTGCGAATCTGAATCAACTTCAAACTCCCCACCATCACTACTACAAGATGCGACTTTACCAGCTCTACTAGTATCAGGCGCCTCTACGCTATTTCAAAACACGCCATCTTCGACAAATGCAACACTGAGTCTTTCAGCTGTTGACAGTTTATGCTTGCCCGGTACCTCGGAAGTGGAGAGTTGTAGTTTAGCGAATGGATGTGCATCGAATACATCCTTAGGAGGGCTTGCGTTGCCGCTGACGTCCTCTGGTGGACTGTGTTCGACCTCCTCTTCGTCTGCGGTCGCCTGGTTAATGAATGAAGACAGTGCGGGTACGTATTTTTTGATTTGGAGATTATCTTCTTTATCGAATAGCTAGAATCAGCTGCTGCTATAATCTCCTAAATCGGAATTAGTCTACGCATATCTTCGATCAACAATACCAAACATTTGGTAATGTCGATCGAAGAGGTGTATACCTATAAATTTATATATTTATAATATTTAGCAGTGATAGCCCGGACGGTTAAAGAGCCGGCCGAAAATCAGTGAGGCTCGGGTTCGAATCCTGGCATGTACCAATGAGTTTTACAAAAACTTACGTACATATTTATCACTAGCTCGACGGTGAAGGAAAACATCGTGAGGAAACCCGCAGGTCTGAGAATTAATTCTGAGACATGTGTAAACAGACCCGGTCCGGCGACGGGCTCACCACCTATCACGTTTAGAGGTCCAATATATCTCGTGAAATGTGGGTATATCCAGTAATGGAATACCTCTGCCTACCCCCTCGGGGATAAAAAAAAAGGCGTGAGATTATATTATTATTATAATATTTAAAGGCAAAATTGTGTGTTGCGGATGATCTTTCGATCCTTCAATTAGGAACCACCGGTTCCAATTGGAACCGAAACACAATTAAAAATCTATTGTGTCTGTGATTCATGGTCTGAGAGGTTAAATGGTTTTTTAAAAATACCAATAATATACCAATAGCAATCTACATTATCCTTGAGTTCCTTGACAAATATACCTAGACTGTATTTTGTCGTGACAAGTTTTCAGCTCAATATCTCAAACCTCAATATTAAATAAATATAAAAATATATAACTAAACATTATAAACTAAAGTGAAGCGACCCGCTGATTGATAATATGAAGGAAATTTAATATTATTAAAAATACTAGGTGGTGGCGTCAAGAGTGAAGTGCGCAGCCCTGGGCTGTGCGAGGCTGACGTGGCGCTATACGGGGAAACTCTGCCTTACGACCAGTCTGCGCTGCCATACCAGTATTACAATAGGTAAATTACATATCTAATTTAAAATTTATGCAGACTATTGATTTCACGGCAACGTCAAAATAGTTTCAAAAAACTTAAGTTCCTCAATATGTCATGCTCCTTAAATAGACGTAGAAGTTTTGACATCGTTTATTAGACTGTTAATTAAGAAATTCTGCTTATTAATGGTCGCATTACGGTTGAAAGAGCGGTCACTGATTCGATTAGGAGTGGCTGCTAACATGTACTAAATCTTGAAATCAACCTCTTTAATGTTTAAGAAGAATTCAACTGGTCGAGTATTAAGGTGTAAGCTTTGGCTAGACATATATGCTGATATTTTTCTTACTAGATCTGAAATTGCTAATAAGATTTTTCTGATGAAATTCTTTTGAATAATATACTCGTAATTAATTAATAGGTAAAACGTAGTCAAAAATGCAACGAATGACTGACAAAAGAAACGTTATTATTCATTGTGTAGGTATAATTGTATTAAGTACATGAAAGAATCAAATGAACTCATCACGTTTTCTGACTTAAGAGGTCGACGGCCGATTGAGGATCGGACGGAAGCCGCAAAAGGGCAGAGGCCCAAATATTGAGTCTCGACATCCTTACCAATGAATGTGTAGGCTGAGGCTATCGGTGCGTCAATGTTGGAATAATCTGGTTTTAGATTAATTGGCCGTAAATTTCTAGAGGGAATTTGTGGTGCCTGCAATTTTCTTATTTGTATCGCTAACGTTTCTGCGAGTGACGCGGAATTTTAATTTATAATATTTTCGATTTAGACCCGAAGTTTATATAAACTAAGTTTATCTCAATTGGATGGGGAGTCGGTATCCTGTAACCTGTTTCGCAATTTACTTAGTTCATTTAGTAGGTAATGGTGTGAACCTACTAGATAGGTATATGTTGTATAGTCATCATAATACGAATACAAAAAGTTTAAGTACAACACAGGAAAAAAAATTTAATTGTATCTGTATACTTTCATAAGTATACTTAGCGAATTACATAATAATTATTGATGAAGGAGTTGCTCCAGAATGAAGGGCTCACCTGACTTTATACGTAGGTACCTGTGACTATACTAAAAAAATATAACTAAGTATAAAAAAACTTGCCATTATTAGTTTTTGATAACATACTTTGTTTTCTTTTACAAAAGAAATTAAAATTATCGATAGTAAAAAGTACACATTCAAAAAGAATTTTGATATTTTTCAGAAAATTTCTCAGTCTGTACATGGTCCTTCATCCTGACGGAACCATCGCAAAATGTCAGATACGCAAAATGACGGGGACATAGAAAATGGAACATATATATACTTATATTGTTCCAGCATGCAACAGTATGGCAGCGGTGGAGCGGCCTCGTCATACGTCAGCTCATCGTTGTACAACCAGCCATACGCCGCGTACCCACCTCCGCACAACACTAATAACAGGTACCTACAGACATAAAAAAAAATTGGAAATGAACTTTGAAGAATCATATGACAATCAATTCAGGACATTAGATTAGGTATTTTCTACATATCTACGAGTATACAGTCACAATTGTATCTAGGGAGTGAATCTGAGATCGACAAACAAGTTGCTAAAAATTTAAAAGGTTTGGAAGTTTTTTAAAAGGTTTGGATCTTAGATCATCGATACGAAATCATTCTTCATGATCACACCCTGTATAAAACTTAGCCGCATACAAAATATGCACAGTTACAAATCTATACATAAGTAGTTCCTAAATATTGATTGGTCCAAAAAATTCAATTTTGAAATGTGGGTATTTCTAGGATTGGAATACCTTCCCTCGAGGAAAGCTTGAGTGTAATTTTTTTAACCAAATCTTGTACGACAGGTCCTCGTGCAAAGCGACGCCGACGTATCTCAGCGCGTATGGCGTGAGCGGCGTCAGCGGAGTCTCAAGCGGCGGCTTCGGCTCGCAGCCTTCTCCTTATGCGTACACGTCCTATAATGGAGGATTGACGCAGTCCTTCCCCACCGCACAGCAGGTAAAAAAAACATACACAGCGGCGTTTCCCTATTTTCATTACCTACTTAAAGCTTAGCCCTACAATGCATGATTTTTTATTTTCGTCTCAAAAAATTATATGTGGTTCTATATAGGGTCAACACAAATAAAAAAATAATAAAAAAAATTAAAATCCATTAAAGTAGTAGATATTTCTTTTTTAAATTCTGTTCCATATGTGGTACTGTATGCAATTAGGGACAGTCAACAAAATCAAAAATTTAGTTTTACATTAAAATACCTCTTCTTACTGATGAAATTTTTAAAAACAATTGTTGTCACAACACAATTGTTGTTAAAACACAACTCAACATGCAGCTTTTCGCAAGATATATGTCATATATCTATAATAAAATCCAATCAAAACAAAATTCTAATGCATAGTGTACCATATCTGTAACAATTTAATAAATTGAAATTATAGTATATAAAACATTAATATTTAAAAAAGAAACTTATCTTCATTTGATATACACTATATACAATGTAAATATATTTTTTTCCACTTCCAAATGTTCAAAAAAATATTTTTTAAATAACTTTAAACTTACGTAAACAATGAGTTGGTGTCAATCGTTCAAATTGTGTACGATTCACGATATAAGTCGATAGCAAACATCATCTGGTGACTTTTGCCAGTACTAAACCGTTGCTAGGTGTGTAAAGACTTATTCGAAAGCCGACAGATGACGCTAGGAGTCTTTAAACGAACGCTAGACGTAATTATTTTATCTGTACCAGATATGGCACAGTATGCAATGTAGGGTTAGGCACTAGGCAGCTAGAGAAACACTTGTAGCGACATTACATAAAACGCGCCAATAGACGGCCGAGTTCTAAACCGCGCTGTCGAAGTTTTCTAATGAGTTTGTATGAATACAACTGTCCAGCATCAACCGTTGGACCTCGGTTCCCAGGCATGATCACCCCGCCTGGCAGAAGATCGACCCTTTTTACGATGGAGGAGCATTCCACCTCCGCTCCTATATACAATAATCTCTGTCACTTTTATATCTCCCAAAAAACAAATACCGTTTCGCATTTTTATTATCACTAGCTGTTCTCCGCCCCGCGTAAGTCCCGTTAGCGTGGCAAGGTTAGGAAAAGAAGCAATCCATGGGTGAAAGAATTTTTAAATTCTGTCCGTTTGTTACGTGTAGTGTGTAGCCTATTCATTATAAACAAATCTTAATCGGAGGGTTGTTTTAACAGGACTACAGCAGCTATGCAGCTGGGTATGCGGACCACAATGTGGCCCAATACAGCGGTTACTACGCTGCTCCTAGCTATTCGCCCTATGTCAGCTCTCCTAGCAGTAGTGGCAGTGCTGGTCACACTTCATATCACTTAGGAGGAGCTCTATCAGGTAAATAAATAATATTTGTAGGTATTTTTTATAATATTTTACATTTTGTTGTATTTACAGCTCTATTTAGAATTTGAACACAATATGTATAAACCTAATACAAACCTTAATCAAATTAAACAACCTGTATTTTATTCTGCTTTGTAAAGTCTTTATTCTGCCATATTTTTTATATCACGAACGCATCCAAACAGTATTGCCAACTGGGCCAACATAAACGTCATTTTGACATTGACACTTGACGTTTCGTTTCGAACTTCGATGTGTTGTGTTTATCATAAATTTTAAAAAATGTTTATAAACATCGCGATAAAACTATAATAACTTGGTTTACAAAGTGCTCAAATTTACATAATCATTATCCATTGTGATAATATCATTCGGCATTCCTTTACCCGAGATTTGGGACGGTTTTCGCGTGCGACAAAAAGTAACAAAATGAATAAGGAAAATGAAGATTATCAACCCAGTAAGCGGAGGAAAGTGGAAGACAGTGAATCTGAACAGCAATACAACGATAACTCTGACTTCTGGTCAGACTCTGATAGTGAAAATGGTATGAGAATCTTCTGTAACACATTGACTGCGTAGCTTGTTTTCAGTCTGATACTTATCTCCTTATCAAACACTTACGTCATTTTGTTTATTTGTATAGCTAATTAGTAAGTTAGTCTTGGCCTAGTCAATTTGTACTTGAGGTACTAATACAAAATAGAGATTTTTTTAAATTATATCTCAATTCGGGTCTTTTAGCCGTTGTTCAGAAAGAAATTCAACAAGTTCATATACACATTGGTTTAAATAGATGACCAAACAAAATGTTGGGCATGATTCACACATGGCTATTTAGTCCCAAACTAGGCAGATATGAGTACTAAATTCGTTATACACACTCAAACAAAAAACACCAAGTCAGTATCATCTCTTTTGTTGTCAATAAGCTACTATGTATTAGGTTATGTTGTTGGAAGATGTTGCAAGACCAAACCAACTTTCTTTTACAATCAGCAATCATAACACAGCAGTATTGGTTGTGCTTTCAGTGACCACAGGCCCACTGTTTTGCATAGGGGGCTAAAATAAATTTATAGAGATCAGAAATAGATATAGTTACACCTTCATTCCTTGATATATATTTCTAGCACTTTATTTCTAAGCCTGTATCAGATCGTATCTGTTACACATGCCTCAGAATAAATTCTGGGACTTATGGGTTTCCTCAAAATGTTTTCCTTTACTCGAGCTAGTGACACATTATACATGAATAAAAGTTGCATTATAAGAAATCAGTTTGTATCCCATCTGGGTTGTTTACACACTGTTTAGTTAAGTAGCTTAGTAGATGAACATTGCTTGCCCACTATGAAGTTTGGTATTCACATGCCTCATTTACTGAACAGTGTATTAACCGACCATTAGTCTATCATTTCTAACATCCCTACTAACATTATAAATTTGAAAGTAACCTGTCTCTGTAACAGGTAGTAAATGCTACCCTCTCTTTGCAGAATCTCCATCGTCAATGCTACCATCAATAAATGATGCAAGCCCCTTGTCTCCGATCAAGAATGAAGTGCATGCGGCTACACGGAGATGTCGAGAGAATTCTGGGTAAGAATCGATTTCATGTTTCACAGTTTTAGTTATATAGTAGGCTATATTATATCCAGTAGTTATATTTTGAAGGTTGAATAAATGTCGATAGAAATGTCTGTCTCTAAGATTATTATGATGATGTAACACAAATTAAAGAAGGTTTTTTTAGATTGTTTCTCTTAAAGTCTATGGTCCAATTATTACTTTTTTAGAATACTGCCAGTGTATAACCATTGGCCTGATATCTGACTGATGATTGACAAACAATGTGACATACAATCAGCTATATCCCTACTAACATTATAAATGCAAAATTAGGTCTGCCTGCCTGTCTGTTTGTTTTTTACATTTTCACGGCTTAAATACTGAAGGGATCTTGAAAAAAACTGGACAAGAAGATAACTGGCATCTTGAGTAAGGACACAGGCTACTTTTCATTCCAGTATGCGGAAATGTAGGGGCTGTAGCTAGTACAAATGTAAAGAGAAATACCCAGACACACATTTACGAGTATCTATGTAACAACACACAGCGTTTAAAAGAAATTTATAAATGGATATAGGCACCTACAAAATGGGGTTTTTGGATTCCCATGGTAACAGGCAAAAACAATTTCATTCCTAGCACTTGCTAATAAAATTATTACCCGTAGTGAAAGCGCAACGAGCAGAAGTCGGGGCCGGGGACGTCGCAACACGTCTTCGTCGCCGGCGCAGCACGTACCCGAGCCGGCGACGGATCGTGTGTTCATCTGGGACCTCGACGAGACCATCATCATATTCCACTCGTTGCTCACCGGCACATACGCTACTAAGTACAATAAGGTATAATGCATATACAATATGTAACAATAAGCGCAATTCCTGAAATTAGTTAGTTCAGTATCGACAAATTAATTGATTTCAGCTTTTTTTTATTGTGTAATTTTTTCCGAAAAATGAATTAGCATAGCTGAATTTAGTGCTACCTATGGAAATCGTACTATTATTGCTCTTTATTTAAAAAAAATTGGTTAGACACCACTAAAGTAAGAAGGCATCATCATTTTTTATACTAGCGACCCGCCCCGGCTTCGCACGGGTGCAATGCTAATACTAAAACCTTCCTCTTGAATCATTCTATCTATAAAATAAACTGCATCAAAATCCGTTGCGTAGTTTTTTAGAAAGATTTAAGCATACATAGGGATATAGGGACAGAGAAAGCGACTTTGTTTTATACATGTAGTGATTAATATACCAATTAGGGTGTATGAGGAATTGCGCATATTCTGTGGCGCGTTGTATATACACTCAAAGCGCCGAATACTTGAACGATCTGCGTCATTTACTTGAGACTCGTCCCAGAAGTACATTTCAAAGTGTCTTTTCTTGTTTAAATTAGTAGATTCATCATTTGATGTACAAACCAATACACAACACATATTTTCCATAATGTTTTTTTTACAATATTCTGTTGTTTCTGTTTCAGGATACACAACAAATAGTTCAATTAGGCTTTAGGATGGAAGAGATGATATTCAGCCTGGCTGACACGCATTTCTTCTTTAACGATGTAGAGGTAAGTTTAAGTTCTAACCTGCACCGGCTACTACGCAATATATTTATATGAAACTTCTGGAAGAAATACCCTAAATGTTAGTGGAAACCTTATCGTAATCCGTTGTATAGTATAACAAAATTTACACTGGCTGCTATATAACGCATGGCCTCAATCTCTGGATCAAGCAAGAAATTTTGAATAGGAGTTTCTTATATGACAGAGCGCTCACTAAAAAGAAGTAAGTTAGAAAAGGTTTTATGTAACTCTGTCCTATAAAGGCTGAATAGGCTAGTGCTACTAATATTATAAATGTGAATGTTTGTCACTGAATCATTCAAAACCGTCTCAACGGATTTGAATTAAACTTGGCACACAGATCTATTTTATAACCTGAAACACATCTTACGAGGCACAAGACACGGGCAATAGCTAGTAATACCCTAAAACCAAAGAGATTAAAATATAATAAGGCATAGAGGGGACAAAGCGAGGAAAATCTGAAGTCAAAAGTTATTCCAAGTGGAATAAGTCTAGTACAATTTCGACCGAATGACAGCTCGCGTTCATACTAAGTGACATGACGCTTAGGCTTCAAAGTTTTGTATGAAAATATTCCTAATGCCCCCTCTATGCCCTATTATATTTAAATCTCTTTGCCTAAAACCTACTCTCTTCGTAGGATTGCGACCAGGAGCACATAGACGCGGTGGCAGCTGATGACAACGGCCAGGACTTATCTGCGTACAACTTCGCTTCGGACGGTTTCCACGCGGGGGCGGCGCCAGGAGCGGGCCTCTGCGCCCCCGGTGTTAGGGGGGGCGTAGATTGGATGAGGAAACTCGCCTTCCGCTACAGGAAGATCAAGGACACGTACAACAACTATAGGAATAGGTGAGTTGTGTGTTCTAGAATAGTCTAAAGACAGTTACAATACGGCCGTTTTAACTTGGCAGCTCTGAAGTTGCGTTGAACATTCTTAGCGACCGTTTGGCGGTATGAGGCGGTTTGTCCAAGCGGAGCCTATGTTCAGAGCAGCCAAGTTATAACGGCCGTTCTGTATAGTACGGTTCAACTAAGACTGTGGCGCGTGAATATACAGGAAGATGAAGGACACATACAACAATTATAGAAATAGGTGAGTTGTAGTGTTCCAGAATAGTTTAAAGACAGTGCGGTTCAGATAAGTAAGTACATAAGTAACAACTCTTTATTGTACAAATGGAATAGAACCTCTGAAATATTATTATAATTAATCAGGCAAGCAGTTTACAACTGATAAACGCCTGATAATATGACCAAAGAAACATGAAATTTTATGACCTACCGCGGCTTTTTGCCTGTTAGGATAGGCTATATACTAATATAGGATAAGAACATTGCTACTAACACAATAGGGTCTAAGTTGCCTGAATAAATTATGTAATTATATTATTATATTTGTTGATAATGTTTTCTCAATCATTTGTGACTTTAGCGTCTGTATCTTTAGTATCAAATACGTTTTTTTTCACAGCGTGGGTGGTCTTCTGGGCCCGGCCAAGCGTGAGCAGTGGCTCCAGCTGC
Organism: Ethmia dodecea; assembly: GCA_963855545.1. NCBI lineage: Eukaryota > Metazoa > Arthropoda > Insecta > Lepidoptera > Depressariidae > Ethmia > Ethmia dodecea. The sequence continues at coordinate 9,210,588 of OY979458.1, read as the reverse complement.
GCGCTGAGCTGGAACAGGCCACCGACAACTGGCTCACGCTCGCCTGCAAGTGTCTCAACATGATCAACTCCAGGTAAACAACAGCTGGATTATTAAATGAACGATTGAGGTTTCCATCCATTCTGTAGTAATAGCGAGTCGGAGGTCGTGGGTTCGATTCCCACTCGACACATACATGGAATAACTGGATAACTGGAAAAACGAGTATTTGTATCTTCAGTCACACATCATACAATCAAAGAAAAAAAACGTGAATGTCTTAACATGATCAACTCCAGGTGAACAACAGCTGGATTCTTAAATTGAACGATTCGGGGTTCCATCCATTCTGTAGTAATAGCGAGTTGGAGGTCGTGGGTTCGATTCCCACTCGACACATACTTGGATAGCTGGAAAAACGGTTATTTATATCTTCAGTCACACATCATACAATCAAAGAAAAAAAACGTGAATGTCGCAACATGATCAACTCTAGATGAACAACAGCTGGATTCTTTAGCTGAACGATTTGGTCCATCCCTTCTGCTTGTCGGGGTTGGTAGTAACGAGTCAGAGGTCGTGGGTTCGATTCCCTTTCGATACATACATAGATAGCTGGAAAAACGATTATTTGTATTTTCAGTCACACATCATAAGAAACAATTTAAAAAAGTTGTAATAAATATGCAGCAGCAAATTCTCATCGTCATGTCTGTGTAGGAAAACTGATTTTGGTTTCGTGGCTCGTAATGTTCTGCTTACACAGTTTAACTTCAGTATCGAAGGAGAGTTTATGAATATACAAAAAAATTAACCTTTCGTACCATATATAAATGGATCCTTAACGCAAAGCCGTCTCAAATTCGGCTGAGTTAGTTTGGTATTAGTTTTGTTTTAGACTTTCCAGGCAATTAAGTTTTTCCCGTGTTGTTGTACTAATCATAACATTTTGAACCTCTTGATTTATTTAAAAAAAACAGTCAACACAAGCATAATTATATTTTAAAATTCGTGAAAACGTACACACTAGACAGATACTGTCATATTTTTTACATTAGAAAGGGAAATAAGAAAATAGTTCAACAAAAACTATTTATATTTATCAGCTGTTCTATCCCATAGTACAGTCAAGAGCCCATGAAGCTTTACACTTGTAGTGCGAGTCTGACCAAAGTTACAAAGTTACAAAGAAAAAGTTACAAATGTGTCCAATGTGTCCAAGCTCCACGTGCTCTTGACTGTACAGCCTTTAAAAAACATAAGCTCTTTGCCTAAATTTTGTTGATGCTTATCTCTTGCATTTGCCTCGTATTCCTAAGAGAAAGAGCGAGACAAAACAGCAGACGAAGTTATACCGCCGACGCTTTCGTGCATATGTCTCGTATACAAGAAAGAGCGAGACAAAACAGTAGACGAAGTTATGCCACGCGCTCATGTTAGCCAGACAGATCGGTTAGCTAAAGCGGGCACGTATAAAGGTTCCCAGCAGTGGACTGTATCAGGTTTTGTTGCTTCCAGGGAGAACTGCGTGAATGTACTAGTGACGACCACGCAATTGGTGCCGGCTCTCGCCAAGGTACTGCTCTTCGGGCTGGGCGGCGTGTTCCCCATTGAGAACATCTACTCTGCCACCAAGACTGGTGCGTGCACTATCTAATTTATTTATTTACAAGCGTTTCTGCGCTGTTTCACCCGTCGGATTACGGGAATAAAATATAGATATCATTAAAATTTTTGAAAAATTTTTTAAAATCGGTCCAGTCGTTTTTTGAGTTTATTCGTAACAAACATACAAAAATACAAATATGTCTTCTTTATAATATTAGTATAGATAAGAATTACAGTACATTGCGGCCGTTTTAACTTGACACCTCTGAAGTTGCGCAAATGGCTGCGCAATATCATTTTTAGCGACCATTTGGCGGTTTGTGACGGTTTGCGCAGGCGAAGCCTATGTTCAGAGTAGCTTAGTTAAAACAGCCGTACTGTAACGAAAACGCCGAAATTCGGAAAATAAAATTATTTAAAGTCTTACTTACGTACATATTTATCACTAGCTCGACGGTGAAGGAAAACATCGTGAGGAAACCCGCAGGTCTCAGAATTAATTCTGAGACATGTGTAAACAGACCCGGTCCGGCGATAGGCTCACCACCTATCACGTTTAGGGGTCCAATATATCTCGTGAAATGTGGGTATATCCAGTAATGGAATACCTCTGCCTACCCCCTCGGGGATAAAAAGGCGTGAGATTATATTATATATTATATTAAAGTCTTATAAATAGTCTATAGAGCTTTTGCGATTTAACCTCAAAACTAGGTATAGGGTTGGCCAAATCCATCTCTATATTATTATGGTATCATACAGCATTAAAAGTGGGGGGTACAAAGCGACTTATCACTTTTTCAAAAACTCTATCCACTGCTTTCACTAGTGCTGCTCTCTGGCGCCAGAGCATTATAGTATTTGCAGTAATTTCAAATAATTGGGTATTTGAATAATAAAGGCAATAAAGGTTAATTTCTCACATTAATTCCTCAGTCGATGAAACTTTGCAAGACTGTAGTATAGTATGAGACAATACTTGCATTAAAAAAAAACCTAACCGTAGATAGTTATTTGATATCTTTGTTGGGAAAAATACTCAGTCAACATTTTTTATCATAAAAAAAAACAAAAAGTGATGCAATTGAGTAACTATGAGTTATGACGTCTCAACTTATTCAGTTGACAGATCATAAAAAGTAACTCATTTTACTAGACAGTCAAATACCCTATTAAAGTTGTCCTCGTGAATAATAAAACCGTATTGATTACAGGCAAAGAGACATGCTTCGAGAAAATAAAGCAGCGATTCGGCGAAAGGTGCACGTACGTCGTGATAGGCGACGGGCAAGACGAGGAAGCGGCTGCTAAGGCGAAGAACTACCCGTTCTGGAGGATATCCGGCCACTCGGACATCGCCGCTCTGTACAACGCCCTCGACATGGGCTTCTTATGATTTGCTGCTGCCCTGGTACTTTTGTTGGGTTAACAAGTTTGGAAAGGGGCGATTTTGTATTTCGGGTAAAAAAGGTAGATAATTTTCCTATGGTAACAGTTTATTTGAGCTCGTTTTTATAGTGACTTCTTTAGATTTGCTGCTGTCCTGGTACTTTTGTTATGTAGACAGGCCTGTAGATGGAGCAAGATTTCCTATTTTGGGGGAAGGGGTAGATAATTTTCTTAATTGGACGCGTTTTCGTACGAATTTGAGTCGTGCAAACACGTACGGGGTTAATCGGGTATAGTTTGCACAATGGGTACGACTTTTGAATTTTGAATTTTGCAGGACTGAAATTACTACGAAAACGCCTCCTTAATGCGGCCAGCTTACGGTCCGAATTAAAACCATACCATTGCGCCATAAGTGTCAAATTAGAATAATCAGATGTTTGAAATTCTACTACTTCTCATTAGAATAAGTTGACCCTTATAGCGATGGACAGTGGTATAGTTATGCTTGTGATTCGCTGCGGCCCTGGTACGTTTTTTTGAAGTCAAAAAATCTATTTAGGAAAATTATTGAAGTTACTAGGATAAATCTTCTATTTGGGTAAAGCGATAGGAATGAACTAGCTCTTTTACACGTTTGATAGCATTTTATGATACCCTGGCTATGTTTTAATGAAAAGAGAACATTATCCCACGATCCCTGCATATAATGTATGATGCATTTGCATACAGTGGATTGTATGTCATAAAACTAAATTGAAACGAGATATTCTTATGAATTGTAACTGTCCTGATAGTTAGTAAGTAAAAGGGCCGGCGCTATATTGCCAAACAACACAACGCAATCTAGACCTAATTATAATATAAAAAGGGCCTAAATAAAACTTGATTGAAATATATACGAAAAACCATATCACCAAAAGACGTTAGGCTCCGTTTTGAAGTACATTTTTCATGTTATTTTTAGCTATTTTGGAGCCTCAGCTATTTTATTTCAGAATAATTTACGATACTATTATTTAGTTTTAAAGCTCAAAGTCAGCTCAAAATCTATGGAAAAAAAACTATTCAATTTTGTAAATATTTATTATATGAATTTGTAGAAACTTTCTACATAAACTACTGTTTCTATTAAGTCCATTCCTACTATAAGTTTTATATACTCTATACACTGTACAGACTATTTTAGTAAAAGAAAGGTTTAGAAATATATAAATACAAATAACTTTTTATTTTTGAATGCTCATTTCTTAAATGTGTCTATTAGTTGAAAGCTTGTAAAAATGGTTTGTTTATTAAGGCATTGTAAACAGTATTCACATCATCATCGATCACGACGAAAATAACTTTATGCATGTATAATTTTACCAATATAGTCAACTTTTGAATTAAAGAATAAATATTCAGAATACTTGCGAAATTACAGAAATTGGAAACAAAAACTGTCGCCAATTTCATACGTAAGGACTCAATATATCCTATATGTCTATTGAACACTACAAAAGACACAAAATAATAGTTTGAAAAATAGTAAGAAATGCATATTGAAAAAGAAACTTAATTAGAACGAACTAAAAGTGGATTTTGAAAGAGAGCAAAAGTATTTTTAAAAATTAGCAAGCAATATCAATGATAAATATAAACAAGGAAAACTATTCGTGAGTAGCTCCAATGTTCTGCTAGATGCCTTTGTACTCGAATAACCACAACAATTGGTAAACTTAATCGTCTTGTATTTATCAATCTATAAATGTACTAACATGGCAACGTGTCATAATTAAAAGTTTTAAAAATCTTTTTATACTTCGTTCTACACTTCAGCAGCATCTAGCGGATCTTTTTGGAACTACTAACAAATGTTCAGTGTTAGACGAATTCGGCGAGGCATATGTAAATAGAGAATTAAATTCTAGTTACAACGTAGCATACGTTAGCGATACATTCGGACGTTACGACTATTCGAGCTGTAAATAAAATTATATTATTTGACAATTTATGTGTTTGTTTTATTTGCATAAGTTTATTGGTAAAATAACATTAAATTATAAAGAAAATATACATTCATAAGTTTATGAAGTACGTAAGAAGTGATAGCCGATAGGGCTAACGCCAAAGAGATTAAATATAATAGGGCATAGAGGGGGCATTGGGAATAATTTCATACAAAACTTTAAAGCTCAAGCGTCATGTCAGTTAGTATGAACGCGAGCTGTCATTCGGTCGGAATTGTACTAGACTTATTCCACTTGGAATAACTTTTCGGCTTTAAATTTTCCTAGCTTTGTCCCCTCTATGCCCTATTATATTTTAATCTCTTTGGCCAACGCAAACCGGGACCATCGGTTCAAAGCTTTCTTGTCATGCGTTCAGCTCGTGATTCTACCAGGCAGTAACCCATTCACTGACCAACCGCTTGCTTAACAGTATACAGTACGGCCGTTTTAATTTGGCTTCTCTGAACATAGGCTTCGCCTGCGCAAACCCCCTCGTACTGCAAAATGGTTGCGCAAAAATCTTATTGCGCAGCCATTTGCGCAAATTCAGAGCTGCCAAGTTAAAACGGCCCGGCCGTACTGTACCTACCTATTCGTTCAAATGTACCTACAACTATCGATAGAAAGACGAAGATTTCTTTATCCAAGCCCTTTGTGACACACATGTGTAGCAATAGGTATGGTTACGTATCTAAATGTCTAAAATTAAAAAACCTAACGTTAAATAACCTAAGTTCAAAATACCTAAAATCAAAATACCTAATGGTTGTTTGTTTTATAGTTAAAATACCGAAAGCTTAAAATGTCAAATGGATATATTATTACTGAAGTTCAAAAGGATAAAACTTGAAATACCTATGTACGTTACAAAGTCCCTGAAATCGATTTACATCGTTAATTCACCGAAGTGACAAATACCGACGTAATGTTCGAAATCTAAATAAAAACACAAGTAATATTTATCTGTAATTATTGTAAATGAATGTATATTTTCCTGACACAAAATATATTGAACATAGAAAACGATGAATTTTATCAATCTACCCACTTTTACGCTTGCGGAAGGTGATCCACTATTTCAAACAAATATCGCGCAAGTGGTGCATTACTTTAGGTATTTTGACCATTTGTTATTAAACATGTTGGTATATCAAAATTCGTTGTTATAACTACATATAAACATTTTAAATTTTAGGTATTTAGTCCAATCGGTATTGTAGTCTTAGATATTTCGTGGGTATGTATTATTTTATTAGGTATATTAAACATAAGGTATTTTGATTTTAGGTCTTTTGAACTTAGGTTATTTAACGTTAGGTTTTTTTTAATTTTAGACATCTAGATCCGTAACCATAGGTATATACAAATTCATATACCCGAAAAAAAAATGAATGGTTGCCTAGCAACGCTATCAATGTCAACAAAGATAGCTAGGCAACTACCAAGCGACAACTGTACTGACACAATTTTTTTGTTGTGAAATAGATGTTTTAAAAGTAACTAATAGTGTTGAATAAATATTTGAAAATGAAGTCCATAGTTAATACGATACTGTTTGATGTGTCAAAGAATAACATGTTCAAGATAAATGAGAACTACAAGATGCTGCATCGAAAGCTGAAAACGACTTGGAAAGTTATGATGTGAGTATAATCAGTTCTGGGCTTAGAAACTGTAAAATATCTTGGTAGCTTTGATTATTAGAGTAAATAATCAAAGCTTGGTGGGTAGGTATACCTTCTTATATTTTTTTATTGGAAAGACAGGCGTAAGTTAGGCAGATACCAGATAGACCTACTAAACAACTGAAAAACACACTTAAAATAAGAAGGTACCCTGTCATGGAATCACCAAGTTTGTAACAAATATCATTTTAAAATGAAATAACAATTCTTTGAAATTAAAGAATGTCCGATTATACACCAAAATCGTGTATATGTCTATGACCAAAATGAACCTATTTATATCTAAAAAACATAACTTATTCGAACTACAAAGACATATTTTTTAAGTAAAAGAATGTGGGGATAAAGATCAGTTAATCTGTCATTCATCTGATCTTCATTTTGATAAGTACTGTCATTTATCTGATTTTCATTTTGATAAGTACCTAGGTAAAAGCAAAACTTTCCTGGTTTCAGTAACCGCGACGAATTATCGACCAACATTCTACAGGAGGTTAAGATTCTCGTAGTATCAGGACCTCAGAACGTTTTCACAGATGACGAGCTAGCATGCCTCAAGAGTGTGGTCGAGAGGGGGGACTCAGTCCTTGTCGCCATGAGCGATGGGGGGGAGGAGAAGATGAATACAAACATCAACTTTTTCTTAGAGGAATACGGAATTGTAGTCAATAATGGTAAGAGTTACAGGTTCCTGTACTAGGAAAATAGACATTTCCATTCAGTTAGGTACATTCATATGTTGTGGAAATGAGAGTAGACAAAGACATAAGTATCTACGTCAAAAGCCAGAAGAACACAACCACAGAAAATGTAGATGACATAAGACAGTCACTCTTACTTGTGAGACAAATGAACACATATAGGTACCAATTATGAAATTGAAGTGCCTATCTGTAATTTCAAAATAAATGCCATAATTGAGAGATAAACTGTAATAAAACCAAATGTTTTACCTATTCAAAGTAGGCTTATTGAAAGTCATTTCAACTCCACCGCTTCAGCATGTATAGTTGAGGAGAAGAAACGGGGCAAGAAACTGTCCTGTCTAGCATGCTTCAAAAGATTAACCCATTTTAGTTTGATATACCAAAGTGAAGCGAGGGCGGATCGCTAATTATTAATATATTCTGGCATAGCAACTAATAAGATATCTTAAATTATTTACTATCGTTATAGACTGCGTGGTGCGTGCCAAGTACCACAAGTTCTACCACCCGAAAGAGTGCCACATATCAAATGGAATTCTAAACCGGGCGGTCACGAAACACATCATGAAGATGCCCAACTATACGAGCGAATCTGATGATTTTTTGTAAGTTTAATGTGAAACAAAGCAGGGCAGAGCAGATAGCCTTGGTTAGAGAGCCCGCTTCTCATGATGATAATCAGTGAAGCTCGGGTTCGTATCCTGGCATGTACCAATGAGTTTTTGAAAAATTTACGTAGGTAGGTATATATATATATATCACTAGCTCGACGGTGAACTAATATAATCGTGAAAAGTGGCTATTTCCAGAAATGGAATACCTCTGGCAGTACAGGGACTGTTGCAGCGCTGGTCTTTCGTGGCGCCACAGTGCAAGTGGAACTGAGCCGTGACACTACGATCGGACAATATTGCTTCTTATAGGTACCTACAGACAGCCATTCGATTCGACGCGCGGTGTCATCTTAGGTCCCAGTTAGTCAAATTGAATGTTAAAAGGTAACCAAATTCCATTTCACGATGTCCGATAATGAAAGATTGTCTTAGATAGGTTATAAACCTACTGGTCTATTCTAAACTGGTAACTTCGTAGGGAAGAGCCAGCGACACCAAACTTCGTGTACCCTTACGGTGCAACCCTGACGGTGAAGAAGCCAGCAGCAGCGATACTGTCCAGCAGTGATGTCTGCTATCCCGTGAAGAGACCTGTAGCAGCCCTATACACTTCCGAAAGGAGTGGAGGTAGTTCTTTTATTGGTTCTGTTTTCGTTTCCAAAAATTTGATGGTCATTCTTTAAATCTCGAATTTCAAGTGCAGATTTTGTTATCCATACAAGCCGTGCGGTAGCACGAAGGCGGTAGACAGTATGTCGCGCGCGAGTTAAATCTTTGTCTTGTTACCGTTTACGCGCAGATGACGTCATTTTCGAGACATAGTGACAGTTGAAAGTAGGCAAACGGCAAATCTCTTGTCTACCGTATTCGTTCTGAGCGTACTGGTAAAGAATTTCTAAAACCTTCAGTTGTACTATTTTACACATACATTTAGTAGTCAAGTCTCCCCTTTCAGGGAAACTGTTCGTCATCGGTTCTGGTCTCTTTTTCGCCGATCAGTACCTGGAGAGCGAGTGCAACGACCTTATCAGGGAGATGGTCTTCAACCATCTAGGGGGGCTCACCGAGTTGCACCTGAATCCAGTGGACGTTGAAGATCCTGATGTAAGAGAAACAAACTGCTTCTCGATTTCTCGAACACTAGCCATCGATTTCCGAAAGGCAAACTATAATTAGCTGAAAAACTGAAATCTCATGTTAACTGTTGTGATTGGTTCTTGAAAAGAGTTATGATTTTATTCAACCAACCAGAATAGCTGACATGACATTAATTAGCCTAATTTTAGTTTGACTGCCAACCATACTTCGAGGAAAAGGCGTGAGCATAATATGTATTTATCAATGCATTTTTTTTGTATTTGCCTCTCGGAAACCGTAAAGTGTCATGCCATATTTGGTTGCTGATAGCAGAACTTTCTAGGAAATAATATGGACATTTTCATTACATCTTCTGGACGTAAAATGTATCGGTATAATAAATGCAGACGATGGAGTGACTCCATCGTCTTGTATACCTATGAATTGAATTAAATTCTTAGCTCTCCTGGTATGCATGGTATAGTTTCTTTCAATATGACATCTATTCTATAATACTATTTTTACTCTATTTTTTTAGAACCAGTGCTGAATTTATACTTTTTTAAGTATAGGTCACTGTAGTTTGTGTTACCCCCTATGAGGTAGAAAACTATATACCTATCCGTAAGTGACTTGTTTCAACATTACATTCATAATCACGAAGGAACTTGACTGCTGACCAATGCGAACTAGCTAGGATCTCTCAAATATGCCGTTCCTGAACCGTAGGGGTGATCAGAACCTGTGCCATATATTCATCTATCGTCATAATAGGCTATATATTTACCACTTGCTCGAGGGTGAAGTAAAATATCGTGAGCCCCAGTATTGATTCAGAGCCACACTATGGCTCACCTTTTACATGTAGAGGTCCGAAGAATACAGTGATGTTATTTCTAATTCCAGGTCAACGAGTACAGGACCTTGGGAGACATTATGTGGTTGAGCACCGTGCCTCTGCCAGAGCCTGCCACTGCACCTCCACCACGACTAACCCCTTTACATCCTCACGCCCTCTTCACTTGGAGGCTGTTCTCACTCAATCTGGCGCAGTGTAAGGCCACATCTACCATTTTGGTGTATCTTGATCGCTAGTTTGGACGCGAAATACGATGAACGCCATTGCGGATACATTCAGCATTCCTAGCAACAGGCAACAGGGCAGCTAATCCCTGGAGGCGTAATTCCATCCAAATGATTTTTATTCTCAAGAAAATCTTAATTAGAAGCCACGGGTGCACGACGACAATAAATAACACAATATGTCTTCTTTATTTGTAAAGCCGGATTTTCACGGTGCAAGTGCGCTTAGACTGAGTGCGCTCGTATGGTATCATTAGATCACCGTCCGATCCACTGATTGGCTACCAGCGTTTGAGTACTCGATCCTAGAGTACATGTACCGTGAAATATCCGTAAAAAAGGGAAAGAATCTCAAATAAAAATTTTGTTGCAGTACCTGAAGTACTAGGGCTCTATGATGCGATTGGAGTCAAACACGAGCCTCTACGACTTATCGCTCCGCAGTTCGAGACTCCGTTCCCGCCACTACAATTAGCTGTTAGTTTATAATTTTATATGTATTACTATAATAGTAGTTGTCAGCGACTCTAGGCTGTCCGCGTGAACTTCAATAGGTCCAGGCGCGGTCCGAAAGGGGGGGTCACAGGGGACATGACCCCCCCAAAATCTAAGGTCAAATTGAAAAATTTGCCAAATAATAAAAGGAAATTTCTAGCAATCCCCTAACAGCGATAAATTCTAAACATTCACCTGGAAATAGGTAGTACGCAACGTCTCAAATATTATCACCCGATTCGCAATTACAAAAAGACGACTTCCATTTGTTTTATAGGTAATGTATAAAATAAAATTGTGTCTTGTGCAATACCTAATGTTTATTTTATTCCAGATACCTATTTTTTATTAGTGTAGTGAGTGACTCCTCCAAAATTTCAGGCTGCGACCGCGCCTGAATAGGTCCCCGCGCCCCGTAGGAACTATGTGTTTTTTGTAATGAAAAGTAGCCTATTTCCTTCCTCACGATGGCAGTTATCTTTAGATAAGATCAGTTCAAGAAAACAAACACACAGATCGAGTTGTTGACAGTACAATAGTTTAAACCTTGAGGAAGGACAAGCAACAGCTAAGGTAGAAATATGCTTTCTTTTAAGGTGTTCCCACCTACGTTCAGGGAACCCCCTCCTCCACCGCTGGAACTGTTTGACCTTGACGAGGCGTTCAGCTCAGAGAGGTCACAGCTGGCCAGGCTGGCAAATAAATGCCTGCAGCCCGCATCCTCGAAGATGGGTCAGGGTATGTAAAATCATTTAGTATACTTAATTACTTATGATATTATTTATTTTTTAAAATCAAGTGACAATGAATGACTCATGTAATAATAATAATGATAAAAATAAATACGCCCACGCCTTACACAAATGTTGTTGCCCTATAAAATAGAGTAAAAAATAAGATAAAATTTACTAAATATGTTCTTATTTATAATTTACTTTGGTTTAGGTGACAGCCGGCAACTAGAAAATGAACTAGAATACTTCATACGAGAGTGTGGTCGTGTAGTTCGACTGTCCAGAGCCGTGCCCACTGACGAGGCCCCGGCTGGAAAGGTCATTTTGCATCAGCTGGCGGTACAGCTCGCTACCTATAAGAAAATCGCTCCTAGAGACTAATGGTGCCCTGGTAGGAACTTGATCTCTAGCATGGAATAGGGACCAGGGAAGCTTCTAAAGGTTTTATCAGAATAGTTCGGAAAAAATTAAACTTTCTCGTTATATAGCTTCTACGATCTTCTTAGTAATTGTGCTTATAGCAGCAGAGAAAGTTTAATTTTTTCCGAACTATTATGAGTGATTTTAAGAAAACATTAGTTACTAAAGCACACTATAAAATATTTTAGCAATGAAAAGTTTGTACAATATTAATTAAATAAATAAGGTGTTGTAAGATGAATAGTCCAAAAAATTTGAAATAAGAAAGATTATAATATGTAACTAAAGTTAATAAAATATTTAAAATATTCAGATATAGTTTTATTTGTGATAAATGTACTTAACGGTTGATATGAAAATCAAATTAAATTTATAAAAATACAAAATAATAATAATAGTAAGTACCAAAAATATAAAACTTATCGCACGATTTGGCAATGTCATTCAGGAAACCGATAAAAATGACCATAAAAATAACTTTAATATAGGTATCGCTTTTTTTATCAAAATATTGATTTCGTTGAAATGAAAACGTTGCTGCTAATTTTTGTGGTGATCACTTTACAAAATTATGTTTTCTCTGAAAATGATCCTTTGGAAGTGTCGTCGATGTTAGGGAGGGTATATTCAAAAAAGTACAATCCATCTTTGCGTAAGAACCTGAAAATTATCAACAGGATGTATACGACAACAAATAAAGTTTTAAAATCCAAGGTCCAAGTTCTGCCGAAAAATAAAACAAAGAATCGAAACGTAGAATACACAGTATTTCCACCACACACGGATGAGAGTGTCTCAAAAATTGATATTCCGGGCAGCCCTTACTTTCCAGGCCCGGAAAATAATGAACAAAAGGCAAGAGTGAAAAAGGTGCTATCAGATTATATTTGGAATTCCCGTAAAAAAAGAGCTGCTGTCCACCAGGATGATAAACAAATTGCTAAAAACGCCAAGAGCAAGAAAAAAAATGTACCTGCTAAGAAGGATGTTAAAATTGAAAACGTAATCAAAAAGAAAGCAAAAACCGACGAAAAATTGGCAAAGAAAAGGGAAAGCCAGCACGGTAAAGACTCGGAAAAGAAAAGCTCAGGCAAGAGGGAGTCAAAAATTCATGGAAAGAAAGTTGTGAAAAACGGAAAACATGGAACCGTAAGTCCAAAGAGAAAACAGAAGTCCAAACTCTTAAGTCACGCAAGCAAAGGACATGGAAAGGTTAAGAGCAGAGTAAAAAGTGGTATTAAAAAGAATCTACGAAAAGGCAAAAAACACTCAAGAAACGGGACCGAATCAGTCCATAAACCAGCTGTGAAAAAACACGCAGGTAGCGTAATTTGAGATTGTAAAATTGAATTAAAATTATACGATTGGGAACTGTGTTTTTATTTTATCATCCCTTCACGTAGAGGCGAGCAGGAGGCTCGTAGCTGCTCAAGAGGCTTTGATCGAAGACTACCCGTACGTGGTTTCCATTCAGAAGAACGAGGAACACTGGTGCGCTGGGGCATTGCTCAATCCGCGGCTCGTGATCACCACCGCCAACTGTGTTTGGAAGTGAGTCTGTGTTTATATTTATTAGCAGGTACCTAGTGAAGTCATGGAGCTCCTTATGCACCCGTAAATTAAATAAACCCTTTTAGTCTTTCCTTACATAAAAGGCAGTTTGGGCCAAAATCTCCCTCGCGCACGATTTGGGAGATGGTTTTCGGCTAGTAGTCCATTTTTAGAGGTAATTTGCAAGCCACCCAAAGGTATCTGACAGGGGCTAACGACTTAGACTTTTCTTTGTATGAAATTCCCTATTACAATGCGCACTCTTCAGCATCGTAACAGTATTTCCTCGCCTCGGGACATCTCAAGGCGAGGCGGTAGCGATCCGTATCCGAGTGGATATGTGTGCTATCCGCTAGTTATAGTATGACCTCTAAACGCTTTATCCAGGGCAAACAGAATAAGCCGCATGCGCGTACGTGCTGGCTCCCGGAATGCAGACAGTGGCGGACAGCTGGTGAAGATCCAGGAGGTGCTGAAGCATCCCTCATGGAGTGTCAGGAGGAATCCTGACTGCGATATCGCGCTGCTGCTTCTCAATAGGAACGTCAGGTCTCTGGACTTTCATAACAATTAATCCTGGGGACTGGAGACGGCTGTAGCAGATCTAATAACTCGACTAAGTCCCTTATTACAGAACTATCCTCAAGCATGGAACTCAGCTTGAACATAATATCATCATTATCATCAGCAGCGTACACCAAAGAAAAGATAAATGGATTGTGTGAAGGACGATATGTGCAAGAAAGAAGTAAATTTTGAAATGAAACAGATGGAGAAGACTTACTGCACTGACCCCAAATAATAGGAGGGTAAGAAAAAGATGATGATAGTGGCATCTTTTTCTAATTGTCCTCAAGCGGAGGCCCGTACTTGAGGATGGTTCTGTAATACGGGTCTAAAAGAGATCTGGAGTGGAGAACGCATTGAAGGAAATGGGAGGAGTGGGAGACCCGCTCGGTCAAGCGGTGATCCAATTGAAGTGGAGATTGGTGGATGCGCAGGGCTGGAAATCGGTGTGAGTGGCGCGCTTGTTACAAGAGTTAAACAATTAATCAATGTAGGTGTTCCTTCCTACCCTCTGTGGTTGAGGTGAGAGTTACATGAAAATGTTTGTTGGTTTGGTGATCTGAGCAGTGATTTGATTGGAAGTGTATCCCGGGTTCGATTACGACCATGGTATGTACTAATGAGGTCTTGCTAAAACTTACATTGCTACTCCCTTTGGAATAATTTGGGCTTAGATAACGGTGTAATATAAATTGTGTAACATATTTTATTTTCACTTGAACTTTGGGCATTACGTAGATTTGGTCACCACGTACACGGAGTGGATCTCCCTAACCGTGCCATGATGCCCGTGTTCGACGACGCTTGGATCACCAGCTGGGGTTCAGAAAGAGTAAGTTTTTTTATCTCCCCAGCATGTATTTATTTATTAAGAGATCCAACATCCTATATAATAAATAAATTATAATAGCAATTAAAGTAAGTGCCATATAGCAAATTATGGGTATGGTCTCCATAGATAAACATCCAGTTATAAAAAAGAAATCAATTCTGCTGCCCCTAAGTCACGTAATTTCAAGCAATGAACTGTTGTAAGCTTAAGACGATGAAGAGATCTCACAGCTATGTCCATACTTCCAGCGTGACGGCATATTCGAGAAACGCCCGATGACGCTGCAAGTGGTCCACGCGCGGCTGATGGACCGCGGCAAGTGCAACAATGTGACAAAGCGGTTTGGCGTGGCCGTTACCCAGAACTTTATCTGCTTGGCGCAGACTGGGAAACGTGCACCATGCACTGTGAGTCCCTTGCGTGATCTGTTCTCATGGTACTTTATGGAAAACTTACGCACCCGGATTCTCCCGTTTCCGTGGGAATTTCATGAACGGTGAACCCTTTCTTAGTGAGTTTGTGAGTGGATTATCTCATATCCTGCGGTTCTGCACCTTAGAAAATATTATTAAAATCTTTGGAAGTCACTTGGTCCTCCAAGGTGACCACGAATCTTCTGGACTAGGCTGTAATGTCGATAAACGTCCGAATCTTTCCTCTTATAGCGTGACACGGGAGCTCCCGCCGTCAGTGATGGCGTGTTATGGGGCCTGGCATCGTGGGGCATTCGAAAATTGTAAGTATAGGTACTTTTTGGTAAACTTCTATTCCTGAAATTAGTTTGTTCAGTATCTACTACGACTACTTAATCGACTTCAACAATTTTTTATATGTGTAAAATTTCACAGAAAAAATAATTAGCATAGCTGAATACAGGGCTAGCTATGGAAACCGTGCTATTATTGTTCTTTATTTAAGTTTGGTTAGACAAAACTAAAGTAAGAATGCATCATATTTTTTTATATAAATTGGGGTGTATGAGGGAATTGCGCTGATTCTGTGACGTGTTGTTGGCTGTAGGAAAGAGGTTGGAAGAAAATCATTCTCTTTCCTAGAGAAACTTTTTCCTGAAACGTCTTTGGGCTGTAGGTACATTATATAATGTGATGACATACACAGATGCGGCACAGAGCGATTCCCGGCGGTTTTCTCCTACACAGCGTCCCAGAGCAATATGGATTTCATCACCAACGCCACCACTTATCTCATGTCGGAAGAGCGCAACTCCCCGTTCCTGGCTCGGTTCAATTTCTTTCAGCCCGCTGTCACTGTCAAATCGACTACCGACCCAGACCTTGAAGACCGAGACTGAAAAAGTCGAGAACCAATGGACTCGATTCTGGCTGACCAGCTAAAATTCCTAATTTTAAGTTAACCTATCCTTCTTGATAGAATACGGAAGAAAAAGGACAGAAACAAACCATAGATTGAAGAGTTATTGTCAAACATGTACCTAAACACCAACTAATTTGAACCTTATGTTATGAACGTGCTTATCTGTCACGTTTATCCATGAAATAAGATGTGAATGCGTTCATAAGGTTCAATTTTGTTATCTTGACATTTGTGACATAATAATAAACATGGCGCTCATTTCTGTCCCTTTCCTTTCCAAAGCGGTAAAAAAGAATAGAGCTCACATAAAATTAGGAATTTTATCTGGTCAGCCAGAATCGAGTCCATTATCTGAAAGATCAGGGCATTTAGTCTTATAATCATTATGTAGTATTGTTAAAAAGGTTTGATTGGTAAATATGGTAAGACTAGAACATGTGTATTGGATTAATCCATCTCTTTCTGACATACTCAAGCGAAGTTTTGTTGCTTGAGGATGATTCTACGGGCCTAAGTCATCTTAGTTTGCAGTTCTCATAATGTCTGAGAAAGTGGAATAGATAATAATACTGAGAGTATAATGGACATTGTAGCTCGCGGTATACCTACCCACTTTCCCCCCTCAGCCCTATAACATCTTCAATTTCTTATACTTCCCTACAATTATAGGATAGATTAATAATAAAGTGTATAAATACATATATGTCGGACTTTAATTCGGACAGCGCTTAAAAATAAATGAGCTTGTAAGCCCCGCCCCACAAGCTTTCTGAAAATGAATGAAATTGCAGTAAATAAAACAAATTGTTCTGTATATGAGCATATTTAATATTTTCTTTTTCAAAATTGTAAAACTCACATTTTGAAATTGCAAAATTATAACTAAATTCTCATATCGTTAATAGTAACAATCGCATTTTGTAATTTTTCACCATTTTTGTATTTTTCTCTCAAACTAATAATAATAATCGTAAACCATTTATACATCTCTAATAATAATATATTTTAATGTCTAACAAATTCATTTTCTCAACGTTTACCACCATTTTCGTTTTTATTCGTTATCCCAACATCAACTTTTACATATCTCTAATCAACTTCTTTTTATAATAATTATATTCTAAACATACTTTTTACAATTTTCCATTTACAATGACTACTGCGTTCTTATCACACCGAATGATGTCAATTTTAGAAAAATATTGGAATGACTTTATTTAAAAAAAATTAAAGCTAACCTAGAAAAAATATAGTTAACACTTGAATCAAATAAACCTATTACACAAAGTCATCAATTCCATACAAATTCAATTGAAAATCGATTCGATTCTTTGGCAATTTTATTCAAACGTGAATTTACAATTTTCTATTTTAATTAAAACTGGCTGTAAGCATTATCCTACGGAGATAAACTGGCAAAATTCAAAACTATTGTACATTATTTTGCGGGCTCAAAAAATTTGCGATATTTGTTTTAACAACATTAAGATTGTTACAAGCAAAGAGATTAAAATATTTAATAAGGCATATATTTAAATCTCTTTGGTTACAAGCTAGTCATTAAGTGAAAGATACATTTAAGTATAGATTGAAAATTCATCCAGCCATCTTCACCGGACATTCATTTACAAAGAACGCAAATTCTTAGAGCAATAAAATTAGTAGCAACAGACTTAAGTAAGCGTTATTAGTTTATTTATCTATTGTGTATAAGTATCAGCTTGAAACGTCAACAAAAAAGTAACACTGGCCAAAACTGCAAGACACTCACCGTAAAAAAAGAAGAAATCAACAAAAAGATACGATCTTAAAAGATTTTTTCGTTAAAAAGATTGAAAATTATTTTAGTAGGTGGAACCTTATTTGTACAAGCTGTAAGTCTAACATTATACCTACCTACAGCACTTTGCCATAAAATCTATGGTAACAAATACAATATTACCCGAACCGAACGTTCATGTACTGAGCAAGCGATTGAACAAAACACTTATTGATATAAACATAATTATGTACTATTATGAATACTAAAACCTTGTTGGAATAATAACAAAATGTAGATAGTTATATGTAATGTAGGTAGCCATTTATTTACAAAATTATCCCGTTTAAGATAGTAATCGGCACTTGAACATAAAACAAGATTATTTCTAGAACTTCTTAAGAAAGTTTAAAGAATAATCAAAAGTAATGTTGAAGAAAAAATGTTACATTTTGCTAATATTCCTTCTGAAGTAGAGCTCGAAAATATACAACTTAAAACGTCTACAGATAAACTGGATGGCGCCGCATACGCGTAGATTAAGACGAAATTAAGACGATAAATTAGAAATATATTACTCGTATAAATACAACTACGGCGTTATAAGTATAATACAAAACAACAAATAAATTCGTGCTTCTTACATCTACAATGCCACTGTAATCTCTTTTACATATTAAGTTTATAAGAAATGATGTAATTCTTACTCCGAGAATTTTAAAACCAGCTTTTTCTAAAGCATTTTCGATGAGGCTTCGCACCAGGCAAGTAATCGAATTTCCAAATTACCTAAAACTAGACTCCCTGATTTTTTTCTTACACCTAAATATACACAAAATAATTTTGTACTCTTTCATAGAGATTGAAATGGCTACACTAGAAGCCATCAGAAGTAGCTATCAAAATTTGACTTAATCATGCTACTATGATTTTGAACAGAACATTCCCAAGCATTTATAGCTTAATCATAGTGGCACTAGGTACTTCTGGGCCAAAGTGTATAGTTATGGCAGATTTGTACGATCGCTGGAACTTTCCGGTACTGTAAATTAGCTTGGACATTTATTGATGAGGATTTATGAGCTCTCTAACTTCTGTTTATTGGCAACGTCATCAAACAGATAATATAAGCACCATAATGTTATTCTGAATTTCAACATGGCAAAATATCAACTGATCGAGATATCTTAAATGCTTGACGTGATTATAACACTTTTAAAGTGTATCGTTATATAAGATTTATGACACTCATACAGTTTCTTACATCATTTAGACTTAGAGCATCTTTTAGTTTACCGATTTTCTCTTTGTTTATCTAACAAAAACAAGAGACGGTATGTTACTTAATGGAGCATAAGCCGTGTAACCGGCGGTTTATCAGAAAACTGCAAAACCTGTAACTGGCTGCGGGTTTTCTTTCTATTTCATCTCAAAAATATTTTAGATGTTAGAAATACACGATGATGTGTGTCGACTCAACACGAAAATTATACATCACTAACAACTATTAGTTATTACCAAGAGAGACACTAATTGTACTTTATCATCAACTAAAAGTCAATTCTGTGCCTTTAATTCCGAAAGCGTCCTCATATCAGCCTACTAAACAATTGACACACCATAATGTAGTCAACATACAAAAACACTTCCACTGAAAACCGTTAAAACCATATTTCGAATTCGGACGATTAGAATCCGTTCGAGAACCTCAATTTACGTCAGAAGTATTAGAAATATCCGAATTTGAATCCGAAATAGTCCGTGATGGAAGGCTTAGGCGACTCCTAGGGCTGGTTCAGGAGCAAAGCTTCGAGTTCGTCAGCAGAACGCAGCAAAAACGCAGCTGACTCGCGGTATCCTGTGATCAGTTGCCGGACTGCCCCCATTTCTGCTCCAGAAAGCTTGTGCGTAAGCAATGGAGTCTTAGTTTGCGAAGAAGATCCAGTCAAAGCTGGTACTGTAGACGTGGCGTGGAGGGAACTAGGAGTTGAAGTGTTCTTCAAAGACAAATCGGTTGGAGCTGAAAGAAAAGATTTGATGGTTTAGATATTGCTCGTTTACGAAGACCTTTTTTTATGATACTTTAAGTATAGTTACATAAATGATTTTATCATTATCACAACCCACATAAGAAAAATAGTATTTGAAATTATTTACTCTTTTTTTACAAATACAAGTTAGTAGTACCTATTTAGAATCAGTATTGGGTAATTTTAGAAGATAATATGAAAATTTGTCCACCAAACCACTCACCGGAGAGGCTAGTTGGGAACGTATGCGTATGCGCAGCCATTGCGGACAACAGCGCGCTTTGATAAGCAGCCATTGCCGCGTTCACTCCCACACCTGTTGGTAAAAGTAACGGTGAAATAATAATGTATAGTAAGATAGCAGTGAAATATTCAAACTATATTTGGCTAGACAAGTTAATTTAACAAATTATAAAAATTTTCATGAAGGAACAATCAAACAAAGATAATTATTTGAATATACCTGATGGTGGCAATGATGACAGTGTCGATAGAAGAGCACTGCTTGACAGCGCCGATGACGCAGAATTAGTATTGGAACTGCAATAAAAAAACAAATATTATTATAGTACAATAAACACGAACATACCTTTCACTTTTCAATGAATATTCATAATATTGTTGATATGAAGAAAATTACGAATTAAATTAACAGGAAAATATAATTTATATTTTACCTTTGCCTTCCAAAAGTCTGGGGAGTTCCAAATGTATTCGGGAACGAAGGCCTGAACAGAGGAGCTGGCGATGAAGCAGGGCTGAAAGAACAGTGACATCTTAAAAACAACCAAACCAAAGTATATCGATGCTGCATTAAGATAAGAACCTATCATCTCTGTGATGCAGATGCAGGAGACACTTATATTTATCAATATCATGTTAGAAATTGTGCAAACAGGATACATTCAATTAAGTGAATTTAAAAATCTCTAGGCATCATCAAAGCCTCACCTAGCAGTCTTGCTTCCAGTATTTCCGTTAGCGTTGTCCAGCTTCAAATTATTGTTGTTCAGCAGAGTATTATCCATGGTAGGACTGGCTGATGGCCTGGTAGTGTCGGCGGCAGCTTTGCTGTGACCTGCTGTGGCCAGAGATGAAGTTGTTGTGTTGGTAGCAGTGGATGCTGGGCTGCTAATGGCGCCACTGTACAGACTCAGGAATGACGAAGCGACAGCTGACGAGGCTGTGGTGTCTATTGCCTGAAGAGAAATTAAATAATTATGATTAACGCAAGGTTAGTTACAAAGTTAGGATAATTATGCCATCCAAATTAAGCAAGCTTCATGTATGTAGACAGATTTTAAGATAGTAGTCAGAGTCGGGAAAGACGAAGCTTGGAACATTTAGTCGTAGTTCACTATGCTGATTTGCAACCAGCTTCAGGAGTCAGCTTGAACGTATTTTCAGATACTATTTCTTATCTAAAAAAAAATTGAAACCTAATATGGTCCAGAAAACATAATAACAATAAGGCGTCGTACTAGAAATATCTGTAGATACCTACTCTACACTTAGCAGGCGCCCGGAACCGTTGCCAGCGTGAATTTCGTTTTCCCATTTTCGAAAGAATTTCGAAAAACCCTTTCTTATCGAAGGCCCACAAGAACCTATCCGACTTTCAAGTTTCTGGGTGTTTATTTAGAGTCAATAATATTTATCTTTTATCTACTTACTAGTTTTTCCCAGGTCCTAACTGTAATGAAAAGTAGCCTATTCCTCTAATTTCATGAAGATCGATCCGCAAAACATACAGAAAAGACTGACGCCCGGTTTTCAGATGTGACTACTCGAATCTCGAGTGTACTCGGATGCCGGTATCCAATCAGACTCAGTGAATCGGAAGGTGTGCTATTGACACTTGAAGACGAAGCTTTACTTTTACATATATTTCCCAAGCACCTATTGTTAGTAGGGATTCATTCAACAAAAGATTTTAATATTATATTTAATACCTACTAGGTGTTCCCGTGGTAAAATTATAGTCTATGTTACTCCCAGAAAAGTAAGCTTTCCTTGTTTAGAGAATTTTTCAATTCTTTCCAGTTGTTTCGGAGCCTATTCAGTACAAACAAAAAATCGAATATTTTCTCTTTATAATATAAATATTAATAATAGTAATTAGTGTAGATTATCTTAATACGTACCATCGGTGTCGGCACGGTAGGCATCGGCTGGCTCACGGGGTCGAGACCGAGGCGCATGCGCTTCGCGTTGAGGCTCTCGTTCTCGCACGCCTGCGCAAGAATGTGTTCTGCTTGGACTGACGTGAGGTGCGCGGGAGTCGGTCGGACCTGTTAAGCAGGTGATTACTATTTTATAGTTTACCGGGAGTTGCAGTTCTTTGTTTTGAACTTGCCCTTGAGAAAATATTGCTTGGGAATGTTATCTATTAGTGGCATTTAAAGTTGGGATCGGCATTTTTTCCTCACAAAATAAATACTGAGTTGAATAATTTTTACGAGTGCCAAAACAAGTTGCGTGTGTACAGAGATCTAAATCGTTAGATATGGCCTTACGTACGTAATGAATGTGCATCGCACCAAAATCTTTCTATCGTGAACTGAGCGAACTTACTAATTTGCAATCAGAGACTATGAGACTATTGTCTCAACTCGATATACATGACTTAGACACAGATTTTCAGTGTCGAGCTATCTCAATATCGATGTCTAAATAGGAAAAATAAGTTGCAAGTCGCAAACATACGGTCGCCAAACAAGATTCAAAAATAACCTGCGAGTATATTTAGAATAATCAATAGCATCTCGTGAACACAAGACCAATGAACGTAGAAGGAACGAAGCCCTAAATCGGACTCGACAAGGTGATGACGTAGAGGCAGCGCCAACGCATTTTACAACGGAAGCCGCCTAGACTGACGGGGGCGAGCGCATTCATTGTTCGATGTTATGCTACCCTGGTACTCTGATCTAATTGTCAACTATATTTTTGTAATGGCGGATGAGATAAAGTTGAAATTGCGATTTTAAAGACAAGCGCAAAGTTCATTGAATCTACGCTAATACTGTAAAAGTGTACAGTTGATTTTAGAAGGTAATCTTTGCAACACTGACCTGATAAAATGATACACTATTCCTGTGTGACTCAGACTGTTTTACTGACGTGGGCGAAACAACGGGGCGCAGTAAAATCAACGTTAAACTTAGCATAAATGTTTAGATGAATACCTTCTTCATTTGAAAACGTTAGCAATGGTTGCTACTAAACTTTACTTATGCATTGAACAATTCTCTCAAGTGTGTAAACTCACATGTGGTTTTAACAGACAAAAAACTAAATTGAAATGCCAATAATGACGAAGGTGGTGAAAATATTTCCGATGATGATAATTGCCGACCCCAAAGAATCCGACTACGTAAAGGCAAGAATATAATGAGCTCCAAAATGGAAGTCTAAGATCGAACCCTCACCGCTGTGTCCCAGGAGCTGCCAGTCCCCGGCGTGCTTCCACCGTTTCCAGTTGTAGGACCCTCTGCTCGAACCTTCTTATTTCTCCTGCAGCTCTTCAAATAAGTCCTGATCCTCTTACGAGCTCGCTCAGCGAACTCTGGGAACTGCCGTGTGCAGGAGTCGATGATAGCCTGGATCTTCTCTTTAGGCTGCTTCGAGATAGGAACTATCCTGTCTAGATTCTCATCTACGAAGAGGCGGACGAACATCTGCGAAAAAATATTTTGGGCGAATATAGGAGAGTGTTTAAGATATAATAAATATGACATCAACTTTTTTAAATACGACCTTTGAAATGCATGTTCATTTTCTAAATGATTAAAAAATATATAAGAAAGTATCAACAGCAACAACAGCAACCATGTAATACTTCTTTTTAGTTCAAAAATAGCCAGTAACTACTCATATTGGTTGTTGGTAACCCCAACAATGTATATATTAGAACTAATTTTTTTTAGTTGTAGTTGGCTGGTTTCCTGCAATAGCAATACACACGTGTTTTGGACTGCTTGCCTTTAAATTAATTATCTGCTGCTTAATCACTTAATATTCAGCAAGTACATAATTATTAACCTACATACTGTCCACTCAATCAAGTACGTAACATTGGTTACTTTCCATTGTCAAGTTTTTATGGAAAAGCTTACATTAAATGCTTTCAATCGCTCTGGGTCATGATGTTGCGGATCCACACGGTCATCGCTGTCATCATCAGATGCTCCGTTGTCATCGTCATCTTTAGTCCTGTCTGATGATGAAGTCTCGTCGTGAGTAGAGGCTGGCTCAACTCCTGGTGTAACTGAACCCACGTGGATTGGACTCTGTGGATTGAAGAGTTTATTTTCGAGTGTTAGAGAATTTTGTAAAATTTTATACACAAGTCTAGTGCAACCATATATTATTTTAATTATGTCAAATCTTCAGTTGCATCATACTAATTGTTGTCATTATAGAAAAAATATTATTTAAAATTATTAATTTAATGTCACTACGTAACCAAAACAGATTTCGTCATTATTAGCTAAACAATAGGAACATCTACCACAAGTTGCATGAAAATTTACTGGTAATTACTGCACGACTACAAATGTGGTTTATTTTATGAAATGCTTTTGAAAGTTCAATAATATTTGCATAAAATGGCGTCAAATATCGTATTAATCCCATTAAGACCGAACATTCGAAAATCCTTTAAATTCTATTACGACTTACGTAAAAATTATAAGTAAATTGTAAGAAACTTTTGAATTTGGAATAAGTCCTACTTAAATGCCTAACGTGGCCTAACGGACGTTTTAAGTATTCGTCGGAATGCCTATTCGTTTTGGCATAATATTTCATGGCAACTAAATTCTTTGCCGCCATTTTTTGCAAATGAAGTCTGCTACTACTCCTAATATTTAAAAAATCTGTTGTAATAAACATGAAACGCTGCTCAACCTTAAAACTCACCGAGTGACCAGTGGTCAGTGGGGTGGGAGCTTTGGGAGGCTTGCTGCCGAGGCCCAGAGCGCTGTGGTATGAGGCCCAGAGGTCCGCCATACTGTCTGCCCCACTCTCCGTAATTTCACCGTTGCGGCCTGCATCAAGAGTTCAGGAATTAGAAGGAGATCTTTGTTTGTAAAGGGGTTTCCCAGTAGAAGGAAATGTAAAGAGATGTATGATTCAGTATTCAGCTTTAATACCACAACGAAACCAAACATAGAATAGGAATTCAAGAAATAACACTTTAATATTACGAGTTACATTTCTAATAATAAGTTAAGTAACTATCTAAATCAAAATAGCTCCCTCCTGTCCTGGATGTCCTTTCATCAAATTCAGAATATATCTAGAAATAATTCCTCGAATGGTCGACGATGACAAAGTAGACAGAATCTTCTAAAAATACAACGTAAAGCAAGAACTTTTGTATCTTATGCAATAGGACCTACCCTATTGTAGGTATATTTGATTGTTGGGGTTTCTTTGTATCTCTTAAACTATTGAACCTTTTTTTTAAAAAACCGGCCAAGTGCGAGTCGGACTCGCGCACCGAGGGTTCCGTACAACCTTGCAAATTTATGGTTTTCGTAATTTTTCCTTTATCTATGCTATAAGACGTTGCTTCGTACCAAATTTCAAGATTCTGAGTTCACGGGAAGCACCCTGTAGGTTTTGATTCCCTTGCAAGTGTCGAAAATTTGCGGCATAAACGGCTGTATCTTTTGATTGCGTTGGCTTAGAAGTTTGTTTTTTTCACAGCTTCAAGGGACAGTAGACCTGAGTAATTGATATAAATTTCAGCTTCATACCTCCACGCGTTCCTGAGAAAAAGGGTCTTGACAGACGGACGGACGGACGGACAGACGGACAACAAAGTGATCCTATAAGGGTTCCGTTTTTTCCTTTTGAGGTACGGAACCCTAAAAAACACACAATTTTGCTGGTTAAGCGGCGTGTGCAACTCACATAGAGTTTTAACCAAGCCATACAATTTTTTTTTTCGAATCTCGTATCGATGATAAACCCACCGCTGAGAAAACATACGCAGCTGAGCCTCCTAACGACGCGCGACGTAATGTCGATTAAAAAGGCAATGTAAAAAACCACCTCATTAGTCCTGCACGTATAATGCAAGTTGTAATTCATTTCGTATTCGATAATCACAATGTTTGTGAATAAATATCTAAGCTAACAAAAATATTGTTCTAATAATACCTATACCACAGTCTTTTGTACTAATAAAATTTTAGTTGCCAAGATAATACCGCATCATCAATTGATTAGTGTTTTATAAGGATACTGTGTTCGCATACCGTAAACGAGTCCACAAACATTGTTAGGCAGGTAAGTACACGTTACTATGTAGCTATTTATGTAGGATTCTGCGGGACATTCCAATCACCATATATCGAGTGACCGTACAAAGTGTGTATTTGTATATCTTAACAGTTTCATTACCACGTTAAGAAATCCGCATGTGTTATTCGTTTTTAACATTTTATCTTTAATTTTACAAACAATATATTAATTAAAATATTATACCCTGTTTTTTTCCCGTCCAGTATACCCGTTTC
Organism: Ethmia dodecea; assembly: GCA_963855545.1. Lineage (NCBI taxonomy): Eukaryota > Metazoa > Arthropoda > Insecta > Lepidoptera > Depressariidae > Ethmia > Ethmia dodecea. Next base: position 9,184,199 of record OY979458.1, on the reverse strand, counting down.
ATAGATTAATCATGCTTACATCGATAGCGATCTCAGAATTCATGGTACTTATAATATTTTCAGTATTTGGTTTTTAGATATTTATGTTAACTATTTTATTTGCCGGGATCGTTATAGTTAAGATAGGAACTCTATTTTTAATTGAGAAAGTCAGTTATTTTTACTAACTGACCATCTAAATATTCAGATAAATTAAAAAAGAAAAAACTACTACTTCTACTCCTAAATTATAATGTCTGTTACTAAGGCGGCAGAATTAAAGTGGGTCCACCGCAAGGGCTGGTGCATCTGCTCCTAAATGTCAACGGTACAAGCTGTATAAATAATTTGAGTAGATGCTTGTAGGCCGTGGGCCCCTGGTAACTCTTGGTATGGCTTCGCAATAAAAATAGCTCGCAGTGCAATTTGGTAGACAAGAAAATTGACCAAATGGTATGTTTTATAAATTTAGCATTTCGTAAAGGTGAAATTAGTAGACATAAATTTATAAATATACGCTCACTCCATCTCCCCTAGAGGGATGGAATAATATATTACATACCAAGGGAAGTAAAATAAGAAATGTCTCAGATCACAACGTAAGTAATTTGTAACAAATGTGATCTGAGGCTTTCTTATTTACTTCCCGAGGTGTGTAGGTATACTTTTTTCTGTTCGACGGAGGCGGAAAGCGGCAACTTCGTGTAGCGCGGCGGGCCGAAAGTTGACGCTTTCCGCTCGCAGAGATTTACGGTGGGTTAGACTTAATGTCACACCACCAAATCAGAGTCAGAATTAAAATGATGAAAGATCGGTTAATTCCCCAACCATGTAACAAAAGTTAACTTTGGTTAAAAGTATGTGGTAAGACTTTTTTACAAATTCGATTTTATTCGTTAATTTATTTTCTGCGGTTCCTTACGCTTTTAGTGCCTTGAAAATGAGAGGTGAATCAAATAAAAGTGTTACCTTGTGTCTGGCTGTGATAATTCCATGCCAGCAACATCATTTTCAACTTCTCAGCGTCTTTCGCGAAGGCCTGACCTGCACCAGATCACATTCCCCAATCAATTTCAAATTTAGAATTGTCGCTTTGCATGATTCCATTTTTATAGCCAATTGTTTGGTCGGTATTTTATGCCAGTTTCAAAATAGTGTAAAGTTTAGGTTTTTTTTTACATAAAATACCAACGGTTTAAATTGATTTGATGCAAGTGGCAGATAAATTTTCATTATCTACTTAATTAGATCTTTTTATTTTGGAGGTACTTACTAGAGAAAGTATCGTCGTCATTCATATCCGAAGGTTCAGGTGTCAGATTATCCTGAAACAAAAAGAAAATTAAATGTAAATTTGAAACATGACTTTTAAATCTTAGTATGGCTAAATATAAAAGTAGTCTTAGTTGGTCAAATTTAGGCTTCAATAGATTAGGTTTAAAATTTCCTTCAAACATGTCTCATTTACCAGGGCAGTATAATATGACAAAAAGCGTAACTTTTAAATAATTAATAAATTAGCGAAACAGCCAGAGCGGCCGTGCGGGTCAACGCTCCGGACCGCGGACACAAATCGATATTGCTTCAAATGGACAAGCCACTAAATATAGCCTGTACATACGTGCTGGCCCCCTGGTACCCTGGATGGCATGCGGGCCAGTTATTACTATTGCAGCTGCCACCAACGCCACGCCTTTAGTCCAGTACTCTTGGAAAACTAGCACTTTCAAGATTAAAAACAAAATACCCGTACAAGTTATGCACCGTTTCGTAAATGAAAAAATTGTGTTTTTTAAATGAAATTTCAATGTTTAAAAATCATATTTTTAAAGGTACGTATTATCAAGACAAATGGCGTTATATGCTTATGTATTATTATATGTGTTTTTTCGTCAATGAAGATAAGGCGTAAGTAGGTACTTTCACTACACTTTAGAGGTTGGTTGATGTATCTGAGAGAAAAAATATTTCGAGTGAGACAGACCCTACACACACGCCATCATGCTAAAGTTACATAGGAGACTATTTTAACTACAGCGACGACATAAATGTAAGCCGATAGCCATACTACTTATAGATGATTTTTTTAAACTTTACAGCCTTTTTATTTAGATAGAGTCAACGTGGATAAATTTCTTCCGTGTCGTAAGTTTAATACATGGTAATTTTTATTTATTTATTTAACGTTTTGATTATTACAAACACGTAGCTTAATTTAGTAGTAGGTACCAACCAATATAAGAGAAATTAATAAAAAATGTTTCAAATCGCCATAAATTTAGAAAAATATTCCAAACGCGTGCCAGGGGGGGGGCATGAAACACATTTAATTAATTCCGGATAAAGGGCTCGACACAGTGACCGACTAACATCAGTGTGTGACTGTTTAGTTTATGAATGTATCCGTATGAATGGACTTAAATGGAAACGGATCTCTGTGGATTCTAAACAACGCACACACGGCACGTATAATAGGGATGCTAAAATGTCATCAATGACTTAGTTTTGTGATTTGCTTTGTGTATTTATTATAAAACAACCAACATAAATTATAGTAACTTAAAACTTAAAAAGTTACTTGATAAGAAATAAAATTGGTAAGTGCAAATAATTTACAAGGACTGTCAGAATGCGAATTGAATGATTATAACATTGGTCATAGGTAGTTGAGTTTGATTTGAGGTAAATTTAATCCTACGAGTGAAAAATATACTAAGTAGGTATTATTTTTTAAATAAAAGATCCTATTTTTGTGAAGGGCTCTACAATTACTGTCATTTATCCAATGGTAGCTTCATGGGGAGATTTGAGCCCAAGATGAGGAAATATAAAACAAAAAAATATTCAGTATTATTTAGTAAAATTAAATGTGAATGAACATGTGTTTTATTCTGTAGGTAATAAGAATTACACTTAGAAAAGTCAATTTTCTAAGTGTAATTCTTATTACAACAATAACAACAAGGCACACTAAACTCGTCCATGAAGATTGGCTAAATGTAAACAGCAGCCCATCTCCACCGAATAGTTGCTGGTTCCATATGCCCCGAGAAGAACCAGCAAGAAACTCAAGGGCAGCTCTTTTTAAACTCATGTCTAGTAAATAAGGTTTACAATAACAATTATAATTAATAGCCTTACATAGCATGGAGTCGGTTAATCCCATGCATGTTGGTCTAAGTATTCTGTAATTTTATAGCCTTTTTTATGTAATGAAAAACCAAACATTTTAGCGCTCACCCTTTACGGGCTCACGAAAACATGCGAAGATTTTGTTCAACAGGTGGTCGCTTTCCACTCGATACGGACGTCATCAATCTCAATCTGCTGCCGAGTTTCAGAGAATCAAAACAATTGCAAATTGGTTGTCGAGCGTTCTATTTAGATTTTTTTGTTTATCCTACTAATATTATAAACGCTAAAGTTTGTATGGATGTTTGTTCGTCTTTCACGCAAAAACTACTGAACGGATTTTGATGAAACTTTACAGTTATATAGCTTATACATCAGAATAACACATAGGCTATATTTTATCCCCGTATTTCCACGGGAACGGTTACTATGCGTACATTACACATACATACATAACTACATAAGCTCACGCCTTTTTCCCGAAGGGGTAGGCAGAGACAACAGCCCGCCACCTGCTACGGTCCTGGCATAACCTCACGCGCCTCATCTAACTAATTGCTTTACTCTGTTTAACTTTATATAATTAAGTATTCTTCTGATAGAGAGAAGTGAGACTAACACATATAAGATAAATCCATTTTTGATTAATTAAGTATTAAAAGTTCAGAACTACTTATTAAATAAACAAAAAACAAACCAACATAGTTCATTTTTATACATATCTAATATACAAAAACAATCAATTTCATTATTTATGCAGAATAGAATCCGTTATATTATTATTATATTACTATTTAATGCATCGATTGCAAAATTCGCATTATAATAACAATAATATAATGTTGAAATGTGCATTCTATTACAATGCTGAATTCGATACAACTAAGTACTTTACTGTGAAAATTGATTTCGTAAGCGGTTTCAAATGTGACCTACTTTTGATATTAGTAGCATAATTATTTATGCATATCATAAAGGCTTATTTTTGATTGGAGACATTTGCGAGTAATTTTTGGGATACTTAGGACAAAATAAAAATAACGGTATTACTTTGTTAGGTATCTCAAAAACTGTACGACGAATTTTGTTAAATCTTTTATCCTTGCATATCTGGTAAAGGTCATAGTAAAATAATGTTTATATAATATCTATATGTTTAGTGTTTGTGTGCTGAAATTAATATTCAACTCTAATGCCACCAATGTCTCGCTAGTATTACAGTAATAAAACATCCTTATGTTACTGTATGGATAACTTATATTTAGATTTTTAATAGTTTTTATTTGTTTCAGATCTCATCTATTTAGACAATATTGGTGTGTGTATCTATATATAGTCTCTGGAACTACTTATCCAATTCGGTAGCAAGCTATACTATTCAGTTAGCCACCCAGGTGAAACCGCAGGTCGCAACTAGTTGATTAAAGTATAGATTTATTATCTGGTGCGTAAATTTGATGTTACCCATAAATGCCACTGATGTTCATAGTTAATTTATATCTCCCTAACTACAAGGTTGACACACGTAAGTACCAGGTGCACATAGGAACTAGGTGGGGTGACAAACAAGGCCTGTATCGACCGTCTTGAGGGCGGTGGCCAAAGACCGCATCTGCTATGCGGACACTAAATATCCGTTGACCCTTCGCCCGTTATATGTACGCCTAGTACACACGCTACAGTCAACCTGACATGTCCGTTGGATCAGGCTGTCAGTGAATCCGACATGGAATTTGTAGAGATTGAGGGACAGGGGGACCAAGAATACACTTTTAAGATACGAAACTTAATGACCAAGTTAAAAAAAGATGGTGAAATTCTGTACTCGTATTTCGTAACCGTTTTATAGTCCGTTTTTTTTAAGAAAACCTTTGACAGCTCTGAAATTTTCAGTTTTTTAGAAATGTCATTTGTTAGATCTTTTCCTGAATTAACTGAACTGAAAAGACTTTCGTGTCAAGTTTCAACATTATTGGTCACAGAGAAGATATACTTTAAGGTTTTGATGATCAATCAATTAGCAGGTGGGACATTAGTATGAAAAGGCCATTTGGAAGGCTGTACCTTTCTATGTACTATGTGATACTAGTAACTTGATCTTACAGCAATAAGGCACAAGGCTATATTTTTTTCATGTATCTAAAATCGTACCAATCGAATCCCATGTCAATTTATAATAATCATGTGATTAACATCATATTACTGCTCATTATCTTAAGTTTACACTTATCGTTTATTAAGTACCTATACGAAATATAAACCTTTTTAATCAAAACAAGTGTTTTTTAAACTTCATTTTATTGTTTTTTAAATCTCGATTTAAATAAATTCGACGGTCGAACAAATGAGAAAACTAATTCTCAGTAGTTCGACGGTAGAACAAATGAGACACAAACCGGTTATATAAACAATAATCAGTGCCTAGCACTTGATTATTGTTTATATAAATATTGGTGAACTTGGACTTTCTTCTAGAAAGTTAAACAAAAAAACCTTTAGAATTCAACATCTTATTGAGGCAATACAAGTAGCATTATATCATACAATAGTAATCGGGTACCTAAATAAGTCAAGCACAGATAGTACATCAGATAGTTCAGTCATCCATAGCGGAATAGTCCCATTGCAATTTAGCTGGTAATTAATTACACCTGAATGACAGAAAGCCTAGGGCATATACGTTTAATACCTTATATGATACAATGCGGTTACGTTATTGTGTCTAAAGGTTAATAAATGAATAATTGCAGACGTTTGTGTTACGCATAAAGAGTTAATGCAGGGGCTTGAGGTTTTTTTTTTTCTTAAATTATTATGTATTGCACAATTATGTCTTATGCGTAGTTGATGTGTATTAGAGCATGGTGAATGATTATACAGATGTATGCAGCAACTGCAGTAGAGTAGGATAAGTGATTAGTGCCCTGTTTCAACTGCTACAGTCGGTATTGGTAAAGACTGCCAAGTATATTTTGACGTCGATATTTTTTTTGTAAAACTAAACGTAGGATGAAACGTCTGTGGGTAGATGTTGATTCTTTCTTTCTACAGCTCTTTTTATCAGCCAATAGGATAGTCGCTTGGGAAGTCAAATGAGTTCCCTTTTCATACAAAAACTTTGAAGCTCAAGCGTCATGTCAGTTAATCCCGGTCGAATCACACTAGACTTTTTCCATCCTGTATTAACTTTCGGCTTACAATTTTCTTCGCTCTGTCCCCTCTATGCCCTATTATATTTTAATCTCTTTGATAATTACTAAATCAGTATTCGTCTCTCACCGAATGGTAGGGACATCATAAACCGCATTTAATTTATATATCAATTTGTACGTTTTAATCAATACTGTGCAGGTTGCACACAAAGAGAATGCGAATCATCGGGAGGGCACCGTCAGCCCGCCAGCGAATAAATCGCGAAATAACCTAGTTTTCGATACAAAATAACTGCAAAATTTCGGCATCTACCACCGCCTATGTACCAACAGGGTACTGATACATGGGCTATGTACTGTGGCCTCCCCTGCCCGGTACCCGTGTAGTGCTTGCCACCCCCGCGAGTGATTATGCTGCGACACCGATCGGTGTTATCGACGTTCGATAGTTCACGATAGTTAGTTTACGAGTACGATAGTTTGCCCGGCTATCCTGAAATTATGTTCTGAGTTTAGCGAGTGGCTTTAAAGGACACACATTAAGGTAATGTATATTAAAAAGGAAGTATTAGTATTAGTACGAGTATGCCTCTTGAAACATTTTGAGATCTATTTGATCAAGTAGAAGTGAAAATAATTTTACCCCCTCATAAATAAGAATTTATTTATTTGTAAATCCGTACTTTATGTTTGCCTCTACAGATATCACTACTTTGTTGTTTATGGTGAGCATCTACTTCTCTAATAACCGACTTTGACATTTTACAGAACAGCAGTTAAACTCACTTTATTATAAAAAAATATACTTATAAAGTCTTCTTTTATAAAAAAAGTTGAACAAACTTGAATAGTATCAAGTATCGCTACTCTTTTATAAAAGTTACTTAGTCAAAGATTTTAAAAATGTATACTTTCTGATAAATGAATTATAATAATCTAGCGTACAACAGGAGGGTTACTAAAAAGATAGGGTTTCCATTGAGGCTGCCAGTTTTCATAGAAAAGTACGTATATGCAGTGCTTGCCGTCGCCTTACAAACTGAGGCCTTATTGTCTATGATCAACATCCTGTCTAGGTACCTACAAGTCTTATACTGGATTGGTTTTTTATCGATAACAAGCAATCATCGACATGGCACCGTACCGGCAATCAGGTGGCAGTCAGCGTATAATCATTAAATACCCACGCGGAGGGGTGCGATGACGCCCGTGGCGCCACCCCGCGCACGGCCCGCCCGCGCCCAATTATGAAAATACGAACAAAATACATTTAAATTCTGAACGTTTTTCCGCCAATGCATTTGTTTATCGATATTTCCTAATGAGCACGATCACATCCTTATTGTTTTCACATTAGGGGTTGACGTATTGACTGATTAAATCTAATTACTTGTAAATAATAAAAACTTGGAGAGGATTTCAAATTTATTTTCTCTTGGTTTCATAAGCAGATTTCATTTAGCTAGTTTCCTATCACGTGCATATTTTGTCACACCTTATTGACCTAAATTCTACAGGCCTTATTTAAATTTGGAGTTCTACTATGAATGAGATTATGCCACCTTATTGTAAGAGAGTTTTTGCTATTGAGGAGGAAGTAAGTTCTTTTTAAGTGTAAGAGGCCACTTGTTATAATAGAAGTCCACAAAGTTAATCTTCCAGAAGAATATTACTTAAACAGCGGATTTAACTTTCATGAAGCTTTTTCCCGTTCCGAAGCCAAAAAACATTTTCGCAAGAGCGCTAATAGCTACAACGGAGCTTGTCTTTTTTATTCGCCATTTTTAGAACTTTTTACCCGTCTCAACCAGGGGCGCAGAGGCGGGCTGGAAGTCTTCGGTCTTTCAAAATAAACGGCTTCCTTCTGCTGGGTCGTGAGTTTCGCTTGCCGCTCGCGCCCTAGTATTTTTAAAGCGGACAGCACCCCCCTGCGGCACTCGCGGGGCCTACTCCTCCCCTCTCCACCCTGCCTGCCCTCCCACACACAGTATACCATAACGGGTGCGAGCTATGACGAGATTATCTACGTACACGCATATCCACTACACGTACAGGCGAACCTATGTACTAGGAATACATGGGCACATAAGCGATGACTTGTGTACATAAGCTGCATTGATTTACCGGACCGGACGCGCTGTCATCAGTGCACAATGACGATTACATTGAGGTACATACTAGCAGTGGGCAAAAATTTATATATATTTGCAAGGCACATAAAGGAATCTCTGTAACGAAACGTCAAGAGTTTAAATCTGAAGGGTGGACAGAACAAAGGGCGAACCTTCTAGAAGCGAGAAAACGGAGATACGTTCAGAAATTGGCATAAAAGAAATGTATTGTATAAACTGTATTCTGAGAACTTACCTGCGCTTTATAAACAGAAACTTCTTTTTCATATTCCCTAAGGGTCTAGAGTTAAATTCGCAGAAAACGTTTCATACCTACGTCATATAGGCGGGCACTCAGGCAGCTACAATATTTTATTATTATTACTGTGGAAAATCTACTAATTCCTATAGGTATGCCTTTGAAAACCAAGCGCCATAACATCTGGTATCGGTTTGTGAATTTAAGTAACTCAATCCTTACGAGTATAAGTAATCCTCCTATATTACAAAAACAATTTAAGTGACAAAGCTATGTATTAGAAATTAATTATTAGCTTTTGACAGCTCAGCAGGCGTATTCAGGGAGCTTCGATATTCGATATCGGAAAATCTGTCGAACACTTTCGAGATGGGCTGATGTAGGCATGGAAAACTTTCGAGATGGGCTGATGTTGGTATTGAAAACTAATGTCATATGTGACATAAGGATTCGGAAAATTTTCCGTGGCTGTCAGAGACGCCTAGAATAAAGTTTCCGAAGTCGATAGATTCGACATCGGAAAATTTTTCACTCGATCTGAATCGAACGGAAACGGTATCGAGTCTCCGTGAATACCTACGCTGTAGTCTTCCAAAACGACAGACTAACAACCAGTCAAATATCAAAATATTGCCTGAAATAAAGATTATTATTATTATTATTATTATTATTATATCGCAGGTTTGAAATTGTATACAAGCATTAAATAAAATGCACATTACGGTCTTTCAAAGCGTCTTACGTCAAGTTTGATTAAAAATTAAGTAATGATTATTGACTGAAACCAGAATCAATTTTATAACTATTATAGTTGGGTATCCTTTTGCATAGTCATCATCAGACTACAACAGGCCACACTGCATACAATCTCCCATACCAAAGTGAATATAAATAGATCGTAGAACACAATTCACACATTGTTATTTAGTCTATAATCTATCTAATCTAATGTTATAAAGAGGAAAGATTTGTACTATTGTATTTTTGTGTGTTTGTTACGAATAAACTCAAAAACTACTGGACCGATTTTAAAAATTATTTCACCAATGGAAAGATAGAAGATCCTTGAGTTACATAGGCTATATTTTATTACCGTATTCGCACGGGAACGGGAACTACGCGGGTACTACCGCTAGTCCCAAAAAAGTATAATATAATTTCATGATTGCGTCCAGCGTCAGTAAACGGTTAGGTAGGGGCAAAGACGTTTAAAGAAAAATAAGAGAATGATTTTCTTCCAACTTCTTTGGGTAGGGGGTACTATTACGTCGTCGCTTTGATGCACAAGGTTAACTATATTCCGAGAAAAAATATGAGTAATCTCAAAAAGTTAAACACAAAGTTAACTAAAACACAGTTAAAGTTAAACCACCGGTGATGCAATTACCAGAGGCGCATAGACATAACAGAGTTAAACGAAAACCCTTACAACCCAAATTAATAAATAATTAAAACACCGACATTCGCTTACGGAAACTAGGCGCAAACCACGTCGTTAAGTAGGTAGGTACCAAGGTATCAGGAGGCAGAGATACTCGCATTATGTGAGGGGAGGGCGACCTCGAAAAACCGAACGGGGGTCGCGTCGTCGAAAAGCATCGCGAATTTCACAAAGCGGCTTCCTAGTTACAGGGGTATCGTCGTGGGGAGACTAGGGCGCCAATGAGTTTGGGGAATCCGGGAAAATTTTATAACTAAATACACGTCTGATTTTGACAGGTCTTGTGGCAAAAAGGGGCTGTCTTATTGAGTCAGTGAGTAAAATAAAGATAATGAAAACTCGAAAATGAATGTATATAGATCTTCTTTCGATGGTGGAGCATAAGTTAGAGCGAATTTGATGATTAAAATATCGTCTAGCTAGGCCATTATAAGTCATCGCGTGACACTGGGTGCAAGAGGTTTTAGGTCAAGCCAGTAATTTAAGTACTCTCGCTACTATTGTTTGTTTGTCTATTTAAATGACGATTTATTAAAATAGTTGTTCTGTCCAGCTTCTTATATAATTTACTGATTCTTCTTAAATTTATTAGAATGTACTTTTTATGTTTTTAAAATAACTTTCTTTTGTCCATGAGGTTCCATGATTCGGGGTAAAAAAAGTAGCTTAAAAATTTCAAAAATACACTTTCGTATTTATAATATTATTAGTAGTTCCCGTTCCCGTGGGAATACGGGGAAAAAATATAGCCTATGTGTTATTCTGGTGTATAAGCTATATAACTGCAAAATTTCATCAAAATCCGTTCAGTAACAAACATCCATACATACAAACTTTCGCGTTTATAATATTAGTGGGATTATTACAAATTATCTTCTGACACTAGTATACTAGACCTTAGTTTATAATGTAAAATTGGAAAGTATGGCCACCCTCCGAGACGCGTGGTTACAACTCGGCGCCTCGCCGCGCCGTGCCTCGCGCTGCTCTTTGAAGTGTGATAAACTGAGAACGTACTAAATATGGATACGGCGGAGTGCGTACCTCGAGACCTCTGCGCGCCTAATACCTCGCGATTTACGTATACCGCGGTTTAGGTACGACAGGGGAGGTATGGTATCACGTACTTCAGTATGTTATTGTAAAACGATTGTATCAGTGCTCACGAGGGGGTCGGCAGAGTTATACCATTCCTGGAAATACCAAATTTTCACCTGTATTTTGTGTAGCCCTAAACGTTTAAAGTGGTGAGCTAAACCGGGTGCATGCATGGTACAAAATCAATTATCTGGCACCTGCGGGTATCGTCACGAACTTTCCCTTCATCGTCGTTTCAATTAGTAGTGAGCATCAGAATGGCTCTTTTACCTATGTTTCTAAAAAATGAATTAAAAAATCGCCCACCAATATTCGACTTCGACTTGGATATTTTCTTAACAAATATTATTAAGATTTTCCTAAAATAGCAATTTATGACTAGCTTGAATATTAGAGCTTGCAAGAGTAGTACTAAAAAATTTCATTGACCGTTTTATATTCTTTAGACGTTTAATGAAATCAGCTGTTATTCATATTTTTCATAATAATATTTCTGTTTTCGACAAAAACGGGCAACCTTACATACTTTCCATAATAATAAATATACCTAATCATTGTTAAACGCACTTAAGTATATATATATGTCTCTCCATGGCAGATGTATCAAAGTTACGTTGGTACAGTCAACATCAAAAGTAAATGATGAACGATCAATTTGAAAAAGTGATTAATGTTTCTCTTCTCAATACCGCTTATTGCAATGGAAATTTGTATAACTTGCACACCAAATGGAGCGTTATCAGTCAAATCAGACGGGCAATCTTATCTTTCAACGCGATCTGCAATCACTGTAGTCCAAAACTGTAGGTATCTGAAAAGTCAGCTCATCTAACTTTTGTTGATTGTACCCAGGTAAAATCACTTTGTTTTGCCAGAACCTTCTCGAAACTTCGTTCTATTCGACCTTCAGACCGCCTAAGCAGAAACTAGTCTTCAGATTAAGAAAAATACGGCGTCACTCACAAAAACGAAGCTTGCGGGCAAGCTCCGAGTAATACCGACCCCCTGGGCCCAGCGTCTGGCTGCTCAAGTAATTACAGCCCACCCCACTTCGGCCCACCCCACACCCCCGGGATAAGTAAAAACAATATTTTTACGCGCCGACCAGGGCACCAAAAGTGACAAATATAAATTGGGGGTGAAAATGGAATTAGTGCGTGCTTCCTTCATGTTTGATATCTGGCATGCTCTGCTGTTATTATGATACTTACGAGTAATTTGTTGTGGGACCCTGTAATGGATATGTATCTACCCGAACTACTATCCGCATTTCTGGATAAATATATATCTGTCCGTTCTTAAGACGCATAAAGGTTAAACGATACATAACTTTGTACATACTAGGAGAAGTGTAGCTAAAATTATCGGTCATTGAAATTTGAAATCTATTCTAACCGCCGAAGAATGCTTTCTATCCGCCAATTTCTTAAACTATCTTTTGCCTGCGACCAAGTTTATAAACTACAGGATCTGCGTGTTTAATTTCATCCAAATCCGTTCAGGCGTTTTTGCGTGATCGAGTAACAAACGTCCTAACATACGTAGTTTCACGTTTATATTATTAAGTAGGATGTTAATTAAAAACTAGACAATCTTGCATCCTTTGCTTTTGGCAGACTGAATCATCATGACCCCAGCTGGCCGTTGTATTATAAACTGGCTTATCCCATGCCATGGCTCCATAATAGCCATTCACTACACTGGTATCCATATTGGTGATCGCAGAATAAAATTATCAAGGTGAATGCTACCCAGATATGAATCTAAGGACAAGTCCAAGAATAAGATAAACACTTTTGTCTTTACGTTACGCGCACTGAGTTAATATGAACTGTAAGTATAAATCTAAGCATTCACTGCTGCATGCAACATTCGCTTCGAATGTTACATTACAGATACTGAATGAAGGGTGAGTGTTTTTTTTCCCAAATCAACGGGTTCGATTCCTGGCTAGGATTATTGATTTTTCAAAAATCCAAAGATGCAGTTTTAGTTTTCATCAAAATCGGGCCCGAGACTCCTTTGAGTACTTTTCGATATTCCTCATAGTTTCTGATGTAGCCTACCACGCCCAGTTGAAAAATTCACCCTGTATATATGTGCAAATGTTTGTTCCTCTTTCACGTAAAAACTACAGAACGGATTTTGATGTAACTTTACAGTTATATAGCTTATATATGGGAATAACACATAGGCTATAATTTATCCCCGTATTCCTACGGGAACGGGAACTACGCGGGTGCAACCGCGGGTCGCTGCTAGTGACAAATATTTGGGATTGATATTAATCTATGTTACAGAATAAAGATTATCTAAGTAGCACTAACGTATATCTAGCTCGGAAAATTAATTTACGTTACCATACAATCTGAAAATCAATACAATTTAAAAACAGAATTCTGAAATGGATTTTTTGCATTAACCTTGGGTTCATGTCCTGTTGCAAGTGAGTGAATAAGTATACTAGGGTTTATAAGAACATAAGTTTTGTCTTTATGCTACGTGGGTTGGGTGTAAGTAGCCTCTATCCGTTCAAATGCTATCAGGTATGGACCTTTTCGTAAGGAATAGCTTTTTATTGGTTTTGTATAGCGTTTGGAAAAAAGGTTTAGTTGGTAAGGTTTGAAACGTTAGCCAATGAGAATGTTAATTTCTTTATATATAAGCTAGGTTTAGACGGTACGAGCGCGCTCGGTCAATAGAACACTGTCTAATTCGCTGATTGGATGTTGTCGTCTGAGTACATTCGGATCACGTGTTTACATGATAAGAGTAGGGTTCGAGTAGCCAATTGAAAACGCAGTATTATTCAAAATTTTCTTTATCTATACAACGCGTAACAGAATAAGCGCAATTCCTCTTACACCCCAATTATTAGATTAATATAAAAAAATATGATGCCTTCGTACTTTATTTGTGTCGAACCATTTTCTTAAATAAAGAGAATAATATTACGATTTCCAAAGGTAGCGGTAGCTAAATTCAGCTATGCTGTGTTAAATTTTTGTCAGGAATTGAGCTTATGCTGTTACATATTGTATAAATAAAAAAATATTATGTTCGTTGATAACAGTTTCACTAGAGAACGGCTGGAACGATTTGACATCGTTTTGTAAATTATGTTAATTATCTGAATTAAGTCTTTTTTAGAGAAAGAAAAATCGGACAGGTTCTCTGGAAAATTTAAAGATTACAGAAACTGAAAGGTAATTTTTCTATGAGATATGGACACGGTAACGTCTGTCAGGTTCACTAGTTATAAAAAAACTTATGCTGTTTGCTTTTTACAAGCAAAATATGTGGCATCATACTATCTCTATCGAACGTTGCGAGTTAAGTACTTTGCTGCAAATAAGGATCTCTCGAGCCAACTTGTACGGACAGTCCCTACTTAGTAGATAGATATTTTTATAAAGTTTTCTGTTCGACGGTGGACATGCAAAATGGCAAGCGAGTCGCGGACGGAATGCAGTGGTGCGCGTGTTGAATAATGTAGGGACAAGCCTGCTTTGTTATGATACCCTGGTACTTCGAGACGTAAGTTTATTTTAAGACACCTTAAACTTGATTTACGAATTAAGCGTTAACTTTAAAACTACTACTCTTGCTCGCGGCTTTCTTTGTATTCCGGAATAAAAAGTAGAACAACGGGCGTATTCACGGAGATTCGATATTCGACGCGCAATCGAAAAATCTGTCGAATCCTTATGTCAAATATGACATCTGTGAATAGCCCATCTCGAAACCAATCGACAGATTTTCCGATTCCGAGTAGAATATCGAATCTCCGTGAATACGCCCGCAGGTCCTTTCTCAAGAATATATAGAAATCTATCAAATACCATGATAAATAAACACACCGAGGTCTTCATATTTATAGAAATACTAGCGACCCTCCCCGGCTTCGCACGGGTGCAATACTGAATTTTCTTTGCTATAAACCTCATGGAGCCCGAGACCTTTCCAACGAATGCAAAACCGTGGAAATCGGTTTGTGCGTTCTGGAGTTATAGCGTCAGGAAGGAAATCCCGACTTATTTTTATATAGTAGATATTAATTAAAAGATTAAAAAGTGTATTCGTGTCTAGATTCCTGATTGGCTATTAATTAGGAGTTTTAAGGGTATACCTACTGCTAAAAATATATTTTTATCTCTCTCGCTTTTTTAGCTCTATAGGTGAAAGTAAAACCCGACTATGTCACCTGCACAGTTAAGAGCACAATATGAATCTTTACACTTATAGAGCGAGTCTGACCTCTAAGGCGATTGTAATAAGAACGATACAAAGTCCAATGTGTCAAGCGCCACGTGCATTTGACTATACCATAATAACGACTCTGACGACGAAACGCTCTTGAGTGGTTATAGGACACATCAAAGTGACCACTTTTATTTTTCTTTATGGTATATTATTTATTGAAATTTAAAAAAAATTCGTTATTTAGATGTAGCGTCCAACTGAAAAAAACGGATTTGTCAATACCGCCGCCATCCATCACAATTCAATAATGATTTTCAAATCCTAGAAAATATATGGGTCTCAAACAAAAGGAGATGAGGGTTGGGTTGGCATAGTTTGGTTTTAGTGATATTTTACGCTCCTGAATCATTTTTTATTCATTGTTATAAGAAAAACTGATTTTCTTTGTTATTTTGAACCTTTTTATCACACAAATGTATGTATTCTTTGGTCATATTTTATATACTCATACGTACATAGGTATTATAATACCACACAGCAGCAAACTAGCGTATTATGTTTCGCCATGAATGTAGTAGAGTAGCCAATGTCCTTCTTCGAGATCCATGCTCATTCATTCATTCATTTCATCAAGATTCGTTTAGCAGATAATCCGTAAAAATATAAGATAATCAATATTTATTTATTGACTGCATAATGAAGCCAAAAACAAGACAAAATAATACCTAATATTTATCAATTTTAAATAATATTTCTGCAGAGGGCCTTTGCCCTCGGATGGATGTAACATTAAACGGATGTAACATTATTCGGAGCTGTGATCCTTTGATCACAGCTCCGAATAATGTTACATCCGTTATAATTATATTGTACCGCAGATTTTCTTATGATTAAAGAAGATTGAAGTATTAGGGACTAGTAGGGACTCACCGGCGTTCCCGTGGGAATTTCAATAAGCCCTATGCCTAAATCTTAAAGGAACCTTTCAGTAAAATTTCAAACTAAGTTTATACTCAAACTCAAAATTCTTTTATTTCAGTAGGTATAAAAAATACACTTTGAAATGTCAATATAAACAAGGCACACTAAACTCGTCCATGAGGATTGGCTAAATGTAAACAACAGCCCATCTCCACCGACGAGTTGCTGGTTCCAAATGCAGTACCCCGAAAAGAGCCAACAAGAAACTCAAGGGCAGTTTTTTTTAGTTATCTATTATAGTTATATATTAATAGTTATATATTATTAGTTATTATTTTTAGTGATATATTATATAGTTATAGTTTCAAGATTTCGTGAAGAGCCAGTGGTATTTCGTTTTTGTATTAGAAGATACATTTGATGTAACTGCTTTTGTGATTCTCTCTGTGAGACTCTCTCAAATCAGGGGTTGTCCCTAGTTTAGGAGGCAGGCTCTTTACATGTATGAGGTCTGTGCCATAATAATATTATTGTAATTAATTGTTTCACAATAACTAAACTACGGGTATGTTATTCTGCGCCAGTTATTAGTCAAAGCTGTGAGCTGTACTGTAAAGGTTGCCTCTACATTGTGTTAATAAATTACATTATTTATATATAAACTACATTACATTATAAATTACATTATACAAAAATGGAGTAGTGATATCTCTTGAAAGTGAGTTCGCCTCTCATACATGAGGTCTGAGTTTGATTCCTCATCAAGGCATGGCATCAAGGAGTTATTCAAAAACTTATTGATCACTATCGACGGTGAGGGAAAAGATTTACCCCTGTTCTACAAAAAGATATGTGTCAAAAAGTGACACGCGCTAGTGTACAAGTGACACCACCGTAGCGACGTTTTTATTAAGAAAATCGTAAATCTGAGAACCGCTGTAGCCGTGACACTAGTGACTATAACATTTCTCAGTGAAGTGACCAGAGTCAATATTACGTTATGACCATAGAAGCAATATTCTCCAACACGATCCCAAATTATACCGAACCTAGTATTCCCAATCCCACTGGAGCGGTCTCAAACAGGACAGGTTGACGGGTAATAACTAAATCCTAGGCATTGTGGGCTACCACCCTAAGGAAACGGACTCGAGGTGAACGCCTGAGGTGTGGACACACGAGCGATCAGTAGCGAAGTGGGAGCGACTATCATGCGACTGCCAAGCGACTATCACGACTAACAAGGACTAACGCAATTTGTCGAATTAAATTTAAGGTTATTTTATAGACGCGAAAGCTTGTGAGGATGGATGAGTAGATGTTTGTTACTATTTCACGCAAAAACTACTGAACGGATTTTGATGAAACTTTACAGTAATATAGCGTATAATCAGAATAACACATATACGCTACTTTTATATCGGAACGCGGACGAATTCACTGGCAAAAGCTAGTCAGTAGAAAAAATGCATTATCACAATAAGCCAAAATGTTTTTGGAGCGACATGGCGTTGCATTGCCTTCAGTTATAACAGAACACACTTCAGGAAATGACAACGAAAGATTTGATACTTGTGCCGTTTCAGCCAATACTTACATACAATACAATACAATTTCTTAAATTCATCTTCTTACAAACGTTTTTAAGAAACTTTTTTTTTATTATACCTCGACGATTTTATATGGACGTTTGAGCAAGGGTGATTAGATTTGAAACATTTTTTCCACTTCTTGAAACAAACAACACAATGATTTCAATATCGCTAAGGGTTACCTACATCAAGCACATGCTTGACACATGAACTTTCACATGAACAGGATTAAGATGATGTATTTCCTTATAGCGGCTAGCGACTTATTTAGTCGCTTATCCGCATCGGTGAGTCCATAGCTTAACTTGTTGTTTTGGACAGGTAATCAATGTTGAATTAGAAAACCTATGAATAGTTAGTCTAAATTGGTTTTTCTTCTCTCCGCTTCTCTTTTCTTTTAATTACTCCAAAATTGATCTTATTCTTTCTTTAATTAAATAACAATTTGCGTAAACCTATTGGATTATTACAAGTTGTTTCTATAATTATAACCTTTACTAAGATTTAATTACAGGTTAGCCGACCTAACTAACCTAATTTCAATTACCAGCATTCCGTCCATCAATTTGGTCAATCACAGTAACATAATTTACCTAGATCAATACAGTTCGAATGTAGCCCATTGTTAATACCTAGTGCTTTACTAGTGCTAGACCTAAGTAGCTAAACTTAGATATAGGCGCGTGTAGGTACAGCTAACATGCAAGGTCACCCGGCGCCTCATTGGTCAGTGAACGACGAGCATAATATGGACCTTACGGTCTTGAAATCTTAAAAACATTTTTAAAAAATCATTCATTTTTAGTTCTATCTAAAGGTTGCTAACTACATAAATAAGCATTTAGGTGATAAAGTATTTAATCTATAAAATAAAAAAGATAAAAACTAAAAGGACAACCACAAATAATAAACAGAAACTATATTTTACATTGATATCCTCTCCCGATTCTAGTTTTAACAATAAGATAAGCAATTACATATATATATATATAAATAATAGAGATATAATAAAAAATAGAGTTACAGTTTTGCCAATAACATGGCAAAACTGTAACTCTATTTTTTAAAGCGTGTAAATTTTTATAACAACAATTTTTAAAAAATGAAATTGTTTTTGTTTTTTATTTCGTCAGTTGAAGTAACTGAGGACTTTATACTAATTAACGACAACTCTGCAGTGCTAACACATGTCTAGACGTTGAAAAACCTCCACGGGGTTTTTGAAGAATTTCTAATTCAAGATTAAAAATTTGAAGTTACTAAGAGCGCAATATTATAAATAGAACGTCAGTGGTGCGCGGCGGCCGTTACCTCGATTAACATCGCCCCTTAAATGTCTATAAAACAAAAACTAGTCTTATCCATTATATAACCAACACTACCGCGTGTCATTCGAGACTCCGCCATTTTGCAAGGCGAACCGCCCGCGGCGGGAAAACTGACTTTGGCGCCAATTTCGATGCGCCAACGTCTGCTACCCAACCATGGAAAGACGACTATCAAATACTAACGTTCTTGCTTTATGTGAGCTCCCCGCGAAACGGTCGGCTAACACCCACTGGTATCATTATAAATTCCTTTAATTATACCATTTTTACTGCGTTTTATAGTAGCTCGATGCCATGGCAGGAGCGGTGTCGTTTTAAAAGTAACCATCGCCGAGTTCTCAGCCTTGGCTGGTTTATCTTGACCATTCGAACTTCAACTCTAATCGCTGCGTATCTTTTGTAACTTTGCAGACCTTTTTATGTTGGTAGTGAAGTATACGGGATATGGACTGTCCGATGTTATCTAGGATAGTAAAATAAGAATTCTAAAAGTTACCTTTGGCAGGACATGTTGCAGCAGTGCGCCAGCTTTTCTTTTGGCGGCCATCTTGGAAATAGTTTTTGGTCAGTTACACAGCTTCTTGTCTTTGGTTTTAGGTTATTTTTTCTTTTTAATTCGATGTTCTCATCTTGGGTGGGCTAAATATTGGGGTCAAAGTTATGCTTCGTCGTGCTTCGATTGCAATTTATTTATTTGCTATAACTGGCAAAACCGTATGCTTGTTTTTAACAAAAAAACCTGACGACATTTGTGTTTTATACTAAATTATTTATGTATTTGATGACATGTAAATATTGTGAACTTTCATACACACTTTCATCCCCAATTCAAAACTTATAGAGAATGAATTTTCAAAATTCATTCTTAGTGCTCACTTACATAATATTTAGGTACCTAAGTATAAGGAAAAATAGTCCCGGTTTAGGCTGTGCGTTTTCAATCAGTGTTTTAATAAATGCATTATAGCTGCCCAAAGTGTAGATTCCTAAAGTTTTTATTGAATAGGTAATTCGAATAATAAGTAATAATATACTTTTTTTTCGATATAATAGCTGTATCAATACTTAGGTGAAATAACCAGGGTTTAAGCGTTTAATAAAGTACTATCATAAAGAGAAGATGGAAGAGAGACTGCAAAGACGAGAATAAATTGAATCACAGCTGTGAGTTTAAAAAAATAGTCTGTGACGTTACTTTATGCAAATAGTACTTTATGAACGTAGTTAATATTTTTGGGAGAAAACATATGTTTGTTTTGCTGTACCCTCTAGTAGGTAAATATTTCAATCTCATTGAATCAAAGACGAAAGATTTTCATAGCTCTAATTTTTCTAGCATTTTAGCTTCATAATATATATGAAAAACTAGCAGCGCCCCGCAGTTTCACCAACGCATTTCCCGTTCTCGTGGGAATACGTTGATAAAATATAGCCTATGTGTTATTCTGATGTATAAGCTATATAACTGTCAAGTTTCATCAAAATCTATTCAGTTAGTTTTTGTGTGAAAGAGGAACAAACATTTATATATACATACACACAAACTTTATAATATTAGTAGGATTCACCTATGCAACCCTAATCCAATCCATGCAGGGTAAGCCCTCGATTGGGTAAGGTCAGTGCAATACGTTTGCACTTCCGAAAGAGGCTACTTTTTGCCAACTCTACGCTCCCCTGTGTACACAATACGTTGAATGGGCGCTTTATTTGCTAGCTTTACCACTGCATGCTTGAATTTCTACTATCCTTTTAATATTGAATACAATTGGCGGTTGTGGATGATGGAGTTTGCTTTTCATTCTGATTATTTGTTTTTTTTTTTATTTAAATTGAAAATGCTGGTAATCGATGTAGGCCCACGTGTCATTGCATTTGTATCGTTATAGGCCATTTTAGTAATTTAATGTATGCAAAAGCTATACATATTATTATAAAACCAACGGGGCCGTGTCTGTAAATGAAATCTTTTTTGAAATTTTTTGCGATAGTGTATATCGATGTTGATACCAAAATGCAAAGTCTGTGTGATAGTGTACAAAGTTCTGGACGAATTTTGAAGCTATTTGGAGAGTAACCGGGTCAACATCTAAAGTACCTACTTTTTTAGCGGGAGAATGTCTCATTCTCAAGGGAAAATTTATAAACTGCGTAAAAAGAGAAATAAGTACTACTCCGAAACGCTAACACCTAGAAACTTGAAATATGATATGTAGGTGTCTTATAATATGTATGTCGTAGGCAACCGCTGTGAAGGGATTTTTGGGAATTTCCATGGGAATGGGAGTAAACTGGATCCGTGCGAGCAACGCCTCTGTGCACCCGCTTATTAATTAATAATACACATAAAAGGTACTGCAAAGAGAAATATTATTCCAATTGCGACTGTCAATTTTTACTGATCCATGTAAATATTGCGCTTGTGTTGTGTGATGTCTATGAATAAAACGTCGCACTCCATACTCATCATTAAAAGTCTCTCTGGCACTCTCGCACGCGCTCAAGCATTTTTGCGTGATGTATTATTGTTTATTAAGAATATAATATTATATAGGAAAGTGTTGACCTTTGTTTAAAAATTGCTTGACTATTATTGCATTGCATTGGTAAAGAGTATACGCTAGCAACGAGCGTACCGGTGCCTGTGCTTGACGCCATCCGGCTATCGTAAAACTAAACTTCGTTGAGATGGAAAAGTCCGCTGATGGCGTTATCGCGAGCATGAGAAACCCTTTGCGATTGTATCTCTTGTAAACTCTGCTAGGTTGCTGCTTTCCTGGTACTTTTCGTGCAACTTTGAAAAGGAAACATTGTTTATTGGTAGAAAATGCATGAGTTTTTTAACCATAATAAACACACAGTTATTTAGTATCAAACTAGGCAGGACCTGTACTATGGGTACTAAACAAAATTTAATAAATATTAAATGACCAGACACGAAGCCAACACACATGTTCATGCACACATATGTTGGCCCCAAACAGGGAGCGAACCCGCGACCTCAGACTCTGAAGGCAGGGTCACTACCAACTAAGCTAACAGGCCCGTCAAAAACTAAAAGACTCATTTTAATTGTATGTTAATTATTGTGGAAATTATGCCGTTAAGTTGACGATTTTGTAGGGGATAAATAAATAAATAAATATTTTGTAATTTGCTCCGACCGCATACGGACAGGTAGTTAAAAAATATCACTTGTTTGGTCCTAAATAACTGTGAACTGTGCCCCACTGTGTGAACTGTGTGAGTATTTACTAAATAGTTAAAATTGCTCTTTGACGCTAGAGATCTAATTATTTAGGTAGAGCCGTTAAATATTGCGTTTTGTGCCTAAAGCAATGCAGCTGGTAGATATTGAAATAAGCAGAACAAAGCATTCCAATATTATTTGTATCGATTGGCAGTTTGATAAGATACCTTTTGTTTTTGCTATATTTGACAAAAATATTAAGATCTTTTTTATTTATTTATCATCAATTTCACATTTAGAATTAATTTACAAAAGTATTGAATTTAGAATTCGTCACAGGGAACAATGTTCACGAGATTATTCATTTTCAAAGTTAGAACAGCGTGTTATGGAAAATGCTTGCAGCTTGTTTTGTACTCGGTCAGTGCTCCGGCTATTTTCTTTTTAGCGATAACGGCAAGGCCACTTTAATGGCTTTGGGCACGGTGGCCAGTAATATTTTTTTACAACTGCCTAGTTGACAACCTTCATCTGCTAGTTACACTAAAACGTAACAGGACTTTATGTAGTTCGTTTGCCTAGGAGATTAAATTCAGAAATCAAATTAAATAAATTTAATGTGATAATGGTGCTGATTCTGCTTTACAGTGACTAAACATATTTTAGTTTAATCCTGTCATTTTCTTTCTCCTAGAAAAGAAAAGAGATATATTTAGTCCTGTCAAATTAAAATTAGTCCTGTCTATTAAGGCATTTCATAACGTGTTTCTGTTTAGTGCATAAGTAAGAGAAGCCAATAGAGCCTCTGACAAGACTACATTCGGTAGGTAATCTTATATCCCTTTTCTTTATTGAGGTAAGACAAAGATGGGACTAAACTAAAATAAGTTTAGTCGGTTTAAAGCAGAATCGCTCCCATTGTTAAGATATTATTTAATAAAATTTGTTAATTACAAAATATTTACATTCTCGGAAACAATTACAGACTTTATTTCGTTTTTGTCATACAATATTAATACAGCAAAATATTAGCAAACTATTATGTAAAGGCAAAATGAAGAAAAAACGAGGATTGCTACGTTTCATAGGTACACATCTGTGTGAGCGTCGGTCATCTTTATTGCCCTTGTACATTTTATATCTCGCCTATTCGACGGAGGGGGCCCTCATTACCCGGTAACGGTTTCTCGGAACGTATTGTCAGCGAGTATTGCAGGGTTGCTTTTTTACAAAAAGACTGATTACACGTGTAGTGTATTTATGTAAGCCTAGTATAGAGGGTCGAGTAAGCGCACAAAAGGAGTCAGGATTGGCACTCGAATATATCAATAAAAGTTGATTCAGCATAAAACTTACTAATTAAGCTTCTAAAACATAGTGAACGCAAAGTTTTCTTGATTGTTGATAGAATCCTTTATTTAATAAGATACTTCTATTCTGTTTAGCTAGATTCGTTACCATAACTCAGCAAATAAGAGTCAGTAGAATCTCTTTTCTATTCTATATATTCTTGTTTTAATAAAAGTGAAATAAATAATCTCACGCCTTTTATCCCCGACGGGGTAGGCAGAGGTATTCCATTTCAGAAAAAATCCACATTGTGTTTTAATTTGGTAGTTAAATCTTACTTTTAAATAATTTTAATAATATATCTGCCTAACGCAACGTGAAAAAGCACGAGATTGTATGTTCTTATTTTCAAAGCTCTAAAAACAAAAGTAGGTCAATCATGCATGATTGAAAACTGAAAATTAAAAAGAAACCTTGCAATTCTGTTGTTACCAGAGCAACAGCAATAGCCAGCAGACTCTTATCAGTGAAGTAAGGACCGTGAACGATTTGATTAGTTCGACGCGCGCTTGCACTCCAAAATTACTTTCAAACTTTGCTGCGTTCGATGTAACAACTTCGGCAGAGTCTGCTACCCTGGTACCGATAACTTGCTTTACAGGATAGCTCTGTCAAGAATGTTATTCTAGTAGTTAAGTAGATATTGTATCGGATAAGTTTTTATTGTCAAACAAAGGGACATTGAATTGAAATACGGGTAAAAAGTGCAGGAAACTAGCGCTAACCGCGCAGTAGCCAATCGTTTCTGCCAATAAATTTACTAAAACAATGCTTTGTCTGACTTAGTGGCGTGACAAAGAAAACTTAGCGGCACGACAACCTACATAGATGGGACTAATTGCATTTTTTGCAGTCACCACGTACCAATGCCAAGGCCCCACTTACTCATCAAGTGCTATCCATTCCAGATGCAAAATTGCAACGCACAGCAAAAACTAGAAACTCAAGATCAAACTTCGCGCGACCCTAAGTGTCTAATTGGAACTTTTTAGAACACGCTCTAAATTCAAATGACAGTCGAAGCATGGCGAGAGACAAACCTTTTTATTTCACAAATTGTTTCTGGAAATTTAGGTGTTTTATAATCAGCAGATCGAGTTTCGCGAGTTTCAAGTTGGCGGGGAACGCGGCGCGCGTCTACTCCGTTCGGTTTCGGAACGCACACTGGTCGGCCGGAGGTGCGTTCTGAGATCGCACGCGGTGTCCGGCCGCCCTGCCTCCATATCGCCCCCCGGCCCCATACCGAAATGCATCAATGACACTCGAAACACTCGCACATTCTGAACGCGGATGATGTGGGGACAATCGATGAGCAAAAAATATCTACCTACTGCCTGCTAGCCTGGTAAATACAGCAAGTACGCATTTATTATTTCTATTGCAAAACGCTGTTGTTACGAAGGCATTAGCTCCACAGTTGATGCAGCATATCTTTAATGTTTAGGTAAACTAGAAATAGTGTTTTGAACCCGCATGAGGGGTTTTGTTGAGTCTCTATTATGTAGATAGACTAACCATAAGTTATTCTAACATAAACAAAACTGTTCTGAAAAAGATTGGATAAAATAGTTTGCTGTCATAGTATTTCCACAGAAAAAAAAAACAAAATGAATTTTGATAACTACGTTAAAGCTAGGATTAGTTACACTAAGGTCATATTTAGTCAACGTGGTGTAAACTCTATTCTTCGTCGGAGAAATCGAACTTCAAACGTCGAGATACCGCGTATACTCATGGTTGCTGAACATGAAAATTAATTACACAAGGTTGATTACACACACTCATAGTAATTATGTAATTATAGGGCACACTGACGCACTTAATATAACATACAAATACATGTTGTATATGCCCAACATACACGCATGCAGGCTGTAACCATACCCCCCTGTTGTATGCATAGTGTATTATATACAGATAGTTTGATATAGCTCACACGTTGATATACTGCCTGTCATCCTATAGTATATGACATAGGCTTTAGCTGGGTCAGTTGATGTAATCGGGTGTGGATTACTACAGATTATACATTTAAGTATTACCCTTTGCCAGGAAAACGTTTTCGGAATTTGTTTTTATTATGGTTCACTTATTTTCTTGGCAGGCTTGGTTGGCCGTCGCCTTTCGAATGTTTTTTTTATGTTTTGTCTTCTTAGGGTGGTAAATTTCCTTTATTAATAGACTTCAAAAAAGCAACCAAGGGGTTCTAAATTCGTCACGTATGTTTTTTTAACTTTTCTTTGTATGTTAATCCATAACTCCGTGAAAACTAAAGAGATTTCGAAATATTTTTTTCCTTTGACGGGTATTCTTGAAGGTTTGTCCCAAATTTATTCATGCATTTGCATTGCAGTTATTCGTCAGATTGCACCGGTAACACACGTCTTTTCTAATCAGCACCACTTCCAGGGGTGTTCAACCGTAATCCGTACATTGGACACTGTACATTCTATCAACATGTTTACGTGCGCGAGATGTGATTCGCAGTTCTCGGACGGTGTGCTTTGTTCATCTTGCCAGCGTCACTTCGATTTCCCTTGTTCGGGCGTGACTGAAGTCGGATATCGCAAATTAGGTGACCGTAAGAACACCTGGCGCTGTGCGGATTGCAAGACCGGCGCATCTCCAACCCCGCCATCAAAGGAGACTTCTACCCAGGCTCAACTTGAGTCCATGCAAGTCTCGCTTAAGTCAATCGTGTCCCAGTTGGCCCCTTTAAAAATTCTGGTTGAAGATGTGAAAAGCATTAAGTCGGAGATTTCCAATCTACAACAGTCTGTCGAATTGGCACACGCAGGAATCAAGGACTTCAAAGACTCAATTAACTCCCTGCAGTCGAGAGTAGAGGTATTGGAGGGCTCCATCAAATTGATTCCTGCGTTGCAGGATGAAATACTTAGACTGGATCGGCAGTTACATGATAAAGAACAGTGGGCTCGCGCAAATAATGTCGAGGTTAAGGGAATTCCCATAAAGAAGAATGAAAACCTATACGACGCTGCGATTCTCATAGGGACTACCATCAATTGTCCCATTAAAAAAGAGGATATTAATTTTATAGCCCGCGTCCCCAATCGTCAGAGCAACACCAATAAATCTATTATCATTGCATTCAACAATAGATATCTCAAAGAAAACTATGTTGCAGCCGCTAGAGAATTCAACAAACATCAAAAGTTGAGATCCTGCGACCTTGGATTTACTGACGACAATCTTGTATTTGTCAACGATCATCTGACGGTTTACAGCAAGAATCTATTGTCCAAATCTAAAACTCGGGCCAAGGAAAATGATTTCCAATATGTCTGGGTCAAGCATTGTAAGATTTTTGTAAGAAAATCAGATACATCCCCAATTATCCTGATCAAATCCGAAGCGGATATACAAAAAATTTTATAAGATTACTTTTTACACTGCCTTTGTTATTATTGTTTGCTTTGAATTATCTTTTATTATTTATAAACATTTGTGAACTGCTTCTGCGGGCCGGCGGGTTGAGTAGCCCTGACTCGGGTAAGGTCTTTTGTTCTATGCTTAGCTGCTTTGCACATATGCGGATTGCGGCCGTTAGCTTGACGCTTAAATTTGCATTCCCGCTCGATCGCTCTACTGTAATAAGGCGCATTTTGTTTTGCAATTCTCGCAAATTACGGACGATTTTGCTAGTGATGAAGATAGGTGTACTCAAGAGGAATTTATTATTTGCTGTGACTTTTATTTTAGTTATTACCCTACATATTACTTTTTATTACGTTAATACCCTGAGATTGTTTTATTTAAGTGAAATATTTCATATTTATACTCTCTTCTTTTTAATATTTTTGCGTAAATCTACGATTCCACACTGTCGTCGCGTATTTATTAAACTCATATTGTTAATATATTTTAGACTTTTAAATGGCTGTAGCACTTAACATATTCTATCAAAATGCTCGAGGGCTGCGGACTAAAACTAGTACTTTTAAAAGGAACGTCTGCCTTAATAGTTACGAAATCATATCGTTATCTGAAACTTGGTTAATCGATGGCATACTAAGTACAGAGCTATTCGATAATAGGTATCTAGTGTGGCGCCGGGATCGTAATTATGATCTCACGGGTCAAAAATATGGCGGTGGCGTTCTTATAGCAGTACGCCGGGAATTTGTGGTCACTGGCAGACCAGAATGGCAGTCATCTGCTGAGGATGTGTGGGTCTCAATATCTATGAGAGACGATAGAAGAAACGCTTTTAAAGTCCATATATGTACATTATACCTTTGTGCCCAGACTAATGGAAATAGTTTTACGACACAACTCGATAATTTTTCTGAAAATTTAACCTTAATTGTGAACTCCTGTCCAAATGATAAATTTATTATTTTAGGTGATTTTAATTTGAGTAACTTAGATTGGCGAACTGTACAGGACCATCTGGAGCCAATCGGCATGATGCCTGAAAGTCAGGTTACCTTTTTCGATACTCTGACACAGTGTAACTTAAATCAATACAATTACTTACGTAATTCTACGTATAATCGAATTCTGGACTTGGTGCTTTCTAACGAATGTGTTACCGTTTCGCCATGTAGTGACCCTCTTGTACCCGAAGATCAACACCATAAATCATTAATAATCTCATTCTCCCTACTGTGTATCCCTGCGTTAGAAGTAAATAGTAGAAAAAAGTATTTTTATTCATCGGGTGACTATGAAGCGATCTCCATTCAGTTACTAGATACCGACTGGCAAACTGAGATGACTAACCGCTCCTTAACCGAAGCAGTTGACTATTTCTACTCATCCTTGTTCGAAATGCGCGAGAAGTACATCCCTTATAAATATGTTAAGCCCAGCAAATTCCCACCTTGGTATACTGCGGCCCTTAAAAAAGTCTTAAACGAAAAGTTTAAATATTTCAGCAAATTTAAGACTTACGGTAACTTAGATGATTACCAAACCTATTCGTTTCTTCGTGATCGTGCTAAATCATTAGAGGTCAACTGTTACAAAAAATATTTAAAAACTACCCAAGATGCGATAGTAGAAAACCCCAAAACATTTTGGTCTTTTATTAAAACTCTTAATAAGGCCGGGAGCACTTTTCCCTCACAGATGACACTTGATGGTAAGGTTGGTGACAGCGGAGAGTCAATATGCAATTTATTCGCTACATATTTTCAATCAACATTCTTAATGCCAGACTCCAATGATTCAACTAATATTAAAGAGCATGATCGTGATATTAATAACATATCTAATATAGAGGTAGATGTTCAAGAAGTCCTTAAGTTGCTTCAGACACTGGACCTCACCAAAGGCGCTGGTCCCGATACTATACCTCCATTATTCATTGTGAAATGTGCAAAGAGCTTAGTTTTCCCGTTAACCATTTTGTTCAAGAGGTCCCTCCTCGAAGGTCAGGTCCCTAGCGTTTGGAAATCTGCTTTTATTACTCCGATACACAAGACCGGCAGCAAGAATGATGTTAAAAACTACCGGCCAATATCCAAATTATGTGTCTTTGCTAAAATATTCGAAAGAATTGTATACAGCCAGGTGTATGCTGCGTTGTCATCCTCCTTTATTCCGCAACAGCACGGTTTTTTGCAGAAACGTTCCACTGTTACTAATTTAATAATCTCCAATGACTTCACAACATCTAGTATGGATTCTGGCGCTCAAGTTGACATGATATTCACTGATTTCAGTAAGGCCTTTGACCGTATAGATCATTCACTTTTGCTTAAAAAATTGTATTACGCTGGGATTCATGGCAACCTTTTTAGATGGTTCACATCTTACATACAAAACAGGCTTCAAGCAGTGGTAGTTAATGGTTTTATTTCTTCTTGGTCGTCAATCCCTTCCGGTGTCCCGCAAGGTTCATTATTAGGACCCTTATTATTTGTGACATTCATTAATGACATTCGAGACTGTTTTAAACACTCTCAATTTTTATTGTACGCTGACGACACGAAAATCTACCGTAAAGTCATCCATCTTGAAGACTGCTTATTACTCCAGGAAGATTTGCATAGATTTGATAAATATTGCACAAATAATAGACTCGATTTAAATGTATCTAAATGCTATAGTATAACTTTTTCACGAAAATCTTCAAAAATTAATTATGAATATTGTCTTAGAAACCAAAAACTAAATTTAGTAACGTGTATGAGAGATCTTGGTATTAAACAAGACTCCAAGCTTATCTTCGACGAACACATTAACTACATAATTAAAAAAGCTTATAAATCCCTTGGATTTATTATGAGATCTACGTCTTCCTTTAACTCGATCAAATGTATCAAAGTATTGTACTGTTGTTACGTCCGCAGCATCCTCGAATATGCTTCTGAAGTGTGGAATCCTCGTTATAATGTCTACATTAACAGAATCGAAATGATTCAAAAAAAGTTTTTGAAATACATACAGTATAAGAGTAAAAAAAATGATATAGATTACGAAGCTCGTTGTGTTAGACATCACTTCCTTCCTCTTGAAACACGGAGAAATATAGCTGATGTTGTATTTCTCACAAAAATCGCAAATGGGTCCATAGACTCTCCTCAACTGTTGGAGAAGATTGGCCTGAATGTACCTCTCAGACAGCTCAGAAAGCATTCTCCTCTATTCACAGCACATTCAGTTAAAAACTATCGTCTCAACTCATTTTTCCCAAGAACCTGTGCGCAATACAACCTTCTTTCTCTTGAGTATCCTAATCTTAGCTTATTCGAAAATAGTGCCCGATACATTAAGCAGCTACTAGGTAAAAAATTCTTTGAGGACAAGAACCTACTGGCTAGCAAAAAGCAGTTATTATAATATATATTTTTTGTGTCTAATGTATTATTACTAGTTTCTTTTACATATATTGATAGGTATACCCTGTATCATATTTAACTAACCTGTTTGTTACCATGTTCGCAATTATATGCGAAAACATATAATTGGCCTTTAGATAAGCATCTGTATTTATGTTAACTAGTTAAGACGGCTGTTTGTTTTCCTATCAAAATAAAATAAAATAAAATAAAATAAAATAAATAATTATTGTAAAAATCTGATGAAGAACTTCAGGTTGAGAACGGAACTCCTCAACGGACATCAGCAAATCACTCGCTATGGTGATAGGTTTAGTAACAGTAGGTACTAGATGTTGAATATGCAAATAATAGTCTTTTTAGTGCTATTCGTTGAAGTCGGTCTGTAATTTTGTTTTAATTTTGATTATTATTTTTAATGATTATAGAATTTAGAACTTAGTTATTTTTTAAAGTAACTTTTTGATATTACACTCTGACCTAGAAGTTAATATCAACTTATTTAAGGCATTTAAACAATAAGAAGATTACAAGGATAGCAATTTCTTTTGACAGCTTCTAATGAAGACAAACTCGTAGATCAACGCTACACTTGCACATTTCAATATCAACATTGGCTCTACCTAGCCGTGTATCACTACAATAAAAAAATCTACAAGGTGACTATTTAGTGGCTAAAACTGGCTGTTAACTCATTAGAAAACGAAATTAGTCTCATTATAGTCTTTGTCTTTACACCAAGGCAAACACGAATCGCAAACAGACGCTATTTCCTACACGTACAATATTTGGGTAATTTTATTATTGGACTTATTTATGGTTTGTCAATTTTATTACTTGGACAAGCCTTTGGACATTCGTCTTTTTGGACATTTTTCTTTTTGGAGATTAGTCGTGCGAATCGTACATTCATTGAAAAATCCTAAAAACCCTGCGTGTGGAGATCATTGATTTTATTTTTAAATCTGATGCCCTTAAGTAAAAAAAAATATGAAAACTGTCGATGACACAGATACAGACGAACTTATCGACATCTCGCACTTCATGCATTTATAGGCTACTGGCAGAGCCAATGAAATGAAGTAACGTTCAGTAAACTAAACTTTACCCGCCTTCATTTGCAGACGGATAAAAATAGCTAAACCTGTGACTAATAGTCGTAATGATTGTACAGGGCAGCAGCCTTTACTTTAGTTAAAACTCGCAAATACTTGAAAAATAAAATAAAAATCTATATAATATTTTATAACTCAATAACGGGCTCACCTATCCAAACCAAATTTTTAGGGTTTATTTGGAATATTTAGCAGATGGTTTATGTAAAGTTTGCTTAAAATCTGTCGAGTGGTTCTTCATTTATACGTTGCAAAGCACGTACCGGGCCGCTAGTATATTATAAAATCATATCACATACACACACGAAGCAGAAAAAAAACCAAAGCAATGAAAAACAAACCAACTCTTTTAAAAGTAAAAATAAATAATAAACTAAACATATTGCTTGCTGCTTGCTGGGTACTATGCCGCCTCGAGGATTTTTTTTATATTTAAGTTTGACATACCTATAATTGTCACTTTAATCATAAATATACATAAACTAATGTAACTAAACATTATGATCTCTTTGGAGAGTCGCGCGTCCGCTACAATGATGCCAGCAAAAAAGAAACTTTATTAATTTTTCAGTGAACAGATAAGTATACAGTGTACCTATACAGTCATCTCCTAAATGATTTGGGACAAGCACAAAATAATAGAGATGCTTTAGGTAACTGCTTTTATTTCATCATACCCTTAAACATGATTTGCAAACACACACGAAAAACTTGCAAGCATTTTTACAAAATACATAATATGATGAAACAGTTTCTCAGATAAAATTTTTCTCGCAACTTCTATTCTTACTACTCATAAGACTAAGGCAAAACTGCGCCTGTAGTTGATTTCTAGTATTCAGTTTCAAACCCAGTCGATATTGTAATGTTAGGCACCTATAATATTATATTCACGGGAACACGTCAGCAATACGTCTCAGAATCCATAGACGTTATATGATATGTATATTGTATACCTCCTATTATGTGTTCTCCATACACCACCCGTAGCTATGTGCGAGGAATGCCTAATATACCTCGGTATATATGAATGTGTGTACATACCGTGATGTCACTCAGGGGATACGGGTGAACAGACCAAACAGATTGTCCTAATTTATAAGCACTTAAGACACCAAGGACGTTATTGAGCAATTCTCTCTTATGTATAGAAGCTAGAATAGATTCCGAGATTTACAAAATAATATCGCTTCAGATTAACCTCATATCGGCACTTTCGGCTTTATTATTCTACGTAAATGCATCTTTCAATAACAATGTCTAGCAACTACATAGTTTTACTTGGTAAGACATTTTATGTTAAGAAGCGCTCAATATTTTATAGAATTTAGTTTTTTATGCATACTCACTGATTTATGACCTTTCTTTCTATTTTTTTTTAATTAAATTAATTTATCAATTTCATTCGGGCATGGAGATAGCCCTTTACATGACTAAGGCAAAGCCAAAAGGAAGGGTTATGTTTTTAGCAGTTTATGTATGTACGAGTATGTTTGTATTGAGGTATGTTTCACCGTAGCGCCTATTTTGATGAATGAGGTGTCAATCGATTCGTTATTTACGTCCGAGTTAAATGGTTAGGAGATTCGGAAAAGGTGAACTCTAAAAAGGTTGTATCAGACGCAATAGGTACCTTCGGTTTGAAGCATCGAATTAATAAAAAAAAAGGATACCTCCGCCCGGGTAAATAAACCAAATGGAAAACGGCAAAGCGTGATCGCAAGTGATCTTCCGCTGTAATAACGGAGCGCGCCCTGCGAGAGGTACCAGGGTGACATAACTGCTGGCAGTTAATTAGCTGAGGGCGAGGCAAGGCGCGGGCGCGGGCGCGGCGTTTAGAGGAAATTGTCGTTTTTATACGGTTTCCCCTACCCCGCGCGCCGTGGTTATACACCCTCCATTCCGAAACGGTAGATAATTTTCCACTAATTTCTAAGTGCACATATTCAAATTTATTCGCGCGGTCGCTGAGCAACATCTGAATTTACGACAGAAAGAGTTCTTTATAAAAGAAATGGTACCTATTTTAAAATTATTTCTCGTAGATCTCTCAATAAAAAAGATAGAGCCACTGACAATGTTGGTATTAATTAGATTACTTTGATCTTAGTGATTCAGAAAACGAGATTTACTTTTTTATTAATTAATAATGTTTTTCTTACAAATATTTTATGGTTTCTCTCAAAGAATTACTGTACAACATCAAAACCGTCACAAGCAACCAATGATATTTTATACAAACTTAGGTAGATGCTATGCAGTTGCTCAGGCACTTACCCGAGTTGCTTTAACAGCTGCTTAACAGTTGCTTTACAGTGATATATCTTATACATCAGAATAACACATAGGCTATATTTTATCCCCATATTCCCACGGGAACGGGTGAAACCGCGGGGCGCTGCTAGTAATTTCTAAGCATATGTCGGCCTGGTAACACTAATAACCTTTACGCGTCTAGTAACACGGCAATGTGTCAAGCCAAGTTCGGAATTTTGGATTAATATCACGACGTCACTCTTAAGATCTATCATACAAAAACATTACCCTCGTTCTGAGGCAGTCGGGTATACCAAAATAGGTTACCAATTACTTAACAAAAGTTGAAGTGTACGTATAGGTGAAGCATACATACAATCTAGGCATCGTTGTATGAAGATAACGTGTGATATTGATAATGATAACAATTGATGCATGGATATAACTACCATCATTAAGGCTGCGAGATGACGGGCCTGTTGGCTCAGTTGGTAGTGACCCTGCCTTCTGAGTCGGAGGTCGCGGGTTAGATTTCCGCTCAAGGCCAACATTTCTGTGCTTGAACATGTGTATTGGCTTCGTGTCTGGTTGTTTAATATTTATTAAGGTATGATTATCAGTTGTTTAGTACCCATATTACAGGCCCTGCCTAGTTTGGGACTAAATAACCGTATGTGACTTGTGTCCCACTATTAGTCGTTAAGCCATGTCAGAACAAGAAAAAAGAAAAATTGTGTCAGTTAGGCAGCACTACTAGGTAGCACTATCTCCCAATCCGCAGTGGGCTTCCCTGAATAACACAATTTCAAAAAAAAACCTCACAATCCTTAAAATTTATTTAAAGTACGGCCATAGCAAAATCAACCATACAATATTGCGGACCGAAATAAAATGAAATTATGCAACTTTTATGAAGCTGCAAAAATGCTAAAGGTCATAAAGTTGGTAAGAAAAAATGAGTTTGTTTCGCAATTTAAGGATTCGTGTAACAGCCGGTTCAACTTGCTACCAACCCATAGACTTTACCAATAGTAGCATATGAAGCCAAGGTATAAATTAATTCCTGTTTTTAGGGTTCCGTACCTCAAAAGGAAAAAACGGAACCCTTATAGGATCACTTTGTTGTCCGTCTGTCCGTCCGTCCGTCCGTCTGTCAAGACCCTTTTTCTCAGGAACGCGTGGAGGTATGAAGCTGAAATTTATATCAATTACTCAAGTCTACTGTCCCTTGAAGCTGTGAAAAAATCAAAATTCTAAGCCAACGCAATCAAAAGATACAGCCGTTTATGCCGCAAATTTTCGACACTTGCAAGGGAATCAAAACCTACAGGGTGCTTCCCGTGAACTCAGAATCTTGAAATTTGGTACGAAGCAACGTCTTATAGCATAGATAAAGGAAAAATTACGAAAACCATAAATTTGCAAGGTTGTACGGAACCCTCGGTGCGCGAGTCCGACTCGCACTTGGCCGGTTTTTATTAACCTTTAGAATAATGCTTATTCCACTAAGGCCCACTTGCACGGTCTAGGGTTAAAAAATTAAATCGTTAAGCCTGGGTTAAGGATGACAGTTCCATACATTTTGACACCAGTTAACCCTGAGTTAGCAGTTAACTCAGTGATAAATGGTTAACTCTGGTTCGTGCAAGTCCGCCTAAGACTATTCACTAACTATTTATTTTATTACAATTACAACAACGTGACAAAATTTATTCTATTATAGTCTTCAAATACGCAGCAAGAAATAAATAAACCCCTTAAAATATAACATCTTATATAAATCGTAGCGGTTCATAGGGTTCAATTCACATTTCAAACTTTATACAGTCAACAAAGCGTCATAAGAAAGTAACGCCAAGATACGAAGAAACCCCAAACATTTTATCTGATTTCTTGTTTACTATTACGAATTGTAATCATAAACGCTGGCCATTCGCCATTTTATTGGCCACGGTCATCTAGAGGACTAATAAACGGCCGAAGTCGTAGACGAAACATTGTATCTAAGTACCAGGGCAGCATATCCACATCAGATATGGCGTCTCGTTTCGGCATAATGCGGCCGCCGCCGGCCCCGCTCGTAACCGTCTAGCACAGCTAAAACCGGGCGATTCGGTTTTATACACACCCCCTATAAAAGCAAAAGGACCGGGTATGGTCCGGGATAAGTGGGGGCCTGTATCTTTATATCTGCCCCCCTGCCTCCACTAGGGCATTATGACCGGGGGTTTCTTTGGACAGCTAAAAGAAATATCCGGTTGCCTTACCCGTAGCAGCGGGCAGGCGGTAATTCCTCTTCCAGTATTACTTTGGTTATTTACTAGGAGTTTATCGCGCCTCCTGCCGGGCGATCGTAGCCTGGTACCAAGAGTTTATTTATTACAAAATACTACAAAATAAACCGACGTCGTCATCGAGAAGTACCGAGGTACGTTTAGAAATATAACCAGCTAAAAAGAATAACAAAACTTTAAAAATTGTTATGATAGAGCTGGATGTGTCTAGATCTAGCATAACAAATTTTAAAGTACGAACACATCTTTACTAAACATAGCCTAATTTTTCTATATGCAAACTATATACTTTATGTTTTACTAGCGACCAGCCCCGGCTTCGCACGGGTGCAATGCTGATATTAAAATCCTTCCTCTTGAATCACTCTACCTATTAAAAAAAACGCATCTAAATCCGTTGCGTAGTTTCAAAGATCTAAGCATACATAGGGACAGACAGATAGTGGAAAGCGACTTTGTTTTATACTATGTAGTTATTGGGTCCGATTCTGCATTACAGCGCTTAAACTTATTTTAGTTTAGTCCTGTCATTTTCTTTCTCATAGAGAAGAAAAGAGACGAGTAATATTTAGTATTGTCAAATTAAAATTAGTCCTGTCAACAACGCATTTCATAACGTGTTTAGTGCATAAGTAAATAAGTCACGACTAAAATACAGCCTCTGACAGGACTAAATTCGGTAGGTTATCTTCTATCCCTTTTCTTTTTTTGAGGTAAAATAAAAACAGGAATAAATTAAAATAAGTTTAGTCGCTGTAATGCAGAATCGAACCCATTTTACGTATAAACTAAATAATTATGAGTAAGGACTTCCGCCTTACTTTCGCGATGTCCTAATCCATAAAATACTTTATTCGGCTATCTATTTACAGATACAAAATTAGAGGAAAGTTACGGAGAGCGCTTTTGGAATATGCTCCCCTGGTGGTAACATTGCAATTTTTTATTAAGGTTTCTAATACATATAAATCTGCTTTACTAAGCATGTGGAACCTATGTGGAAACACATGATGAATATTGAAAAATCAGTCCGAAATAGTTTGTAATTTCAGCTGGGATTCTATAATTTTTACTACTATAATCGATCTCCGGTACAACACCTATCTTTGTTGAGTCTCTAATAGTTTCCTGGTAGCCTGGTACTTAACGTACAATCTTGCTAAGTACAAATCCTGCTTTCCTAGTAACTATGCGACGAGAATGACAAGAAACAGGAGTAATGGAGCGACTGACTCGAGAACTTAATAATATTTCAAGGAAAAGACATCAACGTGAAATGCCGATGAATTCAAGCAGCATCAATTTTTATTTAAATTTTATGAAGGGA
This sequence comes from Ethmia dodecea, assembly GCA_963855545.1. Lineage (NCBI taxonomy): Eukaryota > Metazoa > Arthropoda > Insecta > Lepidoptera > Depressariidae > Ethmia > Ethmia dodecea. Next base: position 9,146,642 of record OY979458.1, on the reverse strand, counting down.
AATCATTATTTCATACATAACGTATTAAAATGATTGAGGAGATAAACGCGATTGTATCCATAGACTACTTAAAGGAAGACCACAAATGGTCAAATGAATAATTATTCGTACCTTGCCGTTTTGTTTAGACTTTAGAGAATTTCAAGAAAACAGAATTCTTCACACCAAATTTTTTTCGACACTTTTTTACGATTTTACATCACCCAAAATTAGTAAGTTTAACCACACCACGTGTTTCTAAAATTATAGATAAGCTGTAAATAATAAAAATAATATGAGATGGGCTGCTGTTTACATTTAGCCAATCTTTATGGACAATGCTCAAACTTATTATTAGATTGACTTTTTTTAAGTGTAATTATGATTTACCTACGGAAATAAATACATTTTCATTTTTCTACCCCGACGTAAAAAAGTCGTGAGCAAAATTGCAAAATATACCATATTATAATAATAATAATATAATCTCACGCCTTTTATCCCCCAGGGGGTAGGCAGAGGTATTGCATTACTGTATATACTTACCCACATTTCACGAGATATATTGGACCCCTAAACGTGATAGGTGGTGAGCCCATCGCCGGACCGGGTCTGTTTACACATGATACACAAAATATAGCATGAACTATTATAAGCTTAGTCTTAAACATTAATCTCAAACAAAATTAACTTTTCGTGCATGTACGAGTAAAGTCAGCTTTGGAATTAGATAAAAACTTCTAATTAATCGCAAAATTACAGAAATTGGTAACAAAAACATTGGTCAAGTACCTAAATTTTTCGGAATTTATAGGTCTAAGTTACGTACTTTTCTATGCCATTATAACATCCCGCCTCCTTGCAGTAGCTCCTCAGTGTGCGTTAGTACGTATTACACGAAAGTAACCCGCAGGCCCAGATTTGATTCCGAGGCACGTGTAACGTCTGCCAACCCGCAGTGGAGCAGAGTGGAAGATTATGCTCACACCCCTACAGAATTACGGGGGAAAACTGTGCCACGCTAGGCTGTATTATAGTTCTTGACATTTCCATATTAACAAAAAAATAAAACGTGTGGCACTCGGGGACTGCCGCGGTAAAGCCATTGCATAGCATTTTGTATCAACAAGACTGCCGAAAAGAAACGACGTTAGACAATGCACGGCCTTCAAGCCACACCTCCGTGCCCGTCGGAGTGGGGCGCGTGAGGGTTTTTTTCGTTACGGAATTTCTGGATTCAGTCCCCGCGCTCAAGGCCCTCGATAGAAGCTATGCAATAGCTTAATAAAATAAATAATTTCACGCCTTATATCCCCGAGGGGGTAAGCATATGTATTCCATTACTAGATATACCCACTTTTCACGAGAATATTCGACCCCTAAACGTGATAGGTGGTGAGCCCATCGCCGGACCGGGTCTGTTTACACATGTCTCAGAATTAATTCTGGGACCTGCGGGTTTTATCACAATGTTTTCCTTCACCGTCGAGCTAGTCATAAATATGTACGTACATTTTAAAAAACTCATTGGTACATGTCATATAATCCTGTATTATAGTTCTTGACATGTCCATTTTAACAATGACATTGTAAATATCGAAATAGTAACATGTATGCAGGCATGTCTACACCGATTGACATCTACACCCACAATGTGTGTATGCACACCAAATTTTCCGATTCCGATTTCAAAAATTCTTCAACCATTAATTTTTTTATTGAAATAATAATATACAGTGCTAACCTCGCCAAACTTTTACGTTTGATGGCAAGTGTAATTGAAAGCTTACTTTTCTGGGAGTAACATTGGCTTTAATTTTCCCACGGGAATGGAACTTACGGTGGAATCGCGGTGAAGCAGCTATTCAATAAACATAATAATTTTGGTTAACCATTTTTGACGTAAATTTCTGTAAGTCAAGTTTCATTTCGAGGTACAGTCAAGAGCAAGTCAAGCTTGACACTACCAGTTTAAGCTGAGCTCTTTTATTTATACTGCGCGCCATAGAATACAGGGCCGGGTAAAAGTCCAAAGTGTAAAGCTTAGCGTGCTCTTGACTGTACAAAGCGGCCGGACAGACAAAATCTTTTATATGTCGATTCACACATAATGTATGACGTAAGCTAAAACGACAAACGTCTGTCAGTGAGTGCCACACGTGTGGCACCATGCGACTAGATGCAGTGGTGCAACACATTGACATCAAGTCGGTCATCAGAAACATAGTATTTAAAAAATAATAATTAACACATAATATCTAAAACCTAAATCGGTTTGAAGTGAAATAAAATCAAGGTCGCTGCTCTAAGTAATTTTTTTTTTAATATTAGTTTGAATGTACGTCCCTTGTCAATCTAATTAGCTTGTCCGGCAGTATGTATTTCCAGTTCCTCATTCAAAATATACATTGGTTGTTTTAGTTTAGGCACTTGATAAGTTTATAAATGTACGAAATTACGTAAACTTATTTTAGTCAAAGAGTTTTCACGTTTTAAGTGCTGCACGTCAGTGCCTGCCACCGATCTGAATAGCGACTTGTCCTTTGACGTCAATTTGTCTGTGACGTTGTATTTTTAACCGATTGCAGATAACCACTCTAAAGAGTAAAAAAAAAACGACTTCAATCTTCAACTTATATGGTTTTCTCACGAAATTAAAATGGGAATCTGGAAGCACCAGCTTTCAAATAAAAAAAGAATCATCCAAATCGGTTCACCCAGTCGAAAGTTCTGAGGTAACAAACATAAAAAAAAATACAGACGAATTGATAACCTCCTCCTTTTTGAAGTCGGTTAAAAAGGATGAGGCTTTCAATTCGTTACGTATGTTTTTTTGTATGTTAATCCATATTTCCGTCAAATTTGAACCGATCTCGAAATATTTTTTCGTTTGAACGTATACCTCAAGGGTCTGGTATACGTTTTGTGAAAATCTGATGAAGAACTTCAGGTGGAGAACGGAACTCCTCAACGGAGATCAGCAAATCACTCGCTATAGCGTAATAGGTTTAGTAAAAGTTGGTAATGTATGTTGAATATGCAAATAATAGTCTTTTAAGTGCTATTCGTTTAAGTCGGTTTATATTTTTGTTTAAAATATTGATTATGTATGATAGTCAATTAATAAAATATATCTTATAATATAATATAATAATATAATCTCACGCCTTTCATCCCCGCGGGGGTAGGCAGAGGTATTCCATTACTGGATATACCCACATTTCACGAGATACTTTGGACCCGTATAAACGTGATAGGTGGTGAGCCCATCGCCGGACCGGGTCTATTTACACATGTCTCAGAATTAATTCTGAGACCTGCGGGTTTCCTCACGATGTTTTCCTTCACCGTCGAGCTAGTGATAAATATGTATATCTTTTATCACCAAGGTAATGCCGTTATGCTGTAATGGGTTAACAGCGAGTATTTCATTGTATGTAGATTATTTTAAGAAGTTTTTGCTGGAATCCACATACAAGTCTATTTTTCTATACTATTACGTAGCATGCTCTTCACTTTAGGGTTACGTAGCTAATAATAAACAAGAAAACTGTATAAATGTCGGTCGATCGTCTGTCTGTCTGTTTTACTTTTTTCCTGCACTAGAAGAAGACTTATCTTTCTTTATATAAGTATGTGAGCATACGACAGCACAAAATAACAATATTATGTACTTATTTAGAATAAAAAATCGGTTGTCTGTAAAGTTGGTTTACTGACGATAGTTGAACGTGACAACGTCATAAGAAAATACTGATGAAATGGATTGTGGCTCTTTGTTGCTCGTTGCGCGCTCTCGCTTGCACTGCAGCCGGCTCCATCGAATTATACAACAATGTGATAGTCTGTGAAATTTCTTGTATCGCTTTTTCTCCTCAGTTCTTTTCGAAGCAGTGAATCCAATGAATGTCAACGTTGATGAAAAATATTCTGTGCAAATTTTGAGTATGCTCTGAAACAGCTCTGAACACCAAACTCCAAACCACCAGGCGAGCAGAAAATATCCAAGATATTGCTAACTCGTAATCGGGCGAGGCAACTTGAATTTTGGGGTTGCCCGCTAAACTTCGCAAAGACGTCCTCAAAGCCCATAGTGGGTGGGCTTCGGTACCAGGGTGGCATAGAGGGAGGGCGGTTTCGGGGTATCAAAGTTTGCCCCCGACGCGGCGCGGCTATTCGTGCCAGAGTAGGCGGTAAGACAGCCTTACTTTGTTCGCCTTTTGCCGTGACAGAGGCACTTAAGGGACGCACACACGGCCACACTGTATTAAAGTAGTATAATCCTTGGTAAGTTTCTGGCATGCTGTGGAGCGAAGGTAAAATGAGCTTTAGGTTGTACTAGGCGACGAAAGCCGGTGCGGAGATACAAGCATGTAACCGTAACGTCACGTTTGGCAAGAGTGCTATTTACAATATATTTACAGTCAAATGTGAGTCTTAAAAGTACAAAACATAGAGTCTCGCTTTGGAAAAAGTAAGGCACGCCACTCGCTCTGAACAGATATACGAGCTACACAGTCATCATAATTTTAGTCACATGACGCCCACTGGTGAACTACACCATTCGTCTGGTAACCGCGACCTCTGCATGGTTGTCTGTCCTTGGTTAGACGTCCTGCACACACATTTACACTATAGTAAGTAGACAACCTCGCATCTTCTCAAATAAGCAATACTTCAACTGCGACATAAGTAGAATTTGTCTGCCATTTTTATATTTTGTGTGAGTCATATAAAATTCTCTGATAGAAATTACATAATAGGTGCCTGGCACACCTATTGACATTCACGATAAGAGTACAACAATACAACCAAAGAATATTTTTCTACATCATTTGGTCTTTTAATTGGACCGTTTTACGCTATTTCGGATCTTTAGAATATTTAGTTCTATTCTAGTAATAAATGCCATAAATATGACGGCCGTAAGTCGTTTCTTTTTTCGTAGTCATAACTTTTTTTTTACTCATACGCACTCGGCCTGGGGGGGGGGGGGGCGAGGGTTGTGACGTTCTCGTCAGCCTAATGCTGCAATACCGACTAAAACACCTGGGGTACTCCGCCGCTTCGAACCCAGCCACAGCACAGCGGTTGTGCATCCGCAGCCATTCATTTTATTCCACTTACATTGACGTATAACATATTTTTTAGGGTTCCGTACCCCAAGGGTAAAAATGGGACACTGTTACTAAGACTTCGCTGTCTGTCCGTCCGTCTGTCTGTCACCAGGCTGTATCTCAAGAACCAAGATAGCTATACTGTTGAAATTTTCACAAATTATTTATTTCTGTTGCAGTTATAACAACAAATAATAAAAACAAAATAAAATAAATATTTAAGGGGGCTCCCAGGATAATGGTGCGGAACCCTTCGAGTCCGACTCGCACTTGGCCCGTTTTTTCAACCTATTTATACATAAAACCTTTTTCTATATCTTAACATTGATCTCAGAATAGTGTTAGTATTTTGTCAATTCTCGGTGAAGTTTTCCGCTTTTCGCTTGTTATTTAGACAGAGTCCGAGAATTAATCGGTATTTGGATATTGAGAAAAGTAATATTAAGTCGGAACATTTTGGTTACATTGTGTTGTCGAAATAGAGGTTACGTTTAGGTTAAGCAAGAATAAGTTTACTGCAAAAACATCGTTGTGCTCATGTACTTTCCGTTTTTGAATGGGCATATTTTCGTAGAGATTTAAAAGTGTGAGGTGTTAGAAATGTCTTCATGTCAGAAGTGTCATAGATTAAACTTTTAACCAACTGCACCAGAAGCCCGGTAATGTTTGTAAAAAAATTAAGTGTTAAATTAATATATTTCCTGATTTGATATAAGTACATTTTCTTTGTAATAAATTCAAATATATAGCATCATTTCGTACTTTATTTACCTATGTATAAAATATGTCGTCCAATAAAGACTTCTCCGGAGATGAGGAGAGGCGGTGCAGTGTCACGAAGGTTATCTTCAGTTTATTGTAATTTTATAGTAGGTAAATAATACTGTATTATTACCAAATTACAAAGTGGTGATTTAGCAGTGACAAAATAAAGGAGTTCTCTCTTTATAATATTAGTAAAGATGGTATTGTAACAGAAAAACTGTACCCCAAAACAGTCGTTAGGTACTAAAACCACATCGATTTCCACAAAACCCTCAACCCAGCACTATGACTGACCCTAAACTTTTATACATCACAAAACAAAACCCTACAAAGGTCAAAACGGTCCGAAATATCCTTACATAGGCCCTAACTCAAGGGACCAAAGGGTCTGAACGACCCCAAAAAAGTATATAACCGTGTAGGTACCAGGGCTTCATATATGAGCGGCGTCTTCTGTGCCTCCGAGCCAGGGATGTTAAGAAGGGTCCGGGAGGGACAGGAAGCCCCCCCCTTCCTGTGGGGGGAGGGTGTTGGGGAAAAAATTCAGAGAGGACCGTACCCTTGGCTCCGGCGACCCGCCGCCGTCTGTAGCCGTAATTAGTGATGCGGCGATACTCGGGTTGGGTCGCTGTCGATATCGATGAAATGGCGTTACACACTTTTTTGTAGATTGCTGAATGTTTTTATGTATACAGATTTACGTCAAAAGGATATGTTGCGTGAAGCCTTGAGGTTTGTCTAGGAATGCAAATACGTTTTATATTCACGAACAGGTTTATGCATAAAATTATTAAAAATGATAATGAATGATTGATATAGAAATATAAACGCATATTAAAAAATAACTTGATTAAATTTAGGGACAATGGTAATGACAGATGAATATCTGTTTTGCTATATTACTTTACCAAATAAATATAAAACTCTCACGCCTTATTCCCGATTGGCAAAAGTATTTGTGCATTATTTACTTCCTCTTTTTTTATCAGACCTAACACATTTTAACATGACAGCTGCTAGTGCTCTGTTTCACATGCCTCAGAATCAATTCTGGGGCTTACGTAAATTAAAAAACAAAAAAAATAAAAATCTGACGCCTTTTATCGCCGAGGGGTAAGGCAGAGGTATTCCATTTCTGGATATACCCACTTTTCACGAGATATTCTTTGGACCCCTAAACGTGGGCTCTGGGTAGTGGCCGCGTAAGATAAACAATCCTTTAATTCGATTCAGGGACAATGCTAATGTAATCTATATCCTAATGGAAATCTGCCTCCTATATTACTTTACCAAATTTTAAATTTTATCGATAGAAGCTCCGAGAAGGCGCAACGCTAAAAGATTATGACAAGATACAGAGCAGGGCCGCTAACGACGCCGGGAGAGCTGTCAAAAGAACCTACATTAATGTTATTATAACTTTTTCTAGGCAACACCCGCTACAGCGCGTGTGGACGACCCTTATGGCATTTCACATAATGAAATACCGGGACAATTATTAAGAGAAGTTTTTTTTAAATATCATTATACAAACATAAAAATAATCGTTGGTAATAACTCATGTAGGGTAGCGGAATGGCTAGTCAAAAGAGTTACTTTTTATAATCTGTCAAAACAAAAAAACTCGTTGTGGAAAATGTACTGAAATGTGACATTATTTTCAGTACTCAATTGCAAATATTTTTTGTAAGGCTATAATTTTCTCACGGGAACGCGACTTAGGTATGTAAAATCGCTCGGAACAGCTAGTTGATAATATAAAGATATTCCATTTCTTAACGTACCGAAGAACCTACTTTTGATCATTGCTTACCTAAACTGAGTCTCCGCTGTCTGTCAGTCTGTCAGAGTTGTCTCTTAAACCGTAATATGTGTGTATAACTATGGTCGCTATAAATACAAAAAATATTAAAAAAGAGTTCTAAATTAACCTCTTAAGCCAAGAAAATGAGACACAATTTATTTTCTATTGTTCTGTTGCTCACGATGCTTGACTGATTAATAAAATTACAAGAATTGTTTTAAATATTTAAATAATTTATGTAGTGTAAAATAATGTACGGGGGTACATAACCTTTGGCCGGTTCTATAAGTCTAACTCACAAGTGCCTAGTACAGAAAAATACCGATACACGTTCCCATGGAACTACAAAAAGCCTTCAAAGAAGATACTACTCGCTACTAAGTATGTGCACTCTCGTCTTTCCTTCATTTCATTTTTAGCATGTATTTAATTAATATTTAACTTGGATTATTTTCCAAAAGAAGCAGCTTATTAAAAAATTTACAGCATCTTTAATGAGTACTTAAAGTTTCATGAGAATTCTCTTTTTCTCATCGCTCTCTATGTAGATTTTAGGAGGTAGATTCGAGTTTTAGATATAGTTTTAGATTTGTTGGTTTAGCCGCTATAGTACACATTCTGTGAAAATTTCAACTGCCTACTTCTTACGGTTCATGAGTAATAAATCTTATGACACTAACAGACGCCGGAGGCATAGAATTAGGGTCCAGTACTGGAACCTAATCGTGGCACCCTTTAGATACGAACTTCACATAGCACACATCTGCTTTTATTTCAGTAATTACTAAATAATCGACTTGAAATTTAATAGTTAATATTTTTGCTTTTTGCATTAAGTTGCACCTTGTCAGGCGTCAGCGCATTTTGGTGACATCAGAGTTTCACCCTTAAATATATCTTCTAAAAACTTACTGAATTGAAAAATGGTGTGAGTTTCGTACCTGAAACAAATAATATTGGTTATTTTAGTCCTTTTAACGAAGCCGGTACCTAATTAAGGGTACTTAGTACCTATAAGAATATATGGTAAGATTTAAACATAAAAAATAAAATTTTGTGCAACATTTACATAAATATGTCATCGAAAGAGGAACCGTGTGGTAAGGTTAACAAGGGAAAGATAAAAAAATGGTTTAAAAGCGGAATACTTACTGCTCCGAAACGATATCACCTAGAATCTTGAAATATTTTATGTAGGTGTCTTATATGTCGTAGGAAACCGCAATGAAGGGATAATTGGAAATTTCCACATTAACGGGAATAAACTAGTTCCGCGAGGGAACTAGTATACAAATAAAATAAATTAATTGTGAATGCATTCAACAATTGACAACGACAACATGTGGTCTATTTTTAACTTTATAAAAATGTGTCTTGGTTTTAGCGGAAATGTTGTTTCTTTTCTTATCTACACGAGTGAAACATATTAGAGTTTGCAAAAAAATGTCGTTTCCTCTACCGAAATATGCTTTTCCTCAAACACAGACCGATTTCTTTGCTAATAGGGAAGAACGTCAAAATTATCCACCAGGCTCCCAGATAAGCCGGCTCACAAAGACCCGTTTATCGTACTAGGATCGCAGGGGCAGCAACAAACTTCTTTGTTTAGGGTCTGAGGGTTCAGCCTAGGTATGTTTGAGCCCGGGAGGGTTGCCGCCCATATTGGACATTTTGTATAAGTGTGGGCCCGAATGCCCGATCCCAAGGCAAATCCCTTTCGGCAGACCCTTTTTGGGAAAGGTCCGGCGACCGTGCCTATACCCCGAATTTGCGGATTTTTAAGGTAAAATTTATAAGGGTGGGAGCCCCAGCCCAGCGGGCGGACTATGAATTGTGTCGGACGTTCGTTATTATGTTTTTTATGAGTTTATAATTTGTAGAAATTTAAACGTTCGCTAATATTGACTTCAACTGCTACGTGTGACACTGAAGTGCTCATGTTTCTTTTGCCTACACATAGCTTTATGTACTGACACTAACATAGACCGCAGTAAGAAAATTATTGTTACAAAGACTATAATATATTTTCTGAAAAATAAAAATGTATTCCTGATGGTGTTTGGAAAAATTACATACTTCCATAAAATCTTTCAACACCTATTTGACCCGGTAAGGGTAGAAATTTTAAAAATCCTTTTTAGTTACTAGACTAGACGATATCTTATTTCAATTCTTTATCGAAATTATTAAATGCAATTGCAAAAGAGGTTGGAAGAAAATCATTAGGAGAGGAAACTTTTTCTATAAACGTCTTTGGCAATTGCCTTCCACTTGCCCAAAAGTATTTTAAGCTCTACTGTCCACTGGCAACCTGGTACTATTAATATTATAATATGACGTATGTGCAAGCTGATAGAGATAAACGTACGGACTAACTAACACACAGGACTAACAAAAACTACCAAGATATCATAGACCTTAATTGGTTGCGAGCGAGCACAATCCCTCACTCGCATAGCGTTTATAAATAGTGCTGGGGCGGTGTGGGGCAGCACGCGAGCCTCCTACCTACGTATGCGGCCCTGGTACTTAGTCCCAAACCCTTCGAACCCTCGTCGACCCGGGCTAACTAGATAACGACGATCGTCGAAACGAAACTAAAGGAAAAGTATTTGTAGCTGGTAGCGTGGAAACTAGCGGGAATTAGGGAGGCAGGGTGGAATTGGGTCACATTATACAGTGCTAAATTAACATGTTTGGAAGCGCTGACGGTGTTATTTGATACGGAAATGTGATCGTGTAATTAAAAGGTTTGGGACGAATCAATGGCACCCATGTAACGAGTTTAAGCGACTCATATTGTCTTTCATTTACATTGCACACTATCAGTGATAGATTCAAGTCAAAAGTGAGGATATTTACGAAAAAGTTTTTATTCTTTTCAGTAAATTACTTTTACTTGAGTACCTTATTGTATCTCTATGTTCAACAATGTAATGCAACCCGTAGGCCCTTCTGAGGCACGTGTAACCCGGGTTCGGCGATGGGCTCACCGCCTGTCACGTTTAGGGGTTCGAAAGATAAACTCGTGAAAAGTGGGTACTTTCAAAAAAGGATTACCTGTGCCAACCCTCTTGGGATGGGCGTGAGTGTATATTTATATTATACTAGCTGTTACGCGTGGTGTCACCCGCGTAGTTCCCGATCCCGTGGGAATACGGAAATCTATATATGTATAAAAAATAACTGACTGACTGACTGATTGGTGATATATCAACGCACAGCCTAAACCGCTGGGTCTAGAGATTTGAAATTTTGCACATAAATAGCTAATACAGTGTAGGAATCCACTAAGAAAGGATTTTGCGAAATTCAACCCCTAAGGGTGTGAAAAAACGTGCGCAAGCGAAGCCGCGGGTAAAAGGTAGTAAAACATCTCAGTTATAAATATAATGTAGCTTTCCATTGGTGAAACAATTTATAAAATTGGTCCTGTAGTTTTAGAGTTTATTCGTTACAAACATACAAAAATACAAATCTTACGTCTTTATAATTGTATTTATAATAAATGTTGATGTAGATAGTGTAGACTAGTGGGCCTGAGTAGAAGATGTCCTAAAACAGACAATAGCGACACCTATCAGGTTTAAAACTATTCTTATCTTTGAAGCTGTAACCAACCACACACATTCATTTGAAATCGTGTAGGTGAATTTGGAGATTAGCGTATACGAACAAAGTGACAGGTTTTTTTATCTGGGGGCACGGCAATGCCCCCGCCAAGTCGAGTAAAAAGCGGCACGGCCGTACCATCCTTTTCTCGAAGCAATTCACGCCATTTTCGAACCCCTATAACTTCGTTGTGGATAAACCTAGAAGCCTGAATTTTCTTTCAGTAACCAAGCATGCATTGTATAAACACAGTATATTTCAAATTTCATCCATTTTGAACCAGAAGTTTTAGAATTGTAAATAGTCAAAGTTTCCTAATTTTGTCACTCACTGACTCACCGATCATCAAAACTCTAAGGCACTTCTAGAAGTCGTAGAAGCTTCAAATTTAGAATACAATTAGGGTTTAGTGTATAAATCAAGGAAAAACTCATACATTTTGCAATTTCGGTCTACGTTTCTAAATACACCAACTGCATAAATAACTTTGTAATCCCATGTAGTTGTATAGCATTACAAAATTACATGTACACCTAAATTTTGAAGCAGATATCTTTAACCGATTGAGCTGAAATTTGGTATACTTATGTAAATTCGGTGACAATGCAATATTATGGTACCACCGAGCTGATCTGATGATGGAGCCAGGAGGTGGATATCGCAACTCCTCAATGACTACTCGTTAGACCCTCGAGTTTGGGCTCGTATGATTCGTCTTGACAAATACTTTGGTGCTAGATTGTAATCAGGGTCTGATGATGGAGCTGGAAGATGGCCATGGGAACTCGGTAATTAAATGACACAACCCCATCGAGTTTGGGCTCGCATGACACATCTTCACGAGTTCTTTGGTGGTAGATGGTAAACAGAGTCTAATGATGGAGCTGCAAAACGGCCAATCTATTTATTTAGAACATTAAAGATTTTTAATAGTGTTATGGTCGCTATAAGAGGTTGTTAGATTAGATAATTGCGTAATCACTTAAGACAGTAGGTCCCTTAGTAGGGAATAAATAAATTAACCGACTTGGTATTACATGGATCTCACAACTTTTTACGGTAGAAGAACTGAGTTGCGAGGCTTGGGTTTTTGACAAGTTTTGTTTTTAATGGCTGTATTATTTGCGACCCCACCTCACTTTGTTTCGGTTTATATGATATGTAAAAACATGGTAAAAACCATGTTCATGGATCTTTCTTTTCATGCAAACCGCATCAAATTTCGTTGCGTGGTTTAGGAGGAATTTGCGGATATACGGACAGACAGCCGCGGTCTTCCCGTTTCCTTTATTTTATACTATGTAGAGAAGATTTAAATTTGCCTTACAGGTGCAAAACAATTGCCTAGACTAAAATCAGGTATGGAAAAAAGTATTGAAAGATAGTTACCGCCACATTGAATTTCCTGTGAGCTATATAGCCTAGGACTTTTATATCAATACCATTATACCATTTTTTGATATCGGTTAAGTTGTTTAATCTGTATGAGGTACGGTATTATATTACATATATACCCTGGTTTTGTCCAATCTGCGAACAAGTATACTACTCGCACATTAAAAAAAACTTGACTGCTCGTAAACCTCACCTCATTCTTAACAATCTGTCACACATAAACTACACCTCAGAAAAGAAATATGCTCACATATCCTATAACAATACCCTCATTCTGGTGCAGTCCGGTAAAAATTGTCATAACCATCACAAAGCTGACGCAACTACGAGTGTGTGATTTCCTTCAAACAACCTTTCACAGTCCATGAAAATGGCCAATCAAAAATCATAATCACCGTCAAACAATCCAAATTAGAGCCGTAAATTTGTAAATGCGACAAAGCTTTTTTCTTAATTAATTAAGTCACAAATTGATTACTTTCGACGGGCAGGAAGGAATAAAAAGCGGGGTGTAGGCACCAGGAGCGCAGCGGGCGGTGGGTGTGTACCCCGCCTTACGTTGCGAGTGGGAAATGTGAAAGCAGACACACGAACCCCGCTGGTTCAGGGTACTGGCAGCAGAAAAGAAAGTAATTAGTGAAATCTCGAGAAAAAGCATTAACTAGAAAGAAAGAAAGAAAGAAACTTTTTTTATTCGGCATAGACAAGATAACAGAAATTACACATTAGCACATAATATAGAACAATTGTATGCTGAAACGGCCACATCTCAGCATAATGCACAGCCTGTGCTGAGGCGCTGATTTTCAGCTGTAGCCGTTATATGAGGCTATACCTAAAAAACCGGCTCGACTCACGCTTAGCCGGTTCTCACAATTGGGCATTTAGCTTCGGAGTTTATACTATTATAGTACATTATGATATAAGTGCGGTAGGTTGAAAATTACAGCCGAGGCGATATTGCTAGCCCGAGCCGTAAGCGAGGGTTACAAGTAAGCAGAGGCTGTAATTGTCAAAGCGCACGTATGTCATACGACGTTTTATAACACATTTGCGAGGAAATAAAATAAAACTCCGACTATGGTAAACAAATAAAAATAACGGATTGCAAACTGTAACTACCTTTTATTGTGTAGAATAATATTTGACGAAACGTGTTGTGGATGATAAAGCATGTATAATAAATAAATAATTAAAAAGTTAAAAGGATAAAGAATGTGAATAAAATATTTGAAATAAAAACAATACAGCGTTAAGAAAAAGCGCGCGGCGCGCATCAGCATTTTTTTTAGACAAAGGCACAAAAAACAGCCAGTATCACTAATAAAGTAAATTAATATTTTTGTGTTTTGTTACAGATTAATTGGTTGTAATTTACTGTCAAAATTTATTAAATTAAATAATTATGTACATAAATATTTCTTTATTATATTTTATCTCCCAACGTTAATTTTAATCATAAAATGTTGACAACTTTTTTAACAAAAAAACTCTGCTGAGATTTTAAAAAGTACCGTTCGTTTTAAGACGGAGCATCTTGATAAGCCGTGCGTTTTACATACACTTACCGCACTTGGGCGTGATGAGATATAATACGATATTGAAATTGGTGAAATAAGACACCTTTTACGAGCAAATGTGTTATAAAAATAATAACAGCAAGAAGCATAATTTTACATACCGTTACCTAACGTAATCGTTAAAAATATTAATTATAAATTGTTGCCCCGACTTCGTTGTGTTTTCCCGGATGATAAGTAGCTACCCTATGTTCTCAAGATGTACACTATCATCCGGGAAAAGTGCCATCAAGATCGGTTCATCCGTGAAAAGGTGACAATCAAAGTCACTTTTGCATTAGTATTAGCAGGGATTACTTGCAATTTAATTTTGATATTCCATTATTTATATATATGCAAACTTTTCTGCAGCCAGTACACGAGACGGCCGGCGCGGCAAGCCCGTCGTACTAGCAGTTATTATTTACCGGCTTTATCATTTCGAAAATTTCATATTCCCCGCTCCTGGACGCTTGAGGTTTAAAAGCGTAAGCGAAGGGGGCGCACTTTTTGCCTACAAACAGCTTGTAGGGCTGCTAGGTTCAAGACTTGGATTTTATACTCAAGATCTTTAGTTCGCGTTACTTAAAAAGACATTTTCAACCAGCAGGAAGCCTCTGCAGGCTTAATTTAGTTTTCTTTTTGTAAAGGAATTCTTGAGTATAATTTTAGGAAGTTTCATTTTAGTGTCATTGCTTTATTATATATGGCGCAGATAAGCTTCTGTTAAAGGAATAGTATAGCTTTCTAACAGTGAAAGAATTTTCGGAATCCGTTCAGTAGTTACGATCCTTTTACAAACCTTACGTACCTCTATAGAGTAGAAGATTTTTTGTCTTAATATTAACATTACAGAATATCTTCTTCGCCCTCCCCCCTATATGGCAGAACAATTTTATTGTGTAGATGATACATACGAAACACCGTAATTTTTGACCTAATAATCGACGAACACAAATGCCACACCTACCCAGGTGCTCAATAAAACGATGGAGGTTCCGTACAAAGTTTTGAAGCAAGAAGTTCGAAGACATTTTACGGGAAATCAAAGCTTTCCGGAAAAGCCGCAGCCTTACTCGCTTAGTTACCAGGCGCACATACTTAACAGGGGGACAAGGGGTGTAGGAACCAAGAAATAATAACAGCGCCGCATGCAAGAGTGGCCGGACAAACGGTCATATGCGTTGTTTTGCGACTTATGTACTCCTATTAAGGCCAATGGATTTTTTTGCTTTTAAAAGTGCATTTATTAAAAAGGTTGCTGGTTATATTTATAAATACTGTGCCCCCGCTCAAATCTTGCGAAGAAAATATGACCACATCTCTACCTTCCGTTCTCAGCTTAACTGGCTACCCATCCCAAAGCGAAGACAGCTTCGGATGCTTTGCATGCTTTATTCACTTTTCAACGATCCGTTTTCTCCTAACTACTTGAAATGTAGATTCCAGCTCTTGGGCTCCTCCCACAGTCGAAGTCTTCGCAATCATCTGTTATTACATATGCCTTCTCACCGTACTGGTTTTGTGTCCAACTCTTTCACTGTGCATGCCATCAGGCTTTGGAACACCCTCCCCGTTTGCATTAGAAAATCCCAATGCAAGTTTTCTTTTAAGAGGAAAATTCGTGCGTTTTTATCAGGTCAAACATAAATTGTTTGAAAGAAAATCATCATCTTTAGATTATTTTATGTAAGTATTTTTGTTTTATGTTTGTTACGATATATAGTATGTATTAGTTTATTTTATCAACATATATATGTATTAGGATTTACGTAATATATATATATATATATATTTATATTTACCGTAATGTTATATTTAATTGATTTTTTTACTATTTGCGGCCAATTCCGCCAAATTATTTCTGCTTAGCCTGATGGTTGACTGGTAGATAATGCCTTTAGGCATTAAGTTTGCCATGTGTACATTTTCTTGGTACATGAAGTTAAATAAATAAAATCTCCACAACATTTTTTCTTATGTTTTAGTTTGGTTACTACTATCCTTCAGACATCATATATTTATTAAGCGACAAATATTGTATAGTCTTATCTGTCGAATCTATTTTTTATTACTTTAGCCATTAATACTTAGGTATACCGAGAGATTTTTTAAATGCTCTTTTTATAAAAGTACTGGTACACAAAATAAAAATGAGACTAGGGTGGCCTGGTTTTATTTTTAAACGTGTATTGTAGGTTGAGGAAAACTGCTGTAGCGAAATTCTTCCTCTATTGAAATAATATTTTTTAAAGCACGAAAGGTTTTAAAAGACCCCTAATCGAATAATTTATATTGAAGTAGAGCACTCGTAGCCTTTGCTACGTAACTCGTAGCACCGTACAAACAAACTTTCTAAGCTGTAAGCAAAGTTGTACACTGGTCAGCAAATACACTTATACATACAAGCGTCCTTAATACAAGTCGCCGGCTACCCATCAGGACCCCAGTATTTTTAATGAAAGCGGCGTCGGGCGGGCGAACTACCGTATTAATCTTACGGACGTCCTAACCTCCAAGCGCCCCTGCAAGCCTGGTAGGTGGTGCCCAAGGTTCCCCGCCGTGGGGGCGAGATTTCCCCGATTTTTCTCCATTTTCCCCGGACTTTTTCGCTGCATGCATTATGCAGGGCGGTACGGGTCGAAATTTATCGATGGCGAAATAAAACTAATGTACTGTCTGTGCCAACCTTTTCTCGAATTGTACTTGGTTTACTCGAGAAAAAAAGTAAATTGGATTAACGATCTCGAATAGAGAAATTAAACAATTAACAAAAGTAGATGTCCGGAACGGAATCAAGTGTCAATAAAAAACGTCCCGTTTAATTTCATTTCAAAAGGAAACGAGGAAATTACGAGCGAGTAAAAAATACGTCTCGATCTTCGCCGGCGAAAAAATCCTCCGAAAAGGAAGCTAGCGACCATTAGGGTATTATCGAGGAAAAAAGGGCGGAGGGGAAAAAATCAGAAAAAAATTGCTCGTAGCCACCCTTTCCTTTTCGTGAGCGTCGCTGGCACCCCCCCGGCCTTACATTAGACCCCCTGCGGCCAGGGGGCTCATGTGCGGAGGGGGCATTACATAAACGACAGGTGAATTTGGAAAATTAAAGTTGGTACACTATCAGGTTAGCCGAAGTGGCTCGGAGGATTATTACGTTTGTAGACCCGTTTGGGTCGAGGGCCGCTCTAATTGGTCGCCGGACGAAATAACACATCAGTGGGATTATGTTCACGCGTGTGCGGTGAACTGTTAAAAATTTTCTCTCTTGGACATTGCAACTAAGTTAACTGACCTACTTCATGTTACATAGCTCTCAATCCAGACTAAAAATCATTAAAAATCTTCGTCAATCTAAGTTATGGTAACCTACTGCACTTTTATATCCGTACAATATTATAAATTCGAAAGTAACTCTATCTGTTTGTCTGTTACCTTTCCACAGAGAAGTAGCTGATCTTGATCAAATTTCACAGGGAAACAGCTTCAATTTTGAAGAAGGACATAAGCCAAAATAAAGAACGCCATATTCTTAAGTTCACCTAGACGGAGTCGCTGGCAATAGCTAGTTTTTCGTAAAGCAAAAAATCATATAACGTTTTTGATTAATTTGAAGTCAGTTTTACATTAAAACTGCACTGAAACTTACCTCCTTTATAAAAGAAATCGGTTAAAAAAACGACGCGGACTGCATAATATCAAAAACGAAATACCAGGGCGTCAGAAGTGAGGAGCGTAAAAGAAATCCAAAGGGACGTTCTAACGAGAGGAGTTTCGACGGCACGCGTCAATATCAAAATAATTCATATGTGACAATAATTAAGAGGTTTCGTCCCTCCCACTGAGCCCCTAGGGGTACAGAGGGGGTACAAGGGTACCGGGAGGAGGTATACCCTCGCATGACTCGAGGTACGCGACCCGGCCCTACAACTAGTGTGGGTGTGTATTCTTTTGTGTGTTTTAGGAAACTGGCAGACATTATTAGTTAATTCTTTCGTCTGTATTTTTATAATTTAGTTTTATGATTATTGTCTTTTTATTGTATTATTAGATTAGAACTTGGTAATGTTAATCAAAGGCTATAAAGAAAAATATATCAATTGTGGGCTTTGTAGCTTCATTTATAGTAATATGGTTGTTGTAAGATCGTAATTAACATAATATATTAACTAACTCCAACATTCTTCTAACAAGATTTGAATGTAAAAATGACGAAAGACAATATTTTGTTACTATCCTTAAGCATTACAAACCCGTAGCTCCTGTAACCCAGCGTTATAAATATTTAATTCCATAAAAGTATATACCAGGCTGACATGGAACGCAAGTATTAATTTGTAAGAGTTAATAGCGGACGCACCTACGACGAGTCCGAAATGATTATTTAATAGGGGCCCCTGCCCCCGATTGCCCCCACCCTAGACCGGACGGGCCTTAGGGGGGAACCCTAGAAAAAGTTTCACCGCTACGTCTATCAAACTAAGGGACTCAACAGAAAAAACTGTGGAGTGGTACAAAATATTTTTTAATAATAAAAATACTTTTATTTTATTATTGTATTTCTTATAAGTATTATAATTTCACAGCTGGTCATTGCCAGGAAGTACTTAATTATAGGAGAAGATGGTGATGACAGTTAGTTCTTACTGCTCATCCCCGGATATCCCCCTTGACTTATAATAATATATTACACAAGAGATAGTGGTTCTATGTTTCACTTTTCCTTAAAGATCATTTTAAAAACCGCCGGGATCCTATTTGTCAGTATTGGTAACTCCTACGAAAAAAATTTCCAATGCGTTAGTCGAACGTGTTTCATTTGTTTCTCTGAATAAACGTGGTAACCAAACACGTGTCTTTTTACAGTTTTCCTTCAACTTTCTCTGCTTATAAAACAAAAGCGGCAAAGGTTACCGACTCGACACTGCAACGTGACAAAAACTTTATGCTTTACACATTTCAACGCCACCGTTGTTCCAGTGCGCGCCCGAAAGTTGCTCTCTATGAGTCTCTATGCGGTTTATTATTACAAGTTGGTACAAACGATTATGTGAATTTGAGGCACCGAATATACCTGCAGACTGGTGAACTATTCCATGTTACATGCTACTATGACAATTGTAATTAAATATACCTAAACGAGCGTACTCTACGTGGCATGGCACGTGACAACTTTTCACCGTAGCGTTTACCGTAGGTATAACGTTACGTTACGATATAGCAAAGTTTAGTGTTGTTTTAACATGCCATTATTACATATTCATAACATTATAATATTTTATATAACGCGTAGCTCTTGCGTAGCTTACTACTGCAGATTGGAGTTTATGTCGCAATTCCGAATTTTCTTGCAATATAAAAGCTTTTTATTAGTTAGCTTAGATTATTTAGAAATACGATATCTTTATGTATTTCATACTACTGCGTATATTGTCTGCCGTTGTTAGGAAGAGCGGGGTCGCCTGGCAATTTTTTTCTTTAAACTTAATAGGTTGGCCCTGCCTTTAGTATGTAGCAAATTCTTTTGTTAATTGAAACAAATATTTTTTCATTTCTGCCTTCTGAGTCAGAGGTCGCGGGTTCGATCCCCGCTCGGGACCAACATTTGTATGCATGAACATGTCTGTTGGCTCCGTGTCTGGTCGTTTAATATTTATTTAAGTATGAATAACAGTTGTTTAGTATTGGGACTAAATAACCGTGTGTGAATTGTGTCCCACAATTTATTATTATTATTTCTTTTTTCACCGTAGAACATAAGTTAGCGTTGCAGAAAATTGTATCGAATCTGGCACTGGGATAGTAATGTAAAAAGACAGGCGAAACATAGGCAGCTTTAAAAATTATGTGGGTCTATTAGTACAGTAGAATACTCCAAGCTCCAATTGTGGTCGCCTGTACTCAACGTGGGACGGAGTTTCGCGGAAAATAAAACCCAGTCGCATTTTTAAGGTTTCGCGCTGAAACGGTTAAGTATAGCGGAATTTTCTGGAATTCTATTTCTACTCGGTTTATTTATAAAATAAAAAGCAGTGATAATGAACCCTGTTGCAAGTGAGTTCGTGGAATGATGCGCGAGGTCTTATTTCGCTTCCGTGTCAGGGCTTATACCAGTTTTCCAATATGTATCACTAGGTGAAAAGTAGGTCGTTCAAAAATGTACCTAATACCTCTGCCAATGCTCTCGGATATAAAGTGCCTCCCCCGATCCCGTTTTCCCGTTTTTCCCGTAGTAAAAAATGTATATTGGACACCAAGCCGCTCAACGAAGACAGAATATTAAATAACAAACATAACCGAGTTACCAGAGCGGCATAGCCTCGAAGATACTCGTAACTACGGCGGCGGTGCGATGCTGTCAGTGCAGATTATATGGGGTTGAGTGTACCAAGGGCTCCCGCGGGCGAGCCGGGTTCACCGCGTACTTTGGACCAGGGGTCAAGAAGCAGCATGGAGGTGGTATATTGTAAATGGGGATCTAGGTACCAATTGGTCAAACTGTACCAAAATTTATACAAATAATTGAACATGGTAAAGCTTTTATCCCCGAAGGGGTGGCCAGAGGTATTATTTACTCACTTTCTAGTATAGTTTGTACTCTTCACCAGTTTATCTTTCGGATCCCTAAACGTGAAAAGTGGTGAGCCCATCGCCGTATCGGGATGCTATTACACATGCCATAAAATCAACTTTGGGAAAAGCTTTTTATTCATGTTTTCGGTGAAGAAAAACATAACCGTTGTGCTAGTGATCACTATGTACTTAAGTTTTTGATATGTTAAAATAATATAAATAAAACTCATTGGTAAATGCTTTCACCAGGATTCCAACCCAAGCCTAATAATAAGCCTTATTTGTTGTTAGGTAAATAAAATAAATAGTAAATATTACATTAGGGTGGACCTGTAATATTTACCAATACGCGTTCCGGCGATAAGGGGTCTTGATAGGCAGACGGACAACAGAGTGATCCTATAAGGGTTTCGTTTTTTCCTTTTGAAGTACGGAACCGTAAAAATTTACATGTTATTTATATTAAATAACTTCATAATCTTCACTAATATTATCAAAAGGAAGGATTTGTACAAAGAGGTTGGAAGAAAATCATTCTGAGAAACTTTTTGTTTAAACATCTTTGGATTTGTATTTTTATATTTTTGTATGTTTTTAACGAATAACCTCAAAAACTACATGAACCGATTTAAAAAATTCTTTCACCAATGGAAAGCTAGAATATCCCTGAGTAGGCTATATTTTATTCCCGTATTCCTACGGGAACTGGAACTACGCCGGTGAAACTGTGGAGAATCGCTAGTGTATAATATACTCCTAGCATGCAGTGTGAACAAGATCGGGGATCACCACTACGGTATATCTCCCTTACAAAGAGTCTTGAAAATGTAATATAATATTAAATTCAAAATTCATTTATTGCTGTAGGTAAAAAAATATTTCACTTAGAAACGTCTTAAAACAAGGCACTAAAAACTCGTCCATGAAGATTGGCTAATGTAAATGTATCATATCTTTCTGAAAGGAGAGATCGCAGACGATACGACATATCGGTGTCAAAAGATCGCGACTCAAGGGTCCTCGGTTATTCTTTTTTCGTCCTTTATAAGTGGAACCGTCCGCGTCTTTGTTTGCTTATAAATTCGTAAAGTTTTATTCAAACGATAATATATTATATTTACGTCATGTTGTGGCTTTTCGTTGTGTCAGCTTTAAAAAAGTCAAAACTAAAATATCCTTCAATTGTCTTATATACACGTAAGGCACAAACGGAACCATCGCAAAATGTCAGATACGCAAAATGACGGATTCGCAAAATGTCGGATTCGCAAAATGACGGATTCGCAAAATGTCGGATTCATCAAAAAAGTAAAGAATACTACTGTGGCGTCATCGAATTATTTTTTTCTTTTGCCATAAGTTTAAGAAAATTTTCTCTAGTTGTAAAATAGCCATTGGAATACATTTTTATCCGGTCTGGTAACAAAAAAGACGTGTGGCACTCGGGGACTGCCGCGGTAAAGCTATTGCATAGCATTTTTTATCAACAAGACTGCCGAAAACAAACGACGTTAGACAATGCACGGCCTTCAAGCCACACTTCCGTGCCCGTCGGAGTTCGGTGGGTCGGTCGGTCGGTCGGTCGGTCGGTCCGTCCGTCCGTCCGTCCGTCGGTCCGTCCGTATGTCCGTCCGTCTGTCCGTCCGTCCGTCGGTCGGTCGGTCGGTCCGTCCGTCCGTCCGTCGGTCGGTCAATCGGTCGGTCGGTCGGTCGGTCGGTCGGTCGGTCGGTCGGTCGGTCGGTCGGTCAGTCCGTCCGTTTGTCCGTCCGTCGGTCCGTCCGTCCGTCGGTCGGTCGGTCGGTCGGTCGGTCCGTCCGTCCGTCGGAAAGTCCGTCCGTCCGTCCGTCGGACCGTCCGTCCGTCCGTCCGTCCGTCCGTCGGTCCGTCGGTCCGTCGGTCAGTCGGTAGGTCGGTCGGTCGGTCGGTCGGTCGGTCGGTCGGTCGGTCGGTCCGAACGTCCGTCCGTCCGTCCGTCCATCCATCCATCCATTCATCTACTATCATAACTTGGGTTTGGATTATGCCCAATAAACAAGCCACGCCTCCGTGCCCGTCGGAGTGGGGAGCGTGAGGTTTTTTCGTTACGGAATTTCTGGATTCGGTCCCCGCGCTCAAGGCCCGCGATAGAAGCTATGCAATAGCTTAATAAATCGATATACTAGCTTACGTACCTATTGTTATCGTGCTTTACCGGCTGAGGAGTTTATAGTTTTGAGGTTAATTCTTAATTAATGAATTTACGATAGCAGTCAAGTACCCTATTGGATATATGTATGCCAATGATTGCACTTCTTTGAGGTGTTGCGTCAATTTGACTTCAAAATTAATGCTTCCTCAAGCAATCTACAAATTTCATCAAGATCGGTTCACCGGTTTAACCAGCAGACATTACCAAAGCAACGATTAGACAGAATCTTGACTAGGCATGCAGGAGTAATCTGCCTCATCGCTCGTTATTCGATTACTACTCCTGGTCGTCGCATCCTCTCGCGTCTACAGCTAGCAGAGGTCGGCCTTTAGTAATGATTTACGCACCCTTAAAACATTTATTGGTGCCTCCACCGCCTCATGTGCGCCCAGTTGATGTAACCTTTTATTTTAAGACTGCGGGTCTGTTTGCTATATCTATAGGTCCTAGAACTACATACAGTTTCCCCCAGTCTTTACAATGTCCACGAAAAACATTCAGTGTAATTTAAGAATAATAATGATTAAGAAAAGAATAAAACCTACAAACATTTTAATATAAAAGTCAGGAGGTGTAAATATAATAACGTAATGAGCACTATTTTTGTAAATTCATTCCCTAAGTCGGTTACAAGAGATGAAAGTTTGTATTGAAGTTAGTTTTTGCCTGTCCTTTGGCCATGTGGACAGTATTGTATAAAAGGTGGTTAGTTGGTTGATTTAAAAGTTACGGAAAAAATATATTTGAGATCAAATAAAAACAAAAACAGTGCGTTTTTAATTCTTGTCTGTTTCTCTCAGTTCTTACAGAAAAAATCGCTGAGATGCTCTTAGATTACTTTAGAAAGTACAACAATGTCTTAATTAATTAGTTTGATGGGCCTGTTGGCTCAGTTGGTAGTGACCCTGCCTTCTGAGTCGGAGGTCGCGGGTTCGATCCCCGCTCGGGGCCAACATTTGGGTGCATGAACATGTCTGTTTACTTCGTGTCTGGGTGTTTAATATTTATTCAAGTGTGTTTATCAGTTGTTTAGTAACCATAGTTACAGGCTCTGTCTAGTTTGGGACTAAAATAACCATCCCACAATTTTTTATTATTATAATAGCTAGTATCTTCCTTTCATCATATACTATGTAATACCAAACATATCCAATCTCCAAAATTCTTCATTCTCCATCCACGGAAATATTTGACAACAATCTCATTTCATTTGCCCACCACAAACTCCATTTGCCTACCTCCAGATTAAATGCACGATACGTTAGCCAAACATACATCAACTGAGTGTAAGGTACCCGTGCCAAGTCGGGCCGAAGCGCTAGTCGCAAATAAAACCTCAGTTAAAACCCTTGCGCCACCATGGGGTGGGTACAAACCACCCCCTGTCATTTACCCTACTTACCGTCTCTACCAGGCGAGCATAGAATGGAGAATTTTAACGGAATTAGTCGCGTTGCTCGCCGCCAGCAGGGCGCCTCGGCAAATTCAGCACACATGGAAGAGAAGGGAGCCGCCCACCTCCACACCTAGTATTAGCGCCTAGTAACCAGCGAACACGAGGTGTCTACACGCAAGCCGCAAAAACAGAATAAGGTACTACTAGCCCACCGAAAAATATTGCCAAGGATATGTGTTGTGCCACATGCCAAGTAAATAATGGACCTACTGAGCTTATTAGTTAGGCTTATTATGGTTTATCTTCACCGGTCACCTATGTGGTGTAAAAGGATTGCATACTAGCTTTGCCTCGGAATTCCGTCCCCGCTCCTAGAAAAAAATAGTCCATGTCAGTTCTCGGTCTCGGTTCTCCGAAGCTCTATGCAAATCAAATCACGTCGATTCGTTGCCAGGCGAAAGAAGAACAAACCAACAAATACACTTTTGTTTTTTATTAGTAGTAAATAAGATATTGAAACTGTTATTTTAAAGGTAGAGGTTTTGTAGATTTAATTGGAAAATAGTTTCATAGGCATAAGTAAATAAATAAAAATGAAGATGGATCTAAAACACATAATATTACATTATTGTCTGAGGCACAAAACATACGTACAGCTTAATTTAAATATGACTCTAATCACTAAAAAACTACCTACTGGCTGATATAATCTTATATGACACCAGGGCGCTATAAAATGCAGACGGACGCTATGAACTAGCAGAGGCAATAATTCGACAATCACAAAAAGAATATAAATTTATGAACTTACATTTAACACTAAAATAGTCATCATTTTGACCTACATACACGCAATAATAATCCCCTAAATGACCGAATAGGTACGTCATACAAATTCGCATTTGAAATAGAACAACAACCAAATGTCTAAGCTAACACTTCGATCTACAATGAATTTACAACCATAAAATCAACCCCACAAGTATTAAAATCCCATAAACACATATGGTTCGCACGTCATTCCGCGCTGACAGGTTTAACCCTGCGAGCGCCGAGGGGTCGAGAAGACCCTCGTGTTATTTAAACTCTGAATCGATCTGGGGGACGAAACTTAATTATGCCACGTTCAAGGTCACGTGATGCATACACGGTAACTGACAGCCTAACAATTAATTCTGAAGGGGGCTACGAAGGAAGTTGAGATAACTCAATGAAATATAATTGCTATCTTGAAGGGGCAATCATTTTGCACAATGATTACGCTCTTAGTTATTGAATGTTTAACTAAAATTTCAAGTGGTCGCCAATACGGCTATGGTTATTGTTATAAAATATACCATGTGCTTCTTAGTAAGTAAAACAGTACATAGCAAGTAGCATAATATGCTACTGTGTAATATTATTACAAAAAACGTTTTTTTTATAGTATACCAGTTCTATTTTTTGTGATTGACTCGTTCACTTTGTTTTAGTAGAGTACCTATTCAAACCCACGGTATAATAAATGCAGCTATCGTGTCTAAAATTAATATATACTCGAAACCCAAAACTAAACCTTCCAATAATACGATAAATTACGCAGAATTCGGAAACCCATACCTACGTTAGGAAACCTAACCTTTTATTGTCATGACATGTTCCATCACATTCATTTTTCCAAACACCAACAAAAACAAACAAACACCATCCAACTTTCTGAGAATTCCGAATATGATGCGTAGCGGTAACAATGGATCGCATCAAACATTCTGATTCACAATAACTGGTTTGAACTAAACAAACTTCTAATCTCTGACATCAAAGCGGTCGCACGGGCCGCAAGTGGCCGGCGAATAAAATAGGCTGTTGTGTTATTAACAGCCATAGCCATGGAGAAAAGGGGGGTAGGGTGCGTGTGGTACGCGCCCTGGATGCGGTAACTTTCGGCCGCGGCACAGATCCCATACAGGTTTAACAAGAGGTCCTTGTTGGCCAAATTTCGTAAGGACGGTTCAGTGGTTTTGTGAAAACGTAACATATAAACGTATAGATATAATAAATAAGTAATGTTGGTATGGAAGAATGTACCCCGATTTATATTTCACTGAAACGTGCTACAGAATATTTCTGGTCTCTTCAAAATAACTTAGACAAACGTTCATCTAGGAAATACCTCGTCTTACTAGCACATGTAACAAAAAAATGTTTTAGCCAAACTAATCCACAAAAAGGTACAAGAACCTAATTAAGCTTTACGAGCACATTACACGCTCGCTATCAGCGTACATAAAACTAATCTAGCCGCTCTATATCTCTGTGCCAAGTGCCCGAGAAAAGGGGGGAGGGTCGAATATCCCGCAAGGGGGCCGGCAATGGACTGAAGGAGCCAATCAATCTTACAAGTCGCAGTGCGTTGGGCCCCCGGCGAGGGTGTAAGGCACTTTTGGGGGTCGCAGGGACCGTACCCTCTTATGGACGCGCTCTCACTGACCCGTCGGGACGCTTCACGGGGAAAAGGTCGCACGTAAACTTTTTGTTGGTATTTTCGTGTGGCGTTAAGTTTTTTAGTGGAGGAAGACGGTGAATAATGTAATTGGCGAGAAGTTTGTAAGTAGTTGAGTAAAAGTCGATGGTCATAGAGGAGAGCGCATTTTTGTTGATATAGAAATGGGTACCTACATCGATCAGATCGGCGATGTATTGAAGAAAGTCTTATAAAAAAGTACCCGAAAAGGTTCTTAGACGGTCTATGGTATCTGCCTGCACACTTGGGAAAACGCCTGAAAGTTTGTAAAAATATAACTTTTTTGTATAATCTACAAAAAATCTATTTTATTTATTTTATTTTATTATTTAGTATTGTTGTTTTTTATAACTCCTCTTAAGATATTTCTTGCAACGGTTTGCATCATGTGAAAGGTAAACGATCTTGCTATTGCCTATTGGCCTCACGATACAGGCTCGGCCTAGTGTGGGCACCGCTGTATTACCCTAAGTTGTTAAACTGTGGCTATTAAATAAACACTATTATTATTATTTCCTACAAACCAAACTGTCAACGATATGAAACCTCCACCCTAAACCGACAGTCAATTACATTTTTATCTGCCAAAACCAACATGGTTGATTAAAACTAAATTCAGCCCATTCCAAACACGATTATCCCTCAACCCCCAAGAAACGTCCACAAAGCAGACTGTGCGATCACAAAAAACTGTCATCAGAAAGTGTACTTGCCCACTTCTCCGGCGGGCATCGTTTTTGTGTCTTGTCTAATACCGTGACGCCCCCTCGGGCTGATGAAGCCCCGTGCCTCCTCCCACCCCACCCGGTCGCCCCAAGCGAGAAAAATGAGTTAGAAAAGATGCGGCGCCCGATTATGGCGTGACGCTGAGGTCCCTTTGTGCGGGGCATTCGTCTGAATCAATCGGGGTCGAGCGCCGCCGCGAGCGCTACAGGGTTGCGTGTCAGGTAATGTAACAGCTATATTATATTCCTGTGAGCCTGGTAATTTCGGCGAGGCTTAAATTAGATAAAAATATATAAGAACCTCGTGTCACTGTATTCGTACACGCTAATCTCCGAAACCGCTCTACGGATTAGTCTCTTCCTACATCTCCCATTCCCACGGGACAATATAAAAAATGTTCCGAGTTCAAACTCCACGCGAACGTAGTCGCGGGCATCACCTAGTAAGAAATTAAATGTTAAATAAATTTGCTCAATTTCAGATTCAGATTAACGACTACTAGCCCTTTGTATAATCACTGTGTTTGGTCTTGTAAGTACTTAGAGTTTTAATTTTCTAATATTCTATACTAATAAACTAGCAAAGTATGTATGTAGACATACTAGCAAGTGGCCAGCTTTATCCGCGGTTTTTTTTTCTTTTCAGTAAGAATTTTTAACAATGTAGAGAACCTACACTGTTTGGAATCTAGCTACCCAATTTCAAAATTCAAGGGTTATTTCAACATTTAGGTATACATACTCGTAGTATATAAGATTTCGATATGATTGAGTCAGACAGTGATAAAGATTTGATCTCGTGAAACTAGCTCAAACGATTTCGCTGAATATACAGTGCGGGGGATTTTCAAGTGCTAAAAATCGATCTAGCTAGGCAGTTAGTTCTCAAATCTGGGAAAAATCGCTTTCTGCGAGCGAAGCTTGGTCTCGCAGACATTACAAGTATAACTAGAAGGTATACATACAGCATACGCTAAGGATTAGGAAATAGAGTAGTTAATATAATAACGCGTCTAGAAACACCCACTTTTCACTAATATACTTATACATATATTTTAGACACCTACAACGGACAGGTTGTAGGTGTCTAAAATGTCGCTGGACCGGGGTGCTATTACATATGCCTCAGAATCATTTCTAGGACTTGCTGGTTTCCACACCATGTTTTCCTTCACTGATAAATATGTAAATATTTTTTTAAAATCTCATTGATACGTCAAAAAGAATACCAGGGTGCGAACCCGGGCCTTTATACCTAAATGAGAAGCTCATTTCCTTTAGAGCTTGATAGCTCTCTCTGCGCTGCGATAAATCTCTAAAAGCTAAAACATGAAACAAAGTTGGCGATCCTCTGTACTAAACATCATATAATTCCACATTTCGTATGTTTGATCGAATAAAGAGTTGAAATCATAACGGGGGCTCAAAGGACCTCAAAGGCGCGCCTGTGGACTCGACAGAACACCGCAGGTTTTCGGTTTAGTTGTACAAAGTTGAGTCGATGAGACCACTCGCTATCCAGCTAAAAGTATGCATCATATATTTTTTTCAAACATTTAATATTGGTGCAGTTTTAGGTTATAATCGGTGTTATACTTGGAGATAATAATTAATTTATAGGTAAGTACTCTGATATCGACATAACGCATTTTATTCTGAAAACGTAAAACCTAACTAAGACTATTATAAATACTTATAGGTGTTTACTGCATTCTTGCGATTTTCTTTTGTCTGTAGTGAAGGGTTGATGGTTTTCTGAAAAAATGTGTCATGTGGATCGGTTCATGAGTAAGAGTATAACAAAAAATATATATGAAATCGCATTATTGTTATTAAAATCTATCTTACCTTTTTCCGCGAAGCTTCCCTCTCCCTGCGCTCTTCCTGATAAGTGATGCCCTGCAGCTTCAGGTACGCAGTAGTAATAGGTATGCTGTAGTCTACATCCTCCCCGAAGTGTCCCCCCTCCGGCCTCCACGGCTTCGGAAGGTTTCCAAAAGAGTTCGAATACTCCAAGCTGGAAGGCAATAGCTTCTTTCTTGGGGACCGCGACTTCGGCGGGTCTTTTGACGTCAAATTAGCAACGTCCAAAGGATTGTATTTCTTCCCCTTAGTTTCAGTCTTGTTTTCTGTAACTCCTGCGCTTTCTGGTACCTTAGTATTTTCTTTTTCTGAATCCTCTTTTTTGCTGTCTTTCTGGACAGGAGTTGGGCTATCAGACCTGACATCTTCCACGTCTATCAGGCTATTGTCGTCCTTGTCTATCTCAGGGTCCGTTCTAACTGGCTCTTCTTCACTGGACGCGGGTTCGACAGGAGAACTTCTGTTGTAGGGTGTGGCTTCAAATCTGTTTACTTTCTTTGAGGTTAGTTCTATGTAGGTCGGTTCGGGGTCCTCTGCGTCAGCAGCTTTGGGGCTCTCAACCTTTTTAAGTGGCTGAAGATCTGTGTAGTCGAACTTCGCTTCGTATGGGAAGTTCGAATGCGCTGCGTCGATTTCTGACTCCCAGTTTCTGGTGTAGTCAGTGGTACAGTGAGGTAGGAAGGGTAGGTAGGTGGGGTGGCGCGTTGGGGAGGGGGAGGGAGTGGGCAGAGGGGGTGGCGAGGCACTGCGCGGGCGCCGCGCGCACTCGGCGCATCCGGTCAGGAAACGCGTGACCGCCTCCCGGGGCAGGAACGCGTAGGTCTCCGTAATCTGTTGGAGAAAACGTTTTTGGGCTACATAAGTGGGTATTTACTGAATTAACTGTAGATAAATTTAAAGATTAGATAGACAATCAACAAGCGAATGTTTGAGCTATAATTTCTGAATTCGTGCAATGGATTGAAGAAGGCTTGAGTTGCGTTTAAAAGTTAAACTGTGCCTATACTATACCTTGAATTAAGTGTCAATCGATTCGTCATTAATGTTCAGCGTAGGTATTCACGGAGACTCGATACCGTTTCCGTTCGATTCAGATCGGGTGAAAAATTTTTCGATGTCGAATCTATCGACTTCGGAAACTTTGTTCTAGGCGTTTCTGACAGCCGCGGAAAATTTTCCGAATCCTTATGTCACATAATAATATGACATTAGTTTTCAATACCAACATCAGCCCATCTCGAAAGTGTTCGACAGATTTTCCGATATCGAATATCGAAGCTCCCTGAATACGCCTACAGGTATGTCAATGGTTTTCGTAGTCGGATCTTTACTAAATATTGTATTCAATATTTTATGCACTTGTATTTTTTATTATATTTTGACTTACAGCGCCAACTATCCTCAGGTAACTATAACGAATACATTTCTCTAGTAATTGTAAGGTAAAGAAGATGGCGCAAAACTCACTTGACTGGTGGGTAAAACAAAAAATATAATTTATTTGAATTATAATTAATATTGATAAATTTATGTACTACATTTTTACTTACTGTTCTATATGTTCTTTTTTGGCCCGCATGCTTGCCTGGTCGACCTTCGAGTTCTACGTGAACAGTGTAGATGATGTCGAAGAAATTTTCTACAATTGCCACCTTTCTGTACACGGGTTCCTGATTAGGTGCATTCTGAAACAAAAAACAAAACATTATTTAATAACGAGGAAACGCGTATTCGTGACACTATACACCAGGGCTTGAATAACCGAAAAAATTTAGGTTAAAACGGTTAGGGGTATGACGTCATACCTTTATATTGCGATATCTTAAAATAACGGTACCGCTTTTTTCTGGTAGTGCAAAATAACGATACTGCTATTTTCTGGTAGTGCAAAATAACGATACCATTATTTTTTTACGATACTTAAATTTTTAAATAAAGGTTTTCTTTAGGTATAGGTACCACGCCGAACGCCGGGGCACCGCGCGCCGGCTTGACCTAGAATTCGAGTTGAGCGACATGTTATTAAAAGCTTTTATTTAACTTGCAATGTATGTATGTATGTAACTATGTATGTTCGGGTGGAATCTTGCAACTCAATTTTGAAGCAAATATCTTCAACCGATTGAGCTGAAATTTGGTATACTTATGTTAGTTCGGTGACAATGCAATATTGTGGCACCACCGAGCTGATCTGATGATGGAGCTGGAAGATGGCCATAGGAACTCGGTAATTAAACGACACAACCCCATCGAGTTTGGGCTCGTTTGATTCATCTTGACGAGTACTTTGGTACTTGATGGTAACCAGGGTCTGATGATGGAGCTGGAAGATGGCTATAGGAGGAACTCAGTAATTAAACGTCATATTTCCATCGAGTTTGGGCTCGTTTGAGTTGTCTTGACGAGTAATTTAGTACTAATTTGGTTTAAGATAATAACCAGGGTCTGATGATGAAGCTGGAAGATGGCCATAGGAACTCGGTAACTAAATGACAGAATCCCATCGAATTTGGGCTCGTATGATTCGTCTTGACGAGTTCTTTGGTACTAGATGGTAACCAGGGTCTGATGATGGAGATGGAAGATGGCAATAGGAACTCAGTAATTAAACGACATATTTCCATCGAGTTTGGGCTCGTTTGAGTTGTCTTGACGAGTAATTTGGTACTAGATAGTAACCAGGGTCTGATGATGAAGCTGGAAGATAGCCATAGGAACTCGGTAACTAAACGACAGAATCCCATCAAATTTGGGCTCGTATGATTCGTCTTGATTTTGATTTTAGATGGATAAGTATAAGAATGGCTAACAACTACAACTAACAACTACAACTAACAACTACAACCAACAACTACAACTAACAACTACCACTAACAATTACATCTAACAACTACCACTAACAACTACAACTCACAACTAACAACCTACAACTAACAACTATCAACTACAACTAACAACTACAACTAACAACTACGACTAACAACTACGACTAACAACTACGACTAACAACTACGACTATAAACTACGACTAACAACTACGACTAACAACTACGACCAACAACTACAACTAACAACTACGACTAACAACGACGACCACGACTAACGACTACGACTAACGACTACGACTAACAACTACGACTAACAACTACGACTAACAACTACGACCAACAACTACAACCAACAACTACAACCAACGACTACGACTAACGACTACGACTAACGACTACGACTAACGACCACGACTAACGACCACGACTAACAACTACGACTAACAACGACGACTAACGACTACGACTAACGACTACGACTAACAAATACGACCAACAACTACCACTAACAACTACAACTCACAACTACAACTAACAACCTACAACTAACAACTATCAACTACAACTAACGACGACGACTAACAACTACGACCAACGACTACGACTAACGACTACGACTAACAACGACGACTAACAACGACGACTAACAACTACGACACTACGACTAACGACTACGACTAACAACTACGACCAACAACTACGACCAACAACTACGACCAACAACTACGACCAACAACTACGACCAACAACTACGAACAACAACTACGACCAACCACTACGACCAACAACTACGACCAACAAATACGACCACGACTAACGACTACGACTAACGACTACGACTAACAACGACGACTAACAACTACGACACCACGACCAACGACTACGAGTACTACGACCAACAACTACGACCAACAAATACGACCACGACTAACGACTACGACTAACGACCACGACTAACGACCACGACTAACGACTACGACCAACAACTACCTCTAACAACTACAACTCACAACTACAACTAACAACCTACAACTAACAACTATCAACTACAACTAACGACGACGACTAACAACCACGACTAACGACCACGACTAACGACTACGACCACGACTTATGACTACGACCAACGACTACGACCAACGACTACGACCAATGACTAACGACCACGACTAACAACTACGACTAACAACGACGACTAACGACTAACAACGACGACTAACGACTACGACTAACGACTATGACTAACAACTACGACCAACAACTACCACTAACAACTACAACTCACAACTACAACTAACAACCTACAACTACCAACTATCAACTACAACTAACGACGACGACTAACAACTACGACCAACGACTACGACTAAGACTAACAACGACGACTAACAATGAAGACTAACAACTACGACCAACAACTACGACCAACAACTACGACCAACGACTACGACCAACGACTACGACCGACGACTACGACCAACGACTACGACTAACAACTACGACCAACAACTACGACCAATGACTACGACCAACGACTACGACCGACGACTACGACTAACGACTACGACTACGACCAACGACTACGAGTACTACGACCAACAACTACGACCAACGACTACGACCAACGACTATGACCAACAACTACGACCAACGACTACGACCAACGACTACGACCAACGACTACGATAAACGACTACGACCAACGAATACGACCAACGACTACGACCAACGACTACGACCAACAACTACGACCAACAACTACGACCAACAACTACGACCAACGACTACGACTAACGACTACGAGTACTACGACCAACAACTACGACCAACAAATACGACCACGACTAACGACTACGACTACGACCAACGACTACGACTACGACTAACGACTACAAGTACTACGACCAACAACTACGACCAACAAATACGACCACGACTAACAACTACGACCAACGACTACGACCGATGACTACGACCAACGACTACGACTAACAACTACGAATAACAACTACGACTAACAACTACAACCACAACAACGACAACTACTACAACTACAACAACTACTACAACTTACAACTACTACAACTAACAACTACTACAACTAGCAACTACTACAACTAACAACTACTACAACTAACAACTACTACAACTAACAACTACTACAACTAACAACTACTACAACTAACAACTACTACGACTACTACTACTATAACTACTACAAATAATACTACTACTACAACAAGAACTAACAACAACTAACAACAACAATAATTAATATACAATAATATAGCTTGGGCCTGAAATAAAAGTTATTTGATTTTATTTTTGATTATTAACTTAACTCCTACAAACTACAAACAAACTAAAAAGAGTAGTGATAGCCTGATGAAGATGATTACAATCAGTAAGGCTCGGGTTCAAATCCTAACATGTATCAACGAGTTTTTCAAAAAATTACGTACATTTTCATCACTATCTCGACAGTGAAGGAAAATATTTCCTATTGCCATCTCCCAGCTCCATCGTCAGACCCTGGTTACTGGTTACCATCTAACACCAAAGTACTCGTCAAGACAAATCAAACGAGCCCAAACTCGATGGGGTTGTGTCGTTTAATTACTTTAAGAGGAGTCATTGAGAAGTTGCGATATCCACCTCCTGGCTCCATCGTCAGATCAGCTCGGTGATACCATAAATATTGCATTGTCACCGAAATTACATAAGTATACCAAATTTCAGCTCAATTGGTTGAAGATATCTGCTTCAAAATTGAGTTACATGATTATTCGCGAACACACATAAAAATATATAGGTAGGTATATATACGGACGAATTGAGAAACCTCCACCTTTTGAAATCTGTTAAAAATACAATAAAATGAATATTTAGGGGGACTCCCATACATCAAACGTGATTTTTTGCCGCTTTTATAGATAATGAATAAGTTCGACTCGCACTTGGCCGTTTTTACGTTTTCTCCCCATTAGTGCAATCTATGTCTATGTATTTAACAGTCGATAAAACTTTGCTAAAATAACGTACTTTTATATAGGTACCTAGAATAGATGAGTTATAATATAAGCGTCACGTCACCAGTCACCACAAAACACAATAATGCAATATGCAAGAAATGAGATTTCATGCGGCAAGCGCCCGTGCCTCGACCGAGCGGTTTGGCAACGTCGCGCTGAAGTCTCACTCGTTCGCGTTTTTTCGGTACCGAAAATGATTTCGATGAGGTACTAGTAAAAAACGGTACCTGTACCGCAATTCTTACCTTTTTGGCTCTACCTTTAAATCAAAACGGTACCGTAATTTTATACCGCTAGCTTAACCCTTAACCTTAACCGCTTTCAAGCCCTGCTATACACCAATATTTTAGAGTATTCTACAACACGCCATCTAGCTTTTTGATTCGAAAGTACCAAGTCCAATAGTGTACTTTTAAGGTCAACAGAATATAAACGGACTCTCTCTGCTCTGATGGGCTAGTTCCGCTATTCGACGCTAGGTGGCAGCGTCATTATTTACTTCTGTTTCAATATAGATGTCGCTACTTTCTACTAATAGCTGGTATTCGATGTATTTTTGTGCTGGAATTGTAATAACCACTCTAAAGAGTAAAAAAAACCGACTTCAATCTTCAACTTATATGGTTTTCTCATAGATGCCGTTGTCAGAACTAGACTAAATTAAAATGGGACCAATCTGGAACCACCAGCTTTCAAATAAAAAAAGAATCATCCAAATCGGTTCACCCAGTCCAAAGTTCTGAGGTAACAAACATAAAAAAAAAAAAAAAAAACATACAGTCGAATTGATAACCTCCTCCTTTTTTTGAAGTCGGTTAAAAAATACATATCCCGTAAAGTTCTTTAGGTACTAAAAATACATTTGAGCAGATAGCAACGAATTTACCAAACTACAACCATTAAATCAGGTATTAAGTTGACCCTCTAAGGTAAAAGTAGGAAATGAAATGAGCATTCGCACAAAATCTCGACCGGACGACGCAGCCACTTCGCAACGGAATCCGTAATTACGGTCCGAGTATTACCGGACCGCCCGGACCGTCCGGCTAATTATGGGGGCCCCGGGCCGGCTAATTGCTGTCCGCGGGTAATTAATAGCACTAATTGCGTGATCCGAGGATTACAGTTCTGTTCTGCTCATAACACTGAGGGCTGAAGAATCAAAGGGTTGTTATTTTGCAGCGATAATGTTACGATTCATTCTGTAATTAAGAACTTGCTATTTTAGACTGGAATTTTGGAGTAGGCAATTAGTGATCGTGCATCTGAGTTGGCAAATGTTTTAAAATAGCTACGTAACTATCGTTAGTTTAATTTTACCGCTGTTTGTGCTCAAAAAAGTACTAAGGTACTAATAGAATATCAGGGTGTCTAAAAATTTTAACAGTCCTTTTGCTTTCTTAAAATAGGGTATTTTATTGCTTAGTCAAATGGGTTACCTTTTTGAGCTGTCAAAACGAAAAGTTACTAGGTACTACTAAATGTACTGAGTAGGTGCCTACTTACTTTGTGACGTCATAATTTTTAGTCTTTGTAGTAGTCAATTGCATTACTTTTTTATTGTTTTATTATTTAAAAATTTGTTAAAATTGCAAAATTTAAAAATCCAAATGCATTTTAGAGGGATTTTGGAATAAGCTTTTTATATAATGATTACTCGCAATTTAATTTCGATGCCGTGAAATACCCTAGTGGCAAAACAACTTTGATTTGGGATGGTTTTTTTTTCAACTTAATGGAAACGACACAGACCTGAATCTCTCTTGAAATCGATTGCTAGTCTTTCTATGGACTAACGTAACAAAACAAAATCTAAAAGCTAGGTACTTTAATTTAATCTTGATTTTTTAAAATTAAACGAAATAGACTGTTATAATAAATCCCCTTATGGGATACAATACACCCACATTAGGGTTGTGTCCTACCTAGTCAAATCAGTTACTTTTTACGATCTGTCAAAACGAAATTTTATTATGGAAAACGTACTGAAATAGCAAACCGTGACGTCATAGTTTGTAGTACTCAATTGCAGCACTTTTTTTGATTGTTTTATTATTTATAAATTTGCTATAATTGTAAATTGAAAATCGAAATACATATTTTGAGGTGTTTTGGGATAATCTTTTTAATGTATGACTACTCGCAATTTAATTTCGATGCTGTCAACTACCCATTTATATTAGCGAACGAATGGTGACTGACACGAATGCACAACTCGTTTCTGTGATGATAATTTTTAAATCGAATTTCGATATTCGACCTTCGGCCTCCCCACAGCACTCAACGACCGGTAGCGTCAACACGCGCCGAAACAGAGGCATCAAAGATCCTTATCCAGAGCGTGTGGTTCCAAAGTGGCTCGGGGCGCGGGCGCTCTAATGGCGTCGGCAATTACAACGCGGGCGCCGCCATCCGCCGCCATTCCGCGCTCGCCCGCGCCAATTAGTGCGCTAGTGACGTGCTCCGGGGTTCCAATTCAGTGATGGTTAGGCCGAATTTTAGTTTAACTAAGTTTCGATACGTTGGTGGGTACGAAATAAGTTTTATAACGTAATGAGGATTAGAGATGTATAAAAGTTGCTGATTTTAAAACAGAGGCAGTCGAGTAGTTTACGTTCGTCCTCCGTTGTATAATTAATTACGTACATAACAATAGGTTGTCTTGTGTTGCAAATGAAATAAATATCATACAAAACGCGTTTTTAAACTGAGAAAAAATACATTTACATACTCATGAATCACGTAGTATACAAAAATAAGAAAATAGTCGCTGAATACTAGAACCTCGTTAGTAAGCCTTAAATCTTAAGTAGGTATCGTTCCGAAAGCAAAAAAAAAACATTACAATAAGTGACAGATATTTTTACATAAATTTTACGAACGTTGGAGTGTTCACCGTAAGAAGCGTAGTTTTTTGCAGTCAGCAGCCCAAAACTCAGAACTCCGAATTCGGAAAATAGTGGCAACACTACCGCCGCCTTTCCCGCGCCACCCGTTCCGAGAAGCGCCGCGCCGCCAGTTCCTTCGCTAAATAAAAATAAATTGTGCGAAATATCGCCCGCTGCTCGAAATTCGCCTTCGCGTTAAGGTGTCTCCAGACGCGAATTAAGGGTCGTAGCTGTCATTACTTTCAACTCCACGTTCGCTTTAGATTTTAATAAAAAAGGCTTAGAAATTTTGCTTTTGCGCTCTTCTCGTGTATTTGGCTAATGATAATGGATGCAGAAGTTAGGGAAACATTCATTTAGAAATTTTGAGTTTGACTATAGTTTGATTGATATTATACTAATAAATATCTAAGCTACACATATTTATTGGATGCATAATAATACCTAATGACTAAAATCACGATAATTATACTCATACGCCTAGATGCATACATTGTACCTAAATATCGACCGATCGATATATAGGTAAGTTGGTATTCATCGAATATTCCCCTCCATAACGATGATTGTTGGAGAAGGGTATAGAATCGACATAAGCACTACTCCCTTCGGGTGCCTGCCGGGTCTGACAGACCTGCCTAAACTAGAATTATAAAATGAATAAATTCAACTTCCTAAATTCGACTATTATGACGTTGGCAGGTCTGTCAATAGGTACAGTTAGTAATTACCTGTCTTCTTCCGAAAATCATTAATTCGAATATTTTATTATTACTCTTATTTGGGGCACGTAAGCCATGCGCCATTACGAACATCATTATTTCGAAATTTATTACTTCGAAATCGATGATCGACTTCACATATCACTTCGCAACACTATTTTGAATTACAACCCTTAACGACGTCCTACCTACGGCCCCACTATAAATAAAGTTTTCGCAACCGATCAATACCGCGATAAGCAGCATGAAACAGCAAGCTGGCCAATTACCCCGATAGCGTCGGCAACAGGTGGGGACAGGAGCCCACCTGCGCCCCACCGGGACATGTGTAAGGAATGGTACTGGGGAAACAGGCGGAGAGTAATAAAAGAATACGTTACTTCACTATAACGACGTGTTAATATCAGTTCGAGATCGCCCATTTGCTTTGTCAAATGTCAATCTCTTATCATATTTAGGATCGCCATAGGATCTGGCAGAATACTGCTACCAGTCGGCCGTTATTATCGTCACAATACTAAAAACACGCTTGAGTGTACAAGGCACTGAAAAGATTTAAAGCATCGCATTCATTCATTATGATTCGGGTAAAAATCTGATATCTTAGGAATTATATTGAGCCAGATAATAAATAAATAATATTTATTCAGATATCTAATAAAATAAATTTATTATAGAATTGTATATCCAGTGACGCCACAGGATCTATCACGATGTATTCACTCAAAGCGGGTCTAAAAAGATGACGTCACTTGTTAACGTTACTGTCTGAAAAGAATCAGCAATCTAATTGTTTCCGTATGTGTATTTAAATATTTTTAACTTTTCAGTGCAATTGGTCGAGGTTTCAGGTGAACAGATACACATTTTTTATAGATAGTATAACAGTATAATAAATAGTAAACTGTACCAGAGGGCTCTCCGTTTCTCTGTCAAAGAATCAGCCTAGCTATCCAGCGAAGGAAGGCGGCCCGTCTTCTGGGCACTGTCCTATATGGTTCGTCTTCATAGAACCTTTTTATTGTTATTTTATATAAAATATTTTTTCCTTGTAAATAAATGCTTAAGTATTTTAAAAACTATTACTTAACAATAGATTCGACGATGTGTAATTCCAACTATGTACTTCTAAACTAGGCCCAGCCAATGCCTTGGGACAAAAATCCATAGACGTGTCAGGAAAGTTCCCAGAGCTTCCCAGACATAGAAGGGGGCATAACCGGACGCGGGTGGGGGAGCAAACGGAGGGGACTTCCGCCGGATATACCCGGATGTCAGAAGTCGACGGGCTCAAAGCCGCAAGGTTGCAGGCCTTTCTGTTTCAATGGGCTTCACTGAGGGAAATATTCGTTAGAATCATGTAGTCTTAGTAGTGCAGTACTTTTAACTTGGACTTTTGACCGATAGCTGTAAAAATGGAACTAAGGTACGTAACTTTATAACTACTTTCGATATTGATGAAATCTGACAGAGACTTACAGATACGCAAGCGAAATGCAAAGAAAGCCTTCTGGGTGTTTTTCCGCACGGTTTTACTGCCTACCCGTTTGGGGACAAGAGAGAGAGAGAGAGAGTGTTTTTTTATTATTATTGTATAATAATAATAAAAAACACTCTCTTGTTCATCAGAATAACACATAGGCTATATTTTATCCCCGTACTCCCACGGCATCAGGAACTACGCGGGTGAAACCGCGGGGCGCTGCTAGTATACACTAGCCGTGCCGTGGGAGTACGGGGATAAAAATATAGCCTATCGTCACATGAGTAAAGAAACGGAACAGAGACAAAGCTTCATACAACCGCGCTGTCGTAGGTACACTACTACAAGCATGCAATGCTTGTGTGCGTTTCTACTAGCGCTGCGTCACATACGCGCCGCAACTGGATAAAACCGGCTCGGTCAGTAGAAATGCCGAGGGCCGCGCAATGGTTGCCGTATTTGTTTCGCGCTCCTGCTTAGTGAGAAATGGTTATTTTAAATTGTTTATGGTAGAATAAAGTATTAAACT
Organism: Ethmia dodecea; assembly: GCA_963855545.1. Taxonomy (NCBI): domain Eukaryota; kingdom Metazoa; phylum Arthropoda; class Insecta; order Lepidoptera; family Depressariidae; genus Ethmia; species Ethmia dodecea. The sequence goes on along the minus strand of OY979458.1, from coordinate 9,105,683 downwards.
AAAAAGTCAAGAAAGTGTAAATAATTAGATTCGGAGGTGTAAAATGGTTACCTACTGTACAGTTTGCATGAATGTCTCGAAAATCACATATGTGACGAAATAAAATTGTTTGTTAATAGACCTGAACAACTTATAAATATGGGCAAAGATTCTTTAATTACTCATTACAAAGAACTCGACGTAAACATTGTAAATATTGGTACCTAATGATATTCTGAATCGAGTGTAAGATTGTAAAAATATTATGCCATGTGGAAGCGTCCTTAATGATTATTTGAAAAAACTTTATATCCATTAGATTTAGAATTCATCATTAGATTAAAAGATTTAATAATTTATTAAAAATAAAAAGTTATAAAAAAATATTTAGAGTAGGTAATTTGTAAATAATCTAATGTACAAATAAAAGTCTAATAAACGTTTTGTTTATTTTATTCTCCTTTGCCAACCCTACTAAAATAGGTAAGAATTTTGCACGCTCCTTAGAAGCTTTGTCTCTGTTCCGTTTCTTTACTCATGTGCTATCGTCGCCTTAGAGTGAAAACCTCGTATAAGAAAAAGAGCAACTTTACAGGAGGAAGAAAAAACCGCGCCCTGAATTTTTTTGTTACCAAAGCTTATTGGATTATACCTGTTTTAGTATGTAATTATACTACTTTTTTTAATAATAGAGTGATATGTTACACATTATTAGCCTAAACATGTTGAATGTCACTTACGAGGTTTTCTAACAAAAAACTCACTATTTGGACTTCAGTTACAAGTTAATCAATGAAACCGGGTAAAATAAAAATAGTTATTTACATTAAAATACATATAATTTTAAATAAAATTATATTTGTGATTACAAATTCTTCTTGTTTTAGGAAAATTCTTAGTAAAAAAAGTTTAAAGTAGTCAAAAAATTTATAAAAAGTCGAATAACTATAAATTGTAAGATGCTGAACCATCTTGACCTTTCGTTGAGCGCCTGGCTTCACATAAATTTTGGTTTGGATTGCTGACTATTGCCATCCTTCGACACAACTCAGAAAGCAAAAGCAGTCTCTGATATTTTTGATTTTTTCTAACATACAGCAGCGCTTACGAATTTTGCCGTCATTTGTATTTTAAAAGAAAATTTTGTACTCTCTGCATGCCTTTTTAAATATTTTATGCTGGTTATAAAAAAAGTAAGTAAGTAATTAAGGGCTTTTGGATGCGGACCTTCTAAATTGTGTAGGTACGAATGAATGATGAAATGAAAAATGAATAAAAATTACATGACCTTGCGTGGCTAAATATCTGAATCTCATTCTCTTTCATAAAGTTATTAAGAATAATTAGACGTTCTTTCGTGTTTTTGCGCCCTTTTCTCCACTCTAATCCAAAATCTCCTAATTAGGTTCAATATAACTTCGAGAAAACCTCGTAGGTAGTCATGTTTGATAATTTTCTGAGTCTTTATCAACAAATATTTAATCATTAATACCTCGTAACCACACATACGTGGTTTATTTTCCAGCTATTTTGTGTAAAAAAAAAATCCTCGTAAGTGAGTTTGCGAGGTTTTCAAACAAGAGATAAATTGTACGAGTTTTTCTATCAAACGAGAAACAAAAATTGCAATAACTTCTGAAATATTAATTAATACAATTTACCAAATTATTTATAACATCAAAAGCACTTATTTCCTTCAGAAAATAGTATAACTATACTGAAAAAACGACTTTAAACTATTGAATTCGCAGCCACGCATGCACTTTCTTACGAGGTTTTCACAGCAGACTGACATACGAGTGCTTTTACGAGGTTCTCATTATAGGTCAAAGATGGTGCACCATGTCTATGATGTTTACTCGAGTAAAACTAGAACGTCCGTTACGAGGTTTTCTTTCCAAATATGTAATAAAAAAAAACCATGAAATTTCAAATACGAGGTTTTCACTCTAAGGCGACGCTATCTGTTATTCTGATGTACTTATAAGCTGTATACCTGTAAAGTTTCATCAAAATCCGTTTAGTAGTTTTTCCGTAAAAGAGGAACGAACATCCATACATCCATCCATACAAACTTTCGCGTTTATAATATTAGTAGGATGATCGTCAATTTCGCATAATTACTTTTTCTCCCTAAAATAATAAAAACATGAGACCCACCGAGTTTAGGTCTCATGTTAACTCTCTGAAAACTGAAAAACTTTCCAGCTTCTGTAAAGTTAGGTAGGTATAGTAAGATGAACTCTTTATTACGTCTAAGACGCTGCCGCGTTTACGACACTGGTTAATAGGACTCCAGTTTTGCTCCAGTGGTTTTTAACTGCTAACTCCTAGATATTGTTCAAGTTTAAAATCTAAACTGCTAGCTTTTGCCAGTAACTCCGTTTGCTTAGAATGACAAGTAGCCTATGATCATAGGTATCCATGTTCGGGTATAATATTTTTTCGGTTTTAGATCTACATTTATACGTACTGCATTTTTATAAGATAACGGACAGCCTAAACTAAACGCATGATTTTTTCCACGGGAGTCTACATACATGAACATTAAGAAATTCACATAAGGGAATTGAGGTTCAAATCTTGAAATTGAGGTTCTGATCACAAAAACTTATTTCGGTTCTATTCTTGTTTCAGCACTTTCTGCTCATCTCCGAAAAGAAATATAATTTTTATTTTTGTTCTTTCCTTTTTCTGAGGAACTACACACATGAAAAGCTACTGTACCTATATGTTTTATTTCAACGACTATTATCTAAAACGATTATTTTGACATTAGCAGGAAGATAGCTTACGTCTTGAGGAATATACTACTTTTCACCAAGGATCGCAAACGGAACTAGCAAACAAAGCGGACAAAAGCTATTAAACAATAGAGAGAAGATCAAATCGATCCCGCCGATCCCACTACCCAAAACTCTCTCACGAGAACTTACTGTGAGAGACGGCAAAGGGCATACAACGGACAGCCTGCACCTGTGAACTGACCGTGAAGAGATTACCATTACCAACATTCCCGTCAAGCTTGGTTATTATTGCGAGTATTGGTACGCCGACGAGTCTGTTTGGAAATGGAACGCCCAGAGATGCATGCAGGGAAGAAAGGCGTATTGATTGAATTTGCACCCCTGATAATAAATAACTTGAGTAATTGGGGAAGATATTGTCGCGAGTAATTCTGAAGAATGCTTATATTACCGCATTCGTTTATTTTTTGAGAGGAAAGTAAAATTCAATAATATCATTTTCAAAAAGATACAGGATTACGATTCCAAAAGTTGATAAGTCTTGGTAAGGATAGTTCGATCTAAAAAGCCCGATAAACTACTAACTGTGGCAGAGTGACGTTTAATTTCAAACGAATAATCTTTATATTTAATAAAAATAAAAAAATATTTGCTAAAATCTTACATGGATCTACAATTCCGATCCTCCTAGAATCTAGGGACACCAAATCGGAAGACTGCATTAATTTAAATTAGCCATTAGTTTTCGTAACTTCGATCATAGTCAAATTATCGGTATCAACCCGTAGCAGCCCACTGCTGAGTTACGGGTTATATGGGTCTTTCCTAACATAGGAGGTATTGGCCATTATCACCTACACGCGCCACCGTGGATTATAAGATAGTATTACGTTAGTGGTCACATAATCGTCATACTTTTTCAGACAAGGCTGGACAATGACAGACAATGGTTATATCGTGCCTTTTAAAACGCGAAGGAGCTTGTGATAATAAAAGTCATCCATTGACCGGTTTCCTAACCAGTGTAATCAGCAAACACACGGGGATTGCAAGGAGGGTCTAATTATAAACGTAGCATGTTATCCAACTGATAGTAGGACTGTCATTAAGACATTTTGTTCCGCAATTTTGACGAACTTCACTTGGTCCTCGTACAAGCAACCTTTTTTGTACAAACATTTTTAGCTGTCGTGTGAAGTTTGCAGCAAGTCCGATTTTATTCTTAGTTGAGCAGGGGCAAAGAGATTTAAATATAATAGGGCATAGAGGGGGCATTGGGAATATTTTCATACAAAACTTTGAAGCCTAAGCGTCATTGTCCTTGTCATGTCAGATAGTATGAACGCGAGCTGTCATTCGGTCGAAATTGTACTAGACTTATTCCCCTTGGAATAACTTTTAACTTCAAGTTTTCCTCGCTTTGTCCCCTCTGTGCCTTATTATATTTTAATCTCTTTGAGCAGGGGTAAGCGAAAGCTCGATTGCTTATCTGGCGTTTGCTTAGTTGCAATACTAACTATTAAGAACTACGTATCAGTGACTATACTTCGTTAGTGTTGCGTAAATACTTGGGTCCGCTATAATCCGCGCTCATGGCAAATCGAACGCTTAGTTCAGTCCTGTGCATTTATCATTCTATTCGACTGATGGTGTGTGGCGCTATTTACTTGGCTTACAAAGAGCTTAAAAAGTAGTTCTTACAATACTAAATGTGTGAAACCAAGACTCTTGCGACATGACACACAACGCTGATCCAAAGAAGTTCTAGCTTCACAAAGTCACTTTGCTAGGCTCTCTGATATTTAAACGTCGGCGGGCGGGCGCGGGGCGAGCGATCTGTGACATGTAGGTAGGTACCTATTCTGTGGCCCGCAGGCTGTTGGCGGCGCGTGTTTGCGTCGCGGGGCATTTGACGGGTCGTGTTTGCTCGCCCGGCAGATGCGCAATATTGCCGATGGATGGCGATAAGTTTTTCGGTTGCTATGAATTCTTTGGTGTTTGTTCGAGTCACTTTTACGTTTGTAACGCTTTTTTGGTACTTATTACCGGTTGGGCGTTGTGCCCAAGTGTGGGGTTAAGATTTTAAAAAGCTTTGGAGCTAGAACCACTAGAATGTAGACATTCGAGGTAGTCAAGCAAACCTTTGTGTCAAGTTATTAGTGATTACGAAAAAGTATCTGCACTTGAATATAATCAAAATGAAAATAAACCAAACAGAATATCGAAATCGAGTTCTTTGAACGTAGCCTTATGACTTGGGTCTTAGACTAGCTACAAAGGAAAAGCTTACACTCTATAGATGAAGTTTCAGTAGCTGAGGCGCGGCGTTCTGCTCATTCCTCGCAAATTATAATGAAACTTACCATAGTTACCATACCATAAACGGTATTTACGAGTATACTAATATCAGAGGGCCGACATAACACCATCTTTTAAAAAACTCTCATAGTTCGATAGGTTTTGTGTCAATCTTTATAACATTTCTCATATTAGCTCCATGACCTCTTAAAACTGTTTTATTACTGCACTGTGTTAGCGATTACATCGCTTGGTACCGAGTTCCGAAACAAGCTTAAATAAAGAAATAATTTTCAACAAGCTTACTTTATAAGGACATCATTGTAAGAGATACTGGAAAGCCCCTATGTAGCTACAGCACTAAGTAAGTGTAGGTACACTTTTCTGTAGCCAGAAAACTTCAATGCCTAAATCTCAGAGTACCTTATGTTACGTTGACAAAGCGCGTCTCGCACAAGGCGAAGAGCCACAAAAGTCTCAAGATCTATCCTCAAGGCCTCAACCACTCAGCTGCCAAATCGCCGAAAAAAGTACTGATCAACCCTCGTAAAGGACCGGCCCCTTTTGTGTGCGACGATTTTTACCTGTCAAGTGTCCGACCCGGATTAGTGGGGGCGATACGTGGCTCGCATTCAGGTGTGAATTTTACTACCGAGGCGCTGGGCGGGTTGAACGGGTAACGGGTTGCTCGCGTTGTGCCCGCTGACAAGTGTAGGGTTAAGATTATAAGAAGCTTTGCGCTGGAACGTAGACGTACTTGGGGTAACCTTTGTGTAGGTATTGGTGGCTATGAGAAAAGTACATACATAATAAAATCGTTATTATAAAAGAACAAACTGACTGATTAATTGGCTGTCTGATCGATCAACGCACAGCCAAAACCATTGGGCATTTGCATAAAGGTTCTTTATTATGACATATCACACTAGTGAGCACTAAGAAGGGATGTTTGGAAATTAACACTAGCACGGGAATAAACAGGATCTGCGAGGTCAGACACACATGACAATACTTTTACTTATTACTTCAAAGGGAATTAGTATTTTTTTTTAAATACCTAAATCATATAAGTAAGACCCACCGCCTTAAAATAAGCAGCATTTTTTTAGATTCATTATATTCTCATAAGTACAATAGGGGATAAGTGGCATAACGGTAAAAAAAACATACATCTCCAAAATAGGGTGGTCACTCAAATTTTTATCGTTATCGATATCAGCTTACAATGCCCCTTGCACCATGCTGTTTTTTATAACCATAAAAGTCGTTTATTCGAACGCACCCGAGTACCAGGGCAGCACACAACAAAGGCGGAGTAGGCAGTAGTGACCGCAGCACCCTCCCGCATTGAGCCGACCGCATGCTGCAGCCGTATTTAGTCGTAAAATAAAAATATAAAAGCGTCGTTTGTGGGAAAAATTGCTGGCGTACTTTTATTTTCTCCCGGTCGATGCGTATGTGGTGGATTTATTTTTTAGTTCAATTTATGATTCTAGCAGTCACGATTTTATTTTTAGAAATCTATTCTGAGGTTTGCCATTGATTAAAAATATACGCTTGGTTTTTACGAGTAGTAAATTTGATATTTACCTAGAACTGTTTACTACTACTGTCTAGTACTATTTTTTAACATATCACTACATAGTATAAAACAAAGTCGCTTTCTCTGTCCCTATATCCCTATGTCCTTATGTCCCTATGTCCCTTTGTATGCTTAAATCTTTAAAACTACGCAGCGGATTTTGATGCGGCTTTTTTTAATAGATAGAGTGATTCAAGAGCAAGGTTTTAGTATAAGCATTGCACCCGTGCGAAGTCGGGTCGGGTTGCTAGTATAATATAAATAAAAGTAAATACTTAGAGTTTTTGCATTGAAAATAGTACATAGATACTTTACTCGAAGTACCTATTTATTTATTGAAGCAATAATTCTGACCTCCCGTAGAATTATTCATTACGATTATACTTACTACTAAGTAAAAAAATAAAATGTATTTCAAAACAGAAACAAATTCTTTTTAAAACCTTTAAAAATAATTATTATGACCGAATTTCGGAAACTCAAAATCGGAAGGCAAATATTATAATATGATAAATGCAAAAATGGAGAGGCGAGGGACGAGCAAGCAGCCGTGTCTGTAATAAAGGACATTAGATACGGGTGCGTGGGGGAGGAGGGGGTGACCGCGAGTAAACAACAGGCAGCTTCGCCCCGAGTGAGGAAGTGTTCGGATGAGTGATCGATTCAGATTCATGTTCGCCTGGTATTTAGAGTGATGTATTTCTGTTGATCAACACTCTTACTTTCCGAAATTACTGCGCAGCTGCGTTGTTTGCACTTTAGGAAAAGAAAGAATCTTATGAGAAATAAGCACCATAATATTGCAATTTCGATGTGCAAAAAAAAATTCAATACGTGCTTTATTATATAATTATGCTGAATAAGTATTGCTGTGTATGATAACATGTTATCTATTTTGTATCTAAAAATACTAAAACACTTTTATCTTCGAGGGAGCAGAATTATTTTATTTATGGAAATACCTAACCAATGTTCAACACTAGTTTTTGGACCCCAAACGTGAGAGGTGTTCAATCGCCGACAAATAAATAAGATCCGTACCTTGAGTCTACTGTTCCATTTCGAATGTCATGTGCCCGAAAGCTACAATTTCTTATGAAAGATAATTATACTTAAACATTGACAAACGTTCGCACTTCGCATATTCGGCCGAAGACTCACTGCAATAATGTTTTATAGCCAATAGCCACTTTTAGCCATGAGACATTTTGTTTGGTAAATTGAAAGTAGAATGTAGCCGTCTATGTAAGACAATTTTTGAATATCCTACAGCGCCAAATAGCCTTTGGTTCCTATTCATTCAAGGTTTGCGATCTGAAATGGGACCCAATGGCGACGTCCGCGTTGTCTGTCATTGCTAGATAAAGCGATGTCAAATTAGATATCACTACATACCTACTTAGTATCAAACGAAGTCGCTTTCTCTGTCCCTGTATCCCTATTTATGCTTAAATCTTGAAAACTACGCAACGGATTTTGATGCGGTTTTTTTTTAATAGATAGAGTGATTCAAGAGGAAGGTTTTGGTATTAGCATTGCACCCGTGAGAAGCCGGGGTGGGTCGCTAGTCCCGTAATAAAGCTTATATGGTAGAGCTACAGATTTTAAGGTTATTGAACAGTTGAAACCTACCTAATAGTTTTTATTTTTATTTTTTTATATACCTAATAGTTTATATACCCGGTACTTAGTGGTACTTGCGGTCTACTTACTAAGGTAGGCCTGTGTCGTAGAGTCCCAAACATTGTTTACAGACAACATTCTGATCCTAAATGTTTTCTCAAAAAATACCTAATCAATAAAAAATACATTTTCTTCACCATCACTTTGTATATTCAAAATAAAAAATCAATTCTATTTAAGGGCTGTCCCAATTCGCGCCAAAACCATCGACATCGATAGGTCACGCTCGCGCGTGTCGCCCGGTGCCTAATTGAATTAGCGGATCTTCGGGCGGCCCGCGGCTGCCGATTACGTTTATTATTATTACCCGTCCCTGTCGCACTCGCGCTACTCGTCTCGCTCTCAGAAGCTCCAAGATTTTAATACAAGTCGGTATCAGCAAGTTGTGTTCTCAACGCTGCCGCTTAATATCAGTAAGGTCTTCGGAATATCGATGTAATTATCGTTATTAACTGATTATTTTTATCGCTGCGCGCTAAGTTTCGTAACGCTTTAGTTTTTTCCGTAATTTGTGAAAAGTATACTCAGGTACTAATAGTATGTTTAATCTTCAAATCGTTCTTTTGTCTATTAATTGCCTACCGGAGGCTATAGGGGCATATGTGCGTCTGACGCGGAAATACTGTACATTTAGACTACAATTATTTTTTTAAAACAGTTTTGAAATTTTCATAATGTCACATATTCGTCAACGTAGTCACAAAAAGGCACACTGCACGGCGTATTCCATTCTTCCCTCGCGACCACGCTAATCTACTTACGAGGCTATGCACGAGGGGCGTATTGTATGGTGAAGACACAGATCTGCGGTGAGGTAGAATAACTCCAGAGCCTTTAATTTCAAAACAGGCTACTATACTTGTAACTATTCCAAAATCTGTAAACCTACCTTCCAAATCAAATTCAATAAAATTATGATCAAATCAAAGAAGGTGAATGGTAGGTATATATTTGTAGTGTGTGAATTATGCATGGCATATCCCATAATCCCATACATTACAAATATTACAATAATCGTGTTTCTTTTTAGGTTTTCACACGTGGCTTTCAAAACGATGGTAGTAAATGATTCTAAAAAGTGGTTGATGACGATAAAAAGTGAAATGGAACGAAAATGGAATTATGGAACCAAAAAATTTAAGGGCCATTTTTCAATCCTTGTAGTTCCATGGCGGTGGGAGTGGAATAACGTTTCTGGAGTGGCGCACATGTGTCTGGGACATCAGTCACCTCGTCCGTCCCCCGGCGTGAAACCTGCTTGTTACCATGTAGTGCAGCAACACACACTCCCAACTTGTTTGACGAGGATGTCGTTAGCGCGACAAGCTATTCTTTTGAATTCTCGGATTTTTAAACAAAAATCCTCAATTATGAATGCATTTTATTTTTGTAATATTTTATGCTGATAAGAAGAGGAAGGTCTTAGAATTAATGCCTTCACTAGCTTTTGCCTACGGTAAATCGCAAACCGTAATGACAAGTAGTATGCTAAACTATGATAGTAATCTAAACTATCTATATACGAAAATATCATATAAGCTTTAGAATTTAATTAATAATTTTGCCACCCTACACAATTCATAAACTTACCACTACCACCATGTATATTTTTAGCAGACGACTCATTTCAAGGAAAGAATAATAAATACCCTTGGGACATACTCGCTCCGTCAGTCCTATTGATTTAGTAAGTACTGCACGCGTCACGCCAAATGTTCAAAATGCTCGACAGAGCAGTTATTGTGCGGCCTCTTATATCAACGAGATGTCGCCAAGCTCGCGCCCTTAAAAGGGAAATAAATATCAAGTGGCAGCCCTGGCGAGCAACAGGGAGGGGAGAGGGTGGCACGGAAGTGTCGTGCGTGCGATTTAATTCCATCGCCGCGCTCGGGACCGGGCCTTGATAGTACTCAGGGGTAGGGAAGGGTGAACGCTATCATATTTCATTCATTGTTGGTTGAAAATAAAATTGGACATTGTTAGATCAAATTCTGGGTATGCGTCTTGTTGTAACGCAGCTGTAACGTAGCTGTTACTTTGTGGTGGAGGTATCTTTAAATTTACACTAAGATGTCAAAATGTATCAAGGAATTATTAGGAGGGAACGAAAAATTTGGAAATATATACTATATATCTAAATTTTATCTACAAGTACAATCTTAGCTGCTTAGATTTTGTTAGCTGCAGAAATTCTCACGAGCATCATATCAATAGGTATCAACGGTTACGTACCTAAGTTTTAATTTTACTCTCCTTAAATTATTAAAAATCGTCGATATCGACAAATGCATACCAAAAAAGAACATCACTACGCTACCTACTCGAGAGCGGCAGAGGCGGCCGCCGACACAGCGGGCGGCTCGTAAAATTGCGAGACCAGGTGATTCCGTCTGCGGAGCGCTCTACACTATGTACAAGAACCTATGTATATGCTATCTGTAGACATTGCTATATACGTACGTATCTATCGACATTACGACATAGCGTTGAGTGAACGCCGAAGGCGATTACTGGTTACTGCTCGGTGAATTTCTAGCTACTGTCTTCAATGATTTTCTTTTAAGTCGTAGGTACATGCACGTTCAGGAGATGTTCTCTCTGTATGGGTCTAGTTTATTGAATTTTTGTAAGATTTGTATAAGAATTCTTATATATTTTTTGTAAAACAAATGAAGATTGGATCTGTAGGCTAACTTTCTTGGATCCGAAGCAGATATTGCTTAAACATACAACTGTCTGTCTCTTTCACTTAATTGATTAAATCCTGCTTTATGAGTTCATAGTAGGCCTACTGTAGGTACCCATATTACAACATACAATATAACTGTAAAAAAAATTGCAATAAAAAATAAAAATACGTGTAATGACCAAGTGCCTACAGTTTTTTTTAAAAAAAACGTTGAGATAAATAGAGGGTTCATTTGAAGACTCAAAATCTTCCTAAAGCTTCTAAATTAATTTTCACGTGGAACATAGTACACGTATATGAAGGTACAATTTGTATTGTAAACATTTTCCGCACATGTTTAGTTTGCTAAGGCTACGTAGCAGGGATGCCTGTTGGATAAAATTAAGTGAAAACGCCGAGGGAGATTGAACGGCGTGGAAAGGCACTACAATTTCCGTATACCTACTACGTATGTTACAGGACTTGATGTTTCTAGACATGTTCTAAACAGTTTAAAAATACTTTTGTGCTATTTTCAAAAGTCTTCAAAAAGGAGGAGATTCTCAATACAATTGTGTGTTTTTTTTATGTTTGTTACCTCAGAACTTGGCGGGGTCAACCGATTTTGATGATTCTTTTTCTATTCCCATTTGGTACAGTACTATCATTCATTTGGAAAATGTCTAGTCACCATTTTAACAATACGATTTGATGAGGTTATCGGTAAAAGCATTATATTAGGTACTGAACTAGTGGCTGACTAGTCCTGTTATTCCCGTTCCCATTGAAATTTAGCTACTTAGTGCTTACTTACGTGCTAATAGACCCAGCGGGTTCGGCTGTGCTTTAATCGATCATTCAGCCAATCAGTCAGTCATCCAATTAGTTTTTTTTATATAAGTATATAGATGAAGATAGATAAAACCCATTTTTCACCAATGTATTTTTGAACTCGTAAACGTGACAGGCGGTAAGCTCGTTCCCGGAATGGTGTAATGCTTTTACACATACTTCAAAACCAATTCCGGGGCCTGTGGTTTTCCTTATGATCAGCTGCAGCTAGTGATTAGGTTTTTGAAAAACTTATTGGTACATCATCAGGAATTGAAAACCTCACTCTAAAACTTCCAGCCGAGCTAGTGCACTATGATTTATTTTGTAAATACATTTATGTGTTTAATACAATGCCTTAAGGTCTCAGTATTTCTACAAATAATTTCAAATATTCGTAAGTAAAACATTCCTGAGTATGCGCCCAAACCGTCACAGCTCGAAATCAAAATGAAAGTATGTGATTGGTAAATTCTGTGCGTTCATGCGTTTGATTGCGTTCCTATTGCTTCTGTTGTAAACAGTTATTAGCCAATCAGAAAGCGCTATAACTTGTAGTGGTTCGCGGTTTCATCGATCAGTCTATAATTAGTATGTAAACCTGATGCCAACCCTAACATCACAGTATACGGGCACTAAAAAGTAGCGTGCCTGAACTAGATCAGCGCCATTCAGCGCTACGTCTCTTTCGTATGTTGCATACCTCTCAACTATTTAAATTTTAAACCATTGTTAGCATATTCTTACCTCATATTTTATTAAAATTACTTTATCTCGTTTACACTCTCTTTTTGAAGGTAAAGAACAACTAAAGCCTATACATTTTCCTCTAAGTGGTTTTAAGCTTTTACTGAACCTAGGATTTGTATAATGTTTCCTCTCAGTATAAGCCAGTATCTTATCCCTATTTGATTTAAGTCTATATCCACAGAGTATAAAGATTTAACAATAGCGTCCGAAAACTTATTGGCAACGACCCGCCAATTTTGGAAAATCGAAATCGTTCGACAAAAAAAACTATCGATATCGATAACCGCTACGAGCACATCACTGGCCGGTACCGCCCCGCCGGCGAAGATAAGCCGACGGGCGACAACTTGCAAACTTTGAGAGCTCTTGGCTCAGGTGACCGCCTCGGCACCTCGGGACGTGCCGGAAACGTGTCACACACTGTAATCGTGAGCACTGGGCAATTGGCAATAGACTAACGGATATGCCTTTTGCATCCTTGCTCATTTTCAGTGTTGTGGGATGTGTGGCGCAAGTATTAAGGAAGTCCTTTAAATGTATGTCATAACAGTAAGACTTTTCAAACATTAATGTTTTTTTTTTTACAAATTCATTTGTTTGTTTCTGTAAAGAAATGTGTTTTTAAAGTTTTTTGATAAGAGTTTTATAATTTATCGATACATTTCGAAGATTCTACCACAGGAATCTCCCCTATAACATAGAATAGCTAAGCTAATAAACTTAGTTTGAAAGGAAGCTCATATTAAGAGCGTATAATAAGAATGCATGAATTAGAGGCCTTACTTGTTTGTCATGAACTTTATTATAGTAGTTATTACAAAAATATGCGGCAAAGGTAATAGCAACTTCGATAGATCGAAGCAACGAAATTTTATTTGGGGGAAATGCATTATCATTTATACTTAGGTACTTTTTTACATTAGGACTTGACATGATTTACTTCTTCGAATAGATTGACTTCTATCAGACATGTTAATAACGACGTCGACCCGAATGCGTCCCGCAATAAGACTTTCTAAGTTACGCCCCGTCGACGCGTCGAATCAAGTATTTCACGATGGAGCTCGCGAGGCGTCGCATTACAAGCGTCGCGTAGTCGGCCGCGCTAATGACGTGCTTGTTCTCGCCACCCGGTTGCCCGTCATTGCCCGTCATTGCCCGTCGTTTGCCCGTCGTTTGCCCGCCGGACCCCGTTGCTCGCCCCCTGGCTTTCACGATAATCTTGCCGGCCGAGTTGTTTTTGAAATATAATATTTTAAATGCGTTCGGTAAAACGATTATGTATTTCCGGAAAACCTTTTGGCTAGGCCAGGCTTATAGGAAGTCCGAAAGTTATACAACTTTCGGAATGTTTATTTGAATATCAGCTCTGATCTCGTCCGATTCTATTATGCATCTCTATGAAAAAAAAATAAAAATAAAAATAAAGCGCTCAGTTGCGACAAACAAAATACAAATTCGCATTTAGAATATTCATGGGTAAGTAAGTATGTATAATTATTATGAGAATGACCTTTATTTATTTAAATTAAAAAGATAAAACATTATTTCTTTAACGAATAGTCCACTGTTGACTGGATCTAGATCGCGTATGTGGCAGTATTAATAAAGACAAAGCATACATATAAAAAAATATTTCAATTTCCAAACACCAATTTCTTCGTAAAATACGGCAACAAGTGATGAAAATTCCGTCTAGGTAGGCACATTATGAACAGCCGTCAATTTCAGTCGCGGGGAAACAAGACGTTCGCAGAACAATGCCGATTCGCCGAGTCGCGCCGAACTCCATTCGTATTTATTTCCTCCAACGGGAGGGCGCTTTATTTAATTCCTGCAGTATTTATTGCCACAGAGGATTCTGCGAAGCTACTTGTTGAAAATATGCGCCTTTTGTGTCTGAGAGAGGGAAATACGCTGTGCGCTAGAATTCTGGTCAATTTGTCACGACACACTCACGGCGAAGGGAAGTTCGCCAAAGTTGCATTTTTTGTGAAAATTGTGATGTACCTAGGTACTATTCTAAATAGATGGTAACATTCTCGATCCAATGCATAGGTACATACATATGTGCATTTGATTTACTTTTAATCATAATGATTGACAGTCCGAAACCTAACAGATGTACTAAATGAGGAACTTGGAATAAAAATATAAAGATATATGTACATACAATATCTATACAATACATATTATACGGATGGCTGTAGAGTTACAGAAAAACAAAACACTTTCCCCGAAGAAATCAACGACCGACGTTGGAAACAAAAAAAAATAACCGCTTGGCGACAGTCGACGGTACCAGGCGGTCATAAATTACCGGGTAGCGGCCCGCAATTACCGGCAGGCGGCACGGGCCGGCCTGTCACCGACCGCACATGCACCGCGCTTCGCACGCGATCGTCGATATTATGTTGCTCATTAGCTTCGTACGGATTCTGTTTTCCTGGTACTTTCGGAAGTTTAAGATGTTATTTGATTGACTTAAAACTGTCATCATAAATCGGAATGCTGAACAATTATTTAAAAAAAGAACGGTTCTTCTCAGTCCAAATGGCGAAGAGTTCTCCGATCGCAAATTATCCACAACGCAATTCCTTTGCCCCTCTAGATTATAATTAAGGCGGGACAAATTCGCAAGCCTGCGTCGCGTCTGTCGCCATTCCTCACGCAATGTGCCCCCAGGCGTTATTATGTAGGTCGTTCGCTTCCCAATTTTCCATTAATCCCACCGCCACAGAAGGAGTATGTCCAACTTTAATTTTGTTATTCTGGAGAATCAGTAAATACTCTTTATTACAGATTCAGTTATCTCCGGAATCAGGTATCAAAACCTAGTCCAACCGGGGGACAAGTGATAGAAATGTAACTATACGCACAGAATAAGTAATAGTACTACGTACTATAGGTGAGAGAAAAGAATCGGTTTTCGGTTCAGTTATCAGTTTTATTTCCAAGGCTAGGCGCTTTAGTTCGAAAGGTGGGTACTATAATGTAAATGCAAAACACGCCCATTATTTTTTACTATACAGCATAACAGCGGCGAGAGAGTCGCGTTCCATCGTATCTGGTGATAGCTCATAAACTCAGCTTAACAATTCAGCATCGTAAACCAAAACGCGACCACCACGGAATGGCTGCCGTAAATAACGTGTATAAAGACGAACTCTTATAGAATTACAAGGGGTTTTTGTTATTTTAATATTTCTACTGGTCCGGGAATTGGTCGTTCGTACTAGTATGTCGGTGTTATGAATCGAATAGCTTTCTCCACGATGACATATTAGCCCATACTACTAAAACCATATCGACCAATAATCGACTAATATTATTTTATTTGGTAGAGGACCGTAACTTTTATCACTAAACAGACAAGAAACTTTTTTGTTAGACCTCATAGCTTTAATTAAAGGGTCACCTGTTATGTCGCAAAACTCGCAAATAACAGGAGAAATGTACCTGAAACAAAATAGGCATATATTAGGTATAAATTCATGTAGCTGCAAGTATACCTACTTAAGTTTTAAAAACGGCCAAGTGCGAGTCGGACTCGGGCACGAAGGGTTCCGTTATCCATAAAAAGGGCAAAAAAAACACGTTTGTTGTATGACAGCCTACTTAAATATTTATTTTATACTGTTTTTTAATATTTGTTGTTATAGCGGCAACGGAAATACATCATCTGTGAAAATTTCAACAGTCTAATTATAACGGTTCATGAGATACAGCCTGGTAACAGACGGACGGACGAACATTTTGGTATGGAACCCTAAAAAGTGGGACATAAGTAAATAAATAGGGGGGCTCAATTTACTCATGCGTTTTAAATCGTGTACTCTTATTTACACACACAAGAAGCCAATAATCATGTTAATAATGCAGACTAATTTTTGGCCTGATATAAGTTCCGACCTCTGGAATCAGAAGGCAGGGTCACTACGAACCCAGTGTAAAATAAATAAACGTCTCCCAATTACAGTATAATCGCTGCCAAAGGCTGACCCCAAACACCAAGCATTGTTAAGGTAAAGTTCACCTGCAGAGTTGATAACGAGCGAAACTGAGCACTTATCGTGCAGGCCGGAATGAATCAATC
Organism: Ethmia dodecea; assembly: GCA_963855545.1. NCBI lineage: Eukaryota > Metazoa > Arthropoda > Insecta > Lepidoptera > Depressariidae > Ethmia > Ethmia dodecea. Next base: position 9,089,049 of record OY979458.1, on the reverse strand, counting down.
AATCAACTGGGGTGGCGGAGTAATGAGCGGGGCGCGCCGGGGACCGAGGACGCCATTACGGGTCGGGTCACGCAGGACGGGACATGTACTTTTCGATGCTTCTGGAATACTTTTGAGGGTTGGGGAATCTATTTCGGAGATGGAAATTTATACATCTAGGTAAGTAAAATAAGAAATGTCTCATATCACATGTAATCTGAGGCTTTCTTATTTACTTCCCGAGGTGTGTAATGTGTATACTTTTTTTCTTTTCGACAGAGGCGGAAAGCGGCAACTTCGTTTAGCGCAGCGGACCGAAATTTGCAGCTTTTTGCCCGGAGAAATGAAAAACATATTTGAAACTGTTAGCTCTGACATGAGTATGAAAGTCGCAAGTCTAAATTAACCACAACAAGATTCCTGTAAATACCCATTTTTCATCAGTATTATTTACCTACCCCTTAACTCTGTGACTCTATCGCCTTATCAGGGTTCTATTTCACTTGCCTCCAACAGAATTAACACTGGTTCGGGTTTCTTCACGATGTTTTTCTGCAACGTAGTGATAATCAAAGAAATGTAATGACACTAAATCATCAGACGGAGAAAACGTACAGTGGAAAAGGGCAACTGATTTTTTGACTTTGCAAATATAAATGTTTCATGCACGATGCAGATCATATACAGTTTTGTAGTAATTAGAAAAAGTTAAAGGCCCAGAACATCAAAAGGCTCGGCAGTGCAAAATTTTCAACAGAAATAAAAACTTGGAAGTGCCAATACAGGAAATTTTCCCGCCTCGATTATAATGTATCCTACAGTCTAGACGCAAAGAGAAGCCAAGCAAATAGCCTCAACGGAAATCACCAGAAACGCGATAAAATGGCGTTATGAATGCGTGGCTGGAATGGCCACAGTTCTCATCGAAGGCGTAAGGCAAAAACAAGGTTAGGGTCTCACTACCTATCAAATAGGTAATCTTCTAGTGGAATTTTGGAAATAAAGTGGGCAAAAAGCCTGCGAATTATCTTAAATTAATACTTATTTAAAAGTGGCATACCTACTTATATAAAGCATGACAATTTGTTGATATCTAGGATCACGTAGGATTTTTTTTTTCAGAAATGGTTTGGGACTGTCAGCAATTAAAGGTACGTTACATCGTACTTTGAATTATACATTTGTCATCAAATTATCATCGTCATAGTATGTGGCCAGAAATGGACGCATAATAAATCTTACTAAATGTTATAATTGGGAAAATGGTTGGTCATTCTTTTACGCAGCAACGAAGCAACAAATAGACGTGATTTTTTCCATACAGACAGAGGAACGGGCCTATGCCTATGCCACTTACATAAGCTTTTCATCCACCGCTGCCGAAATCGCGGCAAAAAATAATTATATATCAAATAATTACATAAAAATAGACGAGGGCGCTTTCCGTCATAGGATACTAAGCTTGTTTTCGATCGATTCGCATCACATCACCATGGCTACAGAGCACCCTCGAGTTCTCCAGGAAAACGTCGCGACAACGTCATCAGTCGAGAATTAAGCCCGGTTGAATTAACCGTTAGTTACACAGCATCCCCTTGGGTCGGGGCAAAGTGGCGGGAAAAATTAGAGGGGGAGGGCAAACGTCTCGACGATTAATGAGTTTACCGGCCTTATCTCTCATATGGGGTATGAGGGAGACAGGGGTACTTGACGAAGTAAAAATAGGTCCGCAAGACTCGGGTTATAGGATTAATGAGATTTGTAGCGGCGGCGATAGGTGTTAGTCAACACGCGTTCTTTAGAGAAGTCGAATTGAAGATGAGTGTGGAAGTGCTATTAGCAGATTAGACTTGCCTTGCTTGGAAGGTAATTTTTGATGATGATGTGGAAGCATGTTGTAACAAATAATCGTCATGCTCATGTTACGCTATAGATTGATGCCTTCAGTCATAGAAGTCGGTACCTTCAATTAAAAGTGTCGAGCTAGTTAAAACAGTAACAAAAACTGCAGCTCAGCGCATTAATCCGAATATTCAACGTTATTTTCATTCCATTCCAGAATCTGCAGTTAGTTTTTACAGGAGTCAATCCGCCGAAAACTCTTCTCGCGACTTTCCGCTGATTACCCGTCCCGGAATGTTCCCGGGATTTCCGTTTTCCCGGATATTTCGGCCCGGAATTTTTGCGGGATCCGGGGCGCTCGTGATCATCTGACAGATGCCTACTTAGGCACGTTTCGTAGGTATGCTGGTTGTTGATAGGACAAGCCCGTTTTGTGCCTCTACGAGTTCTTTCGATACGACATTTTTTTTCACTTTTTTCCATAAAGGGGCTATTTTGTCGGCTGAGAAATCTCATGCGCGAATGAGAATAGCAGGACTAATGAAACAGTGAATATATCAGAAAATTAGTTGCCTGGAACTCCTGGAAGAGATCTCTAGATCCGATAAATAATAAATAAATAAGGCCCTCTATACCTACTTAATTTTATTCTTGGATCTCTTTTTAATTGTTTAAGGTTTACATTAAAATTTACAATAAAGTGTTATTGTATTGTGCGAATATATAAAAATATGTATATATATACAAAGTTATATATAACTATACCAGGGCACAAGAAACTAGTAGGTATTGCTATTGGAAACGGTGCCGTTAAATAAGCCGGAATGTAATTACGCAACTTCGCGCCACCCTGAAAACAGAAACTGCGGAAACATATTATGAAGTTATTATGTCACTCACTACACCTTCATGTTTCATGTACAAAACACATGCCAATCTCAGGCGTATTGTATTTAGGTACATAGGTATGTAGTGAGTGTGCGCGTAATGGCGCAGGAGGTAACGAGCGTGCCGCCATCGCCATTATAACTAAATTATGTAGGTGCTGCCGCCGCGCTCTAATGCGACACCGCCGGCGCTGGCCACTGCTCTTTGTTCATGCTCTCCTGGTAGTTTAGTTGTGCGCGGAATGGAGGTTACTTTGTCCATGTTGGTTGGATAGATAATTCATCAAAAATAAAACATAATTCAGTTGAAGCATATAATTGATATGAGAACAATGCGACAAATACTTTCACACCGGCTCTGGCCACAGGTGCTCAAATTAGAACATAAATTCAATAGTAGCCATATATCCGAAAACTGAAAGTCAAATGGGAAAAGACCAGAGAAAAACTTTTAAATAAAATAATATAATATAATCTCACGCCTTTTTTATCCCCGAGGGGGTAGGCAGAGGTATTCCATTACTGGATATACCCACATTTCACGAGATATATTAGACCCCTAAACGTGATAGGTGGTGAGCCCATCGCCGAAAAACTTTTGTATTAGAACAAAATCTATGCATCCACAGCACACTCACTGCACAGTACACGTTAAAACATCAAATGTACACCTTCACGTGCCTACACTTGTTTAGCACCTTGGTGCATATAAGTTCCTAAACCCAGTTCGCTGATAAAGGTACGTTTCATTGATAACGTCTGCTCATTTCCCAAAGCCAACAAAACTTTGAGATACGCCTTTTTACGTCACAACTGTACAAAGAGTACTGGGGAAACATGGGTCCTCAAGCGTCGCATGTTCGCGTAAATAACGACTTCTGAGGGAATTTTGACTGCTAGTACTTCTCTGTATCTTCTTATGTATTTGTTGGTTCGGTACACACACACCCACAACGTATGGCGTGGTTGTTGTTATTCGTACCTTACATCAATCAACTGTCATAATTTTAATGAACCAGACAGAAGCAGTCATTTTTTTTTTCAAAATCCCGCATCAATTTGGTTTGTTTCTAAACTCTCACTTATGGTCAAAGTGTCTTTCTGTTTGTCACGAATACTTAGTTAAATGACAGGCAGTAAGTACCTTGACCGTCCGTTAAAGTTTTAAACCATAGTTTTTAAGGCAAGTCAAACGCTTTGGACATTACGTCACCAGCGCTCGGCTAGTACCAGGGAATTATGAGTTCGCGGGCGGCTGCATAATACGAGCAGTTTCAGGCCAACACGAAATCAAATCCTTTGATATAAGCGGAGCGAGCCGCGCGGGATTCAGCGCAAATATAGGCCCCAGGCGACTCACATAAATGTGCACCAAATTTTACTGCTTATATTCTCGCGATTAAAGTACTTACGAGTATAGTGGTAATATGTATTAACATTACGTATTGGTACTTTTTGTAAGCGTCACGCTTAAAAAATTAGTTGGAAAACCGAAGTGAAATCCACTTGCTTAGGATAAAGCACATTTACAACTTAAAATAGGTACATAGATGTTATCTAAACTCTGTGGTAGAGATAGTAAAGTCTACTTACTTATCTATAGATAATAATAATACTTATAGTAATAAAATTCGATTGTTGCTTTATACTTTTTTAATGTAAATAAAGCTTACAAAGTCGCGAGCAGAATCTAGTAGAATATAATCTCAATAGTATTTCTAAGTAAAACCGCATTTAACTATTTTTGGATTTGTTATCTCTCTATTTGTTATGTATTTTCAATTTTTCACTCTTGAAAGCCCAAAGTCCAACTAGCCCAACTCAAATTTAGGAATGTATCACATCACTTCATCACGCTATATTACGACTCGAACTCAAAATCTAAATTAGTTTTACGTAAAGACGACCGTGGGCTGTCATAAATCACAATCCTTAGTCATTTAAAAGAAATAAATAAATAATCTCACGCCTTTTATCCCCGAGGGGGTAGGCAGAGGTATTCCATTACTGATATACCCACATTTCACGAGATATATTGGACCCCTAAACGTGATAGGTGGTGAGCGGTGAGGACCGTAGTCGTTATTAGATATTTATCAGGTAAATACTAGGTACGCATTATAGCACAAAAGGAATGCAAAGTCTGTCAGATCCTGGCATCGTTAGTAGTCGTTAGCCAGCTTAATGACGAGAAAAATCTGGGCAGCTAATGAAAGCTAATGATGTGATGCTTCGTCCGGGATCAGATAGGTCAAGCTCACAAAAACTGCGGCCTACCTCAGTTTGAAGATTGGAAAATAAGAAAATGCTTACTTATCTATATCTATACTTCTATACTAATATTATAAAGAGGAAAGATTTGTATTTTTGCACGTTTGTTACGAATAAACTCAAAAACTACTTTGCCGATTTTAAAAATTCTTTCACCAATGTAAAGTTAGAAGATCCCTGAGTAACATAGGCTATGTTTTATTCCCGTATTCCTACGGGAACGGAAACTACATGCTGGCATTTGATTGGATATCGGTTTAACAACTCCAATGTGTTTCCTTCATCTCGGCCCGATTGTCTCACAAATCACGATGTTTTCTATCATCGTCGAGCTAGTGATAAATATGTACCTACCAATTTAAGATTTTTGAAGAACTCATTAGGTAGATACCGTTTGTCTCCGTCAGTCAGTTACTACAAGTTTTTTTTATTACTTTTTTTTACGTAATATACTGTCTACAAATGTTGGTTTATTATAGTACATTATGGTACAAGTGAGTAAAGTTGGTGATTACCGCTGAGGCGCCATTGAGACCCGAGCCGTAGGCGAGGGTCATAAGAGAGCCGAGGACGGTAATCATCAATACACACGTGTATCATACGACGTTTTTCAACACACTTGTGAATAAATAATACTAAAAAATCATTTTAAAATAATCATTCGCAATGGCGGGGAAAATTAATTGGTTTTCCAATTTTTTATTTATATAATTTGGAAAAGGCAAAAGGATCTAGGCCCATACAGCCTCGTTTTCCTATGCGCTCGCATCTTACAATGGCGATCGGCCATGGACTAAAAAAATTAGGTTTCTTTTTCTTTGGTTTGTCGTGGATAGCGTTTTAGCCACGTACAAAATGGGGTATTTAAAGTTTTTACAGAGAAAACCAAAGTTATATTTGAGTGAAAGTTTTGTTTATTAAACACGTACAAGTTGAAATGATCTATTTAAATACGAAGTTGCATGAAATGAGCAAGCCATATTTGTGTATTAATTTATTAGTACGATTGAATACGATCTTTTTTGTATCGAAACTTTTTTAAGAACAAAGCAACTCTAGCAACAAAATTGAAAAAAAAAATCTATAACTCACTAGTGAATAATAGCAAACAAAAAGTCTCAGTTTGATTATAGGTGTCATTATGTGCCTAATTGCAGTGAAATTAGAGCCACTTTATGAGCAAGTGTGTTGAAAAAAAATATATCAAATAAGTGTGTACATTAAATGACGCCTAAAATATAAACAAAGATTGTGCAGCGGGCCAGTAATACTACTAATAATACTCGTTACGAGTTACCTCCACAGTGACCACATGCGGTCATAATGAACACGCACGCATGCGACCCTGTCCCGCTAAGGTCCCGTTCGCGACAGGCGCGTGACAAAGTGTCCCGCGCGACGACGTGCTCGAGTGACGAACGCTCTGTGCGTGACCCGCCCCGGACCTTGCTTGGCTTAACGCATAAGCGGAAGCGATTTATTATTTTTAACATGATAATAATAATAATAAGTATGTTTCATTCATCTCGACCCAAGGTTGTTTGTAAGAGATCTATAAAAGTCATAAGACCGCACCCATCATACTTTATTTTACTATCGTATCTTTTTTTGTAGGTATTGTTTTTTTTCACAAAATTGCAACGCACATTATCGTCCCAATGAATTCCACTTTGGTAGATAAGTTAACATTAAAAAGGTAGCTTTAATAATGTAAAGTCACACCGTATCTCACAGAGGTTTAGCAGAGGAATTCCATTTCTAGAAGTATCATCTTTTCACCATTGAATTTTTGAATGAGTGTGAACTCGGAGTACTATTACATAATAATCAAGATCCTTTAGAACCCATTCTAGACCCTCGCGATGTTTTTCTTCATCGTCGATAAATAAAAAAAATATATATAATAACAAAACTTATTTTTAAATGTCCTCACTTATGAAGTTATGAAACTTATTAAATGAATGATTATGAAAATGATTTTTCATTGTAACTTGTCAGTCGATTTAAATTGCGAGTGTTAAACCGCTTTCAACTGCAGACTTAACTCCCGTCGTTGCGTGACCGACCCCTAATAAATTACGCCGCAGTCCGGGGCGCATAACCGCATATTTTTGTGATGCTCAGACAGATCTCGCTTTTTCCTTTCCTTATATGAGACAGTAGATAACAGGTTATGGGGGTGCGTGCAGACAAAGACATGCTACCTTATTATTATTTTTGAAACTGCGTGTGTCTAGATTATCATTTAACGTCTAAAAGTGACGGTTTTTTACTCGACACTGGCATAAAGCACAAAATCTACTTTATAAAAATAAGTCGGGTTTTCCTTCCTGACGATTTAACTCGAGAACGGCCGGACCGATTTCGATGAAACTTTTTGTGTGGGTTCGAGTGGGTCCAGGGACGGTTTATAGCTAAGAAAATTCAGCATTGCACCCGTGCGAAGCCGGGGCGGGTCGCTAGTGTGCAAATAAAAAAAATGACGGTTTGGAATAATATCTTTGATTGTTATTATTTACGTCCAAGTTTTAGTCGTTATGTTAAGCAAATATCCGACACCTATGGGTTACTTAAAAAATTGTAACTAAAGGTAGTCAACTGGCTGCTAGCCTAATCATCTCCCAACGATGGGTTTCGGCTCGCGTAGGATTGATGATTATGGCCCATACTTCTTCATATTATTATATAAGGAAAAACTCATGTGTCAGCCATTTTTACGGGTTGATGATGCTAGTTATTTGCTTATTATTTTCATTTCAGTTTAAACTAAAGTTTATTTTATAGTTTTTCTACTTACAAATACTTATTGTTGTTACATTTAATAACTTTTACTTGAAACCAAAAGACAGTTTTTCATCTCTCTCTATCATTAAAATGTAGTTTCTGATTCTGTTATGTAAAGTCAAATCATCTAGAAAAGTTTTACTTTTAGCAATATTGGCTAGTGATCCGGTTGCATTGCTCAATTTTTAATTTCGATTATCAACAAAATATCTATAAAGATGTGTAGGTATATGTATGGTTAATAGTATATAGCTCACAGCCATAAAAAAAGAATTTTCCTAGAGTTATGCTAGCTAGATCGTTTTTTCTCTCCCCCACTCTGTATAATGTAAATTTCATCGAAATTCTTAGAGCCGTTTTCGAGAACCTGATCACAAATGTAAACAGGATACAGATACGGAATAGTAAGTATATTACACACCCAGGGAAGTAAAATAAGAAAACGCCGAGGTCTACAAACATGTGATCTGAGGCTTTCTTATTTACTTCCCGAGGTATGTACACTTTTTTCTTATTGGAAAGCGGTAACTTTGTTTAGCGCAGCGGGCAGAAATTTGCCGCTTTTCGCCCGGAGAGATAAAAACATACTGTATTGTGATATACTTAACCGCTATATCTTATAAATTAAGGTGAGCCCAAAAAATAATTGCCGCTTGTAAATTGGACCACCCGCCAAAGCGTTGGGGCGAGTCGCGCCGCCCGCGGGCGCGCCGCCGGCACGCGGCGTGACAGGGGATCAGTTCGGGCCGCTCCGTCGCGTGCTGCCGTTTACCGCGGCTAACACCACTTGATACTTTGGATTTTTATTTTTTATTTCAGAGGGTGGCTGTCGTCGGTGCTTTTTAATAAGTACTGTGTGCTAGATGACGACAAGAAATATACGGTTGAATGAAAATCGGAAACGTAATATTTTCTTGATATTAACAGTTCGTATTTTGAATATACTAATAATATGAACGTTTATGGAAATGAGATGCTCTTATTGTTTAGTGAAAGACTTTTTCAAAAACTTTTATAAATATTTTCTAGACATAGCACATATGTACTTACTACGAGTATATAAACCGACGGAGTAGGCAGAGACAATAGACCGCCACCTGCTACAAACATCAATGGCACACCTCCCGCTTTATTTATCAAACTACTAGTGTATACTTGTCGGTTTCGGGTGCTCTGTATCCGGCTATTGTTCAGTAAATCGCCGTAATGTAGATTCAGGGACACCATGCCGCTTTTTGGCCTCTCTGCCGAATCTCCCACAATTGTCACATAACTACCAGCGTTTTCCGAGATATGATAGAGTATACAGACCAATACAGGCCAATATCATTAATTTTTCTAACATTCCATGGTAGGCATACAATAATAAGTATTATATGTTTATTGGTGAAACCTTCGCCAACAAACTGTGATGCAGTTTGGCGATATCTAATTATAATGTTAATTGTTGTATTCTGTGGAAATAAATAAATCAATAAAATAAATAGTTTTTGTTCACTCTGGGTAACTGTTCACAACTCGCCTGATATAAATTTTACTTTGTACACTTTGACAATCGTGGTTTGTGAGGCTTTTTCCCAGCGGCGTAACCCGCGTAAATCCCTTGACTGTATAAGGAATCTACTTGCCAAATCTCAAGGTTCTATAGGTGTTATAGTTTAGAAGACTTCGGAATGAGTAAGCTGTATTTTCTCTTTGTGCCTATGTGGACATTTAGTACATAGAGCGTATTTTTTATGAGGCAAATATTTAGCATCAAATGTCGTCGCGCCGCGCCTTCTGCGTCGTCCATACGCATAAATGCGATGCTGAATTCGTTCTAACGTATCGCCCAGCTCGGTAAGTATGGAAAACGAAAATCTTGATGCTGGATTTAAACTTTTCGTACCCCAAGTCTGTTCTTGGCACTCATTAGCCTCGCCGCGGATACACTTCCTTGAGCCGACTTGAACTTCAACAGGCACAGTGCCAATACCCACTTATACATTACACATAATAGAAGTAGTCCCACTGATCTGGGCTGCTGTTTACATTCAGCCAATCTTCATGGACGAGTTTAGAGTGCCTTGTTATTAAACTACCGACTTTTTAAGTGTAATTTTCAATTACCTACAGAGAACAAAATATAAATTTTCATTCTAAATGCGAAAGTTTGGAATTTGTTACTCATTCACGTCTTGACGAATGAACGGAATTGTATGAAATATTTTAGATACATTTAGGATTAGGTAGGAACGAATACTAATAAATCGATATATTTTATTTGATTGGTGGCTTAAAAACAAATGATTGTCATTAAATCGAAATTCAAATGAATCTTAACACACTTATTACAAGTCGTTGCAGCTAGTGGCGCTTGTTAATTAATTACAAGAGAACTTAAGCAATGTAATCTTGAGCAAAAATACACAATGGACACGATAACGTTAAATTTATTGTTTTAAATACCTAATTGTAATGAGATTAGCGTACAGTGTGATAGAAAACACCTTACCGTGTATCAAAGTATTAATTAAACTGTAAGTGGGAATACAGGGGCAAATATATCTTATGTGTTATTCTGATAAATAAGCTACGTACCTAACTGTAGAGTTTCATTATAATCTGTTCAGTAGTTTTTGCGTGAAAGATCAACAAACATCCATACTCACAAACTTTCGCGTTTATAATATACTAGCGACCCGCCCCGGCTTGGCACGGGTGCAATGCTAACACTAAAACCTTCCTCTTGAATCACTCTATCCATTAAAAAAAACCGCATCAAAATCCGTTGCGTAGTTTTAAAGATTTAAGCATACAAAGGGACATAGGGATATAGGGACAGAGAAAGCGTCTTTGTTTTATACTATGTAGTGAAGTAGGATAGTTAACTTTAGTCACTATAAAGATTATTTAAGTATACAGTTAAGGAAGGCAGAGAAATCTCCACACGATTACGGATTTTGAGAGTTCGCAAAACTTGAATAAAATATGGTATCAGAAGATGTTATTTTTTTGGCAGCAGTCTTTGCGTTTTTGGAAACTTGGGGCCCATCGTAAATTATCCAGCACGCAGGTATAAAACATTATGACATGTAAGATATTATTTAGTAGCATAATAATCTGAATAAGACAAAAATGTGACGAGGACTCAGTGGGCTCGATTCTGCATTACAGCGACTTAACTTATTTTAGTTTAGTCCTGTCATTTTCTTTCTCCTACAAAAGAAAAGAGACGAGAGATATTTAGTCCTGTCAAATTAAAATTAATCCTGTCAACTGTTTAGCAATTTTAGCGACGATGTAAAAAGGTGATGGATAAAAGTGATAGATAACCACTTTCATAAGGTTCAAAATTAGTTGGTTTTTACATGTTTGACATTACTCTTCAATCTATGGTTTGTTTCTGTCCTTTTTCTTTCCTATTCTATGGAGAAGGATAGACTAACTTAAAATTAGGAATTTTAGCTGGTCTGCAGAATCTAGTCCAGTGTATTTATAATATAAGTACTAGCAGCGCCCCGCGGTTTCACCTTTCAAATATTAACGATGTTACTCCCTGATGATAATGTAGCTTTCCATAATTTGATGCGGTTTTCACTGTTTTGTGTATTAATTTGTAAATATTTATTAGCAAATTGCACCCGTGCGAAGTGGGGGCGGGTCTTTAGTACCTATATTATAAGAATATAAATTATCTCACGACTCGTACAGAAGGCATTACCTACTTGCGAGCGTTGAGATCGCAATAAAAAACGTTGGAAAACGTGACGTTGCATCGCAATCGCTTCATTTAGCATCCACATTCGTGATGTCATATTATTTATATGCCATAAAAGTTCGTATGTTATCATTATTATGTACTTACCATATTTAGGTGAAGTGTCGTTGATATTCGGGAGAATTGTTAATGATTCTGCATTAATTATTGCTAAGAAATAACCAATTTTGTAAGCTGTTTCAAGTCAAGACTGCTGACTTATAAACTTTCACACATACATAATGCCAAATTTCTTGAATATAAGTTTAACACACAGACAGGCAGAGATACTTTCTTATTTATAATAATAATCCTAATGAAGTAGGGCTCATTTACTCGTATAAAAAAGATTAAATGTGACAGTTTTATTGTAACTATCTTCATCAAATTAAATGATATTACCTTACCCCATTTCATATTAAAATATGTGTCGTGTACTTATACACTCCCTACATCGTGACAGTCCTACTTATTTCCAGTTGAAACCTACCACTACCACCCTTCTTTTCTGTAGGTACAGTCAAGAGCAAGTCAAGCTTCACTACCAGTTTAAGATGAGCTCTGATTTATACTGCGCGCCATAGAATACAGGGCCGCCGGTTCAAAGTCCAAAGTGCCAAGCTCAGCGTGCTCTCGACTGTACTTACTCGTATCGTAATCGTAGACAGTTTATGAGACGAGTATCCGACCGTGAAGTAATTTATCAAAGTACCAGGCCTCCATAACGTGTATAGACGATCAAATATTGAACAAGGCACAGTTCAGAGTCCCAGTGTGATCGCATATGAAATGAAAGCCTTTTGGTTGGTTCCGACAATTATACCAACTGAACTACGAGATTTTTAACGTTCTAAGAACTTAATAACTTTGATGAAACAAATTCTCTGAGAGTGACGAATAAGGAACGAACTGAATACAAATACATAGTCCTCTAAAACTGACTTAAAATAAACAATTTGATACTAAAATATTTTAGGATTGCAGCCAGAACCGCAACGACTGCACTACAGATTCACATACATATCACAAAATCTTCTGCATGAAATAAAACAGCAAAAAGATCTACCGTTTGGCAGGGCCGGGCAGTCGCAAAATATATTGTGGGAGTCGCAAAATTTATGGATGCAGTCGCAAAATATTTTCGTTGTCGCAAAAATAAGCGGTAGTCGCGTTATATCCCCGCAGTAGCGCGTAGTCTGCACACGGGCGCGTTATCGCCCCACAGCGCGTCACCTTGTCACCGACCCGGTTTAATGGGCGAGTGCGGCCGAAGCGTCTTGATGCTTTGATTTATGAGGCCCCAGTTATTTGATGGGGGCGAACGGTAAGAGGGATTGTAGTTATGAATTGTGTGACGGTATTGGAGATAGCGTAATGTAGGTAAGGGTACGTTCCACAATAGTTTCACATGAAATTTCGTGGAAATAGCCTTCCCATTTTCAATTGGGTGATATATTGTGTAAATTCAAAGGTACAGGAAGCGTATACAACTGAATACTAACAAGCTCGTATTTGATTTTGTTAATTAGTAACGTGTGTAATAGAATAGTGTCATGCTATTTCTACGAAATGATTTTCGGTCGCCATTACATTAAATGAACTTGTCCCTTGCATCGTGTATCTATTCGGTTCCATGGAAAGTAAGAACAAATTATACATACCTACATACCTCCGCAGTCCACAAGTGAAATGTAGGTACATTCGAGAAGAGCTACAAAACAACGGTTAACCCTGCGACCGCCGCGCCCGAAGCGAGTGGGACGCGCCGCGCCACCCGCCGCGCCCACCGGTGACCTGACGGCTGGCAAAATGTGGGATACTCGTTTTGAGGCCAATTATACTCCTCAAGCGCAATTCGGGACTTGGAGAATTTTGAGTAGATGCTTAATAAAAGTGGCTTTTTGGAGATGTTGGCTGCGAGGTTTTTGTTGAGAAGCCTGGAGGCTTAAAATGAAAGCTACATTGTTACTTTTTCGGAAAGTTAATAATATCAGCAGGATTTTTAAATGGTTAAAATAAACACTTTTTCGTTTTGCTATGCCGTTCTCGTCAGATTAGGAGATGTCGTTTTATAGAATCAGCGATGTGTCGACTATCCACAGGAGGCAAAAACTTTTTCTTAATACAATTCATTAATAAGAATTCAAAGTAATTCGAACACCGAAACGTATAAGAATTAATGAGTTCCAACATTAGTGACTCAGGCAACGGTCGATGATACTGCTTTTATTAATGATCTTTTTGTGTAGCCGCGCCTGTAGCCTATTCTTTATGAGTGTTTCTTACTTCTGTCTAAGCAAGACTTATTGCTGTAAGTTCTTTAACTGCCTTCTAATTGGTCAAAAGTCCAACTTGATAATTGGATTTTTCTCATACTTTTTGGTGACACTATATGCTGGGATCTTCTTTGTTACTTCAACTGTTCTATTTTTGAAGTTGTTATTATGTTAAGTTGGTATTTTTGAAGATAGATTTTTTATTTATTTGTACAACTAAGTATACATATTATTATACCAGTGTACGAAATAAAGACATTTTGATTATATCTAATATCTTGGCATCGTTTTATTCAGTTGTTTAACTTTGTATATAAAAAACCTTTTTTACTTTACTATATTTAGCCCCCATTATTCACTTCACTTCACCTCTTTAGCTTTGTAGAAAAGCATGTGATGCGTTAAACAAAAGTCCTATCCTTTTATTATAAAGCTGCAGCATAGTTAATCCTACCTATTCTAATAAAAGTTGAACATAAATTTCAAAGCGCTCCTCGCTGCGAAGTATTAAAGTGTAGCGTCCATTTATTAGTTGGACCGGCAACGCGTCCGCGTCGAAAAAGCCGCGGCTTGCCGATTGCATAAAAAATGTCTGGCCGGCGGGCGGCGCGGCGGTGGCGGGCCGGGTCGCTAACGCCGGCTCTAATGACAGAGCGTGCTCGAGTGGCAGGGCTGCGAATGACAACGTTTTACCAGAGTTCATGGGGTTTTATTTAGATTTTCATTTTTGAAACAAGATTTGCTTCATCTTAATATATAAAAACCACCTGTCACTGTTATCGTATACTCTAATATCCGAAATCACCGAATCGATTTCAATTAACTTTTGTAAATGTTGGTTTCAGCTTGAAAGATTAAGATAATTATTTTGCCTTTTAAGATCCATTGCGTCAACTATTTCAAGTGATACATAACAAATGAGTTTTAGTTTGTAGTAAATTCTTTTAAGTGTGTGCCAAGTTGTGTGGAAGTCAAACTATCTGCTTTGTTGGTGGCATCAAAGGAAATTTTTTTGTCGTAGCATTAGGTTCTTTACTGTTTCGAGTGCACCTGCTTCGATGAGGCATTCTTTTGAAATCTTTCTTCCTCAGCCCTTAAACTCTCTAAGTACACAAGTACGTATCGAGCATGCATCGTACTCTATAAACAAAATTTCAATTCTTCGATATCCACTGCATTTTCATTAATTTTCAGTCTTCCGAAATTGATCAGGTCGGATTGAAAATGATCGTTACTTCTTGCGAATCAATAACCTTACCAAAACTATAGAGAATTTAATAATAATAATAAATACAGTAGCATGCACAGCCCTGCCGGCGTGGGTGCGAGCGCTCGCCTCCTACATATTTAATTTGCCCGGACTGGTTTCTGTCCGGGCGCCGCTACGCTTTGTGTTTCGTTATGGCTCTATCGGTTGCCGCGTGCGCAGGGCTGCCTGATTGAGGAACTGCTTTATTGGGTGTGGGCGTTGTTAATGCAACTTCTTTTTAGTTGCAGGTTTAGCAAGTATCTCATAAGTCTGTCGCTTCGCAAGTTATTTGTCAGAAAGGGTTCTCTTAAATAGGCTGGTCAGGTAGAAACTTCTCAGCTTGGGAATATTCGGATCCTATGATTATGGTCAACACAACATCATTGTCGTTTTTTTATTTACGCTCCTCATATAATTCAATTCTCTAACAGAATGAGTCGGACTTCTATTGTTTGGTACATAACCAACCAAACGCAAGCACTTTAGCCACCACTAAATTGTCTATTAACTATTAAAGCCATTATCTCAGAATAAGAGCGAGTGCAACTGAGCCTCTCGTGTTAAGTACCGGGACTCAAAATGGGCTGCCTGTCTACTTACAGGCGACCAACCACAAAGGGGGTGAAGCTATATGACTGACATAAGCCTGTCCTACTCTCTCATTGGAATGGGATTTAAGAGTTTGTGGTCACCAGGGCTTGATTGAGGGATCATTGCTTTGTAGAGTATGCGTGAATGCTCTATTGTTTATGTGTGCGCCTTGTATTGGTGGTTTCTATCGGAAATGAAACATCAAACGGAATTGGCAACCTTTGATAACAGGCAATGACGTAGTCTGTGGTTTCCTTCCAAATAGAAATGGGCAAGGTATTTTTCAATTTGTACATCGCTTATTTTGTCAGGAACCATTCCTCATTCCTAAATACCCTTCTGCCTAGTTGACAGATCCTTAAAAAACTGAAACTCGACTGTCTAGAACTTTGGCACACGAAATGTTCACGAATTGTATTATATTTAAAACTTTAGACTCTTGAATCACGAATCACGATTAGCCAAGCGCAGTGAAACGCGAGGTGCTTCACCTTTTAAAATTTTGCCTGCGACGAGAAATAAGGACGAAAACAAAAATAAGAAAATCCAGAGCCCAACTTGAGATATGAAGGGCGTCAAAAACATAAGCCGAAAAATATAATCCCTGGCACGAACTCAGCGAGACTGCTTAAACGGACTTGCAATAACAAGGGAGGATTTCTCGCTCTTATCGAAAATTTCAAACTATTGACTGGAAATGTCATTTGCGGTTTATATCAAAACTCAATAATAAATGGTGGTTCATCCTAAAACGATAATTTCCTTCAACGTGTTCAGTTAAAGTGTTGATTGTGTTGTTGGTTGATTGCAGTTCTTACTTTAGTGAAACAAAGTCTACTACTTACCCTTAAAGATTGACTTCCGACATTCTTAATTAAGCCGTAAACATTTATCCTTTCTGTGATTGTACACGTAAAATTAGGTACTTTGTGAATATAGCGCAACTTTTCTTCTTCTTAATGCCTTGACTTCAAAGTTTCAGCGTATCTTTCGTCTAGCGTCTCATCATACTACATGCTACTACCATAATTCCCACTTAGAACTTACAAAGCACGAGGAAACTCTACTCCTAAGAGCTAGCTCATATCTTAATTCATAATTCAATATACACTTCGCTCCACTTTCTGCGGCAAAGTGCAAGCGCGCGAGAAAAAAGCCAGCAGGGCAAGCGAAGGGGGGTTGGGGGGTGATCCCCCTCGAGGGAGAGGAGGTAATCCCTTATCGCGGCCGCCGACCGCGCATCGGCAATTATTATAAAGAGCCGCCCGATGTAAACTAGTGTAAGAACGTGTTTTATAAGCCCCGCTTAGCAGCGACAATCTTTGCGATACGGGCTTTGTGTTTTCTTTAGACCGCTAATTAGTGGATTTTTAATCGCTTTACATAATGCTGATTTAAAATGTTTTATATTAATTACGCACGAATAGCATAGAAAAGCATCTACAACAATGAACTTTACTAATAGATAACCCAGATATAGCTCATAATAGATAAAAGAATACTCAAGTGAGTTTTAAACGGTTAATAGAAATGCAGAAATCAATAGGTTTACAGAATTTTGTGCATGAAAAATATAGAAATGAGACAAACAGTTTAGACAGATTAATAAAGTTCTCGTAGTTATTGTGAACTTTTCCTGTAGCCGTACAGATTTATTTAGGTCTCATTTTTATTGTGTAAATTGAACACCTACCTTTTAACAGAAATAAATGATTATCTATTCGGAAATAAATTTGTTATCTAACTAGTTGTCAATCAATCTTTTCTGTCTCCACCTAAATGCTGAAAATATTTCGTGATGATTTCTTCAACATACTAAGAAAAACAATTTTCTAAATCAGCCTTACCATCTTCGAGTAAATAAAAAAATATAAAAGATTCGGACGAATTGTTGTAGGTATTTCTTTTTTTTTTAGATCGGTCAAAATCAACTTCCTCATGTGAGGAAAGATTCTTAGCCCAGCAGTGGGCTGTCAGAGATTGACGATATGACTAATGATTAATTAGTGCTCACACATCTAACAACTAAAACAGTCACATTCAGGACGTCCACTGCAACGCTCAACTATAGTCTCAAAAAACGCTCAAGTATCAAAACCTGTAACGCCTCTCACAGGACACTGCGGTCGTAAGCCACCGAGCAACCGTCCCGCTAGCCACGGGCCTTCTTCCCGTCCCGTTTCCACTAGTCCTTCGCACATCGCACTATCTCGCTTTTCAACACGTCCCGCACAGCACAGGCTTAACTTAAATCCTGGAGAGCGAACTGTGCGAATTTCATTTCTCTCGAGGCAGTATAAAAATTTAATAAAGACTACGGTGGTTGTATTGGCTTTGATTTGGACTGATATAGGTACCGGGAACTAAAGTTAGACGAGGTTGTCGTGAAAACTATAATATTAATTTTTGTCTATGCTTTATAAGCGAAACAACATTTAATTAAAAAATGGCACTGGTAGTTAGTAAAGGGGTTGAGGTAGTAGAGTTTTTGTGTGTCCCACAACTCAAGATAAATAAAATTTGATTAAATTTTTTTTCCAAGTGTTGCTAAAATATTTATTATGAGCATGTGTAAAGATTTAAGGACTGGAGTTATTCCTTTAATAATAATGTTTATTTCACTTTATTCTTTTACTTATTTATTACTTTACTTCAATTTATTCCTTCGAATTTTATTGAATGTCATTGTATTTATACCTAAAGGATCACTTTAAAAAAAATATTAGGCATAGCTTATGTCGTAGGAATAAAAAACAGCCTAATCTATTAGGTAACAAAATCATTTACATACACTTTGTAGCTTACCAGTCTTACCACAGCAGTCACGGGCGAACATTGCTAAGATATTGTACCTAAATAGAAAACGTCTCAAAACCGAACGCTTGTTTCAAAATCGTATGGATGGATCGCCCGCCTGACTCCTGACCACAGATTATCATAATATGCATATTAAGGCGCGGCGCACGCGAGATCTCAAATAATCATAAATGCTAATAGGACTGCACTGGTCACGCTCGCCTCCATTTAGCTACCGGGACAACACGGTGCGAAATTCAAAATAAAAATGTCCCGTTTAAATTTCAACGATATTAATGTACCGATTTTTTTCTCAACAAGTAACTACAAACCTGTGTCTCATGCCTGAGGTCACAAACTGTTAAGTAGATAATTACTATCTCGACGGTGAAGGAAAACACCGTGAGGAAATCACAGCCGGAATTGGGTCTGGTTTGGTTCAGCAACCGTCGTTTGGTTCAGAAATCGTCTTCAGTTTGACGTACGCTGCTTCTTCCGTACATGTGTCAATACAGCCAGTGAAAGAAGAGCAAGCAGTGATACCGTAAAAAATGTCAAATAAAGACGATTCCGATTACAATTATTAAAAGACAATAAGACCCCTGGTCTATCAATGGTCTTACAATCAGTCACGTTTAGAGTTCTAAGAGATGTAGGTACTGGTACATCCTCGAATGAAATACCTCTGCAAATCTCCTCGGGGACGAGGCGTGAATATATATCTGCGAGAAGATTGTAGAGAGCGAAGAAAGTAGACTATGTGAGAGAGATGAAGGATTAAAAAAACAGAACTCTTCCCACGTTTGCATTTGTATAAATGAATAAAATATGAAATGTTTGTCCTACATTGTTTACAGATGTCAGCAAATATTTTTGTGACGTCAACAGCTGCAATTTTGCAAATATGTACAAAGTTGCTACTACTGAACTAAAATAAACGTTGACATTACCTAAATATCGTAAATGTTTTTAGGGACCGTAATCAATTTCGGAATGCCCCGGATAGATTAAAAAAAAGTTTATTTAAAAAATCATAAACCCGACTGCCTAAACAGCTGGAAACAAGACCTATTAGTGAAGTAGGAAGTAACGACCATGTGCTGCACGATCTTACAACAATCTCATCCAGTCGGCAGTATCTTCTCAATTCAACAATAAAGACTGCATGAGATTGTTGTTAGATTGGGCAGCACATGGTCTTTGTACTTCCTACTTCCAACCAATGAAAAAAGCGCGGCAGATCTAAATAGAGGAACCAGTCTTTGGTAGTTAGTGGTGATGCCTTATAATGATAATCCGATATGCTTTATTTAGAAATTGTTTGTTTTTACCTACTTTTCTACGGATGCATAACACAAGGTTTCTAAATTATGTCAATATAGAGGTTTAGCTAAATGGCTAATAATGATGACACAATGTATTTCTTCATCGTCGAGCTAGTGATATAATGTACCACATACTTATTGCCTGCTAATCTATAGTGAACATTTAAGGTGGTAATTATTATAGAAAGTAACTGAAGATTCATGTGACTAATTTATACCGGCATCTCTTTCTGGCTGTTCGCTAAAGGATTCCCATAAGTTACATTCTATTAAAGTATCCGTCACGAGAATGTATAAATTATGTAAATACACATTCAGTGGTTTGCCAGTTTTGCAACATTTAGATTCAATTATAAATAGTTTTTCGTAATAATTTTTATTTGAGTATGACGCCTTCAAAATGACAGACCGAATGTTTGGGCCCTTGTACCAAAAGAGTTGGTAGACAGCACTTTTTATCGCTAAAATATAATCCGACTAATAAAAATTGCATGGTAGTTTCGTATACCCGTATAAAAATTTAAGTTGATTGGATTTGGTTAAGTCATAACTAACTGTCACTGCGTAACTCAGTAGAAGTTTATTATTTACCTTCTCGTGACGGGGACATAAATACTTTCGAGTGTGTTGCAGCTACACGCTAATTTCCTTCACCTATTCAGAGACCTGGGTGTCTGAGGGTGAGTACCTACTGTGAAGGAAATCCAGACAGAGGACTGATCTCACCGCACAGCTCCCTAAGGGTACAACACTTGCGGTCAACATGAGACACGATCACTACAAGTATTTGAAAACAGTAGCCGTGTAGCGGTTACTTGAGAACAGTTCATCAGGCAGCGTCGCTTAACCGTCCGGCCTCCCAAAGCAATCAATAACGTGTTGTTGGCGGGATTGTGAGATCGTAAATTAAAAGCAGGCAGCGGCCGCGCCATAATTTATGTTTAACTAGCTTGCGACCGCGACTGCGCGCTTCGGGTTCGCATTACACTATAAGGCTATCGGAAAATGTAGATTTTGTCGGTGATGACGAATAGGTTCCTACTTCAAAATTTATAAACCTTAGTGGGCTCTTTTTGAGCTATTTTCTTAGTGATACAGAAAAAAGACAAAAGTCCTAGTTGAATCCTATAAAGGTTTCGCATCAGGTTAACGATTAGAGAAGAGCACGTTTTCCTCCATAAGATAGGGCTACATAAGTAATGTTTAGTATTACCACGTTAAACTGTGGTAATACTAAACATTACCTAAGCTTTAAAATGTCTAAGATTGCAAAGAATCTTGAACAAAAAAGCCCTTCTTAGACTCTTAGTAATTTTGTGTCAATCTTCACCTCAAATCCACCGACAAAATAATAGGTAGATAAGCACAGCCCGAGTTCATTTTAAGGTGATAAATTAATCCCTATCGATCAAAATTTTAATTCCGACAAACCCTTAGGTCTCAATTCCACGCAAAGGGGGGTGACGACAACTTGACACGATTAATTACGGGCCAGCCTGGCCGAATGCGGGACGAGTAGGATTAAACTCGCCCATTCTTGTGTTTGTTTGCTCGATTTGCATATAGGGCGACGTAAATGTTTGTGATTGACACTTTTAAGACCGATAAAATTACCTATTCAATACGCGATTTTCGAAGGAGGTGATTCATATGAACCAAAAGCAGATAAAAGTCTCTTAATCAT
Source organism: Ethmia dodecea (assembly GCA_963855545.1). Taxonomy (NCBI): domain Eukaryota; kingdom Metazoa; phylum Arthropoda; class Insecta; order Lepidoptera; family Depressariidae; genus Ethmia; species Ethmia dodecea. The sequence goes on along the minus strand of OY979458.1, from coordinate 9,067,626 downwards.
AGACATGAGTTGGACAAGACAAGAACAAGAAAGATACACCAGTTAGCACACGAAGAGACTCGCTCCCAAAACTGTAAGACCTTTTTTCTAGCAACTGGTTTGCAACTTTTACAAATTTCATCAGATAATGAGTTAGCATTTTTCTTCTAGGTTGAATGTGTCCAAAACTCCTCCAACTCGAGCCTGTTTGCCGATAGTTCCCCTTACATCGGATCGACAAACTCTGAAGTCTCAATTTTACAAGGAGGGCAGGCAGCGAAGCGACGACTTGGCGCGATTAATGACCGAGCGGGCCGCGCACCGGAGCGGGATTAAACTCGCCCCTCGAGCAACGTCTGCCGATCGGTACGTGTTCGCTACCCGGCTGTCTGGATGCTCGAGGGTTGAAATATTAAGACTCTTTGGTCGACAATATTTTAGTTTCAATAATCGAACGCATTCGCGGAATTTGTTATTTCCAAGCTTTTACTTAACTTGTAAAGTTTGTTAGCTTCGGTCAAATCTTTGAATTTTAGACCTCTTACTGACGTCCTATTGAGCTTAGCATACCTACTTATTCGGTGACTATGATTATTTGATTATATCAACGAATGCTATACAGACATACAAAAGCTTGTTTTGTTAGTTTTCTTTAACTACAATTATTTTATTTGAATATGACTTGTGAGGGTACCTAAATAATACGATTCTGAGTACGACATTAATAAAATATTTATTTTCAATAAATCACATTCTGTTTTATAATCTATTTGTGGCACATGGATCAACAGATAAAATATATCCCAACCTGTTAGTCTATGGGTATCTATAATGATAATGAGGTATTTCTTTTCTTAATTAGTTAGGTTGTTACGCATGAAACATTTTATATTTATCAATAATCACATTTATAACACCACCCTACATTTCTATAACACGTAAAATAAATTCGTAATATCAAGGACTATTTTAGAAATTTTACAATCAGTCGAGTAAAACAAGAATTTTGTTCAAATCACATTAGTAAAATGGTAACGTTTGTTCCCAAAAATGCGTTTTTTTAAATATGAAAGTAATTAAATTAAATAACACAGCCAAAAGATTGAGATCCTACATTAAAACATCGAAACATTCTGACTAGTTGCAAAGTTTTTGTTAAATTTTACTCTTTATTTCTTCCATCTCATCTGCCTTTTGTACTTTTTCCAATAAAAACGAGAGATTTCTTAACAAACATCTATCACATTGAATTAATGTATCTAACACCAATGATAAATATTCCTAAACGAATATACGATGAGCAAACAAACTTATCTACCACGAAAGAAAATCGGATTTACCCCGACATGAGCAAAATACAAACGGACATAATGATATCTAATACCCTTTAAATCCCTGCTTTAGTCCTCAGCCTCCGATCCTTGCGAGTAGTCGATCTTCAGATCCCTGGTCATGTCTTCGGGAGAGTCATTTCTCATGCCTCGCACAGCGAAGTTGCTCTGAGACGCCATGCTGGCCAAAATTCCATTCGAAAGCGCCTGGACTGACAAAGCTTCTTGGGAGGGTCCCGCATAACTGTACTGTTGATACACAGCTTGTATCCTTGCAGCATTCACCAAAGTCTGGATCTTCAGCTGCGTGTCCAAAGCCAAACTCAACGGCAACTTTCTCAGCTGACTTGCGATCAGTTTCCCGAACATTTCGAACTCATTTTCGTTCCCATTCTCAGAATGCTGACTCAAATCCTGTGGAGTGTCCGAATGGTCCCCATTTTCGTAGCTGCCTTTCTTTTGCTTTGCTGGTAGAGGATAAATTGTGGCGAGTGAGGTAGTTAGGGGTGTTGCAATGCCCACAGGGGGGTTTAGGAATGGACCGGACGTGGATACCGGGAGAATACCGAACGGAGACGATGTTTGGTTCAGTCCGAATGGAGTGCTAGGACGCGGAGACGGCGTGTTGAGCACGTACGGAGTAGACGACCGGGTGGAGCTACGTCGCTTCCGCGGACTCTTTTTCTCCGGAGATTTCCGCTCGCCTAAATCTTGGACGACGTCGCTGTCGTCACTGGCCGCCGGCATATCCAACAAACTGTTGTCCACCTACACAAAAAAGTTCTCAGTTCATTGTCAAGGTTGTGCCATTACAGCGCATGTGTCGACGCGTGTAAACAAATATACTTACGGAGCTCGGTGTTACGATCGCCCGCAGAAACCTGTCTGCGTGTTCGAACCACGTGACGCTGGGTCTGTACGCATGCGCGCCAGCCTTCCGCGCCGCGCGAATCTTCTTCAATTCGACACTGTACGACGACCGTATATTCTTTATTTTATTTTTCAATTCTTTTACAGTTACATCGACCAGATTCAAGGCATTGATTATCTCCAAGTATCCCTGCTCCCTTATTGATTTGTTCTTGTAATGTTCCGATACAGGATTCCAGAGATACTCGCGTTTTTCATATTCGATTATCATTTGTATCGTCAGGTCTTCACTCCATTTCGGGTTGGCTAGTATGGTCACCATGTTGAATTTTGTAATTACAGCATGCTACGTTTGCGGTTTGGCAATTTTTTTGTGAGATATTTCGCGTGTTTACTGTTTCAAGTACTAGGAGCGCAGAAGGGTGCGGGCGGTTCGCAGGCGCGCAGCATACTAAAAGCACGTCGATGGGCTCGGGCCGCCGGGCGCGGGGGGCAGCCTATTTCGGGAGTAGCCGGACCACGCAGCCGCGTGCTGTGAAGCGTGCTGTTTCCTCCTCGCAACGCGCGGAGGCTGGGCCCGAGTGAAACGGAAGATTTGTGGCCGCCGACGGCCGGGCGGGTGAGCGTTCACACGACGCCACCTACTCAAGTTGTACCGACACCTTATCGGATCGGTTTTCGCTGATATTGCTAATCGTACGTTGCAGTACTTGCAGTATTGCGACTACGTAGTTGCTGTGTCAACGTTATTGTTGGTAATTTTATCATGACAATGTAAACATTGTAATGTTGCCATTTCCATTATCATAATTATGATTGATATTGTTTTAATAATTTGAATCACCTTCCTTGCACTGAAATAGCAAAAAAAGCATTACCTGCCAATGTTTGTATGTATTGTAATAATTAACAAAAACAATTTCTATAGCTCTTACAATAGATACTTACAAACATTTTACTAGTACAGTATGTAACACCTTTTACAAGTTATTACTTATTGTTTCTTATTTTACACGCAAACGCTACATAATATTATTGTTGTTAGTATGACTGGCTGATTAACGACAATGAAGAAACAAATCAAAGAAGAACACGTTCGAAAATATTTTAAAATTGATTTTAGGCGCGAACCGAACGTCGCGCACTGTGTACGCCGCGCTAACGTCCGTGATCCTCGGGAGGTGAGGCGCGGGCCATTTACTTACTCGGCCGTCACCGCTCCACGCAGCTGTAGGTCGTTCGTGTTTACCTGCGATGGCCGGCAATTTCCCACAGTCCGGAGATCGGACACGTAGGGGCAAACGAATTTCGCTTTATGCTGTACCTGCGATGTTTTATAATAAACATCAGTAGAAAAAAAAGTAAGGTAATAAGAAAGAAATCAAAATTGAGCAACAGTAAGGTTTCACAAAATACGGAATAAAATTTGTATTTACATACTTACATAAAAATCAGTACTTTTAAGTAGGTACGCAAACGAATTTATATTTTAGTAATACCTACCCACCTTATATTGATTTTTTTGTTGGAACCCGGACGGAACTCCATTGTGAAGGTTTATATCGAGTGATCTGTCTATACGGGCGGTGCCTCATGGCGGACGAATCAAGTACCCCTTTGCATTGTTATGTAAAAACGAATATCCTCTGCACACCGCAATTTTGAACAGTATATTTATGAATAAATAGAATAACTATTTAAAATAAAATACATTTAAAAAAATTAATTAAGCAACCGGTTTTTAGACTAGTGGTCGGTAAATAGCCCGATTCAGGTTACATTCGACGTATCCAAAGGATAGATAGAAAAACCATTTTGGGATTTAAACATCCTAATTTTATTGTAACGAGTATCGAAGGATATTCCAATGACATACATAATATTATACCTATGTCAAATACCAGAGCCGACGACGCTAACATCATCATTAGTATGTAATATTCCGTTATGTGAAAGCACTGCAAGATTTAGCTTACTCCTAATGTCAGCAGCAATGCTGATACAACAATTAATAGTGGAGCTCTTATTTTAGTTATTAACAGACTCTCATTTGTATATTCATAGTTATATTTTTGAACTAGCATTGATTTAATTTTTGCAATGTTTTAGCATTTGTAGAATAGTCTAAATGCAAGCAATACTAGGTTACAGTCTTGGTTTTTGACATCTTTGGAAAACATACGATTTTTTGAAGTTCATCAAGTTTTGCAATTAGAACTTGGTTTTGAGTATAACACATTCCTTTCACTTCCCAAGATAGATATTGCGTAGCTTTTAACACTGGGAGGCAATATTCGTACGTCACCGCTGCTGACAGCCGGCGTCGCAGATGAAAACGACGCGACTCGCTTTGTGGAAGATACAGACACATAGATACAGATAAGTAGGTAGGTACTATCGGCCGCCCGATCGCGTTGCTTCACAGAAATATGTCAAGATGACAGGACGAGAAATAAGAAGCCTTCAACTCATAAAGTAATATTTAGAGGAGACTTCGTAGTCCGTAACTAATTAAGTGATTATTAAGCGGCTTAAGCATTGAGACTTTAAAAAAATAGGCTCATTTGGTTTACTTTGTTTATTTACAATTTCAATGAAAAAAGTTGTTAGATAGTCCTCAGCTTTGACCACTGACTAGGTGTGGCCATAAGTAGTGCAATACACACTATAATAACGATCTTCAGTTTTGAACTCAGATGCATGACTTGGATTAATAAAATTATAAGTAGACTTTAAATAGTAAAGTTTTTACATATTTAATAAAAAAAAACATTTAAATAGGTATTATTTCTGCAAGAATACAGTAGACTTGATTCAGTCAACAAACAAGGCGTCATAAACCAACGCACAAAGGACATCATCGCTGACTGCATGCCACTCCATAATGGTAAATATACAGAAGACCAACGCAGCGAGAGCGAGAAAATTACTGGCCGCGATGCTTCAAAGCGACGCGATGAGTATAGAGCGATATTTATCTGTCTCGGCCTCGCCGGCACCTATCAAGCCGACTGCCACGCTATCTCGTCTGCCTCTATCATCTATATTCCGAAGCCATAAAGTCGAGAATAACTTGTGCAAGCAATAGAACGAATATGGTGAACTATAGAACCGTAGATAGATGGGCTCGCGTGCAGTGACGCAACACGAACCGGCTTGACATCTGTATAGTGGCGGTTAGATATAGAGTGGAGCGAAGGTGTAATTGTAGATGTATCAGTAATGATCCAAGTCTCATTAGCGAATAGCAATGATGAAGACTAGAGATCTACCATAAAACAGCTTAAAGATGTCGAACACAATACTAATTCTCAGAACTGTAAAAAGTATACAGAATTAAAGTGAAGGTCACCAATTATTTTAAATAAGTATATTGGTAATTTAATGATTTACGACGCCCACACGTAAGTAAAGCAATAAATATTGTTGAGATCTAAGTTTACGGAACAATACATGTTGAATGCACTCAATATTCGTAATATTCAAAATACGTCAGCACCAAACACGTATTTAAATTGACAAGCGCACGTACGCGGCGCCATTTCGCAGAGCGTATCCTCGCGCTAACATAATGAGGGTGACAGCGCCGTGGGAGGATAACAGGCTGCCAGCCCTCTGGCCCTTTGACGGCGAGAGGGGCGCGATGGGTTTGGTCGTTAGTGGAGCGGTACAGATTACAGAGTGTGAGTGACTTTACACCGCCGGATTATGATGTATGTGTGAGGAGTTTTGATGACAAAAATGTTTCCAATGCCACTGTAAGAAGATAAAACGGTGAAACGCGGAATATTTCGAGTGCGATTGCTTATTACTTTATTATATTAAAATATTATTTTTTATACCCAATAACATGACTTTGATTACAAGCTCATCGGAGCTTTATATAAAAGGATTTATATATTAAAGATGACGTAAAAAAATAACGACGTGTCTACTGATTGCCAGAAACATATTTTTCGAAACAGAGTAACAAAATAGGTTTAATTATTGTATCTAATATAAATAATAATTTAGGTTAGTTGTTTATTTTGCAGAGAAAATCTACAGTATGTAGTCTCAAATGCGGGCTATTTTTGTTACTTGATGGGTACACACTTTGGTCTGAGCGTCATGAATCATGATACGTACGACGTGACGTGGTTTATTTATTCTGAACTGATTGATATATATCTTGATGAAACTAGACGCAGCTTTTGGTCCTATCTCGAATCCAAAATAAACAGAATAGGTACTTTGGTTGTGGTAACTGGCAAATACGTAATGTTTGCCAAAAAGGAAGTTTGTTTTATAGTCCTGTGCTTATGCTTATGGCTGCAGTCGACAGTAAAAATAATTATTATGTTATTTAAACAAAGACTTATAAACGACACATGCAAGCATCGTAAAATTTTCAAACAGCTTTATTAAGTCATATCAGTCAAATTTATTATATACAGATTAAGACTTTAAAGTTAAAATCACAGATTTAAATTGCCTTTTTCTCTGATGATACTCGTAGTATGAATGGCTTTGGAAGTCTTAGCTGTTTGGATTATTAGGTACGTACTGGATATACAATTTTTGTTCAATTTTTTGCTTCTATTTTTAAAAATAAATAATCTCACACCTTTAATCCCCGATGGGCTAGGCAGATTATTTCTATTTCTAGTTTATTATAATAAAAAAATGGTTTTCCGTGAAGTAGGCTTAAGGACGATAATTTTACGTGATAACGTTAACATTGATGAAAAATTGCATACTGAAGTGGAAGAGAGATAGATGCGTCACAAGCAGAATGCTTAAGCCGATCATGCCTCTCTATCGCTGGTTCCACGCTCTCGCTTGCACGCTCGTCTCCGGCGGAACGTGACAATTTTACGTGAGTTCAGCCAGCGTTAATTGATTTATAAGACGTTATCACGTCAATAATATCACAGCAAATTGCTTGCATAGTTCATAAAATAATAATAATATTACAAGTATCAAGTCACATCGTATCGCAGTACAGCCCGTCAGCACTCGACAGGCGCGAGGCGCGGCCCGGGCGCGGTGGCACGTTTCTGTGCTATATCTATGTATACGTAGGTACTGTGTAGTATGATGTATAGACGGGCTGCGGGCACAGACTATACGTATAATAGTTTGCACATATGCACAGTTATAGTATTACAATTTAATATTTGTACACTGAATTGGTTTTAAGTGAAAATGTGGGCGGCTAGTTTAAACATTGGTGTAATGGTTTCGAAAAAAATAAAATGTTCGGTATGGAAAAGCTGTGTCAAATTATGACGAGTTTTCAAATAAATAGTAGGTACTCGACATTAAATTTTCCTATATTTTGTCACAAAAAAAAACAGCCCAGGGCCTTGACTAGACTAGAACGATGAAATCTGGAATCCTGAATTCATTTACCTACTAAATCATTACTTTTTCAGTACTTTGGAGATATATACCTATTTTTCGAAATGAGTGCGAAAATCCTTCACCGGGGGCGAGCGGGCCTAACGAGCGGTACCAGGGTGGCATGACATTAGAGGCACGCGCCATTAGACCCGGCCGGCGCCGGAACGGGCCCTATTTCCGAGGGAAGCGCGCCCGGAAGCCGCGCCGCGTCCGCCCCCGTCGCTAAGTTACTTCGTAGTTGCTCCCGGTTATGTAAGCCGGGTATTTTGAAATTTTGCGTCGAGTTGCGCTCCTGGTAATTTCAGGGTTTACCTTGCGAGTTACATAATAAAATCCCGTTTACCTGGAAAGAGAAAGACGGCTTATTAAAATTATTGGAAACTACAATGCTACTTAATATTAAACCAAACCAGAATATTATGCCGTGATAAAGTATAGATAAATAGAAATAGATAAATAAATAATTGTTATGTAAAAGAACCCTTCTCACCATCAAACGTAAAAGTTTGGCGAGGTTATAATTAAGTAGGAATACTGTATTATATTTCATTTATTGCAATTAAAAAAAAAGATTTTAAGACTATTTCTAGCCTACGAATAATTCGTAGTTTCTAGCTTAGAATTAGGTACTAAGCCGCAACAGACGATAGTCATACATACATTTATAATAATATGCTCATGCTTTTTCCGGAAGGGCAAGGCAGAGACAATAGACCGCCACATCCATCAATGGATTCATACATGCTCGTCGGTTTCAGGTACTCTTTATCTCGTTTTTCTTAAATACAATAGTCAATTTGAAACTAACTAATAGTTACCTAGAAAGTGCTAGAACTGACCACAAATCCGCCACATAAACATTAGGGGCCCAAAGTACATTCGAAGAGCAAAAACACCAAAAAGGCCTAATTATGTATTTGTAACGCGCAGTAACGAACGCTTCGGGACACATTAATCAAAATTAAAAGTGGATTAGGCTGGATGACACGCACAGGCTTTCTGCGGCTTCTCTACACTAGAGGCTAAAGCCGGGCGCACACCGCCTCATGTTTTGCAAGCGTATCTCGAGATTCGCAGGGAACTTGTAGAAAGACCCTGCATGAGTTTAGAGCTGATCGAGACGTAAATTGAATTACTGACTTTTCGTACCTACGAGTATGTTACGAGTGCCAACTTACTTTTGAGACTTGGTGAAGGATATTCCTTGGATTCGAACTGGGAAGTGGTTTTCCCTACCTTCCTTTGTTTAAGTATATCGTGTACCTATGTAAGTTAATTGTAGAAATAGGATACCGTTGTACTACAGCGTATTTTGCAGTATGTGGATGTGGGTTTTGTGTGGTATCTGAAGGAAGTCCTATAAAAAAGGTTAGTTTAGTACCCATCCACAGCACTGGCTCTGGAACTAAATAGCCGCGTATGAATTGTGTCCCACAATTTATGATTATTTTATAAATTATTCAAAGTACCTACACTTGAAGCGGCTTGATACAACCTCAAGCATGCTTGTCAAGCTATCATGTGCTGTCATACTCGTACATGACATGGTTTGCATAGTTTGACAAGCACACGCGTAGGATAGTGAGCTCAACCCCGAATGGATGCTGTTACATGCCTCAGAATAATTTCTGAAGCGTTGATTTCGTCAGGTTATTAACTTTTAGCAATTAGCTAGTGATAACTCCGATGGCGTCGTATCTGGAATCGAATGTAGACCTCTTATGTGAGAGACGATCATATCCAAATAAAAACCGGTCAAGTGGTCAACCGGTTCCGTACTAGTATGTATAAAAACGGCAAGAAAATCACGTTTGTTGCATGCCCCTTAAAAAATATTTTCATTTCTCCGGGCGAAAAGCGGCAAATTTCGGCCCGCTGCGCTAAACGAAGTTGCCGCTTTCCGCCTCTGTCGAAAAGAAAAAAAGTATACACTCCTCGGGAAGTAAATAAGAAAGCCTCAGATAACATGTTTGTAGACCTCGACTTCGCCTCGGTCGACAATTACATTTAAAATGAGACATTTCTTATTTCACTCCCCTAGATGTGTAATATACTATTTATTCTGTTTTTTAGTAATTGTTCTTGTAGTAGAAATATCATCTGTAAAAATTCCAACTGTCTAACTATTACGGTTTATGAGATTGGTGGTTGAGGTGACAGACGGACAGACAGACGGACACGCTACGACTGCTACGAGTAGGTACCTATCTTTAACCATCTGCAATAGTATTTCCTAGCTAGCAATAAACATTGACTGCTATAAAAATGCGTCGTTAGATATATTTTTCTCCACTTTCGGAAATGAAAGCTGACTTGATTTTTTTCCCTGCGTGCAACTAATTGTTAGATTTCAACTGTTCAACTTCAACGCGGTCGTTTCAGTTTCAGTTTTACACATGCCTCAGAATTAATTCTGAGACCTGCGGGTTTCCTCACGATGTTTTCATTCACCGTCGAGATAGTGCTGAATATGTACGTAAATTTTGAAAAAGTCATTGGTACATGCCAGTATAACGTGTCTTCCAATAAATGTCACTGGAATTCTATCACAATTAGGAGGGAAGGGTAAGACTGATTTACCTACAGTAGAGCATAGAGGCTGATTCATGTTACAACGGGCCGTGCCCCGTCCGGGGTGAATCATCCTAACAATACGCCTCGACACGCCGACGCCGTGCCCCGTCCGGGCCCGGACGGGCCCCGTCCGGGCCAGCGCATCATACAAAAAGTATACCTACTATAGATTTTGACCGTGACCCGGACGGGGCCCTGCCCGGACCCGCCCCGGTGTAACATGAATCAGCCTTAATACCTATACAAAGAACATACTGTGTTTGACGGTTTTCAATGAGGAATTTTCAATGACATTAATAATATTTCCTAAAATTGAACTAGATGGCGCTGATCAACATTGGGAATTAGAAATTGGCAACACTGATGTGTCGCTTTACGATGTCATATGTGCATTTTCGCAGATGAAGGAGACTGAGTTTTTGTTTATCGTGGATTCGGATCTTTTGTTGTAACACAAACCACTCGTAAACAAACAGAACAATAAATAAAATACAAGGCAATGAGTACGTAACCTTATTTTGATAAAAAGTCAGATTGTTTTTTTTTGTTTGACAAATTCTTGCGACCATAGATTAGGTAAAAAAAAACCCAAGGCTTATCAGCACCATCTATTGACACCTTTGAATACTCAAGTGACAGCTGTCACCGAAAACGCCTCATTATATTTCTTCCTCTAAAGTATTACAGCTTACTAGATATTGTAATCCGCTTGGTAAAGGCGGTGTAGGGTATTGCTCTACCAAAAGACCATAATATCCATATGTGTACTGATTTTAAGCTGGTATAATTCTGAAGAAGAAGCCAAATACTCGATTGGACCAAGTTGACAATATTAAGTTAATACATACGTTACAAACACGCAAGCAATTTAATTTTAGATCTAGGTACATGAGAAAACTCTGTAAATGGCTTTTAGATAAGTAAACATATCTTCACTACATAGTATAAAACAAACTCGTTTTCTCTGTCCCTATATCCCTATGTATGCTTAAATCTTTAAAACTACGCAACGGATTTTGATGCGGTTTTTTAATAGATAGAGTTGTAACACCCTGTTCCTAATAACAAATATTAAATACTGAAAGAATATAAAACAGCTTGGTGGGGCTGTAAACATGTAAACACATGTAAATATAATCAGAAATAGAAAATTATCAAAACTTAGGAAAAGTTTAAAAATAATGAAAAATCAGTAAAGTAGAACTTTGATTGGTCAAAGAGATGTTAAGATAGCATAAAAGTTTCATAAAAGTAGTTAGAATTAGGTTTGAGTAGGGTTTAGGAAAAGTTAAAACATCTTCCCATGGAAGGAAATGCGAAACAGGTCTCGTATTGAAATAAACCATTAATTGGTAATAACTCCGGAACTAATGGAGTTAGAGAGATGGGAAGCATATCGTTGTGGTACTGTTGAGGGACACTACGATATGAAAGAGGTTTCATCCAAATCGGAGATGGTCGGGTTTTTCCAATTTTCCGCTGCGGGACACGAAGATAAAGTCTTGGCATATATGGTGAGGGAGGGTGCGCAGCCAGGATGCGAGGCTGCCACCTCAACCATAGGTTGGACTTAAGATGTATGATACATAGGTCGGTCTGTTGAGCGATGATGAGCATAATGGCAAATAAATATATAAATAAATAAATAAATAAATTTATAAAATAAATAAATTTATAAAATTTTCATATGGCGTTATTGGCTGGAAGGTTCGTTAATAACAGAAGTTATGAGGACAAGGCAGGTAAGGGTACCCTGTCTGATTAATGGAATATGATAGTTTTATGCGATATTCTAGACGAACCTAATATATGAAAGCATGGCGAATAAAAGTAAATAACAGAGCTGGACTTATAATACATCTGGTTTCCCTCCCGCTTATAGGGCAGCTAACGCTGTCCGCTCGAATTCATATATCGGGACAAGGTAGGGGTTGTAGTGTTTGAGTTATTGAAGGAGTGTGTAGTACTGCCCGAGTGGTGCAGCGGTTGTGTTAGTACGTTTCACCGTTCCATGGTCGGTGTTATGTCAGCACGTTACACCGTACCGCGGATGGTGTTATGTCAGCACATACCAATGTTAGCTTGGCGGTGGCGGCACCTCTGATCTTTGACTTGCATTATGACTTCTTTGTGATGCAGAGGCTTACGCTTCGACACAACGATCTTGTTCAACACTGTTTGGCGACAAAGTGCGAAAAGGTAAAAAGTCCGTGCCTCGAGCACTGCCTTACGGTACGGCAAGGTGGCGTTATATAGACTTAGTTTTTGGACATAGTCCATAAGCTTTGTTGGATGTAGCGATCGCTCAAATATTACACATTGGGGCTAGTAGTGGAATGACTGACGACGCACCTCTTAGCGCTGTCTTGTGGTTCACAGTAGATACCCCGGGACTGCTTCTGAGCTTCTTGATGCTAAGTAACGGAGACGATGGTATTGACTAACACTTAATTGATGGAGGTTGATAACGTCTCTCATTGAAATGTGAAAAGCAACATCTAGCTTGATCGTAGACCTGACGGTTCGAAATGGGCATTAACATAAGTTATCTTCGAGGAGTATTGTTGGTCTAGTACGCGAACACTCGACCAAATCTTCAGGAGTAAGCTCTTCGGGGTCTGGAACTGGAGTCATGTTGGCATTCGTGTTGGCATGGTTAAGGGTCTAGAGACTTGATTAGCTTGACGGGGATGTCTGTCACAATTCTGTTGAGTTTGATATTGCAATAAAGTGATACCACGAATGATCGAGAAAGGGGGAACGCCTCATATATCTTATGATAACCATGTATTTTGCAGAACGTACATCGGTTACTCCATACTATCATATGAGTGCGCGCGCGACGCGTACTAATATAAATTAATGGTTTTACCATTATAAGCTCATTCAGGGTGTGACAGTGCCTCTGATGGCTGAACGAGAATCGATGGCTCGTAGGGACCGAGGTCGGGTTATGTTAAGCATTAAGACCTATGAACTAAATGTCCTATGAGAATTATTGCCTTACGGGGCTTACTGCAAATGATCCTGAGGTCGTAAAGACCAATTCAAACATGTTCGAGATTGCCTTACGGGGCTTGCTGCAAATGCACCCGAGGTCTTAATGACTGGCGTAACTCCCCTTGGGGGAATCACGACTACGGTCGCACCGGTCCCTTCGGGGCAACACACGGCTACGGCCAAACCACGACTACGGTCGCACCGGTCCCTACGGGGCAAAATACGGCTACGGCCGCACCAATCGACTAAGGTCGCACCGGTCCCTTCGGGGCAAAACTCGGCTAAGGCCGCAACAATCGGCTACGGCCGCACCAATCAGCTTCGGCTGCAACAATCGGCTACGGCCGCAACAATCAGCTTCGGCTGCAACGGTCCCGCTTCGGCGGGATATAAGACCGGATGTCCGGCAAAACCGGGACGTTCGGGGGGGTCGCAAACGCAATTGTGGAATGTTGCGGGTCGGCGATCACCGTATGAAGCGAGGCGGAGCTTCCTACTCTTCCCACCAACCACATTTTTATTTCTTTTCTTGAAAGGAGGTGAGAATGTGGGGAAGGCGATTTTATCTCGAGTCTGTCATCAGATAAGAGATAGCAGGGGAGGGGAACATGAAGTGTCCTTCATGAAATTATTGCCTTAGGCATGAATGACGCTGAAGTGGGCAGCGTTATTAAATATTAAAGATTAAAAGCGAAAGACAATTTTATAAATACGCGATAGATAATTAATGGTATAGGTTGATTCAAGTTAAGATTTCTTTTGATGGCAAAGCATGATCCTCAAAAAGGATCTGGATTACTATTCACAAAGTAGTGTCCTACACTCTAGACGATCACATAAATTAATTACAAGGCCAAAATTGCAGGAGATATTTGACGGTGTCGACCTATTTAGCGATGCCTCCAAAGTAAATACTTTGGAGATCATCATGAAGCTAAATCTTGAGGTCGTTTAAAAGCTATGCGTAGGATGTAAATGATGGTTACTCATTTACGTCTATACGTGTAAAATTGATGTTCGTTTGCTACGAGTTAGCAGCGGAATGTCATACAGTGGATTCTCTCTAATTCCGTGCAAGAGAACATGATAACAAAATATTGAAACGATATCTTGTGAATGAGATCCTTGCTTTGAGCTGTGCAATACTTGCTTAGCATTATATGATGTTTGGCTTTGCATGGCTCGGAATTAAATCTACTACGTTGGAATTGGTGGTTCCAATGTATAGAGAGATAAAGTAGTAGATGGGGGGTTCAGTTACAGAGTGATTCAAGAAGAAGGTTTTAGTATTAGCATTGCACCCGATCGCTAGTTTTATTATATACTAGCGGTTCTGCGCGATTTCAAACGCGTAGTTCCCGTTCCCGTTTGAATGCGGGAATAAAATATGTATAGCCTATGTTACTCAGGCATGTTATAGCTTTCTACCTATAGATGAGTGAATTTTTAAAATCGGTCCACTACTTTTTGAGTTTATTCGTAACACACATACAAATCTTTCCTCTTTATAATATTACTATAAATATAGATTACAATCACGCAAGCAATAGGTACTCGTCTAGCATATTTCGATCCAGGTGACCGGCCATAATTGCACGAGATAAGGCTTCGCAAAGGCATGAAGTTCGCTCACAATAGCTCGCAGAATTGTTAATCACAGTGCTCCGCTCCATGCGGGTCGAACTTCATGCGCTCCAATTACTTATTTCGGGCAGATTCGCTACTCCTTGTGATCCTGGCAGCCATCATAACCATACCAACCATACTGTTTGCATTTATGTGTGTTTTAACCGACTTCAAAAGGTTATCAATTCGTCTGTTTTTTTTTATGTTTGTCACCTCAGAACTTTCGATTGGGTGAACCGATTTAAATGATTTTTTTTTATTTGAAAGCTGGTGCTTCCAGATTGTACTAAAACAATCCCAACTCGTAGCCGGCTTCGAAATGGGAAAATAACAGTTCCATATCGAAGCTGGCTACCAAATCTAGCTACAAAGTGGGACGAAGGGACATTTTAATCGTCCAATTCTGACAGCGGTCAACTTATATGGTTTTCTCATGGATGATGAGAAAACCATATAAGTTGAAGAATGAAGTAGTTTTTTTTTACTCTTTAGAGTTTTATGTTATTGTAGCTCTAAAAGTTGTAAGAGTCTAGTAAGTTTTCAGAGGAATGGAAGAAAGGATTCCTTTATTGTTTGTTGTTCATTCGTTCATAGACAGTACAGCGAGAGGTATCTCAGTACCAAAAAACATAAAAAAACATTCGTTCTTTTACATCAGAATGCAGGAATAAAACAGTATTGTTTTAAGATTCATGAGGTCATGGTAAGAATCTGAGTAATACTATAGGAGCCGAGTTGCGTGAAACTATTTGTGATAGTTTTAGAAAAGAAAAGAAAGGACACCATATCTTCATTTCGGTTTGAGCTACGCCTATTGGCGATTTTAACCGACTTCCAAAAAAGGAGGAGGTTCAATTCGCCACGTAGGTATGTTTTTTTATGTTTGTTACTTCAGAACTTTCGACTGGGTGAACCGATTTGGATGATTATTTTTATTACTTCCCGAATTACTAATAAATATTGATATTTTGAACCATAATCTTATTTTGATTAGCTTAAAATAAAACCTAATGACCTTTGTGTTCGTGTTCTTATTTAAATCGGTTCCATAGTTCCACAGATTGTCCCCAACATACAAACAGGATTTTACCTTCTGCCTCTTTATTCATTAGTATAGACGGTAGTACGCCCCAAGCTCACGGAAAATATTTATTTATTTATTTATTTATTTAATGGTCGGAAGACCAACAGCTACGAAACAGATCTAACACTTAATTAAGTAAAAAGAAAGCCAATAACAGGTCTTCACAGATAACATAAATAACCTTTAAATAACGCAGCAAGATACAGTTAACACCAAATCGCTGGGAGAAGTACGTGACAAGACGCGGCACGGGATATCTGCCGGCTACCATATGGCGCCGGCCGTCAAATTGATAACTTGATAGCCCCGACCTCCGGGACCGAGCGCCGATCCCGCATGCCGAGTAGGGCTGGCGAATTTACGGAATACATTTAAATTGAGACGCCTGTAGGTGCCAATATACGCCAAAAGACATGTTTTAGGAGGGGAGGGTAAGACGTTACGTACGTTGTTTTGAATTTGAATGTTTGTTCTTTAATGTTCAAACAAAAATATTTTCCGGGTGACTTGAAATATCGATTGCAAATTTGTTTTTTTGACTACATAACGATCCAATGTTTAATCAAACCAAAATCTTTTCAGGGTGAATTGAAATATCGATTGCAAATTGGTTTTTGACAACAGAACGATAAACAAGCCACGAAACTCCGCTTGAGGATTAGAAAGAGACTATAGGAGTCACATAAAGCTCTACCTTACAATTGAATAGTGCTCAAGCATAATTTCATGTTTGAGGATCGTTGTGTAAGACAATTACAATTGACGTTCATACTACATGAACGATACATGACACCATTTTCTTACCCTGACCAGTAGGAAAATGGTGTCATGTATTGTCTTAATCGTGATTTTACTTGATTATAACAAAAAAAAGTCATCCTTCTGGCAAAAAGCCGACGCTAAAAATACTAGCACACCCCTCATTCCACAGATAAACAACAAATAAGAAGAAATCTTTCGGCGTAAAACTTTGAGCCGCCAACCCTGCTACGCAATCCGACCCCGGGGCTAATCTGCTAGTGAAAGAACCCGGGAATCCCGGGACCGACGTATGCGCCGCGGGACCGCACCGTTTATTATTTTATGTAAATCCTAATTCCGCCGTTGCGATAATATTTTCTGATCTTGTTTTTGAGAGGCTGCGAATACGCGACAGTAAAAAGTACGTAAAACGTGCCTCGGAATTCGGAATGCTGCTGTGAAAGGAACAGAAATAATTTGTCTCGCAAACAGTGTTACTTTGCAGAAAAAGGTTAACAAATTAAGAATATTCAAATAGAACTATATTATGATAAAGACATAGAAGTAAAAAAGAAAACTTAAAGTAAAACTAAAACTACGAGCTAAACTACAAACGATGTAAAAAATGAGGCCCCCGTGGCAAGGTGCCCATCGCGCAGGCGGCATTCCCGCATTGGATGGCAATACTTAGATATCCTTTGCGCGAGAAAGTCGCCTGCTTGGTGTCGCCTGATGCTTCTCTGAGTCGCTTATATGTATTTAATTTCCCTACTATAATCAAAAGAGAGATACCTACCTAATAAAGAAAAATAAATGCTAGAAAGGCATTGATTTGCATCATAGATTTCAAGTTCATGGAGAAAATGGAGTTTGCTAGTTCTGAAGAAAACTCTTGTGTATTTAAAGCATATTTAAAGTAATCATATCAAGTACGAAACTAGAAAGTTGTACACCAATGTCCGGTGCATTATGAGAATAATGTAGATAGATAGATAGATAGATAGATAACCATTTTATTTGCAACACAATACACACACATACAATCAAAATAAGAAATTAAAAAAAGATAAACAAAAGAACAACAAATAAATACAAACTACCTACTTACCAGCTAAACATAATGGAATGTATGTGTGTGCGTGGCGGTGCAAAGGGACACAGCTCAGTGTGTAGCTTTGCTCAAAGAGCAAAACACTGATTTTCAGCTGCGACCGGAGGTAACGGGAGCAGCATCGAATGTACACGATCACACGAATGTAGGCACTAGGCAGGGCAGGCCGTGTCGCACAAACAGCGGTTTGGCTCAACCGCAAGCTAAAACACGGCAAATGGCTAAAAGCTAGAATTTGCAACGTCAGGTTAGTAGGATATTCAGTGTAGAAATTATATATGTACCTGTAACTATATTACGTAGCCATGCCATGATTTTCGCATAAATTGTAGTCACGTCAGAAATAAGTACCTACTCATTAATAAATGTGTTGTGAGCAGTGATAGACTTACGGTTAAAGAGCCTGTTTCACATGATGAAAATCAGTAAGGCTCGGGTTCGAATCCTGGCATGTACCAATGAGTTTTTCAAAACTTACGTACATACACACACCGGCACAATTAGCGGAACAGAAAAAAAAGGGAGTATTTACGCATTTTTGCGTGTTACTGGCCGGCTAAACAAGCTTTTTTTAAATTTGGGTTTTAATTTAAAAATGGAATACTAAGCGACTGCCCTTTTTTTCATTCTTTTGTTTTAATTTTCATTGATTCATTTTTTCCACCGCTTGTCCGTTTTTAGAAGGTTCGTGAATTCCATTTGAAAAGCTTTGAATTGCAGTTTTTGAGGCTTTTGAGTTTTTTCGCATATTGATAATTTACGAGCATCTAATTATGCCTGATTTAACGCCATCAGAAATCATTAGGGCAGATCAAATGAGGAGAAATGGTCAAACCTACAGATCGATTGCCAGAAGCCTTCGTCGATCGTTATCAACGATTTATCGTAGCATCCAACGATACAGATTGACGAATGCTCTACTGAGAAGGAGAGGACAAGGCCGGAAAAGGTGTACTTCAAGGAGGGATGACCGTTTTCTCCAACTTCAAGTCCGACGGAACACGAGACTAACGGCGGTGCAGGCTCGAAATTTACTGGAAGAGGTACGAGCAGTAAGGATGAGTGAGCGGACAGTTCGTAGAAGATTCGAAGAAGTGGGTATAGGCTCGTATGTGCCCGCCAAAGCCCCAAAACTTGAGAGACATCATCGCACAAACCGTCTACACTTTGGTCGTGAACATCGTGATTGGGACTTCGACGACTGGGGACAGGTTCTTTTTACTGATGAATGCAGAGTTATGTTAAATCAAATTGATGGAAGGCAGCGAGTATGGAGACGCAAAGGAGAACGGTATATCCAGTCTAATTTTGAAAATACAGTTGCATATGGCGGCGGTTCAATTATGGTCTGGGGAGGAATATGTTTAGGAGCTCGTACGGAGTTAGTAGTGGTCGATGGCGGGAATCTGAATGCTGATCGGTATATCAGGGAGATTTTAGAAGAACATGTTGTGCCATTTGCCCCCTTTATTGGTAACAACTTCATTCTAATGCAGGATAATGCTCGGGCTCACAGTGCTCGCACAGTACAGACATACCTAAACCATGTTGGTATAACGGTGATGGAGTGGCCAGCACGGTCCCCCGATATGAACCCTATAGAACACGTCTGGGACTTGCTAAAGAGGAGTGTAAAGTCAAGAATGCCCCCTCCCAATAATCTCAACGAGTTGCGAAACGCATTACTTGAAGAATGGCAGAGGTTGCCCCAAGAAACCATTGATAACATCATCCGCAGCATGCCCAGACGGATGGAAACCCTCATCAGAGCACGAGGAGGAAACACTCGATATTGAACAGTCATTGAAATTGTTGTTAAACTTTGGAAAATCTTGAATTTTCTGCTGTTTCTCTATAATTAAAAATCGAAGAAAAATGCATTTTGTTTAATTTAATTTTTATTTTTATAAAATTTTAAGTATGGTGTTACAAATGAATGTCAAAACATGTTAATTTAATTGTTGTTTCATTTTAAATAATATATTGTTTAAAAATTACATTCATTGTTCTAAATTCCCTCTTTTTTCTCCTTTTTTTTTCTGTTCCGCTAATTGTGCCGGTGTGTGTATTTATCACTAGCTCGACGGTGAAGGAAAACATCGTGAGGAAACCAGCAGGTCCCAGAATTAATTCTGAGACATGTGTAAACAGACCCGGTCCGGCGATGGGCTCACCACCTATCACGTTTAGGGGGCCAAAGAATATCTGGTGAAAAGTGGGTACATCCAGAAATGGAATACCTCTGCCTACCACCTCGGGGATATAACTCGTGAGATTATTTTATTTATTTTATTCATCAATAAATCCGAATGTAACTCTGTTACTTTTTGCGGCCAGACCTGTGTGAACCGATCATGATGGAATATGGTGGGGCGTCAATCTTAACTAAGGTCATAGTTTATTTGAAAAAGACTCCTAGGAGACGCAATATCCTAAAGATCATGATGGATTTTGGTAGGGCGACTCGTCCACGTAAGGTTCGCATTGAGACAGAGTCGCGGCTTATTAACAGCTGGTTTTCACAATAATAATCTAATATTTTTAGTACAAAAGGCTCTGTGTTGTTAGCTTTGGCCCCACGCATGCCTTTCACATATTCCCGACTTACTAAAACGTACGTATAAACGTGAACGTTTTTGTGGATATTTCTTGTTCTTTCACACAAAATCTACTAAACAGATTTAGATAAAACTTTACAGTAATATAGATTATACAGATTAATACATAGGCTATTTTTTATCGCGGAATGCGTGAAAAATCCATCTTAGTATAAAACAATTTCAAGGAAAACCGTATCCATTTTGTGTCTCTCCAAAAGTTATAAATTTCCAACCTCTAAACTCGAGCAGTCGCAAGTTGCGTAACCAATTAGCAGTTGCCAACGCGTACACAAAGTAACATCTCCTTTTCGACATCTCTTTGTAGCCAATAAAGAAAACCGGGAAATGGAATTAAACGCGAGGACCGCTTGATAGAGACCTTCTCTGACTCGTCACACTTGCCCTCCGAGGGAACAAGAATAAAAAACAGGTTAAGTCGAGTAGGACTTGTGTATCGACAGTTCCATACTATTTTCATCAATATTTAAATGTCTACAGTAATATTTTAAAGCAATACGTTTTTTTTTCGAATGACTAGGTCTGAAAGGATAAAAAAGGCGTGAGATTATATAGTATATTTATATAGGTCTGAAACTACTGGGCTGATTTTGTAAATTCTATCACCAATGGAAAGTTAAGTCTGATGAATTTTCTAAATTCGGTCTGTATGTGCGCTTATTTATTATGAACTACGCAACAAACGATACAGTTTTTACTATTATTTAATTAACTTCTTTCGGAAGGTCAATTTAAGAAATAATTTTCACCCGTGGCTAGCCTGTGTTTGTCGCTAGTCAATAATATTTAGTGAGTGGCAGCATCTTGTACCAAAGAAATAAAGTCTTCAGCGATAAATAAACGAGAACTCAGGACACACAAGGCTAATTAAATAATGTATTTTCGTCTAAATAAGACTCAATTCCAAAACGTTTGATAAATTGTAACTCAAAACTACAGTCCTAAATCAGTGTCCGGACTAAGGTCCGGAACGTCCGGAACACCAAGTTCGGGGCATTCGATCACGAACACTAATTGCGGTGAGAATTTGCCTGCGGGCCCCTCGTCCGTCACTTTGAGTCTTCGAAATTAGGTCCTCGGAAATACAGCCTCTGTTACAGAAAAATCTGTATTTTTACCGGCAACACCACAGGCTCCCTAGTGTTGCCAGTACAGATTTTTATTCTGTGATATCAAACTACAGATTTTTATATTTATTTGATTTATAGATTTTTTTTATAGTTTGAGAGTTTGACCAATACTAAAACCGGTCTTTCGTCACTATGCCTGATTTTTCTTTGTCGGAATCTATGGAGTTTAGTAGTATGAAGATGATCTACAACCAGTCGTCTCCTTGAATAAGTATTATAAATTCTAAAGTAGGTACAACCCCCGTCTGTATCGGTGGCGGTGACACCAAGTTTAGAATCTAAAATTTCAACAGAATTCCCTTTCTGTTACAATTACTTAGTTCGCGTCTTGGCAATTTCTGTTTCAACAGAATATTTGGGAAAATCTCTTGACGTAATACGAAAAATGAGAAACCTAAAGGAACATGGAGCCTTTAGAAATTAAATTAAGTAAGGGTTCAATTACGAGATTGTTCCTTTGCTTTCTTGGCCATAGTTTCGTTTATAAGCACTTCTGCATTATAGTCGGACCAAAAAAAATGGGCTTTGCCCGTTATTGCGTAACAAGCATATATTGCAATAGTGTGTATTAATATATTTTATTTATTTTTATATTGGTAAAAAAAGTCAGATGGTACTATCAGATGATAGTAATGCTCACCTTTCTAATAAATCCGTTAACACGCCTTTTGAGGAAGCGCAAAGGGAAACCTAAGAATCTCATACCACAGTTTACATGTTCCCGGAGAAAAACAAAAGCTAGTTTGTACGTAGAAAGCTAGCCACCAAAGACCTTAGAATCAGCCCTCTATAGCGCAGGTGATAGAAACTCGATAGTGAAAACAATCCGATGAAATATATATATATAACATCTTCAATCAAAGGTGGCAGCGATATTCCCGAGATAAGTGAGTCTGCTCGAATCCTGGTGAGGGCAAACACTTACGTACATATTTATTACTAGCTCGACTGTGTAAGAAAACATGAGGAAACCCGCAAGTTCTAGATTTGATCTGTCAGTCAAGTCCTGTGGTCAGGCGATTGGCTCACCACCTGTCGTTCTAAGGGGTCCGTAAACGGTAGTGGTCAAAAATGGGTAAGTATTAATTATTCTACATTTTCAATTTATTTACTTTCCAGCGATTACCCAACGAATAGGTTTAGTTTTTTCACTTAGCCGGACCATGACAGACTGATATGAAATTTTCAAAAACATTTGCATCTTCTGTTGTTGAAATTTCGTATACCACTGGTAATAAGTAACGACAGAACATAATTACGAAAACCGTTAAAATTATCTCAAACTGCTATTTGTCTCAAATTGTTCTTTTGGCAACAATTTGTTTGAGCACTGATAAAACAAACAGCATTACAAACAGCATTAAAGTCAGGAACACAATTTCTTTGAAATTTTGAAGTGTCTCATTACTCAGGAGGTGAAACTTGTCTATCTTTAAAATTTTGCACAGACTACTGCAAGTATGTATTGCGTTTATCGTGTATTTTCTTACAATTGTCATCCTTATCCATAGAAAGGATTCTTCAAGAATGATTCAGTTATAATTTATTCGAATAATTCTAATGAAATCTTCTGTTCATCTGAGTTTCATCAAATACCTACCGATGAGCTCAAATATTTCAAGCAGATTTAAGATCATTGCCTTAACCTTCGAATTTCTAATGCCAAGATTCGAACCCGATAATTCGATTTTCAAATTCGAATGTTCTGGTAAAACATTCAAAATTAGAACGTGCCGAGAGCGGTCGGCAGCGACGACGGCGCGTTCGCTCGCCATTTTACGTCGCATTTTTACGATGTAGCCGATAACGTTTACGAGGCGCGTTGAGTGGCGTCGCCGCGGCTCGCCCCGACTGATTGCATGCGAGGGTAGCACGTGGATAGGGAGGGGAAACCATCAACGGAATATTAAGCATCAAGTATCAAAATGGTTCTCGTATAGCCTCTGACGTTATTAATAAAACTTGAAATCAAAAATATGCGCGAAACGAAGCTTTGCCTGACAGCTCAGTAAATGCAAACTTTCAAAAGTGGAATTTAAACGTGACGCTTCGAAATACCTTCGCGTACCGAAGTTACGAGGGCATAAAGCAACAACCCATCAAGACATTAATGAAAGCGATAGCAAATCTCGTAAACTTGGTAATCTGAACACACGAGCCGAAACAAAGGCAGTTATAAATATTTTTATCGACGTTTCGACACAAACAGGCCCACTCTACCAGGTCGTGTATCCGTGACACATCGCACACTCGGCGACACCGCTCGGGCGTATTTTATGCGCCCGCCGCGGCCGACACACGCCCGCGCGAGTAATGAGCTACACCGGCCTGGGCTGGATAAAAATATATAATGATTTATGTATATGGTGGTACTTTTGCGCAAAAAAGAAGCGAAAAAGAATCTGCGAATGTCCGCGTGAGACATTGAAACGAAATTGAAATATTCTAAACCAACAGACCAAAATGAAAGAGATTGTTAAGGGCTTCACTACTAACAATAAAATTGTAAATGTTAAAAAACAATTTGTAATGGAATGGGTGGCAAGAAAAATGCATCAGCTGAGGAATTATGCAGGGCAAAACTGTGCAAAGCAAATGAGGTCAATCAAATAGGGAAAAGTCGGAGGCCTCACAGACATGAACATTATACAAATAGCTAGATCCTTGAAGCTCCAACGCTGATACTTTGTGTACCAGGAAAAAGACACGATAACAGCCTAAGGCATACAATTATATACCATCATAAGAGTAAATGATAAATTCAACGTTGCGATTTGAGTATTATTATTATACTCGTAAGTACCATAATAAAAGATCTGATGAATTACTTACTACAAGCATAATTCGCACGGTTTGTGGTCCGATTCATTTTCATTCTTTCCACATGGCCGGCGACATCGGCGACTGTGAGCATCTAATATTGGATCTCCGAGCACTTGAATTTCCTCTTTTTCCACACTCAGAATCAGAATCATTTATTTGCTCAAAATATAGGTCTCGGGCTATCATTGGTGTTCCTTGTGGATGACGTCGACGAACAGTTTAATAGTTTGAAAGATATCGTTTCCAAGGCTTCACGTAAGATGCTAGACTTTGCAAGTAGCGGCACTGCACAGGATCTAAAACAGGGGCTGCTTCTGTCTGCTAAGATCCACCTCGAGTTTCATCCTCTGTCTAAATAAGAGAAGAAACTGCCCTGGCTGACTGACTGATTGATCAACGCACAGCCAAAACCGCTGGGTCTAGAAGCATGAAATTTTACCAAAAGGTTCCTTAAATAACCTAAGTGAGCACTATGAAAGGAATTTTGAAAATTCCTACGGGAACGGGAGCAAAAGGATTCAACGCCGGCAACGCCGTTGGTGACCCGCTATCTTATTTATTGAAGTGGTTCACCATCAGTCAGTATTTCATATAACTTCGACTTAACCCAGAAAATCATCAAAGTTCCGAATCTATAAACGTCGAATTTTCGGTGTAGCTAAAAGTAACGATCACGATTCATTAGTTCCAACTGATTGAGCACGAGTTTGAAAGTCCAGGATAAATTAATTTATGAGTTAAGATGGTTTTACTAATCGGTCTGGTTACTTAGATCTCGGTAATACTTTTTGGCAGATATCCTGAGGTATTAAAACTTTTTGATTTTGATAGGATAATTATAATCATAATAGCGGTTCTGCGCAGTTTCATTGCACTCGCGTAGTTCCCGTTACCGTGGAAATACGGGAATAAAATGTAGCCCATGTTACTCAGTGATATTCTAGCTTGAAAGAATTTTTAAAATCGGTCCACTAGTTTTTAAGAATATTCGTAACAAAGATACAAACATTGTAAAACTTTCCTCTTTATAATATTAGTATAGATAGTGTAGATGTAGATTAGTGTAGAAGTGTAGATAACAATAGTACTTGTCTTTCTTCATTCTTATTAGTTTTTTAATAAGCTTCAAAAGCTTGCTACATCATGCCCTGTACCAATTTTGTTTACCTAGATGATATAATCGCTGCAGCCACAACATTTATAACATTTGCAAAGTTAACATAAGGCAACTTTGCAAATGTTGATTCCCGCGGGATAGATTTAGCAAATCCGTGTGGGGACAAGGGAAGATGATAATCCTTATAACACCGCAGTTCTCGGGAAAGCGTGGATTATATTACCCAGTAGTTTTACTTACACATATTATACAACAGTAACGTAAATTAATATAGGTAAGATCTTGCTTCCATTAATATTATGTTTTCTATCATCTCCTTATTCAGAAATAATTTTCGCAGTGATTACACTGGCAGTAAATAGGAAAGGCCAAGTATCTGAAGAAGATAAGTCATTTCCACACCATTAAAAGAAACATATTTGGCTGTCAAACAAAACTTAAGAACGTTCGTGTAATAAAGGTACAACTTCAGCTACAAATAACTTTTCACTACACACCTTACCTGACATCGCACCACTCAGTACTATACGCATATAAACGCCTGTAGGTGTGTATATGTATAGCGCTCGTGGCGGGCGGTAGCGCCGTCGGATGTATAAAGTGGCGCGCCGGTGGCCGCATGACATAGCTATAACTTCGCGGTACCATGACAAACAGCCGGCCCGAGATCCGTGGAGTCGACGTTTTTGAATTATTCATTCTTTTGTTTCGATATGTCGTGGAACTGTCTAAGTTGTCTAACCAAATAAACCGCTTGTGCTACTTTTGTGTTGAGATGTTTGTCTGCAATGATATCGTCTATGTAAACTAGGCAGTCATCGACGTAGGTAGAATATAATGAACTTTTGCAACTTACAAGTATGAAATTTTTCGTTAAAGTTACACAAATAATGCAGACCGTTACTTTGATTGGTGCTTTTTAAATTGTACTTGGTTTAATTAAACAAGAAAACTTAACATTTTGCAAAGATTTAGGCCGTTTTTGCAATATTTCCCTGATCCGATACACCAAACATACCAAAACCTGTTATTTTATGCCAGTGTGTTGCAAAATGTCTGCATAGCTTTATCAAGAGTATCAAAATACCTACCAAGAATTAACAGTCAAATTCGACTCCACAGCGTCGCTAGTCGCGCCCGACACCGGAGGGCGCCGTCGCTAAAGCGCGATACTACGGGCTCGCCTCGGGCGGCGCGAACCAATTACCCGCCGCCGCCGCGCGGGCATTTACCCCCTCTCCCCCCACCCCGCCTCCCCCCCTCCCGACGCGGCACAGAATTACTTATCTCCGCGCGGTTCTGCCAGCCCGGTACTCTGCCGCCAGGCGCACGCCCGCAATCGCATTGCGGGCGGACCGGGTTTTTGTCGCACGATCATCTCTGTCCATATCCAGCCCATGCAAGGTCTACGGACGTCTTTCATACTACCAATGATGTTAAATAGGTATTTAACATCATTGACTATACGCCATCTTGGTATTTAACATCATTGCATACTACGCACTTTTTGGCCCGATAAATCAGTCTGGAAGCTACGAACTTTTCTTAGATTTTTTGATATCAAAGTTTGTTTTATTACCAAATAAATTGAAGGTTTAACATAGAAACTTTCCGTTTTTTAGATAATCTTCGAATTATTTTTTAATTAACCCGCCAACTGTCTTGGCGGGTCCGAGTGTGGGACTGCATTCGCACCCACACGAATTCACACGACTCGTAAGAGGATTTCCTTTTAATGGCAGAGTTTGTCGGGAATCTTTGTGTTTCTGTTTGCAGTTGAAACGTGTTGGCATGGCAGATTAGAGGAGAGGCGAATTGTGCTCGTTAAATTTTCGATTGTCTACTTTTTGTTGCATTTTAGACCACTATGCATCACAGACAACCATTAACCAACCAATATTGTAAATTTTTAAATAAAAAAATCTACAAAAATCGGTAAATCGGTCTAAAAAAGAACGATACCACTCGAACACAACGACCGCAACTAATCAAAGTAACAGCTCAACCCTTCGCAAACAAATCACCGAACTCAATACCAAAACTAATAAATTCACACGTAGGGAGAGGCCGCGATCATACGAGTGCGCCATCGCCACGCCACACGCCATACCGGCTTTGGCTTATCTATATTTTTTCGCCGCGCCTTTGTGATGTCGTGGCGGCCATTCCCCGCCCGCGCCATTGCGCCCATAATTTACGAGGGCCGGCGGCCCGCGCCGACCGTTCACTCGTCGGGAGCGGCCCGGGCCGATTTATAGTGTAATTTTTACAATGGCCAGACCCCAGGATTATAAAGCTGGTTTCAACTGGGCTCGGGTTGTAGAGATAGGGGATAACGATCGTTATGACTATAATGCGGTAGGCGATATAATGAGAGTAAGGAAGCAAACTGCAGCGTATAATTCTGTAGGTAATAGTTTTGTGTTTACGCACAAACTCGTTGCTATACATGTAAAAGATGAACTAAAGTCTAAAGCACTAGCCACAGTGCAAAACCAAAATGGGGTCACCATGATACGTTGAAACACTTGAAAAACTTCCTCAAATGAGGTAATACTCAAGATATCACAGCAAACTATTACGCATTGCTAATGGCACAATTGATAATGAATTTCTACATGAAACTTACTACATGCTATGGTATTTTGCATCTTGCTGTAAGTGATGTGTGGATTTATCGATTCTTGATAAGATAAAAGTTGCGAGTACCAGTCACAAGACAAATCTTAGAACACAGAATATTGTTAATACAAAATCTAGTATCTCATTTCGTTATCACACATATCATCCCAACCCCAATTATTTTCCAAAATAATGCTAAACAAACTTGAGTTTTCCTGTTCATTATTGCAGGTGTAAGCGTTTTAAGCATGTGCTCGACGTGGCCCAGCTCTCCCCGGCCGTCGGATGTGATGACGCGGAATAATTTAATTGCCGCGACGGAGACTGCATCCGTTGTTCGTCTACGGTTTTTATTTTTTGCCGTATTTGAGTATCCCTTAATATTCTGTGTTTATGTCTGCACTGCTACCAAGACCTGAGGCGATGGTACTAAAATAAATATGCCTTTTGCACCAGGTTTCATTATATCCATCTGAGTATCCTTCCAGCAATGACAGAAATAGTTTGTGTTTTATTTTTAGATATAGTTTGTTTATTCAGTTTCATTGTATAAGTATTTACTTACTTTTCCTTTCCTCTCTATAAGAGCTTCTTAAATATAAAGTAAAGAATAACGTATTTTTAACAGTCATTACCGGATGGCAGAGTATTACACCATTCTGCTTATAAGATTGCAGACTCCAACACCAGTATCCATTTTGAAGGACGGTAAATTTGAATATCCCAAAGAGTTGGGTACAGAAACAGATGTAACTTCGTTATAACAGATTTGTCTTAATTACAGGGAGGCGGCAGGATTAGGAGACCATAAATTCTAGGAATTTAAAACGTCGCGTTAAGGCCGTTTTATTCGGCACGCAGGTAAAAACGGCCAGGGCTCCGGCAGCATTCGTTTTAATCAAGCGTGTCGCCCGGGCCGACCGATTGCGTGATGAATTGTGCCTGTGCGGTTTCATTTTATCATTGTTTACCCTCGCACTGTTTAAATATTTCATCTTTTAATAAATAACCCAGAGTAAATCGACGAACTTCTGCTAAATTAATGAGTTGCGGTGATGTTTTGTCGAGATCAGTAGTATCATTTAAAGACTGCACATATATAATATCTTTGCTGCCCATAAATATCTAGTATTAGTGTCTAGTAATACAGAAGTTGTTAGAGGTAGTTATCATTAAAAGGTTAAAGTGCTCATTAAAATCACTTTTTTGTAACTAAAGTATCAATCAATTACTAATCTCAGTTTGTAATAAGACAAGTTGATGTGTCTCGTCAAATTGCCTGTCTAGAAATTAATGAGGTTCAAAATATCAAAGCCGAATTCTTAATATACTGCAATAATATCGTCTGCATAGATTCTTTAATAATCAATCACCTCATTTGAATTGAAGCGTACTCTTTGTGAGTTACGAAAATCACTTTTATGTACCGACACCATGTGCAACCTAGTATTTATCGATTCTTAGACAACCCAACTCTCCGCGATGCAATCGAGAGAAATCATCGATACTTTCGATATAAATGACCAGGGCGGCATGGCGTGGCGAGAGGTGAGCGTCAAATGATCCGATGCGTTCAACAAGCCGGGTGTTGTAGCATCGATCGTCGCTTATCGCCCACATATCGGATCGGTGGCGACTGGCGTCTACAAAGCGGATACACACACTGCCTGATTTTAATACTAATAAATGTCGTGGGTGATTTAGACTGACTGGACGAATCTTATGATCAAATATTTTAGTTTGAATTTATATAGCACAAGACAGGTAGAAGTGAAGAGCGTGATTTTAAATCACCAGTAAAGAAATAGACAGATATTATGGAGTTGGTAGTTGGAATTGAAAACAAGAATGTGGAGGCAGAGAGGAGTATACAACTAAGATATGTTTGGATAGGGTATCAATAACCCTTACGCGGTCGAATGAAAATATGAGGTCAGACAGTGTGTAGTTGTGTGGTCGCCGCGACCGCGCCACCCATTGTTCTCGTCGTTTTTGCTAAAACCGTGCGCCGGGCGCGCTCGGCGAATATAAATTGAATGCGAGCGTTTGTTTAAAATTTCACACCGCGTCGGCGTTGTCATGGCGCATAGATATTGGTGAAATGTTCCGCAAGTACCGCTTTTATGTTTCCCGTCAGTTGTTTGATGTGTACATAGCCTGCAGTACGGGAAAATACAGCTCACCAATGTGAAAACAGACAAATAAGTGGAGAGGTCTTCATCAATAG
This sequence comes from Ethmia dodecea, assembly GCA_963855545.1. NCBI lineage: Eukaryota > Metazoa > Arthropoda > Insecta > Lepidoptera > Depressariidae > Ethmia > Ethmia dodecea. The sequence continues at coordinate 9,037,388 of OY979458.1, read as the reverse complement.
ATTTTTGTCATGAAATCTATCAGGTCAACACTTACTGGATACACGACACGATCAATAAAATTCTTTAAAATGGATCACAACATAAGTCATTAAGAAAACAAGAGACGATCAAACAAGCTTCCTGAAGTATTATCCAGCCTTAAATCTAAACTCCAAATTTTGGCGGAACAAAGAAAAGTTTGACACCAAATTTTGAGGCATAAAAACTTATCTCATTTTCAAATACAATTATTTAGGTTACTTTATTACTACAGCTTCCACGTGACGTGGATTTGACTGAGTTCAAAGTGGAATCCAATTTCGAGCGATGAAGCTTAATTGAGTATCAGACTGCATTCGAAATCTAGTCGCATAGCCACCCAGAGTTCAACAGCACGAAGACACGAGTCGAAATATTAATAACCCGCTTCTGCCTGCGGCTTCACGGCTACTTAACGGGTAAAGTAATGCCGAGATGGAACAACAAATGGAAATTTTGTACAAATGTTAACTTATTCTGTAACAAGGAATTATTGATACACCAAGCTTCCAAAACTATTTCGACGATACGGCTACAAAGACACAAAGACATAGAATTCCAATAATTGGCTTATGGTTTTTGCCTCGAATATTGTGACCAATTTAGTCAATGCTGCTAATTACAAAACGTTTGTTAACGTTGAAGCTCCCTTCGAATCCAAAACGCCAAAGGCCGCAGACAGAAGTCAAACACATAACCTTTTCATTAAAAAAATAACGAAGCGCAGAGTAATTAATTTTATGATATTAGTTAGGCTCGGTTCAGGTGAGAGCTCGGAGCAGGCCGTGCATCGGCGTCTCTTTAATAAACATGAGGCGGCAGGCCGGCCCGCTAATAATAAATGAGCGGCCCGCCGCGCGGCTGGCGCGAGGCGAACACCCGCCATGCGAGGGTTACGTCGGAATGGGTCGCGCTGCGCTTGTTTGCGGCTGTGGCTTTACGGAGAATTTGAGCCGCCACTCAGACTTTTGATTTTAGAAGCCATATTGCGTTGGCATTTAACATATTATGTTCAATAATAATTCAAACATAAAACTTCAATTTTTATCTCAACACTCTATCAACATTCTAAGAAATAAGTATTAATTTTGCCGCTACCGATGCATGCTGTCGTGTCATAGATGCAAATTATTTAATACCACAAACTTCCACAACAGCGTAGCAGCCGCTCTCCCTGTAGTGCTATTGTAGACTGACATGCAACTAGCCGTGAATCACCGGCGATGACGAACTAAGCTACTGTCGTGATATGCTGCCTTAGTAATTCTGTAACAGAAATCACCTGTTTTCTCTGATCTTATTTGATGGATGGAACCTTTTTGCTTTTCTTCAAGCGCTGCTGTAGCATCTATTCCTTGTGGAATGGGTATATTATTTTTTAAATTTTTAGGTAAATGTATTTAAAGCTTTTGTTAAAATTTAGACTCCCTCCCCTCCCCCCTCCCACTATTCCCACCTCCTAAGGCCGGCAACGCAGTTGTGAATCTTGAGTTGCAGGTGTCCATGGGCGACAGTAGTCACTTACCATCAGGTGACCCGTCTGCTCGTTTGCCCCCTTTTTCTTATAAAAAAAAAAAATAAAAAAAGATTTAAAAAAAAGACGTGTGGCACTCGGGGACTGCCGCGGTAAAGCTATTGCATAGCATTTTTATCAACAAGACTGCCGAAAACAAACGACGTTAGACAATGCACGGCCTCGATCGTCCGTCCATCCATCTACTATCATAACTTGGGTTTGGATTAGGTATGCCCAATAAACAAGCCACGCCTCCGTGCCCGTCGGAGTGGGGAGCGTGAGGTTTTTTCGTTACGGAATTTCTGGATTCGGTCCCCGCGCTCAAGGCCCGCGATAGAAGCTATGCAATAGCTTTAAAACTTAAATTACCTACTTAACAAAATGTGCAAAGTTGTACCTATTTTGATATTTAATATAAGAGAACATTGTAAAAGGCGTTAGACCGGTACAAGCGGTAGACGCAAACTCATCCGTGATAAACGACCGTGCATCGGACTAACGATAATGCCGGCTCTCAAGGCCTATGCGGGCCTGGTACAGCTGTGGCATACTTCACCTGGTCTTTGATCTATGCTCACTCGCTTGACGAAATGATTATCGAGCTTCGTGTCTAGTAAGTAATAAGGTCAAGGATTCTAAGGTATATGAGCGGATCAGCGTATTGCACATGCGAACGAAGAGTACAACTACTCTCGTTTCTCGTAGGATTGACTGACGATGACGAGATTCGATCTGTCCAATTGTCATGCAATCCTGGTATTTTAGTAACCGAAATCACCTGTTTCATCTTGAGAGCGCGCCCGCACTTGAGGACAATCTTGATTCACGAGCAAACCTTTAGTGGGGTTCAAAAGAAGGACCACATTAAAATATTACGTTGTTAACTTACCTTTAAAGGTGGAGTCGGAATGTACAGGGGTGGATCGTTCTGAGAACCGGTGTATATCTCTTGACCATCTGCCCCCCTGGCGCACCCATCTGCATCCACTACGCTGTATCTGCACACGATACCATCTGCGGGCTTGGCGTCGTAACCCGGGGGCTTCCCGACATGAAAGCCTTTCGCCTTTACCCAAAAGCGGAACTTGGAACTATCTGAGCTGTTGCATTCCTCGCCGCGGAGCGTGCGCAGAATTCTGGCATACTTCTTCAAAGTAATAGTCTTTGTTTTCGCCAGATCCCCGTACGTCTGAATCACCCAAGGCTGATAGGTTGAAAACAAGTCCAATTTGGGATCCCCAGTTTGAATTTTAGGGCGTTTATTATTGTTCTGCTCGTTTTTCTTGTCAGTTTTGGAGCTGCTGGGTGTGGACTTTCGTTTTGATGGCTTTCTGGGAGTTTTCTCCGGAATAGCTTCCTGTGTTAACTTTTTGCGTAGTCCGCGGTCACTAATCATTGCCGCAGCCATTTTGGCAACTGTCACTGTTTCACGACACTGTTGAAAATTATAATTTAAAGTTTACTTCCATAATTCAAATGTCACTGCTTCAATCCCGAGCCGGAGAGCTGCACAAAAAGATTGTGTCACATACGCAACTCGGTACTCTCTTTGTTTTCAAAGGAACGGCAACGTTCGGGGAATCGGCGGATTGTTTTCGAGAAAAGTTAGGAAACTGAAAAGTTCCGAGTCTCGCGTGCGTACAACTTCGAGGGAGAACTTTTGACTGCGAACTTCGCGCCGAAGGACTTTCTGTAGAGGAAACTTTCCCCGGCGCGGCGGCGAGAAGCTAGCGGAAGAAGAATGTAGCTCGCCCTTTCGGTCTATTATTCCCGATTAGAGCCGCCCGCTTCGAGCCGCTATTGACGACTACATGCAAGTGTTCCTAATTAAAATTTAATGATGCGGGTGCAACATTTATTTTGGCATCGAAAAGCAAATGGAATCCAATGAAATCTGATAAGAAACCAATAAACTGAAAAGTTGAGAAAGGAAATTGCAATTGCAGATGGAATTAAATCGATCGATCCTCGCCAACAGGTGTCACCGTTTTGCGAGTTCGGAAAGAAAAAGTACCGAGCGCGTCGCGGGGGGATCGTCCCGTACCGAGTTCGGTGCGTGTTCGTTCCGGGCCTTGGCGCGATGCGGCGTGGATTCAAGAGACGGCCGCTCGCGTGGGGCGCGCGCGGTGCACTGGCGGGTCTTACGGTCTGGCGGTGCGGTCTGGCGGGCTGACGGGCGGCCCGGCCGGCACGTGCGGCGTGGGCCGGACGCTAATTGGCCACAAAACAATCAGGGCGATCGGGCGCGGGTGCGCGATAATGCGCCGTCCTTCGAGATAACGCGTGCACTATTGTTCGGCTACCTAGCGGCTAGCGCAGTTACAAGGGGATTAGCTATATACTACGCTATACGGCGTTGTGAACTACACCTATTGTGGTAGCGTGTTGGGGTTTGATGTTATTAAATGTTAATAACTGAAATACGCATAGCGATAACTAGCGATACGTCTGAATTCGGTTATGCTTTGTAAATTAGGAAAGTTTTAAATATCAGTCAAGTATAGGTACCCTGTATTTCATGTGACAAAATTTCAATGTCCGCGAGAAGTAAGAGCTAGTCCTAAAAAATGATGGTACTTACTTAGTGAGGTGATTCTACAGGATGTTAGAAAAACGCTTTCGAAGCCAAATGAAAGTTTTGCTTAGTTTGGGACGATGACTGTTTCAATTCTTTTCCACGATGTTATTACCTTCTTTTTAATTTGAGTTTTAATTAAAGAAAATTAAATTATCTTTCCAATTTACGATGATGAATGAAAAATAAAAAATTCTTTTTATGGTATTGTGTCAAGAATCATCAGCTAAAAACCTGTCTTTGTTTTCGCGCTTTCTAGGTGCTAACACCCTGTATAGTTTCCAAATTTTCCCAAACGTCTCAATGACATTTTATAGGTAGACACGTACTCATACTAAATGCACTAAATAAATGGCGCAAATACCAATGAGATGATTTACATTTTACACATTTTGATAGGTGGTGAGCTGAGAGACGGGGCGGGGGGGGGGGGGGTGATGTTAGACATGCCTCAGAATAAATTCTGGGTCCTGCTGGTTTTCTCGTCGTCGAGCTAGTGATAAATAGGTAAGTTTTTTGAAATATAATATACGTACGCAAGTATATCATCATAATTAACAAGAAGGCAACATCAAAGAAGCCTCAGGGCTGCTATGAAATACATGAAGACTACAAGTTATTACAAACATCATAAACATACTTAGTAGAAGTCCCACGTCTAAAGCTTGGGTCCCACGGTCCGTAAAATCGCGGATGCACGCAGACCAGCTCGCACGACGCACCGTGGGACCGGCCTCGTCCGTGATAGCACAGAACGTCTGTGGCGGTGCGCCCGTATCCATCGTGAGTCGGTAACTTCAAAGGTGCGCTCTTCTCTCTCTTTCTTTCGCTTTGCATTATGACAACATAAAAACATCTACACACACCGACACGCACCGTTGGACCGGCCCTGCCTGTGGTGCGTCGCCGTCCGTGCTCGTCGGCTGAGTGTAGCTGATCCGTAGAATAGCGGACCGTGGGACCCCAGCTTAAGACGCCAGTATTGTAGTAGGTAGGTAGGTGCTAAACCGACGTATGAAGTATTAAGCTAGAACTACATTAAACCCTTGTGAGTTTGGTGATCGGTGTACTAGGCGTAGAAATCATCATCTATTACCTATAAATGTAGGAAAAAAAAAGGATCTTTGCGGCTGGCGCGTCACGAGTCACGACACACGTGACGCGATAGCTGCAAAGATCCTATTTTTCAGCCTACCTGCTCTAGTGTAGTGTGTGCCAGAGTGATTGTAAATGATCACTTCGGGTCGTGTCAATCAAAGAATTGGTGACTGCCTTATTAGCAATACACAAGTTCCTTCATGAAGGAAGACACTTTAAGCCTTTGGTACCAGTTTACTCGGATCTTGTCATGAGACGAGTGGCGTCCGAGTGAAAAATGAAAATGTATTTATTTCTGTAGGTAATTGAAAATTACACTTCAGAAAAGTCAACAGTCTAATAACAAGGCACTCTAAGTGAGATAGTATTTGCTAGTTCGTATCGTGAAAACGGGGATTCAGTTGTGCACTCCGGAAGTCGTTAAGCCATGTTGGATATCCTTGGGTGGATTGAAAAATACCTGACCACTTTACACCAGGATATTTTTGGACCCCTTAAAGCGACAAGTGGGTAGCCCATCTCCGGACAGGGAGTGTTACATGTTTACATCAATTCTGTGACCTGCGGGTTTCCACTCACGGTTTTCCTCCATTTCTAACTAGTGATAAATATGTCAGTTACGAAAAACGCCTTGGTATGCCCTCGCTACTATTGGAACGCGACTCGAGCCTCATGAAAGGATCACTACCAACAGGACGATTACCAAAGTCCACCAATTAAATTAAATTAAAACGTACATTGAACTCGATTCTGCAGACCATTTCCTAATTTTAACTTAGCCTATCCTTCTCCATAGAATACGGAAGAAAAAGGACCGAAACAAACCATAGTTTATAGAGTAATAGATTATAGAGTGTTTGACACATGTAAAAAACAACTAATTTTATGTCTTATCTGTCACTTTTATGCATGACCTTCTTACATCCTTGCTAAAATTGCTAAATACTATTTGACTAAGATGTGTATTCATAAGGTTCAATTTTGTTATTTTCACATTTGTGACATTGTAAATAAATATGGCGCTTATTTCTGTCCCTTTCCTATCATAAGCAGTGGAAAAGAATAGAGCTAACTTAAAATTGGGAATTTTGGCTGGTCTGCAGAATCGAGTCCAATGTACAGCTCACTTATGATGAACAATTCTAAACAGAGATAGGCCGAATTTACATAACACAATTGTATACATAGCAGGCCTATGTGCGTATCTGATCTACGTACATACATTACGCGCGGCCGGCTGCCAATGGCCCTCATAAAGCCGGGAGGGAGATGAATCGCTGAATGTTGGATGTTTATGAATAGCGACAGCGGCCCTGTCCGAGTCAGGTGGAAATTGACGTTTTTGAAAGGAATTTTAGCAAAGCATGTTTGGATATACAACGCGTCACAGAAAATGCGCAATTTCTCATACTTTCCCAATTATTATATTAATATAAAAAATATATTATGCATTTAATAAAGAGCAATAGTAGCCCTAAATTCAGTTATGGTAATTCATTTTTTGGAAAAAAATATTACATATTAAAAATTGCTAAAATCAATTAAGTAGTCGAGACTGAACAAACTAATTTCATGAATTGCGCTTATTCTGTTAAATATTGTATAATAATGAGGTGATAGTTGTGTAAAATTTGTAACTAAAAGGTGAAAATAGACAAAACATTTTCAATTTTAAACCGTTTACATTTCCCGGTGGGAACTGCTACTTTTCCGGGACTGCTCTCAACAACTCGCCAAAATTTTGTTAAAATGGATCTGAGGGATAGATTTATGCAATGAAAGGTATAGAAAAACTCATTGATAACGAACATACAAGCAAAGAAGCATTCATTTCTATCGTTATTGTCATTTTTTTTTTAACAGACTTAAATAAAAAAATAAGGAGTTTTATTTGTTTTAATTAGAAAAAGGTGTGGTTAGCAATTCGTCGGAAGATTTTTTTATATTAGACTAGCGACCCGTCCCGGCTTGCTATTATGCAATGCTAATACTAAAACCTATTAAAAAAATCTATTAAAAAAAACGCATCAAAATCCGTTGTAGTTTTAAAGATTTAAGCATACAAAGGGACATAAGGACATAGGGATATAGGGACAGAGAAAGCGACTTTGTTTTATACTATGTAGTGATGATAATATTATTTCTAAAAATCCTTTCAATAGTCAAATACAAGACAAGTAACCAACAATTTTAACCAATATGGAAATAAACTTGTGTTGTGTAAAGGTAGACACTACATAATTACTTTTGAAAGTAATACATCGTCAATAGAGTATAGTTATATGTATAATAGTTCTACATTTTATATCACCCACCCCATAGGCCCCGATATTGCGTATAAGGTAGCAGTACCAATATTGGCCCCGTAATACAGCATCTACACAACCCGTCACGTATGTTGTACTTCTAGGGATTCAAGCCGTGCGTGACGACGCGTGGTGACGACCTTTAAAGCCGTTGCTACACAACTGGTGCGTTTACCCTTTCCTAAAGAAGAGAGGACATTATACGAACAGACAAAAAGTGTAATACGAGTACCTAAAGGTACGCGAGCAGCTATTAACTATCTACAACAAACGCAATTCTTGTAATATGTATTTATATTTCGGGTATCTCGGAATCGCGTTCTGCCATGTAACAGACAACTAACTTTATTCAGTCATAGATAATTACATAACAGAGTATCCAGGGGGGATTGTGGTCATGACTTCCGCTGGTCTGAGTGTGGGCCGACTACAGATCATTTTTCGATTTTATTTAAAATTTTAATTAAAAAAAATTATAGCAATGTATTTATTTTTGCAAGCACATTCGCGAACGATACGCATAAATACGACTATGTTCTGTTTTTTTAATGTACGGGTTGATTTATTATTGTAATCGAAGTGACTGGACCTCAACCATGTGACCCCCCTGATTCGAAGGCTGGATCCGCCATACTACGTTGTACATTGTAAGCCCCTAGATGGCGTAACAAGTGTTATTTTAATAATAATATTACCATAATATTGTTTCAACACATTTCAGCTCGACAGATCATGTGTCACGTAGGTTACCAATTCGAAGTTCCAAAACTTCTGACAAAGAGCTGGACATTTCGAAACGGGTAGGTTATTAAGATTTCCACTGTACCTACGTGAACACAAAGAAAACCGATATCAACGATTTGCTTCCAAAACTCGGGGGACTTTTCGCCAAAGGCCCAAAAACTGGTTGCAACCTGATTTTTTAAAAATTACTTTATTAAATGTGAAATTTCTGTTACGATATCAATTAATGCCTTATTAACTTACTTTTTATAAGATTGTCTTTCAAACAACTCATTTAAATTGGAAGTAATACTGGACTGAAACAAAAAAATCGGGGTGTAACGTGTGCTGCATTTCTACTTTTAAAACTTTGACTCGGTGTACAAAAAAATTACTAGCAAATTTACACTTACTTATGATTTCATACATTAGAATATAGTTTTAGCATTAAGTAAAAATAGAAAATAAATTTGTAGGTGCCTCATAAACATGTTATTTACAACGTTACAACTTCTGGTAGCAATTTTTGTCCTTACCGGTTTTCGTAACAAAATGTTAAAGCATAAGTAAACGAGAAGTAATTAAATGGGCAGCAATTAAAAAATTTGGTTAGCAACAATAAAACAGCATTTAAATCATTTGGTCGGCATACAAAGATTTTGTTCGCAAATAAAAAAATCAGGCAGCAATCCTTGTTCGGCAAATAATTTTGATAATGGTCAAAAATTAAATCAGAAATAGGCAGCTCACAATAACATGGGTTTGCATAATAAACATTCAGTTCGCAAAATAGTTACTTGGTCCGCAAAATAACTACTTGGTCAGCAAGACTTCATGATTGAACAGCAGAGAAAACATGTCGTAAAAATTATACCACTCCCACTCCCACTCCCATTCCCACTCCACTCCCGCTCCCAAGCTCCCACACGCTCCCACTCCCACGCTCCCACACTCTCCCACACGCTTCCACACGCTCTCACACGCCCCAGCACGCTCCCACACGCCTCAGCACGCTCCCACACGCTCCCAAGCGCTCCCACACACCCCAGCACGCTCTTACACGCCCCTACACGCTCCCATAAGCTCCCACACGCTCCCACAGGCTCCCACACGCTCCCACACGCTCACACTCTCTCACACACGCTCCCACACGCTCTCACACGCCCCAGCACGCTCCCACACGCCCCAGCACGCTCCCACACACTCCCAAACGCTCCCACACACCCCAGCACGCTCCCACACGCCCCCACACGCTCCCACACGCTCCCATAAGCTCCCACACGCCCCAGCACGCTCCCACACGCCCCCACACGCTCCCACACGCTCTCACACGCCCCAACACGCTCACACACGCCCCAGCACACTCCCACACGGTCCCAAACGCGGTATGAGGGTGTGGGAGGGTGTGGGAGGATGTGGGAGTGTGTGGGAGGATTTGGGGGGTTTGGGAGGGTGTGGGAGGGTGTGGGAGGTTGTGGGAGGATTTGGGGGGGTTTGGGAGGGTGTGGGAGCGTGTGGGCGCGCTTGGGAGCGTGTGGGAGCGTGCTGGGGTGCGTGGGAGCGTGTGTGAGCGTGTGGGAGCTTATGGGAGCGTGTGGGAGCGCTTGGGAGCGTGTGGGAGCGTGCTGGGGCGTGTGGGAGCACTTGGGAGCGTGTGGGGGCGTGTGGGAGCGTGCTGGGGTGTGTGGGAGCGTTTGGGAGCGTGTGGGAGCGTGCTGGGGCGTGTGGGAGCGTGTGTGAGCCTGTGGGAGCTTATGGGAGCGCTTGGGAGCGTGTGGCGCGACCCTCCCTTACCCTCATACCTCCCACACCCTCATACCCCCCACTCCTACCCCCCACTCCTACCTCCCACTCCTACCCCCCACCCCTACACCCCACCCCTACAACCCCACCTCTTTCACCAACCCCTACCCCCCACTATTAACCCCCTCCTACCCCCCACTCCTACCCCCCACTCCTTACTCCCACTCCTACCCCCACTGCTATCCCTACTCCTACTCCCACTCCTACCCCCAGTCCTACCCCTACTCCTACCCCCACTCCTACCCCCACTCCTACCCACCACTCCTACCCCCACTCCTACCCCCCACTCCTACCCCCACTCTACCACGCTCACACCACTACCACCAACACCACCACAACCACCACCACTACTTGTAAACGTAATAATATCATAATCATTAATCATAAATGTTGCATAATCCAAAGTCCTTCCTAATCTATGTAAGAAATGCGCCCATTTAGCGCATGACAAGTTTGCTGAGATTATTTTTGCTACTTTTATATGAAGCTCAAAAAATTTTTTTTGCTTCCCCTCTGAGTGCTTACCAAAATTTTATTAAACAGTAGCAGCTCATTGCAGCTCAAAAATAATTACAGCCATCCAGAATGACATTAAATTGCTGATAGGTTTTGTAATGTTTGCTGGCCATGAGTTGCTGACCAATTAGCTATTTCTGCTTACAGATTATATTTTTCTGCTTACAAAAATACGAATACTCTGCTAACCATTTAAATAACACCCTAAGTAAACTATGCACCTCACACATACAGGCGCATCACTGTGCATAGGCAAGCTCGTCATGCGTCCGTTGAGCATAGAAATGTTAGATAGCGCGCCTTTGTTTTTGCTGTACAAGCGTTCCTTCTAAAAATTTGAAAATATGTCCACACCGGCACCACATCCAGATTTAAGGTAAGTACTATTTATATATGTCTGAGTCCTAGATATATTATAAAAACAGCTTTTTTGTGCGTAATACGTCTAAAAAACCGGTGTAATATTGGAAAGTTTTAGAATGAAGTCACAAAAACCGTCGAATGTCCTTACCACGACTGTCCTCGCCGGGTCCTGTTAAGTAGAGCGGTAAGGACAGTTTTGGGATGGTAATGACATTTAATTTTTTTATAGAAAGAATTATCCCAATATCCCAGTCATATTAGGTAAAAAAGGGACCTCAACCTCGGAATGAAAGAAAATAAGCTGTAAATTGGTATAAAACTTTGTTTTGTCGTCCTAAATATTGTCTCAAAAGTCACAAATGCTATCGTGTTCGCGTCTTAAGATATTGAAGGTCAAAGATAATAAAAATTGGTTTTTCGTTAATATATCGGTTCTTATTGCTTAAATGAGATTTGCACCTATTATAAAAGTTGTAAAGTATAAAATTTCAAACAAAAGTTGTAAAAAATTGTATACTCTACAACTTTTATAATAAGTGTAAATCTCATTTAAGCAATAGGAACAAAGATATTTGCGAAAAACCAATTTTCACCCCTAATATGACTGGGCTATAAAGGATATCAAGTTATAATATGAATATTAAAGTACTAAATGAAAATTATTTATTTGTTTATTTTTAAGGGTAGGTATCATTTAAAACTAAAAACTAAAGAATTATTGTTTGTTATTTAGAACATAAATATACTTAAGCATTAAATGTTATAAAAAACTATTAGCATTTGAAGCAAGAGTGTTTTTGTTTTGTATCTTTCTTTTACATTTTGGAGAAAATACGTTTTAGTTAATTCAAGTAAAAGTCTTTTATTATTTCTTATTTCGTAAGAATGTTCAAATTATATTATTTGTTTTTGACTTTTGTATAAAATAAAGTGCTTACCTAAGTTACGGCAGATTTACAGTTTGGCAAAAAGTTATTTGTTTTTTTAAATGTTTTTAAAAAAGTTTTGTTATTTTAAATTTGATACTAACCTAATCATATAAATTGTGGAGAGTTTATATGTTTTTAGTTATTTACAGAAATCGTTAGTATAAAGACTTATTCTATAACACTATACAATGTGACTGGAAAATCAAGGGAATTCTTCAAGAGGGTAAATAAAAAGCCGATACCTTTAGCATTTGTATAAAAAAACACCACCTTAATGTATGCGGAATGTTGATGGCTACCAAAATTTTACTAATTTTATTTTCGAATGTTCTTAAAATGTATATTTAGTATGTATTCAGACTAGCCCAACTCATACAACTCGTCGTTATCCGTGGCTAATATCCGTGGATACAAACCCTTCAAAACATCTTCCGAGTTTTTAAAAGTTGTCATTACCGGTCCAAAAATGTCCTTACCAAAACTTTATTGCTAAATATCTCGTAAATTAAGATACAGATTCGGTGCAATCCAACATATTTTTGATGTTCAAATGATCCTTTATGCACTTTGACCCTTTTTACTTCTAATTTTGAACTTTTTTTCTCGTTCTCCCAAAACAGTGAAGTTGGCGAAAATGCCCTCGGAGAATCTCGTGATTATAATGCCACTAGGCAGCCACCCATACCGCTGATTGACCGCGACCAGCATTGCTTAACCAAAGGTTAAGTACCTATATAAAAATATCGGCATAAGGTTACCTTATTAGCAGGTATTAGGCAGGTGTGTGTGGTCGTTTCGTATTATTCTAGGTATGAACACAATACTTGCTGAAATTGCTGATGCAATAGGCGTGAAAAAGAAAACCGGTAGCATTTTCTTAAAAGGCGCGCGGGCGCATAGTCGTGTCAGTCGTCGTCCGCCAATGAACAACAAACCGGGCGCGCGCATATCTGCGCAGTGCTGAGCGTTTGTGACTGCGCCAAGCACGCTTGCTGATAAAAAACGATCGCTGCCACATAAACGACACACAAATTTAAATTTTATTTCCTTAGGGTAGAGTATACCTAAGACTGCATGGACAAATGTACTTAAATCATTTCGAAAATTAAATATTATGTGCGCGCGCGCATGGAACACGAATTTCTTGCGCGCGCGCCGGCACGCTTGCGCGAAATGTGCGCGTGTTACCAGGCGAACATAGAGTACTTAGAGACCAAAAGGCGGCAAGTCAAAGCAGCGCGCATCCGGCTAATGTTGGCTGACACGTTGCTTCAACCGACTACCATGATCAATGCAATTTCAAACTTATTCCAACCGCAAAGCGGTTAAAATAGAAAACACGTAGTACCCAAATTTTCTGGCAAAGCCGTTGAAGATAAAAATATCTTCTGAGTTCTTCTGAGACCCTAGGAAGTTGATGAACACATTAGCCATGATTTTGGATCAATGATTTTTTATTTGATTTCATCGATCATCAACTCTGTCGATCGATGAAACATTTTTTTATCGATATTATTGGTCACCCGCGAGTATTCTAATATCTGTGCCCGCGTTTAGTTTTAACTTTGACAAACTAAACCCTCCTGGACCTTCCGGAGTCGGAGATTTGAATTTGTTGGAGGTGTAATGTTATATTTATCTGGTTCATTAATTAATATTGTCAAAAAATACACCTACATATTATATAAATTTTGAAATTCCATTGTTATTTCATGACATAAAATTTTCACTTAAAATATCTTACCTAAATACTTGGTTATGCTTATCATAATTCCTAAATAGTATCAAACTGTTTCAAAAATATGGATTAATGAAAATAATGTATAAATAATCGAATCGAAATCTAAATCGCGTTCAAATCGATGTTGCTTCATTAGGTCGGCTTTATACCAGGGTACAATGAATCAAAAGAATTCATAATCACGTATTCGGTGAGATAGCTGATAGAGGATCTATCGATCAACTTCCCATTGCGGTTGGTCGATTTGACGTAATATTGAGAAAATTAAACAGATGGCGTTGGTCAAAGTATTCCAACGCCATCTCGTTTTCTTCTACAGAACTAATAGAATTCCAAAATAAATGTGAAATTTATGTTCCATTCCCAAACATGAAGCAAGATTTAACTATAACAATAATTTGTAATTAAATTCAGTGGAGTTACATAATCATCAAGTTTTTGATCCGATTTCCATTGAAGCCCCCATTTGAACAAGGATACGGGGTAGAAATTAATAAAAATTCACAAAGAGGAGAATGCAGTCAGTCATCCGGACACTGTTTCACATGATTCGGAATCATTGATTCCTCTGGATATTTTTCTATTTGTCTGTAGGTACCTAAATTTACTTCTACCTAAACCTATTTCTTCTGTGTAAATAAAAGTCTTTTACATGGACTGAGGTACTGACTGCTGAGGTACTGACTGCTGACTTATATAACGTAAAAATAATAATCTTGTAATTTGATGTCATAAATTCAGTAATTATGCTAGCTACCTATCGTTTAATTTCTGATTTTTTATATAAAGGTGAACTGAGTACAGTTTAATGTTTAGTGCTCGTCTCTGCTTCACAAATCCTGTAAATCAAGCCTACTAATTTCTAAGAAAAAGAAACTGTTTTAGCTTCTTACAATCCCCCAAAATGTATATTTTTCAAACTAAATTTATAATTTTTCAAAATTATTATTTAAATTTTTCAAAATTATTAAGTTCATTGTCTTTTACGTTTTTCTATTCCTTCCACGTTGAAACCCAGCCCCCAGAACACATTACTCAAATTCTTGTTTGCAGTTACGTGGTTTTCGAATTTGTTGCGTCGCTTTTGTACTAGGTCCGCATACTTCGAAGGAGCTCGTTCCCTCGCGTTCTCTGCCACTCGAGTGTTTGTTCTCTCCGCACGTTATGCGAGCCTGGTACCAACTCGACACTACAAAACCGGGAACCGGCGACGCCACTCTGCCAACGCGGAAAAAGTGAAGTTACAAAAAATAGCGTCTGTGGTTATCGCATTTTATACATCGACGATGAAGTGTAATGACCTCCTAACTAACATTTTGTCATTTTTGAGGTTCTTATGCGTATGGACTTAAAATACGATTTCGCATGCCCTCACAAAAACACCTAAATAGACTTCTCGATATTCAGCGAGATAAACAAAAATTACAAAAACTACTAAGTTCACATGCGTAAATTTTGATGTCAAAAACTTCTATCTACACCGCACGCGTGTTTATTCCAATGTTTCTCCCGGCCAACTGGCTCTCTACGTACAATGACCAATACGCAAAATGACAACTTCATTTCTAGCTTTAAATACGCAGAATGACCATACACAAAATGACTACATGAGTACGCGTAATGACCAAAACGCATAATGACCAATACGTGAAATATACGCTTATTGACTAATACCCTTAATGACCAATAATAATTTTAACTCAAAAATAACTTAACTTAAAAATAGTTGTGACAGAACTGAACTTTGTAACCCCCAAAATTAAAACAGATTAAAACATAAACATAGTAAAGTTATTCCTCTTTTTAAATCAGGAGACAAACAAGATCCCTCAAATTATAGACCAGTTTCTGTTTTACCAGTACCTACTTATCAAAGTTTTTGAAAGGGCTCGTTTCCGCATTACAGCGACTAAACTTATTTTAGTTTAGTCCTGTCATTTTCTTTCTCCTAGAAAAGAAAAGAGACGAGAGATATTTAGTCCTGTCAACTAAGGCGTGTTTAACAATTTTAGCGACGATGTTAAAAGGTCATGGATAAAAGTGACAGATAAGCACGTTCTTAGGGTTCAAATTAGTTGGTTTTCACATGTTTGACAGAGAAACAGGTCTTCTTTAGAAATATTAAGTGGATTTTCGTAACATAACGACTGTTTTATTTTTTAGAAAGTATTATGTCTACATATTTCCTCTTTTCTACGTTAAAAACTCAAGTAAAATAACAATTATATCAGTAGATTTCAGTTTGTTTTTATTTTCAACTGCTCCTAACCTACTTGAAATAGTGCATAATTTGACGCCATTCAAAACAATATCTTCTAACTACATTTATTTCAGTAAATCATAAGATTTTTATATAATTACTAATGTTAAAAAATGGATGATCCTATTATTATAAATTTCCAATACAAAAATATCCCAGAAGTATGCACGAAAAAGTTTGAAACGTTTTTTTCACTTCCTGGAAAATCACCATTTTGGAGATAGGAGGTCATTACACTTCATCGTCGTCATATTATTATACTACCTCCATGGGTTGTTGTAATAAATAAAAAATTAAATAGGAGTACATACATACATTATAACATTTTTTATCTATAAATATAAAAAAAAAAGTATGTTTACTTTGTGGTTACAACAATGTTCAACTATAGTCTATTTCACACCAAGTGGGTTCGGTGACAGTTCACTGTTGACAAATAAAGTGATGTGTCCTAATGAAATCCAATCGATTTTTCTAAAGTCTCGAGTAAGTTTGTAAAGGAAATGGAATCGAATTTATACTTATTGATTGAATGATTTTTCAAAATTACGTTTTCTTGAATATGTTTAAATTTCACAGGATATAGGTTATACAACATGTAACAGAATAAGAGCAATTCCTGAAATAAGTTTGTTCAGTATCGACTACTTATTCGATTTCAGCTATTTTTAAGATGTGTTAAATTTTTCAAAAAAATTAATTATCGTCGCTGAATTTAGTGCTTTCTATGGAAATCGTGCTATTAATAATCGATATTAAGAAAATTGGTTAGACACAACTATAGTTTGATTGCATCATATTTTTATTATATTAATATACTAATTGGGGTCTATGAGGAATTGCGCTTTTTCTCTTACGCGTTGTATAAGGGAAAAACATGGTAAAATATAGTAGAAATGTCATCAACTTTTTGATGCAATACGAAAATATCATAAATACATTAAATAATTTACCAATCAATGCAAACTTTCACAGACCCCTGCCACATAATATACTATCACTATTTTAAGCCCAAAATATACAATAATATTAAAAATTTACAAAGAACATCACATCATTTTAGGTTCCCACCAAAAAGCTTCGATTCATAAATATTGTAGATTAAGTGGTGTCAATCTCTGAGTAAGAGTTCCGTTCCACGCAATACGTATTTTTAGGGTTTTTTACCTGTGTTTTTTTTTATATTTGTCTTGATTTATAAGTCTGAGATTTTTATTTAGAATTTTAGAGGCGATAATTATTGTGGTTTTGCAATGACATAATAATAAAATATTCATTATTTTTGGAACCATAATTTTTCTTACTAAAAAGTTGTATGCGTAAAACAGAAAAATGTGAATTGTCACCGAACCCGAGCTATGTGAAATAGACTTTATTAACCGTTGACATTTTTAGTAGAGTTGGTGCCCTGAAATATTGTATTGAAGATGTAATCCAAAATTAAGTATTTATTTTAGGGTGATGTTTATAAGGTTTGTTTCAATGATCATGCCCTTTAAAAAAACACAAAAAATATATTCTTACCTATACCTTTCTTTTTGTTTCCAAGATTTTCCCAGTCAAGCTGTCTGACTTTTGTTTCCTTACACCTTGAAAGACTGTTGTTGGCTCCACACAAAGAGATTAAAATATAATAAGGCATAGAGGGGACAAAGCGAGGAAAATTTGAAGTCAAAAGTTATTCCAAGTGGAATAAGTCTAGTACAATTTCGACCGAATGACAACTCGCGTTCATACTAACTGACATGATAAGGAAATGACGCTTAGGCTTCAAAGTTTTGTATGAAAATATTCCCAATGCCCCCTCTATCTATTATATTTAAATTTTAAATCTCTTTGGCTCCACATAAGTACCTATATCTCGTTTGGTCATGTGGTAGTGCTGCTCGTCCTTATAAATCAGAGGTTGCGGGTTCGATGCCCACCCGTAGCCAACATTTGTCTGAATGAATATGATTGCGGGATTCGTGTCTGGGTGTTTATATGAGTTTGTAAATCTGCGCCCCAAATCGATTTATGAGTTACACCACTGACCTGTGTTAGGTAGGTACACCAAAGATTTTCGCGGAGTACTGATATGGAAAGAGACAATAAACTTTTATTATCTTTGCATTTTATAAGTTCCTGGTACTATACGTGATGTAACTTCCAAACGCTGACAAACCAGACACTCAACTGACACACGTAGTGGGCGCAGTTGTGACATCACGTCATAATAAAATGTGATTAAATGGACTTACCACAGTAAAGAGCCAAAATTATCTTGTGACGCTGACAGCTGCGAAACTAGCGCCACTTTACAACCAGTAAACTACACAAAATTGTGTAGATAATATTCATTATAATTTCTAGTTACCAATGCTCATTTTTCTAGTCTTTATTTTCAAAGTCATCATAAACTTTTCAGAATTCAGAAAATTAATAAACATATTAATCGTGTATATGATACACAACTTATTTGTATGTATACTTCGGGTATCTCAGTATTGGCTCTAACTTAATTTTGAAGCGGAAATTTTGTACCCAGAAACAGTTTTGCATAATCGTATTTTCTGAAAAATGATTTAATAAAACGGTTACGGCCACTCACCGACAGATGGCGTGTGGTTAGAACAAGCGCCAAACGAAGCTCGGTCTCTCAGGCAGTTATTATAATATGCATATTATGCATGAATGTATAATATCACGCCTATTTCCCATTGGGGTAGGCAGATACAGTAGACTGCCACTTGCAACGAACCTGGCAGATCTCTCGTGATTCCTCCACATCCATCAAACGACTCATGCAGGCTTTTCTTCAATACATCGTCCTCGGCCATTCACAACACCCTTGTATATTTGTCTCGTTAAGCAACTTTCCGAATTCAGATTAAGCATAAAAATATATTATTTAATCTCTGTACATATATTGTATAGATAGACATTTAATAACTACTACTTGTATCCGTAGGGTTGGTTAGGTGTTTAATTGTTTATGAATAACAATTTTATGAAAAATTACAATAGGTAGGTATGTACGGTATAAATTTAATAATCGTTTTCTTATTAAAAAAAATATTTTATTAAAACATTTTTTAAAGAAATTTTGAATATTCTGAAGGTACCTTGTTTTAATGTAGCCTTGAACTGTAAACAATATTAAATTTATTTACAAAAATATGAGCTTCAGAATGCTGATAGAATATTTTTTAATAAAGTCACATCCGTTGCTTTAGTTTATATTATCACTAGTGACCCGCCCCGGCTTCGCACGGGTCCAATGCTAATACTAAAACCTTCATCTTGAATCACTCTATCTATTAAAAAAAACCGCATCAAAATCCGTTGCGTAGTTTTAAAGATTTAAGCATATAGGGATATAGGGACAGAGAAAGCGACTTTGTTTTATACTACCTATGTAGTGATAGTGATATTATAAAAATGGAGCCTTCAGCGCTTCCCTATCTTTTTTATTATGCAATCCTGGTACATCGAATAGAGGTCGAATACCCGTCGGATAGCACAAGTTACTAGAGGATAAAAAGTACCGCTCCTAGTAAAATACGCTTCTTATCCGCGAGGAGAGGCAGAGCTGACTTAAAATTTTGTAAGGGTATGTAGTTTGGAATACTATACAATAATTTGGCATTATCGAACTGCTCCGATGATGGACGTATTAGGTGATGAAATATACATTTTTGCATACAGACTGCGAACTCCAGCGATAGTATGCAAAAATAATTTATTAAAATAAATAACTACAGACATTGCCAACTCATGTTAAGCTATTTCAAAAAAGGTGCCTTGTCATTTTTGATATGTTTACTACTCGTAATTAATATTACTGCTCGTATTAATAATAGGATGACAACAGCACCACTGCAGTTTCGTGATACGTTCGTTGCGTTGGTGACCATCGTGGGTGTGGTGTAGTTTCATTCATGGTTCATTGGCTTTGCTCAGAGTCAGCGCAGTCCTATCTCTGGTAAGTTGTACTAATCAAACGGGTATTCGACCTCTATCCATTGTACTAGGACTCCATAACCTTACAGATAGGGAATCGCTCAACCTGCAGCAGGACTGGCCGAAACTTTGCCGAACCATAGATACCAGACACACAGAAATATGCAACAAGTGCCAGGACGTACTTTATTGCGCTTCGGAAGACTAGTGCGACTTTGATTTTGTTGCGTCACAAACTACTAGGAACACATAATTCACAGGGAATGATTGCATGTGATTTTTCCCCCACCTACCAAAACGATATAATATCTTGAAACTGCGATACAGTATGTGTCATTTCGCGATTGGTCATTCTGCGTTTTGGTCATTTCGCGTTTTCAGGGTCATGACCAATTGGTCATTGTGCGTAGAGAGCACAATTATAATAATAATAATAAACAATTTTGTATTTAATGTATACCTACAAATAATTTATAAATAGCAAACATAGGTACTTTAATTCAACATTCAATGTCTGAAAAAATTATCAAATTCGACAATTAACGCCTGTAAAAATTCCAAGAGGTATTTGCTTTGAATCATTTGAATGGCATTGCTGCGGCGCGGGCAAAGAGGTTGGAAGAAAATCATTCTCTTTGCTAGAAACTTTTTCTTTAAACGTCTTTGGGCGCGGGTATGGCACAGTCGTCAGAATGTACACTCCATACTTCTTAATAACCGGGAGGCCGTTCTAGCCGGATGAGTGGCTAGAACGGCCTCCCGGCATTCGCAGTAAATATAATTATAAGCATAAATGTCTACATAATCTCACGCCTTTTTATCCCCGAGGGGGTAGGCAGAGGTATTCCATTACTGGATATACCCACATTTCACGAGATATATTGGACCCCTAAACGTGATAGGTGGTGAGCCTATCGCCGGACCGGGTCTGTTTACACATGTCTCAGAATTAATTCTGAGACCTGCGGGTTTCCTCACGATGTTTTCCTTCACCGTCGAGCTAGTGATAAATATGTACGTAAGTTTTTTGAAAAACTCATTGGTACATGCCAGGATTTGAACCCGAGCCTCACTGATTTTCGGCCGGCTCTTTAACCGTCCGGGCTATCACTGCTCTTCTACATTTACTGTGCAGCATTCGTAGTGTATGGTTGCAAAGTCTTTACCCATACTCCGCTCTATTCTCCTAGTAGTTAGTGGTGCAAAACAGAATCACGGCACGGCAGTGCTACGACGACGAACGAACACACTTTATACTCGAATGCGCGTCCCTCACACTTACAGAAGAACGCTGTGATTTTATGTGATTCTGGTACTCTGTGACGCAACAAAATCGAAAATCACTAAGTGGACGAGAGTCACGGAGGACCAGGAGTGCGATTTTTGAATCTCACTGGTGATATCAAAATCACCGGTGACTAAAATTATCACCGATGACTTTTATGTCACCATTTTCCAAAAGCCGTATTTTTGAAAGTCACACGCTGTTTTCAATAAATCGTCGCAATCACAAAATATCACAATCGAGCCCCGCTGCTAATTCTTCCAAAAAACATACTTTGTATGTGTAACAACAATTTAGAGGTGTTTTGTAACCTATCCAGTTTAGTATGCTATGATGGGACGCGTTTCGGAATCTGAAAATGTGTAACAATGTAATTTTACTATCCCTGTGACCATTATTAGATAGTATTTGCCGACCATTGCGCGCACGCCATATTTCTGTTCATAACTCACGTTCCCATGCACATATGTGATCCTGGTACTTCGTGATATAACAAAATCGAAATCTCTCATTTGTGCTACGGACACATCCATGCACTACGATGAGATCCAACTTGTGAATGCGAATCTGACGCATTGGTATCAAGATTATTATAAATTTTAGTAAGCCCGATGAACTTTGCGATCCTGGTAGTCTGTGAGGCAACCAAATCGAAAATCACCCACTAGTGCTCGCTGATCACCTTGCTTGTTGTGTCCGACTGACGCGGTGACGGATTCTAAAATGAACTGCAAATTAAAATTTAAAAAATCTGAATTGCGAGTAGATTTTAGTGCTAATTCAATTAATTTTAAGCGAGATAAGATTTTAATGTTATGGTCGTCGCGTCGCCAGCCAAACGACGCACGACGCCTCTTTCTTGCTACTGACATTCATTCATATACTTGCACATAGTTTTTACATACATATAATAAAAAAAGTGATAACAGTAGTTTGGAACTGAAGATGTGCAACAATAATTTATATTATTCAACCACTGTTATTTGTAATCGTTACTTGTGGTACTTCGTGGACTAGATTATGTAAATACCTAAAAAAAAGACGTGTGGCACTCGGGGACTGCCGCGGTAAAGCTATTGCATAGCATAAAGTTGACTGTCTTGGTTGGTCTGACTATTTCATTTCATTTGATTCGATTCGATTCGATTCGACTCGACTCGATTCGACTCGACTCGACTCGACTCGACTCGACTCGACTCCGACTCCGACTCCGACTCGACTTTCGACTTTCGACTTTCGACTTTCGACTTTCGACTTTCGACTTTCGACTTTCGACTTTCGACTTTCGACTTTCGACTTTCGACTTTCGACTTACCTTACCTTACTTCACTTCACTTCGCTTCGCTTCGCTTCGCTTCGCTTCACTTCGCTTCGCTTCGCTTCACTTCACTTCGCTTCGCTTCACTTCACTTCACTTCACTTCACTTCACTTCACTTCACTTCACTTCACTTCACTTCACTTCACTTCACTTCACTTCACTTCACTTTATTTTATTTTATTTTATACAATGCACGGCCTTTAAGCCACACCTCCGTGCCCGTCGGAGTGGGGAGAGCGTGAGGTTTTTTCGTTACGGAATTTCTGGATTCGGTCCCCGCGCTCAAGGCCCGCGATAGAAGCTATGCAATAGCTTAAAAAATTTTGGTTTCTGTGGTAGTAGGGTAGGTACTTATTTGCTGAACTATGCGCCTATGACTATAAATTTTTGTTCAAGACTCACGTTCGATCTATGCTATGCGATCTTGGTAAATCTCTCACTTGTTATAAGGACACATCCGCGCACCCCAATGAGACCTACCGCTAGCTACCTTGTGAACTCTGCTTTGACTAAAAAAAATCTAGCCCGCCCCGATGATGTTTGTCGTCGTTGTAGTCGGTAGACGGTAAGGCCTCCAAATCGAAAATCAATGTAGAAATGACTGTAGCGTCACTACATGGAACGCGCCAATAGAAGGCCGAGTTACATAGAACGCGCCAATAGACGGCCGAGTTCTAAACCGCGCTATCGGAGTTTTCTAATGAGTTTGTATAAATACAACTGTCCAACATCAACCGTTGGACCGCGGTCCCCAGGCACGATCACCTCGCCTGGCGGAAGATCTTCCCTTTTCACGATGGAGGAGCATCCCACCTCTGCTCCTCCATACTGGTGACCCTCGACACCTGGACATCAGCGCAACCTTCTGGAACACCTGGACTTCAGAAGCATCATCGCATCGCCATCACACATCACTCCCACAACAACCTTCACTCAAGGTCAGCAGCAGCAGTCGCACAGCAAGCCAGACTCCGCCCAATCAGGTCCATACGCAGCCGACGCACCGTGCTACTTGGTCCTGCAGGCTCATCACTCACAGCGACAGCACTTGGCCCACGCACAGTTCACCGCAGCCCACGTCCGGATCTACAGCGGCTGGTCACCCACGCCGGCGTGGCGGTCTCTGCACACTGAACTACGGGCACTTCAACAGTCGCAGCAACCCGCTCAGTCTCGACTCACCGCAGACTTGGAGCAGCACTGGCACTTGCAAGCTATCTACGAAACAACGACGCAGCACAAGAAATCGAATCGACCTCCGGTCTTGGAGGGGGAGTGATGTAGCGTCACTACATGGAACGCGCCAATAGAAGGCCGAGTTACATAGAACGCGCCAATAGACGGCCGAGTTCTAAACCGCGCTATCGGAGTTTTCTAATGAGTTTGTATAAATACAACTGTCCAACATCAACCGTCGGACCGCGGTCCCCAGGCACGATCACCTCGCCTGGCGGAAGATCTTCCCTTTTCACAATGGAGGAGCATTCCACTTCCGTTCCTCCATATGACGAATGCGAAATTAACTAACTACAAACTGTAGCAGCTCTGGGAAGTTGTCAAGGATTTTGTATTGATAAATTCTTTTTAATTTTTCTTTAATTGCGATGAGAAGTCTCCCGATGACCCAGGACTAGAATAGGGTCACGCACAGTATTCCCTGCTTACTAAAAGGGAATTTTCAGAAAATATTTTAGCCGGCAGCGTAGGAGGCGTAGGATTTGTACGAGTACGTAGGCCGATCACTGCGCGCACGCTACCCAATTTCTGTTTACGATTCATGTTCCCATGCACATATGCGCTCCTGGTACTTCGTGACAAAACAAAATCGAAATCTCTCGCTTACGGACCACATTCATGCCGCACGATACACCACCAATGTTGCCTGGTACCCGTCGTCTTGTGAATGCGAATCTGACGAAAACGTGGGGCATTTGCATTGACCTAGCAAGCCCTAATGCTGCAATGAAGTGTGCCGTCCAGCAGACGTATTCACAGAGACTCGATACCGTTTCCGTTCGATTCGAGTCGAATCTATCGAGATGGGCTGATGTTGGTATAGAAAACTAATGTCATATGAGACACTAACTGTCATAATGACATTAGTTTTCGATACCAACATCAGCCCATCTCGATAGATTCGTTTCCGATGTCGATAGATTCGACTCGAATCGAACGGAAACGGTATCGAGTCTCTGTGAATACGTCTGCTGGTAGTCTGTGACGCAACACAATCGAACTCTTGCAAAAAAAAAAAAACTCTTGCAGTTTTGAAAGGAGTTAACAACATTAGCTGTTTTATAGGTAACCTTTGCACATTATTTTTGTTGATTAGATAAAAGCACTGCATACGTTTAGACGTTGGGATAAAATCTAGACAATTTTGAATTCGTGTACACTTTTTTATTCAATTTTACATCGTGTTGTTAGTGTCTAAGCTATTGTATTTGATAGTTTTAGCTGAGGGTTTTTTTGACTGAAGATTGATCAAGCAAACCAGTGATAACCTAAGGTTATAAGTACTACCAGGGTACTACGTATCATCACTACATAGTATAAAACAAAGTCGCTTTCTCTGTCCCTATATCGGCTATATCCCTATGTCCCTATGTATGCTACTTTAAAACTACGCAACAGATTTTAATGCGGTTTTTTTTAATAGATAGAGTGATTCAAGAGGAAGGTTTTAGTATAAGCATTGCATCCGTGCGAAGTCGGGGCGGGTCGCTAGTAGTGTATAATACTATTAGCTATCGTGTAGATTCGTTATTAAATACCTCAATAATCGTTGCATTTTTGTTATAAATTTTTGACCAGTAGACCGTAGAGTAGACGTAAGTACATTCAACGACCTTCTGTATTAAATTTATCGAGATTTCCACCTATTTTATTTTCTTCGCAAAACAGAACAATAAAAATTGCTAATAGGTGTGTGAAAATTGCTAATGCTGGTCACAAGCGTGTGCCTATCTCTGGTAACCTGTGCTATCCGACGGGTATCCTACTCTCTCCGTTGTACTAGGATTCCATAAATTCAAAGAAGGAAACACTCCGACCGGATTGGCCCAAAAGCGAATAAACAAACTATCTACTTCCTTCTCTGGTCTCTGACTAGTAATGTGATCCTGGTATGTTACGTAACGTGCTACGCGCCTAGTGTGGTGCGCATTCCAGACTGGTTCCTTTCGTCGCGTAGCAACCCAGCAAAGAGCGGGCTTGAAATATATATTCCTGGTATCTACTCTGTTATTGTGACTCTGACAACATTGGAAATCACCACCAGGCGTCGAGCAGTTCTCCATTTTGCTGACACCTGCCTGACGAGTGCAGCTGAATTATGCGTTCCTGGTACTCTGCGACGTATGAAAATTGAAAATCAGCTTGGTCAACGCGACACTGTTCCAATGCCAATTAGACGAGGGTTGGTATTTTGTGCTCAATAGCTTACAATTTAAATATTAAAGAGCTGTCTGTGGTTGTACACCGTTATATGCATTTGTACTGCCATAGACCAGTTAAACTGGTCTGTTCTGGGGTACACGATTATGCCTTTGGATTCTGCAAAATCTCGTCCTGTTTTAATGATAAAAAAAGAAACTAATAAATAAATAAAAAGAGAAGACCTTTTTTTGTTGACTGACTGACTGAAGAATAATCATCGACATGTCCTAACCCGTAATAAATCTTTAAATAGTCCAGGCAATGAAGCGGACTTTTGTATGAAGACCCCAACATGAATTCCTCAGTCGATGAAACTTTGCAGGATTGTAGTATAGTATGAGACAATACTTGCATAAAAAAATCCAAAAAAAAAACCTAACCGAAGTTAAGTATTTTTACTGAAATACTTATTTATTTGATATCTTTGTTGGGAAAAATGCGCAGTCAAAATTTTCTTCGCCAGCAATATTCATGTGTGTTAAGAAAGCTATATGCGAAATATCCAAAAAATATCTCCTGGTATAGGAACAACAAAACTCAGACGTATATGTACCTTGCACGGGAAAATTGCTCAGTCCATTTTTTTAACTGGAATGTCATTTAATAGTCGCTGTGGACTTAAAATAGGAAAATCCAATATATTATTTTCAGAAATAATTATCAAATTATCGACCAAAAAAAAATTTTTTTTTAGTACCTATAAAAACCTAACTTCAGTTAGGTTTATTTTTTTTATTTTTTATGCAAGTATTGTCTCATACTATACTACAATCCTGCAAAGTTTCATCGACTGAGGAATTAATGTTGGGGTCCACTACCTTTATTGCTTAGACTAAAAATTTAGGCACAGAGAAGGATTTTTTCAGAACTCTGAACTTAGAGACGTGAAAAATCGTGCTTTGATGGATTTAAAAACATACTTACATACAGGTTAAAATTATAAGCCTACTTTTAGCTTCGCGGAACGGAACGACGGAAAAGTATTGGGACGAAATCAAAGAAACGCGTGTTCAGTTCAGCGACGTTGGAAAATTATTCCTTAATGCGAGGGAATGTAAGCTTGTAGTACGGTAAGCTTGTACGTACGGTACGTACGTATATCATTATAAGTATTTGAAGTTGAGACTAAGAAAAAAAGTCTAATTCTAAACTCTTAGCGTCATCCATCCTAAGGATGTGTGGAAGAGATCGCTAAGCGATAAGACCACCCATTGTACTTTAGTTCGTGTTGGTATAAATATTGTTTTGTATTTGGTGTACAATAAAGAGTTGTTGTATTGTATTGTAAAGGATTTGGCAAATTCCCCATTGGAACTGGATAACATGGGATGGTATCTGTACGAAGCTAAGTATGTTTATAAATAGACCGTAGCAAGTTGACGAGCTCTTTTCGAATTAGTCAATGTGAATTTGAGTTTTGCATTAACGGGTCAATTAGAGATAGCGCCGTATCAAGATAAAGTCTTTCCATTCTTCTTATGC
The DNA here is from genome assembly GCA_963855545.1 of Ethmia dodecea. Taxonomy (NCBI): domain Eukaryota; kingdom Metazoa; phylum Arthropoda; class Insecta; order Lepidoptera; family Depressariidae; genus Ethmia; species Ethmia dodecea. Next base: position 9,010,073 of record OY979458.1, on the reverse strand, counting down.
GTGCTGGTTATTTATCACAAACGATCTGATAATCGAACAAGAGCACATTAGGCGAGTATGTGTGGAATGGGAATTGTGTTCCTGCCGTTGTTGGCCTATGCCCCCATTTGCTTACCTATCAGGTGCAGAATGCATAGCACAATTAATATGTCTGTTTTCGTACCTTTGCGACGTTTTACAAATGTGACATTGTGAAGGCCTAGGATACCGCTTAAGTTTTATCACGGGATATATAATTTTAGGCCGCTTTATTTAGCAATGATTAACAATCATTCTCTATTCGCTAGTCTAGTCCCAATTAAAATCGCAAACGTCATGTGGTAATTGGTAACCAAATGCCATTTAAATCTATTGGACATTCACAGATAGTAGACAGTAGGGTAGGCCTGCAGGGGCTGCAGGTGCCCAAAAGGAATCTTACGCGCCGCACTGTAAAATCCGATATCACACCAAAAATACCGAAATCAGCTCTCGTATGCCATTTGACGCTAACAAAAAAAGACGTATTTGCATGCGCAAAGATTGTCTTGGATAATAGGCCTGCTGATCTCTAACAAGCAGCAAGATACACTTCTCTTAAACAATTTCTCAAGGTCATGGATCTTTGTGTTTCATCATTATCAACCATCAGTTTGTTAATGGTAACTGGTATAGGAAATAAGGTCATCGCGCGTGATCCTATGATTGGCTGGATACATTTTATTATCTTTAGTGATGGGCCATAATATTGTCGATATATACATAGAACGTCCTCAACGCGGGGCGGGACGTGAGGCATGCGAACTACAATAAGCAGCTGCGATGTGCGCTACTAATGTGCGTCCCCGCGCCGTGCCGCCTCGTTCTCGAGTCTCGCCTCGTTGGCTCGGCCTCGGTCGCTCTTGTTGAATGCCGAGCTGGAAGTGTCGATGGAATTCGTTATCGATATTTCTTCCCCTGTAAAGATTGAAAATGTGTCGTGCGGAATAAGAAACTTAGCTTTTGACTGTGCAAATGTCATCGATTGATTATGAAGAGGTTTTCATCAATTCTAAGGTAAGCTATTTATTTATTTATTTAACTTCATGTACCAAGAAAATGTACACATGGCGAACTTAATGCCTAAAGGCATTATCTACCAGTCAACCATCAGGCTAAACAGAAATAATTTGGCAGAATTGGCCGCAAACAACAAAAACAACAATGGTCAATGACACATAACATTATGACCCTAGAGCCGGCGATGATCAGACCTTCGTCGCTTTGTAAAGCCTCTAAGCCTGTCTGTGTATGTGTATGTCAGCATAATGAGAATAAAAGATCATATCTACCTACATGATCCTGAAAACTGTGGACATTCACAGTCGGTTTTAAAATCTGACAGTAGGAACCTGTATATGAATGGTATGAAAACGCAATAATTTTTAAATCACAGTTTAGAACTAAAATAATTTGGTTATCATCAATATTACTTTGGAGTTTGTATAAATCACTCTGATATTGGTATACCCTGATAGAGTAGAATTGTTCTACCATTCGGTAACACATACAATGAAAGGTACTTATGGCAATAAACGATACGATTATAATTATTATTAACCGACCAAGTGCTAGTCGGACTCGCACACGAAAGCAAAAAAAACACGTCTCTTGTATTTTCTCCACTTAAGTACATTGTTTATTTGTTATACCTTAAATAAAAATATACATTCTGTGATTACCTGTCGCAGTTCACGAGATACGCCTACTGACAGACGGACGGATCGACAGATGAGGCTTGGTTGACCGTTTGGGTACGGTGCCCTAAAAAAAAAAAGGTTGCCTATCGACACGCAACCCATGGTCCCATCCCTAGTGACACCTACTTAACTGGCCGAGCCACTGGCGTGGCGCTTGATCGCGCCTACCCCCCTACCACCCCACCCCGCGGCTTATCTGGCGCGGAAGCCCGTCGCAGATATATTTTCATCTCGCCCGCGTGAAACGGTTTTTTTGTACCGCTTTTCAGAGAACCCGTTCTGAAAACCCGTACAAAAAAGGTATTTCAAAGGTTTTTCGGCGTAGATTTGAATAGTCATTAGGCTGGCTATCGTCGTCTATTCACCCACTTTAATCTCCAACTCGAGACCCGGGATTATGTTAGGCTAGTGGACTTGACTGCTATCAGTTCTCAAAAAATCCGAACTTTTAGAGACACCCAAGTAGACAATGTAATATAATAATACCCACAAGCTAACCATTTTACCATCGCCTAGCTACCATAACATCCATAATGCCTTTTGAAAGTCCACTGGTTTATACTAGGCTAATGAACACTTGACTGTTGACCGTTCTGAGTTTAAGAGTCACCCAAGTCGTTAAACCAACCAAGCGCGGATCCGACCCCCTCTACCCCCTGAGCAGGGTCTATACGTCGATCACTGATCAAATATCTAAATTATCTCAATTATCAATCGATAAAATAAATACTTATTGGTATGTTGGCAAACACATATTATGCGAACGACACGCATAAAGGCTGTGTGCTGTATTTTTAATATAAATTTATTATACGAATTTACACGACTATGTGATTATGTGACATTGACTCGAAGGCTGAATCTGCCCATGTTTCCATCAATCAGTAGGTAAAAAGTTTGTCGAATTGTAGTAACGCTCATAGTAATGCCCTCTTTTAATCCACCAGGTTTTGAGTAGGAAAGTTAAAAGGAAACACGTTTAAAATGACCAACACAATAATGCATATAAGCCCGACGTTGACTATTAAAATCCCGAAATACAATTTCAAATTAGAGCCCGTGTTTCCTAAGCAAATTCAATAAAATCTCCGAAGCTCGTTTTATTAGACAAAAAGGTATCGCCTATTTCTTTCTGAGAGAAAAAGCGCTTAATTAAAAATCCCCAGCACCTACCGTCAAACGTGACTAATTAGTGCGGCTAGAACGCCATGGTGTAATCGCCAAGGCTAAAAACCGGCTAAGGGTGAGACGGGTTCGCATACGAAGATTCCGTACCATATTACAATATTTTCCAATAACGAAACACGTTTCTTGTATGGATATAAATCCCCTTTAATTTTATGTAATTTTAATTATTTGTTTAAATGCACATTCTGTGAAAATTTTAATCGTCTATCTATTACGGATGATTAGAGTACAGCCCACTGACAAACAGACAGATGGACAACTAAGTATATCTTCGTAATAATCGACCATTTTTGGGTACAGAACCCTAAAAATGTTGAATCACAAAGAATAATCTGTAATAGGAGTAGTAAATACTAACGGCACAACTCCGGAATTTCAAGGGAAGTTCAATGTAGTTTGGTAAAATGACTCTTTTGAGGATGAGGCAACTGTAAGTACCTCATAACGATAAATTTTGTAGTACCCTAAAAGAATAGTTTTGGTTTAACCCTTTTATTACAAAACCCTGCCCTGGAGTAAAAGAGTGTCAGAAAAGATTTATAATGTCGTTTTTGACGAGATAGGTTGAGTCAGTGATAAAAGAGCAGAGCCAATAAATAAAGCTGATCGGTTCCGACGCATACGACCAAAAACGCAAAAGGCCAATAAACGCTAAAGACCTTACTCGCGTAGTTCCAAATACGCAACATACCAAATACGTGAATTACCAAATCTTTATTACGCGTAATACCGAAAACGCAGATATCCTTATCTTAACGAGAGAATGGGTTCGATTCTGCATTACAGCGACTAAACTTATTTTAGTTTATTCCTGTCTTTATTTTACCTCAAAAACCACCACTAAACACGTTATGAAATGCCTTAGCTGACAGGACTAATTTTAATTTGACAGGACTAAATATCACTCGTCTCTTTTCTTCTCTATGAGAAAGAAAATGACAGGACTAAACTAAAATAAGTTTAGGAGCTGTAATGCAGAATCGAACCCAATGTAATTCTATGGACAAACTTCCACCTGTTTACTGCCAACAACGAAAATGATGTTGATGATAATAATAATTTTGATGATGATTGATGATGAATCAATCACCCACCCACCCTTTTAACACCCACCCTTCCAACAACCATACATCTTTCCAAAACCAACCCAATTTTTGACTTTTTAGACCTTTTTGACTTTTTTGACATTTTAGACCTTTTTGACCTTTTTGACATTTTTGACATTTTTGACATTTTTGACATTTTATGACATTTTTTGACATTTTACCCCTTTTGTCATTTTTTGACAGTTTTGTCATTTTTTGACATTTTAGACATTTTTTGGCATTTTTGACATTTTAGACATTTTCTGTCAGTTTTGACATTTTTGAGATTTTTGTCATTTTTGAGATTTTAGACATTTTTGAGATTGGCCTTTTGCGTTTTTGGTCAATTACTAAACATGGTCATTCACTAATTGACGAAATTAAACACGCGATCTGCCAAAAAATTCGATTTGGCCTTTTGCGTTTCTGGCAGTATGCGTCGAACCGGATAGGGGTTATACATGCAAAGTTGTTTATTTAGGTGCTGTTCTGTAGCAGATCTGTAATAAAATGTAATGTTCCTCAAGTTTTACACGAAGGGATTTCTTAAAGACCAACATCACTGCAAAGTTCTGGGAAGAAGTTAACAAGACGCTAACCCACTAACATAAATGCGAAAGTTTTGATGGATGGATGATTGTTGTAGATTGTTTCTGATGTAGGTACTATTAGAATCTAGAAACTGATAGTCGGTCCTGAATTAGCTCTTGTTATGTTGATTGAAGTACAGTCAAGAGCAAGTCAAGCTTAACACTACCAGTTTAAGCTGAGCTCTGATTTGTACTGCGCGCCATAGAATACAGGGCCGGGTCAAAGTCCAAAGTGTCAAGCTTAGCGTGCTCTTGTCTGTACATGAGATATTGTCTAAATTCTAAGCGAACGTAAAAGCGCTAAAGCGTGTATATTTTAAAGTTGTACTGGTATTAATACATAATTATACTCGAGATTAGCTTCGTTTATTAGAGGCAAATGATCGTAAATAGTTATAGCATTGTACCCAAGATATTAAAGGGTGGAAATATAATACCGAAGAGAACGGGCAAGCAATGGAAGAAATTAAGTCTAAAACGAACATTAAATTATAATATATTTATTAGGTCTGCAATGCGTTTATCAGAAACTAACTTTTACCCGAGGCTTCACTCGCGCACGTTTATTTCACCCGCTGAGGGGTTGAATTTTGCAAAATCCTTTCTTAGTGTATGCCTACACTGTATAAAATTTCAAGTCTAGACCCAGCGGTTTAAGCTCTGCGTTGATATATCACCAATCAATCAATCACTTTATCATTTTATATTGTGTATAGATATAAGCAAATAATAATATATAAGCAAATTATATGATTGTCAACGGATGTATGTGTATCTCTCAGACCCTTCCACTACATGGGACTTGTCTGTGCCCTTGGGGTCGCTTAGACCGCTTCTATCTCGAGCTAATAAAGACAAGGACACAGAGGCATTGAGGAACTAACATTATATGAATGTATCATCACTACATAGTATAAAACAAAGTAGCTTTCTCTGTCCCTATATCCCTATGTCCCTTTGTATGCTTAAATCCTTAAAACTTCGCAACGGATTTTGATGCGGTTTTTTTTAATAGATAGAGTGATTCAAGAGGAAGGTTTTAGTGTTAGCATTGCACCCGTGCGAAACCGGGGCGGGTCGCTAGTATTATCTGGGGGCACGGCAGTGACCCTGCCAAGTCGAGCAAAAAGCGGCACGGCCGTACCATCCTTTTCTCGAAGCAGTTCACGCCATTTTCGACCCCCTATAACTTCGTTGTGGATAAACCTAGAAGCCTGAATTTTTAGTAACCAAGCAGGCATTGTATAAACACAGTACATTTCAAAATTCATCCACGTTGAACCAGTAGTTTTAAAATTATAAATATTCAAAGTTTCCTAATTTTGTCACTCACTGACTGACTGACTGACTCACTGACCGATCATCAAAACTCTAAGGCACTTCTAGCAGTCGTAGAGGCTTCAAATTTAGAATACAATTAGGGTTGAATGTATAAATCAAGGAAAAACTCAAATAATTTGCAATTTCGGTCTAGGTTTCTAGATACACTAACTGCATAAATAACTTTGTAATCCCATAATAAGTGTATAGGATTACAAAATTAGATGTTCAAGTGGAATCCTGCAACTCAATTTTGAAGCAGATATCTTCAACCGATTAAGCTGAAATTTGGTATACTTATGTAAGTTTGGTCACAAATGTCACAATGTAATATTATGGTGCCACCGAGCTGATCTGATGATGGTGTAAGGAGGTGGATATCGCAACTCCTCAATGACTACTCGTAAACCACGAGTAAGTCGTAAACGAGTTTGGGCTCGTATGATTCGTCTTGTCAAATACTTTGTTGCTAGATTGTATCCAGGGTCTAATGATGGAGCTGGAAAATGGCCATGGGAACTCGGTAATTAAATGACACAACCCCATCGAGTTTGGGCTCGTATGACATATCTTCACGAGTTCTTTATGCTAGATGGTAACCAGCGTCTGATGATGGAGTTGGAAGACGGCCAAGGAACTCAGTTTTTAAACGACAAAACCTTATCGAGTTTAGGCTCGTTTGATTCGTCATGGCGAGATCTTTGGTGTTAGATGGGTTTGGAACCAGGGTCGGTCTGATGATGGAGCTGGAAAATGGCCATGGGAACTTGGTAATTAAACGACAGAATCCCATCGAGTTTGGGCTCGAATGATTCGTCTTGACGAGTATTTTGGTACTAGATGGTAACCAGGGTCTGATGATGGAGCTATAATTTTGTATACACATGACCTCAGAATTAATTCTGGGACCTGGGGGTTATTGGTATACAAGAAGTAGAAAGTAGCGGAAAGGAAAAAAGTAAGACTACAAAAAGAAATGAGATGCCATCAAAAACAAAACTTGTCAAAAAACCCAAGTCTCGCAACTTAGTTCTTCTACCGTAAAAAGTTGTGAGATCCATGTAATACCAAGTCGGTTAATTTATTCAGTCCTTACTAAGGGACCTTCTGTCTTGGGTTTTTTGACAAGTTTTGTTTTTGATGGCATATAAAGTTAACCTGTACATGAATAAGGACGGAAACCTACCAACAGAGGTATCGAAATGTACTATTATTGTACGAGTACCTACTTGTAAATATACCTCCTCAAGGAAGTAATAGTAGGTAGTCCGGTAGGAACGAATTCTAGTTTAAACTTTTCCGGGAAGTTAAGTGGGAAGCTAGAGTTGCGAAGCGTTCCCCGTAGGAGTGATTGCCCGCATGTACCAGGTTTGCAGCGCTCGTCGTCGTCAGCAAACTAAATTAGGCGCCTTCGCAACGAATTTGCTACGCGGGTGAATGAAACAGAAGTTCACTGTGATCATAGTCTGCAGCCAATCATAGAATAGTAAGTAACTATAGGCAGCCAGTATAGTTGATCCGAGTTTCCTGTTTGAACTTCAAACTTTGAAGACGATGCAGTTGAGCTCACAGGCGGCCAAAGCCGACCACTACAGCTACTAAAGTAAGAAAATGGAATCAGTTGTTCCGTCTCGTAGTGTTCCTACTACCAGGGACGCAACAGTTTGAGGAGTTGTAATGGTCCATTTGCAGCATCCAACTGTTGTCATTGACGGCGACATTCAATCTGCTGAGGCATTTGCTCCTATATTACTGGGGCAGCAGAAACTAATAGGCGTTAATAAATTTAATAAACGATCCCGCGCTCTAGTCGATGCCGTTTTCCGGTCGTTCTATTCCGTCACTTTTGTTGTAAATACCAGGGGAACATAGCTTCGAAACGCCATCGGAAAGGGGAAGGCGTGGCGTCTGGCAAATGTCAAACTGTCGACATCCGTGGACATTTTGCATTTTATGATTTTGATTATTTTTATTTCAAGTGCCTAAAGTGTTATTCAAGTCCTAACAGCAATAAACATTGTGTGGAGATCAAAGAGAGATTAGAATAGAGATTTTGACGTGACAACGTTTTATAATTCGATATAGCCGGCTGCATGCACAAAAAGTAGTATGACGTATGCGGCGTTCCAGTGCAAGCGAGAGACAAAGAGGCACAATCAGTATTTTCTTATGTTATTTATTATGTATGACGTTGTCACGTTCAACTATCGTCAGTAAACCGACTTTGACAGACAACCGATTTTTTTTAAGATAGAATAGGAATGACTATTTACTGTTTATTATACTAGATAACCATAAAAGTAGTAGAACTCACCTTGCTACTTACTATACCTCAGTTAGTTTTCTTTATCGTTATGAACTAAATGATACGAGGTCTAGAAGCAGGAGCAAAGAAGCGTATACAAGTAAAACCGGATTCCTATCCTAGAAACCAGCAGTCTATTCTCCCATCCAGCCATTACAAATATTACATACAAGGGCCATGCGACGAACACAAGTAGCATTTCAATTTTAATATGGAGAGTCGCCGAACGATTCAAGCGACTGAAGGTAAAGGAGCGAGCGCGGCGCGACTTGGCTCGGCTGGGTACCAGGCGTGCAGCGCTCGAAGCTGGTAAATTAGGCGACCGCTCGGGCTCGCCCGCCGCGCGCACTCAGCGATATTGTTATCGGCCCGCCCCGGTTCAGCGTAGGGTTGGTAACTTACAAAATTATTTGTATTCCGGTATTTTTATGATTTATTTACTAATTTAGATATCTATTCAGAGAAAAATTAAATAGATTAGTGGAGGTAGTTGACTGTATGCAAATTAAATTGCACGTTATCATACTTATCATTTACGAAAATATTATCAAATTCTAAACTCAAACAAAACACATCTAAATCTGTTTTTTGAAAAAACTGCACTGAAAATGACATCACAAACATTTTTCATTGTAAAATGTTTTAAGAAGATGATGTAACACTCAGTGGTTTTATAACATGAACAAAAACAAACAAATACCTCAGTCCAATTTCCCGCATAAATAAAAGCGACTCTAGTAGCAACTCTTAGCGACTCGACTTAGCGCAGTTTTAAAAACTTGTTTGTTCCGCTTCCTAGATCAAATTCAATAGTCATGTTACTTTTTAGACCATAGATAATAATAATGCATGCTGTAGGTACCTAAAGCATGATTAAAAATGAGGTTTATATTTTTTTACAAAATACTGTTAAAATACTGTTGCTGCTAAAATCTCAGCAGCAACAGATTTTTTTAGGTCCTTCCTTTCGACCGTTTCCTTTGACAAAGTTAATAACTTTCATATTTCATTTTAAACTGAAGAATAAAAGAACACTACATTTTGCCAGATAATAATAAAAAAAATATTTTAAAAATCTCACGCTTTTTATCCCCGAGGGGGTAGGCAGAGGTAGGTATTCCATTTCTGGATATACCAACTTTTCACGAGATATTGTTTGGACCCCGAAACGCCGGACCGGGTCTTGTACACTTGTCACAGAATTAATTCTGGGACCTGCGGGTTTCCTCACGATGTTTTCCTTCACCGTCGAGGTAGATAATAATGAATATATGTTATAATAATAATAATTCGACTTAGCGGTAACCCTGCACGCCCAGCGGGCGCGGCGGCTGCCAGCCCGGGAACAAAGCAGCTCGGGCGCGAACGCCACTCACCGCGTGCTCGACTACTGCGTCCGCCAACCCTTGATAATAATAATAATAAATTGTGGGACACAATTCACACAAGGTTATTTAGTCCCAAACTAGGCAGGGCCTGTACTATGGGTACTAAACAACTGATAGACATACTTAAATAAATATTAAACGACCAGACACGAAGCCAACAGATATGTTCATGCACACAAATGTTGGCCCGAGCGGGGATCGAACCCGCCACCTCCGACTCAGAAGGCAGGGTCACTACCAACTGAGCCAACAGGCCCGTCATATTGATATTTACAACTTTTTTTTTAGCTTCATTGACACTTCCTAATAATATTATAAACGCGAAAGTTTGTATGGGTGGATGTATAGATGTATTGATGTTTGTTCCTCTTTCACGCAAAAACTACTTAACAGATTTTGAAGAAACTTTACAGTTGTATAGCTTATACATCAGAATAACAAATAGGCTATATTTTATCCCCGTATTCCTACCGGAACGAGAACTACGCTAGTGAAACCTAGTAAATTATAAAGAGAAAAGATTAATATTTTTTTACGTTTGTAACGACAACTACAGGACCGTTTTTTAAATTCTTTCACTTATTAGCATGGGCTATAATTTTCCCACGCAAACGCTTTTCGAAACCGAGTGCGAGTACTTGACCGTTTTTCGGTTATTTTTAACCATTTACCACTAGTTTTCCACTTTGGTTTTGTGTTAGGTGCCACAGCTACTGGTCCTTTCATAAAGTCCGTTTGTAATTAAAAATGTCTTAAAAATGCAAAGCACCAAGACTATTTGATCTAGTCCGCTCCATTACCCAATGATTCACTCGAGGCGCGGGCCGCCCGCGCCCGCCGCGCTCCGACACGGGCCCGTATATCGCACTACGTACGTACAGACAGTACAAACACCTATTTTCTGTATAGGTAGATATCTAAGCGTGTGCGTTGCGAGGTATGTGAGCCTGCCATCCCCAGCCTGCTGTGAAATAACCGGCAGCAATTTTTTTAGGCGATTACTTATGGTTTCGTACAGTTCCGATTAATGACTTAGGTACCTATCAAAAGGAGATGGTCTGTGCGGGGGCGTAGCTACCGTCGTACCAATTGTACGGAGCCCCCGGGCCACGGGGGCCCCCGACGTGCGTAATCAAAAATTATTAACAACTTTAAAACTGATAAAAAATTACCTAAGAACTTCGATGGGACATGAACGCCTGTCAGACCTGTCACTATTGTCCATAGAGGCAGAAACTTTAGAAAAACTAAAGTCATCATCAGCTATAAATGATTTAATAAATCAGTTTGCCAAAGAAAAGGCAAGGAGAGTGTATAATTAATGTAAAAATTTTGTAAAAAAGTAACATATACATAATTATGATGAATAAAGGCTGATTCAGTTTACACCGGACTAGGTCCGGGCCCCGGACTTACTTACTATAGTATACTTTTGGTATGAAGTGCTTGACCGTGGCCCGTCCAGGCCTGGACGGGGTACGGCGTCGACATGTCGAGGAGGATGATACGGTGGACGTGCCCCAGACGGGGCCCAGCCCATACCCGGCCCAGTGTAACGTGAATAAGCCTTAAATATTTATTTTAATTTTATGCAAACATTTTTTTTTGTGAGAAATCCTTGAGAAATCTTTACCCTTCATAAGGGCCCAACAAGGGCCCAACAAATTTTTATACGGGGCCCCGCCAAGGCACGCTACGCCACTGGGTCTGTGCTAGGTATAGGGTAAAGTGTGGGCTAAATGAGCTCCTATTGCTCACGTTTCCTGCTTTTCAACCGACTTCAAAGAGGAGGAGGTTGTCAATTCGACTGTTTGACTGTTTGTTTTGACTTTTTGTTTTTTATTTTATTTTTGTTCCCTCAGAACTTTCGACTGGGTGAACCGGTTTTGAAAATTCTTTTTTTATTTGAAAGCTGGTGCTTCCAGCCAGATTGGTCCCAGTTTAATTACGTCCAGTTCTGGTAATGGCTATAAGTCTTAAATTTGCATTAAGTAAGTGCGCGCGCGACAAATGGTCGAATAACTCAATATCACGCCAACCGATTTCGATGATTCTTTTTATAACCGACTTCAAAAAAGGAAGAGTTTGGAAAATTCGACTGTATTTTTAATATTATTCGTTGAAATTGGTTTTTCACTCTTTAGAGTTCTATGTTATTGACATACTACTTGTTGATAAACAAAACACCGACAAACACAATAGAGCTTGTGATTACCCAGTGTCACTTAGCTATGTGAAACGTTATACGCACTTTTAATCATTATTAGCACAGTTGCTTACGATTTTGGAGAACAATGTATCTATCACATGTAAGTGGTAATCATGTAGTTACAACGAATCTCCTTGAGTTCTTGTGCTCCTAGTACACAGCGCAGTCGCTGGTACAATTGTTACAAGGTAAAAAGAAACAAGTCGAAGGCCGATGATTTGCCTTGACAGTTTTTGCGACAACCATCAGTCTGTCCTGCTCTTTAGTAGTTATCTTCCTCTTTCGTGACTTGTCCATAATAATTAATAACACAGCCAATGTCAGTTGGATACAATTCCTACGGGTTTCGGATTGGTTCATAAGTTTCTTATGGCACACGAATCACAACGCGCTAGGTTACATTACAACTTAACGCTCCATTATTTATGAGAGCCTAGTACTTTGCGCAGTCACTGTTACAATGTGCTGGGGTTAAAAGTAACAAAACGGAAATGAACGTACTAAGTGGATATTCTTTTTTGGGTGCGCTGTAAGTTTCTAATGGTGTGGGTAATTTTGTAACGAGTCGGTAGGTTTGCGATCTAGGCGTACTTACATCGACCATAGGATCAGCGAGGTACAAAAAAGAAATGCCAGATAGAGAACCCGAAATACAAGGAGCATGTATGTATACGAGTCAATGGATGGATATTGGACGACGCGCCAGAGGTTGTGCGGTGGCGGTCTATTAGGTCTGCTTAGGTACCTTGCTGCAATAAAGACGTGAGCGTATGTATGTAACTACATATGTAGATAAATGTACATAAATATTGTTTATAACACATTTGCTCGTAAAAGGTGTCTTATTTCACCAATTTCAATATCGTATTGTATTGTATCTCATTACGCCCAAGTGCGGTAAGTGTAAAGTAAAACGCACGGTTTATCAAGATGCTCCGTCTTAAAACGAACGGTACTTTTTAAAATCTCAGCAAAGAGTTTTTATGTCAAAAAAGTTGTCAACATTTTATGATTAAAGTTAACTTTGGGGCATAAAATATAATAAAGAAACATTTATGTACATAATTAATTAATTTAATTAATTTTGACAGTAAATTACAACCAGTTAATCTCTAACAAAAACACAAAAATATTAATTTACTTTATTAGTAATACTGGCTGTTTTTTGTGCGTTTGCCTAAAAAAAAATTATGTTTATCATAGTCGGAGTTTTATTTTATTTCCTCGCAAATGTGTTATAAAACGTCGTATGACATACGTGCGCTTTGATAATTACAGCCTCTGCTTACTTGTAACCCTCGCCTACGGCTCGGGCTAGCAATATCGCCTCGGCTGTAATTTTCAACCTACCGCACTTATATCATAATGTACTATTATGTAGTAACAGTTTATTCATAATATGGTCACAACCACTAATGGTCTGTGGTCATAACACTCAAGGGTACTCGTGTCTAGCCTACTTCGCACTTCATGTACAAAAGTTTACTACATCATTATTATTAAATTTATTATGTGGTACAACGTAGGTTATTTTCTTAACGTAAGGAAGTGCTAGGTCTTCAGAACAATAATTCCAAACTTTTTTTTCTTTTCATATACCTGTTGTAACCTACCAGGTTTAGCTGCGCTATCTAGCGGTAAGTAGCCGAACTTTGAAAATTACTAACGGATTCGTGATACATTAATGGCATCTAGTGGCTAGTGGCAGTAAATTTAATAAATAATTGACATTGCCATCTATAAGCTAATAGCTACAAGCCTATTTCTTGCGACATCTAGTGAATAGAAGTAATAGCAATAAGAGGAAGACCTCTCCTCCAGTGCCATTTTTATCGACTATTCAGATGCGACCGCGCTAAGGCAAATTATTTGTCAGCTAGAAAAATTAAGGTTACCGTCATTTGAAACAAACTGCAATCCAGACCAAATCCCAGGAAGTGTTTTTTTCTGCCGCTAGAGGACCAAACTGAAACTATTTTAAAATCCGATTTAGGTACTGATTGATTGATTTTTCCATTGTAGGTTTATTTATTTTCAAAATATATTTTTCAGCGCTATATTTCTGCTTTTTCCATAATCTTTAATTATTACCACAGAATAAGTAATATTACCCAATACCCTTAGTGCCCGGTGCCCTCTGTCTAGACAAATTTAAACCACAAGTTTCGTTGTATGAAATGAGACTCCATTCCATGACAGAGGTAGTACAGTGTACTACTCTCGCACACACACTAATAGTTAGGTACCGAAGAGAAAGTAAATATACCTAGTACTTTGCTAATTACTACAAAAATCAATACTACTTTACGACGAGTACATATCCCAAGGGTTTTTAATATGTATGGGGATGGGGAATTGTTGAGATCTAGCCCTAAAATCGGGCTATTCCACTAGTCCCTACCAGCTGTCCCTCCTGGTAGGGACAAGTGGATTTATTTTTCCACAGTCAGTGGTTGGGATAAGTGGAATTTCATTTCCACTCATCCCTACTAATAAAAACTTGACTTATGTGTTCTTGAAACGAACCAAGGGAAGAGGTTTGCTCATGATAGACGTTGTAGATCAAACCAGACAAATCTTAGTGATTTTTGGTTTGTTTCGTAAATGTTTTGTCTATGTTAATGTATTAAATAAATAAATAAAAAACCTGAAGAACGGACGTGCTGGTTAGAATCTTATACTTAGAGGGGCAAAGTTTCTCTCAGAATGATTTTCTTTCAACCTCTTTGCTCCGGTCATTCTGATATACATATAGCACCTTATGGACCTAAAGGGGTTATAGAGCGGGTCTGTGAATGTACTTATTCACTTGAATAAATAAAAAAACAGATTAATAAAAGTGGAGTTTTATTTAAAACTGCTACCCTGAATAATAACTATTACATAGTTTACGGATCACATTACTGCTCACAAACTTTTATTTTTCTAACTAATACTAACAGAATAATACGGTATATTAGGTATGGTTGTTTATTGATAAAAATCATTTTTAAAGAATTTGGTGCACAATTTGATTAACTATTAGCATAACCTAAAATATGTACATTTAAAAATTAATATTTAAAAATATAACTTAAACCGATGATGACTTCAAATTGGCATCTTTTAGTTGCAAAATTATGGACCCTTAACACAAAAAAATAAGATAATAAAAACAATAATATGATGCACTCAGTATTGATTCCATGGAACATTGTCAATCGAATGCTTCTTTAACTTATGTTTTTTAAGATATTTTGAATCAATAAATGCTTCACCACATAAGGAACAGACATACGGACGTTCACCAGTGTGCGTTCGGAGATGTACAACTAAATTTCCTTTCAAAGCAAAGAATTTCATACAAACAGAACATCCAAACTTCTTTTCCCTTGTATGTGTGAGCTGATGTGTCCGCAAATGGGTCTTAGTTTTAAATTTGAGAGCACAGAGACCACATGGATATGGCCTTTCATTCGTATGCACTCGTTCATGCATAATAAGCATAGCTTGACTGCAGCACCCTTTACTGCATACACTGCATTCAAACCTCTTCGAACGCCTTTGCTTATAATTCTTATGAGTCATGATGTGAGACTGCATTTCCCTCTTTGTTGCTTGAACTTCACCGCATTCTGGGCATATCAATTCTGAAGGATCAACCATGTGCGTGCTCTCAACATGCTGTTCTAACGCCGATTCTAGTGAGAACATTTTCTTGCACAGAGAACATGCATAGCCTAAAAGTTTTCCAAGATTCGTTGTGATCTCTCGCTTTACATTTTTTATCAACTCTTCCTTCACTTTCTTGACTTTGGACTTGGTGCACTCATCTGATTCTTTATGTGATGTCAGAGCAGCGTTGTTGTCAAATACATTGTCGCATTCATTGCAAGCAAATGGATTTAAATGTGTCAGTCTATGGGTTTGCATTGTGATCTTTTGATTGAACCGTTTGAAACAGATATCACATTCAAATTCTCTGATACCACTGTGAATCATCATGTGACGCTTGAGATTGTTGGGATTGGCAAATGTTTTTGAACACAAGTTGCATTTTGGTTTGATATTATTGTGGGAATATTTTATGTGTTGCGTCAATGAATTCCTTCTTATTAGGTTATTGCAGAACGGGCAGGTGACAAGTAGGCCATTAACATTGTGTAGTAACACATGTCCAGTCAATATTTCAGCAGATTCAAACCCTTTTCCACAAAGCTTACACATATGATCTCCTGCAGAGTTGTGCTTGTATTGATGCTTTTCATACTCCGCTAAGTCCTCGAACTGTTCCCCACAATCACATAAGAAAGTACCGTCTTCTTGCTGCATCACTGTCGCTATTTGATCTCCGTCTGCATACTCAATCACCAGTTCTGATCCATCACATTTGAGAATTTGGAACTGGGATGTGTCATCACCTTCGCAGAAAATGACTTCTTCATTATTCATAGGGTCTCCATCTTCATTTGTTACAAGTTGTGCTTCAGTGAGATATTGAATTGCATCGCTACTTTTCAGTAAAATAGTGCCATCAGCACCAGTAGTAGCTAATATTTTTATGATGTTATTATTTTGGTGCTCGTCGTCTGTGTTCCCAGTTATTTCTTCTACTTGTAAATCATTGTCCTGTGAATCCTCAATATCAGGTAACATCTGATCTTGTGATGCACTATCTTGACTTTCGTCAACATCCATTAGATTTTCAAAACCATTTTCTTCTGCTTCCTGATATTCTTCTTCATTTTCAAGTATAGTGGCTGGAACATTAACTGGAACTTTTGTGTTAGACATCAGAAAAGAGTCATATGAGTCTTCATAAGTAATTTTAAGCTTACTTCCTTCATTAGAGGGCATAAATTCTTCCTCCTCCAGTTTATCATTCTGGTGTTGATGTTCCGTTTTTATATCAATTTCTATTTGGTCATCGTGTTTTATTTTAGATTTATTCTCCTTGTCTTTAGGATCATCAATGACAAGTACATAATAGAAATCATCATCACTGTCTACTGGCTCTTTTTTGATAATGGCCTCCAATTGCTTCACAGGATCATTGGCTATGTCGTCATCAGAGTCTGTGGCTTCCTGAGATTCCTGGTTTTTGGAATCAACTTCATTCATTATAGCTTCCAATTGTTTCTTTAATTCTGTATTCATCTTAATGCATTGCTTGCGAAACTGGTAAGCGGAATTCATTATACTATTACAATTTGAACACAACTTCTGCGGCAGTCCATCGTCTTCATCCACCTGAAAATGATGAACCGACAATATTAGTAGGTACTTGAACTTATACTTCTACAGTAAATTGAGCAACAAGATACATTTTTACTTAAGAGAGAAAATAGCTTTGTAAATGTTCTGTAAACAATGACACATATTGATTTCAAATCAGTGTCAAATTAAAGATAGAGTTCTGTGTTTAAAAAATTGTGGTAGGAAGAAAAAGAAAATAGAATGAGGTTACATGTTTATTTAGGTTGACATTATGTACGATTATTCTCAAATAAATTTTTTTACTTCCGTAGCTAGAACTACGTGCATCACTCTGCATCACCTTACTGAGAAAAATTAACCTACAAAGCGCGAATTTATAAAATATTCATGACTTTCGTACCTGTATAGTTGTAATTTCAAGGAATTTCTCCTTAGTTTTTGATTCGTCTAGAAGCGAAACCTCCGAGTCAGGCGACAAACAGCATCGGCACAAATTCGCCCACGATCCCATTTCAGAACGCGAACATGATTATCTTTTCCAAACCAGGAAAAACCTGGAAAATGCACAAAACCACTAGAATCCATTGTTTTGACAATCGAACAAAAAATCAGAGAGTAATAAATAGATAGCCAAAGAGTAAAATTATCTACGGACCTTGCCATAAATTCCATCTATTCGAAATTATAGACAAGCGGACGAGCGCATAAACAAAATGGCGGCAGAAGAGAGTCAAGATAACAGAACGTAAAACGCAAATGTCGTCTTTTTCTATGGATTCCTAATTCACTTTAACGTTACGTACTGTAGTACTATCTATCTTTTTCTCACTGCACTCCATAGAAGAAGAGAGAGCATGTGTGTTTATTATTTAATTTCTGATCCAGATGGCGCTTTTTATAAAAAATAATAATAAAGAAACGTAAATAAATAAATGACTCTTATTAAAATATTTTTACGAGCCTAAATTGTTACTAGTGTATTTCACAGTATATGAAATGTTGATTGGGCTTGGGATGGGCAAATCGGAGAGAAATATAGTAAAAATTTAAGATTCTTGCATATTTTGGATTTCGTTGGAGTGATAGTAAGTATAAATAATGTGGCAAGCACAGGGCAAGACTCAAAAGTATAAAAGTGTGCAGTGTTATAGGGATAATTAGCATTAACTTAGGGTAAAGGCAAGAACCTAATAAATAAAATTGATGATGGAAATTTTCGTGTTGCCCCAAGAAGCCACTTTACTTTAAACTTACAGTAAAAATCGTGTAATATGATTTTACTATTTATTAATAACAATACTGTCTTAAAAAGTGTGTAGATGTCACTATGAATAGGCCATGAAGTCATGGCTGTATAGGATGAGATCCTTTTGCATCTTCATGGGATCAAAATAAGTAAAAATCTTTGTCATGCGATAATAAAACGCCATCTAGTAAGCCACTTGTAAATAAATCATAAAAAAAGGCTCACTCTATCAGAGATGGAGCTACGATCGAAGGCTCTTCTGTATTTCTGACGAAATTAAAATGGCCTCTACTTGGATGGTTCACTGAAAAGCTAAATAGAGTTTATATTATAATGTACTTAGTATTCCTCCAACTCGTGTAGGTACTACAATGTAATTATTATCGGCCGGTAAAGGACTTTTAATTTTAATATTTATAAACGCGGAAGTCTGCATGGATTCATGTATGATGTTTGTTATTTCACGCAAAACCTACCGAATGGATTTAAATGAAACTTTAGAATAATGCAGAATAGAATATAATATTTATTTATTTTCTCTATAGCTTATAATCAGAAAGGCGTAGCATAATGTTCTAAGTTCTAATTACGGTTACTATTAAAGTTATTTCCATAAATTCAGATTGGTACAGAACTTTCTAGAAGAATAATCCACGTAGCCTTGCTTATCGATGTTATCTTTATGTTTTGGCGGGCCTGTTGGCTCAGTTTGTAGTGACCCTGCCTTCTGAGTCGGAGGTCGCGGGTTCGATCCCCGTTCGGGGCCAACATTTGTGTGCATGAACATGTTTGTTGGGTTCGTGTCTCGGTGTTTAGTATTTATTTAAGTATGTTTATCAGTTGTTTAGTACCCATAGTAGGTACAGGCTCTGCCTAGTTGGGGACTAAATATAAAGAAACTTATGTTACTTTGGTTAATGTTGGTATTTATTTATTTATTTCAGATTTATGCAACATTACAGTACTGTAATGTTGCAAACCAAAGCAGACCAAACCAAACCAAAGCTTTGCAGGCCAAAGCGTTACACAGACGAGTCAAGATTACTCAAGATACAGTTAAAAATTAACATTACTTTAATTAATATTATAAATAATCTATACCCCATCTATATCCCCGAGGGGATAAAAGGCGTGTCCATACCCATCCATATTGTGTTGTTTTTGGTGTACCTACAATAAAGAGTTGTCGTTGTTGCTGTTAATTTGAAGAAAGATAGTCAAGAGAAGATGATGAAGTAAATAAAAAAAAATAGATATATTTAGGTTATATATTTCAAAGAATAGATACTGTAGAAGAAATGTATTTTTATTCAGTAGGTATATAAAATACACTTTTCATTTCTCATAGTCGGAAAGTAGTGTATGTTTGATCTGAGTACCGGGTCGGAAGCGATGATTCCCACCACAGGGAGATTCAGGGCTGTGATTCCCGCCCTCGGGCGGGAAAGACTCATAGTAATTGCTTCCCTCCTTAGGGCGCGGGAATGAATTAAAAAAATAGCACTATATTTGGTTAGGTGGTCGGATACAATAAGAAAAAAAAAGTTCGGCCTTGGGAGTCTAGGTATAAACAACAAAAAATAGCCTGCGCGCGGCGGTGACGTGTTCCATATTTAAAATTTAAAATATACTAATAATTTACTAAGCTGTTCCAAAATTCAAAATCTGGTTTTTCATCGATACTATTAAGTACCTAGATACGTATTATTATAAAGAGGAAGGATTTGTATATTATTTTTGTAATGTTGTATTCAATGACGTTTAAAAGAAAAAGTTTCTCTTTCTTTCTTCCAACCTCTTTGGTTGTAATGTTGACATTTTTGTTTTTTCGTAAAGTTTTTGTAATGTAGGTACAACATTACAAAAACTGTTGTCATTTTTTTGCTTACTTTCCTTGTATTTGAAATGAAAAGTAGAGTGTTTAACGCGGGTGGAAGTTATCAATTCCTGCTCGGACTATATCCGCCCTCGCTGTGCTCGGGCGTCTAAACACCTCGTATGGGAATTGATTCCTTCCGACCCTTGTATAACAATCTACTATTGAAACGTCAATAGTCTAATAACAAGCCATTTTAAACTCGTCTCGACTCGTCGCGACAAAGGCTTTTTTGAGAGTATGTTTTTTGTAAATATCAATTCTTATTAAAATATTAACGAGCGTCTAGTGAACGTCGATGATAAATTATCAGGTTTGTTGTATTAAATAAAATGGATACCAGCCCGCCAATCTCGCTCTCATGGACCTAAAGGCTCTACTACGGTAACCCTTCCTTCCTTACGGGGCTTCATTGTTTTAAATTACCAGCAGCCAAAGAGTTTAAAATATAATAGGACATAGAGGGGGCATTTTGAATATTTCCATACAAAACTTTGAAGCTCAGGCGTCATGCCAGTAGTATGAACGCGAGCTGTCATGCCTCTATGCCCTATTATATTTTAATCTCTAAAACAGTATTAAGTATTAAACGTCTAGTACGAGTCTAACTAATGTTGATTTAAGCTTAAAACAAAATTTCATGATAGTTTTTTTACAAAATTATTGTAGTTGTCGACGACTATATTTACGTAGGCCAAACCAAGGCCAAACTGTCTAACTTGGAGAAACAAGTCAATCGTCGAATCCGACTCGGCTAGTTAGGTTAGTTCATCTCATAGATTTAATACGTTAATATATTAAATTAAATCTAGATCCGCAAGGAAATTCTTGAAACACCAGAATCCCTTGCGGATGCCCTGAGCAGACTCGGAAGTCTGATCTGCTTCTGGAGGGAGGTGGGCTGGTTGGAATAATCGGCCGCCATGGCTCACGTACAATGGTCCAATTTAAGGACTAAGTGCGGAAACCATAACCCATAATATCACTACATACTACTTATAAAACAAAGTCGCTTTCTTTGCCCTATATCCCTATGTTTCTATATCCCTATGTTCCTATGTATGCTTAAATCTTTAAAACTACGCAACGGATTTTGATGCGGTTTTTTTAATAGATAGAGTGATTCAAGAGGAAGGTTTTAGTATAAGCATTGCACCCGTGCGAAGTCGGGGCGGGTCGCTAGTAGAAAATAAATTAAATCTATGGTTCATCTTCTCGTTCCAAATGCCGCCGTATCTTAAGATTGGCCAGAGCATGTGTGATCACTTACCTACGGCACTGAAATGAGTTCCCTCACAATGGGCAGTGTATGCTCATCTGTTTATAGACAGAGCTTTAATTGACACCTCCAAAACACGCCGTTTTGTTTTATTATTTTTAATCTCAGATAGCTTAACAACAAACCTTTTTAAACCGACTTCAAAATTTTTTCGCAATTCGACCGTTTTTTTTAATAATTGTGTTTTCCGAAAACACAATAATTAAAAAAAACGGTCGAATTTTTTTATTGGAAAGGTGATATGATATCACCTTTCCAACAAAAAAATATCAAAATCGGTTCATAAACGACGAAGTTATTGTATATCACTGATATCCCAACGGTGGTACCGTGATAAGGAAACCAGGATCTGATGATGGCATCCCAGAGAAATCGAGGAAAACCTTCGAAAATCATAGTCTAGTGCTTTTTACTAGTTTTTACTTTTATAGTTTCCTGTTTGAATCTTTTTTTAAAATTATTACATGACCACGGAGTTTCTAACATCATACATGATCATTACCTACGCAGTAACATTCAACCACAGAGCGGGTCACACCTGGCATTAGGGCTGTTTACGTAATCGCCCCCTCAATTAGCGAACGGTTCGAGCGGTAGCCCTGCTCGACCCTTCAACGGAGTTTCAATTATTACGGCACGACGTATGGTCTGTTACAATTATTCTGAGGTATGCTTTGATAATTACTGCACGCGTTTGTATTGTCAAAGAATAGTAACTATTTGCATATAGAAGTGACACTCACTTCCCTGCGCTAGTTTATTTGTATTCTATTATACCAGCAGTAGTATTGGAATAAGTGCAAACGAGTGAATTGACATATAATCGATCCGTAATAGCCCACTGTAGGTAGACACATGAGGAAGTATGGGATATAATCTCCCACGGGAGCCCACCGCAGATTGGCAGATGGTGGCTAGTGGCCACCTAACTGTCAAAATTTTTCAAGCCACCTAAGAGTGCTTGGCTTGGCATGGCTTAACGACTTCCTTCTTACACATCATTATCATCCTTCACACAACCGTTTCATCTTTGGTCTTCCCCTCTCTACCTTCCCAAATAAAACATGTCGTTCTCCGTAACATACGAATTTAGAATCGCCGAAATAACAGTTGAGAAAACCACCCCTTGCTCTGACGTCACAAGGACTTAAAAGGTGACCTTTATTGTGAACCATAGATTCAATTTCGCATATAAATCCCTAACATAATTGAACTGTGAACCAGGGACACAAAGTATTAGGAGGATAACAGAAAGACTACGCAATACGAAGGTAATTCGACAAAATAATCTACATGTAAATTAGATCAATGTTCCTAAGGTCGTATTCAGGGGGAATAGGGGACCATGAGCCCCAGAAAGAAAGAAAGCTATTGTCATCTTCATCAGTCCCAAACTAGAGCTAGAGTACTATGGGTGCTACACAACATACGTAGATACAAACCTAACAACATATATGGCGTAGACTATATGCGGTAATTAAATCAAAATAGCGTCACTTGTTCCTTCAGAAGATCGGGTACAAGAATGATGAATGCTTTCTTTTATGGATTTTTCTTTCTCTGTAACTAAATATTCTGATAAAATTATTGAAACAACCGGTTTTACCGGAAAACTGAAGATTATATTTATAAACTAATGCCACTTCTCAAATACGATAAAAAATATTTAAATTTATTTTAAGCTAATGTTTTATAGTTGTTCAGTTTCTTGGGACTATTTTGTTTTGTGAAAAGTGTATTTAAACACAAAAACGTTGGTAGGTACCAATCAGTACTTTGACCTTTTACTACAACTTTTGGAACTGGAATTTCTTAGATGACCCCCAATTCGAATTCCGCTCTTGACGTTACAGACCCTTTGATAAGGACCGGGACGTTTTGCACATATTGTTATTAGAATAAGGACAAGTAGGTTAAGCGTCCACATATGTGCTGGGATTTACATGGCCCGAATGTAATTTGTTATATCGTTCCTGTGAAGCATATTTTTTGTGAAAATTGTCAAATGCTTGTTTTGTTCAGTATGTTTATAGCCATTGTGTAACAAGATAATATACATAAACGGTTTCTTGAGGTTTCTTTCAAAAATAGATAGAGTTGAGATTTAGGCTTACACGCAGATGAAATTGCAAAATACGTCTTAGGGTCTGATTACAAAAAGGAGTTTAAAGTTAGACAATGTAAGTTTTCTTAAAAAAACAGGAACAATTTATCATTATCTCGACGGTTAAGGAAAGCATACTGGGGTAACCCGCAGGCCAGCACAAACTGAGGTACCTATGTGTAACAGCACCCCAGTCGGCCGATGGGCTCAGAACCTGACAAACACAATAGTTAAATATGGGTATTTCAAGTAATACATGTTGGTTCCGAAACTCATGTACGGAAGAGAAAGTTGGGTATGGCAGAAGAAACATGAAAGCAGAATAAATGCAGTTGAGATGAGAGCGTTAAGAAGTATGATAGGAGTTAAACTGAGTCAGGATAAGAAATAGTGAGATAAGGAAACGTTGTGGTCTGTGGTCGGAAAGGAAATGCTGAGATGGTTTGGCCATGTCGCAAGAATGAATGAAGAACGATTGACGAAAAAAGTATATAAGGCGAGTATGAATGAAAGTGTTGGAAGGGGTAGACCTAGGCGGACGTTTCGAGACCAAATCAGGGACGTCTTGGAAAAAGGCCAGGTCAAGAGTACCCTAAACCGAAGAGCATGTATAAAGGGAATAATGAAAGTGGACGAAGTGAAAGAAGTAGGTATTGTAAGGATCGTAGCAAGTGGAAAGAAGTGGTCTCTGCCTACCCCTACGGGAAAGAGGCGTGATTATATGTATGTACGTACATCTGGGATAAGGCATGAGCTCCAAGATCGGACTTCCAGACGCACGGCTGGGCTTCATCCCTACTTAGTGGATATCCCAATACGTAAGAAGCGCTTTTATATATCTTTTATGATGCGCACCGCCATGGAGTGAAAGTACCTGCCGTCGTCTGTATTTCCGAGTTCATATAACCCACAAG
This sequence comes from Ethmia dodecea, assembly GCA_963855545.1. NCBI lineage: Eukaryota > Metazoa > Arthropoda > Insecta > Lepidoptera > Depressariidae > Ethmia > Ethmia dodecea. The sequence goes on along the minus strand of OY979458.1, from coordinate 8,985,655 downwards.
CCTTTAAGGATCTAGTGAACAGGCATCTTCTGGGAAAGCTTGTCCCATCGTAGGCCCTGTCTTTGCTCTCGGGCTAGTCTGGGGTCAAGAGTCATCAATCATCAATAAAAAAAATGGCATTTTTAACTCTTTTTTTAAATAAAATAAACTCTTTTTTTAATAATGGTCTCTAAATGTATTGGAAAATCCGCATATCTCAAAATCTCATTTACATTCTCAAATTTTATTTATTAGGGTCCCAATTAAATGACAGTTGTTGTTACCGTACAAGACAAAGGGTTCCGCATAAATTTGCATATAAAGTATAGTTTTAGTTCACCGCAAACCGTTTGGATAAATTCGAATGTTTAGTTGCGTTTACAATGGATGTAAATTGAGAACTAATTTTGTATCACTAAGAACTTCTAAGGCACGAGAGCGTCGAAATGAAACGGTCTGAACAATAATCAGCAGGTCTGGCCCTAAGACAATCTATCAACATTCAGCTGACATCGTTACATGGATTTTTGTTACCATTTAAATTTCAATTTGGCGTTTGCAATTTGCATTGGGTTGCAACATAAACGTGAAATTAGATAATATAGCGTAATTAATGATATGGTACGGCTGGTGCATGACTGTAATGACTCCTCGCACATCAAAATTCGTCAAACTAAATAGTTAAATATTATAATAAAGTAACCTAAATAGGTTACAGGAGATTTCAACGAAATATGTTCACTTGGTTACATACGTATGCTCCAAAACCAATAGCCTAGTTTTGGTAGCAAAGTTATCTGTAATTAACAGTGATCGGAGTAGGTAGATTGATTTTACGTACTCGCATCATGATAACAGAACATGGACATGCCATTTTTCCAGAAATTACCGGAAATGGTACCAAAATTTCCAGTAATCTAAAAAGTGTAATAAAATAAAAAAACATACAAACAAAACACATTTATTGATATACGACATCCTTAGTTTCTCATTTGTATTATTCATAAATTGAATTGATATTATTATTATTTTAAAAAATACAATTACTAGAGAGTATGTGTTGAGATACGTTTTCCACCTGGTTCCATCTGATAGTTTCGAAATTCCAAATAATTAAAAAAAAATCAAAATAATTTTAAAGTTCCGGAAATTTCGGAGCCATATCCATATTAACATATACGTTTGACGTCAATGACCTCAAATCAATCTACCTACTCCGATCACTATAATAATAATAAATATTTATTTATCACAAGACAAATACATTTTGTTATGACACAAGGAGGTATTAAAACTTATATAATTTGAGTATTTGACACAAGAACGTCCCTGAGCTTCTAAACTAGGGGGAAACCCTGTATCTTAGAAGAACAGTGACCGGCCTATAAGTTATACAAGTACTTAATGGAAGGAAGCTTAATACCTAAATCACTGGTAGTTAATTATCCTAGCTCTGCAATAATTTACCTACTATTTACGAATCAAATTTAGCTGAAGTAATTTTATTTTTCAAAAAACCCTTTTTGGTGTATTTCTTTCTCTTTACTTTTAAGGCCAGGTATTCCCGCAGCAGTTGTTACGTAGAGATTGCTTGCTCAGTGAGTAGGCAGTAGGCATTTAGTAAGCGCCAGCGCGCAACTGAACACGCCAGTTAAGCCACCGGGCTCGTGCATTTTGTAGGTATTTCAAGATAGTGACTGTAAAAATCATTTTATCAAGTCAAACTCTGCGAATTTGTTTAGAAATATTTAGTATCTTTAGCTAAGTACAAAAAACAAATGTAAAATATCAATAGTTCAGTCATGACATAGAAAAAACAAAATAAAAACTTCGTAATTTTTTTCTATCGAGTGAAGTTCATCAGATCGTGTAACCGAATGCGACTTTGACTAGACTATGTCCTTAAGTTATATATATATTTTTTTCTGAATTTTAAATACTATTTTCTGTGTCTCAGATGATTTTAAAAATCACTAAAATCGGTCTCCGCTGGTCCACCCAGCCTTAATGGAATACCTACTATTATTTGTCACAACTTTTTGAAATATCAGAATTTCCGGATTTGTAGGTAAATCAAGCTTAAGTCATATTATTGCGGATTTTGATTCAATTACAACAAAGTTTAGTTTCATGTTGGTATTTAGTTTTCCGAATGTGTACCAACTTAGTAACTCTATTAAGTTCAGCTTTGTCGATATCAGTACCAACGAAGGGCTAACATACCACCTCAACCCACGGTTACTACACCTACAATACTACATACATAATTTTTTGTTCGTGGTTCACCTAGGTGGACAAAGGTGGCCCACGAACACATGTTTTTGTTCGTGGTACACCTAGGTGAACTAACGAAGTATACCACGACCAACACCTCCCCCTGTAGGATCACTTATTGGCGACCCTACCTTTTGAATCAGATACCACAGGTTTGATTTCCGCCTGCATTTTTCGCATGAAAGCGGTTGGTTTCGTGACTGGGAAAACAATCGGCCTGTAAAAAAAAAATCTCACGCCTTTTATCTCCGAGGAAGTAGGCAGGAGTATTCATTTGAGGAAATACCCACATTTCACCAGTATAATCTTTACCCTGTACCCTTTAACGGGTGATACGGGGTGAGCCCATCACTAGACCGGGTCTCTAACACATGCCTTAGAATTAATTCTGGGACCTGCTGGTTTCCTCACGATATTTTACTTCACCAAAACGCCCACCTTCTAGGGGATAAAAAGCTTGAGCATGTTTATTTATTCGCATAATTTATTTTATTTTACTTTTATTATTTGTTGTTATATATAACGTCAATAGACATACACACACATTCTGTGGAAGACAATCTTTAACTTCTTTCCTTTTATATGTCTTGTGTTATACCGATTTATATACTACAAAGCTTTAGTAGGTAACTGTAACACTTAAATGGCTTCTACGGAGGAAAACTGACTCTCAAAATACAGGTAGCCCTAGTTTGGGAGTCAGTTGTCACTACTAGTGCATAATACGTTTACCTCTATTTACTGTAATTTGGTTCAACGTGTGTTAAGCAATAAATTATTATTATTATTATTATTAAATCTACCTATGACAGTTCATGAGATACAGCACTCTGACAGACACAAATACTGACAGCGGATGCTTAGACCTCCCGTTGGCACATTTTGGGTACGGAACCCTAAAAATAGGCCCTGCAGATTTTGGAATATTCCATTTTCCACCTAAAATAAATCATCATGTAGCATCCTAATGTACTAGGTTATCATAATCAGCTAGTTAAAATTGCAGATATCCCTATATGAAACAGGTGAATCCACTTTAATAGTTACAACTTCTGCAGCAAAAAAGGGATGCAGATATACGGAAAGCGGCGGAAAAGACAGCGACGGAAAACAATGGACCGCCGCTCTAAAGGTATGTTCACAGTTTGTGGACTACACAAAGGATTCGGGGTCACGGAAGGAGGGGAATTCACCCCAGTTTTAGGGAAATGTGGTATTGACAAAAGTTGCGTGTATTTTAAGTACTTCGCTGTGGGCAAAACGACTACTTAAGTATTTCAAAATTGTAATTTGAAATTAACTGTTCAATCAAATAAAGACCTAGAAAAATAAAAAAAATCTTGAATAAGGTTATATTTGATGATTCTAACCTACTTATCATATTTATGATTGATTATTGTATTTAATGATGGTTTTATGATTTTTATTCCAATCTGCATCAAACTAAGAAAAAACTCCAACTAAAACAATGGAAATCCAAGTGAACTAAATCAAATTATTCTTTGTCGCTATCTGCTCCTATATCTATAATTTTATAAGCACTTAAGCTCTCAAATATACTTTACTAAAATCATAAACACTTCGTTTAAAATTACACATCAAAGCTAGTTGTTCAATAGCCGGAATTAAGCGTATTGGAAAATCGTTTCTCGTAGTGGCAACACCGCTGAAAGCACCGGGAACGGGGAGCTCGCCCGTCTTCAGTCCACCGCCGGAGCTCGCGCGGGCAGCTCGGGCTTGACCGAAATCACGAATTCAGAACAATCGAGTTAAAATAATCGACAAATCAACAAAAACCTCACATAAAACCTCCGCCGTCACGTTCGATATTCAAATATTTGTTTTTAAATTTAAAATCCAAAGTTATTACTGTGTATTCCATTTTTAAAATGAAAGTAGGTTGTGACATGAGTGCTCAGGATCGGGTGGCAAAACAGGGATATTAATAAAAAATAAAAATAGGGTGTTTGCACGTCAGGGACGGACTGGTGAGTTTTCTTTCATTGAACATTTTATTTATTGACGATGTCGCTTGTTGAGCGGAGCGGCACTGTTGGGACATTGTTAAAAGAAAGCATTTACGAGATGAAAAGCAAGGGTACATTCACATTTTACACAAACTACAACGACTAACAGACGACCATATTTCATTTATCTTAGGTACATTATTTTACTTGTAGGAAATAATATGGTACATGTAATAGGTACAAGTTAATTTTATAAATTAGATAAAGGAAATCGAGCAATCTAAAAAAATAAATGTCTGTCCAACAACTCACGTTTGCCGTAATACAAAAATGAGTTTCGTAATTTCTTTAAGAAAGTTAGTGGCACAGGTATAATAATTGGGAAGTTAATAAGTACGCCTCCTGAATCAATTAAAAAGTTGCTGAAACGTCCGACTCTGTTAAAAATAGCAAATCCACGGTAACAGGAAAATCCGAAAAAAACTTTATTAACGAAGTCTGTAAGGCTCACTTTATGGAGTAGTCCTGACCGAAATGGCACGGTTAGCAACAAATTAGGACCTTGTCACAGAAACTTTCAGTTAACATGTTTTGTGATTGCAGAGAGTCTTTAAGAAAGCGAGAAAGACAAGGTAGGTACTATCAGGCTTTCAGTTTATTGTTTTTCGCATATAAAATGCTGCTGGTAGAAGCTAAATCTAAACTAATTTGAGTACAAAAAGTCCTCTATGTCCAGTGTCCACTGTAAAATTCTGTCTCAAGTGTTTTAAAAGACAACACAATGACTTTATATATAAACTAGCTTTTAACCGCGACTTCGCTCGCGTTTTGGGATAACAAGTGTGTGTTATTCTGATGTAAGTTACCTATATAACTACATATAAAGTATCATCAAAATCCGTTACGTCGTTTTTGCGTAAATACCATATCCTATAATATATAAATATCTATCCGTACATTTATCCCTACAAACTTTCGCGTTTATATATTAAAAGGATTGTTTGTGCAATTTGTGTAAGTCTTATTTTCCATTATCTTGTTTTCTTCATTGCATCATTATTGATTACACTAACCGTTCCCGGGCGATTCAGAAAATTGTGCAATATAATGGGAAAAATGCTGTGCCTCGCATACTCGAGTACCAGGCGAGCAGAAATTATAAAGACCTAAGCTCAAAGCATCTCAAAGGCGGTCGGTCGTAGCCGTAATTGCTTCCGTTAGGAACATGACGTGTGTAAAACGCCCCCCCCTCAGCTCAGGGTTCCAGAAATTTGAAGTAGCATTGAGCAATTAAATTCAGTACCGATTTACACTTTCGCGTTCGCTGAAATTGTTGTGGTAGGACCTTAAATTTGGGGTGGGCATTTTCGCCAACTTCACTGTTTTGGGAGAACGAGAAAAAAAGTTCAAAATTAGAAGTAAAAAGGGTCAAAGTGCATAAAGGATCATTTGAACATCAAAAATATGTTGGATTGCACCGAATCTGTATCTTCATTTACGAGATATTTAGCAATAAAGTTTTGGTAAGGACATTTTTGGACCGGTAATGACAACTTTTAAAAACTCTGAAGATGTTTTGAAGGGTTTGTATCCACGGATATTAGCCACGGATAACGACGAGTTGTATGAGTTGGGCTAGTCTGAATACATACTACATATACATTTTAAGAACATTCGAAAATAAAATTAGTAAAATTTTGGTAGCCATCAACATTCCGCATACATTAAGGTGGTGTTTTTTTTATACAAATGCTAAAGGTATCGGCTTTTTATTTACCCTCTTGAAGAATTCCCTTGATTTTCCAGTCACATTGTATAGTGTTATAGAATCAGTCTTTATACTAACGATTTATGTAAATAACTAAAAACATATAAACTCTCCACAATTTATATGATTAGGTTACAATCAAATTTAAAATAACAAAACTTTTTAAAAAACATTTTAAAAAAACAAATAACTTTTCGCCAAACTGTAAATCTGTCGTAACTTAGGTAAGCACTTTATTTTATACAACAGTCAAAAACAAATAATATAATTTGAACATTCTTATGAAATAAGAAATAATAAAAGACTTTTACTTGAATGAACTAAAACGTATTTTCTCCAAAATGTAAAAAAAAGTATAACATTTAATGCTTAAGTATATTTATGTTCTAAATAACAAACAATAATTCTTTAGTTTTTAGTTTTAAATGATACCCTTAAAAATAAATAAAAAAATAATGTTCATTTAGTACTTTAATATTCATATTATAACTTGCTATCCTTTATAGCCCAGTCATATTAGGGGTGAAAATTGGTTTTTCGCAAATATCTTTGTTCCTATTGCTTAAATGAGATTTACACTTATTATAAAAGTTGTAGAGTATACAATTTTTTACAACTTTTGTTTGAAATTTTATACTTTACAACTTTTATAATAGGTGCAAATCTCATTTAAGCAATAAGAACCGATATATTAAAGAAAAACCGATTTTTATTACCTTTGACCTTCAATATCTTAAGACGCGAACACGATAGCATTTGTGACTTTTGAGACAATATTTAGGACGACAAAACAAAGTTTTATACCAATTTACAGATTATTTTCTTTCATTCCGAGGTTGAGGTCCCTTTTTTTACCTAATATGACTGGGCTATTAGGATAATTCTTTCTATAAAAAAATTAAATGTCATTACCATCCCAAAACTGTCCTTACCGCTCTACTTAACAGAACCCGGCGAGGACAGTCGTGGTAAGGACATTCGACGGTTTTTGTGACTTTATTCTAAAACTTTCCAATATTACACCGGTTTTTTAGACGTATTCCGCTCAAAAAAGCTGTTTTTATAATATATCTAGGACTCAGACATATATAAATAGTACTTACCTTAAATCTGGATGTGGTGCCGGTGTGGACATATTTTCAAATTTTTAGAAGGAACGCTTGTACAGCAAAAACAAGGCGCGCTATCTAACATTTCTACGCTCAACGGACGAATGACGAGCTTGCCTATGCACAGTGATGCGCTTGTATGTGTGCGGTGCATAGTTTACTTATGCTTTAACATTTTGTTACGAAAACCGGTAAGGACAAAAATTGCTACCAGAAGTTGTAACGTTGTAAATAACATGTTTATGAGGCACCTACAAATTTATTTTATATTTTTACTTAATGCTAAAACTATATTCTAATGTATAAAATCATAAGTAAGTGTAAATTTGCTAGTAATTTTTTTGTACACCGAGTCAAAGTTTTAAAAGTAGAAATGCAGCACACGTTACACCCCGATTTTTTTGTTTCAGTCCAGTATTACTTCCAATTTAAATGAGTTGTTTGAAAGACAATCTTATAAAAAGTAAGTTAATAAGGCATTAATTGATATCGTAACAGAAATTTCACATTTAATAAAGTAATTTTTAAAAAATCAGGTTGCAACCAGTTTTTGGCCCTTTGGCGAAAAGTCCCGGGTATTATTTTTCAGAACAAGGTAGACTCTTTTAGCATTAAAAAGAATTGGCAGTAAGAGAGAAGTCTACTGTCTAAACTTTTACAATAATATAAATGCGAAACTTGCGAAGTGGTTTTATCGATTTGCTTGTCTGTTTCATTTTCACGGCTAATTGTTTAACCGAGCTTGATAAAGTTTGGTAGGGATATAGCTTACATATTGAGGAAGGAAATAGGCTACTTTTTTTATCTCAGCACCCGAGTGAAGTCGTGAGATAAAGTGAGAAATGTAGATCTAGTGAGATATTTAAGTAGTTGTAAATTATAGGAATTCATGAAGGTAACATGTATCTAACAGTGGCTATAGTGGCGAGATTATCGTATTGGGTGTACTCCTGTAAAGATAATCTAAGTTGTAAATAAATAAAGCTACTTAACAATATGCAAAGACTAGCTTTTACCCGCGGATTCGCTCGCGCACGTTTATTTCACCCCCTTAGGCGTTGAATTTTGCAAATTCCTATCTTAGTGGATGTCTACACTGTATAAGCTACCTATGTGCAAAATTTCAAGTCTCTAGACCCAGCGGTTTAGGCTGTGCGTTGATATATCGCCAATCAGTCAGTCAGTTTATCATTTTATATACATAGATAGATAGAAGATAGATCTACAAAAGATGTCTTTCTATCTTGCTCAAATTAACGTAGATTAATAAAAGTGATAAAAGTTCAGGTTTATTGCAAAATAGATAGAGAAATTGTGATTATTTATTTCGAATAGAGATTTTTTATTGCAAATTTTGACCTTTTTTGCTAAGTGTGTATTAGAATAGAATAAATGTGTATTATAAAATATAATATAATAATTTACATGGCGCCAACAATTGACCCTTTTTGGGCGTGCTATAAACTATTGTTTTCTTAATGTCAATAATAATAGCGTAATTTACTAAATACAAGAAAGTCTGCTATGAATACACAATCAAAATAGTGTCGCGTTTTATTAAACAATACAATATACAATACAATAACTCTTTATTGTACACCAAAAGCAACACAATATGGATATTAACATTAACTATAGTACAATGGGCGGTCTTATCGCTTTTAGCGATCTCTTCCAGACAACCTTTGGATGGATGAAACTGAGAGATTAGAACTAGGGTAGACGGTGCATTATATTATTGAACATACTCTTACATACTATTACATGAATAAATATATTGGTATAAATATATACGTAACATATATTAAATTTCATTCAAATGTATACACACACTCACACATACTTAAACCTTAGGTACAATAAATAAAGACAGGATTACTCTGCACATACAAACGTACAGGCGTACCTACAAAGTGTGAATGAAGACGAAACGTTCATCCATATTCATTAATCGCAGATTATACTTGTAAATAGGTTTACGTAAGCTAAGCCCAGACGGCTGAAGATACATAGCTTTATTTTGGTCGTGGTGTACTGGTGACGTCACAGTATAAGTATATGTACTACAGCTTTTTTTGGATAGGTACTAAACTTTCAATGCCAGGTTATTATATCCTAAACTTTATAATAATAATATTTTATTTTATTTATTCATTTAAATTAGCATAACAATAAGTCAGTTACAAAACATTATGGGCATAGGTAGGTACAATAGTACCGTGATAGTACCTAAGAAAGACGCTGGCAACACTGTGAGACGACAATCTGAGGTAGGATTTAACCTGTATTACAATAGGAATACTATTTTCAAGAAGGATTTTTTTGTTTACAGTACACTTTATTTATATGTCCACAGTAACAATAATATTGGACACGGCGTGGATAGTCCGCCGGTTCCTCTCTCAGCCCTGACCGCCCGGCAGGTTGGGCCAGCCCCGCTGCCGGCGGCACCCTAGGTTAGGTTTTTTATAATGTGTAATTTTTATATTGTTTTGTAAATGTTTGTGTATATTTTATTTTTATATACATATTGTAAAAAACCTAACAAGACCTAAAATAAAGAAAAAGTATAATAATATAATCTCACGACTTTTATCCCCGAGGGGTAGGCAGAGGTATTCCATTACTGGATATACCCACATTTCACGAGATATATTGGACCCCTTAAGGTGATAGGTGGTGAGACTGGTGAGCCTATCGCCGGACCGGAATTCTGAGACCTGCGGGTTTCCTCACGATGTTTTCCTTCACCTTCGAGCTAGTGATTTTTTTTAAACTCATTGGTACATGCCAGGATTCGAACACGAGCCTCACTGATTTTCGGCCGGCTCTTTAACTGTTCGGGCTATCACTGCTCACAGTAAGTACATATTTATTTAGCTCGTGAAGCAAATCTACGTAAGAAAACCCGCAGGAAAACCCCAAAACTTATTCTGTTGCATTTTTTTACAATATAATAAAATAACTCATACGTACGAGTACGTACACCAAAAAACACTACAAACATTAAATAAAGCACATTGGACGGTCTTATCGCTTTTTGCGATTTCTTCCAGGAAACCTTATGTTATGATACATGAAACTGAGAGATTAGTACTAGAGTAGACGGTGCACTATAAAAGTATCTAAGTAAGTTGTTACTATTTAGTTTATCTATTTGGTTAGAGAGTAGATAGCGCTAAATCCAATAGGTAACTACTTTGACGGGCCTGTTGGCTCAGTTGGTAGTGACCCTGCCTGCTGAGTCGAAGGTTGCGGGTTCGGTCCCCGCTCGGGCCAACAAATATAAACATGTCTGTTGGCTTCGTGTCTGGGTGTTTAATATTTATTTAAGTATGTTTACCAGTTGTTTAGTACCCAAAGTACAGGCTCTGCCTAGTTTGCGACTGAATAACCGTGTGTAAAGTGTGTCCCACAATAAAAAAAAGGTACTAGCATATGGATATGCTGCATACGTCACCACACGGTCTGGCGATGATCTCACTACCTATCACGGTTAGGGGTTCGTAAAATATAGTATTTATGGTAGTATTTAGTATCTTTCATCTTTATCACATCGGAAAATCGGAACTTTACCACTTTACCACTGTCTTTTGGAGCAAACCTCTGCTCGTATTGCCCTCAGGTGCGCTGGTTCTGGCTACATGCCAGCTGCCCAATTGTTTTCCAGTAACACGATAAAGCATCCAAATTTCGTCGTATTTGGAGATATTGTCTGTAGCTTCTACTGATTCTAATTTTGTCGTCCTCATGCAACCCGTGTCACTGAGAATTTGAATCCAAAGCAAATTGACATGATGCAAAGAGATTAAAATATTTAATAAGGCATAGAGGGGACAAAGCGAGGAAAATTTGAAGTCAAAAGTTATTCCAAGTGGAATAAGTCTAGTACAATTTCGACCGAATGACAGCTCGCGTTCATACTAAGTGACATGACAAGGACATGACGCTTAGGCTTCAAAGTTTTGTATGAAAATATTCCCAATGCCCCCTCTATGCCCCTATTATATTTAAATCTCTTTGACATGATGACATAACTTGGAATTTTCTTTATTTGTAAACCAGTGACTTGCCCTGCTTCGCATCGGTTTATCTTATGGATTATGTAGCTACTATTGGATATTAAATTATAACGCGATAGTCTTTCATATTATGGTTTATTATTTACGTTACAGACTTTCAGATACTCTGGCAAACATTTAAAACAATTAACTATACGCGCCACAGCCTAGCTCGTCAGACATAATGCGCGGGATTGTTGACAGTTCCTCGTGACGTCACGCGTAGAGACGTAACTCCAATAGAGTTGCCCAAATCGATATTTATGGGCTAACACTACCTACTATCAAAAGAATTTTGAAATCGGTGTATCCCCCTACAAACAAACACACAATTTTAACTCTTTAAATATTAGTTTTGATCTACTTAACGGTGGGTCGAGAATCATGAAACTTTCCACAGGAGTTCTTTATATGTCGTAGGTGAGACTAAGAAAGGCTTTTCGAAAATTCATCAGATAAAAGTTTTATTTTATAAATATACGGCTAGTCTCTTTGTCTCTTTAATAAGTTTTTGTAACGGAACTATAAAAAAGCCGAAGTTATAGGTACAATATGAGATTCTTTTTTTCTTCGCAGTCGATATATTAGTGACAGTTTTTGTGGTTTCATCCTTAGAGGTCAATCTTCTGCTATCTCTTCTTGTCTTGACAAAAATATGGATAACTCAGGTATTGGATTAGAATCTGAATTATTTATTAATTAACGAACTTATTGGCAGTGTCTGCTCATGCTTTCGTCTGCAACCTAGAAGCTAATTACATAGTAGGTACCTACATTCGTTTCAACTTTTGCGCGGATCCAGTTTTTCCGGTTCCTGTGGGAATAACAAAGACCCTTACTTAGATCTAACTATAGCTTCTTGTCTAACGATCTATGACATAATGAATTATCCGAGTTTCCTTTTCATTAGTACCTACAGAAGAAGCACTGATAGCCCGAACGGTTAAAGAGCCGGCCGAAAATCAGTGAGGCTCGGGTTCGAATCCTGGCATGTACCAATGAGTTTTTCAAAAACTTACGTACATATTTATCACTAGCTCGACGGTGAAGGAAAACATCGTGAGGAAACCCGCAGGTCTCAGAACTAATTCTGAGACATGTGTAAACAGACCCGGTCCGGCGGTCCTATCACGTTTAGGGGTCCAATATAAATATATAATTCTGAGCTGAGCTCCCACCTATCCCGTTTTGGGGTCCAAAGAATATACTGGTGAAATGTGGGTATATCCAGTAATGGAATACCTCTGCCTACTTCCTCGAAAATAAAAGGCCTGAGATTATATTTCTTTTTTTATACCTACAGAAGATATCACCTGCCATTTTTTATCCCCGAGGGGATAGGCAGAGGTATACCATTTCTGGAAATACCCACGTTTTCACCAGTATATTCTTTGGACCCCAAAACGGGATAGGTGGGAGCTCAGCTCAGAATTAATTCCGGGACCTGCGGGTTTCCACACGATGTTTTCCTACACCGTCGAGCTAGTGATAAATATGTACGTATATTGAAAAACTCATTGGTACATTCATAGGAAATGTAAATTATTTGTACGAGTACTCTCACGGTGAGTTACCGAATGTATTGAGCCGGTCCCGGTCGTAAGATGGGACTTTTATTTATAGCTGGATGGATTTATGGCCCCCCAGTGGAACGAGCAATTTACTGCTTCTAACTCCTGGTGTAATGCTTGTTTTGTTCCTATGTTTAGGCGGCCATAATGTTGATCTGAAGCAACTAAAAGTTGTGTTGCATCTTTCGTTCTATCTTCAATAGACGATTTTATTGTGGCAATTTTCGAATCAGTATAATTTGTGTAAACAACACCACCCGGAACAGTTAAATTACAGTTCAAATGGCCTATATACAAAAGTAATAAAATAATACTGAGAGTTAACAAAACACAAAAGTTGTTTAGCCAGTACCCTTTTTCGTAACGAACTGTAACCAACTGACTCAGATACGTCATCAATCATTCCCTAACTACTTTAAAAAATGACAATCATCCGTCATAATATATTGTCAATGTTGCCAGTTCTGACATCAGATTTAATTAAATATTCGTGATATTAAACAAGTAAATTAAGAGAATTGTAACATTTGTTTCTGCCTGTAGACTTTACAAAGTTTCCAAATTAGCCTTTGCTGCCCCCCCTAGTGTAGTGACATATGTGTCAGTGAATATCATAGATTTAGTATACTAAAGTTAAAGATTGGCAATAGAGCCAGTACGGCGAGACCTAGAAAATTGACACTTCTGTGCGTGTAACGTGGATGTGTGCAAGACAAATAGTGCTCTCCCTAAACTTGTAGCTCTCGATAACAAATGGGCGTGTGGTATATTGTGTAGTTAATACCTTTGCCAGTCACGTTATCGAAATGTGGTTAATCGATATTACGACAATCACTATAAAATTGAGGTTAGAAATACAAGAAATTCACGTATTTTATTTTTCGCTTAAATCAATTCTTTTACATTCAGAACATTTATATAATAAAAAGCAATGTTATTACCTATCTATTTGTGCACGATTTGTTTTTCAGTTTTCTATAATCATTGAATTTAGAGAATTAAATCTTTCAATCGCACTCACATGTAAAATGACTAATTCTGTGGATTTTCTTTCCTAGATGAATTACAACCGGTACTGCATACGTAACCATAGCTGTTTACGTCTATTAAACATCAAACTTACTCTTTTAATACGCGAGATTAATTAAAATAAGCGAGATTTGTTTCGTTCACAACTGACGTCGGCCCGGTATAGCCCCATAACGTTTACGAAAATGGTCTCGTCTATCTACCGCTCGCTATCTCGCTCTAACACACGGGTACCTATTTTCTTTCTCTTTCGCATTGCCAATCTAAGTATACTAAATCTATGGTGAATATACTTCTTTAGAGTGTTTCGTCAATTTTACTTGGTAGTGCTGTCATGCCGCTTGCATGACAAGTCAAAGCCTTATCCCATACATTTGTCAGATTATTTGACTGACGTTTACGCCACTTGCTTAGGCCCTTTGGTTTCTGAAAGTAAGCTTTACTCCTTACTTTCAGTATACTTTATTAGCTTCTGTCAGTCAGTAGTATAACTTGTTTCTAGTTGTAGTCTTTACTTGTATGTCTCAGTATTCCTTATTATATTTCCGTAGAAGCTGGCAGTAGGCGGTATTTGTTTCTGCAATCAGATGACCTTATTTATTCCTGCAAATAGTCTAGTGGGCTCGCGTGGGAGATTATAGCCCACACTTCCTCATGTGTGAGGAAAGACCCTTAGCTCAGCAGTGGGCTGTTACGGGTTGATGATGATGATGATGATGAAATAGTCTTTAGTTGATCTTGAGTAGGGTTCACTTAATAGTAGACTTCACTGGTTTCTTAATTCACTAGAAATTAATTACTTCTTATTGTCTGTTGTTTCTGGGTATGGTGTTTTTACTTGTAACTAGCACATTCGTTTTTACATATTTCGTTCATTAGACTTCATTTGTTTTTGGCAATAGAATTGTTTCTGGCAGTAGATAAGCTACATTTTGTCTTTGGAAGGAGAAGATTCACTTGTTTCTGCCTTTACATTTTTCTATCAGCTCGTATGAGTGTCAAACAATATATTGCGATTCTGAAGTCGACGTGTCACTTCAAAAGAGATAGATTAAGCTCTTGAAATAGATCTGACGGTGTCAACGAAGATTAAATAATGTTAAATCCTTAAAAAACGACTCAATTCCCTCAGGAACTTCTCTAGACACAATGAATAAAAGATTCGTAATGTCACTATTCGCGGGTATGACAGCGCTTATGCAGCGAGTCTGCAAACTATGAATAATTCATATTCGCGATCCCTTTCTAACTTATACGACAGATCATACGGCTGTCTAGCTCGCCGAGTTGTTTAGTTAACATCGTATGTGCCCAAATGATAAGGTTTACTCACCCTTTAATTAATTTGCTTGTGAAATGTGTTATCTACGTTAAGTTATTGTTTGAAATTAAGCGGAGCTACTCAAAGAGTAAATACTGCCATTTTGCCACTCTTTTGGGCACTTTCAAATGTTTATTCTTGAGGTCATATTTCCAGATTAATCGATACTGATCAGTGATACTTAAAGTGCGTTTTATTAAGTGCAGTGCTTTCGTAAATTTACTATTTACAAAGAATTTTTAATTTTTCATTTCGTTAGTTTTTTCTATATTTTTTAACCCAACTGTATGTGCATGGTATGTGTATTCTTCTGAATTATGTTATACATTGGAACTAAAGTAAAAATAATAAAGGTGCTGCGCTGCAACAACAAAAAACCCAAGACTTCAAGGAATAAAACAAATAACTACAACTATTCAATCAATTGAATATGACATTGAATTGAAGTAGAGTCACTTGAGTATTGTAAGTAATTTTCTCTGGAGTCCTTTTTTGACATCTTTACCTGTAAAACCTGTATTATGTAAAAACACACACAACAGCTTATTTATCTGTGTCAATTGCTCAAAATCAGTAGCAAACTCTTTACTGACTCTTATATTGACTGGAATGAAACGAAATAAAGTAGATTATGGAAAGAGGGCCTACGCCAAAATATTGAACGATTTTTGCCCCGATCGGCACACATCACTTCAGATTCGCTGTTTCAACACAAGCCCTTTTAACTATTTATAAGGGTAAAAAGGATAAAAATATAGCTATCCCGGAGAATAGAGTAGTAAAGAGAATATGCCTTAGTGACCTTTTGAGATATTGCCTTTGAATAGTCTATTTGTAACCCTCATTTTTCTTTTGTGATGCTCTCAAGAAGAATTATAAAACTGGGTATAATGTTTTGCTCTGTATTCGTAATATTCGTAGTTTCGCATGCTTGGAGAACATAGGATCGCAGTTATGTAAAATTGATCAGTCAGACTTTGTGTTGCGTAAATTCATCTTCAGTATTTATTAAAGAAGAAATTGACTGCCTGATCGATCAACTCACAGCTGAACGCGCTGGGCCCGAATGGTAATGAGCAGGATCTGGGGCACCCGCTAGTGGTTTCATGAATTTGGATGATTCGCACATTCGCCCCTGAGGCACATGCACAAGATACAGTTCACCATATACAGCTGCGACAGATAACATTTCCAAAAATATGTATAATATATGTCAGAACTCTACCTACCATAAGTATATTAAGTTTGTGGAAGTTGGTGTGTGTGCGAATCGGTCGATATCGGAAGCGAAATACTTGTCGAATGTTTTGTTACAGTAATTTGTGACCGATTGTGTTACCTCCTTATTCGACTACTGTGCACATACCACAGTGTCATTGCAAAATTGCGTATTTTATGCACAATCTATTTATTCGCGGTGTTCGTATTTGTTACAATTAATTGGACGTAAACGTTGTGGCGCTTACCTTACGAGTATAATATATTCGCACTCCCAGACCTCGCCATCTTCTGACGATTTACGGTAGGTACCGCCGTATTTTTATATTAGACTTTATTAATGCGACATGTAGAGTTTCCAACGGTACTAGTATAGTATTTAATTGTACTATATTTCGGGTGTACATACAATATACTTACTGTTGAAGAAATATGTATATATTAAACAAAAAACTACGTTTTCAACACCGAAATGTAACAAACAAATTCTTTATTGAAAAAAATATGAAGGCGGCTTTAGTTTAAAAAAATAAGCTATGATTTACATTAATTTAAAAAAGTAATATGATAAAGTGTATGACACCATTATTTTAGACAAAAAAAAGTGCAAAAAATTGCAATATATAAAAAATAAATAAGTAACAAATATATCTTGTTCTGTTTTTTACATTGTTTTATAAAATACAATATTTTTAAGTGTACTATATTTTGTACAGCTTATTTAGAAAAATACTACTTTGCTGAATAAATGTTGGCAACCCTAGCGACATGCAGAGTGCAGACTAAGAACTTGTGGTTAAAAAATATCGTTGGTCTTTGTAAAATTTCGATCACAATAACCGATATAGTAAATACCGGAAAACAAAGAATGCAAACGTTTGATGGATGTAAATGCAGTGGAAAGATTTGCCAGGACCGTAGCAAGTGGAATACTTTGACTATGCGTATCCCCGAAACGAATGAGGCAAGGCGAGATTATTGATATGCATGTCAAACAGTTTACAATGTCCTTTCTTCAAGTGTATACCTCTCTCGAAATGCATAATTTCGAGACAAATCTCAAAAAACAATATACAATTTCCTTCTCAAATCGCTGCATACAATTGCATACATTACTCCCTCGTGCCTAGAGTGCAGACCCTGAGCTTATACGATAAGAACTCTTATACCTTCAACATTAAGAGATAAAACTCCTTGAAACTAGCGAGGGTAAAGGTAGTATCCAACCCGCCTGTTGCATACCAACCAGCCTTGAGTCGCATTATAAATTCAAAATGCAATGTCCGTACCTCGAGAAAGTTCAGCCCGAAGACTAATACCAAGACAGAAGATCCACACTGGATCTTCGTGAAATGGAGTGCAATGATTTAACGAGGTCAATATTGAATTTCTAAAAGTGCCTACGCTTTAATTATTAAGTTCATGTTACAGTTGGTTTTATGCGGACCCAGTAGCAGGTCAGGATTTCGGTTCGAAGCCCGTTCTTGAAAATGTTGAAAGTAAAATGTAGGAAACAACCTCATTGTAAGGCATCGAGGTGGCTTTTGGAGGGCTTGAGTCGTCATCTGTAGGTGTATAAGGTCCTTTTAAAACCAGTGAAAATACTTTAAGGGTAGGTAGAAAATAGAATCAACATTTAAAGAAAAAATATTTTCGATGTTTTCTTGTTTTTTTTTTTTTTTTTTTTTTTTTCCGTAACTTTACGTTACTTTAAAATAATTACAATCTAGCCTTATTATGAGGCTAATAAGTAATTTAAATTTAACTTAAGTTGCTAATAAGTCACTATTCTAAGAAAGTAGTCCACTGACGATTCTTAGTTTCTATTAAGGGTAAGACACTTTGTTCATGTGTTCTTAATTTTCACTATCACTAAGTTTATACTAATGCACTAACTCAAAAGATTTCGTTCTTTTAAGTCTTTTCACTGTGTCCGTGCTGTCGAGGAGCTGAATCGCCTCGACATTCACATGATGGTGAAGTCTCCTTTCATGACTCTGCGCATATTTTTTAATAGTTTTGTTAACGAAGTCTACTTTAAGGTCCCGATGGAGATCTTCGTTTCTTACATACCAAGGCGCATCTACTATGTCCCTGAGTACATTATTTTGGAATCGTTGTATGATGTTTGAGTTGCTTTTTGCGGTACAGCCCCAAAGCTGGGAACCATAAGTCCAAACTGGCATAAGGACTTGTTTATACAATAATAATTTGTTTTGCACCGCTAATGGAGAGTTTCTTCCAATGAGCCAGTACATCTTTTTGTAGCGGATGCCCAATTCTTCTCGTTTCTTTTTGACGTGAGCTTTCCAGCGCAGCTTCGCGTCAAGAGTCATGCCCAGATACTTTGCAGTATTGGCGTATGGAACCCGTTGGTTATTTATGTATACTGGATGATACGATAACTTTTTGTTTGTGAAGTCAACATGAATGGATTTTGATTCATTCAGTTTTATTCGCCATTTCTTTGTCCACTCTTGAAAAGTGTTTACGGCCATCTGAACTTTTTCGACTGCTTCTTCATGGCTTTGTCCTATTGCCATAATCGCAGTATCATCAGCAAATGTAGCTATAAAATCACTTTTTATCTCCGGTATGTCACATGTGTATAATAGGTATAGGACCGGTCCTAAAACACTTCCTTGTGGCACCCCTGCTTTGATTTCTTTTAACTCTGAGTAAGCATCTTCTTGTCTAACTCTAAATGACCTATTTGTTATGTAGGATTCTAATATATCGGCAAACTGCCGTGGTAGCATTTTTCTTAATTTATAGATTAGGCCTGCGTGCCAAACTTTGTCAAAGGCTTGGGCAACGTCAAGGAATATAGCAGAACACACTTCTTTCTTCTCAAGTGACTGTTCAATTACGCTGGTTATTCTATGTACTTGGTCTATTGTCGAGTGTTGATCTCTAAACCCGAATTGGTAGTCAGGTATTAGATTTTTCTTGTCTATGATGGGTTTCAGTCTCTTTAGTAGAAGTTTTTCAAAAAGTTTTGATACAACAGGCAGCAAAGAAATTGGCCTATATGACGATGTTTCTTGGGGGGGCTTTCCTGGCTTTGCAAGCATTATGACTTCAGCTACTTTCCAAAGGTTAGGCACATACTTTAGTCTTAATGATGCGTTAATTGAAGTAGTAAGTTTGACTAAGGCTTTTCGCGGCAAATGGTGTAAAATTTCGCCTGAGATTAAATCATATCCCGGAGATTTCTTGGTATTTATTTTGGTCTTGATCTCTCTCTGTACTTCTTTTGGTGTCACAAGTTTTATTTTCTCGTCATCTTGTGATTCTTGTGATGCAAAATCCGTTGTGAGTTCTATTCCTTCATGCGGTAGGAATATTTTTTCTAGGTAATCTGCGAATCGCTTTGCTTTTTGCTCGTTATTTATGGCCCATTTACCATTTTCTTCTCTTATTGGAGGTATTTGCGCAATTGTTTTTTTTAAGCTCTGAGTTGCTTTCCAAAGAGTTTTTTTTTTATGACAATAAAATATTATTTTTAAACATGTTTTGCATTAACCCTCACTACCGCTCTAAAACAATAAATTATTAGTAATAAGGGTCTTTATTACATCAATAGAAGCCAAAACAATAATTTGTAGATTTTTTCTGTCCGTATGTTTGTATGAGCATAACACAAAAACTTCTGCACCAAATTGAATGACGTTTTTACAATTGTATAATCTGGTAAATGAAACCGAGTTATTTATATATACAGAGTATTTTTTTTGGACATATTCATCACTAGCTCGACTGTGAAGGAAAAAATCGTGAGAAAACCGGGTCTTGTACACATGTCCCAGAATTAATTCTGAGACATGTGTAAAAGACCCGGTCCGGCGATGGGCTCACCACCTATCATGTTTAGGGGTCCAAAGAATATCTCGTGAAAAGTTGGTATATCCAGAAATGGAATACCTCTGCCTACCCCCTCGGGGATAAAAGGCGGAGTTTTTTTTTAGAGTGCTTTTTTCAACAGGGTCACTCGGTGACGAATTATCTAGTATATAAGTAAGGCACATAATTAAATCCCAACGCCTAATCACGTCACGTCACTTTTCCGTGCTAATCACATTACTCTAATGAAGATATTGTTGAGAGCGTCTCGTCTAATTCTGCAGAGATGCGAGGTCTGGCGAGTGAATTGGAGAATTAATTGGTAAATTTTAACAGTTTATTTCAAACTGGCGACCCGCCTTTTATATGGTACTAGCGGTTCTGCGCGGTTTCACCCGCGTAGTTCCCGTTCCCGTGGGAATACGGGAATAAAGTATAGCCTATGTTACTCTGGGATATTTTTGCTTTCAATTGGTGAAAGAATTTTTAAAATCGGTCTAGTAGTTTTTGAGTTTATTCGTAACAAACATACAAAAATACAAATCTTCCCTCTTTAAAATATTAGTATAGATACCTATAGACATAAAAACCTTCCTCTTGAATCACTCTATCAATAAAAAAAACCGCATTAAAATCCGTTGCGTCGTTTTAAAGATCTAAGCATACATAGGGACAGACAGACAGCGGGAAGCGACTTTGTTTTATACTATGTAGTGATGGAACAGACATTTTATCACGTCGTGATCTACTCCGACTACGGCTCTGAATGACGTGTTGCCACGCTAGTTTCGACCTAACTTCTCCAGATGGATAGATTACTTTTTATCCCGAAGTAAACTGAAATTTGACACACATATACTTTACTAGCTTTTACCCGCGGCTTCGCTCCTTCACGTTTATTTCAACCCCAGGGTTGAATTTTGCTAAATCCTTTCTTAGTAGATGCCTAAGCTGTCTATGCTATCTATGTGCCAAATTTCAAGTCTCTAGACGCAGCGGTTGAGGCTGTGCGTTGATATATCACCAATCAGTCAGTTTAACATTTTATATATACAGTATGTAACAGAATAATTAATTGGAATAATTAATTAAATTAGATTTCAGCTACTTTTAGTATGTGTTAATTTTTTCCGAATAACGAATTAGCATAGCTGAATTGAGTGCTACCTATGGAAACTCTACTATTATTGCTTTTTTTTAAGAAAATTGGTTAGACACAATTAAAGTAGGCATCATATTTTTTCTATATTTATATAGTAATTGGGGTGTATGAGGAATTGCTCTTATTCTGTTCTGTTACGCGTTGTATATACACAACCTGTAGGCTTAGCACGCTAATTATTTTCCCGCTCTCACCTGTCACCTTAGCCACAAAACAGTATTAAGATGACGTATCTCATCTATGTGACGTCATCTTACTGGATTAACACAGGACAATTTTGACGGAGTCGCATGCAAAACTACAAGTACGAGTATGTATGATTCCACCCGCTACACCTGAGCGCAGCTTGCGTAGAATTAGCTCGACTTTCTTTCACTTTTAAATGTCAGAGGTAAAATTCTGTAAGAGAGATTCAGAGCTATGGGTAAAATAGTACCTACAATTGAATTTAATTTTACAAACATCTGCGCTAAGTCATTAAGTTGATCGTAACAGTATTTTGCATTTAACGGACCGATACATTGTGAAAACAATCGTAACTGATATTGTAAATGCAAATATTTTTATTTGTTTTTTTCTTTACAGAATTTTGCATAAAATATAGTGACATAGGCAGAAAAGAGAGGTTATTAAAGAGAGAAATTAAAGGTAAAAGTTTTAAAGATCTGCAACTTTTCTCCATTATATTTTTCTGATCGCTAAACGTGACTGGTAGTGACCCTATCGGCAGACCAGGGTGTTCTTACACTTGCCAAGAAATACATGCTCGGGTTCGCGGGTATTCCCACGAATCACGATGTTTTCCTTCACCGTCAACCTGTAAACATGGGAGTACCTTTTTTTAGAAAAACTCAATTTTATACGCAACCGAGATTCGAACCCGAGCCTCACGCAGGAAAGGCGGGCTCACCGCCAATAGGACTATCTGCTCGTGTCTTAAAACCAGACTGAATGAAAAGGTCACTGAAGAGATTTAAAACATTACTCTTTTTCTGGTGCAGTCGGGTAAAAATGAGCCTCAGAAAATGAAGAAGAATATCGACACCTTACATTTCAAGATCCGTCAAACCATTAAGACTACAGGAGGTCGCAACTCGCAACACAATAATTATTCTAATTGACTTACATACATAACATACGTAAACAAGCTCACATTTAAAAAGCACTCTAACTTACAAATATAAAGTCTGTTTTCGTCTGTTTTGTTTGTATTTGGTTGTGCTTTTTAATTCGGATTGCCGCTTATTTTGGGTCGGAAAAACCTCATTGTACGACAAATAACCTCATTACCATCTCACACGTTCCGAGTTTCAATTAATTTAGAGGGTTCTCAATTTAATTGGATAAAAGCGAAGTTATATTTTAGGTTACAATTTATATAAAGTTTATTTGATTTTAATTTTGATTATATTAATGTTGAATTGTTATTTATAGGTGAAATAAATTACTGAAATGTTTTTTTAAGCTATTGCATAGCTTCTATAGCGGGCCTTGAGCGCGGGGACCGAATCCAGAAATTCCGTAACGAAAAAACCTCACGCTCTCCCCACTCCGACGGGCACGGAGGTGTGGCTTAAAGGCCGTGCATTGTATAAAATAAAATAAAGTGAAGTAAAGTAA
Source organism: Ethmia dodecea (assembly GCA_963855545.1). NCBI lineage: Eukaryota > Metazoa > Arthropoda > Insecta > Lepidoptera > Depressariidae > Ethmia > Ethmia dodecea. The sequence goes on along the minus strand of OY979458.1, from coordinate 8,962,733 downwards.
AGTAAAGTAAATTAAGTCGAAGTCGAAGTCGAAAGTCGAAAGTCGAAAGTCAAAAGTCGAAAGTCGAAAGTCGAAAGTCGAAAGTCGAAAGTCGAAAGTCGAAAGTCGAAAGTCGAAAGTCGAAAGTCGAAAGTCGAAAGTCGAAAGTCGAAAGTCGAAAGTCGAAAGTCGAAAGTCGAAAGTCGAAAGTCGAAAGTCGAAAGTCGAAAGTCGAAAGTCGAAAGTCGAAAGTCGAAAGTCGAAAGTCGAAAGTCGAAAGTCGAAAGTCGAAAGTCGAAAGTCGAAAGTCGAAAGTCGAGTCGAGTCGAGTCGAGTCGAGTCGAATCGAATCGAATCGAATCGAATCGAATCAAATGAAATGAAATGAAATAGTCAGACCAACCAAGACAGTCAACTTTATTATTTTATTGGTGACTGTACTTTTGGCGAAAAAAGGGGTTATTGAAACAACATAAAAACAATCGGAGCAGTGGGAAAAAATATTCCCACTCGTCCCTACCAATCGGAGTTCCGATCGGCGGACTGGGAACAACCCGTTTCTTTCGGCAGTCTTGTTGATACAAAATGCTATGCAATAGCTTTACCGCGGCAGTCCCCGAGTGCCACACGTCTTTTTTTTTTTTTTATCACTATTTCTAATCGTAAAATTACTATTTAGCGATTTGATTGAATAAGTCTGTCGCGTCGGTCGAATGTAAGATTATTATAAAAAAATACTCCTAAATAAATTATATTATTTTTCGGAATGCTTTCCTAATTAAATTCGATTGCAAAGTGTTTGCAAAATCAGTGACCGTAAAAATTGGTTTCATAATTTGCAAGGCTCATTGTTTCCAAACAGGCACTGTTTAATTATTCTCGGTCTGGCTACAGCCTCATAAATTAGGGCACCCTGTATTAATTACCACGTTTTTTATGTAAACCGAAGATCTGATGACAATAATTGCTTCTTTTTTGTATAAATCAACGTCAATCGACGTAAATAATGGTTGTTTATAGCAATTGCTTATTTTTACTGTAGGTACGGATAAATAATCGGTTGGACGAGAATAAACGAGCGAAGCCAAATATTTAATGTTTTTAACCATTCGTAAAATACATTTTTTGGTTAAAACTGATAATAATGGGTTGTTGCAAACTTGTCACAGACAAAGCATGCGTGTAAACAGAGATATATTTTCTGGTTTATATGTCAAAGAATTATTGTAGAAGCAATTATTGTAAGAGCTGTGATAGTATGTAGCAATGAGTTTTTCAAAACTTACGTATATATTTATCACTTGCTCGACGGTGAAGAAAAACATCGTGAGGAAATGTGTAAACAGACCCGGTCCGACAATGGGCTCACCACCTATCACGTTTAGGGGTCCAAAGAATATCTGGTGAAAAGCGGGCATATCCAGAAATGGAATACCTCTGCCTATATGCCTGATATAAGGCGTGAGATTATTTATTTTATTTTTTATTTTTATTGTAGAAGCCGTGAGATTATAATTTAACTAGGGGTATTATAATTATAACTTTGGTATAGATTCAAGAGAGCTTCCTTAAGCACCATGAGGGTGCAGTATAATGACGCATTCCGTATCCTCATGAAGTTGCCGCGATACTGCAGTGCGTCGAGCATGTTTGCCGAAGCGGGGATGCCCGATTTCTTTGTTGTTGTTAGAACTCGTATATCTTCCTTCTGGGATAGATTGCGTAGCTCTGACAACAGCATACTCCAAGTCGTAGGCCAAAGTGTGACCGGCCCGATGTTACAACATTGGACCTCAGTTCACCGGGACGCGAATAAAAAGTGACAATTGTAATTTATAATTCATTATAATTTATGACTTTATTCTATTTTATTGTATTGTTGTTTAATTATTTTAAACTTTGGGTTTTTGCCTGTTAATAAACATTATTATTATTATTATATTATTATAATTGTACGGATTTTTGTCAATAGTTTCCATTTCATACAATTTCACGGGACATTTTAATCTTAGGTAGACACATTATAATTTAACTAAGCAGTTTCGGATTGTAATTACCCTAGTTGAATGTGAGTATGACGGTTTTAATATGCGTGGACTCGATATATTGGTCTTCATCTATACAACGCGTAACAAAAAAAACGCGCAATTCCTCATACACCCCAATTAGTATATATTAATATAAAAAAAATATGATGCCTTCGTAATGTAGTTGTGTACGATTTACATAGGTAGCACTAACTTTAGCTATGCTATTTAAGTTTTCGGAAAAATTTAACACAGTATATTAAAAATAGCTAAAATCGATTAAGTAGTCGATACAGGGCCCGAATTTACGGAGATTCGATATTCGATATCGGAAAATCTCATGATGTGAATAGCCCATCTCGAAATCTTTCGACAGATTTTCCGATTCCGAGTCGAATATCGAATGTCGAATCTCCGCGAATACGGGCCCAGAACAAACTAATTTCAGGAATTGCGCTTATTCTGGTAGGTACATATTGTAAAGTGTCATAGGCAAAATTTTTAGGGTAATGTTTGAACTCTTTGCAATGCCTTTTGTACGGAATTAGTTATTTTGGTGTTCTATTAATTAACTGTGCTTGTTTTATTTCACCATCGTATTGTAAACTTCGCTGATTTGCAAGCGTAGCAGCTCGTCAACAAAGTACCGTTTTAACATTGTTAGACTTCTTCAAATGTGGTTTAGCGTTACAGATTTGTTTGCGAATAAATCATCTAGATTTATGGTTTGTTTAGTAGCCTGGAACATTCTACGAATGTAGTGTGTGTGCGTCACCGGACGTTCAATGTTTACATTATTTTGACACTACAAAGAAATTTGTGATCTCCTTTTTTTGTAGCGTAAAAAGAAAAATTAATTTCTAATAGACATGCTCTATTATTTGCATTGTTATTATTATGTGTCCAGCAGCGTTGATCGCGTCGCGCGGAATAAGTTTTTTTTCCATATCCGTGTTTTTATTTGTGATAATAAAAAAAAACTATTAAATTTCTACCACATTCGCTGCCAAACTACGAACTACAGAGTGTACTCGTATTACCAATTGTTATGTTTATTATAATATTTTAGATGGTAGTAAACGGGTTAATTTGAGCTTCCGAGATCCGGTAGTTGACGCTGTGCTTTGATAGATAAGTTAATCTGGTCATTTCTTTCTCAAAATTTATCTATAGTATGTGGATTACGCCGACGCGTTGCCTGCGATTCAGTCCCCGTAAACTTTTGGTTATCCCCTAGGAACTATGTATTTTTCCGGGATGAAACCCATGTTCTTCCTCAAGATGTAAACTATCATCCTGCTAAATTTCACCAAAATCGGTAGGTTACCTCTCAATAGATAACAGATAAACAGATGCGGCATTACAAAACGGTGTTTAAAATTAAACAGTGTCTAATGACTATAAAGAAAGTGATTTCTAGACAATAATGATAAAAAGCAACAGCATTTGTCTTAAACTTTTTAATAAGGGTTAATTTCGTATTAATAATATGAGTAGGAAAGCAGGAATATACCTATTCATAGTCTAGCCCACTATCCCATTGAACCACAGGTGTACGGAATGGATTTTCCAGTCAATCAATCAATCGTTTATGGCCTTTGTGTAGTCACAGCTCCGGCCAGTGAAGATAATCCGTGGAGAATGATTGATTGGTATTCCGCATGAAACAACAGAGATACATCAATCTGGTGTACAAAAATTTTCAGTCTCGAATAAAACATTGAAGGTTTTTATAATCGTCACAGTCATACCCACAGACAGCAGCTCACTGATGAGCTATCTTTGCATTTCTTATCGACGGGCTGGACTCAGTTGGTAGTGACCCTGCCTTCTGAGTCGGAGGTCGCGGGTTCCCCGCTCGGGCCAACATTTGTGTTCATGAACATGTCTGTTGGCTTCGTGTTTGGTCGTTTAATATTTATTCAAGTATGTGATCAGTTGTTTAGTACCCATAGTACAGGCCCTGCCTAGTTTGGGACTAAATAACCATGTGCGACTTTTGTCCCACAATTATTGTTGAAATGGCTTAAAGCATCATTACATCGGCAAGTCGCTCGATTGGGCAAAATAGTTGATTGAGTTGCAGGTGTCTATGGGCGAAAGGTAGTCACTTACCATCAGGTGACTCGTCTGTTCGTTTGCCCCCTTTTTTCCGCTCAGGCGCCAGAGGTCTACTTCTCAAATAATTAAAAAAAAACAGCAACAGTTTAACCAAAAATATATCTCGTAAAGGTCTTCCTGCACGAATTCTTAAAAGTAGTTAAAGGTATTTTAATCTCCCAAGTCAACCGATGACATAGTCTTTTTCTAATGTTTTCTTTTTCAAGCCTCCAAAGAATACTAGACATGGCTTAGATCTTACAAAACCGGTACCGATGGTTTTAGCATCCTAAAGCAATATTACGGTTCCCTTTTGAATAGAAAGTAAACAACGATGATGTAAAGGCGGAGGAGTAATTTGAAGCAGGCAATTAGGTAAAAATACACCGTGTGGCTTTTGTTTTAATAAAATTAAATAAATAATCTCACGCCTTTTGTCCCCTTGGGCAAAGGTATTCCATTTCTGGATAAGCCACTTCTCACGAGATATTCTTTGGAATCCTTAACGTGATAGGTGGTGGGCCCATCGCCGGACCGGGTTTGTTATACATGACGTCTCAGAATTGATTCTGGGACCTGCGAGTTTCCTCACGATGTTTTCCTTCACCGTCGAGCTAATGATAAATATGTACGTAAGTATTTGAAAAACTCATTGGTACATGCCAGGATTCGAACCCGAGCCTTACTTATTTTTATTATGTGAAGCAGGCTCTTTAACCGTAAGGCTATCACTGCTCAAATTCATTAATTACTTGTTTAAATTAATATTAGAACATTGCGCCTACCCAGTGTATACTGTTTTTTAGGTCAACAACATATTGTGACTGCATTCCTGACGCTTGACAGGCAAGCAGCACCATAGACTTGATTAAAAGAAACACTTGAATGTCTCTTTAACAGATTGGAATAAGTCCAACAATAAGAGATCATTACACAGTAGGCCTTCTTCGATTGCTTCACGAGTAGCTTAGCTTCATTATTGTGGCAGTTCCAGCACGCTCAAGTGACTTACTTGTTGCCAAGTTTTAATTTAATGAACTTGGACAGACTTGGCTGCAGTTTAAAGTTGTAGCTCCGCAGATAAGTAGCAAATTGCGGTTGGACATTAAGTACGTGCCACACAGAAACTGGCGGATAAACCGCAGCGGTGGCGGCAACTGCCCAACGCTTCAGCCTGTCGAAATATGTTACAGCATTTTTCTCAAAATATTTCTCCTACATATGAGACGCTACTTACGAATTATTGGAAATCATACCATTTTTTATATATGTCCTGGTACGAGTAGAGGCACCCTAATGCTAACATTTGCTGAAATATTGTTTATGGGAAAATTTTAAATCAATATTGATATTTATCTTGTTTCGTGAACTACGAGTGTTTAAAACTATTGACTTATTATACATAGTTAGTATAATTTGGTTGGTAAATAAGTACTTCCTTAGTTAGAATTTAAATAATAATGGAGCCTTAATGCATTAGTTCATTAGACAACTATCTCTGGCAACCCAAAGTACATTTTCTTATAAAATAAATATGTATAATAATCTCAGTACGAAATTTAATAGCTATCTCAATAGTATATTCGAATATTTATCTTACCGCAGCAGTCAAATACTGCTGCGCCCCGCGTCGTCTAAAAGAAGTGTGGAAATGTCTTAATATCGGAGTAGGTACTGTAAACTTGCGTCCACGGTCTATATCATTAAGTAGAGGTAAGTCATTTAAACTTGCTGAATTACTGACCGTATCGTCGTTGGATCGTGTACAAAACTTAATAGTTGTTTTAGATTTTTGCCATTATGAGTTTGTATTAAAGACTGTATTAATTAAAGACTGAATGATTATTCCAATCCCATCTGTCAGTATTCATAAAAGTATGCAGTACGTTTTTATGACTATGACTTTTTGAAAAACTTACTTACATATTTATCACTATCTCGACGGCGAATTGGCGTCCCAGAATTGATTCTAAAGCATGTCGTGTACCAACGTCCAGGTCACTTTTACTGTCACGTTCAGAGGTCAATTTTTTTTTTTAAAGTGGGTATGGACTACCTCTTGACCCTCAAGGGAAGTCCTCTCTAGTATTATTCTCATTCTGACTAAATGTTGAAAATTAAGTATTTGTCGTAGTTACACTTAGGAATCGTTGGAAGCTACCAGAAATTAGTAACAACAATCAGATTTCATTTTATGAAAGACAAGTTCCTCCTCTCCAGAATGCAATACAAAGTACCTAATGAAGAGTTAGTACACAATTTTAAACATTGTATAGTGTTGAAACCAGTTAAGTATTCAAACATTGTTAATGAATTTAAATAGTTTACGATTACGCCACACACTATGTAGTACTATTACTTATTCTGTGGTATAACCTATAGCCTTATAATACGTTGGACACTGTCTATATTCTGTACGGAGGTCTAAAGAGACCTCTAACGTGGGAGAGCCATGCTTGGGCACGCTTGGGCCGGCTCGACCGGAGTGATACCACGGCCTCACAGAAAACCAGCGTAAAGCAAGCATTGCGTTTCGTTGAGTGAGTGAGGTAACCGGAGGCCCCAATCCCCCCCCCCCCTCCCCTCCCACTATTCCCACGTCCTAAGGGCGGCAACGCAGTTGTGACTCTTGAGTTGCAGGTGTCCATGGGCGACGGTAGTCACTTACCATCAGGTGACCCGTCTGCTCGTTTGCCCCCTTTTTCTTATCAAAAAAAAAAAAAAAAAAAAACTGCGGAGGGAGCGCAGCGAGCATAGAATGAATGCTTGATTGCTTGCATGCCTAATAGTTTGCTGCTGGCTTGCCTGATTTTTTGCTTGCATGCTTTATTGTATGCATGCTTGACAGTTGTTTGCTGTTGCGGCGCATTTGGATAAGTTGGATAATAAAAAAAAACTATAATGATTAACTTAAATTTGATGCAATGTCTGTTGAGGTTCCGTAAATTATTAAATCAATTTGTTGAATGACATTTGATTTCAAAATGAAATGAAAATAATTCTTTACACCATGTCGCTTGTCACTAATATAAAGTACTTACTTATGCTGTGATTGTACCAAGGAACTAATATTGAAACACATTGTCTTCGAATGTCAGAAACTGTAAATCACCGCAGGATAATTGCATTCCTTTGCACAGTACCGTTGACAGGGCTGCATTTAGGTTTCGCAATTTTTCTTCTTGTTACTCGAACTAAAAGAAAGGATCTTTATATTTAAGTCTATGTATGTATGTTTGTATACCATATCGCTCTATGTATATCTAAGCTATTCATTTGAATTAGATGAACGAAGCTTAGTGCGAAGCGATTTGTTATTATCGTTCTAGTGACAGGCAAAACTATGTCCTAATGCTCAACTAGTTGAACAATCTGGTTGAGCAGTGGGGAGGAGATGGATTTTTTTCCGTATATAAAGTTTCTAATAAAATCTTTTTAATTTTTATTTTAAATATTATGATATGAGAATCTAGAAGAAACTCAATACGACTAAAGTTAAATCTGATCAGTAAGAAACCAAAATGCGGTTAAAATGATAATGAATCCTTAATTAAAATAATAACATATACTTATTTTTTTCTCACGCCTTATCTCTGAGATGATTGGTAAAGGTATAACAGTACCTACCCATATTATTTTGATCCCTAAACGTGATGGGTAGTGAGCCCATCGCCGGACCGGGTCTGTTACACTTGTCTCAGAATTAGTTCTGGAAACTGCGGGTTTCCTCACGATGTTTTCCTTCACCGTCAAGTGATAAATATGTATGTAAGTTTTTAATAAACTCATTGGTGAATGCCAGGATTCATTCTACTAATATTATAAACGCGAAACTTTGTATGGATGGATGTATGGATGTCTGGATAGAGGTTTGTTCTTCTTTCATGCAAAAACTACCCGACGGATTTGGATGAAACTTTACAGTTATATAGCTCATACATCTGAATAACACATAGGCTATATTTTATCCCCGTATTCTCACGGGAACGGGAACTACGCGAGTGAAACCGCGGGGCGCTGCTAGTTCTAAAAAAACATGCTATTTTCACCTTTGACCATTGATGTTCCTTGTTCTTTCTTTTTTGTATCGAAGGAAGGTTCCCCTTGACTCTCCGTAACTACTAACTACTTGTAAGCCCCTACATTGAAATAAAAAAACTTGAGAGGTGTCAAGAGACATCCGGATCGAACGAAGTTCCATCATCATCATCGCCATCATCATCATCTCATCATCACTATTAGATTTATCATAGTGCTTCAACTATAGCAAAAACCGGCCAAGTGCGAGTCGGACTCGCGCACCGAGGGTTCCGTACAACCTTGCAAATTTATGGTTTTCGTAATTTTTCCTTTATCTATGCTATAAGCGCTTGTTCTTCGTACATAACTAAGTTACATTACTAGCTATGTATAAAGAAAAAATATTCTTCGTACATAACCTGGTAATGTACCAAGAAATCCTTGTTCTTCGTACATAACTAAGTTACATTACTAGCTATGTATAAAGAAAAAATATTCTTTGTACAAAACCGGGTTATGTACCAAGAAATACTTGTTCTTCGTACATAACTGAGTTACATTACTAGCTATGTATAAAGAAAACGTATTCTTTGTACAAAACCAGGTTATGTACCCAGAAGCCTCGGTTCCTTGCACATTGTCAGTTATATATAAATAAGTAAGTATTCTTCCTACATGACCTGGTTTTGCACACTTACTTCTTACTTCTCCTACAACACAAACTAAGAAACTTTTTGTTACTTACATTGTCTCAATTATTTAAAAAGTACAATGACTTTCAAACTGTCATTATGATAATAAGTCAAATTAATTTGGAACTTCTCGATTAATTAATACAGACCAAGATAATACAAAAACACCAACAAAATGTCTGGTGTCTGCGTTGGAAACAACTATTTCGGGATAATGAGGACGCCTGAAGTCGAAGGCATGTGCGTATTTCCCGGGTGTCTCCGAAACAAAGAGATTAAAATAATTATATTTTAATCTCTTTGCTCCGAAACGACTTCGGGGAAGTACCCAATATCATCAAAATAAACTTCCTATGCAAGTTATTTTTTTTAATATCACCGGGGACACGTGTATGCAATTATCATTGCACAGCAAGAGAGCAAGAGTGGACTGGAGTGTTCGAGTCGCCCAACAACTGCAAGAATTTCGGTACCACCCATGTTGAGGCAATAGTTGACAATAGCAATAGCAATAGAGGGTTTCAGTAAACGTGGTTCATGGCGTGGTGTCTGAAATGTTGTCCAACGTTTTGGAACGATAAAAACATATAATTTCCTGTAAAACATAACATTCACAGTTCAGTTGACATTATGAAACACGGCTCATTATTTGTAATGCAGACAAATTATCATAAAGAATCTTTGATAACTTGAATTGATTACAACAGTTGCGATAAATTACGATAGTTTTACCTCTATATGACACATTAATCATTTAATGACATGATACGTCAAGCTTGTAATTATTTATTTAAAAAATTTAAGATGAGTCTATATTACTAAGTTTGATACACTGCTCGGAGAACCTCTTTGGTTTTATGGAAGTAAGTGTACAAAACCAGGTCATGTAGGAAGAATACTTACTTATTTATATATAACTGACAATGTGCAAGGAACCGAGGCTTCTTGGTACATAACCCGGTTTTGTACAAAGAATATTTTTTCTTTATACATAGCTAGTAATGTAACTCAGTTATGTACGAAGAACAAGTATTTCTTGGTACATAACCCGGTTTTGTACAAAGCATATTTTTTCTTTATACATAGCTAGTAATGTAACTTAGTTATGTACGAAGAACAAGGATTTCTTGGTACATTACCAGGTTATGTACGAAGAATATTTTTTCTTTATACATAGCTAGTAATGTAACTTAGTTATGTACGAAGAACAAGCGGCTATAAGACGTTGCTTCGTACCAAATTTCAAGATTCTGAGTTCACGGGAAGCACCCTGTAGGTTTTGATTCCCTTGCAAGTGTCGAAAATTTGCGGCATAAACGGCTGTATCTTTTGATTGCGTTGGCTTAGAAGTTTGATTTTTTCACAGCTTTAAGGGACAGTAGACCTGAGTAATTGATATAAATTTCAGCTTCATACCTCCACGCGTTCCTGAGAAAAAGGGTCTTGACAGACGGACGGACGGACGGACAGACGGACAACAAAGTGATCCTATAAGGGTTCCGTTTTTTCCTTTTGAGGTACGGAACCCTAAAAAGTGTCGGTCGTTACAACTTTTGGTCTTAATTTTTTCCGTCTAGACCCCTTTCGCAACGCGCAACTACGTTCCAAAAATGTTTAAATTTTGACCTCTTAGTGCGTCTCTGATTATGTCAACATTGAAGTGTTTCGCTATTAGTGTAACAGACTACACTTGATAATTACTTGTAGTGGCTTTATGGGTTCCAACAGTTTCAACTGACTCTAAGCACTAACTACAGTCGTTTCAAGTTTGACGCTAGCTTATATATTAGCGGATGCCCGCGACTTCGTTTACCGTCGCCCCGTATTTTAGTCGGTATCCTTGTTAATTACTAGCTGACCCGACATACGTTGTCCTGACATTTATGTCAAACCTCATAAGGTTACATTAGAAAAGTTAATATGTTCGTTGAGTTTGCTTAAATTTTCTGATCTCTGAGCAACATATTCTTTTTTAACCAACTTCAAAAAACGAAAAGGTTGTCAATTCGTAGCGTATGTTTTTTTTATGTTTGTTACCTCAGGACTTTGGACTGGGTGAACCAATTTTTATGATTCTTTTTTTATTTGCAATCTGGTGCTTGGTGGTCTCATTTAAATTTGGTCCAATTCTGACAATGGCATCCATGATAAAACCATGTAAGTCTTATATTCGCATTAAGTATGTGCGCGACAAATGGACGAATAACTTAATATAACGTCAACCGATTTAGATGATTATTTTTAAGCGACTTCTAAAAAGGAAGAGGTTCTCAATTTGACCGTTATGTTTTTAGTATTATTCGTTGAATTTGGTTTTTTACTCTTTAGAGTTCTATCCAATTTTTTTTATAAGAACCTTCTGACAAAAAGAAACAAAACAAAAAAGAATTAGATAAATTGGTCCATCTTTTCACGCGTGATACCATGACCAAGGGAAATAGGGATTGCATATATATGCTATTGTGATGTTATCGTTATGTATAAGACATATCACTGTAAAGTATCATCAAAATCGATTCAGTAGTAGAGTAACAAACATCCATCCTGATAAACTTTTTTTATTATTTGGGAAAAAATAGAGCCTTGAACAGATAGTAACAATGTTAATATTACACAGACCTAGAGTTCTACTATTTAATATCTATCAACCCCGTAAAGCTTTGATAGAGACAACATTGATTTTATGTGTCGTCCTTGGCTTTTGAGACACATCACATCACAGATGATTAAATGGCTGCATTAAAAAAGCTTTGTAAATTTAAATATTTATTTTTATTAGGTCTACCATTGTTTGGATACAATGATACTTGCTCACTAGTTTTACAACTATACTTAAATATATTTAAGTATACAATCTATAAAACTATACTTACTAACTACATCATAATTTTAAGGGTCCGGTATTTTTTTTTGTGATTACAAACTTATATTTTGCAGATTTGTCATTTAAACTCAAACTCACACTCAAAATTCTTTTATTTCAGTAGGTATATAAAATACACTTTGAAATGTCAATAACAAGGCACACTACACTCGTCCATGAAGATTGGCTAAATGTAAACAGCAGCCCATCTCCACCGACGAGTTGCTGGTTCCGAATGCAGTACCCCGAGAAGAGCCAGCAAGAAACTCAAGGGCAGCTCTTTTTAGTCTCATGTCTTACTAGTAAATTCAATGTCTTATCTTGTCGGATCAACGTTCGATATTTGTACGAAAATTGTACGAAACCCTCGGTACGTGAGTCACTTTTGAGAGTATACTCTCACTTGTCCGGTTTTGAAACATTTTTGTACCGGGTGTAGGTATTTTTATTTTTATTAAAATACTGAAGCGTTGCTCACTGCAGCGTTCTTAAGTCTTTTTAATTAAACTCAGCACTTAATCTCAGCTCTACGGGACATTTCGAATTAATTCAGTACTCGTAAAGATAGAGGTAGCTCTTTTGTATTATTGTGTGCAAACTATCTGGACAAAATGGTTATCCATGAAGAACATTTATGTCAAAAAAGAAACAGTTTTCTCAAACGTACATAAATATTTATCACTAGCTCGACGGTGAAGGAAAACATCGTTAGGAAACCTGCAGGTCCCATAATTGATTTAGAGGCATGTGTAATAAATTTACCTTCAGGGGTCCAAATATGTACTGGTTAAAAAAGTGGGCATATTTAAGAGTACAATACATCTGCCGACCACCTCAGGGATGTAGGAGAGAAAATATTATTATTATGGTTAAGTATCTGGACCAAATATACTTGATTGTCGAAAACACGTGAAACGAAACTGTATGTTTATTGTTCCAGAATTGAAAATACAATCAAAGTGTGAGCTATGTGCGCGAGTGACCACGGATCCACGTGACGGCTGGAACTGACTGCGGAGTAAAGGACTCGTAGTGCCTCCGAAGAAAGTCAGGATGGCTGATCCAGACGCCTTTGATGACGAGGTACACTTTTTTAATTTATTTTTGTATGCGCCAAAAAATTAATTTAGTGAATTTTGTTCATTGATTGTTTGACCCCTTAAAATTACTTATTTATTTATTTAAAGTATAAGGATGACCATCAGCTAAATTAATAGTGTAGACAAAAGATTGAGGTAGATACAATACTTAGGTATACATAGGTTAGTTTAAGAACTTAGTTAAGAAGGTTAAATAAAAAAGGTTTATTATTTTTTGCTTCTTATTTTTTATTGTTTATAACGTTTTTTGATAGACTTTGAGCTAATAATAACCTCAGAGGGGCAATGCTGCTATTTATAGTGGATACCTGGCCGCGATGAAAGGCGGTAGAGGTATTTTATACTCGTACTTTGTTATTATTACTTGTGTCATCATATTTCTCCATAATTAAATATAGAAAATGTATCTCCATATTTGTATGTCTCTATGAATAACATTCGCAGTAGCAAAACTAAATAAATTAATGATAAAAATGATTTCATAAAATAAATAATATTCACCACATATATATTTAAAAGAGATTCAGATCTGTGATGTTTACCATGCACTGTTATTTAGTTGCCGCATAATTCAAAAAATCAAAAATGCCCAAAAGATAAATAATAAAAATTGTAAAAAATATTTTTACAAAACGCTCACGGCGTTTTAATCGAAGCTATAAATTTCGAATTCGGGGTAAATGAAAGTAAAATATTTTGGTTGTTGTATAAATTGGACGTTTTCCAGCATGTTACGCGTTTTTCCGAAGACCGACAGTTATTTCATTTTGATAACTGTTTTCGTTTTGTGCATAGTAATTTTGCAAAATTCGGTGCGAAATGTTATTGTATGCTTACTTTTAACTTACTTATTGTTCTCTCATTTATAATGCAGTATAAATTACTGAAAGTTTAACCCAGTAAAATCGTACTTCAGTAAAATTTAAATTCATTTACGATTTATATTCAATGCCGATATATGTGTCTTAAAACGTATTTTAGAAGTGTTAATTTTTTTTATAATTTTTTACTTAATTTAACTAGTTTCGGATAATAATATGCTTAAATCTCAACAATTTAAAAAAAATCTATTTACAGCCTTTTATACCAGTAGGTAATAAATAAGTAACAAACCACTGAAGTAGGTACAAGATATGAGATTTGAACATTTTAGATAGCAAAATATTTTCGTTCACTTTGAATCCTTTAAGAACATTATACCGGCCAGCATCTTTAAAAAAATAGGTCTATAGAAACTTCTTCAGAAACTTCAATAATATTATTCTGAAAACCTCTTAAAACTTTCTCAAATATAAATTTTGGTCGGAGTCCCTCAGGCTTTGTTTCTAAGGTTTTTTTTTCACACTAGTAGATCCAGGATTGGATTATTATTATATACTTGATGTTGATTATTAACAGGATATTCTCTAGAGATTCGATGTAATAAAAGCATCTGCAAATCAATTATCGACTTGTTTGTTATGATACGATTATTCGATACAATGAATTAAATTGTTTCTTGTATGGTTCGATTTTTTGTTTATAAATCTTATGAAAGGGGATTCTTTGTGGAAGTGAATCTTTCAGGTTTACATCTGCCTATACAATCTAGATCATTAATTGCAACTTAAAGTTACAATAAAATATAATCCGGGCGGTAGTTAAATTACCAAGTAAGCTAAATAGCTTACTTGGTAATTTAACTACCGCCCGGTCTCTCTGTCATCACTCGAATTTAAAAAATAGGAAATCTAGAAATCCTTGGTTATGGTAGGAGCGTCAAAAATCGATCTCATACGGACTTAGACAAATGGCTTTCTATATCGTAAACGTTATAACAGAATGATAGAAGATGTAAAAGTATGTGATTAAGAGATTTACAATAGTCACGTGATATTTATTGACTATTAAGCTATCAGGTAAAATTTACGAAATACTCCGAAGTACCTATAGGTAGTTTCTGAAACATACCTTATAATAATAAGGTAAATAAATAAGGTAAAGAGGTAAATATACCTCTCAGACCATGAATCACAGACACAATTGAGTTTTAATTGAGTCTCGGTTTTAATTGGAACCGGCGGTTCTTAACTGATTAAGCTAAATTCGTTTGTCATTTGTACAGGATTATTTTTAACAAACTCACCAATCTACACCAGTTAGTAAAATGTCTGGGAAATCACTAGGTATTTGAAAATAAATGGTTCATGAAAGAATGATTCAGTACCGCCCGGCGCTCGACATAATAATTTAATCTCATATTATCGATAATTGAAGTGTCACGTCCAGGAACGCTCATCTTGCTCTAGCTAGACCTAGACTTCGTTTTGTTACAGTACTTCCAGTAAAACACCTACTAACAGTTAACCCAGTGAATATAGAGCTGATACCTTACAAACGGTCCGGTAGTTCTAAATTTTTTACATGTTGTCTAGGATGGTTGTTAAGTGTTTAAAATGCAAAATGCACAATTCCCCCCCCTCCGCGCCCGCCGCCATCTTGAAAAAACCGAAAAAAATCGGCACTTTTTTTAGATTTTCACTTATATCTTTGTTTCGGTGCATTTTAGCTACAAAACAGTTCTATTCAATGTTGTAGAGAATGAAATTCCCTATAATATACGTGTTAAAATTTGTTTGTAGGGCAGATAGTTAACGAGATATGATATTTTAAAAAATATAAAAAAATACGCATTTTCCGGAAATTTTTCAAACTTCTAACTTTAGAACGCTGTAATTCAATTTTGGCCTATTTGAGAAAAACAAGTATTAAGAATAAAAATTGTAGGGAATTTAATTACCTACAAAATGGATTTATACTTTTTTAACCAACCTTACGGAGGAGGCAGTAAGCATTAAAATGAAAACAACGGCATATTGTTTATTTGATAAGTTTGAAAAATTTCCGAAAAATGCGTATTTTTTTATATTTTTAAAAATATCATATCTCGTGAACTATCTGCCCTACAAACAAAATTTAACACGTATATTATAGGGAATTTTATTATCTACAACATTGAATAGAACTGTTTTGTAGCTAAAATGCACCGAAACAAAGATATAAGTGAAAATCTAAAAAAAGTGCCGATTTTTTTCGGTTTTTTCAAGATGGCGGCGGGCGCGGAGGGGGGGGAATTGTGCATTTTGCATTTTAAACACTTAACAACCATCCTAGACAACATGTAAAAAATTTTGAACTACCGGACCGTTTGTAAGGTAACCCCCCTTATTTGGTCTCTATTAAGTATTTTCCTACGTAACGAATGAAGGTAGCTAATTTCGCTATTGAATACCGCTTTTCCATTTAAAACAAGACGTGTGACTCCGACATTTTGGGTGGGACAAATGTAATAATAATAATAATAAATTGTAAAAAAACCTAACTTAAGATATGAAATAAAGATAATAATAATAATATATTTATTTCATAAGTTTCTACCATAATAATAAATAATGCTACTTAAGTATAGATTCTACATGGCTGTACATTGCAGAGCTTAACAATAATAATCCCCTGAACACCAAACTAGGTAATTCCTGTGTTTTGGGATTCAGTGGTCCAACGCTGTACATTAATGTTTCAAACAACCAAATGCCAAATTAGCTGTGGAACGTGTAATTTTCACATTATTTAACAATTTCACTATAGAGAAGTTTTTTTTTTATAAGTTAGAAAACAATTATATGTATATATTTTTGCCTGGGTGTGAATGTGTGGGGAGGGGGTGAGGTGTGGGGGGGTGTGTGTGGGATGTTAGAGGGGGTGTGTGTGTGAGAGGGGATGAGGGTGTGTGCCATGGACAAATGAGGGGTGTAGTTTCAAAACCCACGAAAGCATTTTTTGGAAATTTTGTACAAAACGTTTTTTTTAATCTATTGTAGTTAATTTAATGAAAAAGTTAATATTTCGTGATAATTTGGTTGCCACGGCATATTATATATATTTACAATATATATTTTTACAAGCATTTTCAAGAAAATATAAAATTAAAATATATTATAGAGGAATTTGCAACCAAACTGTCATTTTAGTGGGTTTTGAAAATAAACTGTCATTCTGAAGGGGGTTTTGAAACTAACCTTATAATGCTCGATGGATGACATTATGCTATAAAGCATAGAGACCAATCTCAGTAAACTGTATCCAGCTATGTATTAAAATTAACTAATGAAAAACAAAGTAAGTAAGTATCAACTCTTTATTGTACACCAATAAAAATATGCAACAAGTGACACAATGATAAAAAAATTACATTGGGCGGTCTTATCGATTTAAGCGATTTCTTGCAGATAACCTCAGGAACAAAGAGCGGAAACAATTTGTTTAATAAAAAAAAATTCTTTTTCTTTATTAAACAAATTGTTTCCACTCTTCTTTTCTTTTCTATGTCTATAGGTATAGTAGTTTAGTTGATAACCGCTATCAAAATTCATCACTCTTCAGCACATATTACAAGCAGGTACTCATTACTTATTGTTGCATAAAACTTTCTAACGAACTTTTGAAGTAAGTTTTAGGTAAGATTTTACTCACCGTTTTCTGGGCTCCTTTTCGCGTTTCCAAGATTCTGGATGGCGTGGCAGTTTCCGAGCATCTTTGGGATCACATTTTTTTACAAACTGCGCTAGATCTTCCATCCTTTTTAATGAATTTTGTTTAAAAACCGCGAGCAAGTCTCATCTACACAGCCAAAATCCCCATACTATTTTAAAGTCACGTGTTTGCAATGCGACGCTCTCATTGGTCGATTTCATTTTAGAGGATTTTGATTGTGATATTAGATATTTTAGCGGCCTTTGCAACTAAACTTACTTTTTAAACTGTATTTACTGTGCATTTTAGAGGGGTATGAAAATTTACATAAAGGGTGTCCCAGAAGTAAAGAGACTTTTCTCAAAATCAAACTGGCCACGGAGAAAGATTTAAAAAGGTAAATAAATGGTTGTCATGGTAACCATAGATAACATATCTATCAAAATAGGTGGGTTTAACATTTCTTTTGCATGTTTTTCAAAATGAAGCGATCTGAACAAGAATTATTTTCAAAGAGAGTTGTTCAGTACTATTTGTGTCATGGGAAATCTGAGACAATACGTCATTTTATTCAAGAAGGAGCAAGAAGAACTAGTCTGTACAGAATAATAAAACGTTACGAAGAAACGGAAGAGACTAATTTCAAAAAGATTCCGGGAAGACCACGTACAGTATCTACATCTAGAAATATAAACAAAGTAAAAAAGATTTTTGAACAGGCGTCTTTAACATCGGTGAGAGTTGCGGCAGATAAATTGAAAATTTCTAAGTCCAGTGTATCTAGAATTAAATGTAACGATGTAGGCTTGAAAGCTTTTGTAAAATTAGCTGCCCCCAAATATGTCAAAGACCAGGAGGCGCGTGCAAAGCGAGGGTGCCGTAAAGTTTACGAAAAAACTTTGAAAAAAATTCTTATAATTGATGATGAGACATACGTACCGGTTGACCCGAGTGACGTTCCTGGGAAACAATATTTCCACGCAAGCAGTCGTGACGTTGTTGATTATAGCGAAAAAATCGTACCAAAGGCTAAGTTTTTTAAAAAATACCTTGTTTGGCAAGCTATTGATGAAAACGGCAATGTTTCCGAACCCTATTATCGTACAGGGTCTATGAACTCCCAGATTTATCTTAGAGAGTGCATTATCAAACGTCTAATACCTTTTATAGACAAGCATTATCAGCGAGAAGATGTTTTGTTTTGGCCGGATTTAGCTTCATGCCATTATGAGTTTAAAGTTACTCAGTATTTACAGACTGCGGGTGTTGAGTTCATAACTCGACAAAACAATGCCCCGAACGTTCCTCAAGCTCGAGGTATGGAAATGTTTTGGGCCCTGTGTAAAAAAGAGTATAAAAAATACACAGATATACCACAAACGTTGACATCCTTCAAACACCGATGGACTAGATTGGCCAAAAGAGTAGCAGCTTCATCTGGAAAAGCGGTCATGAAGCGTGCTGCTATTAATATGAGAAAAATTGGATACAAAGGTATCGCTGGAGCAAATTTAATATAGACATTAAAAATAAATTACTTTTACTTTCATTTGCATACCAAGTTTATATGATATCGGATTATTTTTAATTAAATATTGGTAAAATTATTTTGTCTCTTTACTTCTGGGACACCCCAGTATGATCTATTGCAAAGTAAATTTAAAAACCTTTCTCTTAGTACAAAAATGTAAAAATGTATTCGAAATCGTTATAGAGGGTTTTGAAATTACACCCCTCAAATATTTAGGTTGGAAAACCTAGTATTTTTGTGGTTGGTTTAAATTGCATTGTGACGTTTCTCAGGTTGGACCAAAAGTTTTTTGCAAACTTTGAGTTGGTCGTAGGTGCTTTTATTTATATGGACAATTTTAAACATTTTATTTTATTTCTTTATATTTATAATATTATTATTGTATAAATAAGCAATACAAATTAAAAATACTCGCCATACTGCAAAGCAGTTTGGTGGCAAGCTTGCACTCTGTTTTACCAAAAAATAACACCTACCTATTGCTAATACCTACCTATCTTATTTTAATAGAAATCGCTAAAAGTTTAATTGAGTAGTTTGATCACATTCCTTGAACTGCACAGTCTTTACCTAATTAGTACCAGGACACCAGAAAATACTAGAAAGTACCAACACAAGATCTGAAAATCCATCCTTCGGAGAGATAAAGTTCAGTCTTCAAAATTTCAGTAATCTCTCAAGGGAGCACTAATTTTCTACAAATTTGTAGTTGCAAAAATATGGTAATAGAGCTGCCAAGTGCGCTGCACCTAGGCTGCACCTCGTAATGAGTTGGTAACAAACGAGTGCGGGCAGCATGCGCAGCGTTGTCTATTTTTGACATAATACGTCTTTAAAAGGTTACGTATTTAAATGTCTAAAATTAAAAAACCTAACGTTAAATAACCTCAGTTCAAAATACTTAAAATCAAAATACCTAATGGTTGTTTGACTTAAAGTTAAAATACCGAAAGTTTAAAATGTCAAATGGATATAATATTACTGAAGTTCAAAAGGATAAAACTTGAAATACCTATGTACAAAGTCCCTCAAATTGATTTACCTCACGTTTAATTGACCGAAGTGACAAATACCGACGTAATGTTCGAAATCTAAATAAAAACAAAGTAATATTTATCTGTAATTATTGTAAATGAATGTATATTTTCCTGACACAAAATATACACACACCGGCACAATTAGCGGAACAGAAAAAAAAAGGAGAAAAAAGAGGGAATTTAGAACAATGAATGTAATTTTTAAACAATATATTATTTAAAATGAAACAACAATTAAATTAACATGTTTTGACATTCATTTGTAACACCATACTTAAAATTTTATAAAAATAAAAATTAAATTAAACAAAATGCATTTTTCTTAGATTTTTAATTATAGAGAAACAGCAGAAAATTCAAGATTTTCCAAAGTTTAACAACAATTTCAATGACTGTTCAATATCGAGTGTTTCCTCCTCGTGCTCTGATGAGGGTTTCCATCCGTCTGGGCATGCTGCGGATGATGTTATCAATGGTTTCTTGGGGCAACCTCTGCCATTCTTCAAGTAATGCGTTTCGCAACTCGTTGAGATTATTGGGAGGGGGCATTCTTGACTTTACACTCCTCTTTAGCAAGTCCCAGACGTGTTCTATAGGGTTCATATCGGGGGACCGTGCTGGCCACTCCATCACCGTTATACCAACATGGTTTAGGTATGTCTGTACTGTGCGAGCACTGTGAGCCCGAGCATTATCCTGCATTAGAATGAAGTTGTTACCAATAAAGGGGGCAAATGGCACAACATGTTCTTCTAAAATCTCCCTGATATACCGATCAGCATTCAGATTCCCGCCATCGACAACTACTAACTCCGTACGAGCTCCTAAACATATTCCTCCCCAGACCATAATTGAACCGCCGCCATATGCAACTGTATTTTCAAAATTAGACTGGATATACCGTTCTCCTTTGCGTCTCCATACTCGCTGCCTTCCATCAATTTGATTTAACATAACTCTGCATTCATCAGTAAAAAGAACCTGTCCCCAGTCGTCGAAGTCCCAATCACGATGTTCACGACCAAAGTGTAGACGGTTTGTGCGATGATGTCTCTCAAGTTTTGGGGCTTTGGCGGGCACATACGAGCCTATACCCACTTCTTCGAATCTTCTACGAACTGTCCGCTCACTCATCCTTACTGCTCGTACCTCTTCCAGTAAATTTCGAGCCTGCACCGCCGTTAGTCTCGTGTTCCGTCGGACTTGAAGTTGGAGAAAACGGTCATCCCTCCTTGAAGTACACCTTTTCCGGCCTTGTCCTCTCCTTCTCACTAGAGCATTCGTCAATCTGTATCGTTGGATGCTACGATAAATCGTTGATAACGATCGACGAAGGCTTCTGGCAATCGATCTGTAGGTTTGACCATTTCTCCTCATTTGATCTGCCCTAATGATTTCTGATGGCGTTAAATCAGGCATAATTAGATGCTCGTAAATTATCAATATGCAAAAAAACTCAAAAGCCTCAAAAACTGCAATTCAAAGCTTTTCAAATGGAATTCACGAACCTTCTAAAAACGGACAAGCGGTGGAAAAAATGAATCAATGAAAATTAAAACAAAAGAATGAAAAAAAGGGCAGTCGCTTAGTATTCCATTTTTAAATTAAAACCCAAATTTAAAAAAAGCTTGTTTAGCCGGCCAGTAACACGCAAAAATGCGTAAATACTCCCTTTTTTTTCTGTTCCGCTAATTGTGCCGGTGTGTGTATTAAACATAGAAAACGATGAATTTTATCAATCTACCCACTTTTACGCTCGCGGAAGGTGATCCACTATTTCAAACAAATATCGCGCAAGTGGCATTACTTTAGGTATTTTGACCATTTGTTATTATTTGTTATTTTTTTCACATCGTGCGTACGGCCACGTGCCAGAATATTAATTTATACCGTAACGAGAACGTCTATACCATCTTGCCTTAATAATTTCCTAAATATTAGTCTTAGGCTCGTATTACAGAACAATTCCCAAGTAACGAAACTCCGCTTGAGAATATCATACAGAGATGCCGCCATATGAGTCGCATAAAACTGTTCCCTTCTAATGTGCACAAGAAGATTTTTTATGCGTGACGATCATTCTGTAATACAAGCCTTAGAGACATAAGTGCAGTGTTATTATTTAAAGAATTTGGTCACCGCGATGAAATAAGGTTGCTATAAGCACACATATCAACTCTTAAGCGGTTGGTCACCACTTTGCTATCTTGCTCAAACTCGTCCTGCGACGAGTCGATGCCGTTATGATGTTGATAAGGGTGCGTTGTAGTAGAGAATTTCATAGTGAGAATACTAAATGGCTCGAGTTTATGCGATTCTGATTTCGTTTCACAGTTGATATGAGTGCGATCACCTATTGATAGCCCGTCTGATTTTTTACTCTCAACGTCAAAAATCGAGGAGTGTTAGACGTTTGAGCTAATCAGTCTACATATATAATAAACCTAGTTACTGGCTTTCTTGCACAGTTCTGGGATTTTAAAACAAGTCTCTGGTTACCTACACGGACATTTGGGTGGGATAGTGTTGACATGGCTCAAGCTAGCCCTGTCAGCCCACTTTGTAAATCGGTACCAAGTGCTCGTATTTTAATAACCTCATTACGCTATGCCAACTGCAAAGCGAAATGCAAATTGGATTAAATAACTGCAGCTGAAATCTGTGACACACGATGCGGAAAGAATTTAACTTCAGAATAACAAAGTCGGGACTGAACATAGTTTAATTAACTCTGCGTTGAACGGAACGACGTTCCAGATTATATTTCAAGAAGTTTATGACTGAATACTGAGTTTACCTTACCTTACCTTTATTTACTGATCCTGTTTGTTTCAGTTCCCGAAGGAATGTTCAAAAATCTCTTTGTAGTGCTCACTTACGATATTAAAAAAAATACAAAATGTCATGCTTCTGGAGCCAGCGGTTTCGGCTGTGCATTGGTACCAAAGAGATTAAAATATAATATAGATGGGGAATCGGGAATATTTTCATACAAAAACTTGGTATCTCAAGCGTCATGTCAGTTAGTATGAACGCGAGCTGTCATTCGGTAGAATCACACTAGACTTTTGTCCACTAGTAATAATTTTTGGCTTCAGATTTCCCTCGCTTTGTCCCCTCTATGCTCATTATATTTAAATGTCTTTGATGGTTGGTATGGAATGTTTTGTGTGCGAGCCCGATTTGACACCTGCCCGGATTTAAAAAAAATATATTGTTCTGGTCCCAGAGATAGTAGGTTGTGTGTACCAGTCTCAGCTTATATTGGCACAGCTTATTCTCCCGTTTCATAAGACTAACATAATGTTATTCGTGACATCTGATTATTTTCTTGTTTCCCGGACATTCACAATTGAATCCGGCCCTGTTTATTAGTCTAGTCACGTTTCCGTACGGCAGTATCACGACATGACGTCTGGTCTGCCATAGACAACTTAACTCTATAGACGTCTCGATTATATTTTTTTATGAAGACGAGATTGTCAAAAGTCGTTGTTGCAATATTATTTACAAAGAAAAAATAGTTACAAAATTTACAAACAAAATGTCCTCCAAAAAAGGAACCATGTGCAAAAGAACCCAAAAGACTGGCCGCATTTCCTCTCCGTAGAGGTAGGCAGATCATTTGACAGACATAGATAAGAGATCTTTTTATCAAAGATCAGAATCGTCATTTAAGAAAGAGAAGAATCTTTGATTAACATTCGTACCGATCGATGTCGATCGTGTAGGTGCTTTTGAACTTAACCTCTAATACATTGAACTATATTGTAATATTACACCAAATATCAGTGGACTTAGATAAAGCGCTGTCTACGATGCTATAAGTGAATGCAATAGAACAGATTGACATGAGCTATAAAAGTGATGATTATCAGCTACTACTAAATTAAGTAGTCGTAACATCCTAACACGCAGTTTTGACACGAGTAGGTAGTCAGCATTATAATTAAATTTGCCGAAAATTTTGTTTGACATTTGTCATCTTGACGTCTCGTTGTGTAACACTCTTAAGCACTCATAAAGCCTAAGTTCGGTAAACCATATTTATACATCGTCTAGTGTGTTCAACACAAATGAAATCCTATACTTTCTAGGCCGCACGCATATTGCCTGCCGGGGCTTATTGTTAGATTTTTTGAGCCCGAATAGAATTGTTGGCGAATTCACCGTCCTTGTATCTTTACCTCCGCTGTAGTTTTTAGTTTAGCTAGTAAGATAAGATACACGACTTCAAAAAGGGGTGGCTGGACGAAACACTAGCCACAGCTCACTGCTCTCTGTCAGTCTTTTATCACACATGAGGAAGAATGGGCCACAATCTCCCGCGACCCGCGAAGCTAACGCAGATTGGGAGATAGTGTGAGGCTAGCGACCACCTAACAGTCCAAACTAATTATCTGACATGGCATATCAAGTTACATTGTCATCATCATCAAACCGCAACAGATCACCGCTGAGCTATGAGCCTTTCCGCCCATACATCCTTAGTTCTTTAAACACAGCAATATTTTTTCTGCTTAAATGTACCGTAGCTCTATAAATTGGATAGTTACAGCCAGTTTGTGACAATAGTGGACCCGCCACGGCGCACAATGGGTCATGATATAGATAAATAGTGTTAATTGCTTTCCGCCACGGGCACGCCAATTAGCGATTGTGTTTTTGCGGAGCTGCCATGCGTCGTGTTGTCACGGAATGGACGATAGAATAGTGTGTTACATAGGTATCTAGTGAAGTAGAATAATGTGTGTGTTTGACACATGTGATCTGAGGCTTTCTTATTTACTTCCCGAGGTGTGTACACTTTTTTCACCTCGACGGAGGCGGGAATCGGCAACTTCGTTTAGCGCAGCGGGCCGAAAGTTGACGCTTTCCGCCCGGAGAAAAAAAACGAAAAAGATACATAAATAATATTGTACCTTATGTTAGGAAAACCTTTTCAATTCTTATAATATTTATTTATTTTGTACAACATTATCCATATAGAAGCAAGTGTATAAGGTATTGTGAGTGGCCGAATCGGCGAGGGCGAACTAGGCGTAATACAAACCTACATCGATCAAATCGGCGATGTACTGAAGAAAAGCCAGATCAGTACTCGTAACCGACGAGCGTGTATGAGTCAATTGATGGATATGCTTGAAGCGCGAGAGGTGTGCCAGTTTCACAGGTATCGGTCTATTGTGTCTGTCTACTGCGTCGGAAAAAAGGCGTGACAATACTGACAATATATATGAAACATTATCTATAAGTGTTAGCGAAGTCTTAATCTATGTGAATACTTAAATTCACAAGAGAAGTAATTAAATGGGCAGCAATTAAAAAATTTGGTTAGCCACAAAAAATCTGCATTTAAATCATTTGGTCGGCATACAAAGATTTTGTTCGCAAATAAAAAAATCAGGCAGCAATCCTTGTTCGGCAAATAATTTTGATAATGGTCAAAAATTAAATCAGAAATAGGCAGCTTACAATAACATGGGTTTGCATAATAAACATTCAGTCCGCAAAATAGTTACTTGGTCCGCAAAATAACTACTTGGTCAGCAAGACTTCATGATTGAACAGCAGAGAAAACTTGTCGTAAAAATTATACCACTCCCACTCCCACTCCCACGCTCCCACACGCTCCCACACGCTCCCACTCCCACGCTCCCACGCTCTCCCACACGCTTCCATACGCTCCCACACGCCCCAGCACGCTCCCACACGCCCCAGCACGCTCCCACACGCTCCCACACGCTCCCAAGCGCTCCCACACGCTCCCAAGCGCTCCCACACGCTCCCAAGCGCTCCCACACGCTCCCACAGGCTCCCACACGCTCTCACACGCCCCAGCACTCTCCCACACGCCCCAGCACGCTCCCACACGCCCCCATACGCTCCCAAACGCTCCCACACGCCCCAACACGCTCCCACACGCTCCCACACGCTCCCAAACGCCCCAGCACGCTCCCACACGCTCCCAAGCGCTCCTACACGCTCCCAAGCGCTCCTACACGCTCCCAAGCGCTCCCACACGCTCCCAAGCGCTCCCACACGCTCCCAAGCGCTCCCACACGCTCCCACAGGCTCCCACACGCTCTCACACGCCCCAGCACGCTCCCACACGCCCCAGCACGCTTCCACACGCCCCAGCACGCTCCCACACGCCCCCACACGCTCCCAAGCGCTCCCACACGCTCCCAAGCGCTCCCACACGCTCCCAAGCGCTCCCACAGGCTCCCACACGCTCCCACACGCTCTCACACGCCCCAGCACGCTCCCACACGCCCCAGCACGCTCCCACACGCCCCAGCACGCTCCCACACGCCCCCACACGCTCCCAAACGCTCCCACACGCCCCAACACGCTCCCAAGCGCTCCCACACGCTCCCACACGCTCTCACACGCCCCAGCACGCTCCCACACGCCCCAGCACGCTCCCACACGCTCCCACACGCCCCAGCACGCTCCCACACGCCCTCACACGCTCCCACACGCCCTCACACGCTCCCACACGCCCTCACACGCTCCCAAGCGCTCCCACACGCTCCCATAAGCTCCCACACGCTCCCACACGCTCACACAAGCTCCCACACGCTCTCACACGCCCCAGCACGCTCCCACACGCCCCCACACGCTCCCACACGCCCCAGCACGCTCCCCCACACGCTCCCAAGCGCTCCCACACACTCCCATAAGCTCCCACAGGCTCCCACAACCTCCCACACCCTCCCAAACCCCCCACATCCTCCCACACGCTTTCACACGCTCCCAAAGGCTCCCACACGCCCCAGCACGCTCCCACACGCCCTCACACGCTCCCAAGCGCTCCCACACACTCCCATAAGCTCCCACACGCTCACACACGCTCTCACACGCTCTCACACGCCCCAGCACGCTCCCACACATCCCCACACGCTCCCACACGCCCCAGCACGCTCCCACACGCCCCCACACGCTCCCATAAGCTCCCACAGGCTCCCACAGGCTCCCACACGCTCCCACAAACTCCCAAACCCCCCACATCCTCCCACACCCTCCCACACACTCCCACACACTCCCACATCCTCCCACACCCTTCCACACCCTCCCACACCCTCCCACACCCTCATACCCCCCACTCCTACCCCCACTCTTATCCCCACTCCTACCCCCCACCCCTACACCCCACCCCTACAACCCCACCACTACCCACCCCTACCACCTACTCCTACCCCCCACTATTACCCCCCTCCTACCCCCCACTCCTAACCCCCACTCCTTACTCCCACTCCTACCCCCACTGCTACCCCCACTCCTTACTCCCACTCCTTACTCCCACTCCTACCCCCACTGCTACCCCCACTCCTACCCCCACTCCTACCCCCACTCCTACCCCCACTCCTACCCCCACGCCTACCCCCACTCCTACCCACCACTCCTACCCCCCACTCCTACCCCCACTCTACCACGCTCACACCACTACCACCAACACCACCACAACCACCACCACTACTTGTAAACGTAATAATAATCATAATCATTAATCATAAATGTTGCATAATCCAAAGTCCTTCCTAATCTATGTAAGAAATGCGCACATTTTGGGCATGACAAGTTTGCTGAGATTATTTTTGCTACTTTTATATGAAGCTCAAAAAATATTTTTTGGCTTCCCCTCTGAGTGCTTACCAAAATTTTATTAAACAGTAGCAGCTCATTGCAGCTCAAAAATAATTACAGCCATCCAGAATGACATAAATTGCTGATAGGTTTTGTAATGTTTGCTGGCCATGAGTTGCTGACCAATTAGCTATTTCTGCTTACAGATTATATTTTTCTGCTCACAAAAATACGAATACTCTGCTAACCATTTAAATAACACCCAATTCACAATAGCTAAATTAAGAAGACATTGAAAACAATTTACTAACACAGAGAACAATAATTCATTTCCTTCTCTTATTGATAGCCTGTTGGTGCACTTTTCTACAATGACTTAAAATTTTATCGCATTCAAAATAAAGTAAGTTTAGTGTTGTGGCACAGCGATAAAGGATCACCCAAATGAATGCCTTTATTTTTTTGTTTTGATTTTGACAGAAAAACTTTCGTGAAAATATTGGTTATTGTCGTTATCTTGCGTTTCTGAAAGAACAATGTAATTTTAGGTTCGTACATTTTGTTTGATGTACATACAATAAACTGCTTTTATTACTACATAATAATTTTATTATTAATAAAAATGTCTCGTTCAAACATTAAGTTACAAGTTAGTTGTTATTCAGAACATACGTCGTAAATCAAACAACTTACGATAATTTGAGCAACTGTACAACAATAATAGAAAAACAGAATCACGGAGTGTCTGAGACGAAAATAGCTTTTCGAAGTACCAGGCTGTCATCCGAATGTAAGAGGCTTTAGTCAAATCCGCCTATAGGGCACGTACGTGAATAAATCTCCCGAGATGTTTACTTTTTTCACTCTATGCTGGCCTGGTAGATGGAATGGTGTGACTTGTAGATTTCTTGTTTGTTTGGAGAAAAAAGATTAAATAATTTACTCGCATGTAGAGAATACAGAAATAGTAGATTGTATTCGTGGGAGCAAAACGATATTTTTACGGCGAGGGCGTTTTTTTAAATCACGGACATATACGTTCGGGATTCTAATGTAGAATGAACGAAGTGAGGGGTTTAAAGTACGTAGCCCAAGGTAAAAATATTTTTTGCGACCGAATGATACACTCTGCTTTTCATCCCTCTCTATGAGAAAAAATAACAACGAAATTGCCACAGCAAGTTTTTTCTCATAGTGTGGCAAAACCATTGAACACCATTCAGCCATGTCAGCCTAATGCGGTGAAAAATGGAACTAATGTTATACAAAAGTTTGAAGTACTTAAACTACAGTGGCACCAACCTTAGATGCAAACTTATTTTGTGAGTCTCTTTGGCTAAGAATGTTGAAGAATATTTTAATTCCAAATTCAAAACACTTTTATTCGCACTTATAGGGGTTTTACCTTATCGGAAAAGACTTACTTTGCTCCCTGTTGTTGAGAAGCAAAACGTTACTTTTCGAATAGATGGGATGAAAAAAATAATATCATATAGCATTTACAGATTGATTATGAGATCGCATAATGAAATGAAAAAAAATAATTAGAATATCTTTAGAAGTGTTGAAAAGGAGAAGAAAAAAACCTGCTCATTAATTTGGTATTTAAATCTTTATACCAATTCAAAGGTCCATTTAGGTATAGCGAACGCTGAGTTTTCTTATCTCTCAGGTAAATAACGACCTTCCTAAAGAATTCTTGACTTTCTTGAGACTTTATTCAAACAAATTAAACGGGGCCTCTTAGGAAAAATAAATTAGGGCCTGATTAGAAGCTTTAACTACACGAAACTTTTGGGTTTTAGCAAATTTGAGTAGTATTTTTTCTCATTTTTTTCTAATTTCCCGGGGCCCCGCAGAATACCAGCGCTGTGGTTAATGCTGCAGCACAAGCTGAGTGGGGTCCCATTTGACACTTTTTTTTTACCAGTTTATTTTATTTCTGTTCTTGATTGTTCTTTGTTTCGTGTCTAATAAATTTATTTTCTTTCTTTCTTTATTAATGATTACTTATAATTTTAATTTAATTTGTGTCAAAAAGGTGCTTCGATTTCACCTAAACATGTTGACAATAAGCAAATGATAGTATATAAAAACATTAATTACAAATTCATATCGTTCTCTATTTCTCAGATCCAAAATAAATAAAAGTACCAGAACCCCATAAGTATTCTGCATAAACTAATTCACGACACAAGCAAACAACACCAACCCTAATTACCAAAACCAAACGGCACAATTTGGTATATCTACAGCCTCTGCAGGCTCAAATTATGAAATCCATATCTCCCCGTCTCCCAATCTCCTTAAACCAAATAGGTAGCGTGGTCTATAGATGCACAAGGTACACAGATATCTAGTTTGCCGAACCCAATTTCCCGTGAAAACTCGCTCGATCGCAATTTACATAGGGCGCGATTCGTCATCCTACAGAGCAAATTGGCAGCTGCCAGCGTTTCGGATTTGGCCTAGAAAGGTGTACGAAATGTCTAGATATTATGGACGTGACTAGACATATAACAACTATTCTTTTTAGGGTTCCGTACCTCAAAAGGAAAAAACGGAACCCTTATAGGATCACTTTGTTGTCCGTCTGTCCGTCCGTCCGTCTGTCAAGACCCTTTTTCTCAGGAACGCGTAGAGGTATGAAGCTGAAATTTATATCAATTACTCAGGTCTACTGTCCCTTGAATCTGTGAAAAAATCAAACTTCTAAGCCAACGCAATCAAAAGATACAGCCGTTTATGCCGCAAATTTTCGACACTTGCAAGGGAATCAAAACCTACAGGGTGCTTCCCGTGAACTCAGAATCTTAAAATTTGGTACGAAGCAACGTCATAAAGCATAGATAAAGGAAAAATTACGAAAACCATAAATTTGCAAGGTTGTACGGAACCCTCGGTGCGCGAGTCCGACTCGCACTTGGCCGGTTTTTTTGTAATAAAAATCTGTTTGTATCTCACTATCAGTATATGGTAGCAATATTCTGCTCGCTGACGTACAAATTTCTAGGGTAAATTTCAAAGCGCTTACAATGTAAGTTATTCGAGCATGTAAAGCTGCGTTTTCAAAAGCGAGTTGTAACTGTAACAGTAAATCAGGTTACTGTTACGTTTTTTTAGCTTTACGCGAGCGATCGTGCTGTGCTGACCGCCAGTCGACGATTGCGTGGTGGCGCGAATGAAAGAGACGCCGAATGTGACTCGTGAACCGCTTCAAAAGTATTTGAAAGGGTATCACGAGTTCCAAATGATCAATACGGATACGGGTAAGTTAAAGCGGCAGTGAAAAAGGCACACAGCTCGCAAATCAGGCAGACTGGTTTAAGGGTACAGGTAAACACAGGACGTCCACGCAAAGAATAGAATAGAATCAGTGGTACATAGCAAGGATCTTATATTAAAAAAGAAGAGAAAAGAGTGTAGTAGTTGTGGAAAGTCGCTCGATGCAGGCTGTTTTCTACTTGTCATTACAGAAGACCATAAAGTCCAAACTCACAGAGGCGGGAAAAGTGGGAAATTCCAACCTAGGGACAGAATCTCGAACTTTACAAAAAAATTCTGTTCCCGGATAGTCACCGCTTTTCCGACTTCCCCACCTCTGCGGCTCTTTGGCCTTAAGGGTAGCTTTTGTTCAGCAGTAGACGATTACTATACGAATACGCCAGCTCTTACACTTACATTGATCGTGGAAGTCTCGTACACATTACAATCCGCAACCGTTACAGCTACACTTTGCTAGTGAGTACCCGGCCTTACATGCGCATGCTACAGGTGTGAGCAACACAAACTGACAAACAAGTCGTGATCTGATCCACTAAGGGTGTGTACTGTGTATGCTAGTGGATCAACTTTACAGTAAAGTAGAATGCTATTACATACTTTTATAGAAAAAAGTAAATAGTTTTAGTTCGGTGATTCAGGTTCTTTATTAAGTACTAATCCTGTCCTGTATAAGTCCTGAAGTTAATTGATACCAGAGTTCGAAGCGAGTCAGTTTCGTTTCGTTATGTTATAATTCCTCACGATATTTTCCTTCACTGTTGAAAAACATTCGGGCTTCATGCATAAGAGGCGGACTTTCGTCTTCATCTCGTAGAGGTGTATTCTTCATCTTGAAAACTTACTAATCAATCATTATCAATCGGGGCCAACATTTGTGTGCATAAACATGTCTGTTGGCTTTGTGTCTGGTATTTCAATATTTTTTATTTAAGTATATTTACCAGTTGTTTAGTATCCATGGTACATGCCCTACTGCCTAGTTTGGGACTAAATAGCCGTGTGACTTGTGTCCTCCAATTATTATTATTATTAGGTCGGCAGTGAAAAAAACGTGAGGAATGCACATTTAAAATCACATGATATTGGACGAATCTAATTTCCTGCCACGGAAACTACACTATGGATTTCATTTCCGTGGATTTTAGCCAACCCCAACCTGACTCTCAAGAAAGAGAGCTTAGTATACTTTTGCAAACACATAAAATTCGCTCTCGCTTCGACTTCTGCATGCAAATGTTTATTTGCCCGCAAATATACGTGTCTCGGGAATTGGAGGACTTACAGCTTGTTTACATTTTTCTTCATTGCATGGTTCTCAAAAGTGTTGCTTTATGTTGTATATTCAACTTCTTTTTTGAGTGAAACTTTGTTTAACGCATCCTCTAAGAACAACGGGTTTTTCAATTATTAAAAGTACCCAAAGACATTTTAAAAACATTTTTTTTTTGGGAGTATGTCTTTCTTCAGGCTATTGTCAGGAAATAATACATCTTTAGGAAAGATATGGGTACTTTCAAAGATCAGGTGGAGTGCCACCTGTTTGGCTATGAAAAATTATCAGACAGAAACAGTTACTTTCGCATTTATAATGTTAAATAAAGCCATCAAAAACAAAACTTGTCAAAAAACCAAGTCTCGCAAGTCAGTTCTTATAATAATAATAATAAATGTTTTTATATATTTTACTTTTATATACATATTGTAAAAAACCTAACATAAGATCTAAAATAAATAAAGAATATAATAATATAAATAATAATATAATCTCACGCCTTTTTTATCCCCGAGGGGGTAGGCAGAGGTATTCCATTACTGGATATACCCACATTTCACGAGATATATTGGACCCCTAAACGTGATAGGTGAGCTCATCGCCGGACCGGGTCTGTTTTTACACATGTCTCAGAATTAATTCTGAGACCTGCGGGTTTCCTCACGATGTTTTCCTTCACCGTCGAGCTAGTGATAAATATGTACGTAAGTTTTTTGAAAAACTCATTGGTACATGCCAGGATTCGAACCCGAGCCTCACTGATTTTCGGCCGGCTCTTTAACCGTTCGGGCTATCACTGCTCAGTCAGTTCTTCTACCATAAAAAGTTGTGAGATCCATGTAATACCAAGTCGGTTAATGTTTACATTTAGCCAATCTTCATTGACAAATTTAGAGTGCCTTGTTATTAGACTACTCACTTTTCCAAGTGTATTTTTTATACCTACAGAAAATAAATTATTTTGACATTGACTTTGATTAACATAGTAAATTCAAAAATTAAATATAATATATTTCCACAAGATGTTCCTGATATTGGCAATGTCAACAACCAAGAAGCTAAGCCTTCTCGATATGTATTAACTTTATAGCTTAGGTTCAACTATAAGTCCTGAGGTAAAGTCTAAGCCGAATGTAAGTTGATAAGTAGCTTAAGTTGTAGCTAAGCACGGCTAGTTTACCTTGTCCGCACTTAGCCAATGTCAACTTCATTTGTTTCTTAGAGGTTATGTTTTGGGAGTAAGGTGACCAAGAATTATATATTTTGCTGCAAATGAAAATCAACTTGTTTCATACAAAGTAAAAGACGAGTCATTCTAACTTCGAGAACTTGAGGAAACTTTAGATACATATGTTGTCACATCTGCCAGATATGTCGAACAACAAACATGTCACATATTGTCCCACATATGGTCCCAAAACCATTCGTTGCAAAATAGTTCTAAAGTCTATAAAAAAAATCACGCCTTATATTCCCGAGGGAGTAGGCAGAGGTATTCCATTTCTGGATATCGTGAAAAGTGGGTATACCACTTTTCACGATATATTCTTTGGACCCCTAAACGTGATAGGTGGTGAGCCCATCGCCGGACCAGCGGGCGTATTCACGGAGATTCGATACTCGACTCGGAATCGGAAAATCTGTCGAAAGGTTTCGAGATGGGCTATAAACAGATGACATATTAGACATAAGGATTCGACAGATTTTCCGATATCGAGTATCGAATCTCCGTGAATACGCCCGCTGGTCTGTTACGCTTGCCTCAGAATTAATTCTGGGACCTACGGGTTGTTAGCAGCCTATTAATTTGTCTTATTATTTTAATTAACCGTGCAGTGATAATACGTGAATTCTAAAATGTAGTTTCAACAGCTAATCGTAGCGACAATAAATATACAGCCCTACCTTATTATTATAGCAGAACTTATTCCTTTGTGGAAAAGTTGAAGAGTACATGGGCAAAACAAGAAATGTCACAAAAACAAAAAGTTATGTAATTAACATTTTAATTTATTTTATTTATTTTCAAAGGTTATTTTTAAGTTTAACTTAAAATTATTAACTAGTAATAGGAACTTTAGTTTACCTTGTAAAGTCTTATTTTCAGGAACATAAAATATTGAAATGTTTTTTTATTTTTTTTATAAATTTTGACAGCTTGGACATTCCTTCTTATGTTCTGTTACACTATGAACCTTCCCTGTTTTGTTCCAGTATACAGTTTTGAGACTTAAGTAATACATCTGGCTATACTTGTTTTTACGCTTTTTGTGTAATGCCAAATAAAAATACGAGGGAAAATGAAAATATTGCCATCAAAACTTAACTTTTTGAATTTAAGTGACATTCCTTGTTCTGCACCTGTACCCTTCAGTTCAGTCATTCGAGTTTCTGTGACACCTAAGTATGTGTCTGTCTCACTGAATGTAATAAAGCCTGTTTTGATGGTAGAGCTACCAAAATAGATTGAATAATTATAATGTTACAGTGTTTGGTCTCTTGGGCACTAGATATACCTACAGTAAAATTTAGATATTTAATTGAGTAGTATTAAAATTGAGGTATTTAACAACTTGGGATGCGTTTTGATGACATTCCGCACTTTTTGGCGCTATCGTCGAACCTTTCATACAAATTGCACTAAAATCAGTTACACGCCTGATTTTTAATTCAGTGGAATTCCGACATTTTAATAGTTTTGAGACAAGACAAAAATTAATTCTCTTAAAATGAAAGGAAGAAACCGTTTGTTACTATTGAAAAAACAACTGTAAGGATTCCACGGAATAAAAAATCTGTCTTTAGATGAAATTCAGTCATTAGTCGGCTCCGTTTGACACGCGACTCTGGCAGTTGCTTGTGATAACTTTTTAATATTCCAGATTGTCTCTGACATTTTAATGTGAAGTTCGAGAAACGCGAAATTTAAAGACCAACATTTTTCTCGCAGACCAGGGGGCCAATTTCACTAAATGTCAAAGGTTATAGTTGGATGACAATGATATGTCAATGGTGTTATATTCTCTGAAAAGTGCCAAATAACACCAATGACATGTCATTGTCAGCCAACAATAACCGTTGACATTTAGTGGAATTGGCCCCGAGGGTCCGTATTCAGAGAGAGAGATTCGACATTCTATTCGGATTCGGAATCGGAAAATCTGTCGAATCCAAAAGGAAAAAAGTCAAATATGATATCTGTGAACAGATTTTCCGTTTCCTAGTCAAATATCGAATGTCGAATCTACTTGAATACGGGTCTCACATATTAAGCACATTATGGGCACAGCACTCACTAAGTATGTTAATGGCATAACGATGTTTTGCCCTGTTGCGGTCACAGGGTTTCATATTACGCCTCTGATGCTAATGAGAGAGAGACAGATGAGTGGACGTTGAAAGTGTATACACGATATGATAAATTGCTTGATAGACTTGCTTGCTTGGGGTTACCAATAATGTTTTCAGAAACTTACATACTAGGAGAAAAACCTTTTCTTTAAACGTCTTTGTTACAAACATTAATCACTACTTCGGCGATGAAGAAAAACAACTTGAGAAAACCTGCAGTTTCCAAAATTGATTTCGAGGCATGTACAGCACCGGTCCAACGATGGGATCTTCACTCTTGTTACATGTGTCAAAAAATGATTCTTGTAAAACTGGGTATTTTTAGAAACGGAACACCTCTGCAATACCCGGTTCCGGGATAAGGCGTGAATGTATACTTATATCTTACTAGCAGCGCCCCGCGGTTTCACCCGCGTAGTTCCCGTTCACGTGGGGTGGGATACAGGTATAAAATATGGCTTATGTGTTATTCTGATGTATAAACTATATAACTGTAAAGTTTCGTGAGAACAAACATCCATACATCTGCACATCCCTACATACAAACTTTCGCGTTTATAATATACTAGCGACCCGCCCCGGCTTCGCACGGGTGCAATGCTAACACTAAAACCTTCCTCTTGAATCACTATATCCATTATAAAAACCGGCCAAGTGCGAGTCGGACTCGCGCACCGAGGGTTCCGTACAACCTTGCAAATTTATGGTTTTCGTAATTTTTCCTTTATCTATGCTATTCTTATATTATTATTATTGTTGCTTCGTACCAAATTTCAAGATTCTGAGTTCACGGGAAGCACCCTGTAGGTTTTGATTCCCTTGCAAGTGTCGAAAATTTGCGGCATAAACGGCTGTATCTTTTGATTGCGTTGGCTTAGAAGTTTGATTTTTTCACAGCTTCAAGGGACAGTAGACCTGAGTAATTGATATAAATTTCAGCTTCATACCTCCACGCGTTCCTGAGAAAAAGGGTCTTGACAGACGGACGGACGGACGGACAGACGGACAACAAAGTGATCCTATAAGGGTTCCGTTTTTTCCTTTTGAGGTACGGAACCCTAAAAACCACATCCAAATCTGTTGCGTAGTTTTAAAGATTTAAGCATACAAAGGGACATAGGGATATAGGGACAGAGAAAGCGACTTTGTTTTATACTATGTAATGATGATAGTGATACGTGATAGTGAAGTAGGATTTGATTGGAATGCTATGAAATTACAAACTATCCAATTCCGGGGTAGGCTGATTTAACTACAGGGCGACCCGGGGTCCAATTAAATCACAGTTCCAAATCCAATTATCCAATCTAATTACAGTTAAAGCCATGTTCATACAGTGAGGGCATCCGGAGAGCAGAAACATTTTATATGCCCGAACCGAACGCGGCCCTAGTTTATTAGAGGTCACTTCCAAGTTTCAACACGACTACGACTGCTTGCATTACAACAAAAAGGGGGTAACATAAAAAAAGCTAATATTAAATAAAGTATTTATCCCCAACCAAGGACAAATACCATTGCTGGAGATAAAATTTTTGTACCCAATTTTTCGTCATACGTCTTTTATCAATCGGCTTATACAATTTTATCGCCTTTTGTTTTCTTTTGCAGTGTTTTGGTGTGTTCGTAGGTAGTTATTTAGTTTTGATAATACCTAATCTGTGAACTCCTCTGGTGTTGAAGATATCCACGACGACGGCGATGATCAACTTTTTTTTTATAAAATAAGAAAGATAAATTAAAATTTCCGCACGAAATACGCTCGACCAAAATTTTTGTTCCCTACTTTAATTACACCAACTTTTCCCATATTTTCATCGTTTCAGCAACATGTTTGTGATCGTTTATTGTTCGCCTAACTTTCCGACTATAAATAATGCCTGTTATTACCCGTATCGGGGAACTTCCTAACAATGCTTATCAGGGAAATGATTGAAGCTATCTCCTTCTTATAAACTGCTTATGGCTTGGAGATACCGGCTATCCCTGGGATTTTTCCTGACTTCAACTTTGTAACAAACTTAAAAATACAATTTAAAAAATTTAAATTCTCACGCCTTTATCCTCGAGGGGGTTGGCAGGGGTACTCCAGTCCTGGAAATACCAACTTTTCATCGAATACCCCAATAGGAAATAGGCGTGACATTATGTATTTATGTATGTAACATGAGAAATAATAAAGTCAGTAACAGATACAAAAGTAATAGGTATTGATTATTAGGTTAATAAACAAAAAATATCAATTGAGGAAGAAAATTGAAAGAAAGAGAAAAGAAAAATGAAGTTAATCAAAAATATCGAACGTAAACGAAACTTACAACATACTCATAGAAGAAATGGTAATAAAAGGTTAGCAAATACACTAATGGAAAAGCCGTAAACGTTATTGCTAGCCGAAGTGTATGTATTACAGAAACTTATTATAAAGCTAACAAAAACGATAGTACCCTGAATGAGGAAAACCGAGTAGAGAAAGAAATAATGAATAATTACTTACGTTAACATAATTCGGTGACCCAACTTTTCACGTCGTGAGGTACGTTTCGAAATGGAATAACAAACCCTGAACTTTCGGGGCTTCACGTTTGTCTACAGTCTGTGTTACGATCATGGCCCAAAAGGTAAACTATATTTAGGTCCTGACTCGAGTTTCAAGTTAATTAATTACGTCTGTTAGTTGGACAAATCTATACAAATTGTAGAAAGTTTGCCGTGCTCCGTCTTTTTACTCGGTTATTCATAAATAGTCATATTTTCAACCCAATCGTTGACAAAGATGATACGACTAGGCACCTTATATAGCCTATCTCAAAAAATGAATATTCCGAACATATTTTTTGACAGTACATTAATTTTTTTATGGAAATAAACGACGTCAAAATATATGCCGACAAAATTCACTGACATTCTTACTTTATGAAAACTTAATGTTGTAGCAATATATCAAATCTCACAGGAAAAAGCTTTGTAAGAGTTTTATGAAAACACTCAAGAATCTCTCTTTCATTTATTCACTAGTTAATTGTACTTAAACTGAATATTTATTTACATCTAACATTAGATTCCCTATCAATTATACTCGTTCAGTCCTGAATACATCTTCGCAGCGTAAATATTTTGAGGCATCATAATATTACCGAATTTCTTCATCCATTCCATTTCTAGACTCTTCTTCTCCTGTTCCACAACGTTCGGGTCTGGAGTGGTAGATGTTTTTGCTCTTGCAATATTCTGCAAATATGACTCGTATAGACTCATTCTGGGTATAACTGAGTTGTCCTGAGCGGGTTCTAATGGCACATTTATCGGGTCAAATGGCAACGTCAACATAAACTTCCTTGGATCTCCGAAGTACGGACTCCTGTTATCAACGTTAGGGTCTTCGGTGATGTTTGGAGGCGTTGAAATCTTGGCAGTGCTGGAGGGGGATGCGCTAGTAGGACGATTCTCTTCGTCCCAGATGACAGAGTCCAGCCATCTAGCGAAGCTGGAGACTTTGGGGAACGCGTGTGTTCGAGTGTAGACCGCGCATTCGTGGATGTAAGAAGATACGCCGATAAGTGTGTTGTTTTGAATCACAGCGCCTCCGTTGTCTTTCTACAAAAGATAATAAGAGTTCGATAAACTTATGCTTTTGTTAATATCGTAAATGGAATCATTCATCCATCTAATTTTTTAATTTATTAGCTATTGTTCACCTGGGTCACGAGAGTGAACAAAGAGTAAAATTTCTTAGGAATAATTTCGTCGCCTGTTTATTGGCTCATAAATAATTTTGGAGTCTCTCGATTACTCTCTGTAAGCTTCGATGCTATTGTCTTCATTAACTATTGTTCAAAGACAATATTGTATCTTTGAACCATAATGGTAATATTTTCTAGCATTGGAATAGGATTGAAGATTTTCGAGTTATCATTCTAAGATTTTATTCGCCCTCGCTTCACTTGGGTCAAGCAGCGGATTCCCTCGGGTGCAAGAAACAATGCATAAGCTATTATTTGGAGAAAATGTTAGCCGACCTTTTACCAAAATAAAATATTATATCTTTTTAACCCTGCAAGATATCGAAATAAAACACAAAAACTATTGTCAAAATTCCTTCCCTCAAAATTTTCATTAATATATTTTTTTCACATATAAAATTGAAATTTTTTTGTTACAGACCGATTATAAAATTTTATTATATTGGTAACTAGCGACTCGCCTCGGCTTCGCACGGGTGCAATGCTAATACTAAAACCTTCCTCTTGAATCACTCTATCTATTAAAAAAACCGCATCAAAATCCGTTGCGTAGTTTTAAAGATTTAAGCATACATAGGGATATAGGGACAGAGAAAGCGACTTTGTTTTCTACTAGTAGTGATGATACGGTTAGTCTCTTTAATAGATAAGTTTTTGTAACGGAACTTATAGTATTGTTATAGATTCACGCACCATAATTGATAGATCCTATGGTATACTTACTCTGCAGAAGTGTCTGTTGATATCGAGCACGCTTCCCACACAGATAAAGTGCCCGGGCAGTAGCTTCGTGTAAGAATCGCAGATTGAAGCTTCTATCACTGGGGCGTTCACTGCTCGCATATGCTGAGAAGAAACATGGTGTTTATCACGCTGAATAAGCCACAAAAAAGGAATGACGTCTTGTCAATAAATACTTTACGTCATCGTTTTCTTGCCCTTTTCCCATTATTTGGGATCGGGGCAGTACATTGTATGTCTTCTCCTTCCATTTCACCCAACCGAAATATTATCTACATTCACTTCCTGCTTGCAAATAATCATCATTCACCCAATCTATCAATCTTTTGTTTGGTCTATGCCGCAGAGTTCTGACCTGTATAATAAAGTCAATTTACTGAGTAAAATTTTCAGCTTTAAAAAATACTAGAAGCGCCCTGCGGTTTCACCCGTATAGTTCCCATTCTTGTAGGAATACGAGGATAAAATATAGCTTATGTTACTTACAGATAATTAGCTTTCCATTAGTTAAAGAATTTTTTAAATAAGTTTAGTAGTTTAGGCGTGAATGCGTAACAGGCAAACAAACTCACTTTCGCATTTATAATATTATAATAGTTAGTATAAATTAAGATTAGCAAATTGCCATAACTAGGTATGCTGGTGGTAATATAATACATTAAAATAAACACTCCACCAATCAAATGAAAAGGAAGGATTTTCTGAAGATTTGAAAGATTTTTTGAATTTGTCTAGTATCTTGAAAGAGAACGATTTCAATAAACCTTTTGAAATCGCTGGCGTACCTACATAAAATTTCTTAACTGCCGCGGATGGAGAGCATCGAGCAGATATCGTATTGGGACAAAGGGTATTTACTTAATATTATTAAGCTTATATTGTAAGTGTCTGATAGCAATTATGTTTTACAGGTTGTTTTGAAAAAAATAATCACGCTCCTCATATCCTGTAGAACTGGCATAATGAAGAAGAAAACTAAAATTTACTTGAATTAACAAGTTATTTCAGTACATTATCGCCACTGAAGTTGAAATTGATTGATTGTTAGTCCGCATTCGGAGTCCAAACAATAACTCTAAAAGAGGTTAAGGTTACTCAATATTGTTTTTAGACTTGGAAACGGTGCAGTATAGCCAGTGTTCAGATTAATTACTTCATTAATATTAAAATATCTTACCCCGTTAGGAGTCCAAGCGATGATCGCTGCCAAATATCCGAGAGTGACCTCTTCGTCGTAGCCAGGCAGCCGGGCAGACCCCACTCTAGAGTTAAATTCCATTTGAGTGGACAGTTTGACCGCCGATATCTTCAGGTCGAAGTTGTTTATCAGGCTTAATATCTGGAA
Organism: Ethmia dodecea; assembly: GCA_963855545.1. Lineage (NCBI taxonomy): Eukaryota > Metazoa > Arthropoda > Insecta > Lepidoptera > Depressariidae > Ethmia > Ethmia dodecea. The sequence continues at coordinate 8,921,544 of OY979458.1, read as the reverse complement.
CAGAATTTTTAAGTTGCGTATTGTGTCCAATCATTTCATCATCAGAAACTACTTCCAAGTCACCAGGTTCTAGAACTAGATATGTAATGTTATTTACAGGTATGATGTGAGCTTTAATCTCACACACGAATCAAATTCTGTAGGTACTGAAAGTAACTAAACATAGCCTAACTAATATAAATGCGAATGTGAATTTGTTTGCTTATTTTTAAACCGATCTTAATGAATTTTGGTATATACAGACCTCGGAGAAGGACATAGCTTACTGTTTATCCCGAAAAAAAACATAGTTAATATTCAATAGTCTAACGTTCACAGATGGAGTCGCGGGCAACTGTTAGTAGCTTATAAATCAAGATGATATCTGAACAAGATGGTGATTTACATATAACTTAAGTAATTCAAAGCTTTGGACGATGCTAGTATTCCAAATCATATTTCCCAGTACCTTTTATAACATAAGTGTCTTGGTTCTTTAGATCATAAAATCCCTTTTATTATATTCCAACAAAGAGTCAATATGCGAGCATAATAAAGATCCTAAAAATCCGACATACAATCGTAAAAATCTTAGGTATTTCACCGAGTATTATTGTCTGAGGAATGTCAAAGGACAAAGCATAAATGGTCCGAAAAATCCAGCGACTTAGATAAATAAAGTTAGACGTTGTTTACAGAATTTTATGTTCGCTCAATGATATTGACGCCCTTTTAGAGGAATCTCCGACGTGTGAAAGGTGTAAGAAGCCGTCACAAACCTTTTTGTTTCTAACACCTGTTGGTGGATGATATTTCACCAAACGTTTTTAGTATAGAGGTAAGAATAAGAAAGCTCGTATTTTATGAACGGCAAAAGTTTTGAGAGTTTGTGCTTTATGCTCGTGTTGTGAATCCCACTAATGTTCGTTGGAATGCGAAAGTTTGGGTGTTTATTATTCAGTCACGCCGCACTCATTCAAAACTTTTGACTTAGACTTTTTAATTTATGATATTTATAGATTAGTCGAATAGAATAAAAATGAATGGGATTAACATTAGCGCTCGACTTGTCATGTGCACGGCCTTATAGCGCGACCAAGTAAAATTGACGCGACATCAAAGAACTATAGTCACCGACACGTAGTTCTAGTTATAGTCTATTTCATTTAGCATGTGACAGTTGTGACGGTGACAGTTTAAACTTTTCCCTTTTACTCATGCTACTTTCTACTAATAAAAATATTGGATTAAAAAATAATTAATACCTATTTTATTATTGACAAAATACAATATTTTTTATCAGTCGAAAGTGGCATGAGTAAAAGGGGAAAATGTAAACTGTCACCGAATCCATGCTACGTGAAATATACTATAGTAGTTTACAATTGCAAATGCCAACTAAGTAAATTCGTTTGCCACTCGTCTAGAGGATAATGCAAATGTCCTGGGCTAGCGTAGTCTAAATTACATCTCGGAAAGAACTCCCAGAAAAAATAAGTTTGTTAATTAAATAATGGCAACAGGGAGTGCATTAGCAACTGTCGCAAACAAATTAGTGACTGTCAGTTACATGAAACGTGCTGGGGATCTCCTAGAAGCCGAGTTGGAAATGAGCCCGCAAAACAAACGATGCTATAATTAGTTAGTGCAAAAAGAAATTAAATAATGGCGCAAGAAGAATTTGCAGTGCAATTCTCTAAGCAAACAACATTGGATCCACCGATGCAACAACTGCATAGGATACCTACCTATACCTACATAATATTATAAAGCTTCGAAAAACCATTAAACCGTTTGATCGGGTTTTAGTTGTGTTTAGAATCGAATTTGTTAGGCCATGTCAAATACCCTTAGGTGGCTTGAAAAATTGATACAGTCAGGTGGCCACTAGCTTAAGACCATCTCTCAACACTCGCTGGGCTTGCGTGAAATATTGTAGTTCATACTTGAGGGGTCAGGAAAGACCAGCACTGGACTGTTTCAGTTTATGATAAAAACATAAAATATCAAAACATTTTATGTTTTTATCATTGACTTCATCTTCGTCGACATTCCCATTCTCTACGAAATACGACGTAAAATTTGTAGATGCAATGCAACATTCGTGAAAGAAATTTGTTACAGATCTGACAGTACCAAAATTATGTAACAAAAAAGTTAACATGATAAAGATCATGCATGGTGAAACTTACATGAATAGAACACAGAGAGCCAAGCTTGTGGAAAATTCTTTAAAATATTGTGAATTATACACCTTACAGAGAAAAATATCAAATACTGCATTCCAAGTAAAACAATTTTAAGAAAGAAGGTAGCAGTACCAGGATAACAGAAAAGAAAAAAGAATGACTTGAGATATTAAACTTGTTGGGTACAATAAAAATGCTTTACCTTGTGCACGGTCCCGCCTTTATTGTTGTACGAGCTGCCGACTCTTATCGTATAATTCTTGAGGTTCCTATGAGTCACGTACGAGGAAATGACGTCCCTGGGAATAAAATATATACCTTTGAGACGAGGAAGTAAAATGAAGGGTTAAGAGGGTCTGTCAATTCTTCACTGTGACACATTGACGTAGTTTCGGAAATGGATACTTTCGATAGAAGTTTTGATAAGAACTATTTTCAACGACTTTCTTGTGCTGGAAATATTTTTGCTTTTAACCAAATTACTTAGATTAGCTTTTTAATGGAAACACCATCAAATATAGTGTCATTTGGTATAATTTAAGTGCAAGAATACGATTGGATCGACTACAGTAATAAAATAGGCAAAGTTACAAGTACACCTCGAAACATAGAAAGGCAAACATGAGTAAACAAATAAAATGTAACAAGTAAACAAAAGTCACGTAACATAAATCAAATTAAAACAATGGTCGTAGCTCGGTAAAAACTAAGCTTTTTTTGTATCAAGCCAACAGTTGATATGGCCCAAGTGACAGGAGGAAACCAATTTGAATAAATAATGCTTTGGATTTTCTCTTTTCTTTAAAAAAATATTTATCACTATTTATATCTATCACTCGATTTACTACATCTAGAACAAATACGTTAGGACATACATACGTATATAATGTATTTTTGTGTGCAATACTGCCCGGTAATATGCTAGGAAATCTATTGTCTTTCTACCTATTGTAGGAATTGACTTGTGATATAAGTCCATGAGTCCATCGCTAAATCGGTGCTATTACACATGCCTCTCAACCGATGCTAGGGCCTGCTGGTTTCTTCAAAGGAAAACTGTTGATCAGAGATTAGTGCTTTTTAAAATTTATTGGTTCATGTCCTCACTACTAGGCGGTCACCCATTAATTGATTGATTAAACGTAATGTGCTACCAGCACCTCCGTGTGTCACTAGCACACTGTTACGCACAATGGAAGTCGTCAATCCATGTCAGATATCCTTGGGTGGCTTGAAAAATTCTGACAGGGGGCCACAAGCCTTTACACCATCTCCCAATCTGTGAATTCCTCATATGTGAAGACCCTTAGCTCAGCAGTGGGCTGTTATGGGGTGCTGATGATGATGTCCTCGCCAGGAATCAGATCCGGATTTGATGGTCCGTCTCATTTTCAACACGGCTATTACTGCTCAAATTTAGAAATTGTAACATTATGTAGAATGTTCATTTCTACTTCATTATCACGAGTGTGTGTAGTGAAATATTAGATCCGCTTCCAGCGTTCCCTTGTTCCCATGGCTGCGTCGACGTGGCGGAAAGGAATCGTAGACGCTATCTCCTTTTATTGTCCGACCTTCAAGCCTATGAATTATATAAGCTTCAGGCGCTACATATTTTTGTATGGTTACCTGGATATTTTCGTTTAAGGGCTGCCTTTGTGACTATTTATAGAATACAGGTCGGTTCTCGGAACGGATATAAGAATACACTTTCGCTTAATCAAAATTCGAGAAAGGCTTGTCGGTTTTATATGGTTGGATTACCAACGAAGATTTTATACGAGAAATTTAGTGTTGCCTGATTAAATCACTTATTATAGTACAGGATGACGACTATACTAGTGATATTGTGGACGACAATAAATATATAACGCTTGAAAGTACTGATAAATAATTAGTTACGGATCAGAAGGTGTTTCATAGTAACGACGCCACAGGAATAATACGACGTAAAATTAAATGATGATATGACTGAAACACAGATTATGATTTCAAGGTAGTCCTATAAGTAGACACGGCTGGTGTGCAATGCTAACCTCGCTGCAAATATGTTATTCATAATAATAACCTGAAAACCGTAAAATTTTGCCCCGAAGTAGGCAAAGCGTTTACTATGGGTACTAAACGTTTGACAAATATGCTTATATATCCATATGAACACTTACAATTAGTTCTTGACTAAGGCGAAGGCCTGAAGAGTTAAGATAAGGTAATCTAATACGTAGTATTGTAAAATCTGTGCTAATATTAAAGATGCTGGTAATAGTGACGATGTTAAAAACTTACGCGTCAAAGCATTTGGACTCAGTGATGAGCCAAAAGGTGTTTAGGATGACTGCACTGCAGATGTAAGTGTCGTTCTTTTGCAAGGAGGCTGCGTAAGGATGCCTGGTGATCTGGGCAACCGTGGCTCCGATGCGTTCGCTGCTGTCTTGATCTAACTCCCGGTCACCTGGAGAATATATATTAGAGGAATTGTATTTACAGACGGAAGAAGCGACTGTGGTTGGAGGAGTTTTGTTCAACTGTAGACTGCAATAGAAAATATGATCAATAAGCCAGACGAATTTCAGACGAAAATCATAAAAAAAAAAATATTCTCACTCCTTTTATCCCCGAGGGGGTAGGCAGAGGTATTTCATTACTGGATATACTCACATTTCACGAGATATATTGGACCCCTAAACGTGAATACTGTAGGGTAGGTTAATCTGTCTAATAGAAAGAAACTTTAATGAAAGTACACTGTACAACATTTTCTTTTATTTTTAAAAGTATAATGAAGTCACACATAAATGCTACACACAATAAAACGTTTTATGAATGAAGAATATGAAAAAAGTAACCCCAGATTGATGTAACATTATGCATATACCTTTTTTCTGCAGAAGTACTTTTGAACATTTTGATTTGTTGTTGCTTATTGTTTTTATTGTAGTGGTCAATAAATAAACTATTGTATTCTTTTTCATTGAATATGCTAGTGACCTTAGTAATTATTTTGTGTTTATGTATGTCACCAAAGTAGTCTACAAGGAACTCCACAAACAGGGCTAGTAGAAGTTGATCAACTAACTAGAGTTGACATGTTTATCAGCCGGAAAGACACTCCAACCGGGAAATCGAATCAACAGATCCGACGTTCCAATCGAGCATTTATATAGTTGAGCTTGGACAAATTGGCATAAGCGGAAGCGGGTTTCAATATCAACAAGAAGATGAATGATTAATACAGCATTATTACAGTTAAATGACTTCTATTGCGTTGTGAATATTTAAGATTTTAAATAAATTATATATATTTGTGAAATTTAAAAAAAATACTCTCAAAATTGAAAGAAAGACAAAGGAACAATTCTTGTGTATGTACCATTATCATAATTTAACAATGTGTCAAAAAATGTACTGCTAAATCACGAAAATCTTCCATTTGTTAGTATCGAGTTCACGTCCTCAATTCGAGAAAAAAAATGTGCTTTTAGCTGCATCGTATAAGTCAAATTTGTAGAGTAGTAAAAGAAAAAGTCAAGTCAAGTCAAAATCTAAATATAAAAAATAGAAAACACACTTAGAAAAGTCAATAGTCTAATAACAAGGCACTCTAAACTCGTCCATGAAGATTGGCTACATGTAAACAGCAGCCCAAATGTTCTGTGGAATATGAGATTCCGAAAACAAATACGTGAAACCACATTAGGAGACTGAACTCCTTACAGAGCTACTTCACAACGACGACATTCCGAATGCTTAAGAGCTATATTGTGGGAAGGAGAGCACACGACCCAAGTGTACTCATATCGTGAACTTGACTGTCTAAGATGATAAGTTAACTACTCAAATTGTATACTTTTCTTACCATACCTACCTAAATAAATTTCTATGCATCATCACGGGCGCAGTATCTATCTTCTCCTTCCACTTATAATATCAATCGTCATATTTACATTCATTTCCTTCTTGCAAATGTCTTCCTTAACCAAATCTACCCATATATGCACCTTTGTATTCCCCTCTTCTTATTACTTCCCAAAATTATTTTTACAACATGACTCTCATATCTTTGCTTTATATGTCTACAACTCTCAATTATTATTTCTCACTCAACGGTGCTACTTTCAAATAAGTAATTCAAAAAATAAATAAGTTCTCTGTTTTTCAGCTTCCGACCAGACGTTGCACGATGACGTGTGAACAATAAGATAAATCATGCAATTTTAGAATATTACGTTATTAGGCATTCTTTGGGTAGTTGCAATACTCGATACGCTGTCTTGCTTGTTGCTTCGCTTGTCACAGTGGCCTCAGTCTGAAGACGCCACAATTTGCTGTTGGCGCCCGATAACGGCAGTTGAATACACTTCGATCACCGACTCGACAGTTTGCGGCACAGAACACCCGCGATGCTCCGTATAGATAGGTTTTGATCGAAAACTGGAGATGTTTCTGGCTTGTGTTGTCAAATCCATTATTTTATAACAAGAGTACCTACATATTTGGTTTTATAGGTAGTAAATTTTATTAATAAGCTCTACTAATAAAAAAATTAGAACCCGAAGGTAACAGATGACATTATTTTTATGTGTATCTAAAGTACCCAATATTTAAGTCTACTTCTTTGGTGCAGCCTGGAGCCTAAACGGTTTGACTGATTTTATCGCTAGACTTCTCTTAATTTCCGAAGAGTAATGGCAATATTTTTTATCCGATTGGATCACAAAAAAAACCCTTTTTTAAATCCTATGAGCATACAAAAATTTTACACGCAGGCGTTTTTTGTTTTTATTATTACGACAACACAACACACATATAACAATTTAAAAAAAAACAACCACATCAAAAATCACCTTCTACATTGGTCAAATATTGTCAAGGAGGTGTTGCTGTCGGGTATTTGACTGCGCTATATATCTCAAAAATATAATCCGACTTATTAAAATTACATGTTACTTTCGTATTACCGGTATATATATTTAAGTTAATTGGATTTGGTTAATTCATAACTGTCGTCTGGCAACTCCGTCGAAATTCATTGTTTACTCAATTTATACCTATTCGTGACGGGGACTTTTGTCAAATACCCTATTTACCAAGATTATAGGTAGCTACTAACAGCCACGAACACACAGACGGCTATACTATTTGTCGTAGTGCTTGTAATCACGTGTTTCCGCGTCAGCAAACACTGCAGCCGATTGCCATGCCAATATTGTGCAAACCTATTGTTTGTTAATTGCCCTGTTTGAGCAAGTTGCTGGTTGTTTATAAACGATCATTTTCTTGAAGTTTTATTAGCCATAAAAAACTTGTGATAGTCAAAGAGCTAGTCTATTCTTGGACTTTTTTAGGCGGTTGTGTTTTGTTTATTACCTGATGGAATGAAGAACACAGAGATTTTAAGTGTATTAGGTTGACGCAGCCTAAATCATGTATGAGAGTTACCAATGAGTTTTTTAGAAACTTGCGTATGCATATACAGCATCCAGCCGATAAAAAGCTCACCAGAATCGCGTGTCACGTTGAAAAGACTTACCAAAATGTCAATAGCGTTCCGACACATAATTTAACAATAACAAAAACATGAAAAAAATAACTAAATTGTATTCATTCGTGTACATTTCTAGCTGTTTCTAATTTAGTTCAGCCGGGCCTTATCCGGTGACAGAGTACACTTTCTATTCTTAGAAAAACCATTTCGCTCGAACTGTTGTTGCGATTCGTCTTGATTGTGCGGGCTTTTTCAGGTGTGTTCCTTGATAAATCTTTGTTACTTTGCCTTGCGTTCATAGCTTCCGTTGTATATTTTTGCTAAACTATAAATTACTAGCAACGCCCGCCGTTTCACCTGCGTAGTTCCCGTTCCCGTCGGAATACGGAGATAAAATATAGCCCATGTGTTATTCTGATGTATAAGCTATATTACTTATATATAAGATATATAAGTAAAGTTTCATCAAAATCCGTTCAGTAGTTTTTGCGTGAAAGAGGAACAAACATCCATACATCCATCCATACAAACTTTCGCAATTATAATATTAGTAGGACTAGCAGGTGCGCGTCACTGCCCACTTATTTCCCGTTCCCGGGGGAATTTCAATAGACCATTTCTGAGGGGACCTCTATCTGAAAATTTTCTAGTTTCTAATATTTCTATTTCTAAATATAGGTACATAGAGGATCATTATTTAGCTGGTACTTGCTTTTGTCGACGACTTTGTCTTCCCATTACAAGATTATAATAGCTGTGTTCATAGTAACGCACCCCTTCCTTAAAAATGCAATCAATCCTACTGACATATTTTATCAATATCAGTTCAACGGTTTAACCTTAAAAACGTTACAAATACATAGCTAAGCAGAGTTATTGTAGGTAATGTTAACAGCCCTGGATAAGCTGGAATGAAAGGCTAGAATAAAGGTCGTATAGGCCGCGGCCTAGTGTCGGCAAATTCCCTCACTTTGGTAAAACTTCAAGTAGGTACAGTCAGGAGCACGTGGAGCTTGACAAATTAGACTTTGTAAAGTTCTTATTACAATCGTCTTAGAGGTCAGACTCGCACTACAAGTGTAAAGCTTCATGTGCCCTTGACAGTACATTCGCGATAATGAACGCACAAGTCACTTGCAGATTATTTGCAGAGTATTTTCTTACTAGCAGCGCCCCGCGGTTTTACCTACTTAGTTCCCGTTCCCGTAAGAATACGGTGGTAAAATATAGCCTATGTGTTATTGTGATGTATGAGTTATATAACTGTAAAGTTTCATCAAAATCCGTTCAGTAGTTTTTGCGTGAAAGAGGAACAAACATCCAGACATACAAACTTTCACGTTTATAATATTAGTAGGATTTTTTTTAATCTTTCTAATGGCGGGCGGCCCAAACAAAAGTGGCCTATACTTATGAAAAGTTTAAATCCAGCACTGAAGTTGGGTATTTTTCATTGAATCCATTTCAATAAATATTTTTTTCAAGTAGTAAAGTCTCACCTGACTCCCCAGTTTCGTTTTCCTCGTCCGTGTCAAGCTTGGCCAGCGCGTGTTGGAGCGCAACAGCTGCGACAAGTAATCCAACACACCTCAACATCGTACTGCTTTTGAGTATACTGACTGTAAACTGTAATTGACTGTTAATGGTAGTTTTTATAGAGCTAGGAATGTTTAGAGTTGGACTATATTCGTATACAGCTAATTATAAAAGTACCTATCTAAGCGATAGAGCATTGCTCCCGAACGGCAGCTAACCAAGATCGATTTCTCAGAGCCGTTTTCGAGAACGCTATTACAAATATTGTTAGTTTAATTGTGAACGGGTGAAATCGCGCGGCGCATCTAGCGTACACTAATATTATAAAGAGGAAAGATTTCTATGTTTTGCTTGTAATTAATGAGCTCTAAAACTACTGGGCTTATTTGAAATAATTTATTTCACCAATGGAAAGCTTACATTTCTGAAAAAAGTTCGCTTCTATTAAATCGACATCAACATCCAATATCGGTGGTGAGCCCATCGCTGGACCGGTTCTGTTTACACTTGTCTCCGAATTAATTCTGGGACCTGCGTGTTTCCTCGCGATGTTTTCCTTCACCGTCGAACTAGTGATAATTATGTACGTAAGTTTTGAAAAACTCATTGGTACGTGCCCGGATTCGAATCCGAGCCTCACTGATTTTCATCATGTGAAGCAGGCCCTCACTGCTCATTCAAATTAAGTAAATGAAGCCGCTTCTAAACCATTTTTATTCTACCATACTAACAGAGCAACACAGGATGTTTTCGGCTCACGCCAAATGTTTGTATCAACATCAGTATAACGTTTCACGCAAAATAAAGATTTAAGAGGATATCGTCCGCCATTTTCGATTTTACGGAAACACTTTTTTTAGTTTTTTTATGGTTGATATTTCCGGTTCGCTTTCATATAAATAATTATAATTAATATAATCTCACGCCTTTTATCCCCGAGGGGGTAGGCAGAGGTATTCCATTACTGGATATACCAACATTTCACGATATATTGAACCCCTAAACGTGATAGGTGGTGAGCCCATCGCCGGACCGGGTCTGTTTACACATGTCTCAGAATTAATTCTGAGACCTGCGGGTTTCCTCAAGATGTTTTCCTTCACCGTCGAGCTAGTGATAAATATGTACGTAAGTTTTCATATAAATTGTGGTATTATTGATAAAAAAAATATTCTTACGCCTGATAAACCTGAAGACAAAATCAGATGCACAAATATGTACCCATATTATATTATAATAAAAAATCAGATGTATTTCTAGAAGTACCAACGTTTTACTAGTATATTCTTTGGACCCCTAATCTTGACAGGTAGTGAGCCTCAGAAATAATTCTGGGACCTTGCTGGTTTCCTCACTTATTATCATATTTAAACGATAACACCTAGAAACTTGAAATATGGTATGTAAGTAGGTGTCGTAGGCAACCGCTATGAAGGGATTTTTGGAAATTCCCACGGGAACGGAAACAAACTGAATCCGTGCGTGCAACGCCGCTGGGCACCCGCTAGTATATGTCAATCAATCGTGACTGAAACTCGCGTAGGTAATTCTATTTAGGCTACTTATTTTTTACTACTACCTACCTACCCTATTACTAAGGCTCCGCTGTCCACCCGTCCGTCTGTCCGTCTAATCTGTTAGTCTTTCGAGCACTTGGCCAGTTCTTATTAAGCTATTGCATAGCTTCTATCGCGGGCCTTGAGCGCGGGGACCGAATCCAGAAATTCCGTAACGAAAAAACCTCACGCTCCCCACTTCGACGGGCACGGAGGCGTGGCTTGTTTATTGGGCATAATCCAAAGCCAAGTTATGATAGTAGATGGACGGACGGACGGACGGACGGACGGACCGACCGACCGACCGACCGACCGACCGACCATCCGTCCGTCCGTCCGTCCGTCCGTCGGTCGGTCGGTCGGTCGGTCGGTCGGTCGGTCGGTCGGTCGGTCGGTCGGTAGCTTCTATCGAGGGCGTGCATTGTCTAACGTCGTTTGTTTTCGGCAGTCTTGTTGATAAAAAATGATATGCAATAGCTTTACCGCGGCAGTCCCCGAGTGCCACACGTCTTTTTTATACTTTGGCGCACAAATAGTATAATTCTATTGTCACCGTTCAGAAATAGAACCAGTTTCCGCCAAAAAATCTCTCTCTTTGTGTAAGGAGTTTGCGGAAGCGGAAGTCGGCATTTAAATCTCCTGGGACAAAGTTGGGGCAACGCGTTCGGAAACCCATCGAAAACAATTCCGAAAAGCTTCCACTTTGCTTTTCAAAAGTTATAAGCCTGTGGGCTGTATAAATAATATTTGTTTACACTCTTACGATGATTTAAGTTTAATAAAATATCGGTGGAGTTGCCCTAGATCTTTCTAGCGAATTTTCGCGACTTCGTTGGGATTCCCGGAAAAGGAACCTATTTTTGTCTCAGGATGGTATAGCTTTATTCCTGCCAAACATCATTTCAGCGGATTAGTCAATCGATACAGAGTTACTTTCGCTTTTATAATGTCTAGATTGTATACGAACGCAATGTGTTAAGCGCTAATAAAAATGTAGTTCGTCGCCTCTTACGATACCCCCGAGTAAAATTGGATTCAGAGTATAGGTAACTACATGGCAAATAGTTTATTTTTCATTTTCACAGTTTCAATTTATTGATATAATATTATTGGACGCCCATCCACATGGTGGATAGACAAACGTGGGCGCTGGCTGCTTTTGATTGGCTCTGGAAGACAATGAACGGTGGCTGCTTTTGTTCGGTTCTGGAAGACAATGAAGGGACGCCTATGTTTAACAGTTTGTTGCTGGTTCTTCTCGGGGTACTGCATTTGGAACCACCAACTCGTCGGTGGAGATAGGCTGATGATTATTTCAGACAACCTCCATGAACGAGTTTCGAATCCCTTATTATTAGACTATTATCGTTTCTTTTGTGTGTGTTTTTTTTTATCAAAAGACAAATTCATTTTGAGTTTGAGTCTGATCACTCTGACTCAAAAAACTCAACTCACTAACGACACTCACGAGTCACGACTCAAAAACGTCGTGTGGTGTGGCTGACCTCATGGTGATATTTTATTTGTGCTCAAGATATCGTCCCTAAATTACCCATAAACGGTGTGGTATTTTAATAACAGGGCACCAGGATAAAGCAAGTCATTTAATTCAGGGGTGGATACACATTGTTTTCTGCCGAGGATCATGTCATCACTCATATCATAAGGGTTAGACGAAAAATGTTGAATATGTGACCAGATTTTTGTCGTGAATCGTGAACTTTCTGTGATAATAGAAAGAAAGAAGAAAGAAAGTAACTCAATCAGTAGTCTTCGTCACTTCCTGGTCTCCAACCATCCTGTTTGCTCCAAGAAAGAAGAAGAAACTAAAATGCCACCAAACAAACCTTAGCATTTATAATTGTACGATTTTCTATGATGTGACACACTCACACACTGAGCCGGAATCGAAACCGGACATGAATATCTCATGTATGAGAAGTGGGCTGCCTTAAATACGAGTATCTCATGTATGGCTGCCTTCGAATAAAGGTATTGCCACATTGATATAACTCGCCAAACAGCTATCTAATGTGTAATCGGATAAAGAGAGTCGCAGCTCGAGGGACCAGACGCTTGATAAGGATTGCGTAACGGTCCCAAATGATCCGAAGTCGGGCCGACCCGGGAAAAACGACCGCTTTGATGTATTGTCGCCTTAATATTTCGTTGAATGACGTACTCTGGGAAAAGTGGTTTTTATTTGTCAAAAGAGAGGCATTGACGTTTGTTGTCGGTTTGGATACATTTTACGAAGGATATGTAAAGACGTTTCTTGAATAATAAACATGACCTATTTTTGCGTGGAAAGGTATAAAGATTTTGTTTAATCTTTAATGTTTAAGAAACGAATTTGTTAACAAAAGGCCTTCCACATCCCGTAGGAGATGGCGGGATGAACTGGACGCCTTTTCGAGGATACAGCTAGAGGAGATCCCTATCCTCTATAGGGATAAGTGGAAGGAGGGGAGAGATGCCTTTCCTCAACAGTGGAAAAAACTAGGCTAAAAAATGAAGTCTTCGATGAAGTGATCTTACTAGCGTGACAGTGAAGGAATACAACGCAAGGAAACTCGCAGTCTTAGAAATGGTTATGAAGTATGTGTGGCAGTAGGTTCGGCGGTGGCCTCACCACCGTGAAAAGTGGGTACTTCCAGAAATTGAATACCTCTTGAGTAGTACAAATTGAGTATCTCTGCCGACCCCCTTGGGTAAAAGGCGTGAGTTCTCTATAGACCTCTTACGCGACCCACCGATATTATTTTTAAAGTTATTACATACATATCTTATATTATCGTTGGAACATTAAAACCCAAATTAGATTTTCGTAATGAATAAGAAAATTAAACTCGTTGTTTGTTTACATAATAAGACATTCAAGGTGAGACTTTACAATACACTGTTCTTGTTGGAACACGTTAATTACAAGGTCATGTTGACAACCTGTACGAGCGTTTGTATCTTTTGCCTCCAATTTGCACCGTGTGCCTTGAGCTTTCAGTTCTTTTCACCTCACCCGGTCAGGGTCGCACTCGACCCGGATGCAGAGCACAGTGAAAGGGGAGTAATGAATGCAATTTCTGGGATACATTGTATGGTGGGATACAGTTTTGTGTCGTTCTGCATGGAGCAGAATTCTGTATATTCGAGAAGTTCCTCAAAATAGACGGTAATAAACGTGATATTTTAAAAGAAACTAATATATGCTGCAATGACCGTCTAAGAGGACATAGTCTCAAACTGCGTATCACACAACAATCCTTACAGATACTTCTTGAGCAACAGCGTGGTCAGATCATGGAATAAGCTACCAGAAGAAGTAGTCTCAGCACCCAATGTTAATCAATTTAAAAATCGTCATTTGTTTACCACTTTTAAACCGACTTTTAAAAAGGCGGGTTTCTGTTTGACCCGTTTGTACGTGTATTGGTTTTTCTCAAAGAACACTGATCCAATTTGAATGGGGTTTTCTCTATTTCAAAATGGGATAAAATTTGACGGCAATATAAAACCTCTTTTTCTCAGGTCGGTGAAAAACTGAAATACAATTTTTTTCTGCCCGGAGGATCCATGAGACACTATTCAACGTAATCTATAACATCACAAGTTAAAAATTACAAGAAAACTTCAATATATCAAATACTTTAACAAAAGTATTTTCATGTTTTATACTTTTAGTAGCACAAATAACCCCTGATGCCAATGTTAGCAAAATATAGGATTGTGCGATAACAAAAGTACCTACTGAATTTGATGTCATTGTAACGAGTGTCTATTTTAAAAAGCGTATTATTATTCTGCACAGCCTCCGAAATAAAGCAAACAATATTTTATTGGCGGATAGTATCACAGTGTGGGCTACAAAAGCCACAATTTTCCCGCGCTCAATAACATGACCAATATAAAACAAAATGGCGTTGTCTCGATGGCTAACGGCCTCTTGCGTGGTAATGGGGTGTTATCTTAACAAGTGTCCGTTTACCACCAAATTTGTTGCTATTTCGCATTACATAGAATTAGGGGCTTTATTAGAATGTTTCAAAGTCATTTGCAAGCTGGAACGATAATGAGTAATAACGATTTTAGGCATCCTAAGCAAACGCGGGAAGAGCATTCAAGTTGCCGCAGAATGTCAAAATATCTGTCATTCTAACTTTAAGTTTTAACTAATATATTTTAAAATAGCTAAATCACTTGACCGATCAAGAGGAGCTATGGTGTTATTATCGTCTATGGTACTTGATATTGGCGAAATCATTGTTTTATAACGATGGAAAAGCTATAACCAAAAAGTTGAAGTTTAATATTATGCGTTAGTGTTTGTTTGTTTGTCTTTCTTTCACGCAGCAACGAAGAAACGGATCGACGCGATATTTTGAATTTAATAGTAGGAAGATTGCGAATTTATATAAATTCTACAACGCGGTTGATGTAGTTGGCTTCAGCCGATCAGTTATGATTGTAAGTAGGTTTTGCTTTTTTTACAGAAATATTCGAGGACTTGATATTGTAAAAATATCCCCTTTTTTTATTTAGTAACTCTGAACTTTAATCTAATGAATTTAGAGACCTATCGAAAGAAGCCTGAGTCCAGTGGTTTCAATTGTGGATGGAATTGTCAGTGCGTAGTTTCTTCTCAAGATCATAGTCTTTTGCCATCAAACTTCAGATCTGCGAGCTATACCAAATTTTGTTTTAAGCTTAAATTAATATTACGTGCAATTTTTAATTAACTTATTGTCCATGTGGAGGGTATAATGTAGAGGGTAATATTTGGGGTAAGATATTGTGCATATGTCTGTAACTGACAATTATTTTGATAACGATTTTTTTTGCACTTTTTAGGTATCACCTTTGGAGTATTTTCTTAGACATGTTTTTCAGTAATAGTCAACCAGGGCGCTGCAGTAGAAGTGTTTCTCTAGAATAGCTGGGGGTTGGGTTTTTTATTTCCAAACTGAGCAGTGCCTGTACGTAGGTACAGGCACTGCTCAGTACTAAGGGTACTAAACACACGTAAATACATATAAAAAAATAACTGTTTATTTCTTTAAAAAATAGCATGCATTTTACAAAAATTTTGCTACTAATCTTAAATTAAAAAGATTTTTGAGTTAAGAAGTTTATTATTAATTACAATATTATTATCAGTTATTTATTAAGTAAGTATTTATTATTTATTTCTTTATTTAATTAACAAAATATTTGTTGTACACCAGAAATAAACACCCAGACAAGTTCATGCACACAAAGTTGGCTCTAGGTGGAACTCTAACCCGCGACTTTACAGTCCGAAACCAGGGTCACTCACTACCAACTAAGCTAATAGTAGTAGGTCACTTTTTTTTTATATTTAGTAAGTATTTTAGAACTTCTAGCTTTATAGCTTTTTCAGCCACTACTCAACGCAAAATCCATAAATTTTCCCTCGCACATTTTTAGCTTAAAAAAATCTGGCATTAATGGTCCTGCGTAGAATTACCTAATCAATATCACGTCAGTATCTATTAGCCCTCCAAACTTGCATGACCGAGCAAAAACATAACTTTGCGTGAAAGTGACCCTTACTCACATGAAATTAGAGGCTATATTACTAGTTCCATTGCCTGTGTAAGATAAGCGTACGTGAGAACTTTTGGGGGCAAAACTGTGCTTTAGTTGATAGTTAATACCAAATGGTGGCAGTTTTCTGCTGACTTTAGTAGTAATTTGGAAGGTATAGCACAACTTTTATGGCAATGATTACATAGGGAATGGTTACGCTCATTGCTAGTAATTATCGTAGGTCAATGTTCTAGCAAAGTAATGTCTTGGCATCGCAGCTCTGTAGATACCACATTTTAAAGACTAACTTAGAAGTTAAATTAATATACCTATATAATTTGTGACATGCCAACAAAGTTCCAAATTCTGTGTATAAAGAAAAACATATGATCTCCGTCCAAAACCATTTTGGGATATAACATTTTTTAACTTAATTTTAATAGTAGCGACCCGCCCCGACTTCGCACGGGTGCAATGCTTAGGTACTTAAACCTTCCTCTTGAATCACTATATCTATTAAAAAAAACCGCATAAAATCCGTTGCGTAGTTTTAAAGATTTAAGCATACATATAGGGACATAGGGATATAGGGGCAGAGAAAGCGACTTTGTTTTATACTATGTAGTGATATTCAAATAGCAGACATAAATTTTTAGTCAGATTCGTCGAATCGTCATTTGTAAAACGACCAAACGTGTTTCGAAGCGTAGGTAACTCTTGTAGTAGTACATTCAATTCCTAACACGTTTCACTAGCCGTCATTTCTAGGGCGCCATATTTCCCTCATCCCATCAGAAGCGATTGATCATTTCGTTGCACGCAGCCACCCCGTTATTACGCAAACGTGACAGCGCAAATTTCTATCAATGCTCAGTTTTTGGGGTTCCGTACCCCAAAAGCGCCAACGGGACCCTTATTATTTACCCCTGGGACCCTCATTACTAAAGCCGCTTTTTAACGGTACGAGTGCGCTCGTAAAAACTGTCTACTCGGACCATGCGAAAACGTGATCCAAGTGTACTTAGATGCAATAGAAACAATAAAAGTTCTAAGGATAAAGTACATTATGATTCTCTGCAGTCTACCATATGTTGGTATACAATATTGCAGCCAATCCGAAGGTATAATATTGCCTTATACGGTATGTACCTATCGTCCCAGCAGCGCCCCGGTTTCTGATTAGCATCTGAACCAGATATAAATTACGTACCCATTTCGTACTCCGGGTATGAAATAGTCTTGGATTTCGTACCCTTGCGGTTTCAAAGATATAGGGGGGAGCGTACTATGACCGAGTGCGGTGACAGTGTTGGGTGGCGGCTTTAAGCTCCACTGTGTGTCTGTCTATCCGTCTGCTGTGACTGTATTTTTAGTGGCTATATTTTTTGATCTGTAATAGGTAAAGGTAGACTCTTGAAATTTTCACAGAGTGTGCAGTAATATAATAATATTATAATACACACACCGGCACAATTAGCGGAACAGAAAAAAAAGGGAGTATTTACGCATTTTTGCGTGTTACTGGCCGGCTAAACAAGCTTTTTTTAAATTTGGGTTTTAATTTAAAAATGGAATACTAAGCGACTGCCCTTTTTTTCATTCTTTTGTTTTAATTTTCATTGATTCATTTTTTCCACCGCTTGTCCGTTTTTAGAAGGTTCGTGAATTCCATTTGAAAAGCTTTGAATTGCAGTTTTTGAGGCTTTTGAGTTTTTTCGCATATTGATAATTTACGAGCATCTAATTATGCCTGATTTAACGCCATCAGAAATCATTAGGGCAGATCAAATGAGGAGAAATGGTCAAACCTACAGATCGATTGCCAGAAGCCTTCGTCGATCGTTATCAACGATTTATCGTAGCATCCAACGATACAGATTGACGAATGCTCTAGTGAGAAGGAGAGGACAAGGCCGGAAAAGGTGTACTTCAAGGAGGGATGACCGTTTTCTCCAACTTCAAGTCCGACGGAACACGAGACTAACGGCGGTGCAGGCTCGAAATTTACTGGAAGAGGTACGAGCAGTAAGGATGAGTGAGCGGACAGTTCGTAGAAGATTCGAAGAAGTGGGTATAGGCTCGTATGTGCCCGCCAAAGCCCCAAAACTTGAGAGACATCATCGCACAAACCGTCTACACTTTGGTCGTGAACATCGTGATTGGGACTTCGACGACTGGGGACAGGTTCTTTTTACTGATGAATGCAGAGTTATGTTAAATCAAATTGATGGAAGGCAGCGAGTATGGAGACGCAAAGGAGAACGGTATATCCAGTCTAATTTTGAAAATACAGTTGCATATGGCGGCGGTTCAATTATGGTCTGGGGAGGAATATGTTTAGGAGCTCGTACGGAGTTAGTAGTGGTCGATGGCGGGAATCTGAATGCTGATCGGTATATCAGGGAGATTTTAGAAGAACATGTTGTGCCATTTGCCCCCTTTATTGGTAACAACTTCATTCTAATGCAGGATAATGCTCGGGCTCACAGTGCTCGCACAGTACAGACATACCTAAACCATGTTGGTATAACGGTGATGGAGTGGCCAGCACGGTCCCCCGATATGAACCCTATAGAACACGTCTGGGACTTGCTAAAGAGGAGTGTAAAGTCAAGAATGCCCCCTCCCAATAATCTCAACGAGTTGCGAAACGCATTACTTGAAGAATGGCAGAGGTTGCCCCAAGAAACCATTGATAACATCATCCGCAGCATGCCCAGACGGATGGAAACCCTCATCAGAGCACGAGGAGGAAACACTCGATATTGAACAGTCATTGAAATTGTTGTTAAACTTTGGAAAATCTTGAATTTTCTGCTGTTTCTCTATAATTAAAAATCGAAGAAAAATGCATTTTGTTTAATTTAATTTTTATTTTTATAAAATTTTAAGTATGGTGTTACAAATGAATGTCAAAACATGTTAATTTAATTGTTGTTTCATTTTAAATAATATATTGTTTAAAAATTACATTCATTGTTCTAAATTCCCTCTTTTTTCTCCTTTTTTTTTCTGTTCCGCTAATTGTGCCGGTGTGTGTATATAGAAAAAAAATTTAAATGGGTCACCATACCGGAGACGTTTTTTATTCTACAGTAGTGCGGAACCTTTCATGTGTTAGTCCAATTCGTACTTGGGCGGATTTTAGGCAACCTTTTTAATTTTTGTACAACTTAAAGCTGTTAGGGGGAAATAGGGCCTCAAGAGAACCGCAGGTGGTGAATGGGCGTTTTTAATTTAAATATGGACGTTATGGGCTCAACCGTAATACCCAAACGAAATGCCCCTTTTTTAATTTCAGCCGGTAGAAAAAAAAATAAAGATTCATTAGATTGCTGGCTATGCGAAGACATTTATAATTTTGTGAGTAAACATTTGTTAATAGGCACAAAAATGCCAGACGAATAATAGTTTATTTATTTATTAATAACCAGCTGTTCCGTGAGATTGATATGATAGCATGATAATTATAGCCCATGTTACTCCCAGAAAAGTAAGATTTCCATTGGTATAAGATTTTCATATAATTTGTCTAGTAGTTTTTGAGTTTACTTATTCCTTACAAACATACAAAAATACAAATCATTCCTCTTTGTAATTTTGTCGATGTAGATAATGAGTTTTCTAAGTAATATATCATTGCACAAAATATGATCCATTATTTAACGAGTCAGGTTATATAACTCGTTAAATAATGGATCATATTTTGTGCAATGATTGAGACTAACAATAAATATTCCGATGAAAACAACTCATGTGATACGCTACCTCATTTTCCTGTAATATTTTTTCTTCAGGTAGATGAAATGAGAATACCTAAACATATTTACGAATACACATTACAACCCTGATTCTGCCGTAGGCGGGTATATCCGCCTTCTATAAGATAGGATTAATGGGATTTTGAAGATGAACCCGGTGACTTTCGAAATCTTTTTTCGTCAGTTTAATTTGCGTTATCCCCAATGATGAGGCTTATCGGGATTCAGTGAACTATCTCAGGAACTCGTTAGAAGTTCAATCATGTACCCCAGGTCTAATGTGAGGCCATTTATGCAGAAGCCTGCCTTGAATGACTAAGTCAATAACTTACATATTCATTAGGCCAATAAGAAATTGTAGAGATAGGAAAAAATTATACGAACAGCTTGGTTGAAAAATAAAAATAAATATTGTAACGCCTTTTATTTCCGAGGGGTTAAGCAGAGGTATTCCATGAAAATACCCACTTTTCACGAGTAGGTATGTTCGACCCCTAAACGTGTTAGATAGTAAGTCCATCGCCGGACCGGGTCCTGTAACACATGCCTCAGAATAAATTCTGGGGCCTGGGGGTTCCCTCACGATGTTTTCCTTTGCCGTTGAGCTAGAGATAAATTTGTTTAAGTCTTTTAAAAGATAAAAAAATATCCAATAATAAAAAGGAACCAAATGCAATAGCGCCTTGGGATGGCTTCATTCTCTCACCGCCATACGTTAGCCCGAACCTTTCAGGATGTGCTACCTTCCGGGAAAATTGAATATGATATAATAAATAATATGACTTTAACAATATTTCACGTCATTTTACTTGGATGGGGAAGCAAATACAATAGACCTTAACCTGTACGAACTTGGTACACCTTTCCCGCTTCTTCCACATCTATTAATATGTTCATACATGCTCGAAGTTGTCGGGTGCCTACTCTTTATTTGACTTTTCTTCAATAGGTACCTAAATCACCGATCTCATCGATGTACGTTCACTATACGCTGACTCTGCCACTCAGAATCCCCTTATTACAATAAAATTGTCTCGATAGACGATAAACTTTTTACAAAAAAAGATTTTTATTATCCTGTTATGGATTGGACGGAACGACAATTACAGCTTCATGTATTTAGAAAATTCATTTATTTTTTGTGTAATCCCTTTTTGTGGCCATTGAAGTCTATTGGTAAACGATCAATCTCTGTTAAATTCAATTTGGAGACACCTCGTGGTTTATATCCACCGGCCTAATCCCCTGGGATTTGAGGTTTTCGGGATATATCGCTTGTCTACTGTGATTTACAGCCTGTGGAGAAATTAAATACTGCTTTTTTATATTATTTTTACCAATACTCTGTATAAATAAAAATACATTTATATTTACAATATTTGCAGATAAAAAATGTCCTCAAAAATTCCCCTTTTTCCTCTCCGGATAGCTAGGCTGATCCTTTGACAGAGATAACTGCTAGCCCTATGGTCACATGAAGCCTCGACCAAACGCACTGATAGCTCTTTGGAAAGCTGTATGATTTATTAAAATCTCTTGATGTTATACTTACCTAGTACTTTAACGAAAGTAAGGTATTTAAAAACTCGTCCTATATTTTTCGGTTATGAGTCGGCAACTTAATAACGAAATACTCGAGGAATGGTTGCCTTGATAACATTTTTGGCGAATCTTCATCTGCATATTATTTTTTACTAGAATAAAAAGGATAATTATTCCGATGCACTTAAACTTCATTCTACGTCCATGTGGAACTATGCAGTACCCAGAGCATGTAAACAAAAACTAAAAAATAATATTTGTCTATGGAACATAAAAGTAAAAATAAGTGTGCCAGTTATCGCAGGGGCAGCGTTTTGACGGGAAATGGTGGCCATTTTGGCCGGGGATCGCTTTCGGGTGCGTCATATCGGCTATGAGGGCTCTTTGAAAAAAGTTATGGTTCTTGTTTATTTTTATTATTTAGTGCTACAAATAGGTTCCATAGAAGCTATAGGCCTTTATGACTGAAAAGATTGGTGCTCTAGATAACTTCCTTAATAAGCTAGTACCTATACTTAAGTAGGTAGGTACACTGGATACGGCTAACAAAACAAACAATAAACATTTCATTTTATAGTTATACTCTGTATCAGTGGAAGATGTTTGACTGAGTAATTTCGGCATTTTGTGTAATGTACCCTAATATTATAAAGAGAAAAGACTAGTTTTTGTATGTTTGTTTGTAATGAATAGAATCAGAAACTAATGGACCGATTTTAAAATTCTTTCACCAATGGACAGTTTACTTTTCTGGAAGTAACATGTGCTTTCCCATAGGAATGAAATAATACACGCACGAGTGAAATCACGGGAAACAGCTAGTAAGGTACAGGGGGACAGCAGTCTGGCACAAATTAATTAAACCAAAATATATTTCGTGGTAGTGTTTCTAAGTAAACATTAATTTTTTAAACTTTTGCATTTATATACCCTCGAAAAATATTACTTTCTTTCTGAACCATACACACATATGCTCACGCCCTTTACCCGACATAGTGGGCAGAGGCTGTCAGCTAAGAAAATAGTAAACATCCTTTTAAAATTTGATTCCGATCTTTCCATCTTTTATGATAGTTACCATGTGGACAGGAAAATACTTATTTAATAGATTCTATTAAAAAAGCGCAACTCATTTGGTTAGCGTTTATTATATTCAAGCCCCACTTTTGTATACCTTTTGATAGGGGTTCTGTTGATATTATACCTTTTGTTGTCGGCGGCCGATATAACAATACACCTAACAAATATCATTCACAATAGCCCGGCATTTGCAGGGTCGTAATCAGGACAATAGTATTGTTATGGGCCCGTGTTTTATTTTGGAGCATTATTTAAACGATTGCCTGTCTAAAAACAAAGCGTAGTAATAATTAATACGAGTAATTAATTCTTTTTATTTAGCAATAAATGAGTATCTAACTGAAAAAGCATCACAAGACTCAAGCTTTACTAAAATGCAGACTAAATCCTACTATCCTACTAAATATTATAAACGCGAAAGTTTGTATGTGTAAATGTTTGATCCGCTTTCAAAATTACTGAACGGATTGATTAAATTTTACAGTTATATAGCTTATACATCAAAATAACACATAGGCTATACTTTATCCCCGTATTCCCACGGGAACGAGAACTACGCGGGTAAAACCGCGGGGCGCTGCTAGTTGAATTTATAAATGTCAAGTCAAAACTGATTTACACTATATTATACGTTATTGTTTTTTGTATGCATACTTTTAGGGTTTCTGTACCTAAAGGGTGCCAACGGTTCATCTGTCTGTCAGTGTGAACTGTATCTCATGAACTGTAATAGGGAGACAGTTGAAATTTCACCAAGTCAAAAGTTTTTATTTAATGTAGGGGCTTATAAGTCCTCTTGAGGAAAGTCATTGCGACTCCACCGCTTCGGTATTATAGTTGACGAGAAGACAAAATATGTATTATATTCCTTCTTTACCCCTCTAGGCAAGACAAAAAACGTGTTACTTAGCTTTTTTTATATATCCGACTCACACTTACTTGCAAGTTTATATTAATAGATTACGTAATTATCTTTATAACACATTTGCTCGTAAAAGGTGTCTTATTTCACCAATTTCAATATCGTATTGTATCTCATTACGCCCAAGTGCGGTAAGTGTAAAGTAAAACGCACGGTTTATCAAGATTCTCCGTCTTAAAACGAACGGTACTTTTTAAAATCTCAGCAGAGTTTTTATGTCATGTATATGTATGTTTTATGATTAAAATTAACTTTGGGAGATAAAATATAATAAATAAATATTTACGTACATAATTATATAGGTTAATTAATTTTGACAGTAAATTACAACCAATTAATCTGTAACAAAAACACAAAAATATTAATTTACTTTCTTAGTAATACTGGCTGCTTTTTGTGCATTTGCCTAAAAAAAATGCTGTATTCTTTTTATTCGATTACCATAGTCCGAGTTTTATTTTATTTACTCACAAATGTGTTATAAAACGTCGTAAGACATACGTGCTCTTTGATAATTACAGCCTCTGATTACTTGTAGCCTTCGCCTATGGCTCGGGCTAGCAATATTGCCTTGGCTGTAATTTTCAACTTACCGCACTTACATCATAACGTACTATTAATATAGCCAGCAATGATTGAAAGTTTAGACAGGGGTCGAATATGCAAGTATTTCTAGAAATGGAATACCTCTGCCTACCTATGAAACCTACCTATGAAAAACAAAAGCGATGCACTAAACTTATTCCATTAGCATATAAAAGAAAATTAGGAAAGATACAGCATAAAGTCGGTTAATGGAATAAACTACTGCCTCACATAAAAATCTAAATTAATCATTTAGTCTAACTAAACTGTAGCTTGTAGATTAAACCGCGCCGTCCTAATCTTTTTTAATTAAAATTTGTTTAAATACAACTGGCTGAGGAGTTTGCCGAAACAAAAGGTAATTATGCTTTAAATTGCAGGGCCTCACGAAAATTTTTGTAATGAAAAAAGTTTATGTTGCTTAAACAGAACTTTCATCATCATCATCATCAAGCTATAGTATTAGCAGTCCACAGCTGGACGTAGATCTCTCCCAAGATGCATCAATGAGCCCGGTCCTAGGCTCTTCTCCTCTAGTCTTTCCCTGCTACATTTCACAGTTCGTAGCTCCATCTTGCGGAAGGACGTCATACAACGCGTTGACCTAAACGTGGTCTCCAGTACTGGTTTCCCCCAACGCAGTACTTGTTTCTCCCAACAGTTATCATACTGGGCTTTTAAAAGAGATCATATTAGTAAAACTTTGATAATGGTACCAGGTACATATTGTTATCACATTCACTGGCGGAATTAGATTTCACGGGCCCCATTACACCCTTGATACGTCCCTGAATGGTCCCTGGCGCTTTATGGATTGTTGAAAGGGTTTTTCACTGGCATTGTAGCTTGCCGTGATAAATTGAGTATTTCCGCGGTATATCTCGCTGGCTGCCAAAAGCGCGATAAATGGTAAAGTGGTAGATTTATGAACTTCACAAGAGGAATGTGCAGCTTCAGATTTGATAATAGATTAGGTACATATGAACGTAAAAAATATTCTTAGCATACTATATCTACAAAGTTTTTACATTATTCTATACTTGTGAAAAGGTTTTCAGGTTCATAGAGAAAAGTACTTTATTGCATCACTTTCTTGATAAACATACTTATACTTTTTAAATTTCTTAATGTGTCTTTTGTTAATAGAGAAAATGTCTATAGCCTTTGTTTGATGCTTTGAAATGCCCTACGCATACCTGATGGTAGCGGGGAACACATCCATGTTATTTCGGGCTTTTACTGACTGAAATCCCTCGTTCTGGTTCACTCACAATATTTCCCTTCGTCAACACCTGAATAGTAATAAAAGAATCTAAGCAACCCCCTCGTTTCAGAAGCTGGTGGTGGGGGGTCCGAACCAACGGAATTGGCGGGGGATCCTGATCGCACTGCTCGTCATCGTGGCGGTGTTGGCGCTGATCGTGACGTCAGTCGTGCTGCTGACCCCCCCGGATGAGGGCCCCCGCGTGAAGGGCCGCCGATTGCGAGTGCAGGACCTCCTGAGTGAGGACCTGGTGCCGGTGAGATGGAATGGCACGTGGATTTCTGGTGAGTGGACACTTCTTCTTATTTTGTTTGTTTAATAATAATAATAAAAACGTTTATTGGCATATTTATATGGTTTTACAAAAACAATATTTGCGCCAAATTGTAAATATTATAACAGTTTGTTGGCGCATTGCGCTCCTTACTTTACAAAAAAAAAAACTACCTACACTTCAAAGTCAGAAGTATTTAGTTATCTGAGTATAGCTTGCAGCAGGTTTTATAAAAAACAGTTTGGTACCTCGGTGTGCAATACTTTAAAATGATTGTGTAAAGGATGACTTTGGGGATATCATACAATTGTTAATTAAAATTAAATTTCCAAATAAAGGTAATTTTTGATGTTGTTAAATGTTATGAACACTGCTGCTGAATATTTTCAGCCGTTATCAAATATGACGTTGAATAGTTTGTTGATTAATATTAGTATAATCAAAGTTATCTATTTTTTTTCATATAGGTTTTTTTTTTCAGAAAATTTAACACATAATATGTAAATGTATCGCATGAAGCACACGAGGGATAAAACGTACCAAAAAAACCTTTAGGATTTTTGTATAGTTGTTTACAACTACAAATATTATGACGGAAGGAACGTACAAAAGTGCGCGGGAATCCCGGAAAAAATTACAAATGAAGTTCTGTGTGGAAATTTTCCTCACTCTCAGCTGAGAACAAAGGTTCCTGGTTTGCACATACCTCTGAAGCAGGGACTGAAAGCGATGACGTATGACGGTCAAGCTACCGGTATAGAATGGTGGTAGCGGTTTTTATAGAGATATTATTATTAACTAAGTTGTACAATTTCTCTACTAAAATCCTCATACGCGTGAGAACATGCGACTTCAGAGTCAGGACAGGACAATTAAGTGTACCGGCAATGTATCAAAAACCCTTATTTTAGCTGTTCTTTTAGCGTAAAAAATAACGGAACGGGTTTCTATGTATGATACCGTATTAAAAAGGTATGACTTTAAAATCGGGTATTTTCATTTGATTGAATGTAGAAATATCTACGACCGGTTCGGAAAGTTTTCTAATAAAATCCACACACCGTAAAGTAACGATATATACCATTATTTTCAAGTTATTCAGTCACAGTTCCATAGAACATAAAGATCGCAATCCCTCTATCATCCAGTCTCATATAAAATTCCAACTATTCACGGCATTCCTTGAGCGAACAAAGGCTTTTCAACTGAAATAATTTCAGCCAGCGACACAGAACCGTCATTTACGTCTAGTGTTCCTACACACTGCCTTAGAGCATACTGAAATTTTAAAGTGGACTTTAATACAGAGGTGTACTTGGTTCATTATCGAAGTACTTGTCTTCAGATTGGACATGCAGGCCTTTCTGGGCACTTCCAAGTGAATCCCCCTACAAGGAATCTACTAAAAAAGTAGACACTTGATTGAATACTTTTTGCGCACATTTAAGTGTTTCGTATTTTCATCGTGAAGCCAATCTCGTCGTGATTTATTATTCTGGAAAAAGCCTGTATCTGAAATAGTCAGCCCATTAGAGACTAAAAATAGCGCTTGAAGTGATGAATAACTTATATCGTGGATTGACGCACTCCCCTCTTATAGGGAGAAGTCAGCATCATGCTATTTTTATTTTGTACTCGTTTTCAGTCTCAAAGGTATCCATTTTTACGGCTTCGTACCAAAATGGTAAAAATAAATCCTTATTGTGCCGCAGTGTCAGTTAGTCTGTCACACTGTCTCTAACTTGAATTAAATAAGGCTCTCACAACTTTTTATACGCAACAATATTTATTTATACGACGCTCCTTATGATGTTTAATGCCAAAAGAATCTTACAGCGTCCGAGCAGACTCGGCCGGAACGCGCTCGTACCGTGAAATCGCGGCTTTGTGATAGACTTCGTGGGTCGCATCCGATCGCAGCCGCGCGCGATCGATCGCATGCGACTGATGCACGTGGCCGTATGAAAATGTATGGTGCCATTTCTGCCGACGTCTATCATTTTTATGCATTGACTTGTCGCATCAGCCGCGCGCGTCAGTCGCGATCTAGTAACATTTCTGCAAGATGGGCTATGTATTTTTATCTTGTAACCAGCTAGATAATGTCAGAAAAAGTAAGTAGGTAACTAGTTTCGTAGCAAAAAAGCAAAGTTGAGCTGATTATAAAATTATACGCTCGAGGGGTCATGGATTCCTTAATCCGTATCTGCCTTTATAGCACTGCCTTGAGACTAGACTGAAATTTTAAAGTGGACTTTAGTGCATGTGCCTGAGATATGTGTAGAATTTTAGAATCCCGTGTGAAATTGTACGACACTTACCCTCTAGCAGAATTTTGACATCGTTTTCGTTGTCAAAATTACATCGACCTTTGGGGGATCATTTTTTACTTGTAAATATTGTGAATCTATTCACAATAATCTATTTTTTATTTGGTTATGTATTATTTTTGTTATGTTTATTTCTAACTAGCGGTTCTGCGTGGTTTTACCCGTAGTTCCCGTTCCCGTGGGAATACGGGAATAAAGTATATAGCCCATGTTAGTCAAAGATCTACTAGCTTTCCATTAGTTAATGATTTATTTTTTAATTAAAAGGGTCCAGTAGTTTTTGAGTTTATTCGTATTAAACATATAAAAATACAAAAATATAAATCTTTCCTCTTCATAATATTAGTATAGACATAGATAAAAAGATTATTTCCTTTTTTCTTTCTATATCGCTGATCTGTAACAGAATCAAAGTATTAAT
Organism: Ethmia dodecea; assembly: GCA_963855545.1. NCBI lineage: Eukaryota > Metazoa > Arthropoda > Insecta > Lepidoptera > Depressariidae > Ethmia > Ethmia dodecea. Next base: position 8,893,076 of record OY979458.1, on the reverse strand, counting down.
GCAGGTCAAATCATTTATTCCCTCTTACGATAAAAAGCGTACTTGCATTTAAAACTGTACTTGCCTCGTTTATGTGCAATAGCTGTTATCAGTTCCGTGGTGCTGTAAACACGGTGGGCAAAGAGATTAAAATATAATAGGACATAGAGGGGGCATTGGGAATATTTTCATACAAAACTTTGAAGCATGTTTGAAGCTTATGCGTCATGTCAGTTAGTATGAACGCGAGCTGTCATTCGGTCGAAATTGTACTAGACTTATTCCACTTGGAATAACTTTTGGCTTCAAATTTTCCTCGCTTTGTCCCCTCTATGCCCTAATATATTTTAATCTCTTTGACGGTAGGTATAATAATGAGCACACTGGCTCACTCGGCCTATCACGACGTTATGAGCGCCATGATTTATTAGCTCCGGTAATACGCCAATTTATCTCGCGTCTTACATTACTCGGCAGAAGTATATACTGTTTCGTCATAAATGTGCTTAGTGTGGCTTTAATCACTTAGTATGTACCTAATTTTGGTGACGTTTTTTGGAATAGACAAAACAAATCTGTCTCATTTCAACATAATTGCGATTGATGCGAATAGAAGATTGCGGTCTAGTCAAACTTTTTCGATAGCCAATGCAAAGACAAATTACACCAAAAACCGGTTCGTTGTAAGAGTTTGTACAAATTCTAATAAAATCTATAGCGGTATTGACATTTTCCTTCCAAAAGTAAAAAACGTTGTGAGTGCCATTAGGCGAATTAAATGATAGTACCTAGTATAATGTTATTGTATTATTTTTGTTTTGTTTTTTTTTTTAATTTAAAAAAAAAATTTAGGTCTTCTTTAAAGACTAGTGGATAAGACTTTCTTTGTTCAGTAGCGCGTCCGTTGCAACTTTAGGTGCTAAACATTAGTGGAAACTATTTAGGCTTACTGTAATATTTATATTTAATGTAATATCTATAAGTTTTATTGTATAAGCTGTTTGTTTTCCTTAATAAAGAAAAATAAATAAATCAAAATAAATAATAATCCATCTCTTTCTTACATATCAATGTCGTTCCTAAGAGAAGCAGTTAGATGCAAGCCAAAATAGTTAGCCGATGACCTATATTTATTCTGCTGTACCCTATCGCGACACAAATTATTATACACCTATAACAATACAAAAAAGATATAACAATAAAATAAAGTACAACAGGCAGTACTATCGCGTGACATGTGATTCGGAAGCTTTTATTAGATATATACATAAAAAGCTAAATAGTCACTTGAAGTCACGCGAACTCGTGTCACTTCTCGTATATATTAAAGTATGTGACTTTGATCGCTCATATTTAATTCAAATCAAAATGATTATTTACGACACTAGGTACATAGAATGCACCAATAGAAGTCAGAGTTCTAAGCCGCGCTATCGAAATTTTCTAATGACTTTGTAATAAATAAATACAACTGTCCAACATCAACCGTTGGACCGCGGTCCCCAGGCACGATCACCTCGCCTGGCGGAAGATGGAGGAGCATTCAACCTCCACTCCTACATAACTTAAAACAAAGGAATAGCCGCGGCCATAAACATATGTGTGAAGTGTGAGCCCAGAAAAACAATAACTCAATAATTTCACCGACTTGAATATTGAAACAATTTCAATGACAGCCGTTTTGGTTTAACATATCCCAATTAGCATGAGCCAAATTATAACAAAACAAAACAACATCTGTCGAAATACCATGTCAAATTACGAACAGCGACGCTATTAGCATCGAATTTTAATTATTTGCTCATTTTCGTTATGAATCTAATTTGTTTGGAACCAAATAGTGAAATGACGGTAAAGCCGCTTTTACAAGGTACGAGCGCTGGCCTAGTCTCTACTCGGAGGCTGTCTGTATTATGTGAACAGGTAATGCGAGTGTACTCGGATGCCAACGAGTGGATAGGACTTCGGCGACTTAAGCGCGCTGCTACCTTAGTAAGTATTAGCTATTATACTAAATAAACAATAGCTAAAACTAATTACTCTACCATATCGCCTATAATCATCATACTGAGGTTATGGAAACTTTATCTCAGCTGTGGCCGATAATTTATTAATTTAGAGTGGTGTGACATTATTTAATCATTTAGTTACAACATTTCCCAATATTCCCAATTATTACCGTATTTGGTAAAGTTGTATAAAGGTCAAAGCACAAAGATGCTGGAAAGGCGGTAAAGCGGCCGCGATCCAAGCTGGGAGTTTTTTGGAATGTTCGAGTTTTTAGCATTCTGGCAGTAGTCGCTAATAGGTTCGACAGTACCTACATCAGGCACTGGTCGCAGATGCACTTTAGTGTATGTACTAACACACTAACCTAGTTGTAAGTTAAAGTAAGGCTACTAACTAACTAACAAACTATGGACTAAACTGTCTGAAATAAAGGTTTTTTTTTTATGTAATCTGTCACACAGAAAGCGGGCACACCAATTGGATAGCCTTTCCCGCCTCTGTACCTATGCCTTACCTTTATTATACTATCCTATAATGTTACGTGTCGTATGGTTCATATGAATCATGATTTATTTTTGATAAATTGTATTATATGAACGAAGGTACCTATTCTCAGAAAACATTAAACGATGCTATCGATAATATCTACTATTTACGAGCATGCAAAACATACATTAGTATCGCATGCAATCCTGCAGATAAACGACGCTAATACCGCTTTGCTGTAGCTATTATACTAGCTATTATACTAGCTATTATAATAGCTATTCTAAGTTAAAAAGAGCAGTGATAGCCTTACGGTCAAAGAGCCTGCTTCACATGATGATAATCAGTGAGGCTCGGGTTCCAACCTGGCATGTACCAATAAGTTTTTTAAAACTTACGTACATATACATCACTAGCTCAACGGTAAAGAAAAACATCGTGAGGAAACCCGCACGTCTCAGAATTATTTTGAGGCATGTGTATAATTCACGTTTAGGGGTCGAATAGAAAAATAAATGTCTCGAGAAAAGTGGGTATTTCCAGAAATGGAATACCTCTGCCTACCCCCTCGGGAATAAAAGGCGTAATTATTTCTTTCTTTTTTCGAAGTTAAAAACTTTCAGTGTATTTTATTCGCAGTCAGGTTTTTTAGTGTTTCTTATGTGTATTTATTAATTAAGTTATTATTATCAACCGGCTGATGTTTAACCCGAATAACGCGTAAAACAAAACTCTTTTGTTTTTAAAAATAACACATTACAAGTTAACAGTTCAAACAACACAAAGCTGCTAATGTGGCCACTGCGACAAAACAAAGTTATTATAATATTCATGCATGAAACGCCAAATGGCAAACCCGTTTACTGTTTATTTATATTCACTCCGTGTAAAGCACAATTTAGAACAGATACGAAATGTTTTAGCTGTATTTCCTATTTTTTACGTTTTATTTCTGAATTAAGCTTTAACCGAACAGCGTTTTTATCGTATTTTACAAATAGAAGTTCATACATACATATGCTCACGCCTTTTTCCCGAAGGGGTAGGCAGAGACAACAGCCCGCCACCTGCTACGATCCTGGCATACCTCACGTGCCTCATCCACATCCATCAATCGGTTCATACAAGCTCGTCGGTTTCGGGTACTCTTTATCTAGCTTTTTTTCAAGTAGAAGTACTCAGGCGGAATTTAGTTTAGAAAATATAACATCTAATTGAAGCAAAATTGTTTTTTTTACTTCAAAAAATATAAAAAATTAATATATAAAAAAAACAAAACAAACCTTTTCTCTTTATAATATTCGTAGCGGTTCTACGCGGTTTCACCCGCGTATTTCCCACCATACACCTACACATACACCTTCCGTAAAAAAATGTCTAACTGACAATGAAAACCGCATCAAAATCCGTTACAGGTTTATTTTTTATTAGTGATGGACTTTAGAAGGAGTTAGCGGATATGCAGACAGATAAACGAAGAACGCGACATAATTTTATACTTTGTAGAGTTGGTTTAAGACTCAAAGTTTGTAGAGATACCTACCATTAGGTATTAGCGACCCACGGTCTACTTGTTTTGCTTATACGAGTAATGCAAGTTGGTAAAACAGCCCAGCGACTTCCTAGCTTGATCTACTATTAGCTTCGCTCGTCTGGTATGTATGGCCGCGAATAAACAAATAATAAACATTATTAATTCAATTAGCGGAGAGCAGTGATAGCCCGAACGGTTAAAGAGCCGGCCGAAAATCAGTGAGGCTCGGGTTCGAATCCTGTCATGTACCAATGAGTTTTTCAAAAAACTTACGTACATATTTATCACTAGCTCGACGGTGAAGGAAAACATTGTGAGGAAACCCGTAGGTCTCAGAAATTCTGAGACATGTGTAAACAGACCCGGTCCGGCGATGGGCTCACCACCTATCACGTTTAGGGGTCCAATATATCTCGTGAAATGTGGGTATATCCAGTAATGGAATACCTCTGCCTACCCCCTCTGGGATAAAAAGACGTGAGATTATATATATAATACAATTAATAATGAAATCCGATACTACAAGAAATGTGTTTTATTTTATTTCATGGTGGAACGGAATACTTCGTAGGCGAGCCCGAATCGCACTTGACAGGTTTTTCAAAATGAGAAGTCCATCGCTTCTGTTTCTCCCTCCATCCATCAAAAGCTCTCAAGAGGTCTTCCGTTACACTAAGATGGCGTCCATTTATTTTAGGTTATAGAAGGTTTTTCATCTCTTTTGATACGATCCCCATTGGAAGAATATTTAATCTTAAAACATGCTAAATTGTCTTTTGGTAATGACTAATGATAAAAAACTTATGTACGAAAGCTGCACAATTTTAATACTTACGATACCTACACTGTCATCACTTCTTCAAGATAATTTAATTTTCATCGAAATCCTTTAGAAACTAAGGGTCCTTTTTCTTTTTAAAAGTCTGTTGATAAACCCTGGCCAGCTTACGTCAATACTCAATACCAAAGCGAGCACTAAAACAGACGTAAAACACTAAATGTGTGGCAAATGTAACAATATTTGTGTGACCAACTTTTACGCGGTGCGTAATTTGCGGAGCTCGTAAACAGCCAAATATAGTGTTTACGGCTCTTGAGATAAAGCTGATGTTGTTCTTCTTTTACGGACGACAAAAGTTGGTGTGAGCTTGACGTAACTGAGTAATGAGCATAATGGAAATATTGGTTCGGACGAGCTAAGTATTGTAGACTACAACAATGTTTGATAATAAATATTTAATATACAATACTAGCTCTTGTCCATGACTTGGTTCGCGTACCAAGATAAAAAGTACCAATTGGATAGTATTTGTATATTCTAGGTACAATTATAGTAAATATTTTTTGTTTTGGCAATATCATTACTATGACACTTGATTTACAAACTATGGTCTACATTAACATTGATTTTAAAACGTAGATGAGAACAACAAACAACATACATAATATACTTGAATACTGCTCTGTAGGAAACGATTAAAAAATCCTCAAACATGTCCGTGCTTGCAATAATTTATGGAGGATTTCAAATAAAGACGGATCTTGCATAGCGGAGATGTTGACTGAACATCGACGGCTGCATACTGAATGAAACCCTATTTTGCATAAACCCGTCCAAATAGACCGCAGTAGGGTATTTTAATCAAGTCGGTACCAGGAGCCCATAACTCAGCAGCACATGATTGTAGGTAGTTTTCCTGCCGACAACCGCAGTCCTCCGGGAGTTGGCGCATATGCCTGACACACATGCATACGTAATCCGGGCATCGAGTTTCTAAATGGATTGTCATTTATTTAATTTTATTTAAACACATCACAACATCGTCATCAACAACGATCATTGATGAGACATATTATTTTAGTGGACGTCTTTTGGCTGACATGATTTTAATGATGAATTGTATGCCAAATATCCTACTAATATTATAAACGCGAAAGTTTGTATGGATGTATGGATGTCTGGATGGATGTTTGTTCCTCTTTCACGCAAAAACTACTGAACGGATTTTGATGAAACTTTACAGTTATATAGATTATAGATCAGAATAACACATAGGCTATATTTTATCCCCGTATTCCATCGGGAACAGGAACTACGCGGGTGAAACCGCGGGGCGCTGCTAGTACTTTATAAAAGAACAATGTCTTACAGAATGTATCTGTATAGAAAACATTTCCCAGAAAAGAGAAGCACAATTTTGGATTCAGCGTCTCACCAAAAAGAATAATACGGTACTATAGGTTACAAGTCGAATTCAACAGAACAAATGGTACGAAACGTGTCGCAGAGCCACAAATGTTCTCGCCGCGGTTAGAGTCTACGTGACAAATGAGTGACAACTTTGGCACTACACAATTGGTATGGCGAGTATGCTATCCTAGTATTTCTGACTAAAACTAACGTTTGGATCAAAATTAATAGACGATTATTATAGAGTTAAATTACCCGAAATTCTCGTGATTTACTAATTTAATTAGTACAAAAAGTAACGTCTTTATTATTATATGCTAATATATCATTCAGAAACATTATGGGCAAAACTACTTAATATGTGAAAACTTGTTCACTACGATTATAAACTTAGTTAACACAAATCCATTAATTTATCCATAACTTCCTCAAGAAACTTTGATATTATTGAATTAAAGAGAAATTAATTTCCCATGTATGCATTCGAGTCACAGCGAAGCCATTAATCTGTTCGCAGCTTACCAACTTTGTAAGAACTCATGCAGACGTGCAAAACTTTTGCAGCGGTCAAAGAGCTGACGCGACGTGATAAACTAACTCTTGCTGAGCTCTTATTAAATCCTGGCAGCCTGGTAGCTTGAACTATAAAGTTAGTGAGTATTAGAGGTATCGTTTGTTTGTAGAAGTAACTTCCTACTTCAAAGAAGATGTTTTGGACGCTATAAAGCATTTCCGCATACAAAGGCATACATCGTCGAAATCACTATCGGTAGGCGTAACCAATACGGTAATGTCTGAAGCCAGCAGTAAACAACACGTCAGCCGCTTCGTCGTCGTTAAGAAAATAAAATTACTCCAAGAAGTTGGCACACGATCCGATTCGCAGCCGTGAAATATTGAATATGGAGATTTGTTCCAAAAAGATTGTGTCTATCGGAAAATTTTCTTTTTCTTTTCCTACCTCTGCATCGTGAACCTGCTTCTTACTACCAAATCTATAGTAACATGATGGTAAAAAACTGTAATATTAAAGGCACAGATATACAATGTCTAAGTAGCACGAAAACCTACGGTTATTGAGTAAATACTAGTTTACTAACATGTGTATCAATCACCTCTAGTAATCAGCATGCTTAAATATTTTAAGCATGCTACTAAATCGTAAGTTGGTTGATTTTTAGCAGGCTACCACCACCACATTGGTGCGGGTAGAAGGTGGTGTGCTTTGTAGCATGTTTAAAAGTGTTTGCCTATTAGCATGCTAGTTAACCATATGTGGCGGATGTGTATTTGGCACAAGTATGCTAACAAATAGCAAGCTAAATCAAAGAAAATGTGAATTCGTCAAGAGCATGCTACAAATGAGCGTGCTTATAAGCATGTTCTTTAACATGCTACTAAGCCACATGTGTACTGGTAGTGTCCTAGGTTCGAATTAAGAGTATTGAGTAGTAGTCAATTGGTGTGTGACGTCACACTATCGATTTGAAGTAGTTGCTAAGTTAAAACTAGGTACTACCACCAACTACTCTTACCAAATACATTTGATAAGAGTTTCTTACCAGTACTTTTGATATAAACGGACGTTATTATCAATAGTTTTGAGTTTAACCTCTCTCTCGTCTCGAGTAGGTACTCTTGCCTAAATCTCGCCCCCCTAGCCAAGAGACAAATTTCATTTGTTTAGTAGGCGTTTGCTTAACTATATCAAGAACTACGTATCGGTGATTATACTTCTTTAGAGTGTAGCGTCAATATTACTTGGTCATAGCGACCAAGTAATATGACAAGTCGAACGCTATTATTGAATCCATACATAATATTCTGTCATTCTATTCGACTAAATTACGTTGTAAATCGTCTTTTAAATTGGCTAGGTCCTCTTGTCACCTCTCAATCTATCGTACATAATACTTTTAATGTTATTTGTAACACTTACCCATTTTACTCATAGGTCTTCTAAGAGATGATTTAAGAAGCAATACTGTTTGATCTTGGCACTTACCACCTGGTATTTCTAGAAATAGAATAGCTATGTATACTTAATATGAACAGTCTCAATGAGAGCAATAGTTAAAACAATACTTTTTAGCTGTCTGTCTATTTGTATGTTTGCACGCGCATCATGCAAAAACTACGGCACCAAATTAGTTGCAGTTTTCTCAGTTGTATTGTTGCCGGTCTAAATTAAAATCTTGTACATGTTTTATCTTGGTACGTGGCCTAGAAGCCGAGTTATCTATACATACATGGTGTTTTTTTAAGGGGACATTACGACAAAAGACTTTTAATTCAAAATCAATAAATAATTAAATACTATTAATGATCGAAAATTACGTTGATTCATGTTACCAATCGCCCATAATTGTCGTTATCAAAAAAGTGGTTCATTATCGGTAGCAATCTTATAATAATGACGGATTGCGTAATAGCGTGAAAGATTTATCGATTGTAATTTACATGAACAGCTGAAGGTTAGCGGCATAATAAATGTAAACATAGTCTCACGACTTATCTCCAAGGCGGTTGGCAGTGGTATTAAATTTCTGAAAATGCTTGTATTTTTAACGTGACAGGTGGCGTGACCATTGACGGAAATATCGCTGTTAGCCACGTATAAAACCAATTCTAGGGATGAAGATTTCCTCAAGTTTTTCTCTTTTATCATCGAAATTTACACTTAATGGAAGATTTTTAGTAGGACTTTTGTTTTTTTAGTAGGACTCGATATCACTACCCCTACATAGTATAAACAAAGTCGCTTTCTCTGTCCCTATATCCCTATGTCCCTATGTATGCTTAAATCTTTAAAACTACGCATTGGCTTTTGATGCGGTTTTTTTAATAGATAGAGTGATTAAAGAGGAAGGTTTTAGTAGGTGCGGGGCGGTTAGCTAGTGTAGTATAAGTTCAAGTGGACAGTATTTCACTTTGATCCAAGTTGGTAGTTTGTTTTAAGTTGCCTTTATACTAAATACTAGCTGGTCTACACGATTTGTCCCGCGTAAGTCCCGTTCCCATGGGAAAATTATAGCCCATGTTACTTCGAGAAAGTAAGCTTTCCGTTGGTGAACGAATTTTCGAAATCGGCGAAGTAGTTTTTGAGTTTATTCGTTACAAACATACAGAAATACAAATCTTTCCTCTTTATAATATTAGAGTAGAAGTGTAAATGTAAATTAAAGAAATCGAATACAAACCTTGGTCCAAACTTAAATTTCTCGTATTGTATGGTAAGCAGAGAGATTTAAATATAATAGGGCACAGAGGGGACAAAGCGAGGAAAATTTGAAGTCAAAAGTTATTCCAAGTGGAATAAGTCGAGTACAATTTCGACCGAATGACAGCTCGCGTTCATACTAACTGACATGACAAGGACATGACGCTTAGGCTTCAAAGTTTTGTATGAAAATATTCCCAATGCCCCTCTATGCCCTATTATATTTAAATCTCTTTAAATGGTAAGTAAGTAAAAGCTTCTTAGATCTGCAGGCGTACCACCTAAGTTTCATTATGGTATATCTAATTTGACGAAGCTTTATTTAGCAATGATAGCCAATCATAAAACAATAATAACTGTTGAACCCATGTTGAAGCCTATTCTCTAGCGCGGAAGGCGCCATTTTGGGTCCCAATTCAAATAACAAGTAAATTAAACGTTAAATGTTAAACTAATGCCATTTGACGCTTTTAGATATTCAAAGCTTGATTTTGGCCTGCTGCACTGTTTTGGAATCTTAAAATTTTTCTAAATAGCGCTTCTTAATGTTGTTATAATTTGGAGACAACTCATAACGGCTAAAATGATTTAAAGTGCCCTCTAACTCATGACTGCAGGTAAATCACCCGTTTTTGCCTTTTACCGTATTTTGCCTTTTAGCGAGCAACCGCTTAAGAAATAAATTGCAATTAGACTTAAAATTATTATCGTAATAAATCCTATTTTCGTAAGAAAGCGGAGTTTACGAGGAAATAAGATTTTCTTCGCAAATAGAGTGGGTACATTTATTTTATAAGGTGCTCTTCCTAAAAGCATTTTAATGGCCTTTGGTTTTCGATCAGTACCATAAAACCAAATAATTCTTTGTCTCACTCTGTACTAGCTAGTATAATGTAGGTGATTGCAAATCCTCCTAATATTATAAATGCGAAAGTTTGTTTGGATCAAAGAGATTTAAATACTAGGGCATAGAGGGGGCATTGGGAATATTTTCATACAAAACTTTGAAGCCTAAGCGTCAGTGCTGGTATCTAGATTTCAATAGCTGAAACAAGTATTCAAACAATTAGAAGTTGTTTCAGCTATCGACCGGTAGAGGTCACGCTGAATAAAAGGGATGTTACTATTTCATACCAAGGTATCGATAATATCAGTTTATTGACAAAGTATAGGTATATACAACAAAATCTATTTCAATTATACCTACTACACTCCCGGACACATCTATCGGGCCACCTAGTGATTTAAGTTTTGACGGTCCCTAGCTAAAAACGTTGTCACGCGAGATCGCGGTCTTCCTTGACAACAAACGAAGCCGCCAGTCTCTAAGTACCTTTAATTTTTTTTTTTTTTATTAATAATAGGCAAACTATTTGTCTGCCATCTCACCTGATGGAAAGTGATGATGCAGACGACGATGGAGCATGTTTGCCTAGATAATGCCTATTCACTCTTGCCTTGAAGAGGCCCAGGTCATAGCGTTCCGGAAACAGATCCGCAGGCAGGGAGTTCCATTCCTTAGCCGTTCGCATTAAAAATGTTGAAGCGAAACGCTTTGTGCGAATATTAGGTAGGTCTACAACGTAAGGGTGGAATCCCAACCGGCGCCTCGTGCCCCGGAGATGGAATGGGGAGGGGGGTATTAGGTCGCATCGGTCACATTCACCGAAATGAATCCTGTAGAATACCAAGAGGCAAGCTACTTTGCGACGGTGCTGGAGGCTCTGCAGCCTAGCCTTAACCAGTTTTGTATCGGCGATGAGCTTCTTAGCGCGTTTTTCAATGGAATCCAAGGCTGCCAGCTGGTATTTGGCAGAACCGTCCCAAAGGTGGCAGCAGTACTCCATGCACGATCGGACTTGAGCTTGGTAGAGTTGTAGAAGCTGTCCCGATGAGAAGTATCGCCTGACCTTTGAGAGAACACCGAGTTTTTTGGCTGCAGTCGTGGCCAAGGATTCGATATATTGTCCAAAGTTCAGGTTAGATGAAAGGCTTACACCAAGAAGTTCGAGATGGTCAGAAGTAGGCACGGATACATTTCGGAAAGTTGGAGTCAGGTTGAAAGAACTCATTTTAGTCGAAAACAGACACGCCTGTGTTTTGGATGCATTAAATTTCACTAGGTTGGCATCACCCCACTTGGAGATTGCCTCCAGCGACAGATTTACGCGACCCACTAAGGATTCTCGACGAGACTCAGTATCTTCTTTTCCTGCATTTGCTCTAGACATATACCTATCAACAACCGTGCTGTCGTCTGCATACCCAAAAGTGTCGGGCGTTAGCATATCGTTGATATGCAGCAGGAATAGGGTTGCGGAAAGTACAGATCCTTGAGGGCCACCGGCATCAATTGCCTGGTGATCAGAAGAGCGGCCTTCTAAGACAACGCGGATCGACCGTTCTCTCAAGAAATCTGAGATCCAATCGCAAAGCTCAGCAGGTAGACCATAAGCGGGAAGCTTGTTAATAAGACTTGCGTGCCAGACCCTGTCAAATGATTTTGAGACATCCAGGGACACAGCGAGAGCCTCGCCGTATCTCTCGATGGCCTCGCTCCATAGGTGGGTGGCATGTACCAGGAGGTCACCAGTCGATCGCCCACGGCGTAATAAACTCTTCAGACAGTAGTACGGCTTAAATTTAGTTGTGCACTCACATTTCTTTGGCTATACCCGGCCTGCAGAAGTGCCACAGCTTTGGCGGCAATTTCAGGCCGAGTATCCATATTTTTTGGTCAAAACTTTCTCAAAGTTTGCAGTAGCCAACTGTGTGTATTCTTAAAAACAGTATGCCTATATTTTCTACCTAATAAATAAATATCGATAGCAAAAGTCGATAAACAGCACCACATCACTAATTAGTAGTGAAGTAGTGGTATAAGCTACTCAACAGCAGAGGGCGTTAATTTACAATATCAGCAGAATGTTCTAGAGCGAATATAAGAAAATTATTAATTTTGTTCTTTTTTCTGAGTAAATATGAAAAATACTTACGAAAATAAACTAAAATCCCTTCCAGGCGTTTTGCCGTAGCGTGATTTGCAACCTAGCAAGGCGCATCTCGGCATATTTATTTATTTTGGCGAGATACGATGAGATACAAGATGCGAGGAGAAAACTTTTTTAATTTTGCGAAAGTTGGATTTTTTTATTTATGTTTCTGATTATTGGTTCAATAATATGGCTACTGCAAACTTTGAGAAAGTTTTGACCAAAAAATATGGATACTCGGCCTGAAATTGTCGCCAAAGCTGTGGCACTTCTGCAGGCCGGGCATAGCCAAAGAAATGTGAGTGCACAACTAAATTTAAGCCGTACTACTAGCCGTCGTTTTACTCGTCGTTACTACTGGCCGTCCGAAGAGTTTATTAATGGTACTTAGAGACTGGCGGCTTCGTTTGGTGTCAAGGAAGACCGCGATCTCGTGTGGCAACGTTTTTAGCTAGGGACCATCAAAACTTAAAAACACTAGGTGGTCCGATAGATGTGTCCGGGAGTGTAGTAGGTATAATTGAAATTGATTTTGTTGTATATACCTATACTTTGTCAATAAACTGATATTATCGATACCTTGGTACGAAATAGTAACATCCCTTTTAATCAGCGTGACCTCTACCGGTCGATAGCTGAAACAACTTCTAATTGTTTGAATACTTGTTTCAGCTATTGAAATCTAGATACCAGCACTGACGCTTAGGCTTCAAAGTTTTGTATGAAAATATTCCCAATGCCCCCTCTATGCCCTAGTATTTAAATCTCTTTGTATTTAAATCTCTTTGCGTACGCTGCAAAAACTATGTCTACGGTAGACTCGAACGAAACGCGCATCAAATTGAAGAGCGTAAAAAATAAGTCGATCTGAGTCGACAACTTATAGGCGGAAAATTCGGATTATCGAGTATTTTCAATATAAAAATGAATAAATTGCTATTATATTAATGGCGTTGCTAAGTAAACATGTCAATGTCATCATAGTGGCTATGGTGTAGTATATAACGTCATCACGTGTCATAGGTTTGTATTCCCTTCTCCTTTGTGATTTGGGTAAAAAAGATTTAGCAGAAATATCTAGAGAAGCAGAGAGAAGATAATCACGATGTTTTCAAGAGAGGTTCAATGCTTTTTATGCCCGTTTCCTATATAAAGTTTATTTTGAAAATAAAGAAACGGCTTGAAAGATGATAATTATTATAGTGACTGGGATTGAAAAAGGAATGCTGAGGTGGTTTGGTCACATTGAGCGGATGAATGAAAGTCGTCTAAAGGCTGATTCACGTTAACCGTGGCGGGTCCGGGTCGGACCCCGTAAACAATACCTTCCGAGATTTCAACGCCGTGTCAAGCATGAATGACTTCATACCAAAAGTATACTATAGATGTTTGACCGTGCCCCGTACGGGGCCGGCCCGGACCCGGCACGGTGTAATGTATATAAGGGTGTTGTGAATGGGCGTCTCGGTAGAGGACGGCCTAAGCGTACCTACATCGATCAGATCGCCGATGTGTTGTAGAAAAGCCAGATAAAGAGTACCCGAAACCGACGAGCATGACGTCTTTTGATGAATGTGGAAGAAGCACGAGAGATCTGCCAGGTTCGAGCAAGTGGCAGTCTATTATCTCTGTCTACCTTAATAGGAATTAGGCGTGTTATTTTATTACTAGCAACGTCCCCCGGTTTTACCCGCGTCAGTCCCGTTTCAATGGAAAAATAATAGCCCATGTTACTCCTAGAAAAGTAAGCTTTCCATTGCTAAAATAAATTAGTAGGACTAGCGACTTGCCACGGGTGCAATGCTGATACTAAAACCTTCCTTTTAAATCACTCTATCTATTAAAAAACCGCATCAAAATTCATTGCGTCATTTTAAAAATCTAAGCATAAATAGGGACAGACAGCGGGAAGCGACTTTGTTTTATACTACGTAGTGATAGCGGGGGCCTATTTGAGGAATTTATTCCCGTTACCGTGAAAATTTCAAAAATCCCTTCATAGCATTTTTCTATGACGTATAAGATATCTAAATACCATATTGATCGTTTCGGAAAAGTACGTACCTATATCTCTTTTTAACCAGCTTTTATATTTTCCCATAGGAATGAGATATTTTTCTGGAAAAAAAAGTACTGTAGATGTTGATCCAGGTACTCGGTTATCTCCATACCAAATTTCATCAAAATTTGTCCAGTATTTTTTGCGTGATGCGTGCACAGACTGACAGATAGACAAAAAAATTTAAAAAATGTGATTTGGTATCTAATCGATAACTATCTACACTACCGCTAAAATTTTCAAAAAATATTTGATGTACCTACAGACACGGTCCTGTTAGAGTTTTATTATACGAGTATGTATAGATAGCGGGTGACCAGTGGGTTTGCCCCCGCGGCTCCAGTTTATTCCCGGTCCCGCTGGAATTTCCAAAAAACCCTTCACAGCGGTTTCCTACGACATACATGACACCTACATACCATAGCTAAAGTTTCTTAGGTGTACCTAATCGCTTTAGACCGATACGTTGAGAACCTATAGGTAACTACCTACAGAAGTATCATCTACATGTTATAAAAGGTCGGCCAAGTGCGAGTCGGACTCGCGCACGAAGGGTTCCTTACCATCTATCTATATATATAAAGAGAGAAGTCCTGACTCACTGACTCATCAACGCCCAGCCTAAACCCTTAGACCTAGAAAGCTGTTTTTTTTACAGCTATTGTTTTTAAGACGTAAGCTAGCACTAAAAAAGGATTTTTTGAAATTAAACCCTTAAGGGGGTGAAAAGGGGGTTAAACGTTTGTATGGAAAACCTTCATTTTGGGTGTATCAATTAGAAACTTTGTAAAAATACTCTATAAAACAAACAACAACAAACAACAAGAAACGTATTTCTTAATTTTTCAAAAAACACCCCATATGGGGGTGTAAGAAGGGGATGGAGTTTGTATGGAGACGTGTTGTTTTTTACGTCTATCAAGTTGAAACTTGGCACAAATACTCTTAAAAATAAATGATGAGAAACGTGTTTTTGGATTTTTTGAAAATCAATGTAGGGGTTGAAGTTGGTATGGAGAAGTGTGGTTTTAGGCGTGTATCAACTTGAAACTTGGCATAAATATTCTTCAAAAGTCTCCATACAAACTCCACTTCTTTTTTTGAGAATTCACTATGGGTTCCTTGAGGAAATTTAGTTGTTATTATGAGCAAATGCAGAGCCTTTGGTATCAAGAACTAATTCAAAAATCATGAACCAGAGAGTGTCCTAGGCTTTACAATACCTAACGCAATAATCGCAATTCCTGAAATTCGTTTGTTCAGTATCGACTACTTAATTGATTTCAGCTATTTTTAATATGTGTAAAGTTTTTCCGAAAAATTAATTAGCATAACTGAATTTAGGGCTACCTATGGATACCGTAATGTCATCGCTCTTTATTTAAGAATTTGAGTACGAATGCATCACCATTTTTTATATTAGTATACTAGTTGGGTTGTATGAGGAATTGCGCTTATTCTGTGACGAGTTGTATATAGGGTGTTTTTAATAACAAAAATGTAAATAGCAATTATAGCCCAGTGGCTAAAGAGCCCGCTTCTCATTCGTGAGGCTCGGGTTTCAATCCTGGCATGTACAGTCAAGTTTTAGTAAGGATCCCTAATTATTTTATGTCATAAATATAGCCTATGTTACTCAGGGATAATGTAGCATTCTAATGGTAAAATAATTTTTGAAATCGGTCCAGTAGTGTTTGAGTTTATTCGTTATTAACATACAAAAATACAAATCTATCTCCTTTAAACTTAATATTATTGTACATAAATAGATAGTGTAGATTATCATTCTTGATATATTTTCTTAACGCAAAGGAATAACAAATTCCACGCAGACGAAGTCGCGGGTATCAGCTAGTACAGACATATTTTGATAACGGCTCTTACTCAATGTGAATAACAAATAGACAGACGGACAGCAAAGTGATCCGTATTAAAAGAGTTCCTTTTCCTTTTGTTAGGAAGCCCTAACAAAAGAAGGTATACACGAGTAAGTGTAGAAAAGTTAAGAACCTCTTCCTATTTCAAAGTCGGCAAACAAACTCCGTAAAAATTAAACTTTAATAGTAATGCCACAAGTATCTCGAGTAGCCAAGGCCTCATCTATTATTCTGCCTCAATGTTTTCACTTTTTTAATAAATATTCAAGGAATGGAGAGCCATAGAGTTTAATAAATAACTGTCACCAAGTTTTCTAATTTGTGTCACTTTTTGAGGCATTAATTTTCTTTAAAAACGATAGTCCTTGGAAGGGGCGTTTCATTACGGAGGTTATCTTAAAGCTGTTAATTTTATTCTTCTTTCGAAAGGTAGAACAAATTGTAGTTGCAGAAAGTGACCTGAGCCACGTTACGTGACTAAATTACCTTTATACTTATTTGTAATTAAAACTATAATATAGAAGATAATAAGATAGATTAAGTAATTTTATAGTGCAACTCCTAAGATAGTTTCATTGTACTTACTTGATTTTTTATCATATCTTTTGTATTGTTTTTGGTGTATGTACAATAAAGAGTTATGGTATTGTATAGATATATCAACTGGGGTAGATTCGTTACCAGTTCTTAAAATATGTCAACGTAAATTTTAGGTAATTATCCGACATGCTATAGTGGCGCAGTTTATCAGGAAATGTGATTTTCTTAACCTCCTAAATTAACGGATTTTTCCCAGTTCGTACAATTACGATCAATGGTTTAATTTACATAATGGAGATTGATCCAATCCCAATTCTTTCAGAATGAACCATTATCTTTGACACCGAGAAGAACGTAATACATGACAGTGTTGCTATTTATAAAATAAAATAAAAAATAATAATTAATCCCACGCCTTTTAACCACCTATTGCTATTTATTTAGTGTAATATTTAAGAGTAATATTATAATTTTACTATAAATTAAAATAAAAAAATAATGTCATGCCTTTTATCCCCGAAAAGGTAGGCAGAGGTATTCCATTTCTGGAAATACCCACATTCAACGTTACACTTTCATAATTTTACTAGTGGTATTATAAATGCACGGACTTTCGTTAATCGCCTTAATTTCGTACACAATTGTAAAGCGGTCACTGATTGGTCAGCGTGGCACAGTGGTTAGTGAATCGACCCATCAAAACGGACCTCGAAGTCGCGCCACGACCAAGTTTTGATAATTTAATAATTAAACTAGGATAATTACAATGTCACTGAATCTTCTTAGTCAAATTATAATGTACCTCACAAAGATGCGTGTACAGTATAACAATGTCTTCAGGGTGCTGATGGGGTTGCCACGGTTCTGCACCGCTATATTCGCCGATGCTCGTGTCGACAGCTCTATGGCTAAACAGAATTCTTGTCAGCCCCAAAAGCCTCCTGAAGACCAATGCAGAACGGGTTGAGTGTCCAGTGATGAGGCACTTAACCCAAATTACAAAATCACTTGTAGAATATAAGTACTAACATAGTTTTAATCCTAACTAACAACCTAATGGATCTCTGTTGTCTGCAATAAAAAGTTTTGAATTGAATTGAAGATTGTCCCGTGATATGAGAGGGAGATGATTTATAAAAGTCTGAGCTATTATAATACTCCTACTGTAATTATAATAATGTAAGTATACTACGCTTAACACAATAAGCGCAATTCCGCATACACCCAAATTAGTATATTATATAAAAAAAATGCCTTCGTACTTTAGTTTTGTCTAACCAATTTTCTTAAATAAATCGCAATAACAGTACGATTTCCATAGGAGCACTAAATTCAGCTATGCTGATGAATTTTTCGGAAAAATTTAAAACATTTTCAAAATAGCTGAAATCGATTAAGTAGTCGATACTGAACAAACTAATTTCTAATTGCTTATTCTGTTACATATTGTATAATTGGATATACAAGGTTTAATGGTGCAGCACCCTCGGAGCACGTCGACCTTTCTTGGCCGGTTTTTGTGCTCTCTGCACGAGTGGGGTTATTTATGTGCTCACTGTGTGTAACGTTGTTTATGTGGACAAAAGTAAAGAAAGATATATGGTGAACTAGCAGTGGACCGCAATTCCGTCTGTTCTTATGACTGTGTGTTTTCCGGGATGAAAAGCGGATATTTTTATCAAATATTTTTTTTTTGTTAGCCTATCTATATGTTGTCCTACTGCTGAGCAAAGTCCTCTCCTCCCTCCCTCCACTAATCCCTATCCTGTGCCTCCTCCGGCCATGTCTTCGAGGAGGGGTCAAGTTCATCCCGCCATCTCCTTCGGGGTCTGCCTCGGCGTCGACGGCCAGTCGTTGGGACCCAGTTGGTGCAGATTTTTGCCCATCTGTCCGACTGCATACGACAAACGCGGCCTGCCCATTCCCACTCCAGCTTGGCAGATTTTTCGCTTTATTTTCATTTTATTAAAAATTAAAAATCTAGGGTCCCCATATAATGGACGTGTTTCTATTTAACGGTACTAAACCCTCGGTATGACTTGCACTTGGCTGTTTTTCTTATAGTTTTTTCCCATTGTTGTTATGATCCGTTCTTGGAATTTGAGTATAATACACATTTAACTAACTTATGGTACAGATTGTAGCAACTTATTATGTTATGTTTCTATTTTGTATTAATTTATTACTATAGTTAAAAACAGAGCCAATTTGGATTTTATC
Organism: Ethmia dodecea; assembly: GCA_963855545.1. Taxonomy (NCBI): domain Eukaryota; kingdom Metazoa; phylum Arthropoda; class Insecta; order Lepidoptera; family Depressariidae; genus Ethmia; species Ethmia dodecea. The sequence goes on along the minus strand of OY979458.1, from coordinate 8,873,967 downwards.
TGCAAGGTGATGTTAAATAAATAAAAATAAATAAAATTTGTTTATTTCTTTAACAAGAATATTCTTACAGCTAGGGGCAGGTGGCTTCCATTAGGCTTATCGCCTGTGTCGGGAGCTACCGCTTATTGTATTGAATGTTAAATATTTATAAGTTAATACCGCGATGTGTATTGAATGTTAAATATTTATAAGTTAATACCCATAAATAAATAACAAATATGAATGAACTTTTTTAAAGAGAAGTTGCATATTATAAGTTAAATATTTAGTTTTAAAAACCTTCACAACTGTGCGGGAGTTACGTCGGGTTTGCAACAGATGTGCCGAGACAGTCAGTTTTAATTCCAGAATAGATTAAAAAGAAATTGAGGTCGTGTAATAGCCGTCCGTTTTAAAGGCGACACTTTTTTCGTTTTACAATTCAAGTTTCATTTTTCAATGTTTTTGTCAGACCCTTTTCTTATAAAGTTTTATATTTTTAGAAAAAAGTAAAGTTTTTATAAAGAAATGCTTTTCAAAGACAAATTTTGTGAATTGCAATGAAGTTGTTCATAACGCTGCCGCAGATGGGGTAATTAACGACTCTTTATTGTACACCAATAATAAATGTGTGATAAGTGTCAAAAATATATGGCCGTAATGGCAAAAATGACACAATATAGTATAAGCGATATACTTATTCCGCAAACCTTATATTGATGTAACTGATATAAACAGAAAAGTGTAGATCATGCAAGGTGTGCCAGTTATTAATGCGGCCATCATATTACAATAATTATAATAATAAAAAATATCTATGTAATGTGATAGTAAAGTATTTTGCCTGTGATTTTGACCTCGTTTTGAGAACAAAAGTAGCATACCTACCTATGTCCTTTCGCTAGTTGCAAGCTGTCTTCGTGCCAAATTTCATTAAGCTCCGTGCAGTAATTTTACCTGTAACACCGTATTTAGTAAATACTGGTTTTGTAATTCCTTTCGTGTATATTTCAATTACCCCTCTTATAAGAGACGCTATAATAAATAAATGCCACCAGAATATTTAAATTCTTTTTAAAATTCCCTCAAAACTTCACCGCCATTTTGTTGAAGAAAAAATGTTCACTGAACACATTAGTGCGACCGGTGACAGCCCCAAACTTTGTTCCTCTTTTTAATTCCGCCGTTTCCCGTTGCCACGGTCCTTTGAAATAAAACCCAGAAAAGGACTTGACTCCGTGTTTTTGGAATTTTGATGTGCTTGGGAACTTGTTAAGGCTTGAAATGTGTTGTTTTGCGACAGTGTTACTTTAAAATAAAGGTTTCGCTGCGGTCCTTTTCACACGCTGGTGAATTACACACTAAGGTCCGTACTCTAGTTTATGACTTTAGTTTGAAGTCCTATACATATATACTTTAGAATTATAATTAAATGACGTTATATAAACTACAAGGAAGATTATTTAAAGACCTACATTTATTTAAAAAGAAAATATATTGGAATATTTACGGATAAAAATGCCATACAAAGAGGAACATTACGGAAAAATTGTTAAATCAAAATATTCAACTACTTCTTATTTTATTAATAAACATGATTTTAAATGGAATGCAAATTAAAATTAATTATTACCAATTAAGAACAAAAAAAGTCATATTGTGTCTGCATTTCGTTAGTGTAAGTATATAGCAACAAACTGGTCTGCAATTAAGAAAGACACTTTTAGTTTTGCACGTACCTATCTACCTAATAACATTAACAATAGCATGCGTTGCTTACTTTAAACATTCGGCGAATCCTTATCAATTGAGTTTCGATGAAACGTGTTTAGACGTGCCGGAAGTTAACCCAACCCACATCTATTGGTTCTGACATCGATGTGCTTCTAAACAATTTCCAATATGGCAACCAAACTAGAAAGAAAGGAGCCCTGAAAGAACCCGTCCGCCTTTTGCCTCACTAGCCGCCGAGCCGTGAAATCCGCGCTTTATTCGGTTTCCCCGCTAAGCTAGCGCTTGCTAGTAATGTGGAACTTATCACTCCGTGGACCGTTTAGACCATCATTTTAAGCTAGTTGTTGTGCACAAAACGGTTAACTACAGGTGCTCAAGGTGTAATGTAATATTGAGATTCGATTTTGAGCATTACGTTACAATACTGCCTCCCTGACTGACGAGCATTCGCCTGTAATGTAACATAGATTCGATGTTCAGCGTTTAGTTGATTCCACTACTGGTAACATTGATGTTAAAAGTGGTATCAAAATATACTGTAATGCTCGGTTCTCCTCCGTCACTGATGTAATGTAACGTTAGACTACAGGCGAATGCTCTCGGTAAGGGATCACCCGTAGAACACATGCGCACTGCCGTTACATCATGAAAGTATCTCTGTCTCTCTCGCACGCGACTCAGATTGTAAGAAAGATTGTTATTGCTCTTTTTACCACTGCTAAGTATGTTTTGGTGTTTTGGTCGGAACTAAAACGTCATTAGTTCACGCTTTATTCATATCCTAAACATTGTCTAGATTACAGAAATTTGCTATTTTTTACAATTACTTTACCGGAATTGTTTTTTTTACTTCGAAATCGCACAATATCCCCATCAATATTGTAAAAATTTAGTAACTTTTGTCTGTTTCACAATCAAATGTTGATAAATCCAGAGACAGATTTATATGGTATAGACTACTCACTTTTGCAATCGACTTAGTCCGCGGTCCGGTATAAAAAGTAACCTATATCACTTCCCGGTCTTTCAACTAATCTCTACGAACAATATAATATCAGCTCTTTTCTTTGTACTTCCATTTTCGCTTCCATTCAATACGTGGTCCATCTCTCTCACTCGCTTTTCTTTCACTCACACACTCGTCAGGTTAGAGGCTGCAGAGCCCCACATAACCCCCGGCCCCCCCGGGTCGGGTGCGGATGCAGTAATGCATTTTCCCTGGTCACCAAAAAAAAAAAAAGTTTCTGCGGATGCACAACCGCGGTGCCATTCCGAAGCGGCGAGGAGGAACACACCAGGGTTTTTAGTGGGTATGGCAGCACTAGGCTGCCGAGCCCCACATAACCCCCGCCCCCCCGGGTCGGGTGCGATATGCAGTAATGCATTTTCCCTGGGTAAAAAAAAAGTCATTCTAAGGTTGTCAAAAGGTAGTGTGTTGTCAAAAAACCGCCAATTGCACTTACTCTTTTGTCATTGTGTCACTTACCACATATTTATTATTGGAGTACAATAATAGTACATTATGATATAAGTGCGGTAGGTTGAAAATTACAGCCGAGGCGATATTGCTAGCCCGAGCCGTAGGCGAGGGCTACAAGTAAGCAGAGGCTGTAATTATCAAAGCGCACGTATATCATACGACGTTTTATAACACATTTGCGAGGAAATAAAATAAAACTCCGACTATGGCAAACGAATAAAAACAATACAGCGTTAAGAAAAAGCGCGCGGCGCGCATCATAATTTTTTTTTAGGCAAAGGCACAAAAAACAGCCAGTATTACTAATAAAGTAAATTAATATTTTTGTGTTTTTGTTACAGATTAATTGGTTGTAATTTACTGTCAAAATTAACTAAATTCAATAATTATGTACATAAATATTTCTTCATTATATTTTATCTCCCAGAGTTAATTTTAATCATAAAATGTTGACAACCTTTTTGACATAAAAACTCTTTGCTGAGATTTAAAAAAGTACCGTTCGTTTTAAGACGGAGCATCTTGATAAACCGTGCGTTTTACTTTACACTTACCGCACTTGGGCGTAATGAGATACAATACGATATTGAAATTGGTGAAATAAGACACCTTTTACGAGCAAATGTGTTATAATAGTACATTATGATATAAGTGCGGTAGGTTGAAAATTACAGCCTCTGCTTACTTGTAGCCCTCGCCTACGGCTCGGGCTAGCAATATCGCCTCGGCTGTAATTATCAAAGCGCACGTATGTCATACGACGTTTTATAACACATTTGCGAGGAAATAAAATAAAACTCCGACTATGGTAAACGAATAAAAACAATACAGCGTTAAGAAAAAGCGAGCGGCGCGCATCAGCAGTATTTTTTGGCAAATGCACAAAAAACAGCCAGTATTACTAATAAAGTAAATTAATATTTTTGTGTTTTTGTTGTAATTTACTGTCAAAATTAATTAAATTAAAAAACTATGTACATAAATATTTCTTTATTATATTTTATCTCAAAAAGTTAATTTTAATCATAAAATGTTGACAACTTTTTTGACATAAAAACTCTTTGCTGAGATTTTAAAAAGTACCGTTCGTTTTAAGACGGAGCATCTTGATAAACCGTGCGTTTTACATTACACTTACCGCACTTGGGCGTAATGAGATACAATACGATATTGAAATTGTAGAAATAAGACACCTTTTACAGCAAATGTGTTATAAAGAAATTTTATTTACTCGTGTCGTTATGAAACTTTGTTTGATATCGTCTTGTACTGTCATAATATTGTGAACCATAATATTTACTAGTAAGACATGAGATTAAAAAGAGTTGCCCTTGAGTTTATTGCTAGTTCTTCTCGGGGTACTGCATTTGGAACCAACAACTCGTCGGTGGAGATGGGCTGCAGTTAACATTTAGCTAATCTTCATGGACAAGTTCAAAGTGCCTTATTATGAGACGATTGACTTTTCGAAGTGTAATTAGCAATTACCTAGGGAAATATTTTTTTACCATTTTCATTTTTCAATCGGAAACACTTCCATTCTTAAATCAACAAACTCTTGGATTAAACCCTGTAAAGTAATTACTAACTTCGATAAACTCGCTACTTAACCTTGTCTAAACACAGCTTCACCCATACTCGGCCATGCATGTGAACTGTTTGCGACCCCTGACTTTTACAGCAAACTAACTTAGTTTCCCAATGTTTGCTCATAGTAAGCTTATAACATGCAGAGGTCAGGTTAATCTAAAGTTCGTCCAAACGTGTGTGCAGGACAAGCTCAGTTCGGTTGTTTGTCAGTTTGTTTAAAAGTTGATTTGTAAAAGTGAGCTGTAAAAGGTTTTTGACCCAGGGACTAGGACATACGATTTTATTTTATTTTTATTTTTCATTGATTTTATTTTTGTGTAACTATGGATGTGTTTTATCTGAAATAAAATTATTATTATTTTCTGTTTTTGTTTCTATTATTTGAAATGTACAGTATATTTCGGTAAGTTTTTATTATTATTATTGCGGTATGAACTAGAATGAAGATTAAAATAAATTAAAGTTATGATTATTAACTGGATATAAATTGTGTTCAATAACAAGATTGGTAACTCTTTCTGTTGTGCAATAGGTTACTCATTCTTTTAACAATATAAATAAAAAAACAATTGCCACATGAAGGAAAAATTATGACTTGAGAAGGCTTGACATAGGTACACATTTTTTGATGCAAATTGGTCTATTAATATAATTGTCAGATAAAGTTTTTATTTCTTGAATATTTATATAGTTAAAACAAAACTCGAATTGTGGAAAATATACTTTTCTACTCTTTTTGTTAGCAGTATAAAAATTTCCTCACGTATATTATCCCAAAGGGTGTCGGGAGAGATGTTACATTTCTAGAACCACCCACTATCTACGGATCTCTTCGGTTAGTTGATAACCCCATCACCAGACCGCCGAGTGCTGTTGCATATGCCACAGAATCAGTTCTTCCTTATTCTAAGATTTTTCATATCTTTTTCATTGTTAACTCGCAAATCATCTATTTATTGCTATTCCAAACTCAATTTTATATTACACCACTCGCTTCACTCGCTCTCTCGACACCCCATAAAACGATTCAATCACCTGACAGTTGAAACATTTTACGATACTACAATTCCAATTCTCAATAACATTCATAACTTTTCCCCATAAATTGATCTTCAATTTCAATTGTCAAACATGACTGTCTCCCATAAAGGGGCAATAAAAACCATTCCATCGCTTTGATCTCTATCAGAGCTGTAAAATCTGCCGGAATAGGACCTTGGACTGTCGCAGTACAACCGGGAAACAATAAAGAGGGATATAAAACGTTATGAGAGAGGTGCACGCATCTAAGATGATTTACTGGAACGGTGAAGCACGTAGCCTTATACTGTGGGTGTTTTGATACATAACTATTGGTTGCCAACGACTCGTAGTAGGGGAACTCGTAGGGAGGCGGAAAAACACATATGCATTAATCTGTGTGTACTATAGATTAATGCATCCTCTACTATGTGTTTTTCCATGATAAAAAGTAGGTTATGTTCTTCCTCAAGGTTAAAGCCGTGAAAGGAACAAACAAATAGACAGAGTTAGCAGAAAGGTTATTGAAGGCCACTAATAATAATCTACCACCGCTTCTCAAAATCGCTTTGCAATTTTGTTCCCAGAATCTGTATTTGTATAGCCTCTATAACAACAAATAATTAAAATTAAAGGAAACACTAAATACAAGAAACGTGTTGTTTTTTTATTTTTTCTCGATTTATAATGGCAAATAGGTAAACGTTTAAAATGTTTACAGAGTGTGTTTTACTTTAGTCGCCATAAAACAAATCACTATCACTACATAGTATAAAACAAAGTCGCTTTCTCTGTCCCGATATCCCTATATCCGTATGTCCTTATGTCCCTTTGTATGCTTAAATCTTTAAAACTACGCAACGGATTTTGATGCAGTTTTTTTTAATAGATAGAGGGATTCAAGAGGAAGGTTTTAGTGTTAGCATTGCACCCGTGCGAAGCCAGGGCGGGTCGCTAGTAAGGAATAAATTTAAGTGGAAAAATTGTATCATAGTAGGAAAGTTTGAGTCCGACTCGCGTTTTCCGCTTTTTATATTCGTTTTAATTAATATATGTTATAATAGTTATAACCCAGCAGAGGAGCCATTTCCAGTCTCCCTAGAGCTCTCCCGTAGGAGCCATCTCAGTGACTCAAGCAAGATGTAAAGAAAATTTTACGGCCATATGATATGACTACAATTGGTTCGTTGCCGTGCGCACATCTCGGATGACAAAAGATCTTTGAGAAAAAAGGGGGGAGAGAATTATTGGGACATTTTGTCTGATATTATAAAAAGGAAAGATTTATTTGTTGTTTGTTTTGAATTGAATGTGCTCCGAAAATACTGAACCGATTTGAAAAATTCTTCCACCAATAGAAAGCTACATTATCAGGGAGTAACATGGACTATATTTTATTCCCGTATTCCCACAGAAACGAGAAGTCGAGAACTACGCGGATAGAACCGTGCGGAACAGCTAGCCTGATAAATGTCTTGTTTTGTTTTTGTCCTTACTTCTATATGCTTTTGTCCGCTGTTGAATGATGCGTAAACCTGTAGCAGTTGTAGAATTTATAAAGCTACGCTTATGACTTATACGCGCGAGGGTTGGCAGGGGTATTCACTTCTGAAAGTACCTAATTTTCTCCAGTGTATTTTAGAACCGATTCATTTGAAAACCGATGAACCCATAGGACTCATACAAATTAGGGGACTTACTGGTTTCCTCACTCTTTCTTTCATCATCTAGTTAGCGATAAACATACTGGTAACTTTAACCACAACGATAACCTTTTGTATACTGTTTTGTCTCGCTCTTTCTCGTGCAAATACGAGATAAACTTCGATCAAATTTTGTCATGTTGGATGAACAGGTCTAACCTGCATTCTTACTAATATTATAAACGCAAAAGTTTGTATGTATGGATGTATATATGTATAGATGTTTGTTCCTCTTTCACGCAAAAACTTCTGAACGGATTTTGTGAAACTTTACAGTTATATAGCTTATACATCAGAATAACACATATCTAGGCTATTTTTTTATCCCTGTTTTCCCACGGGAACGGGAACTACGTAGGTAAATAGTCTCAAACTAGGCATAGCCTGTATGAGAGGTACTAACAAATGATAAACATCCAGACAATAAGCCAACAGATATGTTTATGCACACTAATGTTGGCTCCGATCGGGAATCGAACCCGCGACCATCATCTCAGAAGTGTCACTACCAAATGAGCCAGCGCCTATAATTGCTAACCAATGTGACTAACTTTAATGAAGTTTTATTCTTGGCTTGAAGCCAAAAGCAAACAAACTTTATTGCGATAAATTATAATGACTTACAATAATGTTGACCTTACTTAACTTTTCGTTTCGAAGTGGGATTTTAAATTCAGCAAATGATGCGTGAGTAATCATCTTGTAAAGCCTGGTGTAGACTAGTACAGTTGCTGGCAAACATTATGTCCAATTCGCAAAATGTCCAGTGGGCTCTAAATGTCCAATTCTCACAATGTTTGGACAATTTGAGATTTCAATATTGTGAGAATTGGACATTTTGAGCCCACTGGACATTTTGCGAATTGTACATAATGCGACTAACCCAACAGGGTACCCACCCTAGTAAGCCTCCGCTGTCTGTCGGTCTGTCTGTATATCAGGGGTCTATGTTACAAGTAAATTGTTGAATTTTTTTTAATGTACTCGTATATTTCTTTTGCCAGTATAGCAATAAATAATACACATAAAGTTAAAAATTAAAAAGAAAGTATCTTTAATTATGGCAACGGGTAGATGCTTGAAATGTTTACAGTGTGTGTATTCCTACAGTAGCTATAAAAACAAATTAGTTGTGTTAAAAATTCAATATGTGAGTGTACAGGAATACGAAGATAAAATATAGCCTATGTGTTATTCTGATTTATAAGGTATACTAGGCCGCCCCGCCCCGGCTTCGCACGGGTGCAATGCTTATAAGATTTTCCCGCTTTTCTGTTGAAATTTTTTCTGAATTTTCTTTGCTATAAACCTCACGGAGCCCGAGACCTTTCCAACGAATGCAAAACCGTGGAAATCGGTTCGTGCGTTCTGGAGTTATAGCTTCAGGAAGGAAAACCCGACTTATTTTTATATAGTAGATAACTGTAAAGTTTCATCAAAAACCGTGTAGTAGTTTTTGCATGAAATAGGAACAAACATCCATACATCTATACATCCATACATACAAACTTTCGCGTTTATAATATTAGTAGGATGTTACTTGTACTTCCAGAATATTAAGCTATCCATTGGTGGAAAGTATTTTAAAAATCGGTCCAGAGTGTTGGAACTTACAAACAAACAAATAAAACTTTTATCTTTATAACATTAGTGTAGATCAACATGAACAATAAGACCGTGTGAACGTGGCCTAATGCAGCCAAGGCCAAAGTGACTCGACAGCAAACAGCCTTTGTTCCACTTATTTGGTTACGACGTTTTGTTTCTGACAGTTCATAAATTGTTCTCATTGTGTTGTACACTTTTTGGCTGTTTCCCGATTACAATTTTATTGTTTGATTGTTTTGGTTTGTAAATGGAAAAACAATTATTTTATGTATTACGTCGAGGTTCAATTTGCCAACCTTTCTTCAATCCAGGGTAAAGACTAAAGCGTGAATAAATATCTATGTTTAGGGAACACCATAAGGAGTAGATAAAATATCAAGTCATTTTAAATACTTTATTCAATACTAGTAACTTCCCTCGCTTTTCTTCCGTTTACATATTTATACTGCAAGATATCGAAATGGGAAAATACACGACAATTAAATGTTATTGTTTTAATTACTATAATTTTCTTTAGAATCCATTAAATTGGTTCGGAGCTTATTCGAAACAAACTTTCAAATAGACACAAATATTTAAAAAAAGGGTCTAATCAATCATAAAGACGGAATTTAAATATTTGTTTTCACATTAATTTTGCCATTTATTCTTTTTGTTTTTTTTTTTTTTCAAATAAAAAAATGTTATTCAGGTTTCCCTTAAAGACTAGGATAGACTTCTTTGTTTAGTTGCACGTCCGTTGCAACTTTAGGCGCTAAACATTAATGGAAACTTTGTTGGCTTACTGGAATATTTCTATTTATTGTAATATCTATAAGTTTTTATTGTATAAGCTGTTTGTTTCCTTAATGAAGAAAAATAAATAAATAAATTTATTTTAAAGTCACAGACTTCTACTACCTAGTATCATAAGTGTAATGTTTCGTAGCCAGTTACGGCGTAGCTCTTGCTACGATGGCCTGGTGCGTAGCAATCGTAGCGTACGGATTCCACAGCAAAGAATTTGCTTATCAAATATTCAATTTTAATCAACCTTCGGAACTAACAGTAGGCAATAGGCATCAAAGCAGCTTTGTGCAGTGACCTTGAACTTTATAGAAGTCGGATAGGTAGGTAAGGAATAATTATTTGGAAAATGCTTAGTAATACCCATTACCCAGCCGTGTGTAAATTGTGTCCTACAATTTATTTCTTTATTATTCGAGTTCGGTTATTTAATGAAGAAGTTTTACAGATGACTGTTACGGGTTGATGATGATGGTGAAAGGCGTGAGTTTTTTATTTTTACTCCAAGAACCACCTACTACCTAATAGCACTAATTCTTACCACGTTTCTAATAGCACCATATATATGAATACCAACTTAAACAGAACTCTCAATGACAAAGACCTACCATACGATCGTCGCGCACATCTGCTCCGATGTTTTATGACCACAAACTTGCATTATCGTTCCTCTAGTTCGCCCATAAATCTGTGAGAATGCGAAACGTTTTCTATGATAGCATTTTAGGGCTCAAATTGCTTTGAAATGTTTTAAACTGATAAAAGATTGTCTACCCATAGTACAGGGAATCCTAGTCAGTTCACTAGATTTAATAATTTGATTGCAGTCAAAATGGCCTTTTGCCAATCATTTTATACCTGTAACCTGTGGGTCAACTATACACAGAAAGCTGTCAGCGCCTTGCGAGTCCAATATAATAATGGATTTAGGATGCTGTTGGGGCTGCCGCGATACTGCAGTGCATCAACGATGTTTGCTGAGGCGCACGTTGACGACTTCTATGCGTTGATCAGGAAAAAAGTTGCCTCCCTGATGCACCGTACTCGTGGCAGCGCCAATAGCCTCTTATGTGTTATAAGGGACAGGATGGATAGTCCCATAGTTAAGCACTGGGTGACTGTCCATCTTGCCCCAAATCGTAAATAAGTATCATTAAATTGTAATTATGTGTAAGTACTAACCTATTTATTTCCTTTGTGTATTACTAACCATTTATATGAACATCCCATGGTTCGAAATAAAAATTATTCTATTCTATTCTATTCTAATAATCATTATTGTAACATAAATTATGTTTTAATATAAAAATGCATCGCTTTGAAAATAAACATTATTTTTATAAAAAAAAAACAAAGAAAACATGCATTTATTTTGCAAATTTCTTGCCGATCTGTTTATTACTAGTGTTATAAATAAGTATGTTGCGATATCCTTGTAGAAAAGGATAAATACCTCTAAATACATGATTGTGGTACACAATTCACAGACACGAAGCAAACAAGTCCGTCAAAATAGTAAAGGAATATATGTATATATATTTTTTAATTTTATAAGATCTCAACATACTATATAAATATGCTCACGCTTTTATTCCCAAGGGGGTCGGCAAAGGTATTCCATCCGGGATTTACCGACTTTTCAGTATATTTTCTGGATCTCTAAACGTGACAGGTGGTAAGCCCATTGGATCGGTTTGATGTTACACATGTCTCAAGATTTACACCTCAGGCAAAAAGTGGGTATGTCCAGAAATCGAAATTACAAGTTTTTTAAATTTTTGTTTTTCAAAATAATGCAGGTACTTTTAGGTATATGTACACTTTACAGCAAAAGTCATTTTCTAGCTCAACTACACGAGAAATTATTCTGTTTGATGTGTTACTGGGGTCCTAAAACTATACTGGAATTCTACTACGATAATGCGTACGCCAGAATTGTTATTACAGGCTGAGTTAACGAGATAACGTAGCGAGGCGTGAATTTCCAACTAATTCTCTCCACTTTTGTAATTCTATCGCGGCTTATTCCCGAGGGGATTGGCAGCGGTATTCCATTCTGGAATTAAAGTTACCTGTATCACACATGTGATGAGCGGTTGACCAAGATTTTATTAGAAATGCCTCAGAATTCCTTTTCTTTTCATGGATTTTCTTTTTTTAGAATTTATATCTTCACCATCGAGGTATACTGATCAATACATATTTATGAAATTTATTTTATAGACCTAAACTTTCTAAACTAGGCCTTCGAAAATACTGTATGACTAGGATATACTCGTATATAAATCAATCGCCATTCGTTAGTCTCGCCAAAACTAGAAAATGGCTGGACTGATTTAGAAGATTTTTTGTGTAAGTCCCTGGATGGTTAATATGTAGCAGGACAATATAAAAAAAAATTGTATAACAGCAAAGCCGAGCAGCCGAGAGCAGTCAAGTGATAGAGCCGGCCGAAAATCAGTGAGGCTCGGGTTCGAAACCTGGTATGTACCAATGAGTTTTTCAAAAACTTACGTTCATATTTATCACTAGCTCGAAAACATCGTGAGGAAACCCGCAGGTCTCAGAATTAATTCTCAGACATGTGTGCGGCGATGGGCTCACCACCTATCACGTTTAGAGGTCCAATATATCTCGTGAAATGTGGGTATGTCCAGTAATGGAATAGCTCTGTCTACCCCCTCGGGGATAAAAGGCGTGAGATTATTTATTTATTATTTTGTATAACATGCTATGCCTGAAATAGCAACAAATGATAGATTATTTAAAAGGGGGCTGCCATACAAGCAACGTGTTCTTTGTGGTGCGAATCTCATCGTGTGCGATGTCCGACTCGCTTTTCGCAAGTTGTGATCCCAGGTCTGACCGTGATACCCTTCTGTGTTTCCAGTAACCGGGCGAGCTAACGATGCACGAGTTAACTTGCAGATTTCCGTTCTAACCGCTCTTAATTATTCAGCATTCGGAACAGGGCACATTGGCATAAAACCGCGGGTTACGAGGCACGTCGGCGAGCGCAGGCCGCGTTCACACCAAACCGAATGTGAAAGGCATAAGGTCGCTTTTTTGACTAATAATTGAGCACAAAGAGTGAACGTAAAGCTACTACGCATCTCACTATACGTTTGGTGTGAACGAGGGTCATTGGCGCCTCGGGGCGACTCCAGTATTGCGTCAATTATTTAATGGTCGAATATAATTAAATAATTAAAACACTAATTCAAAGAGAAGTACCTAATAGCCTTACGATTAAAGAGATTCTCATTCGTGAGGCTCGGGTTTAAATCCTGGCATGTACCAATGAGTTTTTTAAAAACTTACGTACATATATATCATTATCTTGACGGTGAATTAAAGTATTGTGAGAAAACCCGCAGGTCTAGAATAGATTCTGAGGCATATGTAACAGCGGTCCGACGATAGGCTCACCTCCTCAAAACTGGTGCTAAATGGGTATTTCCAGTGATGGAATACCTCTGCATACAACCCTCAGGCATAAAATCGTACTTATCACCATAATATCAGCTCGGTAGGAGCAGACTGGTGATAGCCGTATATAAATCGCTTCCGCGCATTCAATGTCTTGAGACCCTTATTCTTCCAGCGCCCATTTTTGTAGAGGTCAAACGCTCCACCTAAGCTCAGGCCTTAGTCAAGGGTCTGGGCGAATGAAAGTTGGAATTTTAAATGGTTTTGGCTTCATGTGGAATCTGTAATAGGGGTAGAGTCAATAAAGTTTGAGTACGTTTTCTGCAGAGTTTCATTATCAAGTCGGCTGTCAGTAAAGCACGAAAACCGTGGCAGGGACCATTACTTATTAATTTTTAATTATAAGTTGAAGGTGATTTTGAAGACAGTTAGTTGGCCAATAAATGGGGTACCGTGCACACGCGTCTTTTATTTATCACACTGAATAAACACTTTCATTAATTTCGACAGCCCTCTAGCAGAGGCGTAACTCAGATCCGTAAGAAAACTCTTGGAACACCAGGCTCCCTTGGGGATGCTCTGAGAAGACTCGGTAGATTGATCTGCAACTGGAGGGAGGAGAGCTGATTGGAATAACGACCACCGTGGCTCACGTACAATGGTCTAATTTAAGGACTAAGTTAGTAAACCAAAACCCTAAAATAGAAAGGGCGGGAATTCTAAACAATGTTTCTACTATTCAATAAATTTCCTTGTCAAGTCAATAATAGATAATAAATATTAATTCCTTTTGTGTGTGAATTCCGTTACTTGACGATATGTAGATAAAGATAACCCGAGATTTCTATAGCGTTGCAAAATAAAATATCAATGCGATGCTTCAAGACATTATAGTTGTCTAAAACATTAAAATTTATAGTACGTATTTTATAAAAGTAACCTTCTGGTAATAAACTTAAATAAATATGATCACGCCTTATCTCTAATGAAGTCAGTAGAGGTATTAGGCTAGTGATAAATAATGTATGTAAGATTACCACAACCCATTGGCGCATGCTCTCACCAGGGATCGAACCTAAGCCTTACGCAAAAGCCCTCACCTCTAACAGGACTATCATACTTTTCGATTGTCTGTCTGTTCGCATACTGAAGCTATCAAGCGAGGCGCAACTGAAACGGGGTGAATTTAGCCAACATTAGAACACTCGGCACGAGCGACTTTACGACAACTTCACTGTCGTCACGTCTCGAAAACTACCAAGGAAGTTCGAAAATAACTCACAATATTTGAAAAAATAAAACAAAAGTAACTCTTATTCTTATCCATACTATCTATAGTATAAAGAGGAAAGATTAGTATTTTTGTATGTTTGTATCTTTGTTACTAATAAAACAAAAAAACTACTAGACCGATTTTAAAAATAATTTCACTAATAGAAAGCTAGAATATCCCTGAGTAACATAGGATATATTTTATTCCCGGATTCCCGCGGGAACGGGAACCTGGCAAAATTTTTTAAGCCAGTGCCTGTCATGGCTTAACGACGTTAATTATGTTATTTAGCCTAAACACATTGAAAATCGGGAAGCCGTACGTCGTTGTTGAAGATATTCAAGTAAATATTTTACCGAGTTTTATATAAGAGAAACCATTAACTTAGGGAAGTAACTTAATAATAGCGGAATTCCTACGTATTTCAGCAAGCCATCATGGTTCCAGTTTTTGTTGATTCCGCGTAAAGAAAGTTGTTAAGCCACGTCAAATATCGTTACATGGCCACTACCCTAACACCATCTTTTAATCCACGATAAGCTCAAGGCCAGGCTATAGGCCATTCTTTTCGATGTGATTAAAGACTCATAACTATAAGCTCTGGACTGTAAGTGTAACTGATGAAGAAAGAAAGAGAGAAGGAAACATATTAAATAAAATAGAGATAATTTACATATTCATGGCGTATCCCTATCATAACATAATCATTTGTTGCATGCGCTGCAGTTAAAACGTGTTTGTTTTGAGTTTGAAAACAATAGTATTACTATGGAAGTCCGCATTGAATACAAATCGCGTGCAAAATATTAAAATTTAATTTGACATTTGTTATTCATGATATGGAGCTTTTTTGTGCTTGATTTTATTGTTCGATGCGGCTGTGTGGGCTTTTGTGTGACACAGAAATGCTATATTCAAGATAATTTAATTATATAAATTTTAAAAAGACTTTAATTAAAATAGTATTAGGATTTTAGTGTTATATTCAAGTAATTTCAGAGATTGAAAGATTTAAAGACCCGTTCCCATAAATAATGTTATACTTACTAAAACTTTGATCTTGGGCGTAATCGTCAGTAACGTTGTCTAGCTTGAAAATATAACAAAACTAAGTTTTTTTGGATTTTCATTTTCAGAACAAATGGTAGAATACAGTTTTGTTAGTTTTATCTTAGACTCCAAAAAAGGAGGAGGTTTCTCAATTGTATAGTTTATTTTTTGTGTGTTTGCGGATAACTTCGTCATGTATGAACCGATTTGGATTTTTTTTTTGTTGAAAACGTGATATCCCAACGGTGGTATGGTAAGGAAACCAGGATCTGATGATGGCATCCCAGAAAAATCGAGGGGATTCTTCGAAAATCGTAGTGGTGTTTTTCAGATCCATGTTTGAAGTACATAGTTTGTTATTGGTTAAAATTATATTTCGTCAAAAGCTTATGAACTCCAAAGCAATTTAAAATAAATTGATAGTGACGGGCGCTGGTCCCCAAAGTAGCTGCTATACACCATTATGTTGTTACATTACTTATGTGTAGATGGCGTTGTCGACGAAATTGGTTTCGGAAATGTTTGTTTGCCATCGGCTTTGTCGGGAAGCTGCAGAGCATCCTTGTTATTTCACTTCCTCGTTATGGAAAATTGTTATGCTGACTTTGAAGTTGGACGGTTTGTGCCTCAGTTGTGAAAATCTATGGTTTTGTGATGGAATTTAAAATGGCTCGTTAACCGAATTGCTTCTAATATTCAGGCCCACACGTTTGACCAATAAAATTAGGGGTTATCTAATGTTAACTCAAAAACAATTTTACTAAGTCCAAAAAATATGTTTTTTTCTTCCATATTTTTGTACGTCTCCTTCCAAGTCGTAGATTTTTTTGAATTGAATCAGTATTTTAGATTTATTATGCGATATATTTATATCCAATCAAATACATGCTGAAGAAAATGTATGCTAACGTCATTAAATAAATCTGCGTAAAATTAGACATCCGTTTCTAATAAGACTTAGATAGTAGGGCTGCTGGGCACTGTTCCACATGGTTCCTCTATGGATGTCATGTTTTATAATCTGTAAATTTACTTTCGGGGTACTGCGTAATACACAAAGGGTACTATATTTGGAACCAGCAACTCGTCGGTAAAGATGGGCTGCTGTTCACATTAGTAGCCAACCTGCATGGACGAGTTTAGAGTGTCTTGTTATTAGACTATTGACCTTTCTGAAGTGTACTTTTTGTACGTATAGAAAATAAATGATTATTGACTTTTTGACATTTGACTATATTTTCAGAAAATATAGGTACTTACATAATTTTTGATGTGAACTTTTTCGCCACCTCTACTGAAATATGTTCGGGAAAACTGTGTAAGTATGTCGTAGATTTTATACCATGAAATAGTTGACCGGAAAGTTCAAAGACTTCGAAGTAAGAGTAACTAACACTGAAAATTTTACGATTTGGTCATAAGTCGGCGTATGGCTTTGACCTGCGTTTCTATGACAAAGTCGACAGTTTACACACGTAACTACACTATTTTAATGCCAAATAAAACAAAAAATGGTGTGTACCTACTTTGAAATTATTATAATATATAAGAATTAAAGAAAAAGTGCGGAGCAAAAAGAAGTTAGTAATTTTTTCTGCTAATTTCTAAAAACTGCTTTAAAATTCTGTCAATCCTGATTATTTAAATAAATCGCTTAGCAAACTTCGGCATTAGGTATCTTTTAAAGACACTTTCATCATAAGTTGTAAACCGAGATTATCATTCTACAATGAACGAAGCATTTCAATTTTATGTTTAGACTAGTCCAATTTTTATTCAATATTATAATTTGGACTTTAACTATTCATTAATAGCAGCGCCCTGCCGTTTCATCCGCGTAGTTCTCGATCCCGTGGGAATACGAAAAAAATATAGCATAAGTTACTCCCTGATAATGTAGCTGTCCATTGGTGAAACAAGCGTAAGAAACAAAAACAAAGTAACTTTCGCAATATAAT
The DNA here is from genome assembly GCA_963855545.1 of Ethmia dodecea. Classification (NCBI taxonomy): domain Eukaryota; kingdom Metazoa; phylum Arthropoda; class Insecta; order Lepidoptera; family Depressariidae; genus Ethmia; species Ethmia dodecea. Next base: position 8,856,357 of record OY979458.1, on the reverse strand, counting down.
AATATTAAATGAGGTTTATAGTTTAATTTTAAACAACATTTGACGCATACGACGCAATCATTTCCTGGAACAATGGGTCACCTTTAATACCGTTAACAATTTTTTTTTGTGAAGTGACATTATAACGAGAGTCTTTTTCCATTTCGTCATATAAAATTCATCAACCGAAACAAAGAGCCCTCCACTCTCGAATTTGCATACAACGCGAAACAAGAGTTGTTCTTACACCTCATGTATTATCCAACAGGAACTCGAGTATTCATTATTCACTTTGAGATACGCTGCGGTTAAAAGTTGATGGTCAAAATATTTTAAGAAAATTCAGGCAAACGGAGGGAGAAATAACAAGAGGATACGCCAATATGCCGACGCGACGAGAACCTATCTCCATTACGTAAAGTAAAATAATCATTCTATAACCTTATTTTCCTATTTATCATTTAGATATACCTGCATTGGTAGCCCGGACGGTTAAAGAGCCGGCCGAAAATCAGTGAGGCTCGGGTTCGAATCCTGGCATGTACCAATGAGTTTTTCAAAAACTTACGTACATATTTATCACTAGCTCGACGGTGAAGGAAAACATCGTGAGGAAACCCGCAGGTCTCAGAATTAATTCTAAGACATGTGTAAACAGACTCGGTCCGGCGATGGGCTCACCACCTATCACGTTTAGGGGTCCAATATATCTCGTGAAATGTGGTTATATCCAGTAATGGAATACCTCTGCCTACCCCCTCGGGGATAAGAAAGGCGTGAGATTATATTATTATTATATTATATACATGCATTATGAGATGGTAGGTATTTATTAAAAATATACCCAATACCGTTTGACTTTCATATATCCTCTAAATTACGTCATAAAGATCGCTTACGTTCGGAAACAGCACATTCCCGCAAAAAGATCATTACTTCCAGTCAGTAAATGACAAATATTTCTAACTGCGTAAGAAGCTGCGGGTATAAGCTAAGCAACCAGACACCAATCAAATTATATTTGGCCAATAAACTATCATCCTAAAGTTCCGTGTAATCATAAACTTTTTAAAACAACAATAACTACAAACAAAAACACTGTTCTCCAGGGCTACCTCAAAGTCTATAAGCTCGTTGTTAGTCACGCAGCCGACTGATTGGACTGAATATTTTATGCGCTGGATTCGATTAATGTCGAAGCAACTTTATTGGGTATTGTTGTTGTAAACACCGGCTGAACCACTTTGGTTTTCGTTTAGAAATTTCTACAGAAAAATATAATAAGAAAGAACCAGTTAGGAACGTTGCAAGATCCTATTATAACAATTCATTCAAATGTTGCCAATTTCTTACGAAACTATGTAAAATATTCTTTTAGTAACTTTATTTATATATTAAGCATAGTAGAATTTAAAAAATGTCAAATCACTTGTGCATAATTGAAGTCATTAGGCCATGTCAAATAGGTACCTTTGGGTGGCTTGAATTGTTCTGACAAGAAGCGACTAAACGCTTAAAACCATCTCCCAAGATAAATGAAATGAAATATGAACGCTTGAAGCGGCGCAAATGTGCTGATCTCAATGAGGGCTACATGTTTGTGCCGTTTGGGGTGGAGACCATGGGACCGTGGGGGCCGGAGGCGCGGCAGCTCCTCAAAGAGCTGTCAGTGCGTTTGGTCGAGGATTCAGGCGACTAGAGGGCTGGCAGCTATCTCTGTCAAAGGATTAGTATAGCTATCCAGACAGAAACTGCCCAGAAGACTGACCTTCTGGCCATTTTCCCACATGGTTCCTCTTTGGAGGTCATTTTTTATCTGTAAATATTGTAAATGAATGTATATTTTCTTTGTAAATAAATTTTATTGTTCATAGCAAAAAATATATACATTTAATTGCCAAAAGATCTAAGTGAACTAACAGCAAAGTTGTCTAACAAGATTGCTTGTTTGTCTGCAGGTGATGAGTTCGTGTACCGGGATGCGTGGGGCGGAATCAGTCTCATGTTTGCTGCCAACCAGACCTCCAAGACCCTCATGCCGAATACGACTTTTGTAAGTAATAATGGCTTTATTAAAGTAATACGCATGGCTTTTTAATGTGTTGTTTTTAGCCAGTAATAATTAAACGAATCTCACATTATAAACCAGATCTTTTGACACAACTACTAAGTTACTGATGCTGTTTTCATATTTTTTAAAAGCCTTTATTTAACTTGCAATGTATCTGGTATGTAACTATGTATGTTCGGGTGGCATCTTGCATCTAAATTTTGAAGCAGATATCTTCAACCGATTGAGCTGAAATTTGGTATACTTATGTAAATTTGGTGACAACGCAATATTATGATATCACCGAGCTGATTTGATGATGGAGCCAGGAGGTGGATATCGCAACTGCTCAAATGACTACTCGTAAACCTCTCGAGTTTGGGCTCGTATGATTCGTCTTGACAAATACTTTGGTGCTAGATGGTAACCAGGGTCTGATGATGGACCTGGAAAATGGCCATAGGAACTCAGTAATGAAACGACATAACCCCATCGAGTTTGGGCTCGTTTGATTCGTCTTGACGTCAACTTTGGTGCTAGATGGTAACCAGGGTCTGATGATGGAGCTGGAATATGGCCATAGGAACTGAGTAAACGACATTTTATATTTCACACTAGTGGCCTAGGAACACCTTGTCCTGTCATGGACAACAGCGCTAAGGTCGGGTCCAGTTGTCAATGTAAAAGAGGCAGCTAGTCACACGGGAATAGTTTTCTATTAGATCAGTAGTTCCAGAGTTCAGATAAGTTACGATTTTAGTGCAGATAATAGCCCTTTCTCTTCGCAACATAAATCATTGTACGGACCGGTAAACCTCTAGTTATCTAAAATGTTTTACAAAATCTAAGATGGTAATTCATCCTCTTACAACCGACCACTTGAGCATAATTTCATGAGCGTATTGCCGCGAGATTATCGCTCTGAATTTATTACCTTAACCAAAAATTTTAATGCCCAGCTTCTATATTACCCCCCATTAACATTAGTACTCAGATTTTTTTCCAAATTTTTAAGTTTGGAGCACATAAGCAGAAAATGGAAGGCGCATTAGAAAGTTTACCACCAAAACATGGACGTATTGATGGGAAGGCGGACAGGATCTCGTATCAACGCACCGCGAGAGTTCAGACATGAAGTTTTTGTCATCATGAACACACAACTTGAATTAATTCGCCTAAATAAAAAAAAATGCCTTGTTTTGGCTGTTCGCAAAAGCCAAAGGCCAGTCTCGACTGATACATTCAGCGTGGTATTGCTGTAGTGCACTCACGTGATATTTTCCACTATTGCTAAGCTTCTTTTAAAGTGTGACAAAGTAAAATTTAGTCACTCAAAAAGAAGTTTAGTCACTGATAAAGTAGTCTTAGTATTTAGTATTTTAATATGAACCAAATATCGAAGGAACGCATAGAAATTTTTTGTTTGCAATAAACATTTCCTATACACGTGTGCGTTAGTAAGGGTTTGCTTGTTTGCATACCTACACCAAATGATAAAAAAGCATAACATTGGCGGCAGCATAAATATGTGAATGCAAGGGCGATGATTGGCGATAGACTTACTGTCATTATACGTGTGCGCTTAAACTAGCCGACTTATACATATACTTGCTTTAGTTGTTGTCTAGTGAGATTCTGTTTGTCTTTTTTATACGTCCATGGAGCAAAGTGCCGAATTCGATAACGCCCCTGATATCTAAATGATTAATCGAGTCCGGGAATTAATTACGGAGTGCGGAGAATCTTTGCTGCATCATTAATTTCACTAACTAGTTACTCCTTGTACAGTTGCGTAAGACCTTTTATGGTTCGGAGAATTTTTGGTAGCATCATTATTTATTTAACCAAGTTCGTTAATCGAGCAATGCGGTTCGCGCATGCTACTAGTAGTAGACTTATATCGTTTTTAGTGTAGTTAATAGTTTTATAGTGTTTTATTTTTTTAACAAATGGAAAACATTGATTTGCAAAGAAAATATACATTCATTTAAAATAATTACCGATAATAAATGTCCTCCAAAGAGGAAACATGTAGGACAGTGCCCAGAAGACTGGCCGCATTACCTCTCTGTATATAGCTAGGCTGATCCTTTGACAGAGATAGCTGCCAGCCCTCTGGTCACCCGTGTTTCATTTTTGTTAAGGCGTTTCATACATTATGCCTCATGACATAGATATTTTTTTTTCTTAAACTTTGCGAAAATATAGTGCTCTATTCACTTTCATAATGCTAGAGTCAGAAGAAACTCGTTGTAACTGGCAGTTCTTTCAATTTTTATACTTTTAGTATTTATTTTAATTTAATATTAAGTAGGCCCTAAGACCCCTAGATATTCGTTTCGTATTTAATAACATTTCAATAGATACTGTTAACTCATACTGCATGCTAGCTTTGAATATTGACACAAATCTGAACTGGAAAGAACACATAAAAAAAGTTGCTAGTAAATTATCCAGTTTCATATACGCCCTAACAGAACTTAAAAAAACTACAGATGAACCTACAACAAAAAATGCATATTATGCATATGCACACGCATGGCTTCGATACGGCGTAATACTCTGGGGAAACAGCTCGGATGCCAGCAAACTATTTCTCCTGCAAAAGAAATGTATCCGAATTCTTGCCAACATAGATTCGATGACCAGTTGTAGAACCTATTTTGTCAAATATAAAATTCTCACCCTAACATCTTTATATATTTTAGAAGTATGTATCTTTATAAAAAATAATTCAGTTATGTTCCCATTACACTCTCGCCCAAAAAATTTAAGACCTCAATTAAAATTAGCCATACCCACCTCTCAGTTACAATTTGTGAATACAGGTCCCCAAATAATGTCTGCTAAAATATATAATGCCCTCCCCCAACACATCAAAGAAATAGAAAAAGTAAATATATTTAAGAATAAATTGAATAAATATTTAATAGATAAGTGTTATTATTCCCTACAAGACTTTTTTACTGATGATAATAAATAGCTATAGGTTAATTGTTCTCATTAATAGGTAATAATAAATTATAATTACCTATAAATTATTCTAAAAAATTATATAGAGAATTTAATTACTTGTTATTATTATATTAAGAAATATGTAATGTTTGCTTTTGATTTTAATAAGATAGATATAGAATGTAGGAACTTAAGTTATAGGTAATATTGTAAATTTATAATTGCGGTGCCCTTACAGGGTTCTTGTTGATCTTATGAATAATTATTTAAGACCTTTTTTTTGTACAACAAGAAAGCAATAAAGATTATTATTATTATTATTATAGGCTAAAAGTAAGAAGACAAGTCCTTAATAGTGGTGTCCCTGTATATAACTCATAACGATTGTTCACTCGTTAGCTGCAAACATTCTTTTTGCAAACTTTTTCTTCCAACAGAATATTACTTCCAATGACGCGCGTAGTGACGGGTGGGCGACGTAGTATGCTTAGTTCAGTTAAAAGGTACTGGGAATCTCGCCTAATGATTTAATTAAGAAGTTTGTGTTATTTATTGTTTGAAGTTGTTACGCATGGCGTGGTTGCATGAGGGCTTGCGTTGTGGAGCAAACTTTATGGCGAGTTCATTTTATAATTAATTTCAGGAAAGTCGTTTGTGCTTCAGATGATGTATTTCATTATGCCTGTTTCTTAGACATCAAATATTTCATTATAATTATTAATTAAATTCGAAATTAATTTCTAAAAGTTCATTATTTATCAAACTGTCACGCCCCCATGGGTTTTATATTACACTAGCTGTTCCCCGCGATTTTACTCACGTAAGTCTTATTCCAGTTGGAAAATTATAGCCAATGTTACTCTCAGAAAAGTAGTATTTCCATTGGTGAAATAATTTTTGAAATCGGTCTAGTAGTTTCTGAGTTTATTCGTTTCAAACATACAAAAATACAAATCTGTCCTCCTCTTTATAACATTAGTGTAGATATTATACATTATATTGCACGTAACGAAATAACGTAATAAAATTCATAATTATACAATAAGTAATGAATTGAATTAAATAAATGCAATGAAATGAAATAACGTATTTTAGGGTCAATTTAAAGTCACACATTTCTTTAAGAAACAACGATACCTATAACTATGACAGTAAAACGCAAACTTTGCCCATTTGGCGACCAGCCAAACAAGGTATAAAATAAAAACACAAAACTAAGCGATAGAAAATAACGAGAACAAGCAGTAATAAATGCAACTATTCGTACCAGTATATTTATAACTAGTATTCCAGAACTCTGTCCACTTGAACTTTAGGTCATCGCCTCCCTTAGGAGCAGTTATTCCAGTATGAAAAGTAGCCTATATTCTTCCTCGAGATGTAAACTACCGTCCTGTCAAATTTTATCAAGATCGGCTCAACCTAACGATCCGTGAAAAGGAAGCAGAAAAAAACAGAGTTACTTACGCATTTATAATACACTAGCAGCGCCCCGCGGTTTAACCAGCGTAGTTCCCGGTCTCGTGGGAATACGGGGATAAAATATAGCCTATGGGTCACTCTCATGTATAAACTATATATCTGTAAAGTTTCATCAAAATCCGTTCTATAGTTTTTGCGTGAAAGAGGCACAAATAAAGTAAAGTGCAAAATTCAAAATCAATTACATATTAAAACCATATTAAAATATTGCTGATCCCTGCTTGTAATAGAAAAAAACATCTTGTCGTAACATGTTCTACAAACTAAATTTTCAACGCCTTGAAATAACATTTTCTATTTTTTATTCTCTAGTCAGTTCAAGATTATTTTCCAACTAGTAAACGAGTTTTTTTATTACACAAAACGGAGTCATTGCGAAGATTTCAACAAGCTCTCAGATAAGCAAGCGGTTAAAGACTTGTAAACTACTTTTTAATCAGCCTGTAAGTTTCAGTTGCGATCTCATTTGAGAACAGAGTAAGCTGGCAAAGTTTTTAGTTCGCAGTCTGCATTTTGAATTTGTAACTTTCTAGACAAAGAGATAAATTCCGCCCATGATGCTCCCCAGTGGACAGGTTTTGAGTTCTATTTTCGAGTTGTGATAATGACTCAACCGGAGCCGAACTGATCATCATCATAAGAAGCGGGCTCTCTAACCACTGGGCTATCACACTGCTCATTTAGAGGGTTGCGTCAATTTTACTTGGTCGCGATATAATGCCAATTAGAGCGATAATATCAAATCTTTACGTTTTACAACAAGCAGCAAGTAGTTTAGTCAAATTTTAGAAATATATCCATTTTGTCCACTTGTAAAGTTAAATAAATAAATAAATTGTGGGACACAATTTACACACGGTTATTCAGTCCCAAACTAGGCAGAGCCTGTACTATGGGTACTAAACAACTGATAAACATACTTAAATAAATACTAAACACCCAGACACGAAGCCAACAGACATGTTCATGCACACAAATGTTGGCCCCGAGCGGGGATCGAACCCGCGACCTCCGACTCAGAGGGCAGGGTCACTACCAACTGAGCCAACAGGCCCGTCAAATAAGTAACGTACATACCACGGTCTGTGTTTTCGGCAATGTAATAAACATAAATGTTTACGTAAACTTTCTTAGTGTTTAGATAAACTGTTTATTTCCCTAAGCAATAAAGTAAGGAATAAAACATTTCTTAACGGTCTCAAGAAACCATAAAAAGGTAATATACTTTCATTTAGTTTCGATTTACTAGGGATTGCTTATGAGTCATAACGTCTTATAACTCGATGAACGCCGGCTGCATGCACGAACAAGTGTCACGTTCCGCCTGAGCCAAGCGTGCAAGCGAGAGCGCGGAACAAGCGATAAAGAGGCACGATCGGCCTAAGCGATCGGCTTGTAAAGCTTCCACTCTAGTATGCAATTTTTTATCAATGTTTTCTTATGATGTTATCATGAAAACTTATCTTCCGTAAACCGACTTTACAGACAACCAATTTTTAAGTTAATATCACGCTTTATGTGGTGTTGGCCTTAAGCGCGCTCTACTCTCTCACGAGATTTTTAAGAAAGCTGCGAGACGTAAGAGTGTGAAGCCGATTTTCAGGTTCTCTTCTCACGGCTTTTCGCGTTCTCGCAAGAATCTTGTGAGAGTTTAGAGCGCGCTTTAGAGTTCGGCTGAGATATATGTCAAAACCCTCGCTCCGGCGATGGGCTCACTATGTGACACGTTAAGGGGTCCGTTCAATCCATAATGGGTCCATCCAGAAATGAAATACATCTGACAATCCCCTCTGGGATTAAGCTTCAGGGGTTATTTGTCTAGGTTTAAATTACCTAAATCGTAGGCTAAGGCCATAAGTACCCTTATTCAAAATTGACATCTCGAGTTCTTCCCAAAAGGGCGACTATGAAAAGTCGATCTAGTAAATCCAGATACACATTCACAAAAAAACTTACTCACAATCACGTTTTTGTAGATACATAAAAAACATTTTATGAGATATGTTTTGTAAATAAAAGAATTAAAATAGATATGACGTGACCTTATCCTTGAGGGATAGCCAGAGGACCTGAAACGCCCAGTCTACAATTTTTGGTGTAGGACGCATTCGTCAGATTCCTTTTTTTTTTTTCAGAAAAGAATATGGGCTGTTTTTATTTTGACTTAAACGGAATTCCTCTTTGAACAGAAAAACACTTAGGTAATTTTTTTTACGCCTTAAACGTGAGCAAATCACTTTAGCAGGGTGCTTTTACAAATGTCTTAGAATCATTTCTGGGTCCTGTAGGCTTACTCACGATGTTTTCCTATCACTCAACCAGGATGCTGTTACACATATCTTAGAATCATTTCTGGGGCCCGTAGGTTTACTCATAATGTTTTCATTCTCCCTCGAGCTACTGATAAACACGTACTCAATCTTTTAGAAATTTTATTCTACAGATATATTTTCATAGAGTTTATTTTACTGATGTGGACTACGTGTAGTCTAACGTACATCAGTAGTCGGTTCACCGCAGGGCATAATTTGGTCCTACAATGGTCAATATCGCCAACGGGCGAATCGGGACGACAATGTTACATTCCTGGTAATTCGCTTCGATTCAATGTCAAGAGTAGATAGTAATAATACGTATAGAAACAACACTCGCGATGGTTATTGTAACTCTTAGAGTAGGATTAACCAAAGTTGGCTGGTGTATTTTAGCAATACTAAACTACCTGAAGATAGGAAAATTAATAGAGCGAAAAATAGGTACTTTTGTTTTATTGACTTTTATGTACTACTATTAGCTTATGGCGTCCCCTAGGACCTACGTGCTGTTTCGAGATAAAAACTGACCTATTCAAGGTCAAATCTATCAGTATTTATAATATTACTAGCAACTCTTCACGGTTTCACCCGAGTAGTTCCCGTTCCCGTAGGAATACGGGGAAATGTAACCTGGTACTCGCTGATAATGTATAGCTTTCCATTAGTAAAATATTTTTTATAATCTGTTTATGGTTTAGGCGTGATAGGGTAACAAACAAAGAAAGTCAAGTAAGATAGAATACTGAATAACAAGCTCCGTCAACTATAAAATATCCCTTTAAAAATTTATATGCGGTCAAACACCCAGACAATCTGGCAATGGCGATAGAAAGGAATCGTTTGATGCAACGCAATAGTGTTTTTGTTTACCCCACTTGTTGCCTGGACATCAATCTATTCCCACCCAGTGACGTCACAATGTGTTTGTGCTCAACCCCATATGTGATTGGCCTATTTCGCGTTGGAAAGGAAATTGATTTTTCTTGTAACTTGTTTGTTAAACAATAATTTGGCAGTTGCAGATCGGCATTAACTGAAAAGGTCCCTTTTTTTCGTTCCCCTGGGAACAGTGAACAAGCTCGCGCTTTTATCATCGAGGGAGTTGGTAGTCCATTTCTGGATATACCTCCTTTTCAGATATATATTTTTGGATAATAAAATATAGCCCATACTATTATACCTCATGTGTGAGGAAAGACCCTTTAGCTCAGCAGTGGGCTGTCACGGGTTGTTGTGATTTATTAATTATTACCACGGCTGCCAAGCTGGAAGTGAATGTAGATATGACGTATGATAGATCTAAATGGAAGGAAAAAAAATACTGCGCCGACCCCAAATAATGGGATAAGGACAAGTACATGATGATGACCACGGTTGGCAGGAGGTTTAGCGGCACATCCTCAAGTATTTTACTTCAGATATACGTGAAAATAGATATAATAATCTATATATATAAAATGATAAACTGACTCACTGATTGGTGATATACGAGTATCAACGCACAGTCTAAACCGCTGGGTCTAGAAATTTTGCACATAGATAGCTTATACAGTGTAGGCATCCACTAAGAAAGGATTTAGCAAAATTCAACCCCTGAGGGGGTGAAATAAACGTGCCTGAGCGAAGCTTCGGGTAAAAGCTAGTCATAAAATAAAAAGGATAGATATTTCCTTCAAGATACTCAGTTCCCAGACATGCCTGTCGGTTGACAACTCACAAAATGAATCACGCGATGCCTCATTAGCTCTCTTCGCGTACTGTCGAGGAGAGATGTGCTTGTTGCAACACAAAGAGATTTAAATATAATAGGACATAGAGGGAATATTTTCATACAAAACTTTGAAGCCTAAGCGTCATGTCCTTGTCATGTCAATTAGTATGAACGCGAGCTGTCATTCGGTAGAAATTGTACTAGACTTATTCCACTTGGAATAACTTTTGACTTCAAATTTTCCTCGCTATGTCCTCTCTGTGGGCAAGATTGTGTATATAGATTGTGTCCTATTAATCTAATCTGTGAAGTAAAAGTACGTGCACGAACTTATTTGTAGATATACCTAAACATAACGGAAAAAATTCGCACTTAGATATATTTTAACAACCTAATTCCCGCTTTAACTAAATTTCAAAACAGAACAAATGATAACGTTTTACAATGACAATGAAATTTATACCTCTTTTATTGATCAATAAGAGCCATATTCGCAGAGATTGCCCCTAGGGATGCTATGTTTACTACATATAGTGACATCTCAACAAGTCGAGTAATTTGCAAATGCAGGTTCTACGAGCGCGCGTCGTACCAAAGTGCTACGCTTGTAGCGGAATGCTACGCTCGTAGTGGTGCAAAGCTTTTGTACAACAAATTTATCTTTGTCCCGACTGTCTGCGTTTTAAAATAATAATGATAAAGTAAATAAATACGCTGACGTCATGTCCTAATCTTAAAAAAGTGAAAAGTGTATTGAAAAGACTCATATAAAATACCTATAACCAAAGACGTTTAAAGAATGATTTTCTTCCAACCTCTTTGCCTATTACGTTCTTTGTTAACATGCGTTGTTCTCACTCGACTGCCTCGGAAGATGAGGAGGGTAATGTTTTATTGAATACAGATATATGTCACTTTTTACTTTGACGAGCTGTCTTGACTAGTTTAGCAAACACAGTCATTTAAGTAAGTGACTATATTTGTAATGTATGTTATTTTAGGATTCCGTACTCCGGTGTCCGGCCGTCCGTCTGTCTGCCTGTTAGTGGGCTGTATCTCATGAACTATAATATTTGATGATTTCACAGAATGTGTAAATAAGAGTGTGTAAATAATAAAAATTAAAATTATAGAAGAAACGTACTTTTTTCTGGCGTATTTATTGTATGGTGGTACGAAAACTTTTGTGTACGATTCCACTTTTAAAACCACTATAAACTTATAACATTATACTACAATTTATACTCGTATCCACCCTTGAGCACCTATTTAGCTTATTATTCATAGACAAAACTTGGCCATTGTTTACATAAATATTTTGTGGTATAACTCGATAGGTCTCTAATTCGAAGTTCGCGTGGCTCGTTCCACGCAACCAAAGAATAAGGCGATCACAGACGCAATTCCTCATACACCCCAATTAGTATATTAATATAAAAAATATATGATGCAATCGAAATTTAGTTATGTCTAACCAATTTTCTTAAATATAGATATATAGATTATTTCCATAGTAAGCACTAAATTCAACTACAATTCATTTTTTTTAAATTTAACACATATTAAAAATAGCTGAAATCGATTAAGTAGTCGATACTGAACAAACTAATTTCAGGAATTGCGCTTATTCTGTTACATGTTGTATATGATGGCCAATAACAGGATATCATAATACAAGGTTATTAAAAAAAATGGTGTCTGTGTGTGAGTGTGTGTGAGGGTGCTTGCGTACATGTACCAGCGACACATTATGCTGAAACTACGTCGCGTTTAGTCGTATTTAAGATAGTGTTTTAAAATAAATGATCAGAAAATTTAATTTAATTTTGCAACTTACTTATTCTTATTGAACTAGATACGATTGAGAGCATTTGGAAGTGTCCTAGACTTACGTCTGGCATTGTTAAGTCGTGGCGACATGCTTCACTATTTGAAACTACCCTTAACCGCTGTACAATAATGATAAATACTAACAGTATTGGCTGTAAAATTATTATTATCGAGAGGCTGAACTTTGCAAAGAGCTTCGAACTCATAGTAAAGTACCGTTTTCGTAAAACTTTTAGCGAGCTATCCTTTTTTGTACGAATTAGCGTCAGAAGTTCTTTGGGGAACAAAGCGACCCACGAAAATGGAAACCCCTCCCCCGTCGACAGAAATTTGCGACTAGTAACTGCCGCTCTACGCGAATTTTCTCGGGTGGCTTGATCTATTAGAGAAAAAATGTGGTTCAATGAAATGCATTCCGCAGTGCCATTGAAATTAATAGCCTTTTCCTTCCCTTTCATTTAGCTGATAGGCCAATTTCAAAGTCTGTCGACGGTGACGGGGTTAATATCGGCTCTCTCGTTGTTTGCATAATGTGAATGGCATGGATTGGAAACGTTAAATTACTGTTCTTTATCCACTATATAACAGACTGAACTTGGAAATGGTTTGATGATTGTTTGAAATAGTTTTACTTACCATATAAACTTATCACAACGCATACTGAAAATGCAATTTTAAGTAATTGTTTTGAGAAAGTATATAAACAACACAGACATGCGTGTATGAATCCATGCGTATGTGTTTGCATGTATTTGTGCGTACGTGCCTGCATGTACCTGTGCGAACTTGCGTATATTTATCCATGCAGACGTGCATGCATGTTTTCGTGCATTGCGTGCATGTATCCATGCGTATGTGCATGTGTCCGTGCGTGCGTGCGTCCACATAGTCGAACGAGCGTGCAAGCGTAGGTCATGCAAGCAATGCGTGCTAAAATATAATTTTAAACCTATATTTTTCTTGATTGTTCCAGAGGGTGCTAGAACCAGCTTCGTTCTCCGTCTCGGCGGACCGTAGGTTCCTGCTGCTTGCGCAGAGCCTCCGGAAACTGCACCGGTACTCGTACCTGGCTCGGTATACTGTCTACGATATACTTACCACGTAAGTAATTTATATCCGACCAACTGTTTCTTTTAAACGTAGTCCATAAGCTCATCAATGACATAGCCTCCCTATACGGCTCATAGATGTAACTTGTACCAAGTTAGTTGCACTAGTCAGTTTATAACAAATGTCTAGTATTTATTATTTATAAAAAAAATAAATTACCGGCTACAGTCGGCTTCTCGTCTTACCGACCGCTATCAGAATTAATATTTATTATTCGTTACTCTTATGCAGCTGGTAACCTGTTGCGATGCTCTTTTGTTGCGGCTCTGTATGCGGGAATCATTATTTACGGACGGTAAACGTTATTGTATCTAAAATCGAACTTAAGTTGTTTAGTAACAATTAATCAAGCTTGGCCTCCGTATTATTATAAAGTGGAATGTCATGTCTGTAATGAAATTAAAGGTGTCATTTGCAAAACGGAAGTAATCAGTTAAGCGTTCTTGAATGCAAAAACAAAGGGTCTCAAAGGAAGGTTAGATTTCCTTTGTCAATAGACAGATAAACAATGGGTTAAGGACATTTCAAGCTTAACATGAACCGAGCACGTACCCAGTAGAGCGGACGTATCGAGTTGTAAATTTCTGTCAACTAGCCCTTTAACGGGCATAGGCAGTTTACATTTTTCATTTGTTTTGAATCTTATTTCAATTAACATAGAGTTCAATTTATGGTGGTAACTATTGTCCCTCTGCCTTATAGAGTGCTAGTCAGTGTTTTAAGGTGGACTTCCGTGAGTTAAGGCCGATCGCAGCCGCACGTGATCGATCGCATGCGACTGAAACGCGCGGCTGATGCGACAATAGTCAACGTATGAAAATGTATGGCGCCATTTCCGAAGTCTGCGACAGGCGCGTGCGGCCGACGTCTGTCATTTTCATACATTGACTTGTCTCATCAGCCGCGCGCGTCAGTCGCATGCGATAGCAACCCAACGGAAGTCTACCTTTAGCGTATCAATGAAGCGACGCTAACCAATACTGTCTTAGTACGGACCAGACAGATACGCGTGAACGTCTCGAATAATCAGTGACCGACGTTCGCTGTTTGACAGAACCGTGTTACAGCAATACTTGCGCTCATGGTGCTACATGGCATGAGCTCTTGAAGCCGGCTTTCTATACTAATATTATAAAGAGGAAAGATTTCTATTTTTGTATGTTTGTTACGAATAAACTCAAAAACTGCTGGACCGATTTTTAAAATGCTTTCACCAATGGAAAGCTAGAAGATCCCTAAGTAACATAGGCTATATTTTATTCCCGTATTCCCACGGGAACGGGAACTACCTAGCTAGTAATATATAAAGCGGTAAAAGAAACACGCTTACTTTAGCTGAAACCAATGCCACAGTACCCTGCTGTATAAAGTTTGTGGCACTTAAGTGTTTTCATAATTAAATCGAAACCATCGATCGACGAAGGCGTCAAGGCTGTATAAAAAGACGTAGAATCATTTTCTTGACAAATTTGATGAAATAAGTAATGTAATCGCCATGTTAATTGTGCAATTTAATTCAATTGTTTTAGTCATACCCAAAGGGTGCCAAGCAACGGGACCCTATTAGTAAGACCCAGCTGTCTATCCGTTCATCTTCCCATAAGGCGGATTACTTACTCGCTTTTCAATATACAGTGTGACTGTAAATAAAGGAAATCCCCTCAGGAGGTAAAAGAGTAACAGATCAACAATCTGCATACATATAAAAAACACTTTTAATTTAAGTTTTATTTGCGAAAATAAAGGTGGTGTTTTTTATAATAAATGATAAAGGTATCTTATTCACCCTCTTGAAGAATTTCCTCCATTTACCAGTCACATATTAGCATATGTCAAACTTACTTACGAATTCTTCGTTGTTTGTACACGATCAAAAATTCATTGAACTCTGTATTCCATACGTGACCTGACCTCGCACACTAAATGGCTGTATCGTGACGCGAGTATTAGCTTGAATGGCATCGATATTTTTTCCAGAATATTCCTTCCCGAGAAACGCAAGTCTCGGGAGACTTCGTACTGTACAAGATGTAGAACAGGGGGCCAATTCTACTAAATGACAGCGGTGATAGTTGTATGACTGTGGTCACTCAATGGTGATATTATGTCAAATTTTGACACTTTTCGTATTCTGTTAACTGTCAGTTTTCACAATCATTCAACTATCATTGTTGACCACTTTTGGTATTCTACTATTCCTACCATGGAATGGCGCTGTCCAGTGATTGCTTTTTTCCCCTTATTTTAAGGCATTGGCAATTTAGCCATCAGCCCTAAACACGACACGAAATTCAGATTTTAGCTCTGCTTCAGAGTCTATGCACAAAAATACACAAGTTTCTTCAAAACTTATCGAAATGTCACATGTACCATAAATAAAATCAATCATCTAAAGATTTTAGTGCCGAAAACCCGAAATAAAACTAATGACACGCATGGTAGTAATAGTTATATATGGTAGGCAACACCTAACGCAGTCCATAGTCATTCCATTGTTATGCCACTATGATTTTAGTGGAATACAAATTAGATGTCATAGTTGCCAGTTGCAGCATAATGGAATGATAGTTCGATGACAATGGCTGACATTTAGTGGAATTGGCCCCCAGTTCAAGAGCTATAATTGAAGGTTATTTTCTGGTAACACGCTCAATGCGAATATGAATACATCATAATAGAGTCCATAAATAATTTAAGTAAGTAAAGGTATGTTAGAACAGTGATAGCCTCACGGTTAAAGAGCCTGCTTCACATGGTGAAAATCTGTGAGGCTCGGGTTCGAATCCTGGCATGTACCAATGAGTTTTTCAAAAAACTTACGTACATATTTATCACTAGGTCGACGGTGAAGGAAAACATCGTCCGGAAACCCGCAGGTCCCAGAATTAATTCTGAGACATGTGTAAATGGACCCGATCCGGCGATGGGCTCACCACTTATCACGTTTATAGGTCGAATATTCTCGTGAATAGTGTAACACAATGTAAGTTGTACTTCCTATTGGCTATGTCTTCCTGGTATATAATATTCTAGTTTGATGACACACTACTAACGAGTGTAATAAAAATACGTAAATTAATAAATTATGAGACATTATTTCTAAATACAGATTATGAATCGAAATTGCAATCCAGATCCCAGTAAGCGGGACCACTACCAACCCAACCAAAAGGTTCGGCAATTAACAATTATGATAACAATCTGACCAAATCACTTTGAAATAATCACGGAATAAGCATTCAAGTATTCACAGCTTTTTGCGTCTCCAAATTTAATCTTAAATCTTAACCCTCGCGATGAAGGGGCGATCCAATCAAGCCATTAGCGAAATTTAATACTGACACGTCTCGAGAGCCTTGGAGTGGCTGAGTCTCGATCGTCGCGTCTCTGTCGAGGTGTTTGGTCCTCTATACTCTCTAAAGCAATTCTGTGACGTCATTAATACGTAACTTCAAATGTAGGGGTAATACAAAGCGTGTTCTATAACTGTAAGTAACTGTATAGTTCGTGTTGTTTATGGTACATTTACGACCAATATGACGAACTCAAAAAAAAAAAAAAAAATTTACTTTCAGTAGGTATATAAAATACACTTTGAAACGTCAATAGTCAACAAGGCACTCTAAACTCGTCCATGAAGATTGGCTAAATGTAAACACCAGCCCATCTCCACCGAAGAGTTGCTGGTTCCAATTGCAGAACCCCGAGGAGAGCCAGCAAAAAAACTCAAGGGCAGCTCTTCTTAATCTCATCTTCGTCACGTCTTCTGTCTTCTGAATCTAAAGTACATAGATATATCTGTGCGTTTTTTTAAAACTTCGTTCGCGTACCGGAAATGGTACTTTATGTCTTTACTCATGATGCAAAGCTATTTCCCTGCTAAATTTCAGAGAGATCTATCAGCTAAAAACGACGAACATTCACGTTTCATCCCCGAAGGACTATAGGTGCGGAGATATTTCATTCCTAAACCTAACCACCAAGAACATAATCGAACTCCCGAGTGTTGTGCCTTATCAAAACAAATAGAAAGGGCCGCTACAAGTTCGAAACTATTATAGTGATAAAAAGTCTATAACACAAGTCGGAGTTGACTTTACTATGCTGCAAATAAGGTCTAATCTTATTTGGAAAATTACTAATCTGGACTTAAAATCAAAACACCTACCCTAGATAGCCCATTATGTATGCCGTTTGGTAATCATGCGTAACAACAGCTTATAAACGTGCTCTGTCGGATATAAACTCTCAAAAGTTACACAATCCCTCCTTAAAAATCAATTAACGATTTAATTAATATTTCCGAAGACCTTTTATTAGATGCGTATCAATAAAATTGTGGCGGTTTCTGTGGCACAAATAAACTCAATCGTTTCCCGATCTTTTGAGAGGCGATCTCGTCTTAAGGGCCTCTCGGCGATAATGAGACTGGCACTGCGACGCGGCACTCAACGGTTAAGATCGCTCTGATAGCATAGTGGCTTTGACTAAAAGCCCTTTTAAAATGTTGGCTTTGGCTTTTGTAATTGACTTTGGTTTTCAATTAGAGGGAGAGTCATTCATACTAAAACAAAAGCCATTTGTCTTAGAGGTGAGTAAAGCGATTAGATATGGATCTTATAAATTAGGCCGAAAGTTTCGACGCTGTCAGTAGAATTAATTATTGAAAAAGTTTGAATTTGTTTATAGCTATATTTTGCTATGAGAGCCCGTTTTACTCTTTGTGTCTTTTTCTTCGTAGGAAAAGATATGACCTTACAAACATTTCCTCCAAGTATTATTAGTACTTGAAAAAATTGTGTCACCTATAAAAAATCCTGAGATCTACGTTGAGAATTTCGCGCGCCATTATTTTAGGCGTTCGATGACCTTTTTTCAATATTCCTAGCCCAGGACATACGCAGTAATATATGTTTATGACTGCAGCAATATTTCTAAATGACCAAATATTCTGACGGGGTGGAGGTGGAATGCTCCCCCATCGTGAAAAGGGAAGATCTTCCACCAGACGAGGTGATCGTGCCTGGAGATTTTGGTCCAATGGTTGATGTATGACAGGTTGTATTTATACAAATTCATTAGAAACTTGACGGGCCTGTTGGCTCAGTTGGTAGTGCCCTTCCTTTTGAGTCGAAGGTCGCGGGCTCGATCCCCGCTCGGGTCCAACATGTGCGTGCATGAACATGTCTGTCGGCTTCGTGTCTGGTCGTTTATTATTTATTTAAGTATGTTTATCAGTAGTACGACTAGGTGTCGCTAAAGTGTCATATATGTTTCCTATAGGAAACTTTTCTTCTGGGTGTTGTAAGATGCGATGTTAGTTTATAAAAAAAAGCGTTAGGTATTTTAGGATAAAACCAGATGTTTAAATATTTTTAATGATTCAATAGGTATATTTAAACATAAACGCTAATACATGAACTGAAAGAGAAGAGAATGATTCGTTCTTGTAAACAGGCGAGTACCTATGGTTCTTATTACAGAACGATCCTCAAACATGGAACTACTCGTATGCTTGCGCTCAATTAAAAGGGGACAGTTGTATGCTATGATAAATGACAAAATCTTTAAAAGAGAATAACATACTATGATGACCAAATAATGGGGCAGGAATACAATGATGTCTCGTGGGAGAATTAGGGTACAAACAAATGAAGTCTCAGTTATAATCCCAAATGGGATGTAAACCCATTCATAAGCGCTTCTGTTACCCACATTTTGCCAAGTACGAGCTATGCAATATGACAGCCCTTTGTGTAATATTTAAGTTCAAGGCATAAAGGTTAATACATAAAACTTTAATCATTTAGGTCTCGGTTACATGATGGCATGGATTTAGGAGCTCGACAGTGAGTAGGTAAATTTTCTTGTGATATTGTTGCCTTCATTTAGGAATGAAATATTGGTCTATAGGTACTCTTTGCTAAGAAAGTTGAAAAATTCGAGCATGTTTATCCAGTTAAATTGAGTGTGACAGAGATTTTTATTTAAGTTTACTACACTAGCAGCTTATTTAAGTTGAAGTGTGTAAATACATAACTGCAAAAGTGTTTATAAAGTTTGTAAATTTTCATAGCATCTTAAAAAAGTATACAATATTTGGTGTACATCTAGCATAAAATTACAGTGCCATTATCTTTAAATAAGCTTGTAAGCTTAACGTTGTAAGCTTGTTTTAAGAGATGGTGGTCCCCCAGGTTGTATACAATCTCGAACATTCCAAAAATTCCCGTCCTGGATCGCGAACGCTTTTCTGCATTTTCCGACTCTGTGTGCCTGCCCTTAAAACTTCCGATTCCCACTTCTCTAGTGGGGTTGTGCCTCTACGATCACGACCCCAAAACTTCTGAATCCGGTCCAGGACTCAAGTAAACGTTAATTTGGCGTTCACGTGCGAGCTTTGTTGGGGGCTGATTAAATATTAATATTGAATTAAAGTTCCACGTCAGCCCTAACGAGGGTCAAAAGGGGTCAAGCCACGATATTTTTAAAGGTCCGCGGCGAATAGGTTTAAAATTCACGGGCATTAGAAGGGGCGCTTTTGTGGGTTACCTGGTTCCGTTACCCGAGTTTATATTCTACCTGCCTTTCTAGCGGGGTTTTCGCTATTAAATATAGGAGTTTCTTGTGGTGGAACCTTATAAGTCTATTCAATAACGTAATTATAAATCTATTTTACATACAACTACAGGATTTCTAACTATAATTATTTATGTCTTCAGCAATGTAGTGAAAATAAAGAAAAACCTTTATTTGTACCTAACAACGACAAACAACCGCGTAACTTATTTCAAGTTATTTAAAAATAATAGGTTTCGGCTGTTGGAAATACGGTAATAAAATATAGCCCATGTTACTCAAGGATATTCTAGCTTCCCATCGGTGAAAGAATTTTTAAAATTGGTCCAGCAGTTTTTGAGTTTATTCGTAACAAACATACAAAAATACAAATCAAACCAAATTAATAGATATAAAATAAAGAAAATATGTAAATGGATAAAAGAGACATGAAGTGACAAGTGATTTGTATTTTGTATTTAGGGAACTACTGTCGTCTTCCGATTTACGATATTTCGGCCTCGAAGTTCGAATCAATTTGTGTCAAAAAATTACGCCATAGTAAAAGTGTCACCACGAAAGTCTGGTTAGTTACGAACACGTTACGAAAATCGTAAAGCGCGTAGCCCCCTTGATTTTATATTCGTTTTCGAAGACTAGACACCATTTATTCCCGCATCCACAACGGGGAACTTCCATATTCCATTACATTAGCTACGAGTAGACTTCCGTGATAGTTCATCATCTAATATCAATGTAGCAATGCCGCGCTGACACGATCCCCCAGCTAATGCTCGAAACAAACCTGAGTACCTACAGCAAATGTCTGCAAGCTGAGAGCAGATTAATCGTCCGAATTTAATTTAAACTTTGTCTCTGTGGTGAATTTGCTTGCGGCTGTACTCGGCTGCCAGGCTTACTTGGGTCATTTATCAAAATTATTGTAAGCGTACACTCGGCAACCAAAGTCACTACCTATAATAAACAATCCCGAACCAAAGTCTCTAAAGGCACAGATATGTAGGTACACATTCTTTTAAGTAGCATGAAAGAATGCTATTTTCGATATTACTAGAATCATTATTTTATGCAAGCAAGTTGGTTAATTTTTTGGCATACTACCTGTGATGCGAGTAGAAGTTGGTGGGCTTTGTAGCATGTCTGAACGTGTTTGCATATCAACATGTAATCATACGTGGCGGATGTGTATTTGACACAAGCATGCTTATAAATAGCATACTAATCTAAGCAAATGTTAACTCGTCATGAGCATAATTTTTAATGTCCTACTCAGTAGCATGTGTATTATACTTTCATACTCTCTGACACATTCGATGAGTCAACAGAACAATATTATGTCAAATGAAAATTGATACTGTTTGCTTGGTGTACTTGACTTGCTGGCTATACGTCACAAGGGCTGGTCCTCCTTAGGGTAACACAGATTACGTATACAAATTAAGAGGACAGTGGTGCTGATTCTGCTTTACAGCAACTAAACTTATTTTAGTTAACTCCTGTCATCTTCTTTCTCCTACAAAAGAAAAGAGACGAGAGATATTTAATTAGTCCTTTAAATAAAATTAGTCCTGTCAACTAAGGCATTTCATAACTTTTTTAGTGCATAAGTAAAGAAGACACGATTAAAATACCGACTCTGACAGGACTAAATTCGGTAGGCTATCTTCTATCCCTTTTCTTTTTTTGAGGTAAGGCAAAGAGGACTAAACCGAAATAAGTTTAGTCAGTGTAAAGCAGAATCGAGACCAATGATAGCCCTGTGGTTAATTAGTTTCCTACTTCGAATCGTGTTTTCGAATTTAGGCATTAAGTTCGCCATGTGTAAATTTTTTTGGTATATGAAGTTAAATAAATAAATTGTGGTGAAGGCGGGTACCAATGACTTTTTCAAATATGTACCTACATACATATACATAGTTATCACTAGCTCATCAAGGAAAACATCATGACAACCCCCGGACAGGCCGCAGGAGCCGCAAATCTCAGAATATGTTCTGAGACATTCGGAACAGTAACCCTAACTAACCACCTGTCATGTTTAGGGACCCAAAAATATACTAGTGAAAAGAGGATATTTACAAAAAATGAATACC
The DNA here is from genome assembly GCA_963855545.1 of Ethmia dodecea. Classification (NCBI taxonomy): domain Eukaryota; kingdom Metazoa; phylum Arthropoda; class Insecta; order Lepidoptera; family Depressariidae; genus Ethmia; species Ethmia dodecea. The sequence goes on along the minus strand of OY979458.1, from coordinate 8,834,253 downwards.
TGTGCTGTGCTCGGGAATAAAAGACGAGAGCGTATTTATTTTTTATAAACTATTCTACTTAATTTTATCAAAATAATTGCATTACCAGCAGATGTATTCACAGAGACTCGATACCGTTTCCGTTCGATTCGAGTCGAATCTATCGACATCGGAAACGAATCTATCGACATCGGAAACGAATCTATCGAGATCATAGACATATTAACCACGGGACACGAAACGATCGAACATTTGTATGAAATCTACTTCAACCACTTTTTTGACGGAATGGGGAAATGACATGTTATACTAGTGATGTTCCGTGAATAGAAATCGATACACATTTGAATGAATGAACGATCAATCTATCGAATAGAGATTTTATATTACAGAAAAAAGGCTTCTTGGGTATATAATGGGCCATTTACACGAGGGCAATCCACTAAGACAAGCCACTAAGACAATCCACTAACTGCATACAAAAAAAACTTGAGGACAATGGAATGGATTGTCCTCAAGTTTTTTTTGTATGCAGTCTTAGTGGATTGTCTTATTGAATTGCCCTCGTGTAAATGGCCCATTAATGTTGAAAACGATGCTAACATTGGTGAAAAAAGGATAGCAAAAATATAATAGATATGATAACGATATCAACTATTTAATTTTACAAGCTACAGCTAAGTAAGCCACAGTAAAGTATTAGCTTTTTACACACTTTATATTAGCTTTACATATTAACCCATTACGGCCTACGGGTGCCGTATGGCACCCGATTTAAGCATTTCAAACTTTCGCATTTTTATCGTTAAATGCATCATCAATTATGATTGTTTTTTATCAATTTCCATTGATTATAGATGTGACTTTTATCTAATGACAAATTTAGAAAATCACAGTGCAGTTTATGGATACACTAGGATTGAAAAGTTCATTGGTGAAAAAAAGTGCTCGAAAATAAAAAAATCAAAAAATAAAAATCATTTATTCAGGATAAATAAACCCAATTTAACAACATATTTCTTCTGCCAAACTGCATGACAGTTTGTTGGCAGAGGGACTCCCTTAAAACATAGATGGGTAGGTAATTGGCTAGTTACTTCTAAGTTCATCTTATTTATGGTGGTAAATTCATTTTAATTTTGTTTAAGAGAAACTTTTTAAATTTAAATGGATATGCGTTTCACGTAAGTATATTATATTTTTATCTGTTGGCTATGTACATCCAATATTAGGCTTTATTACACTTTGTAATAATGTTTGCGTTTGTTTGCACCGCTAGGCCAATAACGTGTATTTTGGAAAATGTACCTGTGATGCTGAACTATATGTATTTTCTTAAAGATTTTGTGAAATCAATGACACAGCATTGTACATAAACTGTTTGAAACTATAACTTTCGTAAAATGTATAAAAAAAATTGGTTACAGGGATTCTAACACTTCATGAAGCTCTCACACATCTCAGGAATCGATGTTAGATAGCTCTTCGACTAGTGAACAGTCCTCGAATGATGATCAGGCACCACTTGGGAAAAACACCGGTAGCACGACAAAAATGTGGGTATATGAGGTGCTTACCGTACGTGGTACGTTGAGGTACTTAGGTACGTGCCGAAACTGCTTATGGAACGTGCAAAAGCCAAACTTGATCCGAATGTTGTAAATGTGTTGTTTGTCTTTGCCTTACATGTAATTATCGATTCCATATTTAGATGTATTCAATAAATTACATTGATTAATTCAGTAATAATATTTTTTTTCTCATAGAAATGTGTTTTATTCAGACAAGAATTGTTGCATACATATGAAGCTAGCGGTGCCATACGGCACCCGTAATTTTTTCAAAAACTATGTTATGCACAATTTTTTTTTCTCTGTTTATGTGTTGTTAGGGTCCATATTTAAAAGATATATAAGAATTTCGCAAATCTTCAACTATGAAAAAACTCAGTCTTTAATGGGTTAACTGTTGGGACTTGCGTGTTTCCTCACGATGTTTTCATGAATTGTTGTTATGAATATGCACGTAAGATTTAAAAAAACTTAACGCTTTAAACGTTTTCCTAATAATAATAATACAAAATTATTTCAAGTAACAATGACTCCTAAGTGCCTATAATGGCTTTTATTATATTATATCGGTAGTCTTTATTATGAATCCATGTTTGCAGTTTTCGAACTGCTTCCACCCACTTTTTTTTTCTGAAAGGATCAGGGGGCCAATTCTACTAAATGACAACGGTTATATTTGGATGACAATGACATGTCAATGGTCAGTCAATAGTGTTATTTGTATACGAAAAGTGCCAAATAACACCATTGATGGACCATTGACTTGTCATTGTCATCCAACTATAGCCGTTGACATTTAGTGTAATTGTTGTTGTTGTTGAGTTGTTGGGATTGTTGGGAGTCTAAAATGAATGAATAATTACTGAAGTGACGTACAATATCATTAAATTAATACATATAAATAAATACATTAAGAAAATAGATTACCTACATTACATTTTTAAAGTCGAATACATTTTATTACAGCATACATAATTTTGTGTAATAAGTCCATAATACTTCATTCGTTCACATCGATATCTCTTTATCGATAACGGCAATCACTAATTGATGTTAAATGTAATGAACGAATGAAACATTGACCGATATAATCCGACTAGTTACAAGAGAACAGATTTTTCATTACAGTGCATTATGTAATGAGTATATTTAAATTTAGCGTTTTATTTGGCAATTTTATACCGAATTTAATTAATTTTGCCAAAAAAAAACACTAAAATAAAACAAAATTGTACTTATTGGTGAAAAGAAACATTAGGTGTTCGATTGCTGTAGATTTTGCAGAACAATACAGCGCATTTGGTCATTTTTACAAGTTGTTGTTATTACGGACGCTCAAATCACACTGACGTTACAATTTCATCATTTTCATCTGCTAAGGTAAAAAGTTCCTAGCACGTCAAAAAAGTACTGTAGGCGAGAACGACTACGTTTCGTGTCCCGTGTGTTAATATGTCTATGATCGAGATGGATGACAGTTAGTGTCACATATGACATTAGTTTTCGATACCAACATCAGCCCATCTCGATAGATTCGTTTCCGATGTCGATAGATTCGACTCGAATCGAACGGAAACGGTATCGAGTCTCTGTGAATACGTCTGCAGGTTCCACTACACAGGATTTTTGATTAATAATCTTAATCAGTTAAGAACCGCCGGTTCCAATAGGAACCGAGACACTATTAAAAATCTATTGTGTCTGTGATTCATGGTGTGAGAGGTTAAAACTTAAATGTATTTATATATTCACAAACTCGCACAATTTTCGTGTTTATAAATTTTATATAATACGTTTTTTAGGAGCCAAATAAACCTTCATATTCCTCACTGGGGGTTGTAAAACAGCCATCAAATCCCTTGTAAAGTAGCTACTATTTCACCGCAAAACCGTTGTTATGCTTTACCCGTATTTTAAAATGCTATTATTCCTTTAGATGTAGATATAGCAGACTATTTTTTTAGACCAGGCTTAATAATTTTCTTTTATTAGTTGCCCTGAATTAATTAAAAATCCAATGAAAATTATTTTACACATTAAATGCTGATAATAAATCTTTTACCTATATATAAAAATCTATTGCTTCGACATGATCTCTATTGTGCGAGAATTAGGCCCCTGTTCCTTAGTCTGGCTTAAACTCGCAAATGGGTAGGCCGATTTAGTTTTTTTTTGTGTTGGTTTGGAGTAAATAGTTTATACTGTGGCAGAACAACGTCTGACCGGGCCACTAGTTTGAAATAAAAATCCGATGGAATGTGCAAATATGTTCCATTTTTAGGTAGGTAATATATTTTTTGACTCGGGAATTCATTTTCTCACCATATCAAGTCCCACTTCAAGTGCTACTCAGTATTGATATCGCCTAGGCCTTGTGGTTTACAACTTGTATTGAATACGATTGTCATTTGTTCACTGTTAGGTATTAATGGTGACCGTTGCCTTGTGGACATTAAAACTGGTCACAAACAACCTTAAAAAAATATATAATCACAACATATACTCCTCCAGTATAATTGTATGAAATTCAAGCTAACGCACCTAAAACTTATTACTCTTATCAAGAAACCTGGAAAGGGTAACTAGTTGCGGACTATTTGCCCCAGTACTGTCCCATAAGCTTACCCCAAAATTACAGCTCAGTTAACCGAAATCACAAGTACCAGGCGCCCATAAAAACTAATACGCACATGGACTCAGTTACCTTAAACTGGCCGTCACAAAATAAAAATTCGAGAAAAAAGAAAAAGAAAATACCTAGGTACGTTTTTAATAAGTCAGTTCCCGGATGTATTAGAAATAATTCAAAATTTTGAAATATCTTGCCTTTCTTATTGTTTTTTAATTGATTTTAAATTATTTTTTCAATACTTCTGTTTATCGTCGCTATACCGCGCCGGTCATGCAAGGATTTGCAGACATAATAGGATTAAATATTCCCTCATCCGCCCTTGGGACTGCTGCTCTTACTGCTCGACTGAGTACTACTACGAACTATTATTCAATGTTCTGAAAATTACATTACATAATTGTTATTACCCATAATAATTTTCAGTAAATTTGTGTTGAACTAAATTATTGTTCCAACAATTATTTACGATTTTTTATCTGAATTACGTATAAAGGTACGAATTCTACCACTTTCACAAATCACAATTTAAAAAAATCGTAATGTAAGCAAAACCCTACATTAAGGGTACGCAGTAGGCGCACAATTTTGCCACCATAAAAAATACGTAAAAAGATTTTATTTGGCACACTCTAAAAGTGTAAAATCTCCTTGGAAAGAAGCGACCGAACAAAGCTGGCATTGTTCTCCGTGCCACTATTCATTCGGTCCGGTTTTAAAAATAAAAAGGTTGAGCCTGTCGGCAGTATTTTACGTTCCGTTTACGCCTTTATTCTTTCCTTCGCTGAAGGCTTATGCTTTTTCATGATGCAATGAATCACGACACGATAAAACATATTCATGGGATATTTCACTTGCGTATTTCCTTGAAATATATGGTTTCGTATTATTTATGAAGAATCTTGAATGAAGAACGAAACAAGGGACTTATTGAATATTGTAAACCTTAAAAAACGCAAGCTGCTTCATTTTCATGTACATCGCTTCTGACGTACTACTTCTGTCATTGTCAGTATCTAAACGATTGTATATCGAATCGATTTCGTGATGAGTGAGTGAGTAAGTCAATCTGTCAGTACCAAAGAGATTAAAATATAATAAGGAATAGAGGGCACAAAGCGAGGAAAATTTGAAGTCAAAAGTTATTCCAAGTGGAATAAGTCTTGTACAATTTCGACCGAATGACAGCCCGAGTTCATACTAACTGACATGACAAGGACAATGACGCTTAGGCTTCAAAGTTTTGTATGAAAATATTCCCAATGCCCCCTCTATGCCCTATTATATTTAAATCTCTTTGGTCAGTACTAATTCACTTTGAATGCATCTCGTTCGCGTCAGCTAGTGATACGCGTCGTGAATCTTGCATTGCATAAACAAAGACAAGAAATGCACACCTGAGCAGAACGTGCTCGGAATTTGCGTAGAAATTGGTGGAAACGTCCTGCCAGCTACGATTGTGTGAGGACGTTTTGGAAATTGAAAAGTTTCTTTTTTATGGGATAATATTTAGCAATAACCATGGCTTACGATTATTTTTATCTTCATATACTAAATATTATTTGAATAGTAAGTAACCTAATATAACATAACCTGTGGTAGAAAATTGTATTGTTTATTTATTAATTAAATTCAATAAACCCTTGATATTATGAAGAAATACAACCGTTCATTCATTGAGATGGGTGAATATAGGTAAGTATTAAAAATAAATATGAATAAGATGCTCTGAGCGTTAAAAAAAACGAGGCGTTTTCGGTGACAGCTGTCACTTGAGTATTCAAAGGTGTCAATAGATGGTGCTGATAAGCCTTGAGTTTTTTTTAACTAATATAAAATATGGTCGCAAGAATTTGTCAAACAAAAAAAAAACAAGAGTCCTGTCTCTGAAACGGTGCCTACAACATTTCAAATATACAAAATTTCAACTAAAATACGGAGGAACCGAAGCTCGACTCGACGCACTAGGAATTTAGGTACCTAAAACAAGATCTGTTTTATTGCGTTGCCTGCTGACGCGTTACACTCACTCACACACAACACAACAACGGCACATGACATGACGGACGGATGTGTCACGTAAAACGACACATCAGTGTTGCCAATTTCTAATTCCCAATGTTGATCAGCGCCATCTAGTTCAATTTTAAGAAATATTATTAATGTCATTGAAAATTCCTCATAAGATAGCGCTGTCTTACTTTATAAGTATTTTCAACAAAGAAGCAAATTACTCCTAATAGCGTACTACGATAAAGCTCATCAAAATCTCATATAACCGCGGGTAATAAAAACCCTTTCCGGACCACAAGGGCGCGGTGCCGCATTAAGTTAGCCCGGTATGCGGTATAAAGTTGAAAGCACAGATGTAGAGCTAAGATGTCTGGCTGTTCATGTGTAAGTGTGAGGAGATATAGGCTCTAGAATTGGTTTTAAGGAATGTGCAATAACATCCTGGTCCGGCGATTTTCCACTGTAACGCGAAGACACCAAGACACAAATGTCAATATAAAAATCACAAGAAAAACTAATTTATTTTGAATCTATATTTTAAGGTTAGTATTTTGTATTATAACAACAGAGAACATAATTTCGAAAAATCTTACCACGTTCGACGTGAAAATACTTTTAAACAATTAAAAGTGTTGTCATTCATTTGCTAACTCAGAGCAATAACGTTCCGATACTCATATGACTCACTTCAAAGGTTAAAAAAAGTAATAATTATAATAATTATTAGTAATAATAAAAATGTTGTGACATCTTTAAAAATCAGTTGATTTATGGATTCATAGCTATCACGTTCGGTCCGAAAAAATATCTGATGGGAGAGATAAAACTCTCCTCAAATATATATTTTTTTTTGCGTTTAAAATAAATATGGCGTTTATTATCTATTTTTAAACATAAGAAACGTTATCCTATATATCTTAGGCTCATAAATAATATTGTGTGAGTTATCTCCCACAAAAAAATGCGCATCTTAAACATAATGCGAAATCCTCCAAGTAAAAAAATACTCCGCTGCGGAAAAGATGTCCGTAAAAATTATTATGATGACGCTGAGTAAATGAAGATTTCACTTTTGATATGTATGAGAATTTAACTTTTAATATGTATGAGAATTTATATTTATAATAATGTTAATAAAATACTTGTAGTTTTTTCTTTATCTATGTAACTCTACATCTGTGGTTTAAAGACTTTACTTACTTTGCGGAAAGCCGAGGCGAAATAAACCTAGTCTATTTGCATAAAACCAGGATGAGTGTATGAGATAAGTAGAAAGAAGAGAACTAACACATTGAAGAAAAATAGATTAAATATTTCAACCATTTTGAATTAAAGCTATGAAGGAGCGGAGGTGGAATGCTCCTCCATCTTGACAAGGGAAGATCTTACGCCAGGCAAGGTGATCGTGCCTGGGGTGGGGACCGATGGTGTTAAACTAGTGGCCACTTAACAGTCAGAATTTTTCAAGCCACCCAAGGGTATCTGACATGGCTTAATGTCCCTGTTAAATTTCATAAATTTCAGTTTTACTGTTAAGTCAGGAAAACGTTAACGCACCCGGAGGAGGGAAAGGCGGGAACGCGGCCGCGATCCAGGACGAGATTTTTTTTTTATTTTCTACCTTGTCCGGGCCTCTACATTGCTCAGTTCAACTAGATTAGGGGAATACGATAGTGTGGAGTGGCACTTCGTCTTACTTCGTCCAACCTCGGCTCGCATCGGGTGACTTCCATTTGTTGTCGGATTTTGAGAACGAGTCAAAGGACGGTACCGCCGCGAAAATTAGTTTCTGGCGAAATTGAACGAGTGTGTAGCGATGTACTTCGGACTTCGGTCAAGTTTCGGGAGCACTTCGTCGAGGAACTTCGCGAGTAGTCCGTAGGAGACATAATAATATGGATGGGTATGGTTACTACTTTAAAATCATTTTCATTTTCACATGATTTTGAATATGAAATTACACTGGCAATGATGTTTATTTTCGATGAAAAATTACACTTGCTACTGAAACCTAAATGCGAAATATGAAAAGTGAGATGAAATTTACATGATTTGCGATTTCATAAGTACCAAGCAGGCTAGGTAAAGGAGAATACAGGAGTTTTTTTTTTTGTTAGCCTATACGCTGTCCCACTGCTGAGCAAAGGCCTCTCCTCCCTCCCTCCACTTATCTCTATCCTGTGCCTCCTCCGGCCATGTCTTCGAAAAGGCATCAAGTTCATCCCGCCATCTCCTTCGGGGTCTGCCTCGGCGTCGAAGGCCATTAGTTGGGACCCAGTTGGTGCAGATTTTTGCCCATCTGTCCGACTGCATACGACAAACGTGGCCTGCCCATTCCCACTTCAGCATGGCAGATTTTTCGCCGACGTCAACGATTTGGGTTTTGGAGCGCAGCGTTGTGTTTCGGATTCGGTCAATCCTTTTTACACCTAATATGCTGAGCTCCATCGCCCTTTGGCAAACCTTGAGTTTGGACTTCTGTATAGAAGTCAGTGACCAAGTCTGAGCACCGTAAGTTAGGACGGTTAGAATACACATGTCGACGAGCTTCCGTTTCAGCGACAGTGGAAGGTTGCCCTTCATAAGCTCCTTCATGGACCAGTAGCTCTTCCAGGCGTTTTGAACTCGGCGTTCAACTTCCTTATCCTGCCTGTTTTCGAAGGAGACTATCTGGCCCAAGTAAATATACTCGTCGACATAGTGTATTTCTTGCCCGTCTACCTCGACCTTACTTTTTCTGCTGTTGGTCATCAACTCTGTTTTGGCTCTATTCATTTTCAGTCCAACCTCAAGGCTAGCCGTGCTTAGTTCTGATACAGGTGTGACTTATGAAAATTCATTTCATATGATTTTTCACATCCTACTCATGATGACCCATGTCTAGTTTGTATACAACCTGTCTCACAGAAAACGGGTGGACAGCTTTCCCACCTCTCCCGTTTCTGTGTGCGTGGAACTTTACCTACGCATTTTTAATATTATTACGTTGGAATATAATTAAATTGTCCTCCGATCGTATTATAGTCTATAATAGCTCCGCTATCCACTTAGAGAAATTAGAAAATGAGAAAATTCAATATCGTTGAAGAGCTCAAGAGTGTACATACCTACCTAAGAAAATACCGCTTTTATCGCTTGAAGGCTATTTCGCTTAAGATGACTATCTACACTGAACCTAGTGCTTATGTAAATAAGATAGGTTTTATGCTAGGTTTTTTTGAGAGGCAATTTTCCCGCGGATTTACTGATTAGGTTTTATTGGATAGACTGTATTTTTTTATATATATTCTTATCAATTTCGGTTTTGATTCTTAATGAGGTAATTATTCTCAGAAACTTATGTAAACACACACACTGTTGATAAATAAACTGCCAAATACCAAGTGTCTAAGAGATTTCAGGACTCATGTGTGAGGAGTGAGTCAGTGGTATTTTGCTTTTTTTTTGTTTTATAGCATTCTTTATCGACTACCTGAATTCTAAGTCAACTAAAGAAAAAACTTATCACACCACTAATCGTAAATTCGTAATCTACAAACAAAATTATATACCCGGACACTTCACTGTTGATTATTTACATAATAATAAACAGTGAAGTGTCCGTGTATCTGTATAATTTTGTATTTTGACACGCAATTTGTAAATTATGTCGTCGAACACGCAAACACGCACTTGTGAGGTCATTAACACCCAAATATCAGTTTTGTAACAATTTATTCATAAACATATGTACTTTTTTGATTTTATCTAAGATAAATATTATTTGTTTCTTTATTTAGCATAGCTTACACCAAAAACATTGGACGAGTATCTATGGCGGGTACTAGAGTTGTTTGTTTCCTTATTGGAGTTAAGTGTTGTCGAAATTGGCTGAAAATAATAGATAAACTTTACTTATGCAACCCAGTAATAAATCGGACAGTTCGATAGATAGGTGGCATACTAAATAATAAAATCATTTTAGCTCAACAATTTGTCGAGGATCACTGACCCCGAACATATAATTCTTACTAGTTTCGGGTTCAGCGGGCGTATTCACGGAGATTATATATTCGACTCGAAATCGGAAAATAATATGAAATCTGTGAATAGCCCATCTCGAAACTTTTCGACAGATTTTCCGATTCCGAGTCGAATATTGAATCTCCGTGAATACGCCGCCCGCTGGAGTCTAAAGTTTCGATCTAACTAAAACCGTAGATTAAAAAATAATGTAACCTAATTGTGTTATTTTAAGACTTGTGGGCTTTAAATAAATGATTATTATTATTTTAATTTGTAACACAACAACATTTTGTTCCAGAGAATCGTACCCGCTGACGCCACTGCCAGATGAGATCGGAGGGGTCATTACGGAAGGACCCGCCCTTCTGCTAGCCAAGTGGACCCCTAAGGGGCATGGGCTGATCACTGTGAAGGACTACGACATATACTACAGGCCTGCGCCTCGGTCTTCCACGGGCTACAGGGTGACAGATACCGGGGAGCCTGGGACTGTTCACAACGGTGTGCCAGATTGGTTATATGAAGGTAAATTGTGAAAATTTCTTGTTATATTTATCCTAAGGAAAAGCAAAGGGATTTTAACCTATACAGCCATGTTTTTGTGGTCACTTTATTGTCCTTGAGAGTCAATGTGCACAAAAATACAATGTCTACAACACTCTACATTTTTTTTTCGTTATAAACTGTGAATTTTAAAATCACTGTGCTGCACTTACTACGCACTACTTAATAATTATTTATTGATATTGATACGATATAATTTTGATTGAAGTTATGGCTATCACGTTTATATATATAAACAATTTTGAAACATGCATATCGAAATAATAAAGAGTCTATTTCCGTAATAACCATCTTAAACCATCTCTTCTCTTGTAGAAATCCTAATAGATTCCGGTTTTAGAAATGTTGAATGAAGGCGCGGAGGTTGAACAAGACGTTTTAATTTTCTAACTCGAAGGCTGGAGGAATGATCATTTTATTCTGTTAAAGTGTGTTCTAAATGAGGGCCTCAACCTGGCTTTATCTTAATGACCTGCTCGGGGTTCATTCGGCCCACTAACGTTTCTCAGCTGCCAGATTTTAGCATTCCCCGCCATTTGCCGCCTATTTTTACCGCCTTTTTTGGTTTTTTATCAAACAGGTTTTTAATAAGGAGTTTATCATAAAGATTTTAACAGCTGAGTAATTTAAACAAAAAATAATATTAAATCTATCGAACTAATAATTAATCTAATATTTAATCTAACTAATCTATGTCCACAGACATTCTTTTAGTTAAATAATTTGTCTATTTTTCGTGATTGATGGGCACTCTGTCGTTCTGATCAAGGTGAGTAACAAAATATAAATTATAATATTGCTTCCAAAGCTCTAAATAAAACACCGTCATTTATATTACGAACAGGTATAAATCGATCCACCGTCGTCGATAACCAGACATTCGATTTAGCGACTTTCGATGTGACATAGGGAACCCGTTATAAAAACATCGAATATCGTAATTACGCTTCACTCGAGTTGGAAAAATATATTTTCCTTCGTCTTTCAAATCAAATTAAAACTCTGCGCATTTGAGCGGGAAAATTCGTATTTAAACATCTTTTTATTCGGCTCTTTTAGTCCAAGAGTTACTTTAAAAAAATATATAATTTGATGAAACATGAACATCTTATACTCTGCTTGATCTCAAATCCGACTGTCAAGCTTGTGGTATCTTGTCTGGCAATGGACTGTCATACTAATGTATACCTACTTAGGTTAGAAATAGTCGCTTTTAATTTAGTTTTTGTGTCCATTACAAAAAATATGGATTACTTAAAACATACCTATCTACATTCACAGTGATAGTAAGTAATACATTTCTTTAAAATCATAAATGTAATATGCAAGATTATTAAAAATCTAAGAAGTTTATTATATTTATATTTACTTAGAGGTATATCATTGCATTTGTATTTTGTGTGATGAAATGTTTTTTTTAATGGGACTACGTAGATTAGCCGATTGCTAGTTGTTATTTCAGACTCAAGCCACGAATTTAATTGGTTGGATCTAGGATCTACTCTAGCGACAGTGGACTGGTTAAAGAACCATAATGGGCCATTTACACGAGGGCAATCCAGTAAGACAATCCACTAAGACTGCATACAAAAAAAACTTGAGGACAATCCATTCCACTGTCCTCAAGCCGCTCCGCCGTTTACACGAGGGCAATCCAGTAAGACAATCCACTAAGACTGCATACAAAAAAAACTTGAGGACAATCCATTCCACTGTCCTCAAGTTTTTTTTGTATGCAGTCTTAGTGGATTGTCTTACTGGATTGCCCTCGTGTAAACGGCTCATAAATGTGATGGACAAAGTGCCGTCTCTTTTACAAAAGAAATGTGAAGTCTAATAAAATATTTTTTATTAGAAGAGATAAGTCTTCTTTTAAGGGGATCGATAAGTATCAAATTTCGGCGAACGAACGAGGGATAACAAAATTGTAATCCACTGCTGATGCTTTCCGATAAGTTTGATCCGAAAAGATGGTGTTCGCTCATTCACAAACAATCGGCTCGATGGCTCAAATTATTTAGGAAAATGGCAATGGAACCATGGTAATTTTTCATTAAAATTATATATTTTTTCTGTAATTATATGAAAAAAAAGTTATTGTGATGATGTGATGACGTGAAGTCATCATTACACACATTAGTTTAAAATGGCTCATTCTTTAATTGTTTAATTTTTTATAAGAATAATAATAAATAACAAACTTATTATAAACTTTAAATAGCAACCTAATTACAAGATACTCATTTTTTATTATTATCTATGACTTGCGACCCGCCCCGGCTTTGCACCGGTGCAATTCTAAGACTAAAACCTTCCTCTTGAATCACTCTATCCATTAAAAAAAACCGCATCAAAATCCGTTGCGTAGTTATAAAGATTTAAGCATACAAAGGGACATAGGGATATAAGGACATAGGGATATAGGGACAGAGAAAGCGACTTTGTTTTATACTATGTAGTGATAGTGATATTATTTTAAATAATAAGATTAAATGTTGTATTTTTTTTTTATTTGCTAATTGTACGTAATTAAAATCGGCATACCTTTTTGGATGTATTGTGTTTTTAGATACATCTTTTAAATCGTGATTTACTTCCTATAAAGTAAATTTTATTTTGTTTTCTTTTATTTGGGTTAAAAAACAGTCACACAATACTTACACTAGGGATAATAACATAGATAGGTAATTGTATTACCAATCTCAATAACTACATATTAATAATCATATTAACCATGAAAGTAGATATGCTAATATGTAGATAATATTAAATTAAATTATCATATAATACTAGCTTAGGTATAAGATAATAAAGATATTATTGTAAAGTTGTCAATTTATCTTGTTTTGCCTCAGATTCTGAACGGACAAGCGTACTGTTTCTCTTCGACAAAGAGATCGTATACTTTACAGAAATACAATTTCAAAAATTCTTCTATGAAATTGGTATACCAATAATAGGGATCTGCAATGAATAAGCTATATTGATATTGCTGTATTGCAATTCCCCTCGTTTTCCGTTATTGCATTGTTTGTGCATTCAAAATCCCGCATAAATAAGGAGTTCCGACATTATTTATGTTTACACTTTACCATGTAGAGCGAACTCTACAAACAATATTTTAAGTATATGCTGACCAAAGAAATTAAAATATAATAGGGCATAGAGGGGACGAAGCGAGGAAAACTTGAAGCCAAAAGTTATTCCAACTGGAATAAGTCTAGTACAATTTCGATCGAATGACAGCTCGCGTTCATACTAACTGACATAGGTACGCTTGAGCTTCAAACATGCTTCAGTTTTGTATGAAAATATTCCCAATGCCCCCTCTATGTCCTATTATATTTTAATCTCTTTGATGCTGACCTTTATTTGAAGGAGCGTCAACAAAAGAGGACGAAAGTATCTTAAAATAATAAAAACACATGCCTTATCTCAGATGAAGTTGGCAGACGTATTCCATTCCTGTAAATATCTACTTTTCAACAGTGTATTTTTCAAATAGCTAAAAGTGCCAGATGAACTCATACCTAAAGAAGGGGCATGTTACACAGTATGTCTCAAAATAATATAAAAAAACTACGGGTGTTATAATTAAATACGGGTAAGTAATAAAACCTGTTCGTCACACAACCCAGCAGTGTGTCCTAACCCAACCATAAGATGGCGGATAAAAACGACTGCAGGATATCCGGCTTAGATTATCTTCGTCGCAGCCGGGCGATAGTTGTGGTGGCTTCCGTCGGATCCGGAATAATCCGGATATACCGGAGTTCATTGCTCAATGCCAATTTGTGTTCAACCCTGCACAGGTGGGTCTGAATAGTCGTTAACAATCGAACTAGTGAAGTTCTGGGATTTGTTGCGGATTTATTTCATTAAGAAAATCCTTACTTAATATTATAAATGCAAAAGTTTGTCTGTCTGTGTGTTACGCAATCACGCCTATAAACTACTAAACCGATTTAAATGAAATTGGGTACAGCGATAGTTGAAAGCTTGAGAAAAGACATAGGCTACTTTATAATGCGAAAAAAGGGCTAAGGGGTTGAAATAGGGGATGAAAGTACGTCATTTTTAAAAATCGCGGGGCGCTGCTGATACCTATTTTATAATTTCTACATGTAACACATTAAATATGTAGCTCCCGTGTCATATATAGAAACCATATAAACCGTCACTACAGTATTCACGAGAGAAAACGAGTGAATTTAATGCACTCCACCAAACTGGCAGTTACACCGAAATGACAGATGCCGTAAAGTGCCGTAACCCCGGCGGATACTGCAAAATATATCATCTGCCATATTGCATTAGCGGTGAATGACCGGCTGTGAATGTAGGTGACCGCTATGAGGTATTAATAGCTTAGATGCTCATATACAGAGTGTAGGAGAGCAATTTTTAAGAGAAAGAGTTTCTTGCTTCTTCTCCTCACTAGTCCTCACCTATACATACCGAAGCGGAGGAGTCGCAATGACTTTCAATAAGAGGACTTATAAGCCCCTACATTGAATAAAATTAGATTTGAATTAAAAATACTTGTATACGATACTTTTTGGAGGTATAATTTTTTAGAGAAATTATAACGGATTGACTGAAATTTTTTTTAGAGCCAAGTGTCACTGCCAGCTAAATAGTTATTTTCGAAGTGATGAAAAAAAAACAGAAGTAGTTAGGTTTACTTAAGGAAGTTAAAAGGAACACTTACGGTTTAGTAGGATTCTTGTTTTGATGCGCTTATATATTTGTGTAAATGTTTATACTCCTATAGTCCAAGCATGTTGTCTTAATTTTATGACGAAACGTTTAGTGCCATACTGTTTTCATTCAATGACTGCTATCCTAAAAGTTTAAAGGTAATCGTTTGTCATGGTACGGACATATAATGATGGATGAGAGTAATGTTGTAGAGTGCTTGATATGAATGTGGAAGTTTATAGGAAGAGGGGTAGACCAAAGAAAAGATGGATGACTTGTTTGAAGGATAATATGCGCAAGAAGGAAGTGAATGTAAATATGACGGTTGATAGATCCAAATGGAAGGAGAAAACATACCTACAGCGACGACCCCAAGTACTTAATGGGAAAATGGGAAGGAATGTACTAAAACATAGCTTAATTGTTTGCACATAAACATATCTTTATTTTAAGTAGTTTATATATTTTGAATCAGTACTATGTAATCATTACAAAAAAAAATGAGTTTGTTACATTACATTGTAATGTAACAAACTCAATTTTTTTTGTTTGCATAACGTATTTACTGTAAGCGCACTTATTGCGAATACCGCCTATCTAAATATTTCGCTAGGTACTTGTGGGGACCTCTAATTGGCTTCCTGATTTCTAAATTCTTTGCTCATTATTATTATTATTATAGCTGTAGGTTTCCCCAAATTAAGTAAATCACTACTTAATATAAAACAAGTCGCTTTCTCTGTCCCTATATCCCTACGTATGCTTAAATCTTTAAAACTACCCAACGGATTTTAATGCGTTTTTTTTAATAGATAGAGTGATTCAAGATGAAGGTTTTAGTAATAGCATTGCACCCGTGCGAAGCCGGGGCGGGTCGCTAGTAAATAAATAAAAAAGGTCCAGAAAATGATGAATGCTAGATAATAACTGCTACTCTAATAATACAGCCATACAAAAAGCGAAATTTTGGCGATCTAAATTCATAAAGATATCCACTGTCCACTTCAACACCATGATTCATGCCAATACGAATTGATCCGAATTAACTATGTATCATAATGCGGTTTATTCCAGACGGTTGGGTGTTTCGTTGTATTGAATCACTAGAGCTTATTATTGCGATGTACTGCCATTGTAATGTAAACACTATATGACTAAGATGTACAGGGTGATATTTAAATTCATGCCTTCTTTATCCGAGAGGGTGTGGGTAGAGTTATTCCATTCCTGGAAAAATGTATTTTGGACCCCGGGACGTAACAGATTGTGAGTTTATCGAAAAATTCCCAATCGACAAGCCAGGTGAATGGAGTGGTCCATTAATAATAAACGGTAATCAATTTTGAAGAGACAAATAAATAAAACTAAATATCTAATTTAGTTTTATTTATTTGTCTCTTCTTCTCTTATTTATTTGTCTCTTCAAAACTAAATAAAAAACTAAAACTATTTAAAACAAAACAAAAACCGACTTCAAACAGGAAACTAAAAAGATGTAAAAAGCACTAGTCGCCACTACGATTTTCGAAGGTTCCCCTCGATTTCTCTGGGATGCCATCATCAGATCCCGGTTTCTTATCATGGTACAGTCAACAAAGTTGTTAGTGTTACATGGCCAAAAATTAAGATTCACTTGTCTCTTAAAGCCTTAAATGTATTTATAGTATTTTTTTTTAAATTATAGGGATCAAAGATACCTTTCGAAATAAACATTAATCAATAAGATTTATTTATGACTTCCCCAGAAAAATGAATTTTTAGTTACTGGCCATGTAACCCTAACAACTTTGTTGACTGTACCACCGCGCACCGTTGGGATATCACCTTTCTAACAAAAAATGAATAATCAAAATCCGAAGTTACCCGCGAACACATAAATAAACGGTCTAATAGAGAAACCTCCTCCTTTTTTGAAGTTGGTTTAATAAACCTAATACTTGCATACTGAATCCCGATATCTAGATAAATATGTAGCATCCTGTACGCAACCCAGATTATATTGAGCAAGCATGTGACGCAGACCGGTGCAGTGCGGGTGTCGAGTACCTACCCAATATATATGTAAGATAGGGCAGATGCGACGATGACGTCACGGGCGAAATTAGTATTTCGTTACGTCTATAATCGCTTTATTAACCCAATTTTTTTAAAGTTACCTCATCAATTTTAAAACAAAATAATAATAACAATAATAAAACTAACTTATCTTCAAAAAACTCATCAAAACTATAATAAAATTTATTTGACAGAAACTTTTTGAGTTTTTTTTAATTTATGCGGATTAATTTCATTTTTATAACCATTTGGTAGGTATTTTTATAGATTTTAATAGACATTGCATAAGGGCCGGTATGGATTTTTTTAAGGTAGAGAAAGGAAGGTCTAGTCTATCTCAATCTACGTTGAGTAAATCAATCCCAAGTAAAATAAAATAAAATGTGTAATGTGGTACTAGTGGTGGGCTATTGACATAGTCCGCCCCCCACCTTGTTGATTTATACTGTTACCGTCTGGAAAAAAATATGACGTATAAGGTATGTAGAGCCGAAGTTATACACAAGATTAATTGTTAAATATAGTCATGTTTAATGCAATTTACAAAATCTAGAAAACTACGCAGAGTACTACGCGCTGCTGGCGGTTGTAGGTAAATTACATATATATTAAATTAAAATACTATTTCAAATATTTCAGTGTGTATTATTGACTACAATTGAGTAATGTGTATTAGTTTAAGCAAGAAAAAAATTTTTAGAGAAAAAACAATTTTTTTAAATAACATTGCCAAATGAATCTATTACACTTACCTATCACACCACATTTTTTTCCAGACGGTAAAAAAAGTCACCCTGTATATCAAGAATTGGATCCGACAATAAACTTTCTTGTTACAGAAGAGGTACTCAAGACTAGGACAGCACTATGGATGTCGGCTGACGGCCACATGGTCCTGTACGCCACATTCAACGACAGTAAGGTCCACGAGCAGAAGTACCCCTGGTACGGAGCTGCGTTAGACACCGATGACCCGGCCAAGGTAATGGCATTGATTTAAAGGTGGATTTCACATTGACAGGCAGACAATAATAAAATAGGTGTTTCTGCTTTTATTGCTGTTATAAAAGACCCCTCATATAGTTTTTAAATAATTTAATTTTCACGGTCAGAAAGCTTAATTTTCACAGACATCGGCCAGTTACAATTTTACTATATTATGTACATGGATGTATATACATAGGTCACACTAAAAGTTTCCGGAACTGGCCACTTACATAAACAATATTTAAAAAGTAACTACAACATTAGAAAATTTAACTCTTTGGCTGTAGAATGCAGTTTGTTTCATCTGACTGTCAATTGTTTTTACATTGTGGCGCTATTTTAAAAATTGCGTGTCTACATTAACATGGATTAAACTCGGGAAAATTTTCGTAGTATGATTTTCTACGATTTTAAGTATAATTTGACAGCTCAACAGAGCATCGCTCGGCTTCAATCTGCTTTTGGGGATGAAGCACCATGCAAGACGACTATTTATAGCTGGTTTCCAGAATTCAAGCGCGATCGTGTCAATCTCAGTGACGAATCTCGCGATGGTCGCCCGTCCACCGCTGTGAACAACAAAAACATCGATGCTGTGCGCCGTATGATTGAAACAGACAGGCATGTGACCTACCATGAGATTCGCGCATCCTTAGACATAGGCATGAGTCAAATACAATCAATCCTACACAAACATTTGGGTGTGAGAAAGCTGTGCTCACGGTGGATCCCACACAATTTGACCGAGGCTCAAAAAACGGACCGCGTCACTTGGTGCAGTGCCATGCTTACCAGATTCAACAAAGGTACGTTAAATTTGGTGTGGGACATAGTAACAGGTGACGAAACATGGATTTATTGCTACAATCCCAAAACAAAGCAGAAATCACGCGTATGGGTCTTTCTAGATGAGCCGAAGCCAACCAAGGCGGCGCGCGTGAAAAGTGCATCTAAGCGGATGATTGCTTCTTTTTTTAATAAAACTGGACACGTGGCTACTGTTGCTTTAGAGAATCGTCGTACCGTGAATAGTGACTGGTACACGACCATTTGTTTGCCGGCAATTATTGACGAACTCCGTAAAAATAACCGGAAACGTCGTATCATCTTGCACCACGACAATGCTAGTTCCCACACGGCCAGACAAACAAACGAATTTTTGAAGGTGAAAAACTTAGAACTTATGAGCCATCCTGCATACAGCCCCGACCTGGCACCTTGTGACTTTTTTCTGTTCCCAAAAATTAAGAACCAATTACGCGGTCAACGATTTTTATCACCAGAAGAGGCTGTCGAAGAGTATGAAAAACACGTTTTTGAGGTCACCACGGAGGAGTGGCACAAAAGTTTTCAAAATTAGTTTAATCGCATGAAAAAGTGCATTGACGCAAAGGGAGAATATTTTGAGAAACAATCAATTAATTTTTGACTTTAAATAGTATTTTTTTCTTATTCATTCCGGAAACTTTTAGTGCGCCCCACGTATACGGGCACTCCAATAAATAAATACATCGGATAACTAAAGCTGGCGAGTACAATGCACACATTGAGCTTGTGTAGTCTGTGAATAGGGCATAATTTCTACTACGTTATGAATTATAGCACGATGTTTTATTTTCATTTTATACACAACCTCCCATCTAACAGATTTAAAAACAAACTGTATATTAGAGGTGCGCAAAACGTGTCAGCTTTGGTTAAACGACCTATATCACAGACTGATAGGCAAAGCAAAGCCTTCTCCAGACATTGGCTGGACGCCCGTAGCCCTATATGCAGTCGCCAGTCATCAAAATACCATAAACAAAACACTACCGCTGTATATTCATTTGGCATACATCAAGATCTAGTTCTAGCCAAATAAACATCGTGGACTTAATATTAAATCGGTACTAAAGATGTTCATAAATCAAGTTGTTTGCTACAATATTCGTGTCTGTTACGAATTTCTGTTGCTGTAAATTTAATATTATATTTAATTAAATAATAATTTAATATAATATTGTTGGAATGTTTATGGTTGTATTGTAGTGTTTAAAGTAAAATGCCTGTTTAAAATAGGTATAGGTATATCTGGCTCTGTCTCTCATTATACTCGAAAAAAGTATAAACATCTGCTTAAGACTGGCGGTTTTGTGGTTACGTTTATAGTACATCTTTGACTTAGTAAACTAATTCGGGTTTGCAGCTAGTTTCTATCAATAGCTAGCTAGCGGGTTTCTATCAATATTTAGGTTTTTTCATATCAGCATTTCATATCATACTTTTGAATCTGTTTTCCGAGTTTAAATGGGAAATCGGAAAATATCTTGCTTTAACACTTAAAAAAGTTAAAATTAGCTTTCTAGGTTCAACCTTTGAGGTTGTGCCTTGGTAAGTCACTCCGTCTCATATATCAATCATTTTTTATTTAGTAGGGTTCGCTATAGCCGTATGTATACGTCAGTTCAGTATTTCACTGTGATTTTTTTATGCAACTCGTTATAACTTTGTTTTTTTTTATTATTGTAATTGTCTTTCTTTCTTCACTTTAATTTTTCACTCATAGGTCCATCTGTATCTTTCAAATTGACTCCTACAACTGATTATCTTCTCCAGACGTACCCGGAGATCAGAAGCGTGCGGTACCCGAAGCCAGGGACCAACAACCCGACGGTGACATTGACGGTGGCGGACATTGCCGACCCGAAACACATCCGTACGCGTCACCTTACACCTCCTAAAGCCATTCTCGAAGAAGGGTGAGTGTGTTTGCTGTCTTTTGTTTCTGCTTCGCTGTTCCAAAAAAATAATGCAGGCTGATTTTCTCTGTACTGTATAATAATTAGGATAGTATTACAAAAAGTAACCGCTTGAGCACAGTTAGCAGGGGACAGCTTTATGCAAAACATATAGCTACTCTTTCTGACTATCCTCAAGCAGAGTTTCGTGCTTAAGTTACGTTTTGTAATATACCAAGTGATTTGGCATTAATGAAATTTTGTGTCAGCTGTACGTATTACTGACACAATGTTACTCAAATCGCTGTGACTTTTTATTGCCAATACTTGACGTACTAGTGTACTGTGACAGTGTGGTGTGATAAAATTTTGTAGGACGCGTGTCGCGGACGAGTTGCGACGTTTTGACTGATGCCTATATACGTATATATGTATAGGCTTATTTAATAAGTAAACTTAAACAAACACATTTAAAACGGTTTGACAATTTAAGAATATTCTACGTGTCTCAGTGTCTACGTATCCAAACAATTCTGTTCGGTTACCAAAAGCGGTATCCTAAAATCGACTTTGTTTTTAGAGACTACTACTTCACGAGTGCGCAGTGGGTATCGCTGACAGAAGTGTGTGTAGTGTGGCTGACAAGGACACAAAACCTCTCAGTCGTCTCGGTGTGCAAGAGCCCCATGTGGTACTGTCAAGAGGTACTACGCTCTAGATTTATGTGCTTCTGGTACTTTGCTTAAGATGAATAGGAGCTAAGTTGGGTGGTAATTCTTTGCGAACATTCTTTTTGAGTTTTATGGGAGCCGAGTATGCTTTTGACAACTAATAACTTGTTATTAGGTTGTTTACCCCAGGGCCTACTTAAAAGTATGCAGTCTTTTTGTTCCTGTACTAAACACTACACATTTTTTGTTTCGAAATTGCTTGATAAAAATAGCCAAATTTTTCGTTAATTTTGCTTATGTTCGTCCAACAAAGAATATTCGAGGTTACTCCACAATATTTTAAGATTTAATGTCGGAATAAGCATTAATATTCTTTTCATTTTAGCGTACTTTACATATTTTGCGAATTTTCTTTGGGATAATGCTTCGATGAATCAGACCTTAATCGAAATATTTTTTTAACAGGTATATAGGATAGCATCCGGCTCAGAAGGTTGGGTAGAATCGGCGCCAGCGCCTCTCTGGTCGGCTGGTGGTGGAGCCCTGGTCACACTGGCCCCCATCCGGGATGGGCCAGCCGGATTGTTCCGGCACATAGTCCGGACCGAGCACAACGCACACGGGCCCAGAGCTTTGCCGTTGACGCATGGCAGCTTCGATGTTGTACAGCTGCTTGCGTGGGACCACGCTAATCAGCACATGTGAGTCCTTATGTGCGCCTAGTACTTATATTGCGAATATTATCTTTGTTTGTATAGGTAGAGTGGTATGACATGAAACAGATACAGACTTTAAAAGGTGAAAATACCCAATTAAACTGACAAGTTTTTCTTATCTCTTATAACAAAAATTTACTTTATTTTTTCACGATTTTGACGGTGAACGTTCCTGCTGAGTGAAAACTGTTCATAAACTCCGCTACTGAGTCAAATTTACAGTCAAACTTAAAATATTATAAAAAATCTCCAGAAATTTAGAAGCTTAACGGCTTTGTTACAAAAGGGTTTTAAATCCGCAATCCCACCTCAGAAGCCGGCAACGCAGTTGTGACTCTTGAGTTGCAGGTGTCCATGGGCGACGGTAGTCACTTACCATCAGGTGACCCGTCTGCCCGTTTGCCCCCTTTTTATTATAAAAAAAATATATTTTAGTATCTATATCTAAAACAGATGCTGTTTTTTCTTGACAATAATTTGATAATGCAAAACCATCTGTTTTAAGCAGTGTCTAACGTTTTTTAATGCTCATCTCAGATACTACCTGGGTATACCGGAGGGCAAACCAGGGCAGCAACACTTGTACCGAGTGTCAGCAGAGGCACCTCGGCCTGGTTCCCCGCAGAAGTTGCCTTACTGCGTGACATGTAATTCACAGGTAAACATTATTTAATAGCATTTATCTAAGGCCCGTATTACAGAACGATCAAGCATGGAACTCCGTCGGAGCACAGTCTGATTCTATCGGTATAATATGATGATTGTGACTGAGTGACTGGCAGACAACGCACTATGATTGTAGAGTCCCTTTAGGGGTGCACTAAGGATGATTACTTTGATTTTCCCACGGGAACGGGACAAAAACGGGCTCACCCTACGCAAATTACTTATTTTTAAAACATTATTATAAACTGCGGAGTACAAAAATGCCAAATCGATCCAGCCTTTCTCAAATAGTGCGCTTATCAATGAATAGCATTTCACAAATTTTGATTTAATTGATAATTGTCTGATAAAATTGACAAAACCTATCCGTAGTAGGTATAGGTGTTATACCATCGATTAAACAATATTGTTACGTGATTCCCCTTCGTTTTGAAAAGTTTATTCTACAACTTACCATCTTATGCAAATTTGATAGAAACTGCTTTAGCTGCATATTTTCTTCGGCAATATGAACTGAACAGATAGCAGAATTATACCGAAAACTTTAAGTTAGTGGAATACGTATTCAAGAATAAAGTAGTCATAACTAGTTATAACTACCCATAACTTACATTATTATCTACTTAAAGAAAGACAAATTTTATAGAACCTTTAGAATGTTAATTTCGTTCACTCTCTGAATATAGTGCCGTCTCTAACTGGTAAAATTACTCTTATATAAGTTTCTTATATTCGAACGGCAATGTATTGGTGAGTTATGTCAACCATAGATCACTGGAGATTGAGACACGAAATGGCTTTCAGCCGTTACGGCCTCTAAGCCATATTTGTAATATTTGTTTATTTATTGGATGGTATCAGGAGCAGTAGAGCCTTTACGGTTAAAGAGCCGGCCGAAAATCAGTGAGGCTCGGGTTCGAATCCTGGCAAGTACCAATGAGTTTTTCAAAAACTTACGTGCATATTTATCACTAGCTCAACGGTGAAGGAAAACATCGTGAGGAAACCCGCAGGTCTCAGAATTAATTCTGAGACATCTGTAAATAGACCCGGTCCGGCGATGGGCTCACCACCTATCACGTTTAGGGGTCTAATGTATCTCGTGAAATGTGGGTATATCCAGTACTGGAATACCTCTGCCTACCCCCTCGGGGATGAAAAGGCATGAGATTATTTATTTATTTATTATCAGGAGAGTAATTTCTTTACAGTTTTGCAAACCGATTACTTATCGTATCGGTTACGGGTCAGATGTTGAAAAACACAAAAGACCCGACCAGTTGAAAAAAAAAACTATTGTGTTTTATTTTATTGGCTTAGAAGTATAAAACTTCTTGTACAGCCCTCGCCGTCAATAAACCTGGAGTACTACGGTAGCCTGGCTTCGTCAGGAGACAGTCCGTGGGACAATGACTGGATGGACGAGGAACTACCCACCTCCCCCTCCCCCACCAAGAAGAAGAAGAAGAAGCACCCTGGTAAGTGACTAAAAGTGACTACTTCTTGTCCAATACGGATGCCCTTTTACCACTGACTGGTAAATGCGAAGACAGCGCGAAAGCAGACAGTGGGGATTGTCCTCTGATCGGAAATATGATATTTAAAAAAAACTCATGCCTTTTATATGGAACCAATGCTTTTTATATAAATTATTTTATTTATTTATTATGTATCCCCGAGGTGGTAGGCAAAGGTATTCAATTTCTGGATATAGGTCCACTTTTCACGAGAGGTTCTTTGGACCCCTAAACGTGATAGGTGGTGAGCCCATCGCCGGACTGGACCTTTTACACATTAATTTTAAAATTAATTAGTTCAGAATTATGTGATTAAAAATTCACTTTTAAATATACTTTACTAAGATAGTTCTTTAAGCATTTACCAACCCATGTTAAGTATATTAAACTATAGGTATTAGATCAGTGATTTCCCATTGGTTAAAGAGCCCGCATCTCATTCGTGAGGTTCAGGTTCGAATCCTAGCATGTACCAAAGTTTTTTTCAAAAAGCTTACGTACGTATTTATAGCTAACTAGCTCAACGATGAATGAAAATATCGTGAGGAAATCCGCCTAGCCGTCCGGTGATAGGCTTACCACCTGTTACGTTTAGGAGTCCGAAAAATACATTGGCGAAACCTGGGGTTTTCCAAGAATTACCTGTACCGAACCCGTCGGAGATAAGACATGATCACTTCTTTATTACCTTCCTAAGTAAAATGTTCTATATACTTCTAAATGTTGTATCTACAACATTATTTTACAAAAATATTAATAATTCATTCATTTAACTGAGGCAGTAAATTTTTTTTCTTCATTTTACGCGTAACAGAATAAGCGCAATTCGGGCAATTCCTCATACATCCCAATTAGTATATAAAAAAATATATGATCCCTTCGAACTTTAGTTGTGTCTAAACAATTTTCTTAAAGAGCAATAATACCACAATTTGCATAAGTAGCACTAAATTCAGCTATGTTATATAATTTTTCGGAAAAAAATTACACGTACCTATTAAAAATAGCTGAAATCGATTAATATAAGTAGTCGCTTATTCTGTTACAGATCCAAAAGCGTTTCCTATGGCATTTAGCAAGATTGGTCGGTAAAGCAAAGAGAGATTTCTCTTATGCTAGTAGGCTGGAGTTTTTTAAAATGTTATCATTGGACAAACGTAGAGAGCTTTCAGATTTGTTGTTCCTATATAAAATTCTCAACAATAGAACTAGCTGTCCTCGATTACTAAGCTCACTGAAATTTTGTGTTCCCTCAAGATATCCACGTCTTCCCATAGCGCCATTGAGTCCTCCATTCCGCAAAACTGTTCTAGGTGCCAACTCTCCCTTGCCCAGATTAAGTAAGCTGCTAAATAGCTACAAACATGTATTTGACATAAACTTTGATTCCGCTAAAAGTATTTGTAAAACGTTTAATAATAATTTAGGTAATAAGTAATTATATCACTCATTAGCATCCTAGCACCTCTTAACATATATATATATATATATTGTTTGTTGCTTGAAAATTTTTATTTTTTATTTTTAATATTGTTTAGTAAAAAACCTACTTACGTCTTTGTAATAGTGCATGCTGTGTTTACTAGTAAGTAGTCACTACATTTACCTGATACTCATGTCTTTTTGTTAATTTGTGTCCTAGTGTAAGTCAACTGTTAGTAGACCAAATATAAATAAATAAATAAATATTGTAGTACGCAACTATGGACTGTTTAGTTATTTGACTTTATTATAGAGGATATAAACTTCGCTAGTAGGAACTAACAAGATAAATGGCGGCAAGGTTATTTACCTGACTAATGTCTTTTAAATATTACGAGAATGGGGCACGTTGTTTGAGGTTAGCACTTTTAGGGGTACCTACCCATTACGCTCACAGTGTCCCCTAACGCTATTATCGGCCGAACTCCTGGGGGCCAATTCCACTAAATGTCAACGCTTATAGTTTGACAATGACATGTCAATGGTCAGTCAATGGTCAGTCAATGGTCAGTCAATGGTGTTATTTGGCACTTTTTAGAGCAACCATTATAACCATTGACATTTAGTGGAATTGTCATTTAGTAGTACCTAGGTACTTAGTAGCATTGAGTTCTATATATGTATATACATATATATATTTTTTATTTTTATAATAAAACTGTTTATAGTAATGTTATAATAATAAATAAACCTAAAACTAAATACCTTAAGAAATTAAAAATATATATATATATATATATATATAGTATACCTAACTAAAATATATTATTAAAAGGAGTCCCTTTAGGCATAGTCCCGAAGATACTGGCAGCGTTCCCCCTTTGAATAGCTAGACTAATTCTTTGTCCTAGGTAGTTGCCAGTTCTTCGGTCTCGTGTGATGTCGACTAACCTTTTTGTTATTTCCTTAAAAAGGCTTAAAGCGCTAGGACCCCACGGACCAAGGGTCTCGACACCGAATGGGACAAAATTGTATTCGGAGCCTAGACCCCTGTATTTGGATACTTTAGCTTTTTCAGCCGCTTCACAAGCCGCACCAGCTCTGTTGTTGGTTCCATGTAGATGGGAAGGGGCCAGCGTGTCTGAACAGGTTGCACCCCTGCCAATTCGCATAAAATAGCATAATATATATACATATATAGAACTCAATGCTACTTAGTACCTAGGTACTACTTGCGCTTAAAAAACAATACAGTACTTCTGATGCAATCGTGTAAAAATCACCGTTGCAAAATAAAATCTGCCTTGCCTTATCCCAGTGGTCGGCAGAAGAGTACCAAATATAACTGGAAATACCCACTTCATAATCATAACAGTGTCAGGTGGTCAGCCCATCGCTGGATCGGTTTGCTGTTATGTTACACTTGCCTCAGAATCAATTCGGGTATCATGTTTTCTGTCACGCTATTCATAAATATGTATGAACCTACGTATGTTTTTGACGTAACTCACGCTCATTGTCACGTTCCGCCTGAGCCGAGCTTGCAAGTGAGAGCGCGGAGCAAACGATAGAGATCATGATCGGCCTAAGCGTTCGGCGTGTGACGCGTCTATCTCTCTTCCACTCCATCGTCCGATGCGGCCGATTTTTCATCAATGTTTCATTATGACTTTTTACGTAAAATTATCGTCCGTAAACCGACTTTACAGACATCAAATTTTTTGAAGCTCATTGGTGCATGCCCTCACCAGAATTCGTACGCAAGCCTTGAGTTTACTATTGTTCCACAGAGCATCTACCTCAACACCTGCCATGTCTGTACCATGAGGCGCACTTCAGCCCCTCGTCAACATACTTCGTGCTGGAGTGCCTTGGACCTGGAGTGCCTACGTCCAGTCTATACAAGATATCGTTGCCTGAACCTCGATTGCTTGTACACCTGGAGAACAATACTGCCGTGAAGGTAGGTCTACCAACATGATACTAACCTATTTGGGTATGTTGGCTCAGCTAGTAGTGACCCTTTGCGATGCTGGGAGGTAAAGACGTGAGAGTTCGGCTCTAGATATGTACACTATAATATATACTTATGTGTATGAAACAACAAATTGTTATGCCAACAGGAGAAACTATCAGGTATAGCGCTGCCTACCCCTCGGACGTTCTCCGTGCAGCTGTCAAGTGGTTACGCTGCGAGGGTACGACTGCTCCTCCCACCAGGGTTACGGGAAGATGAGGTCACTAAATATCCTCTCGTGCTGAAAGTGTGAGTCTCTCTCTCTCTCTCTCTCTCTCTCTCTCTCTCTGTAAAATATTTTTGTATATCGGTCCACTAGTTATTGAGTTTATTCGTTAGTATTGTATATTGTGGAGATCATGGGACCGTGGGGGCTGGAGGCGCGGCAGCTCTTCAAAGAGCTGTCAGCGTTCGGTCGAGGCTTCAGGTTACCAGAAGGCTGGCGGCTATCTTTGTCAAAGGATCAGCCTATAGCTATCCAAAGAGGGAATTCGGCCAGCCCTCTGGGCACTGTTCCACGTGGTTCCTCTTTGGAGGACATTTGGTATCTGTAGTTATTGTAAATTAATGTATATTTTCTTTGTAAATAAATGCTATTGGTGTCATATTGTAACATATTCATAATATTCTTAAATTAAGACAGATGGAAAATCTCCTCGGCAATGAGGCTTTATATTCCAAAAAATATTTTGCAGTTAATTGAACACAACCAAAATCATGTTTTCAAGTCGTTTTAAGCTTGGCATTTGATTTGCAATTCAGATTGCGTACTGTAATATTCGTAATCGGAATGAAGATGAAAGCGAAGACGTGACTGGACACCATTTATTCGGAAAATTGTAATCATTTATTCAAGGCGCTAATATCCGTTTTTCACTCAATATTCTGAGTGGAATAATTATGAGAATACGAGTTATATTGCATGTTGCAGTACCTTGTTACCTATGTGCCTCATTGGGGGGGTAATGTTTTTTGAGTGTGTGTATGGTTCTATTTATTTCTGATTTTAACATGTGAAGTATCGTTATTATTAAGATGCTTTTGATTTGACTTGATAAGAATCATCATCTAGGTGTCGATGGCTCAATTGGTCTGGTCAATACTTCCTTCTATGTCAGTGTCGATATTCCCGCGCGGGCACAACATTTCTGTGCACCGTTTAGATCTAAAAAAATCATCATCAAACTGATTGATCAAAAACCGTTCGACCCATAGATCTAGATAATTTTCCATTCTGGATCTATCGTTTGACCGTTCACCATGGAAGTTTGATATTCTAACTGTTTTTATGGAAAACGTTTTTGTGCTGTCCACTAATTCCCACGGGAACGGGAAAAACAGACATCGCCGCTGAGCATCCGCTAATATACTCAAATTCAGATAAAACTATTATTCAATTTCTTTGTGATCTAGCCATGGAGCACCAGGAACCCAGCTGGTGACAGAGCGATGGGAGCTAAATTGGGGCTCGCTTGCCGCGGGGGCAGGGGCAGTTCTCGCTTCAGTAGACGCGAGGGGCGCGGGGGGCAGAGGCCTTGGGGCACACCACACGCTGCACCGCCGCCTGGGAACTGTCGAGCTGGCGGACCAGCTGGAGGTGGCCGAGTGAGTTGGTTTGATCAGTACATTTGGTCTCTGGTACCAGGCTCGCAGACTATGATTGAAGGTCTCATCTACGGATAGTAACTGTGCTGTTACAAAATATCGTCGTCGTCGCAGATAGTGCGGCAATTTAAAATTTTATAAAACATATTGGCTTCTATCTCCCATAAAATAGTGCACAAAAAAGACGCGCGTATTCGCCATTGCTTCGTTTGCATTTCACTCTGCGACAATGGGGATCGAGCCTATTTAGCATCAGTGCCTAGTGCCTACTATTAAGTGCGCGCTGTTCACTACCACTAAAGTATAACAGTTGAATGGCACAAACCAGATATAGGTAATCTTACCTATACGTAAACCTGTCCTTGAATAGATTTTTTATTTCTTGCGCCCAGGTACCTCCGGGATTCCCTCCATTTCATCGACGCGCGGCGCGTGGCCGTGTGGGGTAGAGCGCATGGCGGGTTCCTAGCAGCTTTAGCGCTGGCCAGTCCGCTCAACGTGTTTCACTGCGGGATTGCACTCACGCCCATAGTCCGCTGGCGGTACTATGGTATGAAACAATTCATGAAGCTTGAAAAAATGCAGTAAATTTGCCGGGTTGAAGTTGACGCAGCAAAAAATGCTTAATTTGAAGAGAGAAATTAAATTGCACCAAGAACTTGGCACGAAGTAATCCATCCATCCAGATTTTTTTTATATTAGAGCGATATGTTCAATATTACACTGTGTATTACAGATCTAGATAAACCACGATAATAGTAGTAATGTTAAATGCTCGCTAATAACACGGGATTGCATTGCACACAATAACAAATTTTACGTTTAGAAAAAATCTCGTTGAATGTCATCATCATCTGGTTCTCCGTACAGGCAGAGCACGTGCAGCTTGACACAGTCGATTGTCTAGCGTTCTTATTATAATCGCCTTAGAGGTCAGAGTCGCACTAGAAATGTGAAGCTCTTAATTGTACACACATCCCCACAGCTTCAGCCTATGCGGAGCGCTACATGGGCCTCCCGAACGCGACGGGCAACTACCGGGGGTACGCGGACGCTGACGTCACGAAGCAAGCGTCAGCGCTGCACGATAAGATGCTGCTTCTTGTTCACGGGACGGCTGACGACAACGTGCACGTGCAGCAGACTATGGCGCTGGCCAGGTCGCTGGCTGACCAGGGCAGCATGTTTAGACAACAGGTGAGCTGGTTCAACAAGCGATCCTGTTGACCGAAGTGTAAAATTTTGTCACGGTGCTCATATTATAGGCAGAGCAGCGTGTTTAGACAATATGTAAGCTAGTGTGCTAAATGATTGTGGTGACTAGGACAGCATGTTAAGACAACAAGTGAGCTGATGCTCCTAACGATTGTGTTGACTGGAGCAAAATAAGAATAAAATCTTTACTTTTGTGAAACTAAATCAAAATAACATTATTATATTTCAAAAAAAAACTATATATATATATATATATTTTTATAATCTCACGCCTTTTTTTTTATCCCCGAGGGGGTAGGTAGAGGTATTCCATTACTGGATATACCCACATTTCACGAGATATATTGGACCCCTAAACGTGATAGGTGGTGAGCCCATCGCCGGACCGGGTCTGTTTTACACATGTCTCAGAATTATTAATTCTGAGACCTGCGGGTTTCCTCACGATGTTTTCCTTCACCGTCGAGCTAGTGATAAATATGTACGTAAGTTTTTTGAAAAACTCATTGGTACATGCCAGGATTCGAACCCGAGCCTCACTGATTTTCGGCCGGCTCTTTAACCGTCCGGGCTATCACTGCTCAAAAAAAACTATGTTTTAAAAAAAGTAAATTTCGCAGATCTACCCAGACGAAGGACATAGCTTAGAAGGTGTGAAGAGACACCTCTACCGGACCATGTCGTCATTCCTGGACGACTGCTTTAGGAAGCAAGTGCCCCCCGAGACGAAGGCCGGCCTGCGGAACGGCGGGAACCTCGACTGAGACACGTGGAGGGACGAGGAGTTGTACTCTTGGTAATTTATACTCGCCTGGTACTTGTATTAGAATCGAAATATTAATTAGATCTCGGTATCCAGAATAACAGGAGCAATAGGAGACCTCATTTTCATTACGGGTACTCTCAGAGGTCAGGTGCATGTAGCAGAGGCTGAGGTGATCCTCCGTTACGTTAAAGATATTATGTCAAGATTAGGTGAAAGATTTTTTTTTTATTTTCTGAGCACAGGTAATAAATTTTAATCCTAAGCTTTCTGTTCCAGGTAATAAATGAAACACAAATTTAAATTCGACACAAATTAAAATCCTTTAAACAAGCAAACTCGTAGTACAACACAATCCATATCCCGTAATAAAATTACTGCCGAAGAGTGGAACTGTTCATGAACACTTGTGATAATTATGTATTTCGTTTAAAAAAATGTCAAAACGTCAAAGGATTAAAAAATGAAATTTAAAAGTATTATTAGATTAAGGCGTTTATACACTCACAATTTTCAGAAGCACCCTCATCAGTGAGAACTTTTTAGATATGAGTTGGGTTGATTTTTTGACGTTCTGATATCTGTGTGGATTTGAGAGCCTGAAAAATGTGACAACATTGAGTGATTGGCTGTTAAATAAAGTAGATGTTGCCTTTAGTTAAAGAAAAGTTTAAACTGTTGTTTTTGAAAGCTGAAAAATTAATTAGGGATATTATTATCGAAGTGATATGGTTAATTCGAATTCATTGGAATATGAAATAGATCATTCGGTGGGTACATTTATCTATTTATTTATTTTAGAAATAACTTATAAAATACATACCTTGAAGCTTCGATCACTAATACAATACCGTACAAACCTCAAATAGGTGGGGAAAAAGGTGCACTCAGTTTTCATATAACTGCAAAGAGGTTTATTCTTTCAGTGGAGAGTACTTTTTATGAGAGGGACTGGCTATCTAAGTTTTTTAGTGACCGAAGCCTCAATCATTAAAAAGTTGAGGGAACTGTTTCGAAAGTTATTTCTTTGCAAATTTGTAATATATTCTAAAATATTTCAAACTTGTCAAGTAATGTCCAAAGAAGAGTATACATAGATTTGGAATAAAGTGTCGTACACATATTGGTCTGATAGGTTGCATAAAATCATAACGCTATTCAATATCCAATCTGAAATTGAGATATAACAGTCTGTCAGCTAATTTTAGTTTGATTTGCCTTTCGGAAGCCGGGGGATAGTCGTGTATAGGTCGACTCACTGTGTCCTATAGTGTTAATAAATATTTTTCATATCTCCGGGCGGAAAGCGGCAAATTTCGGCCCGCTGCGCTAAACAAAGTTGCCGCTTTCCGCCTCCATCGATAAGAAAAAAAGTATACACACCTCGGGAAGTAAATAAGAAAGCGTCAGATCACAGTAATTGTCGACCGAGGCGAAGCCGACGTCCACAACTTTTTACCTACTTTCCTAGGTGTGTAACATACAATTTCTCTTAGAATTTTAAGAACTGAACTTCATGAGACCTACATCAAACTCGCAAAGGTCGCATCCCTTATTTCTCGCACACATTATAAATTTGATATGAGAGAAAGAGAAAGCTACTCGTACTTTGCCGATAAAGCCCCTTTTCACACGTACCGGTTTCCGCCGGGCCGGCGGGCGGCGAAGTATATGGCCATGTAGGTTCGCTTTCATACGTACCGGCGGGCAACCGGGCAATCGGCCATACATTTCGCCGCCGGACAGGACTGCCGGACCGGCGGAAACCGGTACGTGTGAAAAGGGGCTAAGTCTGCAAGAATGTGTATAGAATAGAAATATGATACGCAATTACTTATATTAGTGAAAAATAAAGGAATTGACTGTAGCCGTTTAGTCAATATGTTTTGTGATCTTAGTAGTTACGTAGTTAGTAAGTAAAGTACGTACCTTGTCATCGTATTCGTATTATAGTCGAACTACACAGGCGCCATTTTGTTATACTTAATATCAGCCTTAGTCCTTTAATCTTACTGCTCCATTAAGCTACATGTCTCAAGTTTTGTTTGAATGTAGAAAGAGAGTAAGTAGTATACCCTACTTCTAATCTCTCAGTTTCATCCATCCTAAGGTTGTCTGGAAGAGATCGCTAAAAGCGATAAGACCGCCCATTGTACAGTCAACAAAGTTGTTAGTGTTACATGACCAAAAACTAAGATTCAGTTTCCTCTTAAAGCTGTAAATGTATTTATAGTTTTTTTTTGGAAATTGTAGGGATCCAAGATACCTTTCGAAATTAACATTAATCAATAAGATTTATTTATGACTACCCCAGAAAAATGAGTTCTTAGTTACTGGCCGTGTAACCCTAACAACTTTGTTGACTGTACTTTAGTTAATATTGGTATCCATATTTTGTTGTTTTTGGTGTAGGTACAATATTATTGTATATTATTATGGTATTGTATATTTAATGAGGCATTAAATTTAAATAACGTTTAGACAAATTAGGGATGGACTAGTCGGTTGCAGAAGTAGTTCATTCAGATAGTTCTTCTCAGTTTTAGTATAATTTGTATAAAAGTTTGACATCTAGCGAACCATCGGATAAATGAATCTAAGTATAAGTTAAATATATCAGCTACTATAATATCAAGAAAGATAAGGAGAAGTGACAGCGAGCTCGCCTCTCAATGCGTGAGGCTCGGGTTCGAATCTTAACTTACATATTTATCACCAGCTCGAAGGTGAAGGAAAACATCATGATGCAACCCAAACACCTGAGGATTGGGTGCAACAGTGCAACAAACAGCACCCCAGGGCCAAGGTGAGTTCACTACCTGTCACGTTCAGGGGCCTGAAAAATACAACAGTTATTTACCAGAAATGGAAAACATCTACCAATAACAATTGGGAATTAGGCATGAGAATATATCTTTTAATTACTTATTGCAAAATCGCGCCAGTGTGTTAGCCACAGGTGTTAGCTTTAATCTTATCACCGCGTTAATTTGAGAAAAATCTCATTCATGAAACGCGATAGTTAAATTTCGTTAGAAAAAACTAACTGTTATTTATCGCATTCGAAAATGGTAAAGTGTAATTTCTAAATGACAAATAATTGTACAGTGTAAGAAAAAATCTGGTTTAGATAATATAATGATGCTTTAAGTGCGTTTTACAAAATATTCCGTGAGTTGCATAATTAAATAAAATTATTTGTTACATTATTGATGAAAAAACCATAAAAAATATTGTTGAAATAGTTTTTACTAATTCGTTCAAGTAGAATAAGTCGGAGCATTTTGTAAAATACACAAGTATCCTGATCTTTAAGTAAAAAAATGCTCATTATCATATTTAAAAATTTTGCATGTTTCTATTCACTCCATTTAAATATTACTGGTAGTATTTAAAATAAAATTTTATTAACTAAAGACCAATACTTATAGAACTTTAAAAGTTTTTAATTATTCATAAAAAGTTTTTAAATACAACCTAGAACTACGTGGTTTGAATCTAGTAAGATTTAGTGCATTAATAATCTTAGATCTGTTTGGAATCATTATATTTTAAAATAAAATGAAGTTAAAATAGCAATAACTAAATTAGTAAAGTATCTCTTAACTCTTGTATAAGCATTCTTCCGACACAATAAAACACAAGTAGGTCCCTAAGAGTTAATATAACGTTTGAAAGATGTTGACAGTAATTACGTAAAATATATTGAATTGGTTTTAGAACTGTAAATTTTTTTTAAATGTAATTAAAAAAACAACTTTGATTAAGATAAAAATTAACTCAAGCACTTGAAAGCTTTCTTGAATAAAAATTTATCTAAACACTGATTCATACCTAAAAACTTGTCAAAACTTAAATGTATACAAAGAATATCAGACATCTCAAGTCGAGAATTTCAATTTTACTTTTTACTTTAGACAATTTATATGATACATTCTCTCGGTTTATACCCCAAATTATATTATTTAAGCTTTTACTTAAAATATCTGCCAATATTTCTAAGAAACGATCATTTTTTAAACACTTTTTAAGATTTTATGCAGAAAAAATATTACACCTCCTCATAAAGTATTTTTAAAAATTAGAAAAACAAATACGAAAACAGAAATTACCTAATTAAATTGAAATTAAACTGCACCGCATAAGATGTAAGTTACGATTTTAACCAAAGACCTAAGTGCCAAAGTGTCGATAACTCTCTAAAACGTTTATGTAAGTAATATAATATGTTAATGTAAGTAGGTTCATATCGAATTCTCATAAAATCCTTCGTAGAAGTGGTATCAAGGAATAAATATTAATTGATTCCCAGAAAAAATATGTAAACTTTTGTTCTCGGACTACCAAATTTCATAGTTTTAAAAACGAAAACACCAATCACATAATTGTACCTATTCAATACATTCACACTTATTTACAATAATACCATTATACTTGAGTACACACTCGTAAGTACGTATTAAACCAGAATAATGTTATGTATTTTATCTTTTGTATTTACCTAGTTACGATAAAATCAGGAACTTTACTAAATGATATTATAAATAATAATATTTTGTTCAGTTACCGTTAATAATTTAAAAATGTAAAAGAATGTAATAAAACGTTATTTTGTGAAAATACAACAACAAAAAATGTAACAAACAAAAAATTCCATGTCTATAGATAGTAAACTGAATTTACGTTAAAACTGTGGCTTGTCATTGTCATGTGATAAAACTGGCCAACACACCTACGTGGCGTGACAGTGACAAATGTAGCAAGTGACTTCAAGTCGCAAGTGTAAACAAATACGGACATTTGCGGATTACGTGACACGTTACGAAAAATTTGTCCCAATCAAGTTTGCCGGTGTCAACACAAAAACATATCAACATAACCTACTTACAACCTGAAGCAGATTAATTTAAATTAATTCTGAATACACTAGCTTCTCCTGCGACTCCTTAGAGGACTGCGCAGATCGACAGTGATTTTCGATTATTTTTCCACAGACTATAGGAACTTACTTTCTTTACTGGATAACATGGACGGAACACTGTATTACCACAAGTAAAAAAACTGATATTAAAGGTGGTGAAGTCAATACGGCCACCACTGTCAGCGAGAAAAAAAGGTTCTCAATCTTTTGTATTGATTAAAGGTTATCTCGCATTAGCTAGCAAAACGCAAATAGCAATATATTATGAAGCCGCACGTCTTCTCTCCTCATCCTCAATTATAAAGGCTAAGCGCCTTTATAATTGAGGATGAAGTTATTTTGTGACGTCACAAGGTCAGCGGCAAACTCGAATGGGACATGTGGTTCTCGCCTTAAGACCAGCACAATCAAACGCACAGATTGTGATTTTTGCCTTATTGATGTCTTGGTGTTACTGTTACGTTTATAATTGTCGTGTTTTGTACGTGGAAATCTTTATAGCGTAATTATTCTCCAATTTTAGTCTCCAATAGTCACGTAACTGGACCTAGTAAGGTCATCAAAATAAGTCGCTTAAAAATGAACTTGTAGAAAACATCAACAAACAACAAACATGAGATAGCCTAGCCAAGTTGCAAGTTTGTAAAACGTAAAGAGTGGTGAATGGTATGACAAATGTACGGGTTTTATTGCGCGACCAAGTAAAATTAACGCAACACTCTAAATAACGTCAGTGGCACGTACTTTAGTACCTACTGCAATTAAGCGAACGTCAACTAAGCGAATGAAACCTCTTGATACTTGGCTAGGGGCTGCTCAACCACTATTTCTATGTTACTGTAATTAATGAAATCTATGAACACAGGCAATCCACCAATCCACTAATTTTAATTATTCTCGTGGTGGCTTTAATTTTTTTTTAAATAAACAGTTTCTGGACGTTAATATCCCACGTGACTTTAACTAATTCAATAATTAATCATACTAACTTATGTCATAAATACAGGGTGTAAGGGGAACGCTTCCAAAAACTGTGTAAATTGTGTCCCACAATGTTATTATTGTATTTTTTATTGGATATTTAATTTTGAAACATTAAATTATAATTACAACATGTTACCTACTTACTGTTACTTCCAGAATCACCAGCATAATCGCCTGTCTTTGTTTTCGAAATCGTTCCTTACACCCTGCTCAGAATTGTTTTATTAACTCCTTTAAAAATCCGTACCTTTACATTTAAAGATAGTGTAATTTTTATTAGTACCTAACGTAGTTCTAGATTTTACTTTTAAGGGTCCAAATACGCTTGTTCTTCAATTTGCCTATAAGCTTGTATATTACATTTGCGAAAGTAATAAAATAACCCAGTGTATCAAAAACTGCTCCAATATTGATGCCAAAACTCCTATTCTTTAGCGAAGTAGCATTTATGTTAATTTCGGAGATAAGTCTTGTTGATCATGATCACAGTATTATTGTAATTCTATGCAGTGACGGATATAGTATAAGTATTTTTTTTCTATTCTATAAGTAAATAAAAAAAAACTGAATTTCGGTTTGGAGGGAGGGCTGGACGAGGCCCGTCCTCGAATGTTTCCAAAACAAAACGTAGGAAACAACGATGTAGCGACACTACATAGAACCACAGTTAAAATATTTTGTATGGCTTTGTCAGTCTATTTATTTAAACTAGTCTGTGATAGAACTAACTAAAGCGTCATAGGTGGCAAGATCTAAATCACATTGAAGTTTTCACACGAGTTTGTATAAAAACGACTGTCCAACATCAACCGTTTGAGCGCAGTCCTCTGGCACGATCACCTCGCCTGGCTGAAGATCTTCCCTTTTCACGATGAAGGAGCATTCCATCTCCGCTCCTCCACAACCTCATTAGAAGGCCCGATTTTTGGGGGCTTGAGCCCCATATATAGTAGATCCTCTAGAGATTCTATGTATATGACGGACGGTATGAGAGAAAAAGTTTTAGATTGTCTTAAATTTTTTAATTCAAGGTAAATCCTTCTAGCTACGTCCCTGTTTCTGCCAGAAATTGTTGTTTTGAATCTATATTGCTGAGTTTTTTTATCTAAGGCGTATGTACCTTTATATGTATATTTATGACTTACTAGGTTTTGCCCGCGACTTGATTCACGTTCATGGATGAAAAAGGTAACAGACAGACAGAGTTACTTTCGTATTTAAGTAAGTACATACCTACAATTTAGTAATAGGTAATAAATAAATCATCAATAGTTACAATTAATGCTATTAAATGCATTTTTTATTAAAAGTAGATAAACTGAGTCCTTTATAGTCTATCTGTACCTAATTGTAATCGCAATTTTCTTTATTTGACATTTGTTACGCGGAGAGTGCTTGCTCTACTTTTACTGGTAACAACAGATGTACAGAAGAAGCAATAGCAAAGTACTACGTCAAAATGAAGACGATTGCGATTAAGTTCTTAATAGAGAATAGGCCAGCTGGTAAGAATGTGGGTTCAATTAAAATAACGATACTTAAATTATCTCGAGACTAAATTGCAAAAACTCTAGTATTTCGCATCACATCAGCAACCCGTAACAGCCCACTGCTGAGCTAAGGGTTTTTCCACACACATGAGGAAGTATGGGCTATAAATTATAGCCCATAGATATAGATTATAGCCTATACCTAATCTCCCACGAGCCCACCGCGGATTAGGCGATGGTGTTCAGCTAGTGGCCACATAACAGTCAGAATTTTTCAAGCCACCCAAGGGTATGTGACATGGCTTAACGACCTCTATTGTGAAGTATTTACACATGTGTATTCTTAAGGCAAACTTCTTTTTTTGTCGAATTCGTCCTTCAACTGTTTAGGAGTCATGTCACCCAGGTACTGAATTGTTTACTTAACTCTTATGTATAGTTCAAAATAACGATTTCTGGCACTCTATTTAATACGGAAAGTTAATCTAAGGGAGCGGGTGACAAAACAGAATAAGACTAGGTATTCCGAGATGAAATCGCAAAGTTCTAAGTACATATACCTAATGTTTACGATATAACTTCGGGATAAGGTTTATCCTACGTTGGTGGAACCCGCCATAAGTCTTAAAAGTTATTGTTCTTACTATAAGCTGTTATTGCTACAAATTTTATTTAACTGTTATCAATATCGTACTTCATTCACTTCATCAAGACTCAAGTAAGTATTGTATTATGAAATCAATAAATAGATATCATAAAGCTTTGTGTTTTTATTTCTAAAATGTCCACTTATTTATTTATTTGGGTTTTCTTTCGACAAAAGGACTTATTTGGGCTAGGGCCCCGTAGACTAATCCAGACGCATACGAAAACTGAAAGTACCTACCTTCAAGTTTGAATTTTGTACGTAGCTAACCTATACCTACATAAGTATATTAAAAATAATAATAAATTGTACGAACAATCTAAACGGTTCTTCAGTCCCAAACTAGGCAGAGCCTGTACTATGGGTACGAAACAACTGATACTTAAAAAAATATTAAACACCCAGACACGAAGCCAACAGACATGTTCATGCACACAAATGTTGGGCCCAAATATTTGTTGTATTTACAAACTCTAAAGGCTCTAAGGCTCCCATGCTAAGCCATTATTATTAAATTGAATAGACCAATAGGTACAGTCAACAAAGTTGTTAGGGTAACATGGCCAGAAACTAAGATTCAGTTTTCTCTTAAAGCCTTAATTAAATATATTTATAGTTTTTTTTGTTTTTGTTATAGGGATCAAATATGCCTTTTGAAATAAACATTAATCAATAAGATTAATTTATGACTACCCCAGAAAAAAATGTTCTTAGTTACTGGCCATGTAACCCTAACAACTTTGTTGACTGTACATCTCCAATAAAATTACTTGCTCATTGATATTTTTCTATAAATAAAATCACAAAAAAAAACGTAATAATGACACACTGGTTACGCAGGAATTGCACTTTTACGGTAAGTAACTATAGTCGTTATAGGTAATGAAATTGTAAAAAGAACCTACGGCTAAATACAAACTAATGGCAACACTTGCTATAACGGTGCGACCGATTTGTCATTTACCTTTTTTTTTTTGTGTTTGTAAATGTCCGGACAAGGTTTGTATGAATAGTAGATTGTTATACAAGGGTCGGAAGGAATCAATTCCCATACGAGGTATTTAGACGCCCGAGCGCAGCGAGGGCGGATATACTCCGAGTAGGAATTGATAACTTCCACCCGCGTTAAACACTCTACTTTTCATTTCGAATTCAAGGAAAGTAAACAAAAAAAATTACAATTTTACAAAATTTCAAACATGCAAAAACGCATTAATACCTACAAAAAAACAAAATTGTCAACAATACAACCAAAGAGGTTGGAAGAAAGAGAAACTTTTTCTTTTAAACGTCTTTGAATACTACATCATAGAGTACCTAACCTAAATAACATTACAAAAATAATATACAAATCCTTCGCCCCTTTTCACACGTACCGGTTTCCGCCGGTCCGGCAATCCGGTCCGGCGGCGAAATGTATGGCCGATCACCCGGTTGCCCGCCGGTACGTATGAACGCGAACGTACATGGCCATATACCTACTTCGCCGCCCGCCGGCCCGGCTGAAAACGGTACGTGTGAAAAGGGGCGCCTCTTTATAATACTTTTAGCCGAGTAATAGTGTTCTGTGCTTAATTAGTGTCGATGAAAAACAAGATTTTGAATTTCGGAACAGCTTACCAAATTATTACTGTTTTTTTAATTTTAAATATGGAACGCGTACCGCCCCGCGCGCTGGCTATTTTCTGTTGTTTATACCTACACTCACAAGGCCGCACCTTTTTTTTCTTATTCTAATTGATGTAAAAAGTTTCGTATCCCTACTAAGCAGGGCTTGAATAACCGAAAAAATTTAGGTTAAAACGGTTAGGGGTATGACGTCATACCTTTATATTGCGATATCTTAAAATAACGGTACCGCTTTTTTCTGGTAGTGCAAAATAACGATACTACTATTTTCTGGTAGTGCAAAATAACGATACCATTATTTTTTTACGATACTTAAATTTTTAAATAAAGGTTATCTTTAGGTATAGGTACCACGCCGAACGCCGGGGCACCGCGCGCCGGCTTGACCGAGAATTCGAGTTGAGCGACATGTTATTAAAAGCTTTTATTTAACTTGCAATGTATGTATGTATGTAACTATGTATGTTCGGGTGGAATCTTGCAACTCAATTTTGAAGCAGATATCTTCAACCGATTGAGCTGAAATTTGGTATACTTATGTTAGTTCGGTGACAATGCAATATTGTGGTACCACCGAGCTGATCTGATGATGGAGCTGGAAGATGGCCATGGGAACTCGGTAATTAAACGACACAACCCCATTAAGTTTGGGCTCGTTTGATTCATCTTGACGAGTACTTTGGTACTTGATGGTAACCAGGGTCTGATGATGGAGCTGGAAGATGGCTATAGGAGGAACTCAGTAATTAAACGTCATATTTCCATCGAGTTTGGGCTCGTTTGAGTTGTCTTGACGAGTTCTTTAGTGGTAGATGGTAACCAGGGTCTGATGATGGAGCTGGAAGATGGCCATAGGAACTCAGTTATTAAACAACATAACCCCATCGAGTTTGGGCTCGATTGATTCGTCTTGACGAGTACTTTGGTACTAGATGGTAACCAGGGTCTGATGATGGAGCTGAAAGATAACCAATTGAGCTGAAATTTTGTATACACGTTTAGTTTGGATGAAAATGCAGGGTTAGCCACGTGACGCCATTCTAAATCCAACTAAAAAGTATATAATAAATTAAGAGTAAAAAAAAATTTTTAAAACAAGCTTTTAATTTAATGCGCTAAAAAGAACAAAATAAACTTTTCCTTCAAAACTTTTACTATCTTAAAACGTCATTACACAATTTATTATGTAATAAAAGCTTTTTGCGTGATTAAGTAGGTACCCATATTTACTTAGTCTGAAAATTCTAAAAAAATAATTCAATCAGTTAGAGTTACTTATATATTTAAATAAATAATAATAAATAAATTGTAGGACACAATTCACACACGGACCACGGTTATTTAGTCCCAAACTAGGCAGGGCCTGTACTATGGGTACTAAACAACTGATAAACAAACTTAAATAAATATTAAACGACCAGACACGAAGCCAACAGATATGTTCATTCATGAACACAAATGTTGGCCCCGAGCGGGGATCCCGCAACCTCCGACTCAGAAGGCAGGGTCACTACCAACTGAGCCAACAGGCCCGTCATTTACTTAAATATGAGTACTCAGATCTCGCGACAAGCTTTTATTACATAATAAATTGTGTAATGACGTTATAAGATAGTAAAAGTTTTAAAGGAAAAGTTTATTTTGTTCTTTTTAGCGGATTAAAATAAAAGCTTGTTTTAAAAATTATTTTTTACTCTTAATTTTTTCAGTTATTTAGATTCACCCGTCCCAATGTTTGTCATCAAATCACAAATCACAATGTTTGTCATTAAATTTGATCCACTTCTCGGTTACCGATTGAGCTGAAATTTTGCACACATGTGTAAATAACGTGACATTGCAATATTATGATGACACGGTGCTGATCTGATGATGGAGCTGGAAGGTGGCCAAAGAAACTATTCAATAAAACGACAAAAAGTTTGGGCTCGTTTGCATCGTCTTGACAAGTAGTTTGTCTTTCAATGGTAACCAGGATCTGACTGAT
Organism: Ethmia dodecea; assembly: GCA_963855545.1. Classification (NCBI taxonomy): domain Eukaryota; kingdom Metazoa; phylum Arthropoda; class Insecta; order Lepidoptera; family Depressariidae; genus Ethmia; species Ethmia dodecea. The sequence goes on along the minus strand of OY979458.1, from coordinate 8,790,780 downwards.
GATGAAACTGGAAGGTGGTAGGAACTCTGTAATGAAAGTACGTAACCCCCTCGAGTTTTGGCTCGTTTGATTAGTCTTGATTTTGTTTTTAGATGGATAAGTATAAGAATGGCTAACAACTACAACTAACAACTACCACTAACAACTACAACTCACAACTACAACTAACAACCTACAACTAACAACCTACAACTAACAACTATAAACTACAACTAACAACTACGACTAACAACTACGACTAACAACTATGACTAACAACTACGACCAACAACTACGACTAACAACTACGACTAACAACTATGACTAACAACTACGACCAACAACTACGACTAACAACTACGACTAACAACTACGACTAACAACGATGACTAACGACTAACGACTACGACTAACAAGTACAACTACAACTAACAACTACAACTAACAACTACAACTAACAACTACAACTAACAACTACAACTACAACTAACAACTACAACTAACGACTACCAACTACAACCACGACTAATGACTACGACTAACAACTAAGACCAACAATTACGACTAACAATTACGACTAACGACTAAAGACTACGACTAACGACTACGACTAACGACTAACGACTACGACTACGACTAACGACTACGATTAATGACTACGACTAACGACTACGACTACGACTAACGACTACGACTACGACTAACGACTACGACCAACAACTACGATCAATAACTACGATCAACAACTGCGACTAAAGACTACGACTAACGACTACGACTAACGACTACGGCTAACGATTACGACCAGCGACTACGACCAGGGACTACGACCAGCGACTACGACCAACAACTACGACCAACAACTACGATCAACAATTACGACCAACAACTACGACTAACGACTACGACCAACGACAACGACTAACGACTACGGCTACGACTAACGACTAACGACTACGACTAACAAGTACAACTACAACTAACAACTACAACTAACAACTACAACTAACAACTACAACTAACAACTTCAACTACAACTAACAACTACAACTAACGACTACCAACTACAACCACGACTAATGACTACGACTAACAACTAAGACCAACAATTACGACTAACAATTACGACTAACGACTAAAGACTACGACTAACGACTACGACTAACGACTAACGACTACGACTACGACTAACGACTACGATTAATGACTACGACTAACGACTACGACTACGACTAACGACTACGACTACGACTAACGACTACGACCAACAACTACGATCAATAACTACGATCAACAACTGCGACTAAAGACTACGACTAACGACTACGACTAACGACTACGGCTAACGATTACGACCAGCGACTACGACCAGGGACTACGACCAGCGACTACGACCAACAACTACGACCAACAACTACGATCAACAATTACGACCAACAACTACGACTAACGACTACGACCAACGACAACGACTAACGACTACGGCTACGACTAACGACTACGACTAACGACTAACGACTAACGACTACGACTAACGACTACGACTAACGACTACGACTAACGACTACGACTGACGACTACGACTAACGACTACGACCAACAACTACGACCAACAACTACGACCAACAACTACGACCAACAACTACGACTAACAACTACGACACTACGACTAACGACTACCGACTACAACTACGACTAACGACTACGACTGACAACTACGACCAACAACTACGACTAACAACGACGACTAACAACTACGACTAACGACTACCAACTACAACTACGCTACGACTAACGACTACGACTAACAACTACGAATAACAACTACGACTAACAACTACAACCAACAACCACAACAACGACAACTACTACAACTACAACAACTACTACAACTAACAACTACAACTACTACAACACCTACGACTACTACAACTACTACAACAAGAACTAACAACAACAACAATAACAACAATAATTAATATACGAGAGAATACTGACTGGCAATAAATAAATATAAATATGAATGTAATTCTATGGACAAACTTCCACCTGTTTACTGCCAACAACGAAAACATTTTTGAGATTTTTGTCATTTTTGACATTTTAGACCTTTTTGACATTAAAGACCTTTTTGACATTTTAGACCATTTTGACATTTTTGAGATATTTGACATTTTTGCCCACGGGTCTGAAATGCCCAGTCCCTTTTGACCCACGGGTCTGAAATTCAAACTCGATCGAGGTATTGACCTAAAGGTATCTACTGACCGAATTTGAAGTCAATCGGTCCAGTATTTCCGGAGATATTCTGTCGACAGACAGACAGACAGACATCCTACTCAAACAATTAACTTCCTCTTATAATGCTACGCAGGAGGAAGTTAATAATTAGCTTGTGCCTGAAATAAAAGTAATTTGATTTTATTTTTGATTATTAACTTAACTCCTACAAACTACAAACAAACTAAAAAGAGTAGTGATAGCCTGATGAAGATGATTACAATCAGTGAGGCTCGAGTTCAAATCCTGACATATTGTATCAATGAGTTTTTCAAAAACTTACGTACATTTTCATCACTATCTCGACGGTGAAGGAAAATATTTCCTACTAGCGGATGCCCAGCGGCGTTGCCCGCGCGGATTCCGTTTATTCCCGTTCCCGTGGGAATTTCCGAAAATCCCTTCATAGTGGTTGCCTACGACATATTTAAGACACCTACATACCATATTTCAAATAGCTGGTGCCTAGCGGCGTTTTCCCGATTGGATTTAGTTTATTCCCGTTCCCGTGGGAATTTCCGAAAATCCCTTCATACCAATTTCCTATGACATATCAGACACCTTCATACCATTTTTCAAGTTTCTAGGTATTATCGTTTCGGAGTAGTACGTATTTCTCTTTTTAACCAGTTTTTATATTTTCCCGTGGGAACGATATATTTTCCTGGAATAAAAAGTACCCTAGATGTTGACCCGAGTACTCAGTTGTCTCCATACCAAATTTCATCAAAATCCGTCCAGTAGTTTTTGAGTGATGCGTGCACAACCAGACAGACAGACAGACAGACAGACAAAAACTCCAAAAATTGGTGTTTCGGTATTTATATCGATAACTATATACACTACCGTTAAGATTTTCAAAAAATATTTAATGTACAGACACGGCCCCGTTTGAGTTTTATTATATGTATAGATTGCCATCTCCCAGCTCCATCGTCAGACCCTGGTTACTGGTTACCATCTAACACCAAAGTACTCGTCAAGACAAATCAAACGAGCCCAAACTCGATGGGGTTGTGTCGTTAATTACTTTAAGAGGAGTCATTGAGAAGTTGCGATATATACCTCCTGGCTCCATCGTCAGATCAGCTCGGTGATACCATAAATATTGCATTGTCACCGAAATTACATAAGTATACCAAATTTCAGCTCAATTGGTTGAAGATATCTGCTTCAAAATTGAGTTACATGATTATTCGCAAACACATACAAATATATAGGTAGGTATATATACGGACGAATTGAGAAACCTCCACCTTTTGAAATCTGTTAAAAATACAATAAAATAAATATTTAGGGTGACTCCCATACATCAAACGTGATTTTTTGCCGCTTTTATAGATAGTGAATACGGAACCCTTCGTGCGCAAGTTCAACTCGCACTTGGCCGGTTTTTTAGTTTTTTCCCCATTAGTGCAATCTATGTCTATGTATTTAACAGTCGATAAAACTTTGCTAAAATAACGTACTTTTATATAGGTAGGTACCTAGAATAGAGTTGTAATATAAACGTCACGTCACCACAGCACACAATAATGCAATAATATGCAAGAAATGAGATTTCATTCGGCAAGCGCCCGTGCCTCGGCCGAGCGGTTTGGCAACGTCGCGCTGAAGTCTCACTCGTTCGCGTTTTTTCGGTACCGAAAATGATTTCGATGAGGTACTAGTAAAAAACGGTACCTTAACCCCAATTCTTACCTTTTTGGCTCTACCTTTAAATCAAAACGGTACCGTAATTTTATACCGCTAGCTTAACCCTTAACCTTAACCGCTTTCAAGCCCTGCTACTAAGTACCCAAAGAGGTTGGAAGAAAGTCATTCTCTTTCCTAAAGAAACTTTTTCTTTAAACGTCATTGCCAAATTTAGTACTATTTTTTTTTTTATTCCCGCCCCAAGGCCGGAAGCAATTACTATGAGTCTTTCCCGACCGAGGGCGGGAATCACAGCCCTGAATCTCTCTGTGGTGGGAATCATCGCTTCCGACCCGGTACTCAGATCAAACATACACTACTTTCCGAGTATGAGATATGAAAAAGTATTTTACGAAATGGCTACAGCAACGGGAAAAAACGACCGCGGGCGTAACGCCGCTGGGCGCCGGCTAGTTACTTCTAAGCCCACTTATGAATAGCTAATTTCCTAACAAAATGAAAGCCAAATCCCAAACATGATTAACTTCCGGACATTGACGAGCCACGAAAGCGTCCAGACCAAAGAGATTAAAATATAATAGGACATAGAGGGCGCATTTGGAATATTTTCATACAAAAACTTTGAAACTCAAGCGTCATGTCAGCTACTTAGTATGAACGCGAGCTGTCATTCGGTCGAAATCGCACTACCTAGACTTTTTCCGACTTGTAATAAGGTTTGCCTTCAAAATTTCCTCGCTTTGTCCCCTCTATGCCTTAATATGTATATTTGAATCTCTTTGGTCCAGACCGATTCAATATTAGCAAATCTGAAATCTGGTAATATCGTCATCCGTTTTCACTAGATTCAATTATAACTTCCAAATATTGGGGGCCGATGAAAAGGGCCTTGTCCCTAACCTTTCAACTATTTGTAGAACGACCTTCCTTTGAGAACATTTGGGTATTGAAATACCACCTGCAGCTGACGTGACGTCGATGCTTCTATTTCAATATATTTTCCCTGTCAACCTTTAAGGTGGATTCACATTCGATTGAGGGTACGAAAAAAATATATTATATATTACGGATCGAAGGACCAGGTTAATGTAAATAAAAGGTGTGAACTGTATAAAAACTCTAGCTAAAACATTCTGGTGCAAAGCCATTATATACAAATTTCGAATCTTGTGTTGAAACATCAGTTTGAATTCTCCAACTTGCATCAAGTCTGATTTCTCGTCCATTCATTGGTTGGTTCTGGATCTACACTAATTTACATCTACCTACACTAGTCTACACTAATATTATAAAGAGGAAAGATATAAGTATTTGTAACGAATAAACTCAAAAACTACTGGACCGATATAAAAAATTTTTTCACCAATGGAGCGCTACCTTATCAGGGAATACCTAATATAGGCTATATTTTATCCCCATATTCCCACGGGAACGAGAACTACGCGGGTGAAAACGGATGACAGCTGATTGGATTATTTATTCATCGCTATTCGCTGGCGCTGCACCGCTCCTTAGGTGTGAACCGGTGTGGACAGACGGGGATGGAACTCGAGATAGAGGAGAGGTGAGGTAAGCGTGTGTGGTCGACCGATCAGCCAATCATCCAACATCCAACTATAACCGTTGACATCAATATATAATAATATAATATAATATATAATATAATAATATAATCTCACGCCTTTCATCCCCGAGGGGGTAGGCAGAGGTATTCCATTACTGGATATACCCACATTTCACGAGATACATTGGACCCCTAAACGTGATAGGTGGTGAGCCCATCGCCGATTGACATCAAAGAGATTTAAATATAATAGGACATAATTTATTTTAATCTCTTTGGTTGACATTTAGTGGAATTGGCCCCAGCTAGGTACCCAATTGGATAGCCTTAAGGCGCGGCACAGCATTTGCGGTCAGAATCTAATGTGCTCTGCGATCCAGTTCAGCACTACAATCCTGAGCCCCTGAATCCAGTAGGATTAAAACACTGGATAAATGTAAATCAGCCTTATGAACGTGGCATCATTTCAGTCGAATACGAATTAACCTTTACAATAATATTGTTTGGGTGCAAAAGGTAGGAGTGGAGTGAATACAAATATAATATTTATTATATTGCAGCATAGAGCAGTGATAGCCCGGACGGTTAAAGAGCCGGCCGAAAATCAGTGAGGCTCGGGTTCAAATCCTGGCATGTACCAATGAGTTTTTCAAAACTTACGTTCATATTTATCACTAGCTCGACGGTGAAGGAAAACATCGTGAGGAAACCCGCAGGTCTCAGAATTAATTCTGAGACATGTGTAAACAGACCCGGTCTGGCGATAGGCTCACCACCTATCACGTTTAGGGGTCCAATATATCTCGTGAAATGTGGGTATATCCAGTAATGGAATACCTCTGCCTACCCCCTCGGGGATAAAAAGGCGTGAGATTATATTATTTATATTATTATTATTATATTTAGAAGTAATGTTATAAAGAGGTAATTATATAAAGGTTTGTAAGTATGTTGAAGGAGTTTATCTCTAGCTAGAACTACTCTATAATACGATAATACGATCTAAGTATAATACGATTCTGAAAATTCTATAACTGATTCTTTACACTATTCCAGGAGTGAAAGACATTTTTATATATTTTTGAAATACATTTATTTATAAACATAATACGAAAATTAAAACTTATTACCGAATACCTATAAGAGACAAAGACAATTGTTACATTCAGTCACCAAGGAAATTAGTATTCATATTTCTGGGTAATTATAGGAATTTCCAGAGACGACAGAGCCGTAACATTGACTGAAAAATACACACATAGAAATAAAAAGAATAAACATTAAAATGAAGGCAGACTCGCGAGCGATCGCTATTCAGTTAATAATTCATAGAATTGTGTGACTGGGGCACAGATAACTTACGAGTCTGTAGACACTGCATAGGACGGAATTCTCATAACTCGTTTGAAACTTTTTACTTTTAATAGCCAATCCCAAGCTACGTGGTTTTCGTTGTGTTAACGCATAATGGAAGTCGTCAAACAAGAAAAAAGCTCTCAAAATCCTGGCAGTTAGGCGGCCTACACTTACCTACACCACTTAGGGTCGCGACACCTGCGGAACTTACGGTGAACAACAGACATTACGGTTGACGCGGGAGGCAGATCCTTTATTTATCTTTAAAGTGAAACGTCAATGTATGTTGTTCACCGAACCTTCGGCGCTGTACGTTCCGCAGATGTGTCGCGACCCTTACACCTCCTAATCAACAATGAGCTCGTCTAGGAAATTACCTATTGCATAAACTTCCTCGTATGTATGGCAAGACTCATAGCTCAGTAGTGGACTATTAATGATCTGGGTTGATGATGCTACAGCCAATAATTGTAGCGCTCTGGGGTTCCCGGTCTACTGCTAAAGATTTTATTTAAAATTTGATCAATGCGACATCTAAAGTATTGTTAACTTTTCTTCCGACTGGAGTCAGTTTTGTTTTAGACCCTGCCCGTGACCGAACGAGAATAACCACTGACCCGAGCCGAATGCAGAGAGCACGATGCCTGTCAGAATGACACAGTGGCCGTCGAGTACGGTCTGCAGAAAAGGTTCAAATGTCAACCTTGTTAAGCTGTAGTAGCATCTGCAGCTTGTCTGTTAAGATGACAACTCAGTCGCTACTCGTGTCATGTAAACACGTGATCCGTGCTTAGACGCCGGCATCCAATTAGTGGATGAGACGGTGTTCAATTGACCGAGAATTATGAGAGACAAATATGTTGTCTTCAAACTTGCAAATGCAAGTTGAAATATGTTAAGTGAACTGGTTCATAGCGCAGACAAGAGAAAATCAAAGACAAAAAAAGTGTAGCATGGATAAAAAAAAATGTTTTTTTTTTAGTTTCTAAAACACAGTACCAAATTGGATTAAAATAGATTCAGCGGTTAGTTACTTTCGCATTTATAATAGTTCTGGAAGAAATATAGACCATCGACATTAGCCGAAACGCGTAATAAATAATAAATGTTAAGTAAAGACGGCTCAAATAGACAATAAGAATAAGGCCACGGTCCTAATAATAGGCTCCTAGGCCTTAAACCAAGTCTTTATTTTATACTATAATCTTAGTTACAGTAGGTCATGTGAGAATATAAATAAATATAAAATTTATTTTACAGTACACTTCTCTGCTGACCCTACAACCTTAGAATACAGCACTTCTCACAATGGAGCGTCTGCTCGGAGCCGAAATATACAGCTGTTGAAGTTCAAGGCCGAGTGATATTGCGAGGCGGAATACATACATCCATCGTCCGCTTGTATATTGTATTGTTTACAATAATAATAATAACTGTGGCACACAAGTCACACATGGTTATTTAGTCCCAAACTAGGCAGGCCTTGCACTATGGGTACCAAAAAACTGATAAACGTACCTAAATAAATGTTAAACGACGGAACACGAAGCCAACACAGTTCATGTACACAAATATTGCCCGCAGCGGGGATCGAACCCGCGACCTCCGACTCAGAATGCAGGATCACTACCAAATGAGCCAACAGTCCCGTCAAAATATTAAACTAGCGACCCGCTTCGCTCCGGTTTATATGATGTACAAAAATCTTTGTTTATCTCTCTTTCTATTAGTGAAAACTACCTACATCAAAATCCGTTTCGTGGTTTAAGATTTAAGCGTACAGACGGCGGGAAGCGATTTTATTTTATACTCAGGGGGCCAATTCCACAAAATGTCAACGATTACAGTTGGATAATAATGACTGTCAGTCGATGGTGTTATTTGCTCTGAAAAGTGAAGAATTAACATCATTGACTGACCATTGACATGACATTGTCATCCAACTATAACAGTTGACATTTAGTGGAATTGACCCCCTGTTCGGTTTCAATTTCACCTGAAGTCCTGTTTCCGTGGTAACACGGGGATAAAATATATCATATGTTTCTCAGTGATACATGTAGCATTCTAATACCTAATAATAGACCAAAATGCATGGGTTTAACCGACTCAGCGCTATGTAAGGCTATTCATTATAATTATTATTGTGAACCATATTTACTAGTAAGACATGAGACAAAAGAGCTGCCCTTGAGTTTCTTGCTGGCTCTTCTCGGGGTACTGCATTTGGAACCAGCAACTCGTCGGTGGAGATGGGCTGCTGTTTACATTTAGCCAATCCTCATGGACGAGTTTAGTGTGCCTTGTTTATATTGACATTTCAAAGTGTATTTTTTATACCTACTGAAATAAAAGAATTTTGAGTTTAATGGAGAAAGAATTTTTGAAATCATCCAGTAAAATCATAAAAATACTTAATTTCAAATGTAATGTTATGCATAACTTAAAGTTAATACATAATTTTTAATTTTCATTTTCATGTACTTATAATGACCATACGGTATTAGGAGGTGGTCCAATACGATCATAACAACTTTTAATATTTCTGAAAGAATAAAAGAACAAAATATGTATGAGCACATTTTATTTGTCAGAGAATTGTTAAAAATAATCTATACAATATCAATTTCCATTTAGCATTCATAATCAATACAAACACAATTATCATACATTATTTCATATACGCAATATGAAAATATTTTATGTAAATGAATATTAAAACTTTATCATGATGTAGGGAACAATTCAGGTAAAATAAATCTATGAAATTCCGAGTAGAAATGTTGATTTTACGTATTTGATCGCGACGACCGCGATATTTTTCAAACCAACCGTCTCCTCGCTTATAACCTGAAGCAGAAGAAAGAAATTATATTTTAGTATATTACATCATAAAATAACCAGCGGAAGGAAAAACAAATAAAAAAATGCCAAATAATCCATCATTCGCCTGTGCAAATTCATTTAATGAATTATAACATTTTATATGTGTATAGAAAGGTTATACCCTAGCTTAGCTAAATTGGATATTTGAATATCCAAATGAAATTGCGAGTACTCGTTCACTAAAAGGATTTTCCCAAAAAAGGGCTCCCACACAAAACTGCGATGCGATGCGATGCGATGCCGCATCGCAGGAACTTGCGATGCGAATTTCTGCGATACGATTTTGTGCGGCAAACCATTTGGTAGGGCAACCATACCTTCAAGTGTAGTCGTGGACGTGTTTTTAGGAAGCGTAAGATGGATCACAAAAGTCTTATTGCACTGCTGTTATTTTTAAATAGATATAAAAGAAAAAGAAGATTCTGGGTTCATCCATTAATTACGATTATTAACTCTGATGGGAACTATTTTACTCAAAAGTACTATGGGTTGAGAACTGAAGAACTTTCTCTAAAGCTGTCTCAGAGCGGACTAAAAGTCTTTTAAAACGGGCGTCACCAAGTATGACGTAATATCGCAGGAATGCGCGATGCGAATGAGATCGGACGTTCCTGCAGTGCATTCGTGCTAGTTCGCAGATAATTGCGATGCGATGCGAGTTCGCAGTTTTCTGTGGGAGCCCTAAAACAATATTTTGAAATAACAAACAGGTAAAGCAATTGAGTAATAAATAAAAATGATGACGTCACAGTAGTACTTACTCCATTTAAATTGTAAAATCTGGTTTTGACAGTTCATTAAAAGTAACTCATTTGACTAGCGAGTCAAACACCCTGTTTTTAAGTTGTCGATTTTGTAACTAATTTCTGAGGTCAATTATATAGAGATAGAGAGATAAAGATAGTTTCTTGCACTCACGGGTGCTAGCTGGCCGGCGTGGAGGTGGCGCTCTTGGCCATCAGCTTGGCGACCATCTCCTGCACTCTCTTCATCTCCTCCAGCTGCGTGGTCACCTGGTACAGCCTGTTCTCGCGCTCCAATACAGTCTTCTCCAGCTGTTTTATTATCTGTGGACGAAACTTATGTTGTAATGAGGGTAGAGTAGAAGGAGATACCTATATATTATATGGGGGACTAGTTCAAAAAGTGTCCACCAGTAAGCAGTAAATAACAGTTCAAAAATTGACCACAATGGCGCTAGTATCGATAAGGTATGGTGTGAATGTAGCAGTTGTGACGTCCAGTATATAAAACCTCAAGTATTTACTATTATTCGTGTAGTCCTAAATTATTTAGTAAATAACTCCTACTTTGTCGACTAGTTCATTACCATATAGACTACTTTTGGCGCGTTCTTTGAAATTTACCCTGTTGCTACTGTGGCGCCACCACAATTTAACGGACACTCTACGCAGCTTTAGGCGTATATTTCCTGCGTTCCTGTGTTCTAACGCGTTTTCGCGGTACGATAGTGCTCGGACGGAGAGCGTCAATAGCACACCGTCCGATCCTCTGATCGGCTCCCGGTCCGAGCACACTCGGATCACTTGTTGACATGTCTCTACGCAGCTTCAGATGTATATTTTAGCTGTAAGTACCTAGTTTTAGTTAAATTGCTGTGCCACATCCGGGTCTATGTTGAAAACAAATGTAAACAATGTAGACATAGAAAATCGGGTCTTTGACTGTATAGAAATTGTGAGGAATCATTAAAGATTATTCTAAAACATTTTTAAAAATGTATTTTAATTTTACACTTTTAAAAATTTCTTAAATAATATAAAAATAAAAAAAAGTGATACAATTGAGTACTAAAAATGATGACGTCACAACTCAGTATTCAGTACATTTTCCATAGTAAATTGTCATTGGCATTTGACTAGGCAGTCAAATACCCTATTGCAATAAAGTATTGAGTATATTTACCGCGTCCCTGTGTTCTATTTCCTTTCGAAGCGCTCCTTCCGCCGTTGAGGCCTCCTCGAGCCGCTTGTCGCGCTGCTTCACTCGCTCCTCGAATTTAATAAGAACTCCGGCAAGCTCGCTGTTTTTGTTTGTCTGTTACAAATTCATAGGTTATTTGGTGACTATTTGGAGATTTTGGTGTTGCAAAAAAGGTTATCAAGTGTAATAAGGATCTTTGCCATGTATTTTTTTTAATATTCAACGGCCTTGTATTCCTGATATTCTTACACATAGATTATAATAATAGCATTTTATGTAATTTGAAAATAAAAATAACATCAGTATCATATAAATTAAAAATTAATAAAAAAAAGGATCTTTATTATTTAGAGGCTCGGGTTCGAATCCTGGCATGTACCAATGAGTTTTTCAAAAACTTACGTACATATTTATCACTAGCTCGACGGTGAAGGAAAACATGTGTAAATAGACCCGGTCTGGCGATGGGCTCACCACCTATCACGTTTAGGGGTCCAATGTATCTCGTGAAATGTGGGTATATCCAGTAATGGAATACCTCTGCCTACCCCCTCGGGGATAAAAGGCGTGAGATAAAAGTCACCCTGTATATATTATAATATATACAGGGTGACTTTTTTTACCGTCTGGAAAAAAATGTGGTGTGATAGGTAAGTGTAATAGATTCATTTGGCAATGTTACTTAAAAAAAATGATTTTTCTCAAAAAAATATTGTGCTTAAACTAATATACATTACTCTTACTCTACTCAATTATAGTCAATAATACACACTAAGATATTTGAAATAGTATTTTAAAAAGAAACAGGCTCGTAGCTTCCATTTATGCGCAATTTACCTACAACCGCCAGCTGCGCGTAGTACTGTGCGTAGTTTTCTAGATTTTGTAAATTGCACTAAACATGACTATATTTAACAATTAATCTCGTGTATAACTTCGGCTCTAGATACCTTATACGTCATATTTTTTTCCAGACGGTAAAAAAAATCATCCAGTATATATTACATATAAGATCTTTATTTCTCATCTACTTTCAAATGTAATTTCTTTTAAGTAAACCCTGTTATGATGCTCTGTTACCTGTTGTTCTAATTTCTTTTGCACAGCCTTGTTTTCAGCGTCCGCCTGCTTCAATCTCTCTTCCGCTTCCCGCTCGCGGTGTTGCATTTCATTTTCTATTTGCTGAAATATTATATTTAATTAACATATTGTGTGGAGGCTACCTACGTAGGCAATGACAGATATTGAAGTATGAGGTTAGTTAGAGTTAGTCGTCTAAAGTACATTATTCTACATTATTTAGTTATAAATCTATTCAGTAGATTTAACACGCAGTCGGTTTTTTAATAATTCATGTACAGTCAAGAGCACATCAAGCTTTACACTCGTAGTTAGAGTCTGACCTGTCTTCCTTACAAAGTCGAATGTGTTATGCTCCACGTGCAAAGTACGGTCAAGACTACTTCTTCGTTAAATGTGCTATAAAATATAAGTAATACATAATAAAAGCTTGATTTTAGATACTTCCAAGTTCCAGTTCCTGACGAACTAAAAGCAATCTCTGATATTTTTAACTCAGATTCATCATCATCAATATCGGATGATGAGTTTAGGAGCCATGGTAGAACTTACGTAAATACATACATTACATCTTAACTAATATTTATAAATGCGAAAGGGAGTTTGTTTGTGAAGCTTTTACGCCTAAACCACTGAACCGATTTTAAAAATTCTTTCACAAAACGAAAGCTACATTATCAGCGAGTAACATAAGCTATAGTTTAATCTCGTATTCCGATGGGAACGGGACCTACGCGAGTGAAACCGCGGGGCGCTGCTAATAGTACATAGACTGTAAAAACATAACGTATAGGTCGTTGAACTCACAGTCAGCTGGGCGCGGAATTCTCTTTGTAGGTTTTCCTTCTGGTTTTCCTTGTCTAGTCTTTCGGCGGCTATTTTTGCACGGAACCCTCTCAGCGTAGTCTCCGCGTCCTCCAGTTGCTTGTGGAGCTGGTCTATCGTCTTTTTGTGTCTAGAATATAAAATTTGAGGTTATAAAAAATGCTAAGTAACATAAATGAGCAAATAGTTTTTGGTAAAATAGCATAGCAAAATAAATGGAATATTGCGTATTTTTTTATTTAAAAAATATTCTGGATGCTTTTTTTTACCGTCTGGAAAAAAATATGACGTATAAGGTGTCTAGAGCCGAACTTGTACACGAAAATAATTGTTAAATATAGTAATGTTTAATGCAATTTACAAAATGTAGAAAACTACGCACAGTACTACGCGCAGCTGGCGGTTGTAGGTAAATTGCGCATAAATGGAAAATGTACAAAACTACGCACAGTACTACGCGCAGCTGGCGGTTGTAGGTAAATTGCGCATAAATGGAAGCTACGAGCCTGTTTCTTTTTAAAATACTATTTCAAATATTTCAGTGTGTATTATTGACTACAATTGAGTAATGTATATTAGTTAAAGCAACAAAAAAATTTTTTTATGAAAAAAAAAATTTTTTAAGTAACATTGCCAAATGAATCTACTACACTTACCTATCACACCACATTTTTTTCCAGACGGTAAAAAAAGTCACCCTGTATATGTTGTACATTACATGTAAAAAATAAAAATACCACCTCTTTATTGCAATTATGAAAGTTCTCCAAAATAACATACTGTAACTAAATCATCGATACCTAATCAACATCTACACCAATATACTAGAGGAAAGTTTTTTTATGATCAATTTAAAAAAATACTTCACCAATGCAAAGCTTACTTTTTTGGAAGTAACATAGGCTATATAGGTATTTCCCGGGGGAACAGGTCTTACCCCGGTGAAATCGCAAGGAACAGCTAGTAGGACATAAAAATATTAGAGGTTTAAATTTCAAAATGTGTTAAACTAATACTCTCCATAACTTTAAGCAGTAGGTTAAAAAAAAAATATAAAATAGTAAAAAAGAAAAAAAAACTAAAATAAAAGGAAAAAGAGAAATGCATCGGCCGGGAATCGAACCCGGGCCGCCCGCGTGGCAGGCGAGCATTCTACCACTGAACCACCGATGCTTATACTAGAGCTGTTAAAATTAGCGTACTGTACATACCTACAAGTGAGTGGAAACAAGATAATGTTATCGTCTTTTGATGACGCAATGCCTTTACGGCAAGCAATCACGAACTTATAGCAGTACTTTATCATACTATGTTATTATTAAATAGTAACATTTATATGTATTTTGATAATAGATATTTTATACCTAATGCGTAAATTTTAACTTTTCTTACCATCTGAAAATAGTCGGACGTTTCTGATTCAGAGTCTCGAATCTCTAAATAGTATAAATAAAAGTCGTCATTCATGTCTTTCTGTACGCTTAGTTCTTCTAAACAGATTTTAATATGGTTTTCACTATTATTTAGGCAATTTCTTCACAATACGAGGTATGAATAAATTTCTAAAAAGTGTTCTTGTAGAGGTGCCTACACAGCTTTTTAGGGTTCCGTACCCAAATGGTGCCTCTGCTGTCCGTCAGTCTGTCTGTTAGTAGGTTGTATCTAGAAACGGTAACAGGTTGAAATTTTCACAGAATGTGTATTCCACAAGAAGAAAAAAAAAGACTAACGACTTGCACTTGACCAGTTTTTCTCACACAGAAAGTGTGGTAAACCTATAAACTCAAATAAAAAATAAATAAAAAAAAAACCTATAAACTGACTTTTCTCCTCTGTTTAGAGTGGAATGAAATTGCGTACTTCTCATTTTGCATCTGCGTTGTGTATAGAACGTCTTGTTGTGAAGAGTTTGTGGCTTGCAGCATTGCGAGCGAGTGTTGTAGAGACGCCATGTGTTCCGTCGCACCCTGCAATATGTTGACGTCATAATAGCTTCCTTTTTATATTACTCTAGATATAGATAGATTTAATGCAAGCTACACGAATATTATAAAGAGAGATTTGTATGTTTGTTTGTAACGGCGCTAACACTACTGGATCGTTTTTAAAAATTCTTTCAACGATGTCAAGTTTATTTTTCCTGGAAACTTATTTTTCTTGGAAACTTATTTTCTTGGAAACTTATTTTCTTGGAAACTTATTTTCTTGGAAACTTATTTTCTTGTAAACTTATTTTCTTTGAAGCTTACTTTCATAGGCTATAATTTGCCCATGGAAACAGGACTAACACAGGTGAAATCGCGGGGAACAGGTAGAACGTGTATAACATTACAAAATAAAAATCACACTATACTTTAATAGCAATTATGGTTTTCACATTTCAGTTTCTAAGTGTTTTAGTTTCGGACATTTCAGGGTAGTAGATTTAGACAGAGTTCGAAACGAAACCATTCTTCGTACGTATTTGGTACGTTCATAAATAAGAGTCTAATTGCTTACCTGTAACGCAACAGAATGGGAGTGCAGCCTCTGCTCGAGACATGTCATCTTGTATCCGTAGAGCTCCATCACACTCGATGTCGCGATATCCGAGATCTACAATAATAAGTAAGGTTTATAGGTAATTATAGGTAATAAAATTTCATCGGGTCACATTTCAGAGGTTTTGTCGAAGTGTACCATCAACTAATAATATCCCCGGCTGCATGTCCAACTATTTATTTTAATTTATTAAATTTTATAGATTTTTTTCTTATTATAAATTTAATATTTTATTCGCATGCCTTATGTATTACAATATGTTATGGTACATGTAGAGCTTCTATGGTACCCTGTAAGGGTGTCGTAAAGGAAATGTACAGAAAATAAGGAAGTATCAACTCTTTACAGTACTATCAGTAAAAGTTCTGCTTGATACACCTAAGTGTCATTTTAGCGAGCAGCTATATCTTCAACAACACGTAGTAACAATAACAACTAGATAAAGCGTTTCTTCCATGTTTATGACAATTTAGTGTCGATGAATGGATCGGAATGGAAAAAGACAGTGTTACTGGCTTCTCATTGTTTAACTCTAATTAGGGTCGGAGTAATAAAATCTTGAGCTTTCAAGCGACAATTCTTCTAAATGTATCAGGCTTAGCGTTTGTCGATAGTTCCAACCAAAAAATATGTAATAAGTGACACTATGATTTGAAAAAAGTATAGTGGGCGGTCTTATCGCTTAGAGAGGTATACTGAGTACCCTGTTGTTGTGCAGTGCATCGGCGAGTCGTTGCACTAGCGCATCGACGGCTGCTTCCTGTTGTGGCTGCAATCGCTGCGCCCACGCATCTCCCTCGCCCGATTCGTTGCGGGGACAAGAGCCCTCGGGCATATCAGCCGAAGGAAGACTCTCGCCGAACACCTGGACGAATCGAACACTTCATTTCATTTAAGGAAGTTATATTTTTAGGATTCCGTACCCAAAGGGTAGAAACGGGATCCTATTACTAAGACTTCGCTGTCCGTCCGTCCGTTTGTCTGTCACCAGGGTGTATCTCAAGAACCGCGATAGCTAGACAGTGAAATTTTCACAAATTATGTATTTCTGTTGCCGCTAAATACTAAAAACAAAATAAAATAAATATTTAAGGGGGGCTCCCATACAACAAACGCGATTTTTATAGATAACTAGCAGCGCCCCGCGGTTTCACCAGCGTAGTTCCCGTTCCCGTTCCCACGTAGTTCCCGTTCCCGTGGGAATACCGGAATAAAAAGTATCCTATGTCCGTCTCCTGGTTCTAAACTACCTGCCCACCAACTTTTAGCCAAATCGGTTCAGCCGTTCTTGAGTTATAAATAGTGTAACAAACACGACTATCTTTTATATATATAGATGTAAGGAACCCTTCATGCGCGAGTACGACTCGTACTTGGCTGGTTTTATGTACTAGCGACCCGCCCTCTGTATAGAAAAATACAATATATCTTCCGAATTACAAAATTTGCCCTTTTGGCCAATTTAAAATAATCGTTAATCGAAAATGCCATAAAGGCTACTATAAAATTACAGACTACTTAGTAGACCAAAATGCTTGGGATTACCGGACTCGACGCTATGACAAGCTGTTGATCATAGCCTATATCTATTTATACTAATACTAAAAAGAGGGAAGATGTGTATTATTGCAAAATACTGATATTATAAAAAGTGTGAAAAATACACGGTTACCAATGCCACAGGCGTAGGGCGTAGCGTAGTGTTAAACAAAATGATTCTAAAATTTGGCCAGCTGACAGGATAACACTTGTATACAAAGGTCTACAGTATACCAAAGTATATAAATAACCTGGTTCATCTGGTCGGAGGGGAAATAGTGGTGTTTGACAAGCTGCAAGATCTGCCTTCGCCTTGCGACGTTGTTGCTTGTGAGCCCTGCACAAAGCAACTTCCGGACCTGAAATTCGAATAAGTCTTTGTAAATTATATAAAATAATATTATATAATTATAAAAAAAGCAGCACCCAGCGATTTTACCCGCGTAGTTCCCGTTCCTGTGGGAATACGGGGATAAAATATAGCCTGTGTTATTCTGATGTACAAGCTATATAACTGTAGAGTTTCATCAAAATCCGTTCAGTAGTTTTTGCGTGAAATAGGACCAAACATCTATACATACAAACTTTCGCGTTTATAACATTAAGTAGAACTAGATCTGTATGTATTCCAGGATAAATAGTTATGTATAAAAAAATGCTTGCCCCTTTTATCTCTCTCCTTTATCTCACCCACATTCAACCTACTTTTTGGCCCCTAAATCGATAGGCGGTAGATTGATAGCAGTCAAAGAGATTAAAATATAATAGGGCATAGAGGGGACAAAGCGAGGAAAATTTGAAGCCGAAAAGTTATTCGAAGTAGATTAAGTCTAGTACAATTTCGCCCGAATGACAGCTTGCGTTCATACTAACTGAAATGACGCTTTCACTTTTCAGTTAATAACCGCCAGTTCCAATTGGAACCGAGACACAATTAAAAATCTATTGTGTCTGTCATTAATGGTCTGAGAGGTTAAACACGCTTCAAAGTTCAAAGTTTTGTATGAAAATATTCCCAATGCCCCCTTCATGTCCTATTATATTTTAATCTCTTCGATAGCGGCCGTACTGCATGTCCGTTACCTGGTGGTGGGCCAGCAGCCTGTGCAGCGCGGCGTCCCACTCGCGGGAGAGTGGTCCCAGCGCCAAAGCCGTCCGACATCCCACCACCACCGCCTGCTGGGCTTGCTCCACGCCCACTTGCCCATTCTAAAACAGGTTGCAAAATTATTATCAGATAAGGTCAGGTATTCCTGCAGCAGTAGTAACATAGTGATTCCTGTGAACGGCTTCATTAACGGCTGCAGCTGAAAATCAACGCCTCAGCCCAGGCTGTGGTATTATGCTGAGCTTGTAACTGTATTGTATGTAGTGGCCATTTCGTTATAAAATAGTTCTTATGCGTGCTACTGGAATGTCTATTTATTTATGTTTATGCCGAATAAAGTTTATTTCTTTTTTTCTTTCTTTCTCAATGAGTAGGCAGTAGGCATTTAGTAAGCGCCGCAGCGCAACTGAACACGCCAGCCAAGCCACCGGGCTCGTGCATTTTGTAGGTATTTCAAGATAGAAAAAAAAAGTCACGCCGTATATCACCGAGGGGGTAGGCAGAGGTATTCCATTTCTGGATATACCCACTAAAAGTTGATTGAACACGGAAGATTGCTTAGGGCATCAAGTTACCTTAATCCGGCACTGCGCTTACCGACAAAAGTTTTATATTCGCACGGATTCAGCGCGTTTTCATCCAGGTTATTGCAATTAGGGTTCTATTGTAATTACATAAAACTTAAAAGCGCAGCCAATGCGTAGCCACCGCGCAACTAATGTACAAATTTTAAAATAAGCTTTAAGTAATTAGAATAGAACCCAAAATGCAATAACCTTTTTCACGTACCTGTGACGTATACAGCAGAACGTTATACAGGGTGTCCTCGAAGTTGTCGGGCGTGACCTCTTGCAGTATCCGCTCTTGAGTCTCGCTGGTCTCGCAGAGCGCCCCCACAGCCTGGAGCTGCGAACAAGTTGCCAATGAGAGTTTAGGTGGTCACTGACTAATGCTATTTAAAACCTAAAGAACCAGCAAAGTCCAAGTTGGATTTGCAACACCGTAGAATAAAAACCTTGTACAGTCAAGCACATTAAGCACAGTAGTGCGAGTCTGACCTCTAAGGCGATTGTAATAAGAACGTTACATAGTTCAATGTGTCAAGCTCCGTGTGCTCTTAACTGTATGATCTTCTACATGCCCATTTTAAATTATGTATATTATGTTTTTTTTCTCTTTACATACATGTTAATTCTATTTCTCTTACATATTTGTCTTACTTTTAAAATATGTGCATTTGATTTAAAATGACCTTATATATCTTGGACCAACTTTTAATTTCTAATTTTATATAATTTTTATGACAACCCTACAACCCTCTGACAGACAAAAAAAATATTGGTGGTAGATTATTTTTGTTTGTTTCCAACATAAACAAAATAAAAATGAAGATGTATTGAAACGAAAATTACACTTAGAAAAGTCAATAGTCTAATGATGTATAAATTAGGTGTAAAATTCACTGTGTAAATTACCCATTGCAGGCCAGATTTTCCAGGTTCCAACGTAGGCGGCATGAGGAGACCGGGAAGACCGTCGCTTATCACTGATATCAACTCCTGGGGCAGACGACCTTCATCTGGAAGCAAAATTAAACACAGTTACAAGTTATGTTTTACATTTACGTTATTATTCTTGTGTAGTGTTTTGGCTCTGTCTGTGTGCTATACATCCTACTAATATTATAAACGCGAAAGTTGGTATGTATGGATGTTTGTTCCTCTTTCACGCAAAAACTACTGAACGGATTTTACAATTGAAACTTTACAAGTTATATAATTATATAGCTGGCGTCACGCCGCGCTCAATGACATCCTCCGAAGGGCGCTCGTCAGTACCAACGTCCCTGCAGTACTGGAGCCCCAGATTTTGCGGGATGATAGCAAGCGGCCTGACGGTATGTCATTGATACCCTGGAGGATGGGGCGAGCGCTTGTGTGGGACGCCACATGCGCCGACACACTGGCGTCGACCTATCTTCCGGCGACCGCTAAGCGGGCCGGTGCGGCGGCGGAGGTTCGCGAACGCTTTAAGGTGGGCAAGTACAGGTGCCTCGGTGCCAAATACGATTTTATTGCATTTGGCGTCGAGACACTTGGTCCGTGGGGTCCTGGCGCGCACGGGCTCTTCAAGGAGCTCGGCAAACGACTCAGGGAAGCATCAGGCGACCCCCGAGCAGGCGACTTTCTCGCGCAAAGGATAAGTAGCGCGGGAATGCCGCCTGCGTGATGGGCACCTTGCCACGGGGGCCTCATTTTTTACATCTCTTGTAGTTTAGTTTAGTTCGTAGTTTTAGTTTTACTCTTAATTTTACTTTTAGTTAACTTTTACTGTTGTTACGTAAATCCACTGTTACATGTTGTATTTGTAAATAAAAATTATATAGCTTATACATCAGAATAACACATAGGCTATATTTTATCCCAGTATCCCCACGGGAACGGGAACTACGCGGGTGGAACCGCGGGGCGCTGCTAGTTGTAATCAAATAAATAAATCATCCGCCATTTTAAGCGGTGTTTTCAAGTATGAGAGTTCATAGAACACCGCCCGATCCACTGATTGGTTGATGGCGTGTTTACAAGATACGAGTAGCGTCTGAGTAGACTCGGTCCGAGCGCGATCGTACAAAATGCGGCTTCAAGCATCTATCAAGTGGTGGCATTTTTTCTCATTCTCATGGGAATTGCAACTGTCAATCCACATAAATGATTAATCCATGCACGTAACTCAGAACTCTTGATATGTACCCACCTTTGTACTGAGACACGATAGCCGCAAATAGCTCTAAAGACTCCGGCAAACATATCCGACTAGCCTTCATGCATAGGCAGATCAGCTGACAGTGATGGCACCTCAAAGAGTAGAGATCTAGAAATAAAATTACAATACATTTTTATGTTAAAATGTTTATAAGGAGTTTGACTACATATGTTTTTTAGATATTTAGAACCAATATATTTATTTTATATTGGGAATTGTGTCCAACAATATTGTTATTAACAAAAAAATATTGATAACCAAGACCAACTTCAAAAAAGGAAGAGGTTCTCGATTCGTACCCCCGTCATTATGGTAACCCATGAAAATTTTGTATGTATACATAATTTTTTTTTAACCAACGTTGCTTGTGTATTTGCCGAACAGAGTGAATAATAGTTATCCCTTACACATTAGTGTTCAAGTGAAAGGGACAGAGGGACATTTCGATCCTTTCGCTTGCTTAGCTCACTATCGTTAACCAAAACTGTATATTGTGATTTTTCTCGTAATAACTGTATTCGGAGACTAGACTACGGTAGGATTGGTGGTAATTAATTTTATTTCATTATTTTAATGGGGACAGATAGTGGGGACAACGGGAAGTATTTTTAATACTGTTATTCAATCTCCGTTGTCCCCACTCAATGGTGATACCGTCAATGGGGACAACGGGAATACACCAATTCGATAGGCATTAAATACTGACCTAAGCCAATCAAAACAGTGAGGAACTTGAGGATGTGACGCATACAGTTGCTGATCGTTTCTGGCTCGTTCATGTCATCACCAGTTTCCTGGCAAAGCCGGTCTACGTCCTGCAATCATCAAAAAACACAGTTATTGTAGTGCAAGGGTGTAATCAGGGGAGCTACCACTGTATTCCTGTTTACGATATTTCGGACCAAACGGTGGCAAAATGAATAATAAAATAAGCGCACCATAGTATAAGCACAGAATAAGTAATAGTACTACGTACAGAAGGTTCACTGTCAACAAATTCCCTGTTTAGGTATGCCAAACGTGCCTAAATGTGGCCATCTCCTTCTATCGCATGCAACGCGCTCTTTCGGAGGCGGAGCCTAAGATCTAGGGTTGCCGGCAGCTCGACCCTTTAAATTATACGTCAGTAGTAGTAGTTAGTATAATAGTGTATTTTACCTACGATATTACGATTATTCTTTATTTAGGTACTAAAGACCACCCAACTACACAAAAGCTGTGCAATTTGCCTTTAGGTTATGTTATGACCTCAAAACTGCCTGTTTCTGCAAAATGTAAGACGAAGACATACAACTGGGTTATCTACATACATACATTATATAATGTGAAGAAAAATAGTTCATAAAAATTCAGAGCGCGAACGTGTGTTCCGTAGCACTGCGCGGTATAACCACTAATATACCGCCGGGTGGCGACCGGCCGCATGTACTTGTAGCAGCGCGATGACGTCACTCAGTGTGCCTCGTTAGTTACGAATATCTTAAATTGGAAAACTGTGGGGCTACCCCCAGGAACTTAAAAAATTGTCTCTATTTATAATCAGAATAGGATAATCAGAATAGGAACCGTCTTTATTTAACACTAGCGGTTCTGCGCGGTTTCACCCACGTAGTTCAAGTTCCCGTGGGAATACGGGAATAAAATATAACCTATGTTACTTCAATTGGTGAAAGAATTTTTAAAATCGGTAAAGTAGTTTTTGAGTTTATTTGTAACAAACATAAAAAAAATCTTTATTTATTTATTATTTCAACTTACT